>OZ010792.1:324781290-326231290 GCA_963932465.1 Maratus speciosus | reverse complement strand
CCCTCATTAATCTTATCGACGACTTTCAGAATCGTTATACCTTTTCTCCAATAATGCCGGATCAACACATCCAAATCGTATTGCTTAATAGGCATTTTGGAGCCGAAATTCCTGAATACCTATAGATATACCACTTGTACTCCTATATACGATACAAATTCTGGTAACAATTAGATTAAAAATTTCCCAGAACATTTTGCTCAACCTAATATATGCGCTATTTCTTATTGTGGTAACAAGTGCTTAATAAAAATAACGCAATAACAAAATAGAAACAAGAATAAATTACCTGAGTTTTAATTTCGAAATTAAGTACCTTTTGCATTATTTCACAAGGGATTGAAATGTTTTGTTTGTCGCAGTTTCGACTGCCTTTGCTTTGAAACACTATTACGACGTTTTTTAATATCATTAGTTCACGAGTATCACAGTGTTTCTGCTGCTTCAGCCATGCCAAACCTTTTGCGAAACATTCAAAAGCTTCAGAATTGCTAATTTGTTGGTTTTGTTCGTTCTACTCCGTTCGTTGGTTTTGTTCGTTCGCAGCTTACAGGAACTCAAGTTAAATTCAAAGGAACTCTAAGAAAGGGGATCGAAAATAGTTATATGTACTCGTAGTTCGGAATGGACCGCTTGCACACAAGGAATATGATAGATAAAAAAAAAGAAAGAAAAAAAAAAACTTTGAAAATGGGTTTTGCACACAGGGAATGCGATACTTAAAAAAAAAAAAAAAAAAGCTTTAAAAATGGATTTCGGTTAACCGAGAGTTTCGGATAAAATAGGATCTACTGTATATTATATATATATATATATATATATATATATAGAGAGAGAGAGAGAGAGAGAGATATATAGATATATATTATATATATATAGATAGATAGATAGATAGATAGATAGGGTAGGGGAGTACACAGTGAGACAGCAGCCATTTTGACATATAGTTATAACTTTTTCTCCTAGCTGGAACACACAGTGAACCACCTCATCTTATGCAACACGCGGATGTAGTTTAGACACTTCGGTTACTCGTCCAACAAAATAGTAAGTAATTATTTATTTTACAGGGGTTAAAGTTACATAAACGTCCATTTTAAAGTTTATTTCTTTCATTATGTCATATATTTACTTAACCAAACCTAGCTATATTTAATGATAGACTATGTCGACAAAACGACACAAGCATTCAAAGCTATGAAATAGATATGGCATCCGGGGTTTTTTCCCCCTTTCTCTATCTGTGTGTGTGTGTGGGGGGGGGGGGGGCAGTGCGATGGCTAGTGAAATCTACTAAACTGGGGGTGCACAACCATTTTTAGAGAAGGGCCACTTACAAAAATACCTAGGTTGTCGAGGGCCACATTAGTAACACGGAGATTATTCTATTTCGGGGAGGTGATCTGTGGTCTATAATCAGAAAATATAGTTTCAGAGGGGCAGCAAAATCATCAACAAAATTCGTTTTTTTCCGCGCCTAATCGATGAAATTCGCTATTTTTTGCGCCCGATGGACGAAATTATCAATTTTTACACGCCTGATTGACGAAATTCGCGATTTTTTTTTAGCCCGATCGACAAGACTCGTGATTTTTCCGTGCCCGAACAACGAGATTTGCGTTTTTTCCGACCCTGATCGACGAAATGTGCGATTTTCCCGCACCTGATCAACAAAATTCGCGTTTTTTTTTCGTGGCACACCAACGAAAGACGCGATTCTTCTTATCCCTATCTACAAAACTTGCGATTTTTCTGAACCCAATTGACAAAATTCGCTATTTTTCCTAATCCAGTCGACAAAATTCGCGATTTTTCCGAGAACGATCGACAAGACTCGCGATTTTTTTTTCGTGCCCGATCGACGAAATTTGAGATTTTTCCGCGCCTTATTACCGAAATTTGCGATTATTAACTGGCTCTGATGAAATTTGCAAATTTTTTCCGCGCCAAATTGACGAAATTCGCGATTATTTCTCTCGATTAGCAGACAAACACGCGATTTTTTTCGCAGCCGATCAAGACATTTTAGATTATTCCTCTCCTAATCGACAAAATTTGCTATTTTTGCACATCCGGTCGACGAAATTCCCGATTCTTAACTGACTGACGAAATTTGCAATTTTTTTCCCGCGGCAAATTGACTGTTTTTTCTCGCGACTGACAAAACTCACGATTTTTTCGCAGCCCATCAACAGAATTTTCAGTTTTTCCGCGCACCATCAACCAAATTAACGATTTTTCCGTGACCGACGAACGAAATTCGCGATTTTTCCTAGCCCGATCGACGCAAAATCTCGCGATTTTTTTCGTGGCTGATCGACGAAATTTGCAATTTTTTGCGCCTGATCGACAAAATTCGCGATTCGGCTGACGAAATTTTCAACTTTTCTCCCGGCAAATTCACGAAATTTACGATATTTACTTGCGACCTATAGTCAAAAATTGTCGTTTTTCCATTTATAAATTAACGGAACTCGCGGGCCACACGCCAACCCATCGCGGGCCACTTTTGGCCCGCGGGCCACAGGTTGTGCATCCCTATACTAAACGTAAGAGGCTGAAAATTTCATGAACGTAGCCCAAGGTCTGCCATTGCCCACCCGAGGCTCATATTTTTAATTTTTTTTTATCTAGAAATATTAATTAGAAGTCATAAACTGCAGAAAATTATTGATAGAGTATAATATGAAAATATATACCTTGTCTCACTGTGTACCAATTGTGGTACACAGTGAGACAATTTTCGATACTCCGTTATGCTGCTTCCGTGCTTTTATAAATAACTTTTTTAAAACCATTTATACATTAATGTGCATAGGCGTAACCAGCCTTTTGAACGGGGGGGTGCCCTGACTTCTTAACATGAACATGTTGGATACAAACAATATCTTATATGGTAAAACCTGCTAAAACAGCTCCTCATAAAAACCGGTCGAATTTCCGTTTTAGACAGGTTTTCATCTTAGAAGGTATAGGTTGTGTAGTATTTCTTTTAAAAAGGGCTCAAACGCGATTTTTGTTTGCATGAGAAGGAGTTCAAAACACAAAACTAAATCTAAATGGTTTTAAAAAAAAAAAATGTAAATTTTCTAGCAGCAGTGACATAAGACAGTGACTAAGAGTGGTCACAAGTGTAAAATCTTTTGGCATCCTAACTTCTTATAAAGATTTAAAAAAGTCTTTAGGCCTTTAATCATGTTGGAAACTTCTATAGGCACAGGGGAAGACTGGCATGAGATCTAAAATTATCTCAGTCTAACAAGGAAGGTCTCCATACTGAGCATACTCAGAATATGTTGAAAAAAATGCGTGAAACTACTCATGTATCTAATAAAGGATCAGTTAAAATTATCGGCGGAATTACAGTAGAAAATCTGTAAAAAAATAAAATACTTTCGAATAATTGGCGTGAAAAGACGAAAGCGGCGCGCAATTTGGCGAGCAGCACTTTTCCTCGCCACAAGCAAACGATTTTAATGCACCTGAAAATTGTTTTTTAAGTGATTTTGAGAATATGTGGTATTTAATGAATTTAAATGTAAACCATGAAAGAATTTTTTATTATTATTATTATTATATTTTGTATGATACATGTTGCTTGTTGCCGATTTGAACGAAATTGTGTTTATTCTCCAATCCACAATTTTTTTTAATTTAAACGACTTTATCGATTACAAAAATAACTTTTAACGACAGATGAATAATGCTGCCGTAATACATTTCCATACCGAAGAAGTTGATTCCATAGCAACTAAGTTGAATCGACAGTGCTCGATGGGCCATATTTTTGAGTTTGGAACAATTTTAATCAATTTAAATTTTGTTTTAAATCGTAAAATATGTTAGTTAAAATTCGTTATAAGTACATATAAATATATATGACAAAACTATAGTTAAAACAAACTAAAAATGACAAAGCTAAAGTTATTTAAATTAAACTTATTTAAACAAATTCAACATAAAAAGCTATTCCTTAAAGAGTATTCGACAAGCGTATTTTTTTTTAACTTAATTTCTTCGCCAAACGGTGATAAGTCGCCAAATAAGCGAAATTTTCATTATTTTTTTTAAGGATGTTCTACCGAGGTTCCGCCAAAAATTTTTTAATAAACATATATACCCATGGGAGAAGAACATTCTGTATTTTTTTCAGATTTTTCTGAGTATGCCCGTATGGAGACCTTTCTTGTAAATCTTGTAGATAAAATTTTGCGCGATGATAAATCTCGGATAATACATGCGTTACACCAATACATTAAAGTTTTTCAGAATGTGATTCCACGACTTCTTAGGGATCACCGGAGGGATCCAAGAAATTTTGGAGGAAAGTCTATATAAATAATTATTTTATTATTGTAAGTAATTATAATATTCATTAACACCGTAAATTCCTGCCTATAAACCGCATATAAGCCTATCAAACAATCATGTTTCGATCCAGAAATTTTATTTCATTATTGAAGTTAAATATTTATCGCGATTTAACAAGTTACGTTTAATGAAACAAGATTTCTGGGTCCGAACATAATTGTTTGATCAGGGAATTAAGGTAATTCCTATTTTTACCTCAGAATGTGTCGAATATGTTAAGTAAAGCAGGTCATGATAATATACACTAAATTTTATCAAGATGATAAAAATTATACTATAATGATGCGACTGTAATAATAAAGATAGGAGATTCCTGTGTGTGTGTGTGTGTGTGTGTACGCTCTCGCGCTGAACTCTATAAAAACAATGCAGCCCACACAGCCGTAAGATTTGACAGAACCTGTATGCCTGAAGTCATGCATATCGAAGACAATTTCTGGAATTTTTCAATTAATATTTTATACGATTTTTTTCACATTTTGCGGCTTTTTTTTTTTTTTTTTTTTTTTTCAAGTTAGTAAGAAAGAATCCGATTTCAATATTTTATCCAGTATTAACTTAGTCTTCTTTTCAATAAAGTGTTTTCAAGATTCTTACAGCAATTTTTAAATTTTAAACAATTTTTTAATGTTATTTTAGAGGGGTTTTTTCGCATTTCGTGGTGATTTTTTTTTTTTTGACATTCCTAAAAGGAATCCGGTTAAAATCTTTTACCCAATTAGTTAATTTCGTTCCCTGTGGTTTTTTAATCTTTTCCGAATTTTTAATGCGATCTTTTTACTTTTTTTTTTAAACAGAAACTCTCCGGTAATTTTTGCAGTTGCCGTGATTAAATTCGAATTGGAAAAATGCCAATTCTTATAAGGAAGCTGAAAATTTAATTTGGCTCGAAATAAAAAACGCAATAATTCAAGATTAGTTTCTTTCGAGACAGAAGAGGTCGTAGTTTGCTCGGGAGTACGTTGCCCAAGTGAGTCCCCACCTCAATCTAGAATTGTTTAATTCTACGTACGTTTAAAAAAAACCCAACCAACGAAACGTCACTAGTAATGAAGTTTTCTTTGAGGGACAGAGTTTGAAATAGCGTGCGGGATCGCGCGATTTGCTCACAGTAAAGGAAAATCTTGCATAATAAAATATGCTGTGCAGTATTTCCCCACTCTAAATTCTTTCACAGATCTGTCATTCTTCAGTGAGTATTTTTTTTTTCTTTTTTTAGTCCGCGATTTTTATTTCTTTTATGGAAATTTTCAAATTCAATTCGTGAATCGGTACCGGAAAAAATTGAGAATTTTTTCAAACGCTCGTGGAAAAATATTGGGAATTTCGATAAAAGAGTGCAAAAAATAATCGCGAATTTCGTCAAAAGATTGCGCAAAAAATTATGAATTTCAATAAACAAATTGACGAAACATTTTTGCAAAATTTGTCAAAATGTTGCGGAAAAGAGTAGAGAATTTTGTTAATTGGCATGGAAAGATATGGAGAATTTTTCCGATCGGTCGCGCGAAACTATCGCGAATTTCGACAAATGACCCCTGTAAAAAATCAGTGTCAGGTTCTGAGAAACATCTGCTATTAGAACTGGGGTTCTATATTATTTTCGTCTTACTATATTATATATATTGTATGGTCTGTGTACTGGAATTTCAAAATAACATTCTTTCATTGTATAAAACTGGATCTAAGTCGGTGAAAATGTATAGATGGAATGAAGGGGAAAAAAGATAGTTGGAGAGGGGTTTGCCCAACCTTTTGAGATGTCTGTGGAAGATGGGGAGACAAAGGCATTCCACGAATGAAGAAAAGAGCTTGGAATGCGAGCCAGGTAGAAAACCCCGAGGGTGTTACGTGGAGAAAAGGCAGAAGGTTGCTAGGGGCAGGCTCTTCTGCTGAGACGGTCAGTTGGAGCCGAGAGCGCAGGGTGGACAGTGGTTCCTGCGTATAGCTCTTAGATAAGAGCGTAGGGTTGAGTTGAAGGCTGGAGTGCCAAGTGCAAGGGTAGTTCCTTGGATAGCTCTGAGAGGGAGCGTAAGATTGAGTGAGGGTCGGAGAGCTTAGGCTTAGAGCCCATGTGTTGGGAGATTGAGATTGATCTCCAGAAAAGCTAATTTAACGCGTATAGAGTGAGAGTGATATAACCAGGGTTGGCATGATTTAAGTCAACTGATTTAAATCAAGATTTAAATCTAGATTTAAATCAGCTGATTTTTTTTTTAAAAATCATTTGATTTAAATTTTTTTTTTTTTTTTTAATGTTGGAAATTAGTTAGCAGAGAAATAAGAAGTGGGTGTACATAAGTAGCAGGTGTTTTTCTGGTATTTCCAGGATTGCTATCAGAAAGAATGTGGCAGGTGCAGGTTAAGCCTAGGTGATTACAATCCAAAATGAGGATTGTTCCCTTGCCGAATGGAAAATTTTGGGTAAAAAGTTAGAAAATGTATTAGATAAAGATAGAATTACAAAATTTAAAGCAAGATATGAACAAGCTATTGATAGCTGTCATTTTGCTGGAGTTTTATTAAGTCCCTCTGTTTTAAATCGAAATGAAATTTCACTTAATGTAGAGGAAAATAATTAAGGTTTGGCATTCATTAAAGAAAATTGTTCAAATCTTCTCACCACTGTAGCACATTTTCAAGCAAAAAATGGCCCATTCCAAAAATTACCATTGCTTGAGAAAAAAGTTTCAGTTATTATGACAGATTATGATTGGTGGAAGTCCTTTTATGTAATGGGAGGTAAAGAGGGAATCAGCGAAATTGAAATTGAATTTATTTACCGAATAACAACAGCCGTGGCTTCATCTGCTGGAGTAGAAAGAGAATTTTCTTCTTTTGGACTAGTTCATTCAAGTCTTCGTAATAAATAAGGAGTGGACAAAGCTTCTAAATTAGTGTTTTTGTTCAAATAATTAAATCCCTGATTTATTTCTATTTGCGTAAAAAATATTGAATTAATTGTGATTTTTATCCCGTAATAAATTAGGAGTGGACAAAGCTTCTAAATTAGTGTTTTTGTTCAAACAATTAAATCCCCGATTTATTTCTATTTGCTTAAAAAATATTGAATTAATTGTGATTTTTATCCCTTAATAAATAGCTTGCATTAAATAAATATTTAATTTGTTTTTTAAAAATTTTACCATTTTCTATTCATTTACAACATATTTAAGTTTATTCCTTATTTAGTGTGTACAATTCAATTACAAAATAATAGAATGGCTTTAGATTAAAGCCTAGATGTTTAATTTTTAGTACCAATCAGTAACTAGAATATAGTACTATTTTCTTAACTATATAATTATTTCTTATGTTATTTTTATAAATTATAAATATTATTTATTCTTTTTTAGTTATTTATTATAAAAAACTGCTCCATGTATTGTAAAAACATAAAAACACATAATTAAAAATAGAATTCTAAAAAAATCAAATAAATCCGATTTATATAAAAAAAATCTGATTTAAATCAAAAAAATTAGATTTTTTTAATTTTTAAAAAAAAAATCATGATTTTTTTCCAACCCTGGATATAACGTAGTTTTAACAGTACACAGCCAGCTTTAATTTAATGTTGAGCCGGATCACCTACATCCGAGTTTTAAATGTAAATAGTGTTTTGTATTGTGTAAATAGTGTGTAAATAAACTGTTAATGTGAAATTTCGCAAATCCCTTCTTTTCTCAGCCAGACTGATTAGGCGCCAGTGATCCCAGGTCACGTGGTCTGACTAGAGAATTGATATTAAAAAACATTTTTTTTTTCTTGTTCCTTTTTTAGTTTAGTTGGTTTTGTGAATGTGAATCTTGAACGCAGCAGGTAATAAGCTGCGTATAGGTTTTTTATCGTGGTCTTCTATTAGAAGAAATGATGTTTAATTTTAAAAAAGGGGGAATTTATTTCCGAATATGAAATCATGCTTGACTTCTTGTTAGAAGAAATAGTTTCTGAAGTATTAATTGTTTTAAAAGCATTTCTCTTGTTTATAGTTCAGTTTAAATGTGAATCTCGAAAGTAGCATGCTGGCTGTGTATTTCTTGATCTTCCGAAAAGGGAGAAATGAATATTCTTGAATATATAAAAGAAATCTTTGATTCCCAGTGAGGAATAATGCCTTTAACAAATATTATTCAAATGTTTTCGTTGTATATACTGTATATATTTAGAAGTGTAAATATAGAATTTTCAAGTTTTTTATCATTATGTGCTCTTTTATTGAACAACACCAGCGCCATTTTCAGTTGTGGAATATGTTTGTTTATATTAATATTATTTAAAAACAGATCGTGAGTTCTTGAACTTAGCTCTCCCAAATATGATTTTAAAATATCTTGAATCGTGAAGCTCTCCCAACCTTGGATTTAAATTGTGATCACGTGAAATTTCATGGAATATATATGAACATTATTCTTCAAGTTTTTGGTGCCGAAACCCGGGAAAAAGGTAAGAAATACCTTTATTATTCTGCATGACTGTTGATTTCTTGAAAATATACATTTTTCATGATAATTTATTTTGAAAATTGAAATTAATTTTAATCATGGATAAGCCTGATAAGCTTAAAAGTAAAAGAGCTACCGTTCGCGCGGCAGTTACGAAATTAATCACAAAATGTGATACATTATTATCTGTTGATATTGATAAGACTGATTGCGATTCTTTAATGGAATCGTTAGAGCTCGTAAATGAAAAGGAAGCTCAACTAAAGGAGTTAGATTCCGAAATGGATGAGCTAATTCAGGAAAAAACTGAATATGAAAAAGAACTAAAATCGGTAGAAGAATATTCTGAAAAAATATCAAGTTTGAAATTTAAAATTAAGATGAGGCTTAAAAAATGTAAAATCGAAACTGAACCAAAAGTTTTACTAGAGTCAAGTAACGGCTCAAAAAATCGGTAGTAAACCAGTTTCGGCAGTGAAGCTTCCTAAACTTAACATAGAAAAATTTTCTGGTGATGCAAGCCAGTTCTTAGAATTTTTTAATTTATTTACTAGTGCGATAGATTCAAACGAATTGTTATCAAAAATTGAAAAATTCCAATATCTTAAATCCTTGTTGTCTGGACCTGCATATAATATTGTAGCTGGTTTTGAACTGACAGATCAAAATTATTCAACGTGTTTGAAGTTGTTAGAAGAGAAGTATGGTAAGCGGGAAAATATCATAAACTGTTACATGAACAAAATTCTGAATCTTGAACCAGTGAAATCCTCTAACAATGTTATTTCTTTAAGAAAGTTGTATGATAATATTGAAACGTGTATGAGAAATCTTGATGCGTTAGGAGTACATCAGGCTCTTACGGCCATTTATTACTACCAATATTATTAAGACTGTTACCCGAAAATTTGATACTAGATTTCCATCGAAAACGTGACCCCGATAAGGACTGTGAAGTCATCGATTTAATAAATTTTATTAAAACGGAATTAAGATGTCGTGAAGCTACTAATTTAGTAAATAATTCCCAAAGCAAGACTTATGAAAATTCTAAAACTAAATATGAAAATCCTTCAAGTAAATATCAAAATTTTCCTCAAAAGAAAAATATACCTTCAGCTGCTGCTTTAAATACATCTACAAAACAGTTTTGCATATTTTGTAAGTCTTCTGATCATGTAGGACTAAATTGTTCGAAATTCACTGATGAACAGAAACGATATAAATTAAAGAAAGAAGGTCGCTGTTACAAATGCTTTTTTAAAGACGCATTTATCAATTAACTGTAGAACAAAAATTAACCCTTGTTCCAAATGTGGTAACACTACCCATGGTCCTTTGTTTTGTTTTAAAGAAACAGCAAAAGAAAATCCTGAAAAAGAAATGAAAGGTGCAATTGTATCTATGATGTCGGAACAAAAATATAAACAAAATATATCTACATTATTGCAGACTTGTACAGTTTCTGTGTCTGCTGGTAAGGAATGCTTGTTGGCTCGCGTTTTATGTGATAGTGGTTCAGAAAAATGCTTCGTGAAGAGATCGCTAGTACAAAAATTAAAATTGAAGCCATTGCGAAGAGAAAATTTATTAGTTTATCCTTTTGGGCGGAGACGCCCTTATGAATCTTGTTATGAAGTTGTTGCTCTAGAATTATCCAGTGTTGTGCAACCTATTAACTCGATAAATATCGAAGCACTAGTGGTTGATAATATAACTGGAGCTTCTGTGAAAACACTTGAACCAGAACTTCTAGACATAATGAGAACAAGAGGCTTTAAGCCTGCTGATACAGGTCTTGAACAGGAAATAAATATTTTGCTAGGGTCTGACTTTTTGTGGAAAATATTAAAGGGAATCGAGGGAAAATTGACAAAAGAATTATACGTTGCAGAAACTATTTTCGGTCATACGGTGCAAGGGCAAATAGAGTCTAATAAAAAAGAAGTAGCTTGTTTGCGTGTTTCAGTTGAAAATATGAATACTCAACTGAAAGCATTTTGGCATCTTGAATCAATTGGCATTGCTGAAAGCAATGAAAAGAACATTACCGATCATGAGGTAATAAAAGAATTTAAAGAAAATTTAAAATTCGTAAATGGGCGTTATGAAGCAAAATTATTGTGCAAAAATTCTCGTGAATTGCTTAGAAATAATCTTGAAGTAGCAAAAAAGCGGTTTTCTAGTTTAGAAAATAAATTCTTGAAAAACGATTCTTTATTTAAAGAATATAACTCCATTTTGCTAGAGCAGTTTAATGAGGGTGTAAAAAAATTGTGCACCGAGAAAGATTCTAATAATTCCTCTTACATGCCACACAGACCTGTTATCTGTGATGATAAAACTACAACAAAAATGCGCATAGTCTATGATGCTTCTTCTAAATATGGTGATTCTCTATCATTAAACGAATGTTTGTATCATGTCCCTAACTTGAATTCTAATGTTTTAAATGATGAAAACATTCCTGTATCAAGTTTCGAACCCCCAAATACTTCCTTGAAAATTTTAGGATTGATCTGTAACAATACGGAAGATAAATTTGGACTAGAATTACAACCCTTGTTAGAAAAATTAAATAATGATTCTTCTACTAAACGCAATGTTTTGAAAATTGCAACTATGTTCCTTGATTCAGCCGGATTTATTGCTCCTTTTGTTTCTGGTGAACTAGAAAATAATTGGCACAATTGGCTTTCAGAAATCCCTGATCTCACACACTTGAAAATTTCCCGACACTATTTTAGCAACCTGATCATGGAAAAGGAGCATCTCCAGTTGCATGTTTTTCCTGATGCTAACCCTAATGTGTATGTTCCTGAATTTCTTTCCTTGCCCGAAAATCAGTGGCCTAGAGTTAAAATTGCTGCATCTTGGTTACCTGATGTTTCTGAAGAGAAGTATAAAAAAGCAGCCACCATCTCTTGTGTTGTTCAAACAAATAAATCTGATGAAATTCCCATTTTTAATCTTGAAAAGAATAGCTCCCTAAAGAAATTGTATCGAGTAACTGCTTGGCTATTTAGATTTATTTCTAATGTAAAATTAAAGGTAGAAAAAAGAAAGTTTTCAGAATTATCAGCTGAGGAAATGTTACATGCTGAAAATTTTTGGTTAAAGCTGGTGCAGGAAAAAAATTTCCCTGAAGTTACAAAATACTTGAAATGTAACAAAAGTATCCCTAGTGAATCGAATCTTCTACAGTTAAATCCTATGTTGTCAGATGATGTTTTGCTGTTGCTACGAGGACGGTTACAAAAGTCTGGTTCCTCATTTTATGAAAAACATCCTGATGTGATTCCTGCAAAACATAAATTGACTGAATTAATCGTGAAAGATGCACATGAAAAAGTTTTTCATTCAGAAGTGCCCAGAACATTAGTGCAAACTTGTGAAAAGTTTTGGATTTCAAAATCTAGACAGCGCATAAAATCAGTCCTAAACAAACGTGCAATCTGGAAGAAATCTAATGCACGCCCTGGTGAACAAGTTAGAGCACCTCTAAAACATATCTTGTGTTTACCTACCATAAAAGTGAACGATTTGATTTTACCTGCAACCAAGGAATCCTTAGTGAAACGCTTCCGTTTGCGCGAGACTCTTCTGAATCATTTTTGGAAGCGCTTGAAAAATGAGTATCTTCTCAACTTACAATCTGCTCACTACACGGACCAGAATAAAACTTCTGACTTTGAAATATATGATGTGATTT
Source organism: Maratus speciosus (assembly GCA_963932465.1). Taxonomy (NCBI): domain Eukaryota; kingdom Metazoa; phylum Arthropoda; class Arachnida; order Araneae; family Salticidae; genus Maratus; species Maratus speciosus. Next base: position 326,218,762 of record OZ010792.1, on the reverse strand, counting down.
TTATGCATATGAACATGTATCAAGAACTTTCTGGAAGTTAGGTATTTGTGGACAGAGATTTAAAAAAAAAAAAAAAAAAAAAAAAGAGGTCTTATGAACTGAAGGCAAATAATTCCATCATTAAAAGACCTATTGATTCTTGTGTATAATTGAGAACTGAAAAAAACCTCTGAACTTTATTATTAATACATTCAAAAAACTCTTACTTGACTGGGAAAAAAAAAAACTTTGATATTATTAGAGACTCAAAAACTCTCATTGACATTTGACTTTTAGAAAAAATCTTGAATTGTTTCTGTTATTGACTTTAAACAACATTTTATTCTTTTTCCCTTAAAAAAAAAAAAAGATGTTTCTTGTTTGATATTATTTCTAATTTTTAGTTTAATTTTTTTGTGTTATTCTAGAAAAAGTTGTATAGATTTAAATTGTTCTTTCTATTTTTAGTAGCAGAAACCTGTTGGAAAATTTTATAAATTGTTTATTATTTTATTTGAAGTCCAGTATGTAAGTATATATTTTGATTTTGTATTGTATTTATGTATAGTGTAACTGATAATTTTTTAGAATAATTTTATTTCTACTTTAATTATTTTGAATCCCCATTTTGATGAACCCTTGTTCATCGGGGGGGAGTTTGTGAAATTTCGCAAATCCCTTCTTTTCTCAGCCAGACTGATTAGGCGCCAGTGATCCCAGGTCACGTGGTCTGACTAGAGAATTGATATTAAAAAACATTTTTTCTTTCTTGTTCCTTTTTTAGTTTAGTTGGTTTTGTGAATGTGAATCTTGAACGCAGCAGGTAATAAGCTGCATATAGGTTTTTTTATCGTGGTCTTCTATTAGAAGAAATGATGTTTTATTTAAAAAAAGGGGAAATTTATTTCCGAATATGAAATCATGCTTGACTTCTTGTTAGAAGAAATAGTTTCTGAAGTATTAATTGTTTTAAAAGCATTTCTCTTGTTTATAGTTCAGTTTAAATGTGAATCTCGAAAGTAGCATGCTGGCTGTGTATTTCTTGATCTTCCGAAAAGGGAGAAATGAATATTCTTGAATATATAAAAGAAATCTTTGATTCCCAGTGAGGAATAATGCCTTTAACAAATATTATTCAAATGTTTTCGTTGTATATACTGTATATATTTACACTTCTAAATATAGAATTTTCAAGTTTTTTATCATTATGTGCTCTTTTATTGAACAACACCAGCGCCATTTTCAGTTGTGGAATATGTTTGTTTACATTAATATTATTTAAAAACAGATCGTGAGTTCTTGAACTTAGCTCTCCCAAATATGATTTAAAAATATCTTGAATCGTGAAGTCTATAATAATTAAGCTCTCCCAACCTTGGATTTAAATTGTGATCACGTGAAATTTCATGGAATATATATGAACATTATTCTTCAGTTAATTTAGTTAATTGAAAGCGTTGGTTTTCATTTAAACAATCCTCTCAGTGCGTGACCGATATCACGTAATCATATCGGTGGTGGCAGCATATAAATAGAACGGAATTTCTTCAAAGTTGTGCGGACTAAGATGAAACTCCGACAATCAGTTTCATCAATCGGCCGCAACAGAAAATAAATTTCATCAAATTATTGCGGTAAAAACGAGAATTTCTTCAAAGGATCGCAGAAATAAAACGCGAATTTCATTGAAGGATCGTGCTAAAGAAATGCCAATTTCGTCAAAATATCGCGGTAAGAAATGCGAATTTCGTCGAAGGATCGCGGTAAAAAACACAAATTTTGTCAAAAGCTAACGGTGAAAAGTGCGGATTTCAGGGTTAGAAAAAACCCGGGTTTTTTCGAAAAAACCCAACCCACTGGGCCCACTAGTCTAAAACCCGGGTTTTTTCGGGCTTTATTGAATATTTTTGGAGAACACTTTAAACTTCTAATTTTTACATACATAATACCTGAATTCTCCATTTATCAGTAAAACCTGGCCATAATTTTGCATTAACTATGAATTAACAAAAGATATATAAAAAGAAAAAAAATCAAATCAATTTAAAAGGTACATCTGTATCTCATTCTCATGGGGCTAGTTTGCTGCACTAAGCATATATTAAGTGAACCACAGCTGGATTTCTTTATATAATTCTTACCTTAAGTTAAACATGTTAAATTTATATAGTTTCTTTCATTCACTTCAAATCAGAAATAAGTTGAAGACTTTTTTTTTTTTCGAAAGAAATGGGATTCGTAAAAATATATTTGAAAATTTTAGCAAAATTTGCTACATATATATTGCAATAGTATTAAATGTTAAATTAGATTGTCATGGAAGTTAGTGTCTGTGATATTTGTAAATTTAGATTGCAAATGGCAACACACTTATTACTAGCTTTGCTGCTTTATCAACTCCAAAATGATTACGTAACTTGCTCCAAACTAAACGTAGAAAAGTATTGTTCGATTGAAGCAGAGATAGCTGGTACTGAATGTAAAGAAAAGAAAAACTGACAAAATCCAGGAGCAAACTTTATCTGTTTCACTCTTTTTTACCATAATCTGTGTTGAAAACTCCTATATAACACTTTCATTGTACATTGAAGCAGGATAATAAATGGGATGATTAATCTTAAAAGCTATAACAATGCAAACAATCAGGAAGGGGTTCAAGTGAGATCTTTTTGCATGCATGAAGATTTAAAGCATTTGGATACATTTTAGATTACAAGCATGAAAATCTTCCTTCTTTTTTGGTCATTTTATCTCTGCTGAGAAATTCCTTTAAATCTGGTTCTTTTGAAATATATTTAAATTGGCATTTATCTTTGCATTCTCATATCTTAGATTAAATAATGATACAGTTGTGAAAGCACAAGAAAATTTGAAAAAACCCACAATGGGTTTTTTCGACGCCCGAAAAAACCTTTGTGGGTTTTTTCAGGCTGCGTCCACTTGGGCAAACCCTGTCTAACAGCCACTATTAACCGAATTTTCCAGTTTTCACCTATTCTCATACCTTAGATTGAATAATGTTAGAGTTGTGAAAACATGAGAAAATTTGAAAAAACCCACAATGGGTTTTTTCGTGGGTTTTTTCAAGTGGGCCCGCCCAAAAAAACCCGGGCGGGCCCACTTGGGCAAACCCTGGCGGATTTCGACAAAAAATCACGTAGAAAGATGTGAATTTCGTCAAACGATTTTGGGATAAAATTGTAAATATCATGAAATGATCGCAGAATAAAATCTTGAATTTGGTCAAAATTTACTGCACTGGGATAAAAGATTGATTTTCCTATTTTCAAAAGAACGCCGCGAAACGAGAAGAAACTTAAAAAGTCCTTCCGGCCAGTGCCGGGAGGAAGAGGTAGCTTTCATATTCCTTATTTTAAAAAAGCCAACTTAAATTATTCAAACACACGAAGCTCAATTAGTGGAAACCGAATATAGGAGATTCAATACTAATTTTTATCAATACTAAATCATTATGAATGAGAATTTCGCGAAATTAGTCAGCTTTATCCAAGCTGCTTTTATTTAAAGTAACTTTTGTCTGCCAAATTCGGCGATTTCTTAAAGTGCCATTTTAAGACAACATGGTGGATGAGGCTGACCAGTGAACTTGGTCGAAACCATAGTAATTGCTGTGCACATGCTCACTCACATCGGAATCGGTTAATATATACGAGTGCTGTCGCAGTCAAAAAGTCAGATTTTTCAAAATGTCACCCATATTAGAAATTGAAACTGCTATATCTGAGCCATTTTTTAAGATAAAGACAAACAAAAAATGCTCCTGAATCCTTATATCAAGGTCAAATACTTAAAAAAGAAACCTTTTTCAACTTCTAATTTTTTTGCACCTCACTTTAAATATAATTTTTTTTTTTAATTTAATGGCCGCCATTTTGAAACAAGATGGCTGCTGAAGCTGGCCAGCGAACTTGGTCGAGATATTGATGTATATTATCCACGCCTTCTTACATCGAAATAGGCGAATACGTGTGTTATCGCGTGACAAATACAAGATCGTTTCAAAATGTTAACCATGCTAGAAATTCAAAGTGCTATAATTCAACCATTTTTTAAGATATAAACAAAAGAACAAATTTTCAGAAACAAAAACTGCTCCGAAATCTTTGTATCAAGGCCAAACACATAAAAAAAAATCTTTTTCATTTTCCAATTTTTTAATACCTTATTTTAAATTTTAAATTTAATTTTTTTTTTTAAATGGCAACCCTTTTGAAGCAAGATGGCGAATGAAGCTGGCCAACGAACTCGGTCGAGACATTAGTACTCCGGGGTCGATCCAGGCGAAAATTGGGGCCTATTTAGGGCCCTTTCACAAAAATCTATTTAATAAAATAGGCCCCTTCACAAAAATAAATTTAATGAAATGGGCCCCTTCACAAAAATAAATTTCATGAAATGGGACCCTTCACAAAAGTAAATTTCATGAAATGGGCTCCTTCACAAAAATAAATTTCATAAAATGGGCTCCTTCACAAAAATGAACTTAATAAAACAGGACCCTTCACAAAATTCCTTTTAATAAAATAAGCCCCAATTGTAACATTCTTTTTCATAAAGACTGTTTTAAAATGTGTAATCTAATTTGTAAATAAAATCAGGTCACGAAAAACAAAAACTTTAGCAAGGGGATTTAAAGAAGTTTTTGTTAATAAATTCTTGGTTCGAATTTGAGTAACTGGATTTCAACTTTCGCTACAAAATGTTATTTTTCACAAAAATATTATAAAATTCACAAAAATAACTTTTACCTTTCACAAAATGGGCCCCAAAAATAAAAACCTGCATCGACCCCTGGTACTATGTACAGACCAAATTACATCCAAATCGGTTCATAAATACGCCTGTTATCGCGTGACAAAAATCAAGTCGTTATAAAATGTCAGCCACAATAGAAATTCAAAATGCTATAACTCAGCCATTTTTTTAGATATAGATGAAACAAAAACTGTTCCGGAATCTTTGTATTAAGGTCAAATACATACAAAAAAAATCTTTTTCATTTTCCAATTTTTTGGTATCTCATTTCAAATTAATTTTTTTTAAATTTTAAATGGCCGCCATTTTTAAACAAGATGGCGGATGAGGCTAGCCAACGAACTCGGTCGAGATATTTGTAAATACTATGTACAAACCAAGGTACATGCAAATCGGTTCATGAATACGCCTGTTATCACGTGACAAAAATCAGGACGTTTCAAAATGTGAGCCACACTAGAAATTCAAAATGCTATAACTCAGCCATTTTTTAAGATATAGACGAAACAAAAACTGCTCCCGAATATTTGTATCAAGGTCAAACACGCAAGAAAAAAAATATTTTTTCAATTTTTAAATATTTGGTACCACATTCCAAATTTAAAGTTTTCTTAAAAATTTAAATGGCCAGCATTTTTAAACAAGAAGGAGGAGAAAGCTGGCAACGAACTCGGTCGAGACATTGGTATGTACTATGTTATAAACGAAGTTACATCCAAATCGGTTCATAAATACGCCTTTTATCGCGTGACAAAATTCAGCACGTTCAAAATGTCAGCCACGCTAGAAATTCAAAATGCTATAACTCATCCATTTTTTAAGATATAGACAAAACAAAAACTGCTCCAGAATCTTTGTATAAAGGTCAAATATATAAGAAAAAATATTTTTCCATTTTCAATTTTTTGGTACCACATTTCAAATTAATTTTTTTTAAATTTTAAATGGCCGCCATTTTGAAACAAAATGGCGGATGAAGCTAGCCAACGAACTCGGTCGAGACATTGGTACGCACTATGTACACACCGAATTACATCCAAATCGGTTCATAAACACGAGAGTTACAGTGTGACAAACGTCATATATATATATATATATCAATTTTGAACGGAGGATGGTTTCAGGGTCTGGGGGTCATGATCGATGAAAATATACCAAAATTTTTTGAAATCGCTTTCCTCCGAACGGCTGCAATAGGTAGCTTTTTGTGATGAAAGCTACCTAAAAATCGAATAAAAATTTTCAGAGGAAAGAAAATACTATATTGACTTGAAAGACTGCAACCATATTCTTTTACGAATGTCAAAAAATGGCCGCGAAACACGAAATTCAACCAACCAACCAAACTCCAGATTAATTTGAATTTTCTGAGCTATTATTTTTCATTTTCAAAGGAGGCAGAGTCTGTGCACTCCCTCCTCTTTTCCCCGGCTAATCGCATCTTATAATTAATTATCGCTTTACATCTGAATTCCCTTTCAATTTTTTTTGCTTCTTTCTAGACTTTAAACTACAAAAGAAAAGAGGCAAATACAGTCGGACCTCGTTATCCCGACACCCGGTTTTCATGTCACTCCGCTTATCACATCAGTTTTTCAAAGTCCCGATTTTCTGTATAGGATTTTAATGTAAATAAACTACGGATTTTACGTCGTTATATAATTTTCAACTCTGGATATCCCGACGGTTTAGAAAAATTGTCCATTTTTCATAATTCATCTTATAATCACGGAAATTAAGCGATAAGAAATGTCTTAGCTAAACTTTTTACAAAAGTGTCTAAAATACCCATTGAGATAAATCAGAAATTTTACTTCAATCTTTTATCTGAATAAATAAACCCAAAATCTATGAATGACCCACTTAAGCTCCAGATAGATATATCAGTCTACTCGCGGTATTTTTGTTCTGGTCAGGTGGCGCTTTCTTGTGGTTACATGGCGTTTTTCATCCGACTCAAACCGAAGAATTGCATTGCATTGAAACGATCAGAAATGATCTAACATCCATTTCTGAAACAACGAATATTGATTATAATTCTTTGTATAATATTGAAAAAAGAATTGTAGGAAGCATATCTAGGGATAAGCAAACCTTAATTCAAGAATATTTCATGTAACAATAAAAAAAACAAGTCTCCATAAATCTGATTTTTATTCTTTTCAATTTTGTTTTTGTGTTTATTTTGTTTTATAATAATGTTTCATTGCTTAAAACTGCAAAAACAGTTATGAATTTCAAATTGTCTTAAATTACTTAAAAATACAGCTTTTTATAAACATTTTTCTCCAACTCCGGTTACCGCGACACCCCGCTTATGACGACACTTTTCTCTAGTCCTTAGAGTGTCGGGATAACGAGGTGCGACTGTAGTTTCTATCCTCGTCAAGAACTCACGCTAATTTCTCATGAAATTGCAGAAACATGCAATAGAAAGAACGGCGTTTAAAAAAATCTCCCCCAAACAAAAGACGTCAAAGTGGGATTATAAAGCCACCTTTTTGACTTACTATGACTAATACAGATTCTTGTAAATATTCTAGTTTTAAAAAAGGTAAACAACATAATTTTCTTAAAAAAAAAGAAAAAACAAAAACATGGGTTTCTTTTTTTTTTTTATCACATTTCAAAACTTAAGCTGTTAGTTTTCTGAAATTGAATTCTACTTTCACTTCTTCTTTTTTCTTTTGTAGATTTCGATTTCTTAAAATAATTGTGCTTCAGTCTGCGCAAGCGGGGGGAGCCTATGATGTGTAGCGTATTTGAGTAGTTTCAAGATGTAGCAAAATTCTTTTCAAAAGAATAAAAATCATTGCCATTCGTTAAGTAATAATAATTTTCGTCTCACTGTGTACTACCCTCTCCTATATATATATTATATACTAGGGGGCTCTGCCCCCTGCAAGCTACGCTCGCCAACCCCCGTTCAGACACCGCAGAATCTAAAAACACGCTAATCTGATCGGTTTAAAAAATATTATAGAAGATTGAATTATACTGAAAAAAGCTGTGCAGATCTCCCTGTAAACGGGTTTCATTCAATTTCCTTTGATTTCAAAAATTTAAAGCCCAATCAGTTGCTGTTAAGGCATCCAATGGTTGTTTTCGTGTTTGATTAAAGAGGATCAGTTAAACGTTTGAAAAGAAGCTAAAAATAAAAGGAATTAAGTGTACAGAGTCTTTGCCTCCCGGTATTTTAAAACAATTTCTATAACAATAGCCTAAGTCATGTGATTATCATCAAGAGTTCCGGGCGAACCACTTCGCTTTTTATATTCCTGGTGCCGTTTTGGTACTTTAATATTAGCCAGGTACAGGTGATAAATCGCCAAATATTATTCTATCGCCAGCATTTCATCTATATTATAATAGTCCAAGTCATGTAACTGCCATAAATAAATACGCTCTGATCCCTTCGCTTTTCATATGAAAGTTTGGCCCAGCTATCATATACGGCCCCATATTGGGGCAATTTTTTTCCGACGCTAATTTGGGGAAAAGATCAACAGCATAAACAACAACATCCGGCTTATCAAATCAAGCAAAATAACGATACTATGGTGCCAGTTAAGTACCCGTTGCGTATATGACATTGGCGTCAGAAAAAAATAGCGCCAGTATGGTACCGTATGTGACATCTGTGCAAAAGTTTTCCATTTCGATTTAAAAAAATCAATTTTTTTTTTTCGAATAATACTACATAAAAGCATTGTCGCAAAAAATTCTTGGTACTGTTACGCTAGCCGGGTGCAAATCTCGCCAATAACTATTTTTCAACTCGCCAGTTAGCATTTTTTTTTTTTTTTTTTTTTTTTTTTTTTTTTTTTCCCCCGAGTGGTAAATTATAACATTGCTTTGAAGTTGGAATTAAATGTCATTGTTTGTTACATCATTTAATATTTGGCCAGATGCCATATATACACCCGGTTTGGCGTGATTTTTTTTACGAAAATTTGGCGAAATCCTAGTTTTCGAATACCAGTTACATATGTATTTTTGGTACTACTTAGTTATCCTGTCGACCAAAAATCTATCACCAAACTATAAGATTAAATGCCAATAATGGTTGATAAATGTCACATTCACTTGACTTTAAGCAAGTTACACGTCTTTACGTCATCAGGTGATTTTTATTTCGACGTTTTATTTGTATATTTATTAATGTTATACTATTTTCTTTGTTCTTTCGTTATTTAAAATAAAAATTATGTCAATTTGTATAATTTGGCGAGTGGTTTGGCGAAATGGGTCGATGGGATAACTAAGTAGTACCGTATTTTTTAATTATTTTCTATTATTTTTTATTTTTAAAGGAAAATAACAAAAAAAATAAACTATAAAACAAAACAATTTATGTAATTTAAAAAAAGTAAATAAAGCAAATAAACACTTATTAAATAAACAACAATAGCCGGGTTACCATGTCAACCAAAATAATGCCATTTTGACGCCAATTAGGTACCCGGTGCGTATATGACATCTGTGCCTAATATTTTTCTTTTCATTTCGTTTAAAAAAAAATAAAGAAGTGAAAGCCATTTATTTTAAATGTTTCTGCTTGTATTAAATAAAATGATAATGAAATACAAATTTAATTATGAATAAAAGTAACATGATACATTTCTTAGCATACATTTAAGGGAGGCCAGACTTCTCGCCAAATTAGTTTAAAATAGTAACCTTTTTCTAAAATCTGAAGAAAAAAAAAATATCTGTTTGATTAAAATTTGAGTTGCCATCATTAGAAAAATGTATATAAAATTAGAAAAAAAAAATAATATTTCGAAAACTAATTCGAATTTAAAAATTATAATACCAGTTTTGAAATCTGCGGATCAATATTGATTTTTGGTGTTAATTTCATCGCAAAGTATTCCTTTTTTTGGGAGAAATCACCGTGAAACATAATCAGTTGTTTAATCAGTCGATTCAAAGAATCGTTACATTTCAGGCGTTTCATATATTCGTTTCATTAGGATTTTATATATATAGGGTAGATATATTGTTCCCTTATATGCAATATAATTGTAATGCTATTTTAAAAATTAATAAATTGTATAAATTATATGAATTTAAACTAAGTGTCAGTGTTTCTCACACATTAGTTTTTAACATAAAATAAAATATAAATTATTAATTTGCAAAAAATTTAAATAAAAAGTAAAATTTTGAACTACTTATTATAAATTTTATTTTCATGAATATAGTTGATTTGAATTTTTTATATAAAGACATTCTTATCATATGCCTTTACCTATAGTTATGTACTATCAGTAGCATAGCAATTTAAAAATTATGGGGGGAGGAGGTCTCAAATAGTTTCTAACTCAGTATGATCAAAATAACTAAAAAAATCAATCAATGATAAAACGTCTCATTAATAAGTAATTATGTAGATTAATTAGTAATTAATTTTATTCAAAAATTAAAAATGTTTATGTGCATTATTTCAAAATAAACATTAAGTAATTAAATTTTACAATTTTGTGAAATATGTCAGGAAACTACGAAAGAAGAAATGTATGGCTATGGAGCCTTTTTGCATTCCCTCTTCACCCCCCTTACTCTCGGAAAGCACAAATATCTACCATTTCCAATGCTACGGATTTTGAAAGAAAGTCCATTTTTGTTGAACTTTTCAACGCATCAAGAATGTTCGATTAATCACAGTAAATGGAATGTGAACAGAGACAGAGCGTTCTCTGTAGGAACTTAAGAATTTTTTGTATTGCTTCCTAATACAAATTCCCCCTACTAGTCTATCCTAAATTTCTGGTAATATTCCAAGAATTCTGAAAACGATCAGGTATGTTACTTGCTTTGTACATGAAAAACTGCGACAATAAGACAGATTCGAAAAAGGTAGTGACTTCGTTACAAGCCATTTTTTTCAATTACAACTTAAAGTTTACTTTAAAGAGACACTGTAATCCAAAGGGAAAAAAAAGTTTTCAATGGTGGGGTGGGGGGGTGGGGGTGGTCTTGAACTCCCACCCCTTTCCTACGCCCTGTGTATTATGTATGTCACCTACTATGATCTATGTTAATAAAATATTTCAATGTGCTAAAATACTTTTTTTTTTACTTCAGGTGTTTATGTAATGGGTTATATATATTATTTTTATATATATATATATATTTCAAAATTAACTGAAATGACTTAAATTCATTAGATGTATATGTTGTTTAAAATTTTAAATAATATTGCTAAAAATCGAAAAAACCCACTGGGTTTTTTCAAACTGGGTCCATCTCTGCGAACCCTGGTTAATCACAACTTTAAAAATACAGTCGAGTCTCTCTATAACGAAACTCCATACATCGAATTTCTCTATATAACGAATTTTTAGTAGGAACGGTCCCTTTTTCCCATGATCTCATTAAAAACAGTCTCCATATAGCGAAATTTCTATCTCCATATAACGAATTTTTTCATAAAATGTTCTTTATTTATTGTTTAAAAAAGCTTCCAAATCACATGGAATCAATTTTCCATCACTGATTAGTGATTTATCGTTCAGTGCTGAGTTTTTTAACTTACTTTTCTACTTTGAATCTCCTTGTTTTTCATGCCCAACGAATTCATCTCCCGCCCTCCTCCCACACACCTTCCAACATACTTCTTAAAACAGTGTCAATTGGATTGTTACACATATAAGAGCAGGATCAAAGAGGTAATTGAAGTTTAAGGTGAATGAGAATTCAAATGGAGGAAAATGTTCCCGATACAATGTTTCATTCCTTGCTAAAGTGTGAGCATTTTTTCGAGAGTGTAATAATTTTGAAATCAAAACAGCGAAAAATTACAGATTTCAGTTTTCCTTATGTGATTTTTATTATGCTTTCAAATAAATGTACTGTTTAAATAATTCAGAAATACAATATTAGGTTAATATTTATAGTTAAACATTTCAAATTCTTATGTAAACACCTCAAAAGTAATTTTTGTTCAAAATTTACACATTAAATAGGACTTTTTACTCATTCTCTATATAACGAATTTCTCTATATAACGATTTTTTTTACTGGAACAATGGATTTCGTTATATAGAGACTTGACTGTAGATTCAAAATTTATTAAAATTTGGTCATTTCTCTACAAACTAAATAAGAGATCTATTAAGAAATTATAAGACCAACTGAGAAAATTTGCATAGTACATGTCAATTCAGAATCATCATATTGCGCATGCATTAAGCGTTATTATTTAGTACAGTCATTAACATGGCAGCAAAGTTTCAGGTTCTGACGGTGATATTTAATGATTAACTTGAAGATGCCGCGGGGGAAAAGTTAAGAGCTCTAAGAAAAATTATTTTATAAAGATGCTGGTAATTGAGAAAAAAGATTTAGCGAAGTTAATGAAACGTTCCAAAGTTTGACAATTCATAATACCGTATTTAAAATAGATTCTCAAAATAAAATAAAAGTAAAAATATTAAAAACCCTTTTTTACAAGCAGTATTCAATGTTTGTTTTTTTTTTTTAAATCAGGCCTTATTTCATGACTGTACTTCACGTAGTTAAAAACATTAAAATATGTTAATTTGGCGTGGCTTTTTGTTTAAGATATGACAACAGAGGCGCGAAAAATCATTTAAATTATTTATTCAGAATTTCTAAATTGTATTCTCAACGTATAATCATATTTTAAATAATATTAAAGTATTAAATGATATACAGCCCCCCCCCCCCCAAAAAAAAAAAAGAATTATTCTACTGCGAAGTAAAAGACAGAGATAAAACCACTGCACACATAATATCTATAGGTATGTGCCATCCCTTTCTTTAATCGCTAAATCAACTCGGTTGAAAGTTAGCAGAAGCCAATGAGAAATGCACCACACCTTGCTTCTCGACGGCCACATTATTATTTTTTTTTCCCCAAATGCGCGAGAATAATGATGAATTCGAAACCCCCTCGGATATCACAAGGGCGTAGCAATGCATGAAATTTCAAGGACTTGATTTCTAGACTACGACAAAAAAAAATAAAAGATTATCACAGCAAAAAGTTTTACAAGTATAATGAGCTAAGGTTTGTGTCAACGAACAACAATGTTGCAGTGCCGACTGCGAGAAAATTTATATAAAAAGAAATGAATAACAGCCATTTGTTTCAAAAAAAGTAGTTAAGATTACAAGATACTTTCAAGAACACGCCTCCACCTCAGCAAAGAGAGGTAAGATGGCACTCCCTTCACGGAATCATAATACGCGTTATCTGATACTAAAAACATTTGCCAGAATAAATCATTTAATCGAGAAATTTTGCAGCTCTAAACCTTGTGGTAAGAAAGATCTATCGATTTAAAAAATAAAATTTGCCGGTGTGAGAATTATTAAGTCTTATTTTATATTTAGAGGATGGTAGAGACAAGGTTGCTGGCTTTTAGCCAGGCCAAAAAAAGCCAGCCGGCTTTTTTTGGTTTTAACCACTTAAAAAAAGCCGGCTTTTATTGAAAAAAGCCGGTTTTTATTTTTTTAAAGTTCGTTTACTGTTAATTCGTTTTAAATTTGTATCAATTAATTTTTAATACACTTATAAATATTTTCTACTGAAAAAATTATAGATTTCTATTAAATTTTGTCAAATAAATATGTCTATATAACTTCTAGAGGCAACTGTGAAGACATTATGTCTGAAAAAAATAAAAAATTATAAACATTGAAAAGAATATAAGTTCGGCTCCAAAGTGGTGTTTTGAAATTCTATATTACATAGCTCCACATATGCTACACATTTTAAAGATTATATTTAATTAATGACAAATTGTAGCGCATGAAAATGGAAGCATTCTTATGTGCCCATATGGACAGATTAAGTTATAAATGTTAAAAGAGAAATTAGAAAGGATATAATATTTCGGGGAGAGTGGTACATACATAAGTGCACAAAAAATTAGCATTTAACAAGGGAAAAAAAAAAAATCTAAATAAAATTTTGAAAAGTTTGTTGCTAAGCATATTCATGCATATGCTATTCATAATGTTTTTAATAGTGAGAAATTGTGTTTTTATTAATATGACTATGGATAAATGTTTACAAGAAATAAAATAAGACTTGTAATATTAATAGCTCTTAAAATTAAGTAATAAAACATGTAACTAAGTAACCATTGTCCTCTTTAATTTTATAAAGCAGTAAAAATGAAAAAATTGGCAGTTGGTATGGCCCTTTTAAAATTTAGCTGACATATTTGCAATTCTGAATACAAATCACTGGCAAAATCATCTAAGTTTTCTTCCAGTATTAATGTCCTCATTATTGAGAAATTGGGTTACTTATTAAACTGTAAATCAATTAAATGTCATTAAAACTAATTAAAAACACTTCAAAATGTGTAGTTTATAAATACAATGCTTCATTGTATAAAAGTCAATTATGGCCAAAAGAGGCCAATTTTGGCCAAAAAAAGCCGGTTAAAACCAAAAAAAGCCACCGGCCTGCCTTTTTTTAATTTTAGCCGGCTTTTTTGCAACCCTGGGTAGAGATACACTTTTACAGGTAGAAGTGTTTTTAATAAAGAAAATGTGTTTTTAGACGATAGAAGTATACATTCCATTTCACAATTGCACTAATATAATGCTTTTGGGATAAATATCAAGCATGAGAACGGCAGTATAGGTCAAAATTAACATTTTTACCCACTGGCAAGTACACTGATTTTTTTCCCTGGCCAGTTTCTTTTCTGGCAACTTTCACTGGCTACTTTCTTTTTTTACGTTCGGGAGAATCGCCGATTTGGACGCCGTAAATTCTGAACGAATTTCACTCCTTTCCTAACTGGCATCGACCTTTCAACCATCGCGTTTGGCGAGTGGTGCCCATTGAGTTTGGCGAGTGACGACAATAAAGTTAATCGCCACGTTTTAAGTGTTACTCGACGCCTGGCAAGTGGCGAGTGCTAATTTTGTGCTATAAACGGCAGGCAAATCAAAGTTTTACTAAATGTGTATTTTACATCAAAGCCAGCTCTAGAAATTGTCCAAGAAAATTAAAACTCCAAAACAAATTAAAAAAAAAAATTAGGTAAGAAAAAACACATTCCAGATTGTCTATATCGGAAAATTATTTTCGTCACTGTAGATATGCGAGGAGAAAAAATGTAACAAAATTTCCCCGGCAACTTAAATATTACTACTCTTTGCTGTATTATTAAGTCACGCGAAAAGACCCGTTCGCTAATGCTATTCCTATGGAAGAAATTTATAAAGATATCTCGGTCACATTTCAATTTTTTTTTTTTTTTTTTTTTTTTTTTTTTTATTGCAGTGGCTAGCTGAGGTCGATCTGTATGCAGGCCGTTTTCTATTTTTTCAATTTCGTTTACAGGTATTTTTAATCAGGACACTTTCATTTTCAGAACCGGTTCCTAAAATGAACGCATCTTCTTGAAAAAAATCCCCAATGAAAATAGAAAAAATAAAAAACGGCCTTTTTACAGATCGACCTCAGCTAGCCACTGAAAAACATTCATCTAAAAATATTGAAATGCGACCGAGATATCTTTATAAATTTCTTCCATAGGAATAGCATTAGCGAACGGTTCTTTTCGCGTGACTGAAGTAGGCTCTTAACAGAAAAAAAAATGTGCCTCAAAATTATTTATTTTAACAAAATTGGCTGTTCTGCAAAAATGTACAACAAACAAATGTTGGGGTCATTTTAATTTTACACGCAGATTTCCACTTTTACAGAAGTTACTTTTTTTTCATTACATTTTGGTCACAATTAATAGCATTTTGTAGTTGTATAAGGCTTAAAATGTAGCAAATAGACCGAAGGCCGCGCTTAATGTTATTTATAGCAGACCTATTGAAAGATGCCAAGGTGTACAAATTTGTAACCTCTTTTACCGGACACAAAAATGCAATTAACATTATCATACTTAGGGGTCATCCATATATGATGTCACACTTTTTTTCAATATTTTTGACACCCCCCCCCCTTCTTGTCACATGTCACGCTATATTATATAAACATATACTTGCAGTTCAAAAACAAAGTACTATGTTATAATCATATTTCAAATTTTATTTTGAAACTTAACTATATGTTTTAATGACATTTGTGAGCATAATAATAAAAATGATTCGTGTACTTATTTTGTATGAAATAAGATTAAGATTTACAACAAAAAACATAATTAATATACAATAGTAATAAAATATTAATATGAAAGAGCAATTAAAAACAGTAGTATTTTGGAATTTGAAACGGAATTTAATATATTTGGCTTTAAATGTTATCTTAACACAAAATATTTTAATTTCAAAATAACTTTAAAATTTAATCTGCTGATTTTTAATGCTTTTATTTTAACCAAAATGTGTGATGTTACACTTCTTCTTACGCCCTCCCACCCCCTTGTCACAAACTGTCAATTTCATGAATCCCCTCCCTCCCTCCTCCAAGCGTGACATCATTTGTGGATGGCCCCTTATAACAAGCAGCCAAACAATTTTCTTTACCACTGTATTTAATAAATGTCCTTAGCCAAGTTAATGCTGCATATTAGCTAAAATCTGTTTAAAGAAAATGAATAAAAGAATGACCATGCAACCAAATTACAAATTTTAAAATTAAAAATTTTTCAAAACTATTTTTAAAAAATTACACTAGATGAAAATGAGCATTTAGTGATTGTGCGGCCACTTTTGAGTAAATAAATCCATTGATAGATTTCAAAATAATCTAAATAGAAAAATTTCAGAAACTAATTACTACTTGTAACAGAGGTTACATGAGGTAACAGAAATTACAAAAAGTAACAGAAAAGTTACCAACACCAACTTGTTCTCCTCATATGTTAGGAATGGTGTTTATAATTTATTGCACCAACATTTTTTTAATTAAATAAATATAGAGTTAATTTTGAAGAATAACAGCTGTAATATATGTTATTTAGTAATAGAGGTTACCTTATGTAACCTCTGTTACCAAAATCAAATTAAAATTATCGAAATCAACTTAATTTAGTGATATTGTTATACTGATATCTTGGGAAGGATGTTTTAAGTTTACTACACCAAAAGTTTTCTTAATTAAATGAATTTATAGCTAATTTTGAAGTTTAACATCTGTATCTGGTAACAAATGTTACATTCAGAAAGAAAAAAAATATTCTGAGAACACATTTTATTTGGTTTACCTATCAGTCTAATTATTTGAAAGTGGTACCAAATATGAATTGATTTTACTTCTAATTATTCTAAAATCACAACAAAAAGGTGGTGAATAACTGGTAACAGAGGTTATATAGGGAAAAAAAAACACCCTCCCGAGAAAAGCACAAATTTGTCCACTATATCTGATCCCGGTAGCAGAAAGTTCGAGACGGGAGACGGGCGTCGCAGATTTTCTTTTCTCGTTTGCAGATTATTTTTCTATCGAACCTTTATTTCGCTTTATATTATGTTTAGCTCTTTATTACTTAATACAAAAACTTAAGATTATTATTAGCAAAATTAATAAAATGCATAATAACAATAAGGTAAGTGATCGTTTGATTAATTAATGCTTCAATTCTAAAATATTTTACCTGCAGATTATTTTCTGCCCCTGAAGTATCTGTTGCAGACACTTGGCGAATTTTTTGCTACTGGGTATCTGATATTCATAACAAATATTCAAAATAATTATTGTCACTACTTGCTTACTTATAAACATCATTTGCGCTGTGTGGTACACTTTTTTGACATAAATAGAAATAAATTATATGTGGTAACAGAGGTTACATAACAGATATTTCAAAACCCTGGGACACTCACTTTTTAATAATAATAATAATAATAATAATATATATATATAAACAAAACATAGACTTGAAGAATTAATTTGTGATATTTAATTATAATATGTTCTATCAAAAAAAAAAAAAAATGCTTGTACATGGGACAGCCCAAACACAGTGAGTGATGAATTTTTAAATATTTTTTGCTTAGTAAATAAAGGCTTAAACATACTTAATGCATTTTTTCAATGAGCAAATAAGATAACATTAAAAGTGGTAATGACAGTGAGTAAAAACACCAAATACTTTTCAAGTAAAAAATTCGTCATTTCCCGGACATGAAATCTGCGTGTAAAATTAAAACGACCCGTTGACAAAAATGGGTGCCAGCACTGTTACAGCAATTTTCCTTCCTTTTCCTTTACATCTTTAAAAACATTGTGGTCATAATGTAAAGTTACAAAGTACCTTTAAAATGGATAACCCTGTAATATTTTCATTTCAGAAAACGCTAAAATAACGAACGGCATAAAAACGAAAATAAAATTACAACAGTTTTGCAAGAAAATTGTAGGAAAAGTGGTTTAGAGTGATTAATATCAGCTGGCAGAAATGAAATTTCTCGACAAAACATAATTCGAGTTTGAAAACTGAAAAGAGAATTACGATATTTAATAAACATGGACAGATTTCTCCTTCGAAATAAATGAATAACTGCTTGATAAATGAAAATTATGTCTGCTGAAAAGTGCCACTGTCGGTAGCTTTCGAGAGGTGACCCAGCTAATGCAAAAGGAGGAACAGAAAAATAACATAAACACGAGCGATAGGAGTGCTTGAGCAAACAAGGCATGAGATTACTTAAAAGAGACCTGGTATATGTTGAGAGGTCGCGAAGAGAGTTGTATCATTTATTTTTTTTATTGGCGTCAAAGAGGCAAGAATAATATGAGAGGAATATGACTGTTTAATTGAACATTAAAAACAACAGAGGCAAATAATACAGTGAGATGAGAAATTGAGACAAGGTATATTTTATATATACACATTAATATATTTTAACGCCATTACAAAACATACATTTCGCTAGGAACTGCCTAGTCGTATAAAATTGGAGAGAGTAAAATATTTCTCCAAAAATTTATTGCAAAAAAGGTCTAAATCGTAGGCTCCCGCTAGAGGTCTGCACGGGCCGGAATTTCCAGGCCCGGTCCGAACGAAAGCAATCTTGGCCCGGCCCAATGTAAAAATTGAAAGTTCGGCCCGAGCCCGGCCCGACCAGTTTTAATTTTTATAGTTCTCGGCCCGGCCCGTACAAAAATCACTGAAAACAGGCCCGGCCCGACCCGACACAATTTCTACAAAAAAAAAGTCCGTTTTTTCTCAACATACAATTAATATTCTTTTAATGAATACTACATACATATTTATGGGAACATTTTACAGTATATTTTAGATTACTATGATGTTCGCAAAGCAGAAAACACACAATAGTAAACATTAACGATTAGTTACAGTGTTTTAGTCATCGTGTCTACAGACATTTCAAAATTCAAATAACGATTCATTAAAAGATTAATGTAGTTCAGAATAAAAGATTAAAAACATAACTTTTGAAGCTGTATAATAAAAAGTAGATTTGTGAAAATATTTTTCTCATTTTTAAGGCTTTTCTCAAATCCAAAGGAGCTGCATTTCGACACATTTATAAATTCATTTCTTTTCGGAAACGCGAAGATTGGCAGGTATTCTTATTCAGAAGCTATGTAAATGTCGATTTTTTTTTCCCCATAGTTAAAAGCAATATATCTTACTGAAAATACTGCTAAAGTTAGCGTTTTGAATCGAATTTCCGGAAGCGATAGCACAGGAAAGGAGAAGAACGTACAGTCACGTGACAAGAATCTGTTATCTCTAAGTAATTTATCAAATATGGAAAAAGCTATTCGTTTCCAAATGCCTTCAATAGTCAGGCCTGTCAATTTTATGCCTTTATAGTTAAAAATGAGTCAGAAAGTGTGTCTGAAAGTTTCGCATTGTTGAGCAGTGAATATGAGAACCACCTTAAGGTATATTTCCATAAGATACTGTTAAGAGAAGTTCATTATCACTACTAATACTACAAAACATAATGACTGTCCTATACACATCCTGAGATCGATTAAGACCAGATCCGTCCCGGCACGAGCCTGCTGAAAAAAATTAAACTCGGAATCAGACATGTTGTAACTGTACGATGCCGATCTCTTCGACGGACATGTTACATTTCTGTATTGATGTTGTTAAACTCGCATCGGCTCGTGACGCACGTTTATACGTCTCGTGAAAATCATATTAATTGAAAATGGCTCGTATTTTATCTGCTTCGCTCGAATTCTTATATCGGGCCGACAGGCCCGATTAATTTTTTTATCGGCCCGGCCTGTTTATTTTGTCTGTCGACCCGGCCAGTTGAAAAAATTGTCCTAATTCTGCCTTCATTAAGCCGGCCCGGCCCGCGGGCCGGGTACGGGCCCCGGGCCAAGCCCGGGCCCGTGCAGACCTCTAACTCCCGCACACACACCTGCGTTAAAAGATTCAATAAATCAGCTGATAGAAGAAATTAATTTTTATTTATCTGCATATTAGGCTGTCGAATGATTGAGAATTAGCAAATTCTTAATAATACCTGGGTTGTTCTCTACAATACTTGCAAATTTGGCCAAGCAGTCTGACTTGAATGATACATATGTAAATTTTCATAAAAATTAGATAAATGGTAGGAAATCAGTCAATTATTGAAGATTTTAATAGCAGCAGAAATCGTTTTAAAAATTTGACATAACAAAAAAGAAAAATTTGTGGAAAAAATAAAATAAAAAATGTGAGGGAATGACAAGTGGGGGAATGATGAAATAGGGCATTTTTACTAAGTTGTAGGGGAAAATGCAAAATTATGAAGAAATCCAAACTGTTTCCTTTAAGAGCAACACTTAATATATAATGCATGATAAAATTAAAATTTTGATATTTGTAAAAAAAAATGAGTATTCTGTGTGAGGGGAATGACTGCTAATAAAAACGCTTCCAGATATATTGACTGAAATTTTTTTTTTGAGAAATTAAAATCTTACACCACCAATTTATGTTGCTGGACTGACAAGTGCTCAAAATGGCTTCTTCTCTGTGAAGGATGCTAGACTGCTACTGCTCTTTAGTGGTAGATATTTGAAATAATAGCAATGTGTGAGGGAATGATGGTCCAACATGGGGAAACATATAATTGATTGAGATATATAAAAAATAATACTTTTATTATTTTTTGTAATGTACCAAATAAGAATTTTGTTTTGCTTAGGGTATTTTTAATTATTTTTATTTCTGTATGGAAAGAAATAGGCAATAAAATATGGTAGTACAGGTGGGGGAAAGGTGAGAGAATGACGTTTGCATGATATATACATTTTTAAATACTAAATTTATTTATTTTTAAATTTTACTTTCTGTCCCTAATAAACTATGTTTAGATCTTCTAATAAAAATGAAAATAAATAAAAATGTAATGAAATTAAGAGCATTTATATGACTGGGAAACACTTTTTGCACTATTGTAGAGGATAACCCACCTCTTAAGTAAAATACTCATGAATTAACTCACAAAAATAGTAATTTTATGGTTACCTAGTAATACTCTCAAAGTAATGAAAAAGGTGAGCATTTACAGTAGGGATGCACAACCTGTGGCCCGCGGGCCAAAAGTGGCCCGCCATGGGTTAACTTGTGGCCCGCGATCACAATTTATATAATTTCTTCGGTTTTTTTTAGACACTTTCGTCAATTTATAACTGGAAAAATTGCTATTTTTTTGTCCATAAGTCGCAGGAAAAATCGCGAATTTCGTCAATTTGCCCCGGGAAGAAATTACAAATTTCATCAGAGCCAATTAAGAATCGCAAATTTCGTTGATCGAGTTCGGAAAAATCGCGAAATTGATAGATGAGTAGCAGAAAAATCTCAAATTTCGTTGATCAACTGGGAAAAATCTCGAGATTTGTCAGTTTATTGCGAGAAAAAATCGCGAATTTCGACAATTAACCACTGAAAAAATTGCAAATTTCGTCAGAGTCAGTTAAAAATCGTGAATTTCGTTGATCGGACGTGTTAAAAATCGCGAATTTTGTCGATTATGTAATCCTTGATCGGTTGCTGAAAAATTTGAAATTTTGTTTTGGGGGATAGGCAAAAGAGTGCGATATGTTCAACTGATCGAAATATCGAGGAGCGATATATAATAAAGAGCTACTGTAGAGACATATATGTTGCTATATGTGTGTATATTAGGGATGCACAACCTGTGCGAGTTTTGTTAGTTGATCGTGAGAAAAAAGCGGAATTTTGTCAATTTGCCGCGGGAAAAATTACAAATTTCTTCAGAGTCAGTTAAGAATCGCGAATGTCGTTGATCGGACGCAGAAAAATCGCGAATTTTGTCGAGGAGCCGCGGAAAAATTGCAAACTTTCTTGATCGGTTACGGAAAAAGCGCGAGTTTCGCCAGCTTATTGCAGGAAAAATTACAAATTTCATCAGAGTCAGTTAACAATCACGAATTTTGTTAATCGGGCACAGTAAAATCACAAATGTTGTCAATGAGGTACAAAAATTGCAAATTTCGTTGATCGTCTGGAGAAAAATCGCGAATTTGTCAATCTGCCGCGGAAAAAAATCACGAATTTTGACAATTGATAGAAAAAATTACAAATTTTGTCAATTGGTTGCAAAAATATTGCGAAATTTAACAATCGCTCGTGAAAGAAAATCGTGAATTTCCCAAAATTTCGTGAATATAGCTCATGGAAAAAAAATTATAAAATTTATGTGCCGGTCCCAAAAATATCATGAAATAGAAATCCATTGGTCGCAGGAAAAAATCGCAAATTTCATCGATTGTGCGCGTAAAAGAAATCGCGATTTTGGCCAATTTATTGCGCGAAAAAATTCGCAAATTACATCAATGTATAACAGGAAAAAATCACGTTTCGTCGATTGGTCATTAGAAAAAAATTGCAAATATTGTCAATCTGTCATGTAAAATATTGCAAAATTTGCCAATCACTCATGAAAAAAAAAAATGGCGAATTTTGTCAATCGTTCATGGAAAAAACTTGCAAATTTCGAAGATCTTTCGCAGAACAAAAAAGTCGCGAAATAATTCAATCGAGGGCGGAAAAAATCGCAATTTTCGTTGATCCGTTGTGGAAAAAAAATCGCGAAATTTGAAAATTTATCGCTGACAATAAATCGCGAATTGCGTCAATTTATCGCAGGTATCGCAAATTGGTTGTTGGAAAAGATTGCAAATTTTGCCAAACGGCAATGGAAAATTACCGCGAAATCTGTCAATCGGTCGTTGATAAAAATCGCGAATTTCGTCAATCAGTCGCACTTGATTGACAAAAGATAAAAGAATGAGTTTTGTTAATAGTCCGCAGAAAAAATATCATAATTAGTCCATCATGCCTTGTTATTTCAAAAATAAGTTTCCTTTTATTTTAAATGAAGTTATTCTTCAATAATTGTTTTTATATAATTTTCAATAACGTTCAATTATTTAGAAATATTGTGTAATTTCTCTTCTTCAAGTTACCATTTGTCAAGAAGGAACCGTTAGTCTTCATAAAGTGTTGAATGGTTACTCATACAGATGCGAAGAAGCCCTGCATTTCTTCATCATACAATTATTTATTTCCATTTGTTTATTTTTATTATAGACAAAAAATAATTATTCATCAAGAATAAAGACTTATTACCCACCCCCCTAATTCCCGGATACAGAATTTTCTCTGTGTTATTGATGTGGCCCTCGACAACCCAAATATTTTTGTAAGTGGCCCTTCTCTTAAAAAGGTTGTGCACCCCTAATTTACAGGGATCTGTTTAGAAAGAAATTTTTCATTTCAAAACAGGAGCCTTCACAAAATTCTTTAATGTTTTATGCGTTTTCTAAAATATTTTACTTAGTTATCTTACTTACCTTATTTCCCTAAATAAAGAAGTTTTGTTAAAGCATTTAGGAAGTTTTGGAAAGTGTTTCATAATCTATGCTTAACACATGATTTTCCTTTCTTGTTTTATAATACATTTTGAATTAAGTGTGCAGAAATTTAAAAAATAGTTACTTTACATTTTTTAAGAAAATATAACTTATTTTTGAAATACATTTGCAAGAAATCAATTTTTCCACGGGAAAAAAAAAAAAAACCTGGTTTAAAAATTTCGGAAATTTTACTGGAAGGGGGGGTACTCTCAGTGGCGTAGCCAGGATTTCGTTTCGGGGGGGGTCCAGAATTTTTCCTTCAGGTTATATATATAGTAAAACCTGTCAAGATGAAATCGTAAATATTGGTGAAAAATTCGTTTTACACAGGTTTTTGTGTTATCAGGTATGTTTGTATAGTATTCTTTTCCGTAGCACTATGGAACATTTCTGTTTAAGACAGAATTCCGTTATAGGCAGGTTCCATATTTATAAGTTTTGTGTATTTATGTAAATATACTTATTTATGTCATATGAATAGAATAAAACTTGTCAAAATAGTAATTGTCTATAACAGAATCCTGTTTTAACGGAAGCGTTGCATGTTCAATATGAATTGCGATACAATTAAATTTGCTGAAAACCTGTCTGAAAGGGACGTTCTTTAGTGAAACCTGTGAAAGCGGAATCTTTCTATAACGGAATCCTGTCTCAAACGGAAGAGTTTCAGAATCCCACCGAAACGAACAATAGATCTTATTGAGGTAGTGTATCTTAGAAGAATAATGAATTACACTTCTTTACATGGAAGCCTGTCTAAAATGAAGATTTTTACCAGTCCCTTGCAATCTTGTCTTGACTGTGTATGTATAATAGAAGTATTTCGAGTAACTTTAAGAATTTAGGTATACCCTTATTTAATTTCTTAATTTAAAAAAAAGCATGGATAAAAAATATAAGACCAATCCCTGTAATTGCAACTAATAATACATTGAAGTTACATTAATAATTACCAGTGAAAAAGATCCACTATGATATAAAAAGCTGAGCGCATACTGAAGAGTTAAATTTAATTAACCCATTCGCTGGCATCCATGAGTATGCCCTTGGCTTTAATTTATTAATTACTTTGTCACCACTATTTTAGAATTAAAAAAATTGCCTCGATTATTGGCAGAAATTTCGCTGTATTAGTAAAGCGAAATTTGCCTCTCTGAATTTTTGGTGGCAAACGACTTTCAACAAAAATTTGGAAAATTCTTACTTTATAGTTTTGTCAGTGAATGAGTTAAATCAAGTTTCATATTACATAGCATTTGCCTACAATAAAGTTAGGATCAAGTGGTTAAGTTTAAAAAAGCAATTTCCATGTTTAATTTCTTGACATTAAATTAAGAACTTGTGCTGTAATAGATATTGGATAATGATTTCACATAAGTGTCGTTCATGCGATCCACCACGCTCCCCATGGGAGTTTTTGAGATAACCCAGATAGCGAGATAGCATGAACATTAGCAGCAAGTTTGATTTTTTTCTGATATTATCTTTCCGTGACAAATTTGAATTGAGAAATTCGCAGCAAATCTCCCGCAAGGTATACCATCACCCACTTGCATGAGTAGTTTGTTGTGAAACTCATGGCAAGACTGTCTTTAATTCATGAAAATGACGAAAGCAAAAAATCCCTCTGTTGAGAGAATAGACAATCAGCACATGCGCAG
Source organism: Maratus speciosus (assembly GCA_963932465.1). NCBI lineage: Eukaryota > Metazoa > Arthropoda > Arachnida > Araneae > Salticidae > Maratus > Maratus speciosus. Next base: position 326,193,535 of record OZ010792.1, on the reverse strand, counting down.
AAATTGCAGAAATTTTATTCGGTAGGCACCGCTTTTTCTAATCGCTATACTTATTAAATACTAAAAAATGCTCGAAATGAAAAGTACATATATAACCTAAACTTGTTTATGGTGATAAAACCGATGCATGCACCTTCTGAAGGTGCTTTCGCATCAATAGACCTGATCAGGTCTATGGACCCCTTCGAAGGGGTTAAACTTATAGTGTGACATGGAAAGATTACTACTTTGTAGTAAGTTTGCATTATTTTTTATTACTTGCTTGCCGTTAGTTTGCAATAAATTTGATACAGCATAAATTTAACTTGCACGGCAAGTTAGCTGCAAGTTCAAAGTGTGGTGACATTAGCGTTTGGGTTATCTTGCTGCAGTCTTGTTATGAACTTTCAGTCTTGTCATGCTGAGTTTACTGCAACTTTACAGGTTTTCAAAGCAAGACTGTTGCAAATTTTCTGCAAACGAAAAATGCTATGTGGGAAGGTTTTAACTTTAAGAAAAAAATCTTGTATTTTCAGCTACAAAAACTAGTAAAGAAGCATACACATCAAATATAGTTCATGCTGGAAAACGCAGTTTTGTTACAAATGTCTTATTCAGCCACAATTCTTTTGGGTTTCCATGTTTCATTTCTCGCCACTTTTGATTCCATATTCGATATAATAGTTGCTTCCGATATCTGATCGTCTTTAAGGAAGTTAAAGGTTATTTGTGATGGATTAGCACTTTTTTGGAAGTATTAGAATGTGTAAAAAATGGTTCATGGTGATTTCTGTTTTTGTACTTGCCAGCTAATTTATTTTAGATGGTTCGAAACAGTTTTAGACCATTCTCCAAGTTCAGCAGTAAGCTTCGGGCTTTGGTACGTTGATTAGCTTCAATTTATGCTTTCGATTTCTCATAATTAAAGACAAAATGTCACCCAAGACCTATTCCATACACAGAACTCTTATTACCACCATGAAATTTCTTGAAGCAATGTTAAACTGAGCTTTCGCAAATAGTAATTGGGTTCAAAGGTAATACTGAATCCAGACATTTTTTTTCCGGGTCGTATTTATGCAGCTCTGGAAGGGACACTTAGGAGTTCCGTGGAAGGGGGTAGCGCCCTTCTAGACCATTAATAAGCATAAATCTTCCGTTTGCACCCTTAAACAGCTTGACCCGAGGATCAAAAACCTCGTCTCTGTATATTTCAGCATTCACAGTTGCACTGGTAAAAATGTGTCGATCACTGCGGCCATTCAAAATGATGTCCGTCCATACCATGATTCCACGACCTTTATATCGATGCCTTTCACGGATATTTGCAGCCTTATTGCCTGTGATTTTTTCCCTCCATATGGTAACACGTCTGTAAACAAAATTGGGATTCATCGGTAAAGAGAACTCGGCTCCAATCCGTGGTACTTCAATGATGGTGATCTCTGCACGACTTTAACTGAGCGCATTTCGCTACCGTAGTTAGTGGAACACAAATCATGGGTTTTCTTGCATGCAGCCTGTCACTCACAGTAAACCAGGATAGTCGAGTTCTTGGTGCTGCAGTAAACTCCCTGCAATCTGAACTGACGTCAGTTGCCTATTTCTTTTAGCAATCGTTGCCAAATTACAGTCCGGAGAGCGAGAGAGCCTATTGTGGCGCGTTTCTACCTTGACGTGGTTGTCTGTGCACATTATACCAGTGTCTTTAAACCGTTTCCAGATTCTTGACATGACGCTTTTGGCTATTTTCAAGTCTTTACAGACCCCTAAGAGTGTCTGTCCTGCTTCCATACTCTTTATCGCACGCAATTTCTCAAAATCGGTCAAATGTCTTCTGGACGACATATTCCACATACTAGAAGCAAAAGTTTTACCTTATTACACGTACAATCCTTAAAATTACACCAAATTACCCACGTGCGCTCCTTTACACATGTGAACCGAAAGAACGGGCTAAGGCTGAAAAGTTTGCATATTTTTCTGTAGCGAATGTTAATCCCACTGGACTACGTGATAACGTTGACATTGAGTTACCTTACTGGAAGTTCCCTTAATAGAATTAACATAAAGCACCTTTTTATGGTTGTTCCTTTAATTTTTCTCGCCAGTGTATTTTGAAAGTGGTAACAAATAACCAGTCCAAAAATAAAGTTACCGTTATTAATTGCAGGCAGCACATTTAAAGTAACTGTTAGTATTGTCCGTTATAAAGTGAACAAAGATAAGGGTCACGAAACTCAACAAATGTACCGTTATTGCGTTCGTATAAACTCGTTCTTTCCCATAAGTGTCGACAACAGAACCCCATCGAAGTCCAAGATAAAGAAGTTTTACGATTAATTTAGTTACAGTAAATTTGTGTAAACGGATTAGCAGATATACTTGCATAGTTATCCTTCCGTCTCGAGACATTAAAATGTTTTTGTTCATGAGAGGATTCCGTGTTTACAGAAAACCTGCCAAGAAGGATTCACAATTGGAACAAGTTTCGTTTCAGATAGGTTTCAAACGCTAGCAAGCACAGATATATAGTGTTGTTTTCGTCGAACCTTGAAGTGTTTTCGTTTGGGATAGGTCATCTTCACATATTTTCCGGTTATAGATTTATGCTCTTCAGAGGTGGTGGGTCTGATAGTGGTATGTGAAAATAATATTGGTAATGGCGGAAGTCACAAAAATGTTAGGAATGTCAATGTACTTTGCATCGATTTATTATATGGTTGTGATAAGAAGATTACTAATGAAAAAAGCATGTTTACGTTATCTTCTTGAGTCGAGGGGGGGGGGGGGGGGGGGGGGGAAGGGGCCTGTTTATGAGAAATGGGTGTACTCTGAAATGAAAAACCTAACCTAAAAAAGGGGTACGTGAAAGAAAAAAGTTTGGGAAGTGAGTACGTTTTAGCACTTTTAAGGGATACTGTGAAAACATAGAGTGTTTATAACGGAAACCTGCCTAAAACGGAAAAGTTCATAGTCCCGAAGAAAGACATACCTTTGAATTATACCTTCTAAGACGAACACCTCTCTAAAGCGGAAATTTTTATAGATCCTTTGTGATTCTGTCTTAGCAGTTTTTACTGTTGTAACCATGATTCAGTAAACCAGTTCTACTTTCGGGGGGGGGGGGTCCGGACCCCCTCCCCCTTGGCTACGCCACTGGGTACTCTCAAGGCTGCATCAACTACAGTCGCCACAGCTGACGCCTTATTTCATCATTAAGTAAAATCTATCACACATTTGAAAAGCATATGCATAAAATGATCAAGTAAAAAATGTCGCTGCTGCCGGACTTATACTTTTTTATAAAGTAATTTACATTGTTGAAAACAAACTAGCGCATAACGAATTACGTAAAAAGTTCACCTTAAGAAACAGACCAGGATGCGTTTTAACACATGACAGCCCCCCCCCCCCCAAAATCTTTTTAAAGCCCTGTCTATGCGATGAATTTCTAAAATTATGAGACCAATTTTAATGTTTCACCACTCCGGCAGGTAGATACGATCGATGATGATAAATTATTATTATTTTTTTTTTTTATGATGGTCACTATTCCAAGAAGGCGAGGGTGCTAGAATGTGATACAAACAGCGATAAATCTTTAACTCGTATTCGTGACAAAAAATGATCTTAACAGTTTATTACATGCATTGCATAATACCATTTTAAAGGAGAGATGAGGAGGAGAGAGGGCGAGGAAAAGATCATGAAGCTTGGCCTTCAATCATGTTCTCTCCCTCCTTCTATATCTTACAAGAGCAAAAACGATAAACCACCTACAATTTTTTCACGGGAGTAAAATATTACACCGCGGTTCGCCTATTGTCTATGAAGAATTAGTCTTTTTTTTTTTTCAAATGAGGTTTCATCGTAATAATTTCAAGGTTTTGACAAACAATTTTAACAAAGCCACAATCTGCATCAGCGCAAAAAAGAACGATCTTTAAATAACCTCAGAATTTAATGATAAGATAAGACAGATAAGAAAAAAATGATTAAAACTTAACATTTCTGGTAGCAATAGAATTAATTTCTATTAAAAAAATGCAGTTTTAACGTTGGGCCTACGATAGATTTAAGTCTTGCAATTATACTTATTTTTGACATAAAATTTAATTGTTCACAAGCCAAAATCTTTGCAATATAACTGGCTTTATTCTATGACATTATATATTAACTTTTTACAGATTCAAGTACAATTTAAATAATTTTGTCGCACATTTCACATAACGCCTCACTTTAAATAGGGCTGTATCAAGGGCAGATGGTACTCCTAGACCAGTGGTTCCGAATGTGGTGCATACAGCCCACGGAAACAGCAATTTGAATTTTTAGGAGGGTAGCTTAAAATAATCAATTTTTTTTTTTTTTTGGGGGGGGGGGGGGGGCGTTTGTTTCTGAGAAAAGGGTAATAAAAGTAATTGTGTCTATGAATAAAAGTACAATATGCAAAAGAAAAAAAAGTTTTTTTGTTCAGTTTCAAAAAATTCTAAAATACAATTGTAACCAGAAAAATTATATAAATATATACTATATACATATATTTAATATTAGATACCCTTTTCATACTTAAACAGTGTTATTTTTTTCTGATTATTATAGTATTTTAGAATATTACACAACGTTTTCGTTTATTTGAATGAGCCTTGTGATCCTATTCACACTGCAATATCTCTCATGAAGAGAGTTACCAAAGGAAGTACTTAAAAGGGACATCTAAAGCTTTTTTCCCACAGCAAATTTTGCGCTGAAAATGTAAGTTTCTGGAAGAATGACCCATGTAACAACAGTACAGAAACTTGAATACTCTTCAGAGACTAGAATGTTTTAGAAACAAAAATAAATGTAACCTTGCAAAATAAATATTATTACCTATGTTTGTCGTGTTTAATAGGAAACTAATGTAAACGTCCGTATTTTCGAATTGTATGAAACCGAAACCATGCAATTAAAATACCGCGTTCGTCGAGGGCTAAAATTATATTCAATGCTGTTTACTTGCATAACTCTGTGCCTGTGTTTGTGTTAGGGAACCCTGCATCCTACATTAGAACCAATGAAGAAAGTAGAATATGCCACTGCAACCACGTGACACGACCTTAAAACTGCACTCCATCATACAACCGATGGGGAGGAGTAAAATCTGTCACGGCCGAAGTTCCCCTGCCGTGCTTTTCACACTTCCCACCTTCATCTTGATTCTGCTCCCCCCTCGCTCACCATAAGAAATTCATAAACGAATACAAGGGTAGCACCAGAACCTTCAGAAATCAAGGGACGCAACACAAATTATGTAATGGGTCAAGACAGATAGGAGGACTTACATAATTTTAAATTATTCCTGAACTAGACATTGAACATGGTTCATACACTCGAGAACAAATAAAATTCAAGCACTTTTCCAGCGCTATTTAAGGACTGTAGATACGAATTACAAAAAACATTAAATTGAAAAGAAAACATTTACTATATTGGGCTGAAAGATTAAAGGTTATTAATGAGATTCCTGTTATTAATGAGGAAAATCACCGCAAAATTTGAAAAAACTTTAAAAATTGCATAAAAAATTAAATTAAAAAAAATTGCTACTGTGATATACATATTTTATTTTTATTTATTTATTTATTTTTAATATTCTTCTAAAATATTTAAATGTCTGCTTCAGTATTATATTTTTTAGCATTTCAAATGTTTTCCTAATGTATACAAGCTACAGGGTGAGGAAAATAGGTTTTTTTTTTTTTTTTTTTTTTTTTTTTTTTTACATGGGAAACTTAAAAATCGAAATTCGATACCGATTCTTTTTCCTCTTGTATGCACAGATTTTTGCATTTTATACTTTATTATCATACAACGGTATTTTATAATGCATTTCCAGAGAAACTTCTGAATTTCTGAAGATGTTTAATCCGTATGGCGAGTAGTAACATGACACCATGCTAATCTCATTAAACATTGATCACTAAAGCTTAGCAGCTGGGAAGCTCGGCTTGCGAGCCAATCAGAGTTCGCTAATGATCAGATCTTGCTCTTTTGCTTTCCTTCATGGCAAAGCCTATCCATTAGTTGCTTTTGAACCGAGCTTCGCAGCTACTAACGTCTGAAATGTAACTGCTTAATAGATAAAATGCAATCTTTAGCAACGAGCATAGTATTCCATTTTTTGACAGGAAAAGAGAATATTTATCTTAAAAAAAGAAAATTAATAAAAATGTAACAACGTATTTTTGTTCTACTATTGTTGTTATATGATAGAAATTTTAAAATTCAAGGACTAGTACTACATTTTCGGAAAATTTCCAGCACTTTTCATTCCTTGAAAATGAATACTTGTGTATTCTTGTGTATTGTTAAGAAAACACTGAAACCTTACAAAACCAATTCTCGCTCATGTTCAGGTCAAGCAGAATCAAATTTTTTTCGTCAACATATTTAATCATGGAGGAACATATATTTTAAATATATTTGGATGCTGTCCTTGAAAAAATTAATACTGCTGAACAGTGCGAATCTTTTTGGCACATTAACAGTCATTTTTATATGTGCATAAAATTTGCAGATATGAATATTCAAATGATTTAGAATCAAATATTTTTTTTAATTTAATATAAATATGTTACGCCTACAATCAACTATTCCACAATAGGTGTGCTTTTTAAATCTGCTTCAATATCCAAAAATCCAAGAAATGTTATTAGCATTTATTCTCAGTATATAAATAAAAAATATCTGCAAATGTTATGCATTTAAGAATAAAATGGCTGCATTACTGCGCCAAAGTGAGAAAAGCATAGCAAAAGAAGAAAATATTTTCACCCTTAATCCATTCGGCTAAATAACTAAAGTATTCTACTATTCGGCAAAAGGGTTGAATATCTAATAGTGGTCGAATATTCATTACATTCCTAAAAAAGACAAAAACATAGAAGATTGCACCTTCTAATTCATACTATTTTATGTAAACTACATACTGAGATACATTATGAAACATCGTAGATTTATTGGTATTTGCAAAATAGGCAAACTCTTTGAAGCCAAAGAAGAAAATTCTTTATCTATTATAGATTATTCTAAATCTATTATTATTAAATCAAGATTAAAAGTACATTATTTGTATTAACAGTTATAACAGTTTACTTGATGATTTGTAGGTTTTGTCAGGCGGGTGTAAAGAATAAAATCGATCTAAATAGACCGTTTTAAAGAGAAATGAATAGCAAATAAGTATGTTTTTCATGCAGGTTGGAACGCACTTTGTTATTCAATCGAATTAATATGTGCTATATCTAAAATTAACATAACAAAACTAGCCCAATAAATAAATAACTTGACAATGAATCTTAAAGTAAAAACTAAGTCCTGGAATAAGCTCTAAAAGTTGTCAAATATTGTTTACATGGCTATATTTTACGAGTGTATTTTCCTCGTATGTATAAAAAAAAATACATTTAATGTATTTTAATGGAATTTGTGAATATTTTAATAACATTCAAACGAAACCAAATAAAAACGATTAACAATATCGCAAAACAGATCAGCATCAGCATTGTAAGTTTATTCGAAAACAAAGAACTATTCGTTAAAAGCAAGGCAGATTCAGTGATAAGCGAAAACTAAGCTCTGAATCAAAACGTTACAAATTACCTACCCCAAGCAATGCCCTCTAACAAATCTATCCACGCAATATTCTCACAGCATGCCTATCACAGTGGAAGTGGGAGATTTATTAGGTACACAGGCGCCAGTAATGTTGAAGAAAAATTAGAGGGGGCATATAAAAAAACATAAATGCATCAGACACACATCTATGTTTCCCCCTAAGTATACAAGATGTCTGAAATGAATAGAACAAAACTGCTGTAGTAAAATACTTTTTTTTACTATGTCACGGAAATGAGATGTATGTAATAGAGTCTGGCGCCTAGGTTTCATTTTAGATTCAGAAGATGAGAGATGGTGGGCGGGGTACAGGTAAGAAATTAAAAATCTTTAACAGTCTATAACCTTCCTTTCCCCCTGCGCTTCATTTTCCGTTATGTCAGAAACATTGTAATGAATGAAAACTCAACTGATTCGAGAAACACTGGAACTTGAGATCTCTAGTTCTGAACCTGCTCTACCTACTGCACCCCCTCCTCCACCTAATTCATATTTTTTAAATCAAATACTGATAAAAGTAGAAAAGTATTACGGAGAAAAAGAAAACTAAAGTGACAGTACACCTTAAACGAATCCAAAAATAGAATTTATTTTAATAATCATTATATTTTTATATTTTGGGATAATTGGGTTTTTTAGGATTTTTTTTTTTTTTTTAATTAATTCTAAATATTTTTAAGGTATTTGGAAACTCTGAATAACAATGGCTGCCTTTATTTTTTATTCGTTTAAATTTAATTTTTATTTATTTACAGGAGAGGGGAGAGATTTTATATTTATGGCAAAGTTGTAATTTTGACCAGTCAAAATTAATTTTAACTAGGGATGGACTGAATACCGAATAGTTGATTCGGTATTCGGTGGTTCGGCATGTAAACCGAATATTTAGCTTCGGCCGAATACTTAAAAAGTATTCGGCCGAATAATTGCAGATAAGTATTTTCTTAGAAATAGAAGAATTCTCTTTTACTTAGCAGAAGAATAGGCAAAACAATGAGTTTCAACATTATGTGCATGAGTTCAGAGTTCAGCTGCACTACAAAAAACAAGTCAAAAGACATTTTTAATTAAGAAAAAAATTTTTCATTCCTAAAATAGTCAGCATAGGTGTGAAATCAAAGCAACTGTCTACAAATGAGAAAAAAAAAAGTAAGGAAGGTGTGCATCTTTCCCTTATCATTTAATTTTTTTTACTTCTACATTAGTTTTGTTTTTTTAATTTAAATTTATTTAATGTGTATTTTTTTTAATATACACATCAAATAAGTATACCAGAGTTCATCTCTGTATATCTAAGGTGCATATTAAAGAAAATACACACATCAAATAAGTATACCCCTTATGCCTATCCTATAGCTTTTATAACCATTATATCAAATTCACTCAATTTTCTTATCTTCATCACCACAATGTTAAAATAGTAATCAAAATATAAATATTCTATCAGTAATTTGACCGAAAATAGTTAAATGTACAAATTGATATGATATCTTTTGTATTTTGAGAATATTCCTATTCAATATGTTTATAATTAGACTTAGACTATCAGTAAATCAGCTTAATGACAACATTGTTTCTTTGTATTTGAATGAACTTTTGTTTTTCTGACAATCCTTATCCTTAATAATACCCTGCATAGTTTAATACTTTCATAGGTTATTTTTGGGTATTGACTAGTGATAAAATAATAAAAAATTAGTGATGGGTTAATGAATTTGTGAGTGGAAAGAAGTCATTAAATTTTTTTGTGTAATTAGTTTTAAGAATAAAACTAACTGAATTAAATTATTGAGAATTTAATATCAATTAAAGCTTATTAAAAAATCTAATATATGCAAAAATGCGGATTAAAAAGTTTCAAGTATTCGGTTGCCGAATACCGAAGCTTCGGTATTCGGCAAAATTGCTGCTTCGGTCAATCCCTAATTTTAACCACCCAAAAGTTGTCGAAATTGTATTAACAAGCTCACATAAATTGCTCAAAATTAGTATTTATATAATTAATAATAATCATCATTTTTATTAAATATAGATTGAACTTTTTTTTACTTTATGTAACGGTTTTTTAATCAAAAAGTTTTTTCCAAAAAGTTATTTTCCTTAAAGTATATTGTTTCATCAATAGGAAGAATATTTCTAAATAAAATTTTTAAATTTCCTTTTGCTTAATGCAATTTAATTTCCTTCATTTTTTATATAAAGTTGTCATATAAAACTTTATATGTAATCAAATTAGGTTGAAAATCCCCGCTTTAAAGGTTATATTATGACAATTTTTTATGAAATAATTATTCTCAAACTTTAACTTAAATTCATGCACCGGTTTACCAAGTACACTGAAAAACTTTTTCATGGCAAATGTAGTAGGTTGTAATAACGACCAACTTCATTTATTTTAAGTTTGTTGAAAAAAAGGAACCATCTTCATTTCCACTTCCTCCAAGCTAATTAAAAGCTACCGTTAATAACAAGGAAATTTCTCCTTGAATAAATCGATCAAGAAGCCAGAGAGGTCTCATATTAATCATTTATTATGAAATCGCTGGATTGCAACCAACTAATCTGGATATCGTAGCTAAAACTCAGAAGTCTATTCGCGTTCACCTAAAAATAATAAGCTATCAAAACCTTGTTCAATGTCATTCAGCTTTATCGATCTTTAGGTTTCTTTGTACGATCGGAAAGAAATTAGATATCACAAAATCACTCACTTTTTTTTTTTTTTTTTTTTTTGGGGGGGGGGGGGGGCTTTTTTTTTAAGAAATCGAGACCGTTTTTATATTGGAAAAGGCCAATATAAAACTTATAAAAAGAGATAAAAAAGCCGTGCTTTGCAAAAGTCCCGTGGACACATTATAGTTAATTCTTTCAAATGCGGTCGCCGGCAGAACGAAATCCAGCAAAGGTAAGGTTTTCGAACAGAAATGGGTGTCGTCCGCAACATAGGCCGCATTTTAAAAAATGAAAAATAAACTTGAAATAAGATAAACTATTTTTTTTTTAACATAAGCCCTTTGCAAAACAATTTATAAACATATTAATGTATAATAATAATAATATGAATAAAAATAAATAAAGTAAAAAAAAAAATTACAGAAACGTAACAAATGAGATAATTAAAAAAACAAAAGCAAGCTGATACTGGCTATTTTATAAAATAGATAATTGAAGGGGGTTGCTTTTCCCCGTAAAGAGGCTTTACCCTCGGAATCCCCTTATCTAAGACATTTTTTACACATGAACGATGAACGTAAAAAGAAAACGTTGTTTTCCAAGGAGTGTTCTGCTCGATTACGGATGATTATCACCCACACATTCGTAATCAAACTCTTGTTCATTTCGCTCTAATTGCGCGCTGTTGCAGCTCCCGAAGCCATATCCACTAGAGATGCAACGAATATTCGGCCCATTCGGCCTATCTGCCGAATATTCGGCTTCGGCCGAATATCAAGTCCATTATTCGGCCTTGGCCGAATAGTACTGCAATAAATGTTTTTATATTTACACAGTATAACTTTTTAATTTGACAATTTATATTCATCATGTATAATGAAAATTTTATTTGAAATTAACACTTTTTTTTACCCATTAACTTTCATACTGCGAATGGATTTTATCTACCCATTTTTATATAAGAGGCTAATTTAGGAATCATGTTAAAAAAATTTTATGTGGTATCAGTAAGCACAAAAAATATCTGTAATAAGCTAACATTAAATCTATTCAAAATTGTTTTAACACAGCTATACAAGCTAATTCATTTTTTTTTTTTTTTTTTTTTTTATCATAATGGGAAGTTTAACATTTATCCCTTGTTACATAAAAATATATTTCTTTCAATAATATTTTGAATTATACCTATAAAGAACATAATTATATGATTGATTAGATACAGATGTTTAAGATATTTAAGTCATATGTTGCAATAATTAAGGGTTTTTTTTTTTTTTTTTTTAGTAAAATACGCTTAAAAGTTAAATATAATTTAAGTGATTTTTTTAAGTGTGCTACTATTTCTTATTAAATAATGAAAGAAATGTAAATACTAAATTCTTAATTAGTATGCATATGCATTTACATTTTAGATATTTTTTTCAAGAATAGCATTGTAATGTTTATATTTGCCTTAAAAAACAGTTAAAATGTTTTCAATAAAAGTAGATTGTGATGCAGAAATAATAATTCAGCATTCTCAGGTGATTGCCTTTTTTTTTCTCGTAAATGTTACCTGCTTTTGAAAATAATCTCTTACTATATAATGGTACTTTCTGGTGCAGAAAGGTACTTTTTGGCTAATCATGAAAGGTTTGGAAAGTCTTCAGAATTTTTCGCCCACCACTCCAAAGGACACTGTTGTCTTTCTAGCAGTGGCTGGGAAAGAAAATTACTAATTTCTTTTCCTTCTTCACATTGAGGGGCACTTTCTATAGAGGCTTCACTGCTGACAGCAAAGAAAAAAAAATAATAAAGATGAAAAAAATTTTTGTTAATTGTGAGCTTTATAAAGTCTGCAATGATTTCTTTCCACTATTTTAGAAGATATTCCTTTCACCCTTTCTATCAGTGGTTTTTCTTAAGATATTAAGATTTCTTATTTTTTATTTTATCTGAAAGCTGAAACTTATGTTTCCTAGTACTTTTAAAATTTTGTCATTATTTTAAAATGTAACAACAACACACATATCTATTAAAATGTAACTAGACAGTACCTGATGAGGAACTTTTACTAAGAATTTTTTTTTTTTTTTTTTTTTTTTTGGGGGGGGGGGCTGAATTACATTATTGAGGCAATTTTTAGGCCGAACATAGCTGAATATTTTTTCAAAGTAAAATAATGCTTTAAAAAATTAAAAATTTGTATATAAATAATTTTTTAAAAGAAAACAATACATTTTAATTGAGAAATATACAAGAATTGTGCACATAGTGCATACTATATTTTGTTTTTAGGCAAAAATAAGTTCATTATTCGGCGGCCGAATAGGCCGAATATTCGGCTATAACTTGGCCGAATATTCGGTATCCGGTTATTCGGCCAAACCACTATTCGTTGCATCACTAATATCCACTACTGTCGCAACAACTATTTTCATCATTAAAGTAAGATCATTTACATATTTAGATCAGTTTGCAGGAAAGGAGAAAAAATGTCGCTGCCTGTCGGACTATAATTAGTTTATGGAATAAGCAATAAAAGAAGCAAAATTATAATTTATGTAATAATCTCATTAACAAAGGTTTGGAAACACTGTAAAGCCTTCATCCCTCTTCCCGCACACAAAATAATGGTGCCAAGCAAAAAGCATTTTTAAAAAATCGAAGGTACTTAAAAAACCAATAAACTATATTTATTATTTGAAAATTTTTAAATTATATACCCAGCTTGAGGCTATATTTCCAAAGAAATTTAAAATATCTAAAATGCTCAATTAAAGGGGAAAAACACGATGACGTAATTTTAATTCAAGTCTCGAATTAATGGATCTTTTTGACATAGTAAATATAATACTGCTTCCTTGCACCTGCAACAGGTGTCATTTGCCGGTCTACCAATCACTCACCTCATAAAAAAAAAAAAAAAAAAAAAAAAAAAAGAATTAAAAAAAAAAAACACGTGAAGATATGCAAATTGATAGTTGCATTCAATCTTTTTCGCATCTAGAAGTACACTCACTTCACGATGGCCTGAATTAAGTCCAAAAACAGCACCTGTGAAGTAAACGAGTAGCGGACAATGACTAATGCTAATTTAATATGCGTAAAGGGTCACATTCTGTTCGGTGAAATTTCATCTTTGGACTGCCTAGAAGGCTAAAGAACAATACAATAAGCATCCAACGAAAGAAAAAAAAAAGAAATAAGAGAGAGAAACTTAAATATGAACTAAATTAACATATTCCGTTTTTGAAGATGGACATAGAACCATTTGCGTCCGCAGAACAAAGTTCAGCGAGGGGCAAGTTTTCGAAACAGATATGCCTATGGTCTACTTAAAAAATGAATATAAACTAAGGATTCTGTGTAATACCTCCATGCTTAAGACAATTTTATGCATATCAACATAAAGAGCAATGCAGAAATGTAACAAATAAGACACAAGATCCAAAAATAAGATTCTATCCCCCTCCCCCAGGGTTGGGTTTTTAACGTCAAAAACTGGTTTTTGACATGACAAGCGTCAAAAACTGGTTTAAACTGTCATAAACAGGTTTAAACCGTCAAAAACTACCAAATGCATGTAACACACTAAAACATTTTAACAACAATAAATAAACATTAAATAAGTCAATGATTTATGTGATCTTTTATTTAATTTTTTTGTAGTTTAATAATTAAAAAAAATTAAATTGTTAATTGCCATAAAATATTTTTATTTTTTTTAATTTTCAATCAGAAGAAAATCCTTTCGTACAATTAAATAATCCGGATCAATTTTACCCCCCAGCATGCTGCAGCACACAACGTGCTCACATTTATTTACACCAAAATGATTTCAGAGTTTAGAGTATGAAGCATTAGAAAATAGCCTGTCTCTTAATTAATGCTGAACTAGTAGGACTTGATAGCAAAAACATTGCTAGAAGAGCAAGTTTTGAAACAGGCTCAAAAAGCTATTGCATTTAATGATACCTTTCTACCAAGTAATGGGGTCCTCCAGGGCTTAATTTGCGCCGGAGCCCACCGGAGCCCGGCTCCGGTACTTCTCTGTTTTTAGTAAATATTTGAATATTGATCGGAATTCACCGGAGCTCATAAATATAGGGCTCCGGAGCCCAGTGCAATAGCACTTCCGAAAAACCGAAGCGAAAATTACCTTTCCCTTTCCTTCCCATCTCCAAACTTTTGCATTCTTTTTTACCAAAACACTTTATGTAATGTAATGTGTCGCACACGTAGGAGATGGAAATAAAACGGACTCAATTTTTATATCAGTTTCCGCGTTTGGAGTGACTCGAGCTCAATATGTATTACATTTAAAATTTTATTTATTAACGTATTAAAAAAAAAAACTTTTTTCCTTTAAAATTACGTATTATAATCTATTTCAAATCATTTTAATGCTATTTTGATCAGAATGAAGGGGAAACAGAAATCGTGTTTTTCTATTTCAAATTTATGTCGGCGACATGTTGATACGGCGGGCGCCACTCAAGCGATTGAACAATGAATTAGCTTTCAGTTCGCGTTTCTTTTGTGACAGTAGGATAATTTTTTTATACGCTGTTTTTTTTTTTTTTTTTTTTTTTATCTTATTTCGATATCTAACCTGAAAAGAATATTTTCTGTTTTAGTCAACGAGCATCAGCTTGAGGTTTTGCTTATTTGGGGATTTTTTGTCTTCTATTGCGTACGAGCAGGCATGAGATTCTTCCGTGGATCCGCGATTTTCCGATTTTTTGCCGTTTCTCGCAGGGGTGATTTGTTCCGAAATTAAAAAAAAATCGATCATCAATCCGAAAATTCGGGCATAAAATCGCGAAAAAAAAAAACTAATTTCGTCAAAAGATCGCATAATAAACGTGAACTCTGTCAAAGGATTGTGGGAAAAAATACCAATTTTGTCCAAAAAAACGCGCGTATTTTGTCAAAAAATCGCAAAAAAAAACGCGTTAATTTTGTCAAAAAATCGCGTAAAGAGCGCGTATTTCTTCAAAATATCGCGTAAAAAGCGCGTATTTCGTCGAAAAACGCGGATATCGTTCAAAGGATAGTGGGAAAAACGCAAATTCTGTAAAAGAATCGCCGTAAAATGGCGAATTTCGTCAAACAATAGCGAGAGAAACACGAATTTCTTCAAAAAATAGCGTAATAAACGTGAACTCTGTCAAAGGATTGTCGGAAAAAGTACCAATTTTGTCCAAAGATCGCAAAAAAACGCTCGTATTTCGTCAAAATATCGCGTAATAAGCTCGTATTTCGTCAAAATATCGCGTAATAAGCGTGTATTTCGTCAAAATATCGTGTAAAAAGAGCTTATTTTGTCAAAAGATCGCGGGAAAACGCGGATTTCATTCAAAGGATAGTGGGAAAACTAAAATTCTGTCAAAGAATCGCCGTAAAATGGCGCATTTCGTCAAACAATAACGGGAGAAACGCGAATTTCGTCAAAAGATCGCGGGAGAAACGCGAATTTCGTCAAAAGATCGCGAAAAAACGCGAATTTCGTCAAAAGATCGCAGAAAACTTGTTGCAATATTAATGTTTTCACCAGATTTTTTTTTTTTTGCAGCTGAGTGACAAGTTAAACATTAGCTTGCCATGTTTATTAACTCATGTTTTGAGTAAAAGCATGTTAAAATTTTAATTGGACAACTACCTAAGATTGCTGTGTAAAACATTGCATCAGAATTATGAACTTGAAATAGAAACTTTCAGTTTAGAATTACTTATAGTATTTCCATAAATTACTGCTCCCCCCCCCCCCCCTTCTTAATAAAGCAGCATTTAAACAAAAATATTAAGTTTTATTGTGAATAAAATAACCTTATTTAAAATAGCATGCACTTAAACGTGCGCTATTTTAAATAATTTCTCATTTCCCCGTTTCACGCACTTTTCCTCTTTTTTTACCTTTTTGCAATCTCATGCCTGCGTACGAGTATAAAAATCACGTCAGTGATTTTTAGGTAGATTTCGTAAGAAATACTACCTATTGCAGTCATTACCATGGTGCGACTTTTGAAAAATTCCTTCATAACTTTTCATTATAGGACCCCAGGAACCCAAAACCACCCCCACCTAAAAAGTTTATATATATATATATATATATATATGTATGTATGTATGTACTAAATTTTGTCCGCACGATAAAAGTCGCAATTATGCTCGGATCGTCTTCAAACTCGCCAACAACTTTGAGATGACTAATATCTCGGCGGGGATTGAAAATGGGCAAAATCGGCCCAAGGGAATGGAACTGGGGAGGGTTCAAAATTTTGAATACCGTCTTAACATGATTCTGATAAAACCAGCTCTTACAGGACAGGAAAAGAACAAGTGACAAATGACAGGAAAAAATGAATATTATAATAAACACACATACTAAAATATACATTAAAACACACATTCACACATAAATAACGCCTGCATTCAACAGTTAAAGGTATATATAAATATTTTACAGACATACATACAATAAATACAATAAACCCAACTGGAGTGAAAAATTAGCCAGAGCCAGGAATCGAACCCGGGACCACTGCATTCCAGGCAGTCGCTCTAACCACTGAGCTACTCCGGCCGATGCCTGAGTCTGCAATTTCTCACTAATAAACCATGTTGGGGAAGTCACCAGCCATTTACAACAGCCTTGGATGACCGGACAACGATGAATAGATTTTACTATTACATCGATCTACGAAATATAATAATAAACACACATACTACAATATACATTAAAACACACATTCACACATAAATAACGCCTGCATTCAACAGTTAAAGGTATATATAAATATTTTACAGACATACATACAATAAATACAATAAACCCAACTGCAGTGAAAAATTAGCCAGAGCCAGGAATCGAACCCGGGACCACTGCATTCCAGGCAGCCGCTTAACCACTGAGCTACTCCGGCCGATGCCTGAGTCTGCAATTTCTCACTAATAAACCATGTTGGGGAAGTCACCAGCCTGGAATGCAGTGGTCCCGGGTTCGATTCCTGGCTCTGGCTAATTTTTCACTCCAGTTGGGTTTATTGTATTTATTGTATGTATGTCTGTAAAATATTTATATATACCTTTAAAAATGAATATTATTCGTTATAGCAGTTGCCAACAATTAAAAAAAAGCAATAAAATTAATTCTCACCACAACAATTGCTTTTCTATTGCAAGATCTTCACGTGTAAAAATAAATTAAATAAACAGTTTGACGAATTGAAAACAAATAGAATATTACGTCATAAGTTTTTTGGAGCAAGATTTCCGCATGAAAACTCAAAATGAAATAAATAGTTTGACAAATTAAAAACAAAACAAAAATATTGCGTCATATTGGAAATAAAATGGACTTCAGCAGGTGAATATGTAACATTATGTGAGTTTGAAGAAACGTATTAAAACATGATAAAAACCCGACTATGGAAATATTAACTTTCATTCTTAGTGAAGGAACTGGGTTTATCTCTAATCTTGATTTAAATTTTGTTGGTGAATTTATTACTTAACTTCGAAATCTACCTCCACCTGTAGGCCCGAGCCGGCAGAGATTTTTTTTATTTATTTTGTATCATGAATGGTACCCATGCTCAGGCTCTGCTCTGCACATTTACGAAGTCACTTTCATTTGTAAGTAGATATAATTGCCGTGTATTGTTATTCTGATAAAAAGCAATCGAGGAGTGTTTCCCCTGTTTCTTTAAAAGCATCGATTCTTTCCGATAACGGCGTCAAACCTTTAATTTAATCTGATTTTCAGGGACTCACCACAAAAGATTGTTACGCGGAATGAATCGTTTATAGTTTAAGATATGCACCTTTTATAGGAAATTGTAAAACACTGTTCCATTCTTCAGCATATAAATATTAATTTCTGTAAATTTCATTCATTTTTTCTTAAAAATGCATAGCTGCGAACTATCCCTTTTTTTTTGTGTTAACACTATTTCCTAATCATAATCCTTACCGTATTTAATAGCAGAATTCTGCAATTAATTAACATTAGAATTAGGCAAAGTTTATTATTCAGAAGGAGTGATAACTAAAAAGTGGAATAATTGACAGCTAAGTATATGCTGATAGATATATATATATTTTTTTTTTTCTGCTAAACAAAAAAAAAAAAAAAAGCCTTAAATTTTGCAAATAATGTACGAAATATAAATATGCATATTGGAGTGACAGGAGGAGGGGGGGGGGGGGGAGCCGCTGAATATTAGGGCTCCGGTACTTTTTTTCGTTAGAAATTAAGCCCTGGTCCTCCCTATAACACTGAAATAAGAAGACGGGAAAAGGGATTCTTTAGCTTCATACACAATCAGTTATGGGTAAGCATCCATAAATTCTCTCTGTAGCTCAAGCACGCTTAAAATTTATAAAACTGTTATAAAACCAATAGTAATTTATGGTAGTGAGACCTGGACCACTACACAAAAAGATGAAAAGCTACTTATCACTTGGGAAAGGAAGATCTTAAGGCAAATTTTTGGACCTATTAAAGAAGACAATACATGGCGTATAAGGACAAATATGGAGTTAGAAGAGTTATATAATGAAAAAGATATAATAAATACTATAAAAATAAGAAGAATGCAATGGTTAGGCCATCTAATCAGAATGAGGGATGAGCGAAGCACAAAGAAGATTTATAGTGGTAATTTAATTGGGAAAAGAAGTATTGGTAGGCCCAGGAAGAGTTGGATAAAAGAGATCGAGAAAGATCTTGCAGAAAACCAAATTATAAATTATAAAGTAAAGGCCAGAGATCGGAAGGTCTGGAGAAGTATATTGAGGGAGGTCAAAATCCTACATGGATTGTAGCACCATTGTGTAAGTAGTAAGTAAGCTCAAGCACGAGCTGAATCAACTGATACATCAGTCAACCCTTGCCCCTGATGGTTGGGATGCAAAATATAAGCCAAACAATGGTATGGTTTCATGATTTGATCCCTTCTATTATGCACTTTTTCAATTAAGTGAATTTTCTTTTAGAAGACCAAACCAATTTTGTTCAGTTTTAAAATCGAAAACATATTTTTATATATTTAAAAGAAATCTGTTTAAAAAGAATTTTGACTTTAAGCTTTTTTTATTATTATTATTACTTCTCTTATTTTGTAAATGTTTAAGATTAATAATCCAATTTCAATTTTGAATGGAATGGTTATTGCTTAGACTAGAATAACATTGATGCACATTATCTTGTTATATATACAAAAAAATCTGCACTTTTAAAAGTTTTTATTTCTTATTAAACAACAAAAAACTAGCTAGTGCTTTAAGCTCAAAAAATTAAGAGAAATTAAAACGATTTTAAGTATAGTACTTTATGGAAGAAACGCTGTGGCGTTTATGGGTTTAAAAGTTAATTTTCTTTCAAGTGCGGCGTTTACACCATGTGTGGTGTTTACTATTTTTTTTTTTTTTTTTTTTTTTTTCGCATGCTAAAATTGGGATAAAATAAAAATTCCTTTAGACTGTTTTCAAGTCCCCTGCCCAACAACTTTCTGACTTTGCTGATAATGAAAACTGTGACATTTCTGATGATGATAGTGAACCATACAGCATGAAAGAAGAAAATTTACAACTCATCCATTCTGATATTGAAGACTCAGATTTTGAGAGCTTCGAATAGAAACTAAAGATCGCCTAAAGTAGATACGACCCACACATAAAAAACGTGCCAAGTTGCGCCGACCACTTAAAAAAAAACACGGAATGCCTAAGGAGAGGGTCTGAGTCTCGCGCTCTGGGTGGCTCAGTGGTTTAAATACCAACTGACGTCTCATTAATTTAAAAATTACATAAAAATATTTTAAACACAATTTAAATATTTTAAATAAAATTTTAGACATCTTAAGATATTAAAAATGAGACACCCTACACTTACACTGTTGAGAAACCTTTGATTAAGGTTAGGCCAATGTGACACTGTCAAAAAAAGTAGCGTTGCCACGGGTGCGGCGATTACGATATTTTTAATCTTATTCAGGCCAGTTTTCAGTAGTGCGGCGTTTCTTCCATAAAATGCAGTAAGAGAAAAAATTTACAGCTCAGGTGAGCTTAATGTCTACTTTTTAGAAAACACAATTTTACAAAAAAAAAAAAAAAAAAAAAAAAAAAAAAATTAAAGGAAAATTTTACCCCGTTAAAAAATTGCACTTAACAATAATACTTAACTATGTACTAATTATTGATATACAGTAATGTGAATTTAAAATATCACATGTAATGTGTGACACTTAATTTGAATTTTTACAGATCAATTTAGCATTTTAGGTTTTTGACATGACGGTTTAAACCATGATTTAAACCGTCATAAACTGACACTTGTCAAAAACCTGCCAACCCTGACCTCCCCCCAAATGAGAAAATTGAAAGTTTTGATTTATCATGAAGGCAGACACAAATATCCCCCCCCCCCCCCCCCAAAAAAAAAAAAAAAAAAAAAATCGGAGAAAAAAAGAGTTAGTTAAAAGTTTAGTTAATTAAATTTGAAAATATCAGGAAGTCCTGCATTTCTCCTACTCTCCCTTGCGGGCGGCTTAACGCACAGACCGCTGAGATAAGTACCTAAGTAGACTCCTCAAACTTTTCATGTTTCAAACATTTCAATAGATACTTAACTTAAAAATTACGATTAACTTTTTTATATATATATAATCATGTAAATTTAATAAAATATTGGAAATTACTACTAAAATTTTATATGAATTTTTGTAAAAAGATCAAATATTTAGATTTATTTTAGATTACAGGGTTTGTTGAGACTTAAGGGGGAAAAAAATTAGAAGTAATTTAGAATATTTCTAAAGAATCCAAGAATTCTAAAAGACTTACCGATTTTTTTATGTATGAAAAACACGATGACGTAATTTTAATTCAAGTCTCAAATTAATGGATCCTTTTGACATGGTAAATATAATACTGCTTCCTTGCACCTGCAACTCAAATTAAACTAAGCATACTCAAATTAAAACTAATAGTCCAGTCAAATAGTCAGAAAATAGGGCCGATAGATGCAAAAATTATGCTAGAAGATTTTATGTTTTTAAAATGTTTATGGGGTTGGTTGGTTGTATGGAGTTTTATGGTGCAAAATCCCTTAAGGGACATGCTGCAGCAGAACAAAGACTAAAAACCAGCACCAAAAGTGAGACAGAAAATAAGTAAAAAATAAAAAGAGCTATGAGAAAAACAATCTGGATGGGGTATCCCATCCAGAAACAGTCAGATAAATGTAGAAAAATAAAAAACTTTAAATCCTAAAAGCAGTAGAGTAAAACAGTAAAATATTTTTATAAAAAGTGCAGTCTGGATGGGGCTCCCACCCAGATGTCACAAAAGTGTAAAGCAAATTCTGAGATGTCAAACCAATGATACAGAAAAATTAAATTTCAAAATAAAATTCTGCATAAAACATGATGAATGGTCAGGTAATCAAAATGACAATGTGGACACATGGGTGTATCTTCCCGAAGTAAAAGGTGTTTATGAGTAATTCTAGAATGTCCAATTCTCAGACGAGTCAGGATAACATCAGTTTTTTCTTGGATAAATAGGAGGCTAGGTCATGATGGTAGATTTGATGTGATGCAGTTTATTATTGTTTCCTAAATCCCAACTCTCTTGCCAATTATTCTGAATAAAATTATTTATAAGTATGTTTATGGGGATGCTAATAACAGGAATTAATTGTTTTCCAACAAAGTATCTCGAGGCCAGGGTTCGTAAATTATCATGATATTTTCGATATATATCCGATATTTCCAAAATAGTCAACTTTGCTGATAATAAATATTTTCAAGCATAATATACATTAGAAACTAAAACATATTGTACTTAACATGAAAATTACACAATATACTAAAATCATATATATATATATATATATTTTTTTTTTTTTTTTACTTAAAACAAAATTGAAGATCAACTAATTGAAAACCGAAATAATTTGCTTTATGCACTTACATTAAAAAAAAAAAAAGGCTCATAGATTCAGTATCAACTATCAAGACATCAGAAATTTATAAAACAAAATTTTAAAAACAATGTTTTAACTGAAAATTTTTTTAATTTTTTAATCCCTAACATGCTGTACAGTTTAAACTGAACTAAATCAATACCAGAACAGATTATTTTCTAATGAAGCTGTATATATATAACTGAGTATTTAAATCAGACAGTTTATTATTCAGTGTCTGTTCTGAATTAATAATGTCTCTCATAGTTAAAAGTAAAAAATTCAAACATAAAGCTTGGAAAAGATTTGTTTTCTTCTTCTGCTAAAAAAATCACTATCAGAGACAAAAATTCTTTATTTACAGAAGAACACAGTAACAACCAGGGTTCGATGATATATATCAATCGATATATATATCCGATATTTATTTTGAAAATATCAAGATTTTTGATATTATTATATTACTTCGATATTTATTTTCAAAATATCAAGGTGTATGCTATTTTCAATATTTTTCTATATTTGATATTTATTTTCAAAATATCACTGTGTGAGATATTTTTTATATTTTCAGTCAAAACAAGTGCAAATGAAATTTCTAACTGTTGTTGACGGTTTTGTTCTGTAAATAAAGAACCTTTGTCTCTGATAGTGACTTTTTTAGCCAAAGAAGAAAACAAATATCTTTTCCAAGCTTTATGTTTGAATTTTTTACTTTTAACTGTGGATTATGAGGAACATTATTAATTCAGAACAGACACTGAATAATAAACTGTCTAATTTAAATACTCAGTTATATATATACAGCTTCATTAGAAAAGAAGCTGTTCTGGTATTGATTTAGTTCAGTTTAAACTGTACAGCATGTTAGGAAATAAAAAACTTAAAAATTTTCAGTTAAAACAATATTATGTATTTAAAATTTTATTTTATAAATTTCCGATTTCTTGATAGTTGATACTGAATCCTATAGCTTTTTAACCATTTGGAAAAATGGTTATTGTCCTTGTCAGGATAGGAAATCAAAAGCATATCTGAAGCTTTTGATTGGTTTAATCCGCATTTTATTCGTTTTCTGATTGGTCTATACAGTAACTTGTATTTCCCTTTACTTTCAACAGTGATAGATACTTCTGTTGCCACTATGACAAAAAAGTAATAAAAATTACAAAAAAAATTAATAACTCAGAAACAAATTGAGATACAGCTTTCAAACAAATTGCATTTAAAAGTAAATTTTTTTTCTATACGACGGTGTAAAAAGTAATATTGTGGGATGTTTAGAAGTTTAAGAATGAAATTTCATTTAAAAGTGGTCGCCAGATTTCTTGGAAATCTGACGATGGAAAAACCTTTTCCCGAACAGCCAATGAAATGCTTGGATAATATGTAAGTTTCAGGTGAGTAATACGCAAGTTTCTAAAAAAGAAAAGAAAACAACATATACACTAAGCAGAAATATATAATCTATGTATACGGATTTCACCGCAATGGAATGTATTTGCTAAACGATTGAAAATTAGCCGAAATTTTCGGTAAAGCAGTGAAAAGAAATCTTTCTTTAAAGTTTGAGAAACACATTTCTAAGTTTTAAATTAGTGTAATCCAATTTAATAATGAATTGTACAATAGTTATCTTTTAGTTTGCTGTATAGCACAAATGTTTAATTTTATGAAAAAAACATTTAAACTAATTCAGTAAGAATTACCTAATAAATGATAGAAAAAGAAAAAGGTATTATAGAAAATTTAAATACAAGTGTATTTATTCGCCGCATATATCTATTAATTTTTAATGACACTAGTAATCATTGTTATTTTCTTTCAGGAAATCTGGTGAGTCGCAGGCGATTTTTGTCGCTTGCAATTTTTACGTGTAATAACACTATTAATGTTTAATTCATGGCGTACGTAATGTATGATGAACTCTGTGGGATTTTTTATGTCTTAAATTTTAGTCTTTGAAAAAATCCTTTTCCAAATGGTCGTTGTAATTTGTTAAATTGCTTCTTTAATTTTTTTTTTTTTTTTTTTTTTTTTTTTTTATGTAAGTGCATAACGCAAATTGTTTCGGCTTTTCAATTAGTTGATCTTCAATTTTGTTCTAAGTAAAAAAAAATGTGCTTTTAGTATATTGTTTAGGTTTTCATGTTAACTGCAATATGTTTTGGTTTCTAATGTATGTTATGCTTAAAAATATTTATTATCAGCAAAGTTGACTATTTTGAAAATATCGGATATATATCGAAAATATCAGATATATATCAAAATATCAGATATTTTTGATATTTTTGAAAATATCATGATATTTACGAACCCTGGTAACAACTGTTAGAATTTTCAGTACTTTTCGGTTAGCCGGGTGCCAGTATTATATTATATATATATATATATATGTACATACACACACACACACACATATATATATATATATACATATGCATCTATGCGAATATATGCGTATATATATGTATATATAACACTGGCACCCGGCTAACCGAAAAGTACCAAAATTTCATTTGCACTTGTTTTGACTGAAAATAGAAAAACATATTGCACAGTGATATTTTGAAAATAAATATCAAATATA
This sequence comes from Maratus speciosus, assembly GCA_963932465.1. Taxonomy (NCBI): domain Eukaryota; kingdom Metazoa; phylum Arthropoda; class Arachnida; order Araneae; family Salticidae; genus Maratus; species Maratus speciosus. The sequence goes on along the minus strand of OZ010792.1, from coordinate 326,168,678 downwards.
GAAAAATATTGAAAATAGCAGACATCTTGATATTTTGAAAATAAATATCGAAGCAATATGAAAATATCAAAAAATCTTGATATTTTCAAAATAAATATCGGATATATATCATGATATATATTAAGATATGTATTGATTGATATATATCAACGAACCCTGCTCGAGGCTAAACTTTGTGGAGCCAAAAAACCACGAAATTTTCAGACATTTTTCAGTTTTTTCCCTATAACTCGAAAATTATAAACTTTTTGTGTTTAAAATTTACCATATTTAATTACAAAAAGAAAGAGCATTAAATTCTCTACAAATTTCATAATAAAAGCGTTTTTCTATACCCAATACTAAGTGCGCTGCTGCTTTTTGAAAACAACACTTTTTTTTCAACTTCGCAGAAAGTGATCTATTTTTCGCCTCCCATCCCCAAAAAATTTCTTTTCATCACTAACTGAGGAAATGAAATGTACCTATTAATGAATAAGTGAAGAGGGAAATTTTCAAGAAGGGTGGGAAGAAGGTAGGGTTGCCAAATTGTAAGCTTTTCTCGTAAGTTGTAAGACTTTTAGTGCTTTTAGGTCTATAGTGCTTTTTAGACAATTTCTTCAGTTTTTTGACCACATCTTACGTTTTATTAGGGTGTAAAAAAATCAGATTTTTTTTATTTAAATCGGATTTTTATGATTTTTTTCCCAGTATTCAAATACTGAATAGCTATCAAGAGTTTTAGCTTTCCAAAACAATTAAACCACTAATTGCTAACATAATCTATGTTTTTACACTTTAATTAATAAAATTATAATTATTAGTTAGTAATTACAGAAATTATAAAAACTGCAAATTAGTAGTTTCATATAATAATGTCATATACATTAATATTGTAATAATTATGTAAAACTTTATAAATACTAGTGATATTTAATATTTATTAAAATTATTAACTGCATTTTATATTAAATAGTTAACACTACTTCAAATTAATAATTATTAAACAAGTAACTCTCTAATTAGGAACATGTTATACATTTTTAAGCCTTAATTATTAAAATAATAATAATGTAGTGTTCATTTTAGAAAGAAAAAGGGACAGAATGCTAGTTCCAAAAAAAGGGTACTATTTCATGAAGAAATATGTTAGTAATGTCTAATGTGTTTAGTAATGATATAAGAAAAAAAAAAGAATAATTTTTAGAATGATAAATAAAGTGTCCCTAATTTTTAATAATTTTATGAATAACAAATTGAAAAATACAATTAAATATTAAATAACATATTTTAATAATATCCTGCATTTTCTAAAGAAATAAAGTTCCATATTTTTGCAAGATCTTGGCCACATGAATTTAGAAATATTGTTGAATGGGGAAGTTTTTTACAAGAAATCTCTGGCTATAACTACAGGTGAATTTCAACAATTTTTTTTTTTTTTTTAAGGCACAGTGCATTTTGCCAATTTCAAAAGGAGCATGGTGCAGCACCATTAAAAAACAATCCTAGAAGAAATAGTATAATTACAGGATTAATAAAAACTGCAAATAAGTAATTTCATTAGTTAGTAACACAAATAACAAAACTAACAAATATTATTTGCAGCTTGTTTCGCATTTGTACTTAGGAAAATTACTGTAAACCACCAAAATCTAAACTTACACACATGTTTGTATATGATAACCAAAAGAATTATGAAAATGAGTTAAACCCATTCATATAGGATAAATATAAGTTAGCCACTTATATCTGAAATCCTCAAAATATTTAAGTAACAGCACTATTACCTCTCAGAGTGAACTATTAATTAGCATTTTGCTGCCTTTTCAATCCCTAATTATTATTTTTTATTTAGTATATATGAGTTACAAAGTTAAAAACATTTATTCAACCTATACCGAAGAAGCTCTTGCTGAGCTTAGCATTTTTATACCAATTATTTCTTTTTCTCTTATGCATTCTTTTAAATTTAGCTTTGAAAAGATGTCATTCTTTCATTCTTCTTTAACTTGAGATTGCTATTAATTACTATTTATTCTTTTACTTGTAGAAATGTATTACACTTGCTATGTATAATTATATATAAAATAATGCATAAATTGATTACCTAAAAGAATTTATAACATTGCAAATTATATTAGATTTAAATATCATTTTTAAATGAAACTGCTTTAATTTGGATAAAAACTTAAAAACAATGCTTTTTATAAACTCAACTGTTTTTAATTTTTTACAATACTCATGAATTAAGCTTAGAAACAATTATTTAAAGTTCTTTTTTTGTTTATTCATAAGTCAAAATACCTATAGAAACTTTCAAATTATGTTTATGTTAGATTTTAATACTTTTTTTGACATTTTAAACATTTAGAAAATTTTTGATTTAAATCAATGATTTTTTTTAAAAAATCGGTTGATTAAATTTCACCTTTTGTCAAAAAAAGTTATACACATGCACATCAAATGTAGAAACGTTTTGTTTCAGATCATTAATAAAAAAAATCTTGGGAAAGTTGTGTAATATTAACTGCGCATTTTCTGCAGCATTAGATCATGTGAACTTGACCTTATTATAGATTATAAATATCCACATTATAAAATTTTTAATTTAGTATTCATGTATATTAAGTTTAGATATTTTGTTTGATTTATTATCACCCTTCATGCTTAACCCCTAATTGTCGAGCCCGATACAATTACAGGCAATTTATTCGTGAATGCATCGAGTGCGACGATTACAGAGTTAAATAAAAATATTTATTTTTGTAGTGTGTCCATTGCTAAAATTTTCGTGATCATCATTGAATTGTAGGATGGTCTGATTTATATTCTTACAATTCAATTAATTTTTCATTTATAATGGGATATGACTTACTTACATTCATGTAAATACTATTAATGTTCTACACTTAAGTTCTAAATACAAAAAAATATTATAAAGTTGTCAAATTTTTTTACAATGATACCGTTGTAATTAACCGGTATTGTTATCATTCAAATACTTGTAATATAAACAAGTTACCTTTAACTGATGTCACTGAAATTGTCACATAACTAGTGTGAAGCAGTCTGTGAGACCGCACCATCGAAAGATGAATAAATGACGCGATTAATTAGTAGGATGGTGTTTTTGTACTTAACTTTTTGTACAGGACTGGTTATAATTAAAATTCACCTATTCAAAAGAATCTGGTGATAGTACTAAAGTTCCAAACGGAACAAAATTTCGGTAGTGTGTGTAGTTAAACTGAAAATTGTAAGTTAAACTATAAAAATTGAAAAAAGCCATGGTCTGAGAGACCAGTAACATCAGTTAACGGTTAAAGAGGATAAAATGAATAAAAAATGGTGTCAACTGTTGGTTTTTGCGATTTTCCACAAAGTTAGAAAAAAGTGTCTTTTTCAGAATGTCGTAGCGCGCTTAGTAATGGGTTTAGAAAAACGTTTTTATTATGAAATTTGTAGAGAATTTAATGCTCTTTCGTTTTGTAATTAAGTATGTTACACAAAAAATTTATAATTTTTAAGTTAAGCAAGAAACTGAAAAAAGTCCAAAAATTTCGTGTTTTTTTGTCTCCACAAAGTTTAGCCTCGAGATATTTTGTTGGAAAACAATTCCCGTTATTAGCATCCCCATAAACCAGGGTTCGCAAAAACCCGGGTTTTTTTGAAAAAACCCAACCCACATGGGTTTTTTCATGAAAAACCCAATTTTCCCCGGGGAAAATCAGGTTTTTTCAAAAGTACAATATATGTAATATGTATTCTATATTATTTATATATTATATTTACTATACATTGTCCCCTTGTATACAATATAATTGTAATACTATTTTACAAGTTATAAATTGCATAAATTATATGAATTTAAATTGTCATAAATTGCATCAATTATATGAATTTAAATTAAGTGTCAGTGTTTCTCACAAATTAGTTTTAAATATAATAGAAGATAAAAAATTGTTAATTTGCTTTAAAATCAAATAATGAATAGAATATTAATATTTAAAATATATAAGTAGGAAGAAAAAAAGGGGTAAACTAGTGCCAATTCCAAAACTTTCCTCTATCTCATACATGTTAATAATTCAAAATTCGCTATCCCAGTGCCTCATCTATGCCCATCACGAGGATTGTAAAATACAGGTTCATTGAATTGGATGCATTTAACAAGGAGATGTAAGTATCAATTGTTTCAAACAAATCATTGAATTTTGGAACCCACCCTCTTAGATGTCCACAACCAAAATTTCCAACCCAAACAGTATAAAATCAACACCTGTTGTTCAATTTACATCCAAGTCTAATAAGGATCTATTTACATGAAAATGAAACAGAATATTAAGTTTGATTAAATTATGTGCATTAGTTTTTGAGATATAGATTTTGCAAAAATCGTGAAAAATTGAGCATATCAACATTACCTGCTGTGCAATTTACACCTAAACCTAATTGGTAACAGCTTACGTCAACGTCTAACTGAATCTGAAGTTTGAAGAAAATCCATGCATTAATTCTTGAGATATTGCGGAAATCATACAAAATTCAGTACAACAGAGCCATTGTTGGGTGATATTCATCAAAAACTAATCAACACCAGTTTATATCAAGGTCTAACTGAATCTAAATTTTTATTCAATTCCATACATTAGTTCTTGAGGTAAGAGTTATTGCTGAAATCATGAAAAAAAATAGCATAACAGCGCTACCTGTTGGGCGATATACACCAAAACTTGATAAGCAACAACTTAACTTGTAACTGAATCTGAAGTTTGATGAAAATCCGTGCATTAGTTCTTTAGATAAATGCAGCGTAGCAGAACCACCTAATGGGCATTATACACCAAAAGCTAATCAGCATCAGTGTACATCAAGGTCTAACTGAATCTAAAGTTTTGTGAAATTCTGTGCATTAGTTCTTGAGATAGAGCAGCACCCACAAAATTTTTGTCACAGATATTTTTTAAAAACCATCAAATCGTCTTCAGGACCTTTTTAAAACTTATAAATCCGTCGTAAACTGGAAGTTGAAATTTTTCACAAATTAAATACTTCTTGTAAAGATAGAAGAAAGTAAAAATACATATCTTTTATTTTCATGAATATAGTTCATTTGAATTTTTTATATAAAGACATTCTTATGATATTGCCTTTACCTATAATTATGTACTATGTATGTATGTATGTTACCTACTATGTTCTATGTTTGTTAGTAAAGTATTTCAGTGTGCTAAAATACATTTTTATTTTACTTCAGGTGTTTATGTAATAGCTTTTATATATTAATTTTTTTCAAAATTAACTGAAATGACTTAAATTCATTAAATGTATATGTTTAAAATTTTAAATATTTCTCAAAATTGAAAAAACCCACATTATGGGTTTTTTAGTGGGTTTTTTCAAGTGGGCCCATTCTGAAAAAACCCACCGGGTTTTTTCGAACTGGGCCCAGTCTTGCGAACCCTGCCATAAAGACTTTAAAAACAAAATCTTCTAGCAGAATTTTTGCATCTATTTCTTACAATTTGACTGGACTATAAACATTTATTAACAAAAATTTATTTAAATCCTTTTGCTAAAATTTTTGTTTCTGGTGAACTAGTTTTATTTACAAATCACATATTTTAAAACCTAACATAATAAAAATAATAAATAGCAATAACATTTATGGAAAGGAATTTTGTGAAGGGACCTATTTTATTAAAAGGAATCTTGTGAAGGGACCTATTTTATTAAAAGGAATCTTGTAAAGGGACCTATTTTATTAAAAGGAATCTTGTGAAGTGGCCCATTTTATAAAATTCATTTTTGTGAAGGGCCCTGTTTTATTAAATAGATTTTTGTAAAGGGGCCCTAAATAGGCCCCAAAATTTTGCCTGGATCGATCCCTGCATGAGCACCCTATTTTTAATATCTCTTTTGGAGAGACAAAAAAAATGAGAAAAGCATTTTAAAGAAATTTTATTCTAAGTTAATGCTAAAATTGCACAGTATTTACATGGTTTCATAAATTCGAATAGAAATTTACCAAACAACTATTTTATGCACGTAACCAATGATCATACATACCAATCAAATCCCAAATATTCATTGAATGTATTCAAATTCATGCATACCTAGATTTTAAAAGTAAATTTTGAAAGAGCGGGGGAAAAGGGGGTGTGGGGTGATCGCGCGGCATACACGAAAAATTCGGTAACTTTTTCTTTTTAGAATAGCAAATGGCAGTAATCACCTGATCATTACCTTTGTAAACATGAGAAGACTTATTTTACTTCAATTCTTTTAAAGGGGAACCTATGCCATACATACTTGAGAAACATACATGGAATATTAATCATTGCGTAACAAACAAGTCTCCATTTTCTATTCTTGTATACCTTCAATTAAATCACTGATATATATATATTTTTTACAAGTAAAACATATTTTACAAGTATCAGAGCGATTAATTTGATTTTTTAATGGTGATACATAGTTGCTATGTAAAACGCAAAATACTGCGTAAGGCGTGAAGGTGGGAAGGAGTGAACTGACTGTTGCGCTGGTGCACATGCACGGCAGTGGGACTGTTTGGCTGTGTTGGCTCTACATATGTATGTGAAGAAACATTCTCCAAAATGAACTTTTTGAAGAACGAAAATGTTGTTCGAGATTAACGGAAGCTCACACTGAAGACACTCTTTGCATTAGCTATTCACGACGTAAACCGAACTATAAAAAACTGGCCCAAGACGGAAGTGTAATTTTTCGCATTAATTTATTAATCTATACCTCCCTTTTCTATTTTATTATGCCCCAGGTAGTTTCAGGAGGGTGCTGCACCCCACTTGCCCTTTGGTTTACAAATTAGCACCTCTTGCACCTCATTTGAAAAATTAGCACCCCTCTTACCTCTCACATCAGTAAAAAAAAAGTGCACTTTATCCTTTTAGCACTAAAAAATTTGCTTGCAAAGTAAATACAGACTCGATATTGTCTTGAAAGGCTTTAAAAATCGAAAGAATGAATTTAAAAATCAAACGGTCCAGTGTGAGTATTACTCACGCTCAGAGGGTTCCGTACAACAAATATATGAATTATTCAGATTCACTGCATCATTAAAAAAAAAAATCGTTGCTAAAAGAATAAGACCTTGTAAATAACTATACAACATAGGGTTGGGTATAGCTGTATTATACTAGAAAAGTATGAATGGTTATACCATAAAAGTTCAAAGAGATATGAAGCCTAAATAATATCAAATATTGTTATTCTGTATAATATTTTCTTCAATCTTATCCTAATCTGTTTGATAAAATTAATTCGGCACAGACAATAAAAGTAGTGCATATTTAAACTTCATTTGGCATTTTATAAAACTAAATTCAGCAGAGTAATAATCTTTTATTTTTACAGTGTAGCTAAAACAAAATCTTGTTCAAAGTTTAAACTAGGCATTCTGCTAAGCGTGCTTCGAAAGGAGGTCGCAAATTTGCAATGCCGCCACTTTTAAAGTAGTGATGCAACGAATAATGGTTTGGCCAAATATTCAGCCTATTCGGCCGCCGAATAATGAACTCATTTTTGTCTAAAATCAAAATATAGTATGCACTATTCGCATAATTCTGATATATTTCACAATTAAAATGTATTATTTTCTTTTAAAAAAATTATTTATATGCAAATTTAATTTTTAAAGCATTATTTTGTTTTGAAAAAAATATTCGGCTATGTTCGACATAAAAATTGCCTCAATAATATAATTCGCACCCCCCACCCCCTCTTCCCCAAAGAAAAAGCCTTAGCAAAAGTTCCTCCTCAGCTACTATACAGTTACATTTTAGTAGATATCATGTATGTAGTATGTTGTTGTTACATTTTAAAACAATGACAAAATTTTAACGTATACTAGAAAATATAAATTTCAACTTTCACATGAAAGAAAATAAAAAATAAGAAATCTTAATATTTTAAGAAAAATCACTGACAGAAGAATATCCTAAATATGGAATATGGTGGAAATAAATCACTGTAGACTTTATAAAGCTGACAATTAACAACAAGTGGGTAAGTGTGATCATACATCGCACAAAGGGTTTCGTTTAATATTCCTTTCAAAACACTTTCTTTCAAAACGTCCAGTACATTTATCGCCATGGAATACCTTCTAAATTTTGGCAAACACATCCTAAACTATGTTAAAGTTTCAAACATATTCGCCTTGTTATATTTCCTAATTTTGTTCGCCCTCCCCCCCCCCCCCCAAAATGCTACGATATATCACATGACGGGTATCTGCCAAATTTAGAAAAGTGCCCCCCTTGGGGGGGGGGGGGGGGCAGATGGTCACCATGATTTTTGACGCGGCCTGATTTTAAAAATTTATGTTATGTTTTATAAGCCGTATTAAAGTTTCAAACAGATCGTCCAGTTATATTTCCTAATTTTGTTCGCGCAGCTCCCTCAACACCCCCCCCTCCTCGAAATGCGACGCGCCCTTCTTCTTTATAATTTATTATCGTGTGTTATAAAGTATCTTAAAGTTTAAAACAGATTGAATTGTTAGATTTCCTACTTTAAATGAAATCGTGGTCTGTTAATTCCACATTCCACCACCAGGGAGCGCACTGTATTCTTAACAAAAGCGTATCTGAACGAAACTCCTTTACACAACCCATTAGTAGATATGTTACTCGAGGGGATGGCGGTCTTCAGCAAGAATTTAAGATAATTGTTGAAATTACTATTCGGAAATAGTGGTAATTTAACTTTTGACATATTTATATTTAATAAGCATAAGTAGCATGTATCTGAGGACTCCATCGAAAAACGCACCTGAAACGATATGAAACAAAAAAGAAATATTTTGCCCCTCCCCCTCTCCCCACCTTCCCGAAATTTCACGCGCCATTTTTTATAAACTTTTTCTAATGTGTTATAAACTATCGTAAAATTTCAAACAGATCCCCTTGTTATATTTCCTAATTTTAACAAAAATGTTAGTTCCACATTCCACCACCAGGGAGCGCACTCTATTCTTAACAAAACTGTATCAGAAGGAAACTCCGTTAAACAACCTAAAAGTAGATATGTTACTCGAGGTGGTGGCGGTCTTAATAAGAAATTAAGATATTTGCTGAAATTACTATTAGGAAATAGTGGTAACTAAACTTTAGACAATTTTATATTAAAAAAGTAGCATATATCTCAGGACTCCCTCAAAAAGTCACCTAAAGCGGTCAGAAACGCTAATTTTTTAAATAGAAATCTAGCGCCCCCCCCCCCCTCCCCGGAATTTCGCGTGTCATTCTTTCTTACACTTTATCTTATGTGTTATAAAATATCTTAAAGTTTCAAACAGATCGACTTGTTAGATTTCCTAATTTTAACAAAATCGGTTTATGTTAGTTCCACATTCCACCACCAGGGAATGCACTCTATTCTTAACAAAAGCATATCTGAACGAAACTCCTTTACGCAATCTTTCCGTAGATAGATGGGTCGGGATGGTGGCGATCTTAAACAAGAATTTAAAATATTTGCTGCGGTAACAAACGCTAAGATTTTAAAAGTAATTCTAGCTCCCCCCCCTCCTCGAAATATCACACTCCATTCTTTTTTACACTTTTTTCTATGTGTTATAAACTATCTTAAAGTTTCAAACAGACTGAGTGGCGGTCTTAACCAATAATTCAAAATATTTCCTGAAATTACTATTAGAAAATAGTGGTATGAAGTAAACTTTCTGATGATGAATGAGTTATACTTATCTCATATCGCTGTTCAAAAAGCCGAGGCAAATTATTAGATTTCCTAATTTAAGTTAATTCGTGGTTAAATAAGCGCGTCTCTTCATTTTAATCAACGCATTTGATAGGAATAAACCGATTAATTAAATAATAATTAATATTTCAGCTTGTAATTAAGATAGGACTTAGATATGGGTACCGATGAAATCAACGAGAAATTTGACATCGGGATGCCACAAAATTTAATCAAAAAATTTAATATTTAAAAAGTTAAAATTTCGTATTAAAATATGCTATTATGGAAAACCGCAGCGTCGTCATGTCTACCTGCTTTCCCGCCGAATTGAAATCTTTTTATTTCCTTGTCTTTCCAATTAAAGAAATTAAATTTTTATCGATAGATTTTTAGTGGATATTTTAACTTATACACATCGCAGAAATGTGAACTTTATACCAAATGAAAGTAGATTTTTTTCTGCGTCTGTCTATTCCATTTACAAATTTCTCGGACCAATATTTTCTGATATACGATTTCGCTTTAAAATCTCCACTTCATTTTTCGGCTTAATTTCCTCCGTGGTAACCGTGCATTCGGCTGATTTTACTGGCAACCCTTAGGAGAAACACGGATGATTTCGAGAAAGTCCGTTTGAATTTGCGTTAAAAAGGTGGATTGGTTAATTTTAGAAGTTAATTAGCCCGTAATTCGGTTAATTACCAACTTTTTCAAAATTTTTATGATTTGTTGTTTGATGTGAGGTGTTCAGCTATAAGTACCCAAAATTTCAAGTCTCTAACATGTATAGTTTCTGAGAACAGGCTCTGTGACGGACAGACAGACAGAGGAGCGAGACGAATAGGGTTTCGTGAGATGAACGAAACCCTAAAAAAGGGTTTTTTTTTTTTTTTTTGGCTATGTCACTATTAAGAAGTATACAATGAATGTTTTCGGATTTAGAGGAAGGAAATATCTGTAAGGAAAATAAATTTCAAAATATTCACTATGCAGTATCTTACGTACTATATTGTTACAATTTAATAGATATTAAGTATGTTGTTGCTGGTACATTTTAAAAGTAATCACAAAATTTTAAAAGTGCTAGGCAACATAAATTTCAGGTTTCAGATGAAAGAAAATCTAAATTAAATAGTGATGTAAAACATACTACTAATTAAAAGAATTTAGTACTTACATTTCTTTTATTATTTAATAAAAATTAGTAACACACTTAAAAAAATTACTTAAATGATACTTAACTTTTAAGTGCATTTTTCTCAAAAAAAATGTATTGCAGCATATACAGCTTAAATATTTTTGTTATACATACAACACATCTATATCTAATCTATAGTATATGTTTATGTTCTTTATAGGTCTAATTAAAAATATCATTGAAAGAAATTTTTTTAAATATAACAAGGGATGGATAAATATTAAACTTCCCATTATGATTTTTAAAAAAAATAGAATTTACTTGTACTCTATTAAGAAATTTTTGAATAGATTAATTTTAAATTTAACAGATTTGTTAGCTTATTACAGATACTTTTTGTACTTATAAATACAGCATAAAAGTTTTAATATGATTCCTAAATGACTCTCTTATATAAAAATGGGTAGGACCCATTCAGGGTATCAAAGTTAGAGAAAAAAAAAATGTTTGTTAATTTCAAATAAAATTTTCATTATACATGATGAATATGAATTGTCAAATTAAAAAGTTTTACTGTGTGAATATAAAAACAATTTTTACATTATTATTCGGCCAAAGCTGAATAATGGACTTGATGTTCAGCCAAAGCCGAATATTCGACAGATAGGCCGAATGGGCCGATTATTCAGCCACGGCCGAATAATCGTTGCATCTCTATTTTAAAGGGATTTTTCTAATATCTCGTTTGCATTTTGACATTTCTAAATAATTTTTTTTTTTTTTTTTGCAATGGATAGCCGAGATCCATCTCTAGATCGCACCTTTTTTACTTTTTCAATTTTGGTTGCAGATATTTTTTTAGAATGACACTTTCATTTTCAGAACCAGTTTTGAAAGTGAAGTAACTTTATAAAAAACATCTACAACCAAAATCGAAAAAGTCAAAAAGGTGAGATGTAGAGACTGACCTTGTCTATACAATACAAATTAAAAATGTCGAAATGCAAACGAGATATTAGATAAATCCCTCCCCATAGGATTAGCATTAGCCAGTGAGTGTCTTCGCCGGCAGGGACAGGAGCCTTAAGAAACCAAAAAAAGCCCTTAAGAATCTGAAAAGTGCCCTTAAGAATCTGAAAAGTGCCCTTAAGAATTAAAAAAGAGCCATTTCTCCCCGGTAGAACCATGCCCTTTTTAAACCTAGGGGAAACTGATTCAGGTTTAAGTGCATATATCCTTAATACACACAAAAAAGCTAAGTAATATACCGGGTGTCCCAAAAAGGACTGACTGATTTTAAAATTCAATAACTTGTAAACGGTGACAGATATTTAAAAAAATCTTGCAGGAGGGTTATGCATAAGGTCAAAAGTTTTTTTACAGTGAATTTCAATTTTAGTTCGAATTACAAACAATAGATGGCACTGCGATCGATAGACGCTAAATTCATGCTCGATTTTTGGTACTTCGTGGCCCGGATAATACATTTCCATCTCCTTTTTCAGCATAGAACAAGATAAAGGACCAAAAATCGAGCCTGTATTTAGCGACTATTGCTTACAGCGCCATCTATTGTTTGTAATTCGAACTAAAATTGAAAATCACTGTAAAAAAACTTTTGACCTTATGCATAACCCTCCTGCAAGAACTTTTTAAATATCTGTCACCGTTTACAAGTTATTGAATTTTAAAATCAGTCAGTCCTTTTTGGGACACCCGGTATATGCTCTTTGATGAATTCAGCTGTTTTATGACATGTCAGATTTTATTTTAAAATGATTAAATTTGTGAAAGATTCAGTTTGGAGGTGGAAAAGTTTTGAAAAAAGGTTTATTTTTAAGACAAAGAATTTTGTGAAAGGTCCTGTTTTAAGATGAAAAATTTTGCGATAGTTCCTTTATAGGACTCAAATTAATCCTAAACAGATCCTAGATTACAATAACTTTTTACAACAATTTGAGCCCCGTAGCAGAAATTTCTCCAAGTGTCTGCGACAGATAATTCAGGGGCAAAAAATAATCTGCAGGTAAAATATTTTTATAAATGGAGCGTTAATTAATCAAACAATGACTTACCTGTAGCGCTTTTAGGCATTTTATAAATTTTTATTAATAATAGTCTTAACTTTTTGTATTAAGTAATAAAGAGCTAAACATAATACGAAGCAAAATAAAAGTTCGATGAAAAAGAATCTGCAAAAGAGAAAAGAAAATCTGCGACGCCAGTCTCCCGTCTCGAACTTTCTGCTACCGGGAATTTGAGGATTGATTTTTAAAATATATCTAAAAGGTAAAAATGTAATTAATATTTCTTTTTTTTTTCAGCACAAAATAGTCCCACAAACTGCAATTGAAAACCAGTGCTGCAATGTTCTAGAGCAGGGGTTCTCAAACTATGGTACATGTACCAGTACTGGTATGTGAAGCTCTGGTTACTGGTACGCAAAAATTTGATACTGGTAGTGAAATGAAATAAAAAATATACAGTATGTAAAATCAAAAAACAACTCAACACCATCTCCTCTTTTTGATTTGTAAGTTAATTGGCCCCGTAGTCTCTTCACTCTGTTATATTACTGCTTTGACAGCTGTTTGCTTTCTCTTATTTTAATGTAATTTCGATTAGAATTTTAGATAAATGGAACTAATTAGATGTTTAGCTGATCTTTCATCCCACCTGAAAAAGAAAGAAAAAGTTTTCTTCTATTACTATACTGTATGTGTGTATAATACTTATTTCAACGAGCTTCTATCTCTTATTAATAAGTAGTTTATTTTCAGAAGATATGTTAATTTCTTATGTAGGTTATTATTCATTTATTAAATTTTCTTAAGTGTATTTATAGTTGATATAAACATGGTGTCCACATAACAAAAAATGGACGAACAAGGTGACTTTAAATGTGTATATATTTTTTAAGTTTAACAAAGCTATGTAGTATTTTATGTTCTCTATTTAAATAGATCTATTAATAGATTGAAATAATATTTGCCATCCAAAAATGATACAAGATAAATACACCCTTCTCATTAGCAATACATAATAGTCACCCTACTGAATATGTATCAATTTATGCCAATAAGTCATTAAGTATTGTAGCTTTTTTCTGTACTAAAACAATGTATTTTGATAATGTACTTACTAAAATGTAATGATAATGATACCTTTTATTTGAATGTTAAAACTTAAAACAAAGCCGTCAATCTAACTACCAATTTAATAACATAGTTATGCAATTAAATACAATAAAATCTGATCAGACAGAAGCACAAAAGACTGGAAAAATATTTCATTTTAGACATATTCCGTTTATACAGGTTTTTCAGTATTAGCTTTGAATTTGTCACCTGGTGGTACGCGGAAGTATGAACTTCTATTTAGTGGTATGTCAGTCTAAAAGTTTGGGAACCCCTGTTCTAGAGAAAAGGAGAATAGAATAACACTATATAACACGATTTTAAAAATATAGGAAATAAAAATATACTTACAATTCTGTTAAATTATCTAATCCAATAAAAGCTGAGTCATCAATGGAGCCTATTTTATTATTTTGCAAATCCCTGAAAAAGAAAATATAAATCACATATAATGAATTCAAATAATTGTTTTACATTAACATTTTAAAACATCAAAGCTTAATTTAATGCACTAATAACAAATCAACTGAGAAAAATATGAAGATATGTAACAAAATAAAATTTCTCAAAGAATATAACTTTTATTCTATCAATTTAATTTTATTCTAATTAACAAATATTCTAATTCCCAAAATAAAAGTTCTTCAGGAAGAATTTGCTATGAATTATAACTGTGAATATCAAAATGAAATTCATAGTGCTCTAGAAGTAGTGTAACTTTATTCACAGCAGCTACGTCGTTTCAGGACATTTGTTCAACATTTTTAATTTGTTCGGATGCAACAGAAAAGGAAAAAAATACAGTCAGAGCTTTTATTGAGTTACTTTACTCTGATCTGGAGTCCCTTTTCAGATGAAAACAAAAATTGAAGCGATTTGGACAGACGATCCATCATCTGAATTCAAGAATAAATTTATAGCTCTTTCCTCACAAGAACTTAGATGGACATACTTTGCTACTTCACATGGAAAAATGACATAGAATAGGTGGAAGAGCAAAATCACTTGTTCGTCAAAAAGTTATGAGCAAGCAAATTTCTCAATTGTACATTCTGCTTCTGATTTTTAGAATCTTGTAAAGATTTTAATACCAGCAATAAAAGTTTCATTAGTTGAAGAGAGAAATATTCCACGGAATGAAATGTATGCCAAATAATGTACCATCTCTCTATTACAGTTTTGCAGATTTATGTTAAAGAACATGATGATGCACAATTTCTTTAAATCGAAACCATCATTTTTGTATTTTTTCAAAACATTTTTTTTAATTATTATTTAGCATAAAAATATCAAGCTTTAAAATTTCTAAATTAGTCTCTTTTTTTTTTTTTACAAAATTTAACATAAATGATGCACAGGGGCAGGACAAGGGTGTGTGATGCACGGGACAAATTTAAAATGCTTATAATTTGAAAAATTATTAACATGAATTTATTTTAACAATATATATCTTTTTCTTTTTAAAAGTATAAAGTAAATCAGAAATGTTTTCCATCTAAAATAAATATTACTACTTCTAGTAAAACTTAATGCAGTTTTAATGTGATGCACGGGACATCACTTTGAAGTATCTTAAATCACAAACTACAATTTGAAAAAATTAAAATGAAAGTAATTTTTTATTAAATTAAATAGAAATATACCTGCAGCTACTTTGAAAAGCCAAAAATTGAATAAAAGTGCTATGGGGACCTTGTTTAAAAGTCAGGAATTTCTGCATATCTGCTTTCTAGAATTTTGCACAGCTGATCAAATGTTTTTCCTTCTTTTTCATAATCCCTCAATAATTGAGCAGCCAAACCAATGACTCTTGTAAACAATACAAAAATCTTTTCCCTCTCTTACCACCCGTATAATCCTGCAAGTCTGTCAAATGACTGTTTAAAATCTTCGTAGGCCACTGATCCCAATTCCCCACTAAACGATGGGATTAAATTTATATGATCAAAATTTACTGTCAGTTATACCTAAATTACATATGCTGCTTGCACATAAATTAAAAGAAAATTCAATTCAAAAGTTATGCATATAAATACAGAAATAAAAGGGGAAAAAACAAACCTAGAGGACAATAAAGAAAAGGAATATCAATGTTTTCTTTACTTTGCAATCCAGGGTATGAAAAAAATCAAGCTTTAAAAAATATATATATATAAATCGGATTTTTTTTATTTAAATCAATTTTTTTAATTAAAATTAACTAATGGCATTATTTTAAACTTTGAAGACAATAGCATGCCATTTTTAATAGTTTTACAAATGCAATTAAGATAGAGGTTTGAAAGTAGTACATATGTATATATTTTTTTATAAATGCATGTAAAGTTTTATACTTTTGTGTAATGATTACATCACCTACTTTAAAACCTCTCATCCAACTTACCAAAACAACCGCCATTATTACATATTATTTTAAATATGTTATTAGTATAATATATAGAAGGATAATTCACCAGTAAACAAATGCAAGAGCAGCAAGACTAAATCCAATATAAGCATTCAGAAAAGTACCTATGAATCCTTTGTTCAGTGTAGTGATGCAACGAATAATGGTTTGGCCGAATAACCGAATACCAATTATTCGGCCGACGAATAATGAACTCAATTTTGTCTAAAATCAAAATATAGTATGCACTATATGCACAATTCTTATATAATTCACAATTAAAATGTATTATTTTCCTTTAAAAAAATTATTTATATGCAAATTTAATTTTTTATAGCAGGCTGAATCCATATCAACTCAGGCAGGGGGGTTACCTTCATAGTCTCAGAAGTTTTTGAATTGAACATATGTTAAAATTTAAGAAAAAGTAAGATACTTGTATATTTTCATTTTGCCCAAAAAAATTCCTTGCCCGAGATACAGGCCGCCAAAGATGACATCCCCGGCATCCTTTCTCATTCGCGATTTACGATAAAAATTTTAAAGTGCTCTATCTCTAGAACGGTGCAAGATATTTTGTTGTGGTTTATTTTATTTTAAAGATAATATTCTTCTGTTTAAAATGATATACCCAATTTTGAAAAATGTATTCAACTTTTCTTGTGGCAACATTTGGAAAAAAAAAAATTTTTCAAAAAAAATTTTTTTTTTCGAAAATGCCAATCCTAAAAATTTTGATTTTTTTGCTGTTGATCAATACCATTGGGAACTATCTTCACTGTAAAGGAGAACTTCCACTTTTGAGTTTAACAAATTTTAGAAACATTTAAAAAATTCAGAGAATTTTACAGGAACTGTATATATACAGTTCCAGTAAAAGTCACTGAATTTTTGCTTATTTGTATCATATTTGTAAGGATAAGCCTACTATATATCCTAAACAAGTTAGAAATTGCAATATCAAATGTGGCAAATGAGGTGCGTGCGTACTATAACTAGTTTTATAAATATTCAGATCTTGGTGCAATAAGTTACACTCTTGGGCAAAAAGGGCATGAATACAAAATTTATTATGATTCTACATATTAAATTCATTCAGTAATACAGAAGTAATATGAATTCATCTTAAAAGGACTTAATCGCCATGACAACCTAGAATCATTGCCTATCATGACATATCATTGAATCAATTATGTATTATAGGATTTTTAAATAGAATGAAGGAAACTTTTATTAATTTCTTTTATGTTTTAATTTGATTTTCATAGCATTTGAAGTGATACATACTTTATTTTCAATACCGAACATAGTAAAACAATCTCAATAACATATATCAATTACACAGCAATACAAATTATATTAATACAAGTTAGAGTTCAGACAGATGGGCAGACAATTCGAATCCATAAAGACTTTCAACTATGTTGGAAATTGTTAAAAACACATAAATAGGTCGGAATTTGACTTTTAGAAATTTATGTCAATAGACGGAAGCATACTTGAATACTTTCATACAACCCTGTATTTTACCTACTATCTTTTTATACATGCCACTATTTAGCTAATATTTAATTAACATTAAAACATCCTTAAAACCAGTGAAATTACACTTCCAGAGATTATCATCCATAGACGTGTATCCATGTATCTAATTCTTTGCATGGACCTGTAAACATTTTATCTATATTCTCCAAACATATCTTAGTATACTAAATGTAGTTCAGTGTAAAAATGCATAACTCATTTAAAAATCACCTTTAAGCTACTTACATTCATACTCAGTAAATCCTTAAGATTTCTTTTGTGTAGCCCTGTATATGATCTACAGCATTTATGCACACAACGTAATATGGAAAAATTTAGTTAAACTTAAAAACTCAAACACAACTAACAATGCACTTCCAGCAATACCCTTACGATTTCTTTTGTGTAGCCCTGTATATGATCTACAGCCTTTATACACACAACGTAATATGGAAATATTTAATTAAACTTAAAAACTCATATTGCAACTAAAAATGCACCTCTAGCAATCTTCGCTAATGTGCAGTATTTCCAATAAGGTAAAGTATCCGAAATCTTTTGTGTGTCCCTGTAAACACTATGCACTTTCTATGACACAGGAAGTAATTTTTTGTAAACCTCTGCAATAAAGTATGTATCACTTCAAATGCTATGAAAATCAAATTAAAACATAAAAGACATTAATAAAAGTTTTCTTCATTCTATTTAAAAATCCTATAATACATAATTGATTCAATGATATACCATGATAGGCAATGATTCTAGGTTGCCATGGCGATTAAGTCCTTTTAAGATAGATTCATATTACTTCCATATTACTGAATTTAATATATGGTATTATAGTAAATTTTGTATTCATGCCTTTTTGCCCAAGAGTGTAACACTTATTGCACCAAGATCTGAATATTTATAAAACTAGTTAATACTATGCATGCACCTCATTTGCCACATTTGATATTGCAATTTCTAACTTGTTTAGGATACATAGTAGGCTTATCCTTACAAATATGATACAAATAAGCAAAAATTCAGTGACTTTTATTGGAACTGTATATACAGTTCCTGTAAAATTCTCTGAATTTTTTAAATGTTTCTAAAATTTGTTAAACTCAAAAGTGGAAGTTCTCCTTTACAGTGAAGACAGTTCCCAATGGTATTGATCAACAGCAAAAAAATCAAAATTTTTAGGATTAGCATTTTTGAAAAAAAAAATTTTTTGAAAAAAAAAAAATTTTTTTTTCAAAAGGTTGCCACAAGAAAAGTTGAATACATTTTTCAAAATTGGGTATATCATTTTAAACAGAAGAATATTATCTTTAAAATAAAAAAAAAAAAGCAACAAAATATCTTGCACCGTTCTAGAGATAAAGCACTTTAAAATTTTTATCGAAAATGGCGAATTGGAAATGGTGCCCGGGATGCCATCTTTGGCGGCCTGTATCTCGGGCCAGGAATTTTTTTGGGCAAAACCAAAATATACAAGTATCTTATTTTTTATTGAATTTTAACATATGTTCAATTCAAAAACTTCTGAGACTATGAAGGTAAGATTTTTTCTTTGGCTGCCTGAATTGACATGGATCATACCAGCATTATTTTATTATGAAAAAATATTCGGCTATGTTCGGCCTAAAAATTGCCTCAATAATATAATTCGCAACCCCCCCCCCCCCCCCCGTTCCCCCAAAAGAAAAAAAATCTTAGCAAAAGTTCCTCCTCAGCTACTGTACAGTTACATTTTAGTAGTTATTATGTGTGGTTACATTTTAAAATAACGACAAAATTTTAAAGTAAAACTTTCAGATGAAAGAAAATAAAAAATAAGAAAGCTTAATATCTTAAGGAAAATCACTGATAAAAGAATATCCTCTAAAATGGTGGAAATAAATCACTGTAGACTTTATAAAGCTGACAATTAACAAAAAAGCCTTTTTTTTTTGGCTATGTCACTATTAAGAAGTTAAGTGTATAATAAATGTTTTCAGATTTAGAGGAAGGAAATATCTGTAAGGAAAATAAATTTCAAAATATTGACTATGCAGTATCTTAGGTATAGGGGAAGGTGGGGCACGTTGGGACATGGCCCACCTTGGGACATCTCAATTTTGAGGCTTAATTTTGCAGTTAAAAATTAGTACACATAAGTGCCAATATATGATACTACAATCTACTCTTCCATGTGTTTTGGAATCACTGGTGTTTGCTGGCAACAAATAATGCCATTATTTTTGTTTTGAATGAGGTTGAGTAACATTTATGTGTGTTTTGAAAAATAAATTTTTTATTAAAGAAATGAAATAATACAAGTGGGGGCATGTTGTGATAAAAAAACATGGATTTATTGTTATTTTAAGGGTAAAAAATAGACTGAAATGCTAAGCTTAACTGTTTTAAAGTTTTTGTTACTTAATGTGCGAGGTGGGGCAGGTTGGGACATGTCCAAAAATGCTGCAAAGACCAAATGCAGCTTACAGGAGGAAAAAAAAAGTACACAACCAATTAAAATTTTCATCAAGCAGTGAGGATGAGACAGTTGCGCTAACAAAATTGGTGAAAATTACCCCTGAAAGGAAAACAAATATAAATGATTTGTGTAATGGCAGTAGTGATGAATTCAGCTGTTCATGTGATGCTGATTTTCCTACAGATTGCAAACTTAAGATAAGTCCAGAAACTTAAAGGCTAAAGGTAAATCCATTGTGGGATAGTGTACACTGGCAAAGTTTGCAGGAAAACAAAACATTGTTGTATTTGTAGGGCATGTTCAAAATGTTGAGGACAGCAGCGAGTATGAGATATCCATTTTGAGAAGACAAGATCTAGAGTTGTCATTTTTTTTTTTTTATCCTGATAAACATGATAGCTCATTTGTGTATCAAACAGATATTCTTTTAAAACTTGGCACTCCTGAAAATAAAATAGCTCAAAGATGTGTTTTATTAGAATTTGATGAACACCATTTTTTTCACATCGAATACAAGATCTGTTAATGAAAACATGTTACAATTCAAATTATTAAAGTGTTTCAATGCTTAAATTATTTCATGCTCAACTAAAGCTTTATAAATAAAGCTTTGTTCATCAATTAAATATAAAATTTTACATGTATTTTTGATTAAAACTAGTGTCCCAACCTGCCCCACCATGTGGGGCAGGTTGGGACATTTTAAAGGCTTTTTTATTTTGTTTTCACTCTTTTCCTATGTGTGATATTAGGTTATTATGAGGTTTATTTGATGCAGAAATGCTTATACTTTATGTCTAATTGGTTCTAAAATAAGAATAAATATTAATAAAATTTAGAAAAATTATTTACTGAAAAACGTCCCAAGGTGCCCCACCTTCCCCTACTGTATTGTTACAATTTAATAGATATTATGTATGTTGTTGCTGATACATTTTAAAATAATAACAAAATTTTAAAAGTACTAGGCAACATAAATTTCAAGTTTCAGATGAAAGAAAATCTAAATTAAATAATGATGTAAAACATACATACATACTAATTAAAAGTATTTAGTACTTACATTTCTTTCGTTATCTAATAAGAAATCGTAACACACTTAAAAAAATTATTTAAATTATATTTAACTTTTAAGTGCATTTTAATAAAAAAAAAAAAAAAAAAAAAAAAAAACCTTAAGTATTGCAGCATATACGACTTAAATATTTTTGTTATGCATACACCTATATCTAATCTATAGTATATATTTATGTTCTTTATAGGTCTAATTAAAAATATCATTGAAAGAAAGATTTTTTAATGTAACAAGGGATATAAATATTAAACTTCCCATTATGCTGTAAAAAAATAGAATTTACTTAGTATGGCTCTATTAGGAAAATTTTGAATAGATTAATTTTATATTTAACAGATTACGTTAGCCAGAGTTGTATAATATAAGACGCACGTGCACACGCGGGAAATTTTCCGCAAAATTCAGAATTTTGCGGAAAATTTTCTTAGGAAAAAAACATAATTTTTGTTCTTTTATTTTATTTTTTTTTTTTTTAACCGAAAAATAAAAAATGTTCCCCAATTTTACGTACGATTTATTTATTGTTTGCTAGCTGTGATTCTGTTCCGAATTTTCAGAAAATTTAAGGCATTCAGTTCCGAAAATTTTTAAAAATCGGCCATCGGTTCGAAAATTCAGACATAAAAGAATATCACTGAAATATATTGTGGATTTCAACATATGGTCGCCGAAAATAAAACAATTCCGTCAGTCGTACGCAGAAAAAATAACCAATTTTGTCAAAAAATCGCGGAAAAAACATGAATTTCGTCAAAGGACCACGGAAGAAACACGAATTTCTGTAAAGATTCACGGAAAAAAAAATTTTGTTAAAGAATCACAGAAAAACTGCAAATTACGTCAAAGTAGCGCAGGAAAAAAATGAATTTTGTAAAAGCATAGCGGAAAAAGTGTGAATTTTGTCAAAGGATTGCGAATAAAACCTCAAATTTCGTAAAAGAATCGCTGAAAAAAACTAATTTCGTCAACGGATCACAAAAATACACGAATTTTGTCAAGAAGCCACAAAAAAAAAAAAAAAAACGTGAATTTCATCAAAGGATCGCGAAAAAAGACGAATTTCGTCAAAGAATCGTAGAAAAAAGCAAATTTCATCCAAACATTGCAGGAAATAAGTGGGTAAGTGTGATAACAGATCGCACAGAGGGTTTCGTTTAATATTCCTTTAAAAACACTTTATCCCTTTGAAAAATCTGTTAGTTCCACATTTCACAACCAGGGGCGTACTCTATTCTAAACAAACCTCTATCCGAACGAAACTCCGTTTTACATACTATCCGTAGATATATTAGTCGAGGGGGTTGGGCCCATAGCACCCAAAATTAGTAGGCACCCTGGCGGTAAAAAGTGAAACTAAAATATGTAAGGTTATGGTGCATAATATGAAAGAATGGTCAAAAAGGTGTCGGCAAAAATTGGAAAAGTGCTCCCCGGGTGAAAAGGGTGGAGGTTAGAAAAATTGCTTAAAATACACAAGTTAGAGCCCGGAGGAGTAAATAATATAAGACTTTTTGAAAATTTTATGATTTGCCGTATGGTCTGAGGTATTCAGCTATACGTATGCAAAAATTCATATCTCCAACTTAATTAGGGGCTCTCTTAGAAAGAATTGCTTAAAATACATATGTGGTAACTCAAAGGGTTAAACGTAAGACTTTTTCTAGATTTTATGATTTCTCGCCTGGCCTCAGGTGTTCTGCTATAAGTATGCAAAATTTCAAATCTCCAATTTAATAAGAGGCTCAGTTAGGAAGAATTGCTTAAAATACGCATGTGGGAGCCCAAAGGGTTAAATGTACGACTTTTTCAAAATGTTTTGATTTGTCGCATGATGGTGTTCAGCTATAAGTATGTAAAATTTCACGCCCCCAACCTAATTTAGGGGCTCAGTTAGAAAGAATTGTTTAAAATATACGTGGAAGCCCAAAGGGTTAAATGTACCACTGTTTCAAAATTTTATGGTTTGTCATTTGATGTGAGGTGTTCAGGTATAAGTACGCAAAATTTCACGCCTCCAATCTAATTAGGGGCTCACTTTGAAAGAATTGTTTAAAATACACATGTAGGAGCCCAAAGGGTTAAATGTACGACTTTTTGAAAATTTTATGATGTCGTTAAATGTGAGGTGTTCAGCCATAGGTATGCAAAATTTCATGCCTCCAACCTAATTAGGGGTTCACTTTGAAAGAATTATTTAAAATACACATAGGGGAGCCTAAAGGATTAAATGTACGACTTTTTCAAAATTTTATGATTTGTCGTTTGGTGTTAGGTGTTCAGCTATAAGTATGCAAAATTTCACGCCTCCAACCTAATTAGGGCTCACTTAGAAAGAATTGTTTAAAATACACATGTGGGCAGGGTTGCTGGCTTTTAGCCAGGCCAAAAAAAGCCGGCCGGCTTTTTTTGGTTTTAACCACTTAAAAAAAGCCGGCTTTTATTGAAAAAAGCCAGTTTTTATTTTTTAAAGTTGGTTTACAGTAAATTTGTTTTAAATTTGGATCAATTAATTTTTAATACACTTATAAATATTTTCTACTAAAAAAAAATAATAGATTTCTATTAAATTTTATCAAATAAATAAGTCTTTGTAACTTCTAGAAGACAACTGAACGCATTATGTCTGAAAAAATATATATATAAACATTGAAAGGGATATAAGTTAGGCTCCGAACTGGTGTTTTGAAATTCTATATTATATAGCTCCACATATACTACACATTTTAAAGATTATATTTAATTAAAACTGTTTTTAACTGCTCTGCTCAACAAGCGCAAAATGTTTTGACACATTTACAAGTTCATTTTTTAATGGAAAGATGTAAAATTCAAAAGCCTGACCATGGAAGCGATTTGGAATTGAACCTGTGTTTTCCATTTTTTGATCCATTAATTGCCTATTGAGTTATAAAGAGATTTTGATCATGTGACAAACATGTTTTTTCACCCTTTTCTGAGTGGTTTCTTCTTTTGTGCAGAAATTCGGTTCAAAACGCTCACTTTGACAGTATTTTCTGAAAAATCTATAGCGTTTGCAAAAAAACCCAGAAAAAACAGTGCAATTACATAGTTTCTGAACAACAACATCTGCTAGTTTCATGCATTTCTGGACAAAAATAAATTAAAACTTATGTCAGAAAGTTGCCCTTTTGGATTTAACAGCCTTAATGACAAAATGTAACACATCAAAATGGAAACGAGGAATTAGAAAAGATGTTTTATTTGAGGAGAGTGGTACATAAGTGTATAAAAAATAGAGCATTTAAACAAGAAAAAAAAATTCTCAAAATAAAATTTTGAAAAGCTTGTTGCTATGCATATTCATGCATTGCTATTCATAATGTTTTTAATAGTGAGAAATGGTGGTGTTTTTATTAATATGACTATGTATAATTTTAAATGCTTGCTAGAAATAAAATAAGACTTGTATATTAATAGCTCTTAAAATTAAGTAATAAAACATATAACTAAGTAACCATTGTCCTCTTTAATTTTATAAAGCAGTAAAAATGAAAAAATTGGCAGTTGGTATGGCCCTTTTAAAATTTAGCTGACATATTTGCAATTCTGAATACAAGTCACTGGCAAAATCATCTAAGTTTTATTCCAGTATTAATGTCCTCATTATTGAGAAATTGGGTTACTTATTAAACTGTAAATCAATTAAATGTCATTAAAACTAATTAAAAACACTTTAAAATGTGTAGTTTATAATTACAATGCTTTATTGTATAAAGGCCAATTATGGCCAAAAAAAGCCAATTTTGGCCAAAAAAAGCCGGTTAAAACCAATAAAAGCCACCGGCCTGGCTTTTTTGCAACCCTGCATGTGGGAGCCCAAAGGGGTTAAATCTACAACTTTTTAAAATTTTATGATTTGCCGTATGATGTATGGTGTTCAGCTATAAGTATGCAAAATTTCAAGTCTCCGACATGTATAGTTTCTGAGAACGGGCTCTGTGACGGACGGACGGGCAGACAGACACAGGAGCGAGACGAATGGGGTTTCGTCAGATGAACGAAACCCTAAAAAATGAATTTCGTAAAAGCATAGCGGAAAAAGCACGAATTTTGTCAAAAGATCGTGAAAATAATGCAAATTTCGTCAAAGAACCGCGAAAAAAAAACTAATTTTGTCAAAGGATCGCAAAAAGAACGCGAAATTCGTCAAAATGCCGCGAAAAAAGCGTGAATTTCGTCAAAGGACAGGAGAAAAAAAAAGAACATTTTGTCAAAAGATCGCGAACAAAAAGCGAGTTTCGTCAAAGAATCGTGAAAAAAATGCAAATTTCGTCAAAAACGCAGAAAAACGGAAATTTCGCCAAATGATCTCGGAAAAAACGAGAATTCCGTCAAAGGGCCGCAATAAAAACTCACCGGTCTCTTTAATGATGATACTTGTGAATGGACCTCTCCTTACAAAATGTGATTCAGTTGTTTCAGAAGCAATGTCCATTATTTCTGTGGACAGAGTGACTGGCATTTTGTGAGAAGAGGTCACAATATTAAGGATTGAGCTGTTTCTAAATGCATTGACAAAATAACTGATAGCTTTATTATTTTTTTTAGTCAACATAATTATTCTGTAATTAATACTTTTTAATTTAAATGGTAATTATTTTAAAACTATTGTTTTTTATTCATACCAGCAAAGTAATGTAACATGTTATTTTATTAAACATTAAATTAATTTGCAGAAAGTTTTTGATCCAATATTTATGTGCGCGGAAAGTTTTTGGTTTCATACAAGTCTGTATATATGAAAATTAGAAGTTTAAAGTGCTCTCCAAAAAAAAAACTCAATAAAGTTCGAAAAAACCCGGGTTTTTTCAGAAAACCCCGAAAAAACACGGGTTTTAGACTAGTGGGCTGAGTTTTTTCTAATCCTGTTAATAACTAAATATGCTTGGTCAAGTACTGACCAAGAAACACACATTTGTTATTGCCACAACACATTTATATAATAATGCAATAAAAGTGTAATTAAAATGGTAAGATAATAAAATTAGTATGTGAGGCTCTAAATATCAGCAGGGTTTGTCACAGAAGAAATCTTATAAAAAATGTTTTACCACCACCAGCTCCAAACATAGTTTGTGGTAGATTTATATTAAAATTGTTGTGGAAGTATGCTGTTAAAATTGCTATATGAAATGTTTTTTATGCTAATTTTATCCATGACAAAGTTCAACCCTAATTAACTACAGTTGTATAATTATAAAACATAATACAGAATCTACATTAACATTACAGTAGGTTTTAAGGGACAAAAATAAAAATATTACTTTTAATAATCAGTCATTTCTCATTTGTTCAATATATTTTTTTTTAACTGTAGGAATTTATATAATTCTAATTTAATTAATTTCGAATAATAATTAGTATTAACTCCTATGCACAATAAGCATCCCATTTACGTAAAGCAAAGTGCTCAGAATAAATTATTCCTAACCAGTAATTTATTGTATATTTTGCTTTATTTAATGAATGCATTTCTGGCATTAAATAAATTAAACAAAAGTTTATATTATATTTAAAAAATCTGGTGACAAAAGATTAAAAATTACGTAAAGAATGTTGATTGCCAAGTGCTTCAGAAATGTATGCACAACTGTAGCACAAATATGACTCCAGCTAAAAAAATCTTTTCACTAAACGAAAATGACATTTAGAATATTTAAACATAATTTAAAATTAATTATAAATAACATGACAGATTTTGTCATCCTACAAAAATATATAAAGCAACTATAGCACAAAATTAGCACTCGCCAAGCGTCGAGTAACACTTAAAACGTGGCGATTAACTTTATTGTCCTCACTCGCCCCCGTGGCAGAATGTGCGTGACGCTGCGACGGGCGTCGCAGACTTTTCAGGGCACCTGCAGACTAAAAAAAAGTATTTCGAATTTCGACAAATGATCGCCGTAAAAAAAAAAAAAAAAAAAATTCGTTAATCGTTTGAAAAAGCCACCAATTTTCCGAAAGGGGGCGATTTTCGTAGAGGACAGCGACAAAAACGATTTTCATAAACGGATCGGGGGAGAAACGCAAATTTAGTGAAACGATAGCAAACTAACGTGCATTTCATCAAAGGATCGCAGTGGAAAAACGGGAAATTTGTTAAAGGGTAGCAGAAAAAACGCAAAATTCGTAAAGGATCGTGGTAAAAAGGGCAATTTCTTCAAAGGATCGCGGGAAAAATAAATTAAATAGGTTATATTATAATTAAAATATAGGTTTATTTTTATAATGTTAATCAGTAAGAATCCTATTTATTTTAAAGCTTATAATGTTCTTGTTCATAATAAGAAAATTGAAACATGCTACTCTCGCAGACAATTTTCATTTCTCTAAATTGCTGTCGCAAACACAACCATAATTTTCTGCCACTGGGTCACTCGCCAAACTGAATGATCTGGACACCACTCGCCAAACACGTTGGTTGAAAGATCGATGCCAGGTAGGAAAGGGGTGAAATTAGTTCGAAATTTGCGGCGTCCAAATCGGCGATTCTCTCGAATGTAAGAAAAGAAAGTAGCAGGGGGGCATTTCCATGAAAAAGTGGACATGAGGGTTGAAATTTCAAACTTCTTTTATTATTACAAGTAATATATCAAATTAAAGGTAAAAATATGACACATATAAAATTACAGAGAACTAAGCTGTAAAACTAATTCTTTTATGGTTTATCTAGGGTCAAAGTTAGAAAAATTTCAAAAACTTTCTAGAATGTAAAATAAGGTATTTTCATTCTGCCGTGCCAAATGCAATATTTAAAACAGCAGCATTTTCACTCTACATGCATATATTACTATTTGTGACCTTTGTTTACCTTTTGAAACACTTTCAAAATAATTTAAAAGACCCAATTTTTAATGCAAATATATTTATACTGTCTCTCTGTCACACTCGTCACTAAAAAGATGCTCAAGTTATTATACAAAATTTATTTTTTCTCAAAAATACATGAAACTTTCTGAAAGTCTAATTATTGCAAGTCTGAATAAATATGAAATATTAAAAATTCATTAAATTTTTATTTTGTATGGAATTTTAGTGTGACGGGTGTGACAAAATCCTTGTGACAGCATTTTAAATTGTTTAGAAATATGTTTCTTAATTGAAGTGTAAGGTTGAATCATTATTGTTTCTAAACATATTATGACAAATGTGGCTTAATAAAAAGATAAATCATAAAATATATATATTTGAATTATAGCAAATTGTGAGTTGGTGGCAATTTACTTTAACTTTTGATAGATTTTCAAGAAAATGAAAATTTATTATTAATATTCTTTATATAACTGTAACTCAATCTAGTTACATTGAAGAAGCGGAAAATAATGTGGGAGACACTGAAGCAATAATACAAGTGGGCTTTGCCGAGAACTATAAGTGTTGTCTCTCAAAATAAGATCCAGAGTACTCACTGGACTCATCCTCAAATCACCATTTTTACATGCTTTGCATCGTTAAAAGGTAATGTGATTCACTCTTATGTAATAATATAGTAATTAATAACAAATTGCAGCATGTTAAATAAGTATGCTGTATGGGAATTTTTAAAGGCCATTACTACTAGTCTGAAAACAGTTTCCCCAACTCAAAACAGTGAAAAATTTTTCTGATGGCTGTGCAGCCCTGTTTAAAAACAACATTTCGAACTTGTGTTTCTTTATCAAAGATTTTAAGCTAACATGTGAGTGGAACTTTTTGGCCACTTCTCATGGTAAAGGAGCAATTGGCGGAATTGGGGGATTGATAAAGTCAAGAATGTGGGCTTTGCTTAAGTCCAGAAAAGCAATAGTTAATTCTGCTTTGGCTTTTTTTAATGTGCACAGGAGATTGGTGCAATAAAGACATTGCATGTGTCAGCAGAGAAATTACTGGAAACTAAACAAATGCTGACAGAAGGATGGGAAGGCATCAAAAATCTTATCACCACTTTAAGGTAAGTGCTAATTAGGACTGGGCGATGTAGAAATTTCTTAAATCGATTTATCATCCATCCAACATCGCGATTTAGTGCTAAATCGCGATTTAACACCGATTTTACATTTTAGAATATGGAAGTCTTCTTTTTAAGTTTTAGTAACAAAATACGATCTTTATGTGCCCCCCCCCCCCTCCTCCTGTATTATTTAGTATACTTAGCTTTTAATTTGTCAAATAATTTTGAAAAGAGGTATATTTTACACATAAAAAAGCTTTGAATGTCCCAAAACACTAGTTTTTTTTTTTTTTCATTTTAAAAATTAGTGACCTATTGTAATACATTTTATAAACTCATTCTATAAGAAGTAATATAAAAGAAAATGATTTTTTTTTTTTTTTGTCTGACTTGTTATGCATGCTACAATCTAAATTCCGTAAGGAGGGGGGGGCTTCCCCTAGCCCACTCAAATAGCACTTCATTGCTAACAGCCTACATACAGTTTTTTTTTTTTTTTTTTTTTTTTTACAGACACAGATTTAAAAGTTACTGAGGTAAAACAGAAGCATATTAAAAGACTTCAATGATGAATTTAACTATTCATTTACCATTATGAGAAAAGTAGTAAAAAAAAAAGGGGGGGGGGAGATATGAGAAATAAGGTGCAATTTTATATCTTTTTAACTTTTAGATTAAAATAAGATTTGTTTAACATAAATGCTGACATTTATATAGCGGATGGAGAAGGATTGAAAGTGTGACCCTTGGAGCACATCACAGAAATTTCTGATTTTTTTCGTGGTTGTTGCCATCCTTTAAGATTAGTAATAAAATATAATCTTAAAATATATCTCTTTTTAATGATAACAAAATGTCAAAAAAGCAAAAAATCGCAGATCTGCAGAAAAATCTAATGAATGCCTCCTCCAGCCCTCCCTCATTCTGCTGTAAAAATAAAGTTACTTGACTCATTACAGAACTTTATTAAAGTATTTTTAATTAATTACAAAATAATAATAAATTAAAACTAAAATATTCCCATAATACCTAAACATATGAAAATTAATTTTTCATGAAAATAATGCATAAAAATATAAACTAAAAATGGATGAATTTGGATATAAATAGTGAATCAATTGCAGCAAGATATTCAATCCATGTGACTGGCATTGAAATCGGATGTCGAATCTGATGCATGACTATTTTAAAATATTTTAATTAATTACAGAATAATAGAAAATAAAGAATATGTATTAAAATATTACCCAAACATGTGAAAAATGAATGTTTCATTAAAAGAATGCATAAAAATAAAAACTGAAATTCGATGAATTTGGATTTTAAATATGAAACTTTATTCTTTTTTTTCCAACCATAAATACTCAATCAATTTCAGGAAAAAAATATTATTAGTAAAAGAAAAATATTTAATGTGGATCACGGCCAAATAGTGATACACAAAACAATGCATGACTATACCTTTAAAATAATTTCATTAATTACAAAATAATAGAAAATAAAAAATAAATGTTAAAATATTATTAAAACATGTAAAAAATGAATTTTTCATCATAAGAATGCATAAAAGTATAAACTGCAAGTCGATGAGTTTGGATTTTAAATATAAAACTTTATTATTATTCTTTTTAATCATATAAATGCTGCATGAATTTCAGGAAAACAACCTTTTGAAACAATGCAGGATTCTACTTTAAAACATTTTAATTAATTACAGAATATTGGAAAATAAAAAATACATATTGCAATATTACTCAAATATGTGAAAACTTAATTTATCATCAAAAGATTGCATTAGCATATAAATTGAAATTCGATGAATTTGGATTTTAAGATTTAAACATTACTTTTTCCTTTCAACTTTCCACTATATAAGTTCTTAATTTCTGAAAAATACACATTCCAATCTCGTAAACTCTGAATCTTGTTTACAAAATAAATAAATAAATATCAATTCTTACTTAAATCATCGTTTTCTTAAATTGCCTTTTTCTTAAATTGGATCCTGCTAAATCGATTTAACACCAGCTTGCCTTGTTTTCATTAAATCGTCTTTTTCTTAAATCGGAAAGCATGGAGGCTTGCGATGTTTGCTTAAATCGGATCGTCCTAAATCGATTTAACACCAGCTTGCCTTGTTTGTCTTAAATCGGAAAGCATTGAGGCTTGTGATGTTTGCTTAAATCGGTTCCTCCTAAATCGATTTAACACCAGCTTGGCATGTAAGTGGTAGATACATCAAAGTAGATAAATCGATTTTCCGATGTTAGCTCTGAATCAGTATTTTGTTTTAAATCGATTTAAAGCCAATGGCTAAATCGCGATTTAAGACAATGGCTAAATCGCGATTTAAGACAATGGCTAAATCGCGATTTAAGATAATGGCTAAATCGCGATTTAAGACATTGGCTAAATCGCGATTTTACATTAGCTAAATCGCGATTTCCGATTTTAGCTTAAATCGATTTAAGACCAATGGTTAAATCGGATTTCCGATGTAAGCTTTAAATCGATTTAAGAGTTAAATCGATTTAAGGCCCAGGCCTAGTGCTAATAGTACCAATTTTTTGATTGGAAAAACTACGGAATCCACACTAAGGCAGGTAAGTCACTGCTAATTGTGAATATCCCCCCAGAAAGATTTTGAAAATATCAGATTTAAATATCTGAGACTATGTTGTGGTTTCCCTGGCCAGTAACAAAAAGCACAATAGCTTGTACCTTGTACTACGATAATGTCTTGAATATCACCTACCATAAGGAAGAAATAAGCTTGAAATACACGCAGGCCAGAGAAAGATGATATCTCAATTGAAAACTTTTTTGCCATTGTAAAACAAATAGCTACCCCATCACTTATAACAAGTAGAGGGTACTACAAATTTTAAACTAACTGCATAAAGATGTTAGTTTTATTAAATTTTGCTTGTATATTAGCTATTGTCAAGTTTTCTGTCAATACTGATCGCTGTTTTTTTGGTAAATAACTTTAAAATTGTATACTTTACATGATGTCACACCCGTCACTGCAGAAAAAAAAATTCTTATACATTAAAATAATTAAAATTTATTATGAAAATTATGCATTAAGTTTAATCTGAATCTCTTTTATTAGAAAAAAATTGTTTTAATAATGAAACATTAAAATATTCACAGGAATTTTAACAAATCTACATGCTAGTGAAAACTCATGTCCGGAGAGAGTCACACGCATCACAAGATTTAAATTTTTTTTTTTTTTTTTTAAGTTGAAAGCTATTGAAGTTTCGTGTTTGCATAATTATTCAAGCAAATGCATGAAAAAACATATTTTAAATACTTTTCAGGGATTTATTAGCTAATTTATTGTCCAAAACACAGAACAAAAAACCTCTTAAAATTGTGTCTGGATGTCACACCCGTCACAATGGAAAGGCCCAAGGGCGATTCTGTCTCGAATTTTACAAAAAGTTAAGGCATTTGGTTCTGAAAAAAGAAACGGTCATCAGCCCGAAAATGCGGACATAAAAATATCGCTAATTTCAATGTGGTCGCTGAAAAAAATCAATTTCGTTAAATCGTTCGTAGAAAAAAAAAAAAATCACCAATTCCATCAAAGAATCGCGAAAAAACGTGAATTCGTCCAAAGACCACGTAAAAAGGTGAATTACATCAAAACATCGCCAAAAAAACGCAAATTTCGTGAAAAGATCGCGGAAAAAACGCAACTTTCGTCAAAAGATCACAGAAAAAACACAAATTTCATCAAAAGATCGCAGAAAAAACACAAATTTCATCAAAAGATCGCCTAAAAAAGGAAATTTTGTCAAAAAATCTTGAAAAAAAAAATGCAAATATTTTCAAAGAATGGTGAAAAGC
Source organism: Maratus speciosus (assembly GCA_963932465.1). Taxonomy (NCBI): domain Eukaryota; kingdom Metazoa; phylum Arthropoda; class Arachnida; order Araneae; family Salticidae; genus Maratus; species Maratus speciosus. Next base: position 326,135,413 of record OZ010792.1, on the reverse strand, counting down.
CCCCACAAATTTCGTTAAAAGATTACAAAGAAAATGCAATTTTGTGAAAAGATCGCGGAAAAAACAAAGATTTCGTCAAAAGATCATGAAAAAACGCAGATTTTGCAAAAGGTCACGAAAAAACGTGAATTTCGTCAAAAGATCGTGAAATTCGTTAAATGGTCGCAGAAAAATGCATGTTAGTTAGTGCCGAGGGGGGTTGGGGTCCCCCTCTGCTGTAACCTTTCTGAAAATTTCCTGTGAATTTATTTCATTGTAATTAACAGTAAAAATAAAATTTTTCAGTTGAGTGTAATCATATCGAATGGTAAGTAATATATATTAGTAAATTATAATGTTGATAGTTAGAAAAAACACAATTTTGTATGGAGCGTACATAATTTTGTTACTGGCCAGTAGAGATGCAACGAATATTCGGCCCATTCGGCCTGTCTGCCGAATATTCGGCTTCGGCCGAATATCAAATTCATTATTCGGCCTTGGCCGAATAATACTGTAATAAATGTTTTTATATTTACTAGAGATGCAACGAATATTCAGCCGAAGCCGAATATTCGGCCCATTCGGCCTGTCTGCCGAATATTCGGCTTCGGCCGAATATCAAGCCCATTATTCAGCCTTGGCCGAATAATACTGTAATAAATGTTTTTATATTTACACAGTATAACTTTTTAATTTGACAATTTATATTCCTTATGTATAATGAAAATTTTATTTGAAATTAACTAACACTTTTTTTTTTCATTAACTTTCATACTGCAAATGGATTTTATCATCTACCCATTTTTATATAAGAGGCTAATTTAGGAATCATGTTAAAAAAAATTTATGCTGTATCAGTAAGTACAAAAAGTATCTGTAATAAGCTAACATTAAATCTATTCAAAATTATTTTAATACAGCTGTACAAGCTAATTAAAATTTTTTTCATCATAATGGGAAGTTTAACATTTATCCCTTGTTACATAAAAAAATATTTCTTTCAATAATATTTTGAATTATACCTATAAAGAACATAAATATATGATTGATTAGATCTAGATGTATAAAATATTTAAGTCGTGTATGTTGATACTTAAGAGGTTTTTTTTAGTAAAATACGCTTAAAAGTTAAATATTATTTAAGTGATTTTTTTAAGTGTGTTACTATTTTTTATTAAATAATGAAAGAAATGTAAATTCTAAATTCTTTTAATTAGTATGCATTTAAGTTTTAGATATTTTTTTCAAGAATAGCATTGTAATGTTTATATTTGCTTTAAAAAACAGTTAAAATGTTTTCAATAAACATAGATTGTAATGCAGAAATAATAATAATTCAGCATTCTTAGATGATAGTTTTTTTTTTTTTTTCCCGTAAATGTTACCTGCTTCTGAAAATAATCTTACTAGGGTAGATGCACCAGTTTTGGCCACTGTACCAGTTTTGGCCACATTGGATCAATTTGTCCAATATTTAGCCTGTGAATTCATGCTAGCAAATAATATGCATTCTTACACTTTAAGCAAACTCTCTTTTATCATTTACAATATTTGTTTATTTTTTGCTAAAATGTGACTTGCAAAAAAAATAAATGTGTGAAACTGCAGTGTGTGCTTACATGTATTAAGATTTTTGCTTAGCTGACAAGTTTTCAGAATCTTTCAACATTAGGCATTTATAGAGTTCTATTTGTTCTGAAACAAATTTCTATTAGGTTTTATGAGGCAAGCTTTCTCTCTACTGCAATTTTACATTTAAATTACTTATTTTAACAGTTTAATGGGGGGTGGCCAAAACTGGTGCATTAAATTTGCTATAAGTACCAGTTATGGCCATGGGGGTGGCCAAAAAGGGTACAACATATGTTCCACTTTTGGCCACATGATTCATTATCATTATAGAGGGAATTTTAGCCATTTAATAAATTTAAGAACATCTGGATAAATCAAAATCAATTTAGTTTTGTTTTATATAGTAATGTCTTCAATAATAATAATAAAAAAAAAAAAGCAAGGCTAATGGCAGTTCTATAAAAGAGATTTGTTATTCTCTGTCTAATAGATAATTCACTTTAGAAAGGACATTGTACTAGTCACTAAAGAAAATATAGTATTGTGTTTATTTTTGATAAAGCAAAAGGGGAGGTGATATGTAATTTTTATGTAGTATGATAAATAAACTAAAACATAAATTTTAAAAGATTTTACAACTTATAAATTAAAACGTTCAATAAAATTATAGCATGATTTAATTGCTTGTATTTTTCCTAAAGAAATGAAGACGTTCCATAATTTTTGCAATATTTCAGGCACACGGATTTAGAAATACTAAATATTGTGAAAATCTTTACTAGAGAATCTAAATACAACTAAGAATGTATTTCACATTATTTAAAAAGAAGGATTCATTTTAACAAGTTTAAAAGAGATTCTGTGCTCTTAAAAAATGGCCTAGAGAGGAACACTGCTCTAAGATAAGAAGTAAAATTAAAGCCATTCAAAATGTAATGCCAGCACTACAAGCTAGCAAAGTTTTGGAGTAACCCGTTCTTGCCTTACATCAGAAGTTTGTAGGACGGACACCACTTTCCTCTAATAATGTTGAATCTCAAGTAGTAGATCTAGGTATTAGGAATTGGAAGTTAAAAATTAATTAGAAAAGTGGATCTTAGATATTGTCAGAATACTATTTCCTATAAAAATGGAACAACTTTTAAGATTCTGTCCAGAAAATTGTAGCCGGTAAGATAGAAACTCCATTTCAAGATGGAAGACAGACCAGGCATGAAATGGTATGATTCGCTTCTGAAATCACACCCTAAAATAACTTGCAAAGAAGCAAGGTATTTAAGGCACAAGCTAATATAAATCAAAAGATGATTTCATAACTTTTTGATGAAAATCAAACAAAAATCAGAAAATGCTTTCAAAAAATATAACTCTTTGATGATGATTCAAGCGTTCTAAACAAGCCACAATCCATGAATAATTATAAAACTGATTAAATAGTTAATCTTTATGTCCTATAGGCTCTGTTGTCCCTTTTATTAATCAAATTTAAATATATTTTTTTGTTTTTTAATTGGAACTTTCAGTTAAAATCAAAATAAGTATATTTTACTTGATGTTTTTATCAATTCATAAAGAAATTTGCAAAATTCTCTTAATACAGCAAACAAATATATGTGTGGTAAAATAGATGTTGCATAAAAATGCTTTATTTTTACTTATTATCAATTAAAACGTTTTTTAAACTACATGATATTGGAGTGGCCAAAACTGGTGCATAGAGATGGCCAAAACTGGTGTAGGGGTGGCCAAAACTGGTACAAATTGGAATAAATTACTTGATGAGTTATTACTCACAATCTAAAATATTCTGTAGAAAATCATTATAGCTAACAGAAAGACAATTAAATTTACTAAAGAATGATGTTATTATGATTTAATATGCTTAAATCGGTCAAGAACTGTAAAATTTCTATTTTGAATTTTCTCTAAAAGTGGCCAAAACTGGTGCATCTACCCTATATATGGTACTTCCTGGTGCAGAAAGGTACTTTTTGGCTAATTGTGAAAGGTTTGGAAAGTCTTCTGAATTTTTTGCCCACCACTCCAAAGGACACTGTTGTCTTTCCAGTAGTGGCTGGGAAAGAAAATTACTAATTTCTTTTACTCCTTCACATTGAGGGGCACTTTCTATAGAGGCTTCACTGCTGACAGCAAAGAAAAAAAAATAATAAAGAGAAAAAAAAAATTGTTAATTGTGAGCTTTATAAAGTCTACAATGATTTCTTTCCACCATTTTAGAGGATATTCCTTTCACCATTTCTATCAGTGGGTTTCTTAAGATATTAAGATTTCTTATTTTTTATTTTATTTCATCTGAAAGCTGAAACTTATGTTTCCTAGTACTTTTAAAATTTTGTCATTATTTTAAAATGTAACAACACACATAATATCTATTAATGTAACTAGACAGTATCTGATGAGGAACTTTTGCTAAGAATTTTTTTGGGGGCTGAATTATATTGAGGCAATTTTTAGGCCGAACATAGCCAAATATTTTTTTTAGCAAAATAATGCTTTAAAAATTAAAAATGTGTAGATAAATAATTTTTTAAAAGAAAACAATACATTTTAATTGTAAAATGTACAAGAATTGTGCATATAGTACATACTATATTTTGTTGTTAGGCAAAAATAAGTTCATTATTCGGCGGCCGAATATTCGGTATTCGGCCAAACCACTATTCGTTGCATCACTACTCTCTATTTATTAGACAGTTCTACTTTAATTTGATGTACATTTTTATGACAACAGTAATTAAAAAGTTACAAATTAATAATATATTTTGCTTTAAGAACAGTTTTTGTAAAATAAAAAATTGTTTCAGCAAAAGGTGGCTTTTTAAAAATGTAAGACAGCCTTTTTAAAGTGGTTTAAACCAGAAAAAGCTGGCCAGTTTTAACCGACCTGGCCAAAATCCAGCAGCCCTGGTCTAATTATTAAACACACTGAATAGAAATAAATTCTCAAATACAAAAAGTAACATATCAATTTGTACATTTAAATATTTTCTCGCAATTTATTGATTTATATTTTGATTAATGATTTAACTGTGTGGTGATGAAGATAAAAAATTTGAGCGATTTTAATTTAATGGATAAGATATAGGATAGTCACAAGGGTATACTTATTTGATGTGTAATATTTTAAAAAAAATGTATTTTTTTGTTACATTTAAAATAAATTTAGATAAAAAAAAAAACTAATGTAGAAATAATTAAAATTAAATAATTACTTCCTTACTTTTCTTTATTGCAGACAGTTGTTTTGATTTTACCCCTATATGACAATGCTAGGAAGGAAAAAGTTAACTTTTCTTTCTTTTTAAAATTAAAAATGGCCTTTGACTTGTTTTATGTAGTGCAGCTGAACTGTGAACAGAGTCAGATAATATAGACGAACACGCGAACGCCGTTCACAGAAAATTTTCAAGGTTTGCAGACAGTTTTGATGGGTTTTTTTTTACAAATTTCTTTATATATAAAAAAAAATTATCAAGACCCTGGGCAGAGAATCGGGGCAATGCACATCGTAGATTCTTGCGAAGGTCTGTAGACTATTTTCCAAATGGAGAAAAAAAATGTTTTCAAAATTTTTAAGAAAGAGACAATATTAAGGAATGGTTTGTCTCAAAAACAGTAGATAAATTGTTGAGTAAGAGTTCATCTCTTCCATTCATGGACTAATAACTTTTTTATTTTAACATTCATTTATTCATATTTCAGTTATTTTATGGCTTAGATGTATTATAATCCTGCATCCGCCATCTTGGATTTTTTTCTTGGTCTGAATTAAAAATTGGTTTTTTAATTATTAGTTATAATTATTATATAAGTTTTTTTCAATATTATATTAATGTACCAACAATATTTAACCATTGGCGACATTTACTACTTGTCGAAAGAGGAGTTTTCATGGAAGAAAAAAATCCAAGATGGCGAATGCGGATTAAATACATCTGTTCCAAAATATTTCACATTTTAATAAATATTTTTTAATTTTTCATTAGTTTTTCTTTCATTTATTAGTTTTCTGTATTAAGCATACCAATAGGTATACTCGTATACTACATTTATTGACTGAGTTTTAATAATGCTTGTAAATTAATATTTTTCTTTTAGTGGTGTTGCTTAGTGGCACTCCACTCGCATATAACTTTTCATTTTTGCTGTTAGCGGCGATATAGGACTCGGGAGGGGCGCAGCGTTTTTTTTTCCAGAAAAATTTTAAGAAATTATTTGAGTTCGCAGACAGTTTTACATTTTATCTGACTCTGAACTCATGTACCTACATAATATTGAAACTCCTCGTACAGCAAATAACGTAAAAGCAATCTTTTTTATTTAAATCAGGGGTCTGTCCAGATTTTTCCCACAGGGTCCTGCTTTTGTGAAATTTATCTTATTTTTGTGAAAATTCTAGTCATAATTTTGTGAATTTTAAATAATCGATGTCTTCATGTTCTATCCTTCATGTGTAAAAAGCTAAGTAATATGCTCATTAGTGAGTTCAACTGCTTACTTTACAGGCCAGATTTTATTTTTAAATGACTAAATTTGTGAAAAAGTTCAATTTGAAAGTGAAAAAATTCTGTGAAAGGTCTCTTTAAGAGACAAATAATTTTGTGAAGGGTCCTGTTTTGGGATAAAATGTTTTGTGAAGAGTCCTGTTTTGGGATAAAATGTTTTGTGAAGGGTCCTGTTTTGGGATAAAATGTTTTGTGAAGGGTCCTGTTTTGGGGTAAAATGTTTTGTGAAGGGTCCTGTTTGGGGATAAATAATTTTGTGAAGGGTCCTGTTTTAAGATAAATTATTTTGTGAAGGGGGTCTTTTAAAGGACCTAAAATTTTCCTAAGCATATCCCTGATTTAAATGACTATTTCTTATTTATTCTGAATTTATTTATTAATTGACAATTAAAAAGTATATAAGTTGATTAGGATTTTTAAAAATATTTTTATAAGGGTTTTTTTTTAAGTATTATTCAATTTAGCCGAATATAAGGTGCATTCCTATTAGCCACAAAATAAAATCTGTTGCAACCACCTTTTTTTTTATGTGTACTACACAGTAAAAAGTTTCATATACAAATCTTTTATAACTTAATCGATAATGATGGTTAACTGTTCAACAATTTGGAAAATCTGTTTTTCTTTTAAATAATGATAAAAAAAAAGCAGGTAAAGGAAATAATAAACTCTGGTGAATAATATATAGTCAAACATCAGAAAGAATGCACAATTTAAAATAATAATAATAATATCAATTGCGAATAGAAACGAGAGTCGAATAAATTGACAATATGCAGAAAAATAAGTATTGTTCACTCTGTTTTTGATCTATTAAGCACTTTTCAATGAAATCTGTATATAAATAAAAGAGCAAAATTATCATTTCATATAAAACTCCAATCTTTTCTGAGATATTATTATTGATCTATATTATGCCCTCTAAAAGGTCGATTTGAGTCACAGACTCTTAAGCCTAAAAGGGCCATTCAGCAAAATGTAAACATTGCAACACCACACACATTTTTTAGTACTGCGATATGATCAGGTACACCAAATTGAAGATAACAATTCATAATGTGTATTTTAAACTTTTAAATACGCAAAATGATATTAGATAAGTTTATACTTACAATATTTGCACCCAAATGGGAAGATCACTGGGTATGTCAATTAATCCTCGTCTGTTGCAGTCCACTAATTCACCTAAACATGAACAACTAGACGGACACTTAGTTCGTGAACACTGTGGACCTGTACACGATGTTCGTGAACAGTCTATTACCATAATATGTACAGAAATTAATACTAATACTGTTGAAAATATAAGCAAGAAAGGCGCCATTGCGTTGCCACGAACTCGAATGGCAGGTTAGGCCTTCCGATTTCAGTTTCGAGTTTAAGACTGAAAATATTGGAGTCTTTTTCTCTCCGTAAATGACGAAAAACACATCTTGACAACAAATGTGAAGTATCTGACCATCGATTAAGGGTATTCAACCAGTATCCATTATCCATAACATGTTTTCTAATTGCATATGTTTATCAATCACACACTACAACAGTTAAACGCACACACCAACAACTCCTACTACTGACTTCTGCTGCCATGGCCTATACACAATGCGCAGATACATCTCTGTAAGAAGAAAAGATTAACTGGGATTGGTGGAAGTATTTCACGTGAGCCGAATTGGAGCATGCATCTTTGAATTCCCTATATATAGATAAATTGTCCCTATAAAGGGAAAAATACTTTCTGTGTTACTTTCGATTTTACCAGAAAATTAGCACCCAATAAATTTTTTTATCCAAATAAAAGTCGAAAATTGGACTTTTTCTTCACTAAATCGATAAAAATTAAAAACAGTTTAAACATTTAAATAATTTGGGAATAGATAACTACTATGTTTAAAAACATTTTTTATTATTTGTTTATAATATAATTAAAATAAATATTAATAATAAATCAGGGTTTTTAGTTATTAATTAATTATTTTTTTATTATTCACATTTATTATAAATATAAATAATGCATAATAAAGCATATTTATTATTTTATATAACAAACATGCTTTTATGACTTATCGGACAGATTTTTATTATTTAATATTAATTATTATTGTTGTACTTGTTTCATATATATGTGTGTGTATGTATATATATTATTACTATTATTATAAATAACATATACGTAAATTATATTTTATGTTATAATTTTATAATTATTATTTTTATTTATTAGATTTATAATTAATTTAATGATATTAATATCATTTTTTTTAACTAAAAACAAAATCGACTTTTAACAATATTTATACGAAAATAAAAATAAATTGTAAATTAATCCTTCTGGATATGCTACTTTTTATTATTTTATGTTACTTTTACTTTCGAGGGAAGAAATATTCCATATTAACAGTATTTTTTTTTTTTTTAATCGGAGCAAATTTGTAGTTTAGCAATATTTCTTTTAAATGAAAATTCTTTGAAAAATAAATTGAAATTCAACTTTTTTTATAAGAATAAATGTTAAATAGTGGTTTTTACAATTTAAAAATAAAAAATTATTATTATATTATAATTTGAAGCAAAATCACTATTTAGCCACATTTACGTTGAAAATTCCCATAAAAAATTGCAAAACAACCGTTTTCCAAATACTTCTTAAAGTTTTATTTAGTTATTATGACTATTACTATTATTGTAATTATTATTTTATTTTTATTTTCAATGAAAAATGTAAAATAATGACTTTCGCAATTTAAAAATCAATGTTATTATGTACATACTTTAATTAACTATTCAAAGATTCGAGATGAAAAAACCGCACATACACACATATGTTTAGAAACATTCTTGATCAGAAACTAAAATTCTTGTTAAAGAATGAAATATATATATAGATATATATCATCATCATCATCAACCGTTTTCAATCCACTGCTGGATGTAGGTCTCCCCCAGATTTTTCCAATGTTTCCTGTCTAGTGCTTTAGTCATCCAATTTACACCGGCTACTTTTCTGATTTCATCACTCCATCTTACTTGAGGTCGTCTTCTTGGCCGTTTTACATCTCTGGGATACCACTGTAGGGTGTTTGTGCTCCATCTATTGTCTTGTCTTCTTGCGATGTGCCCAGCCCATTTCCATTTTAGCCGTTTAATTCTTTCAATGATGTCAAAAACTTTCGTCTGACTTCTTATCCAGGTTATTCTTTTTCTGTCTCTTCTAGTTATACCTAGCATACATCTTTCCATACTTCTCTGTGTTGTTTGTAATCTTTGTACCATCCGTTTTGTTAGCGTCCATGTTTCTGCTCCATAAGTTAGGACAGGCAAAACACATTGGTTAAATACCTTTCTTTTCAAACACAGGGGCATGCTACTCTTCAGAATAATATTGTTCTTCCCGAAAGCACTCCATCCATTTCTTATTCTTCTATTGATTTCATTCATGATACTATTAACAGATGATATTTCTTGCCCAAGGTACACATAACTTTGCACTTCTTTAATTTCAGTGTTGTTGTAGACGATTTTCTTTTTTGATGCAAATGAATTGAACATCACTTTAGTCTTTTCCAAGTTTATTTTTAATCCCACATTAATGCTAGCTTCTGCCAAATCTTTTAGCATATTTTCCAATTCTTCAGGACTGTTACTGAAAATTAAAATGTCGTCAGCGAATCGGAGATGACTTAAATATTCCCCATTTAAGCTGGATTGGGATATATATATATATATATATATATATATATATATATATAATATATATATATATATATATACAGGTTTTCACCATATTTTGGTCATTATCATCATACTTTTCTTAAGGGGCCAGTGGACATTAAAAGCCATATGATTAGTTTTCAATGGATTCATTTGAAAATTGACAGACCTGTTTTATGACAAGCTCAAATAGCTCAATTCAAAATTTGGTGTTGAAATGATAAAAAGTTTATAGGTTTAAGAATTTTCAAATTTTTAAAATAACGAATAATTGTCATATTTAAAAAAGTCCCATGCGTATTTCTTTTCCATAAAATGTGACAATATTTACTTATGAGATTTTCCGGAAATTCGATTCAAAATGCTAATTTTGGCAGTATTTTCAGAAAGATATATTGTTTTTATCTATTAAAAAAAAACGGTATTTACATAGTTTCTGAATAAGAATACCTGCCAATCTTACGCGCTTCCGAAAAGAAATGAATTCATAAATGTGTCGAAATGTTGCTCCTTTGGATTTGAGAAAAGCCTTAAAAATGAGAGAAATATTTTCACAAATCTACTTTTTATTATACAGCTTCAAAAGTTATTATGTTTTTAATCCTTTATTCTGAACTACATTAATCTTTTAATGAAACCTTATTTGAATTTTGAAATGTCTGTAGAGACGATGACTAAAACACTGTAAGTAATCGTTAATGTTTACTATTGTGTGTTTTCTGTTTTGCGAACACATAGTAATCTAAAATATACTGTAAAATGTTCCCATGAATATGTATGTAATATTCATTAAAAGAATCTTAATTGTATGATGAAAAAACAGATTTTTTTCTTTTTAGAATCTTGAAGAATTTTGTTTTGTATCTATCTAAATATATATATATATATATATATATCACTTTCTTCTGGACACGATAACTTCCACAATTCTGCACAAATCTCTTCCAAACTGATACATAAAATCAAGGGGCATAAAATCTCGGTCAAGTTCGTTAATGGGCAAAATCGGACCAAGGGGATGGAAATGGGAGTTGTTTTGTGAAAAACGAAAAAACCCCATAACTTCTTAAATTTTGTACATATCAAATCAGTTTAAAGTTTTTATTACTTCTAAAAATAGGGCGAAAAATTTATGTATCGCAGATTTTTGATAAAATTAAAAATGGGCTCAAGGGGCGCAAAAAATAGGGTTTTTGGGAGAAAAAAATTCATAACTTCGTCAATTCTCAAGATATCAAATCCAATTAATTTTATTATACATCTCCTTAATATTATCTACAACTTTTATATTCACAAGTTTTTGATAGAACCAATTCGTACCGCAAATAAATAAATAAAAACGAAAACAAAAAGGAGGAGTTGAAGAAGAAAAATTTCCATAACTCCGTCAATTCACAAGATATAAAATCCCCATGAATTTATCATATATCTTCTTAATATTGTCTTCAACATTTATACAGACAAGTTTTGGATAGGACCAATTCTTATAGCAAAAACAAATTAAAAATACATAGCGGTTGAAGAAAAAAATCGCCTTAGTAAGGGTGTATTCAATTCCAAACTGCTTATTTTCTGACTCATTTTACAATTCATTTTTCCTCTGAAAGGCTTCCAAATGGTACGATTTCTTACTCAGAAACTATATAATGTACCGTAATGGTCGATTTTTTGATAGAGACAGAATATATTTTTTAAAATGCTGTTAAAGTGGACATTTTAAACAGAATTTCCCGAAGCGGATTGTGTTGGAAAAATCATTGTATTAAGGGTGCAGTCAAATCCAAACTGCTTATTTTCTGACTCATTTTTAAATTCATTTCTGCTCTCAAACGCATTTAATTGGTAGATTCGCTTATTCATAAACTATATAATGTACTGTAATGATCGATGTTTTGATGGAGGCAGAATATATTTCAAAAATGATGTCAAAGTGGGCATTTTGAACGGAATTTCCCGAAGCGATTGTGTTAGGAACGAAAAATATTGTCCTTCTGAGAAAATAATTGTTTATATATCAAGTTTTAATTAATTGGACGAAAAATAAAAACACTGGTCGCTTATAAATCTCTTCAAAAATCACGTCAGCAAGTTTCATATATATATATATATATATATATATATATATATATATATATTTTATGAAAAATGAATCTGGAGTTATGCCAGAAAATTTCGAGTGGTTGAGCATGGAAAAGTATTTTTTGAATACCGCCCTAACATGATTCTGATAAAACCAGCTATTATATAAAAATGAAATAAAAACTCGTCAAAAGCGGTCAGATAAAACTGTTAAAGTGGATTTATATCTAATAATGATTTAGTTTTTGTTGGTGAAATTAGTATACTTAACTTCAAAATCTACCTCCGCCTGTAGGCCGAGCTGGCAGGGATTTTTAAAGTGTTACAAGTGAAGAACAGTTAAAAATAAATGATTCAAACTTGGAACGTGTCTTTTTCAATTGTTTTACTTTAATTTTGATTCAGCAAATTTGAAAAAAATATTTACTTTTAAAAATTATATATATATATATATATATATATATATATATATATATATATATATATATATAAAAGGCTACTTTTTTTTTTTTCACTTCAAATGTTTTTCATTTTTGTTTAAATTAATATTTTTAAAAATGCTGAATCAGAATTAAAACCTATATATCTCTGTTTATTTAAATTAAAAAAAAATAAATTCTTCAAATAATATTTAGAGTAATAAGGATTTTAAATTACCCCACTTTTTAAATAAATTTTAAATTAAAAAAAAATATTAGATGTTTTATCATGTGATTTTTTGACAAATGCGATATGGTTAGCCATCACAAAAAAAAAAAAAATTCAAAATTTTAACTCAATAAATAAAATTTATTTTAAAATGTGTCCCGGACCCCCTTAAGAGAAGAAGAAAAAAAAAAAAAGAAAAAAATCCTTTGCCCATGTTTTAGTCACTTATACATAATATCACACCTCTTTTCTAATTCTTTTAGCCTAATGAGAAAACTGTCTATTTTTATTAAATATTTTTCATCAGCCCAGCATTTTTGAAGCATTCATGGATGTTTTAAATTTTAACAACAGTTGTTATTTTGATTTTTTTCGGGCATATTCCTCTGACAATCTTCAACAATTTTAGCTTAATTTTATTGAAGTTTGTATAAAGCGCACGCACTCTTATATATAAATATCTGTTTCACCAGAAGCCAAAATTCTTATTTTGCTTTACTTTTCAGGAATTAATCATATTTTTGGCCACTTTGAATGTATTATCATACTTTTCTGTTTAATTATTTTAACCTGATAATTACAAAACTGTCCAGTTTCATGGAATTTTTTGTATAAGCACTTCTAAACAAATAAAATATTTTCTTAATTTTTTTAATATTTTTTAGCGCTTTCTTCAGGCAATCTTCAATAATTTTTTTATTTTATTTTATTAAAGTTAAAAAAAAAACCGCACACACTTATATGTTTAAAAATATTATTGATCAGAAACTAAAATTTTTATTGGAGAATGGAAAATATGATTTAAAAAGTTTCTTCTTTTTTTTCCCTCTCTTTTGAGGGTTTTTTATTTTTTTATTTATTTATTTATTTATTTATTTATTTTTGAGGTTTTCTCCATATTTTAGTCATTATCATCACTAGGGGATCGTACCCGGGCTTCCCGGGTTAAAGAAGATAGGTGAAATCATTTTTTTAAATTGATAACTAATAATTTTTTTATATTCCATTTTTAATATTCCATAATATTTTTAGATTGACATCTTACATTAAAAAAGCATTTTTCATGTGGAAAATACGAATTATACAATCAAATAAATTTTTGAAATTTATCAAAAGCGATATTTTCTTATTAGCCGCTTGCTAAGAGTTATTTGCCAAGATTTTGCTACTTATGGCATCCTTTTATATTCTGATAATTTCAGAGCTTATACATGTCTGGCAAATCTGTGTTTTATTTATATTATTTTATTTATTTATTCATAGGGAATTTTTTTTTAATAGATATTAACCGTAAGAAAATGATGAAGTCTGTATTTTGTTTTAAGGGCAAACGGATTAATCTTTCGTAATCGAGCTCCGCGCGATATAGACAAATTAAAAAATATTTCATGCTTACAAATTGTCTTTAAAACTATAGACAATCAGTAAACTGAGATTGACTTTGCAAAGTTATTCCATTAAAAAAAAAAAAATCCTATTTGGTGATCTAAAAATTTAAATTGTACGATTATAAATATGTTAGATTTGTTGTTTTTTCAATATTATTCTTTTATTTGTTTATAAAAGAAGTATTAATTTCGTTAATTTGTCTTTCACAAATATGTTAGATTGGTGGGTTTTTTTAATATTATTCTTTTATTTGCTTATAAAGGAAGTATTAATTTCGTTATAAAGGAAGTATTAATTTCGTTATGCAAAAATAGTCAGAAACAAATGCTGAAAAATATTTGTTGCTTTATGTGAAAAATGTTTATTATTATTATGTACTGAAACCGGCACGTGATAAGATAAACTTAAAAAAAATCATGCTTAAAAATTATTTTAGAAAATATAATACATCAGTCAATTAAGATAAAGTTTTTAAACAAATTGCATTTGAAAGTAAATTTTTTCTCTATGCGACGAAAATTGAAAATGTAATGATGGTCAGAAGATTGAAAAATATACTTTATAAAGATACTCTAAATTTTTGTAAAACATTGCGTTTTATCAGTGTGTGATTTCGATTACATTATTTTTAAATGTGAAGCATTTTCACCTGTGAAGAATTTCAAAGCAGCTGGGCTGTGAAAATGACGCACTTCTACAAAACATAATTCAGGTTTAAGAAATAAAATACACGCCTTTTTATAAAATGACGTCATTTGCATCCGCTAAAGCAATCCACTTTTACAATCCAGTTTTAAACTTCGTCTATAGAAAAGTGTGCATATGACGTCATTAGCACAGAATAACAGACAATATTCTTGACATAGCCCATATTTTAATTTCAATTTTTTTTTTTTAGGTTTTATGAGAAAATGGCAACAGAAAGATATAGTACCTAATATTTTCGACTATTTTCCGTTTACTTTCAATGACTTTCAATGAAATGGGGTACTTTTGTTGCCACGATAAGAAATATGGTATTAAAAACTACAAAAAAATTAATATCTCAAAAATAAATTGAGATACAGTTTTCAAACAAATTGCATTTAAAAGAACATTTTTTTCCTTATACGACGGTGTAAAAATTTAAAATGTGCGATGTTTAGAAGTTTAAAAATTTGCAGTAGAGAAAATTGCAAAGCCAAAATTTTATTTCAAATTTCAAAGTGTTGCCATTCGCAAAATGACGTATGCGTTACGCACAGATATGTTTGTCCTTTATATCCTTTATAATATAGATACTTTTCTTAGGTATTTCAACCTGTTAGAAAACTGGTCATTTTCAAGAAATCTTTTCTATCACTATTTCTGAAACATATGAACTTAATACTGTTTTATATTTTAACTGTTATTTGACTGTGTTACTGAGCCATCTTTTGTAATAGTTTACTTTTTATTTATTTATTTATTTATTTATTTTTTTTTTTTTTTTTTTTTTTTTTTTTTTTTTTTGAGAATCTGTTTCAGGCAAGCTTTAATAATTTTTATTTTATTTTATTGAAGTTTATATATATATACCTTAAAAATATTTTTGACTATATTCTCAAATTTTTACTGGGTGATGAAAAAAAGGTTTTAAAAGCACGGTTCTGTTTTCAGGACTTGCCCATATTTTGGTCACATTCATACTATAGTTTTCTTCTTAGTTCTTTTAGACCAGCCATACTCTACCTCCGGCCTTTTATGTGTGGCCCGAGACGTATAATCATTAATCCATATTTTAAAATTAATTAAGATATACATAAAAAATATGAAGATCTTAAATGCTGTTTTATATATTTTTATAGGAAGGCAAAATCAGCCCTGTTAATCATAATTAATTTTAAATTATGTTAAAACTTCTAAAATGTCATTTGCCTAGTCAAAAGTTCTTTTTAAATGTGGTTGTATTTGTGCAACAGTAGTATATATCCATTTCTTAATCTTCAACACTAATCAAACATTACTGCAAATTAATTAATGCACTAGATGTTTATATATCTATGTAAAAAAAAAAAAAAAAAAAAAAAAAAAAAAAAAAAAAAAAAAGTTTTGCATTGAGCAAAATACTGATTTATCAGAGAAAATCCCCCTTTTTCTTTTATATATTATTTTTTTTAATAACCGAGAAATTTTGCATTGTTATATTATTACATTTTATACTTTGTTTTAAATTTTAATTATGTGCATTGCTTAGCTTTATGTTGTGGCAGTAAAAATTTTTATTTTCTTTTCCTGGTTCTTTCTCTAAAAACCTTCAATAATTTTAGTTTAATCGTATTGAAGTTCGTAACAAACGCACTCAAGCATACTTTCAAAAATCCTTTTGATCATTAGATTAAATTCTTAATAGATATTTAAAGGTTAAAAAAAGAAAAAAAATAGCCTTTTCCCACATTTTAGTCACTTACATAATATACCTGTTTTAGCTCACAGGCTATCACAGCCTGAGAGATAATATGCCCGCAGATTCTGTATGTACGTAACGCGATAACTCTTGATATAAATATCCAATTTGCTTCAGATTTTGTAAATAGGTTCATTCTGATAAGGCACTTCCCTGATTAGATTTGGAGGTTCATTGGTTAGGTTTTTTTCATTCGGAATTATCCGATTTGCTTCAAATTTAGTATACCGGTTTATTCTGATAAGGCGCTTCCCTGATTAGACTTGGAGGTTTATTGGTTAAGTATAAAAGGGGGGAACGGGAGGCTAATGCCCCCCTTAATTTATTTACCATTTTGCTAAAAAAGAGTGAGTTCTATTTTATGAATAATAGACATAAATAAGAGTATAATATACAATTAGTGTGAATAGCCAATGCCATCAGTTTAACTGAGCATTTTCTTTTTATTTCTAATCCTTTTACCCTTATAATAAGGAAACATGCATAAGGTCCATTTTTATGAAATCTTTTTGTACCAGCTCAGCATTTCGAAAGAATTTAAGATTGTTTTGAATTTTAACTAAAGTTATCATTTTGATTTTGCTTGAGCTTTTAATTGAAATACATTTCACTGTATTAGCGGTTAAAAGATGTTCCCCCATCAATATTTATTTAGCAGTTTACATCATTTTTAAATAGCTTCCTGAACAAGCTCAATTTTCTGCCAAACTTTTGCCACTTGACTGTCAAAGATGCGACAGGAAATATAATGTAAGTTTTATTTTTGAATTTAAATGAACCTTATAATCATATAGTGTATTTTCTACTGATAAATATTCGATAATTTTAGTTTGATTTTATTGAAGTTTGCAAAAACACATGTTCTCAAATATTTAAAAATCTGTTTAAGAAGAAGCCAACATTTTTACTAAACAATGATTTTTTATTTTTTTATTTTATTTTATTTATTTTTATTAATTTTTTTTTTTTTTTACAAGGTTTTGTTAATATTTTTTGGTCCTTTTCACGGTATTATCATACTTTTTTACTTATTCTTTTAGAAAACTGAGTTTTTATGAACTCTTCTCGATCAGCGTTTCTGAAACATAACAATTTAGATCGCTTTAAATTTCAAGCAAGAATTTAGGTGTGTTGCATGGTCACATTTTGTTAGCATTTAAGGGGACAGAGGACGTTTAAAACCATTTTTTTTTTTCATTTTTCTCTCAATTATACGAAAATTGCACACATAATAATTCATACAATCTCTAAGTAAATTAACCAATTTCATTCACAAATATATGTAATTAATTACGTTATTAATTAAAATAAGTTAATTAATCATTCAAATTAAAAATGCTCCAGGCGCATTAAATTTGGCTTTAGGAACCTGATATTTTGTTTCATGGTAGCTTTATAATATTGCAACAAAAGTTGGTATGCGTTTTAAAATTATGCTAATATATTGAGAAAAAATAATAGAAAATTTCCAATATTTACACTTTTTCTTGAAATTTAACGGAAAAAAGTTATATAACTACCAAATTTTCCTTTGATGTATAGTAATGCACGCACATTAATACTAAGTTTTTAAATATAGCATATTGCAAGCAATAATACTTAATATTATGAGAATTGGATAAAATATAAGACGCATGGAACATTTTGAATATATTAACTCAGCGAAAACTTTCATTTTGAGAAAACGTCATTTAAAGTTTTACTTTTAGTATAATTCAATTACGGTGTACAAATCTGAAATGATTAAAACTTTGCTAGGAATTGTTGCAATGCATGCAGTTTTTTGCAAATGATGCAGTTAAGGCTCCTATCCCTGCCTGTGAAGACACTCAGGAGCTAATGCTAATCCTATGGGGAGGGATTTTTCTAATATCTCGTTTGCATTTCGACATTTTTAAATAATTTTTTTTGCATTGGATAACCGAGGTCCGTCTCTACATCGCACTTTTTTTTACTT
The DNA here is from genome assembly GCA_963932465.1 of Maratus speciosus. Taxonomy (NCBI): domain Eukaryota; kingdom Metazoa; phylum Arthropoda; class Arachnida; order Araneae; family Salticidae; genus Maratus; species Maratus speciosus. The sequence continues at coordinate 326,117,124 of OZ010792.1, read as the reverse complement.
TTTCGATTTTGGTCGCAGATATTTTTTATAAAGTTACTTTCACTTTCAAAACCGGTTCTGAAAATGAAAGTGTCATTCTAAAAAACATCTACAACCAAAATCGAAAAAGTAAAAAAGGTGCTATGTAGAGACGGACCTCGGCTATCCAATGCAAAAAAAATTATTTAAAAATGTCGAAATGCAGACGAGATATTAGAAAATTCCCTCCCCATAGAATTAGCATTAGCTCCTGAGTGTCTTCACAGGCAGGGACAGGAGCCTTAAAATTGGAGTATACAGTAAACCCTCGATTTAACGGATCTCGGTTCAACGGACTTCGGATTCAACGGACTAATTTAAAAAAAAAAAAATAAAATAAATAAATAAATAAAAATTAAACAAAAATTAAAGTAAAACAAGTGGGTAAGTGTGATCGCAGATCGCACAGAGGGTTTCGTTTAATATCCCTTTTAAAACACTTTAACCTTAAATTAACAAATCAAAATCGTTAATTTAAAATTATTCCCCTCTCCCTAACCTGAAATTCAACGCCCGTATTTCAAATTTTTATATTTGACAAATGTCAAATATTTATTTATCACTATTATTTACTGGAAGCCTCCATGATAAAACAGCTTCTAAAACGATGAAACACGCTTCGAAAAAAAAAAAAGTATTACTGCCCCCCTCCCCCTCCCTTACTTGAGAATCAACACGCAACCCTCTTTTAAGCTTTTATATGTAAAAAATCAAGCAATGAACAACGACAAAGCATTTCTTTTTACTATTTTTAAAAAGCGATTTCCCGGTAAAATAAAAAATATTTATTATATCTGTGGCGACACAATGTCTCGTGATCAAATGAACGAAACCTTAAAAAAAGGGAAAGAACACGAAACGCCGAAAGCGCGCGCTTTGATTCTCACTGCAGCGTGGTTTTCGTTCTAAGCATGCGCAAGTCATTTGTTTATTGCTAGTTTATTAATTATTATTTTTGTGTAAAAAGTGTTTCATTCCCATAAAAGTTGCATATGTGTTAATTCGTTTGTATTTCATTACCAATATTGTATTATTAAAAGTAATGTATTGCGTTTATATATATATATATATATATATATATATACAGTAGTATATATGTATATACAATATATATTTATGTATATACATATATTGTATATATACAATACATGTATATACACTGTATATATTGTATATATATATATAATTATATATATACAATACATGTATATACACTGTATATATTGTATATATATATTATACATATTATATAATTTGCACTGTAATAATATATGTAATTACAAGTACGTAATAATATATATATATATGCACTATAATTATAACAAAATAATATTATAAATAGTACTTTGCGATTTAACGGACTTTCGATTTAACGGACACATCAGTCCCAATTAGTCCGTTAAATCGAGGGTTTACTGTATTAATAAATCAAAAAGTAAAAAATTCCGTCAGGGGAGGGGGCTAACTTTTAGGGGTCTGCTCCTACAAATATCGATTTCTTGAGTACTTCCGAGTTTGATCAAACGCAGGAAACAGTTGATCAAATATGATCTAACGATCTCTGATAAGGATCGCTAGGTTTTTTTTTTTTTTTTTTTAAAGGTTTGCGCATTTTTAAATATCCTAAAAGTTACCCCTTCTCCCGCAACCACCGTGTTCTTTTTAATCATAACTCATGAAATAAAGTTGATCAAATGATGAAAATTGTTGTTAAAATCTGATCTAACGATGATCAAACGAAATACATACGTCACTTTCCCGTTTTTCGACAAGGTGGGGAGGGGGGGTAACTTTTACGATGTGATATTTTTAATATATAGATGGCTTCCGAGTTGTGCATAGTATTAAGTATGTATATATTATTTCCATTGGATTGATACCTATATATTTTCTTTATTACGATTATTTGCGGCAGCATTAATAGGATATCATTTCCAGGATTGTACTATTTTCTTTTTTACATCTTTGGCTCTTTGATGATTCTAATTCAAATTCTTATTTATTTTAGAGCAAGCTAACTTGGAGTTCCAATATTACATAAGGCATTAATAAGCATGAAAATTGTACCACGAGTAATAAATATTGCGTGATTTTCAGCCTATATTCTTATTTATTTATTTATATATTTATTATTTAAAAAAAAAAAAAAAGACTGTACGTGCATGTACTATATTATGCGCATATATCCTTGCTCATAATTACATATATTCGTATATACGTATAATATACATAGCGCATAAAAATATTATTAAAAAATTTCTTAAGCTAACCGCAATGTACGATTTTCTGGTTTATTATTATTATTAGTAGTAGTATTGTTAATATTATTATTATTAAAATATTTTATAAAGAAAAGGGGGAAGAAGGGGAGAATAAGTGATGTTGCCTAAAATTTTCACAAAGCGCACAGTTTAAAGCAAATATATATATACATATATGTGTGTCTATCTGGATATTAATTTGTCTTAAAAGGAAAAACAGACCATATACGAATATATTTTATTCTGTATACTGCACAGACAAAGTCGATGAATGATCAGTTCTTTTTTACCCCTTTGTAGTGGTGATTCAATTCATTATAATGCAACGCACGTTTTATGCTCTTTTTTCACACAAAAATGAAACAAGAAAGTGAACTATAATAAACGCCAGAAACCTGAATTTTCTACCTTTTAATTAATTGTTCAATGCGCATTTTATAAATTTTTATTCTCATATTCATACAACCTACGATGACAATTTTTGTTATGATTCATAGAATATCGATGAGGTTTAAATTAAGCTTACGTTTACAATCATTTTGCAATGTGAAATCGGATATTTGGACGCGATTTACAAGATAATATTAATGACTTTAAAAGAAACAAAATGTCATTTAATTTGAAATTAGATATTTCATTGAAAAAGAATTTTGAAAAAAATATCGTGTTATTAGCTTGTGTCTGATAACTAGTCTATTTAATATTAAAGTGCATTTATGAAGTAGTGAAAGCTGATAAACCGTTTATGGAAGCAGTCATTTTTCTTGTTAGTATATTAAAAATAATAATAAATAAATAAATAAATAAGTGCGACAAATTAATTTTGAATTATGTATGAAGCAATTTCGCTTCGCCTGAAGTACAGTTCTGGGTGTAATACCTGTAGTATTTAGTATTTACAAATTCTGTTTTTGTTTTTTCTATTTAGATTTCTTTTAAATTTTGCTGCTTATCGCCAAAATCTTAAAATCTGTTGGAACCGAAGGGTGAAAAAAAGTTTCATGGTGATGGTTCTCGGCACCTATGCACGGAAATCAGAGGATTTTTTCAAAATTTGGCTCCTTTGACTCCCGACGAAAAGACCGGAAAACATATCGGAACTTTAATTCAGAAACTTATAACAAGGAGGGTCTCCATACGGGCATACTCCAAAAAATCTTTTAAAAAATTACAGAGAAAAACATCACACAAATATATCTCATGAGGATATATATGTTTATTAAAAAAAAAAAAAAAAACGGCGGAAACTTGATAGAGCGTCCATAAAAAAATAATGAAAATTCCGTTATTTGGAGATTTTTTATCGCTTGGCGATGGAATACAATTTCAAAAAATACTTTTTTTATGTTAAGTACACTTTAAGGACTAAATGTTTCATGTTGAACTTGTTTAAATAAATTTAATTTAAATAACTTTAATTTTGTCAGTTTTAGTTTGTTTTAACTATAATTTTGTCACATCGATATTTGCATGTATTTATATTGAAATTTAACTATCAAAAATTACGATTTAAAACGAAATTCAAAATTTAAATTAAAATTGTTTCAAGCTCAAAATTAAGTCCTATTGAGTACTGTGAATTCAATTTTGTTGCTATGGAAACGATTTCTTAGATATTGAAATGTATAACTGCAGCATTCTTCATCTGGCTTTCATTTTTGAATGCGCTTAAGTGTATGAAAATAATTTTTTTAGTATGAATTTTTTTTTATATGAAAATATTTTTTTCAGTGATAAATAACTGCAGCAACAAGCAATATATATATGTAATACAATAGACATATATGTATATACGTATTAAACTCTCTCATTGTCCCGGTTTAAATTCACTAAATACCATTTACATGCATTCTAAAAATCTGTTAACAAACAATTATCAGTTACATTAAAATCGTTTGCTTTTGGCTAGGAAAAGTGCTGCTCGCCACATCGCGTGTCGCTTTCGTCTTTTCACGCCAAATATTCGAAAGTATTTTATTTTTTTAGAGACTTTCTACTATGTAATTCCGCCGCTAAATTTGACTGATTCCTTATTACATACATAAGTAGTTTAGTTAGTTTTTTTTTTTTTTTTTTTTTTTTTTTAAACTAAGTATGCCCAGAAAGGAGACCTTCCTTGTAAGTACGTTGAATCTTTGACCATACGAAGGGGATACACAGGATTTTTCCCTCTCCTCTTCCCTCAAGAGCAGTGATACTCTCTAATTTTCTGTAATAGCCAAAAGCTGGTACAGAGAGGTGATTCCACGTTCCACGGCCGTGCATAATTTTTTTGCAGTCATGTATCTATATATTACATGAACTAACTACTGCTATATGATTAATAAGATGATATTTGGCGCAATATAATATAAATAGAAAAACAACGTGACAGCGCCAGAACTTTAGCATACTTTAGCACTTGAAGTTAGTTTCGGTAGCATTAAGCGTACCGTCCTTAGTGCAAAGAATGTCGAAAATTTGCTGCAATATATAAAAATAATAAACCTTTCACTTGAATCCGCTTCTCTTCTATATATTCGAGCAAATTCCCGTAATTCTTTGCACTTAATGCTACCGAAACTAGTATGCTTCAAAATTTAAAGTTCTGGCGCTATCAAGGTTGTTTTTCTATTTATACTGTTATATGAGCCCTAATTTTGAAAGTGGGGCAAGTCCATTTTGTGAAAAAAAAATAGTTAAAGCTAAATCGTATAACAAATTAACATAAAATTTATGTTTTTTATCAATTCACAATAAATATATTTTAATATCAGTATAGAAAGTAGCAGTATTTCTGAGAAATAATCAGAATTGGTCTTTCTGGATGCAGTCATCCTAAAACGTCAAGAAAAGTAAAATATCCATACTGGTTTTTTTTTAGAACAAACAATTTTTTTTACAATGAGCTTTTTTGATTATGTTCATATTAGTGGTTTAAGCACGAAATTCGATTGCGTGTCTTAAATTTGTGTTTTATTTATATTTTATTGTTTTACTTATTGATTAAGGGATGTTTTATTTTGGTTATAGAATATAAGCTGAAAACAAGTGATGAGCTATTTATATTAATTTAAGTGCAGGCGGATTTATCTTTCGCAATCGTCTACATGCGATAGTGATAGATTTATACGAGTATATATATATATATAAATGCTTGAAATAAAAAAAAATAAAAATTGAGTAATTTGCGGTACAGTTAAAAAAAAAAAATTACAATATAGTTTTCAAACAAATTGCATTTGAAATTACATTTCCCCCCTATTCGACGGTGTAAAAATTTAAAATGTGTGATGTTTAAAAGTTTATTTTATTATTATTATTATTATTATTATTGTGGTAAAAGCGAAATTTGATCGTCTGCTGTCGCCATTCACAAAATAACGTCAGCGTTACGCACAGATACGTTTGTCCTTTGTAATACAGATATTCCATTCAAAGAAAATCAACGCTTTCAACAAATCTTTGCTTAAAGTGAGCCCATTGACGCAAACCAAAACCACGATTTTTTTTTTTTTTTTCTTTTTCCCCAGCAAACACGAATAACCATTCTTGCACATAAAATTTACATGCAATAAGATCACAAAAAATATAAAATAATTTTATTACTGTTTACGAATATTTAAAAATCCATTCAAATGCAAACTATTAAACATCTGTCAATAACATAAAATGGACTTTCCAGGTTTCAAAATCAACGGCTTATAGCACACTAATCAACAATACGTAAATATTATTTTTAACCAGTTATTATTAACAGGGGTCAATGCAGGTTTTTATTCTTGGGGCCCATTTTGTGAAAAGTAAAAGTTATTTTTGTGAATTTTACTATATTTTTGTGAAAAATAACATTTTGTAATGAAAGTTGAAATCTAGTTACTCAAATTCGAACCAAGAATTTATTAACAAAAATTTCTTTAAATCCCCTTGCTAAAGTTTTTTTTTTTTTTTTTTTTTTTTGCGTGATCTGGTTTTATTTACAAAATACACATTTTAACCCTCTCATGCATACGGACCTCTTGAGCAATCATTTATGGAGATTTGATTTGTGGACAGATAATACCTAGCATGCAGTACAATAATAAAATTGTTTTATAATGGTTTCTTATTTATCACAAAAAAAGATTTTTTTGTGAATAATGAAAAATAATGAAAAATAATTTATGCACGAGAGGGTTAAAATAGTTTTCATGAAAAAGAATGTTATGTAGAGAACCTATTTTATTAAAAGAAATTTTGTGAAGGGGCCTGTTTTGCTAAGTTCATTTTTGTGAAGAGGCCCATTTTATTTAATTTATTTTTGTGAAGGGGCCCATTTTATTCAAGTTATTTTTGTGAAGGGGCCCATTTTATTAAATAGATTTTTGTAAAGGGGCCCATTTTATTCAATTTATTTTTGTGAAGGGGCCCATTTTATTAAATAGATTTTTGTGAAAGGGCCCTAATTAGGCCCCAAATTTTGCCTGGATCGACCCCTGATTAAGAATTTAATATTGAGTATCGGATGAGATTAAGAAAGAAATTAAATATACCGTGTTTACTCGCGTAATAGTCGCCCTCGCATAATAGTCGCACTCCCGTTTTGAAGCAGAAAAAATCGTCAAAATATTTTCTTCGCATAAAAGTCGCAGTCGCGTATTTGACTTTTATTTAGAAAATAGAAAATCATCAACTGTTCTCTTCTCAGAACTAGTACTCATAACGAATTCATCTGTTCTGTTACTCCCATTGTCATACCCGATGGTAACCCCATTCTTCAGATACCGATTCACATTATATTATTGATACTGATACCTTCAGTGAAAGTGATTTATTATGAGAGTTTTTTGTCAAAATTTTCACAAAGATTATTTGTAAATTTTATGTCTTTAAAAATATTACCGTAAAAAGGAAAATGGTATTTAATAAACAGCACATAATCTGGAAAACTTTAGTAAGTAAAATTTTATTATGTGTTTTTTTTTTTATACCAGTAATGTTTTAGCATTAGAGTGTACAATATTGTGTAGTAGATTTCTTCGCATAATAGTCGCACCCAGACTTTCATAATGAAAAATTGGCAAAAAAAAGTGCGACTACTACGCGAGTAAACACGATATTTAATTTTTACTAATTTGTGTCATAAATTAATACATATTTTCCGGGAATAAATGCCTTTTGCGTTGCGCTGGATAACACTTTTGTTATAACTTAGCCTTATAAATCAATTTCTTTTTTCTTTTCTTCTTTTTAATAACACTTAAACATATAGTGTCTAATTAATCCTTAAATGCATAGTGTAACTCAGGAGATACACGATCTTTTTTTTCCATTTGGAGCTTTCTATTGGTTCTTTTGGTGCAGGGCCGAATCTAAGGTGTGTGTGTGTGGGGGGGGGGGGCAGAGGGGGCATGTGTCCCGGGCGCCAGAACGAAGGGGTGCCAAATGAAGATATTGTTTGTCTGTTTTTTCACGTCTATGTTTAACACGGTATTGTTAAAATCGTCCTGTCTGGGGTATGCCAAATCTAAGGATATGGCATAAGGATCCTGTACAAAGCGGAATTTTTTTTAAATTCTTTTCAATTCCGTTTTCAAGATTTTAATGAATCAATATTTAACAAATAGCCCGGTGGTTAGGGAGTTGAATTCGGAAATAATTAGGGGAAAGCTGGAAATTGTTTTAACCCCTTCAGTTTAGGTCTAGATATGAATATGCTACTATAATACCACTTTCTCGAAATCACTAACTTTTTCAAAAACATTGTCAGTACAAATGTTGTAGAGCTTAAAATTCTGAATAAAATGAGTACCTACACTTAATACTTTTGTTGTATTAAGGTCACAATTTTACTTTAAGGCTCCGCTGCACTGAAACTCCCCGATCGCGAAATCCCATGTTATCCTATGGGAAAACTTTGAAGCGCGATGACTCATTACCTAATATAATTATTAAAATACCGTTTTCGCCATCAGAAAGTAGACGTCAGATGCTGATGATGTGCGTTTTTAAAAACTGTCTCCGTAAATTTTAAGTACATAAAAAATCCCTATACATTCTGAAACATCTATTTGATTAAATTTTATCATCCTCTTAAAAGTACTTAAAATTTATGTAGGCAATTTTTAAAAACGCACAACATCAGCATCTGACGTCTACTTTCTGATGGCGAAAACGGTATTTTAATAATTATATTAGGTAATGAGTCATCGTGCTTCAAAATTTTCCCATAGGTTAACATGGGATTTTGAGATCGGGGAGTTTCAGTGCAGCGGCCCCTTAAAGTTTTAGCCCCGTGGTCAGAGGGTTGAACTCAGAATTAATTAGGGGAAAACTGGAAATCATTTTAATCCCTTCAGATTAGGTCTAAAATGAATATTCTATGTTTTACCCCTTGTACTAAGTGAGCGTTAGGAAATATGTACGTATTTACATTCGAAAAACATGTTTTTCCTTAATATTTTTAACAATATCTCAAAATAGTTAATTCTATCAAAAACATTGTCAATGCAAATATTGTAAGCTTAAAATTCTGAATAAAATGAGCACCCACATTAGTATTTTTGTTCAAAATTAAGGTCGTAACTCTAATTTCAAAATTTTGCCTTAATCGCTAATCAAGCGCTTGAAGTCCGGAGAGACCAAGTTACCTAAGAATATCTCAAAACAGCTAAGTCTATCAAAAACATTGTCAGTACAAATGTTGTAGAGCATAAAATTCTGAATAAAATGACCACCCACATTAATATATTTGTTCAAAATTAAGTTCGCAATTCCATTTCAAAATTTTGCCTTAATCACTAATCAAGAACTTCAAGATAGGAGAGATCAGATTACCTTAACAATATCTTAAAGCAGCTAACTATATCAAAAAATTGCCAATGAGATATTGTAGAGCTTAAAATTCTGAATAAAATTAATATTCACATTAATATTTTTGTTCAAAATTAAGGTCGCAATTTCAGATATTGTTAAAAATATTTAAGCGTGTTTTTCGAATTTAAATGTGTACATATTTCCTAACGCTCACTTAGTACGAAGGGGACAACATAGAATATTCATTTTAGACCTAATCTGAAGGGATTAAAACAATTTACAGTTTTCCCCTAAATAATTCTGAGTTCAACCCTCTGACCACGGAGCTAAAACTTTAAAGTAAAATTGTGACCTTAATATTCAACAAAAGTATTAAGTGTAGCTATTTATTTTATTCAGAATTTCAAGCTCAACAACATTTGTATTGACAATGTTTTTGAAAAAGTTAATGATTTCGAGATAGTGTTCTGGTATTTAAAAAACGTGTTTTTTGACTATAAATCAATATATAATTCCTAACGCTCATCTAGTACGACGGGGAAAACGTAGCATATTCATTCTAGACATAAACTGAAGGGATTGAAACAATTTCCAGCTTTCCCTTTATTTCCGAATTGGGCTTTTGGTTTTGCTCCACTACCACTGGGCTAAAAGCAGATTACGTAGTTCAGTATTTTATGATACATATTTTAAATTTTAAAATAAATCTCGAATTAGAAAATTAGTAAAATTCTCTTTGTAAATATACTTTGCGCAGGAGGACGGTGGCGCCAAAATCCAGATTTGCCCCGTTTGCAAAAAAGGCTAGTTTCGACCCTGTTTTGGTGAGCTATTATGTGTTACTTGTTACCAATATGGGATAACATGCATTTAAGATTATGAAGTCTGCTTTTGTTCTGATTTGTTATCACGGGGAGGTTATAACATCTTTTGTTGATACTGCTTGCAATGCGCTGGACTGACGTTTTTATAAGGTATTAATTATTAATTCTGTACACCGTTAAAAATATTATAAAAATTATTATATCTTTGAATTGTTATTGTGCAGTGCAAACATTTTAAAGTAAGTACAGTTTGACTTCGCTATCGCGACACCCGGTTTTCACGTCACTCCGCTTATCACGTCAGGTTTTCAAAGTTCCGATTATCTGTATATGATTTTAATGTAAATACACTCCGGATTTTACGTCGTTGAATAATTTTTAACTCCGGATATCCCGACGGTTAAGGAAAATTGTTCATTTTTCATAATCCATCTTATGAGCATGGAAATTAAGCGGTAAGAATTGTGTTAGCCAAACTTTTCACAAAAGTGTCTAAAATACCCATTGAGATAAATGAGAAATTTTACTTCAATCCTTTATCTGAATAAATAAACCCACAGGCTATAAAGGACCCAATTAAGCTCCAGATAGACGTATCAGTCTATTCGCGGCCTTTTTTGTTCTGGTCAGGCGGCGCTTTCTTGTGGTTACGCGGCTTTTTTCATCCGACTATAACCGAAGCATTACATTACATTAAAACGATCAGAAATTATCTAATATCCATTTCTGAAACAACGAATATTGATTACAATTCATTGTATAATATTGAAAAAAGAATTATAGGAAGCACATCTAGGCATAAGCAAACCTTAATTCATCAATATTTCATGTAATAATAAAAAAAACAAGTTATCTTAAATCTCATTTTTATTTTTTCAATTTTGTTTTTGTGTTTATTTTGTTTAATAATAATGTTTTATTGCTTAAAACTGCAAGAACAGTTATGAATTTAAAATTGTCTTAAATTAATTAAAAATACAGCTTTTTATAAACATATTTTTCTCCAACTCCGGTTACCACGACACTCCGCTTATGACGACACTCTTTTCTGGTCTTTAGAGTGTCGGCATAACGAGGTTCGACTGTATATAATTTAAAATTATCTTTTTTTTTTTTTTTTTTTTTTTTGAGCAATTTTTATTATGCAACTCAGGAGAGACATTATGTCCGACAGAAACAGAAGCACATTTTTTCCCTATTTTTCAAGTGAATAATTAACAAAAATAGACTCAAATATAATGTTTTCCGAACAAAATTTAAAAAATCATGTTTTAAAGGGTTAAAATCTAAAATACTATATGAAAACAAAACTTGTACTCTTCCAATATAGTAAAAATAAATATTTCATAGAAGTCAGAAATTCTGAAGCATTTCAAAAACACAAGAAAGCCTATTTTAGGACTGTTAACTTATAAAATTTAGATCAGTTCATGGGCAATCTTTAATTGGAGAGACTCAACCCCCATGATAAAATATCACCAAATTGTCGCTGAAACATACAAGAGGTACCATTCGACTAATAACTATGCCTACTTTCTGTATAATAAAAGCAATTTTTCAAACAGAGGTTGTATTCAAAATTGCAACAATTTTAAATTTTTAATTAGAAACATTCACTTTTGGCACCATATTTGAGTTCCTTTGATAAAGACAGTCCGAGAGAAGAAATAGTTTACGTATTTTTCCTTAAATCTTCATACAGTTAGAAGATGTCAAAGTTTGAGGATGCCGATGTTAAATTCATGAAACAAACTTAAATTGATTATCACCCCAAAGAGTCATTCGATCGAGAATTCTTTTTTTTTTTTTTTTTCAAAACGAACTACAATCACTAAAACATGAATGGATAAGTGTACAGGTTCCTGTTACTAGTTTTAGAGATACATATTAATTTTATTTTTCGATTGTCTCGAGATGGCGAATCTACGTCGCGTTTTTTTTTTTTTTTTTTTTTTTTTTTTTTTGTAAGGATTTGTACATTTATTTATTGTACAAAATGTTAACTTTTCATGAAAATCGGGATATCCATTGTTCACTAAATTGTGTGCGTAAGCTGCGAAATGACAATCAATGACTTTCAACAAAATGACTTTTAAAATTAATACAGTCGGACCTCTATTTAACGAACCTCTATTTTGCGAATATCTCTATTTTGCGAACTTTTCCTTGGAATCAAGAACATTTTGCGAATTTCTTCGTAAAATAACCTCCAAATAGCGAAGTGCATTCTCTATTTAACGAACTTTTTCTTGTGGTCTAAATTTTTTTTTCTCCTCATTTCTCAAAATATTTCTGGACATTTCAAACTTACTCTTTCTTTAAACACATTTTATAATGTTCAATGGCCTTGAACTGGTTTTACAAGGCGCCTACTTTGTCAGCAGTGAGAATTCGGTAAGTACGGAGGACGAAGACGATAATCCCTTAGAGTAACTTTAAAAAATGTGGATACAGATGAGAAAAAAAGAAGAACTTAACCATGATGTGCTGATTGATGATTGTATTTCACTTAATTCTGAAATTGAGACCTCGGAAACACTATCCGAATTGGATATTTTCGACAGTGTGAAAATTAAAAACAATTCAGCAATGAATTGCGATGAAGACGAATATGATGATGGTGGAAATGATCATTATGCAGAAATTAACAAAACTTCGTATGATGAAATGCTAAAATCATTTGAAACAATCCGACGCGGATTATAGTTAGAAGAAAATACGCATGAAGGGGTTTTTGATGCATTGCAAAGATGCGAGACGTATTATGAGAGAAAGCACTTTTTTAAATAAAAAAATCAGGCAAAATTAACACAGTTTTTCAAAAATTAAATTTAAGGACGCATATGTTAATGTATAGTAAAAATTATTTTTTATAATAATAATAAATACGATAATGTCATTAAAATTCGTTAATTTTAATGTATAACTATTTACTTTAAACAGAAAATACAGTGTATTCCCGTACAATGTTTTGTTTTCCTTGCAGATTTCAAAGATTTAAACACATAGAAAAAATGAATTGAGGATGGATATTGGTGGATAAAATAAATAAAACAAATCGATATAATTTATTAAAAAAATTGTGATTAATTACTTTTAGTAAAAATATTTAGCGTTTATGAATTTAAAATCTAGTTTAAAGTATTTTAAAAGATGAATCTCTATTTAACGAATTTTCCATATAACGAACTTTTTTCCGGGATATAGCGACTTCGTTAAATGTTCGACTGTAATCGTAATATGGCAGTAGCTATGTTCTTTTCACCATAACTTTAGATCTATAATACAAAACATCGAATGCGCTTTAAAAAATATATATATTACCAAGTCAGCAACATTTTAATATGGACGTAAAAATAAATTCGATTTTTGAGTCGATTTAAAGCAGGTATGTCAAACACGCGGCCCGCGGGCCACAACTGGCCCGCTGGCAACTTCTTTGTGGTCCGCCAATCCTTTGGCAGTTTATCCTTATATAATTCAGTTACGAGTTGCAATTTTCCAACTGAGTGAAAAAGTTGGCAATGAGGAAAAGTAAGCAATTAAGCATATATTAACTATGCTCGATTGAAAAAAAATTTCTGGTAAAAGCAACATAATTTGAAAGAGAAAATGTGTTTCATAAATGAAATTAAATACGTAGCGCATAAATACAAGATACAATTTATTAAACAAATTATTTTTTCAACATATGTTTTTTTTTTTTTTTTTTTTTTTTTAAGTTTTTACTTGAAAAAAATCCCGACGATTAAAAGATATATCTTTGCTAGATTAACATAGCTTGTGTAAAATAATTTTTTTAAGGTAATGCAATTTAGAAAATCCGATTCAACTTTGTAGATTTGGTTGATAAAAAGTAATGTCAAGTATTTTTTCGAAAAATCTCTCTATTCTAAAAAAAAGTAACTACCGCTGTCACCGCCGCCGGTTTTGATTTTTTTGTGACCGGAGGCCTTTCTTCGTTAATATTAACAAAAATAATGCATACAAAAATATGCAAATCGGTGGTTTTATACAGAAATGTTTGATAAACACTCTGATGCAGACAGTTTTCAAATCGAAGAATTATTTTAAGAGTTATTTAATGCTAAAGTTGGACAAAATCGTTCCACTAAAAAAGTTTTATAGCAGCAAAATCTGTACATGGCAGTGTAATCATTTTTAGATCATTTTATGCGTTAGAATTTGCCGGAGTGCAGTTGCATTAATTTTTTTATTTTGACTCATTTTTTCAGGTTTTATTTCTATTTTAAATTCAAATTTTCAGCATTTTTAGAGATATTTTTTACGGATTTCAGAAAATTGTACTAATTTGAACTGTTGCCAACTGTATAAAAAGCGCAAGCAATAATGTTTGCTTCAAATTAAAAATTTATTTACACGTGACTATTATAAACAGGAAAAAAACTTTCAAATTAGAATTAAATAATTACGTATAAAAAGCAGGAACTTATTAAAAATTACGTCATAAAAAGTAAACGTGAATTTTAAAAGAGAAAGGATATTGTAAAATAATAAATTCATTAACATGCGTTAGAAGTCTTAGGAGAAATTACGTCATATTTGCGTCACATTATAGTTATTACATAAAATGAACACAAAATAATATTACAAAAAAGTTTAAATTTAGAAATTGCGCTAGACATTTATTTGATATTTTGAGAATTAATTTAAAATGTCTCATTTAAAAGAACTTTCTTTTCGCTTTGTTAAAAAATACCAGGAGACAAAGACTCTCTTTACTTAATTTCTTTTATATTAGCTTATTTTGAAATGTTGTTACACGTGTATACGTCATCAAGTTATTTTTATTTCGACGTTTTATTTGTGTTTTTATTAATGTTGTACGAATTTATTTGTTCTTTCGTTATTTAAAATAACAGTTATATCAATTTGTATAATTTGGTGAGTGGTTTGGCGATTTATATAATTTGGCGAAATTGGTCGACAGGATAATCAAGTAGTACCGCAGCGGATTTGGCGTTAAAATTCCCCAATCAAAGAGAAATGAATAGAAATTCGTTTATAGGGAGATCGCCACTGTTTTTTAAATTATAATTCAATCTTTCGAAATCTTTTTAAAGCCGATCAAATTAGCGTGCATTTAGAGTCTGCGGTGTCTGGACGGGGGTTGGCGAGCGTAGCTCGTAGGGGGCCGAGCCCCCTAGTAAGATAAAATAAACTATGAATTATAATAATAACTTTGGAACTTTACTTGAATATTCGTACGTACAAATATTGCTGTGTGCAATTCTAATAATATTATCTACTTTGTTTGATGTAGCCCGCGTCTTTATATGCAATGCTTAATTTGGCCCGCGGCGGTAGACGAGTTTGATATGTCTGATTTAAAGGTATACCTTTGGACTCTTAAAAGTGGCCTGTGATTACGCTAACACTTTTTAACACTTTCCAACAAAGTTGAAAAGTGTTATTGACTTCGGTTTGTCTAGTCGTCTGTCCGTGCTCTAACTCCCGTAAATATACTCGGATTGCCCTGAAAATTTTGGATGTTATTGACGTTTACCATAGCACATCCCCATTTCAAATGGAGTTTCTAGCATGTTTAGTTCATTTACAGGGACAGTCAAAAGTATTCCGTTACAGTACGTCCAAAGGGAAAAATCGTTTCAAATTATTTTTAATGATGTTACACGCTTACAAACATAACAAAATTGATATGCATTTATGAATAGCACTAAAATATCCATTTTGTAGAATATGCGGTACAAAAAATAGTTATTATTCATTTACAGGGCCACTCAAAAGAATCCCATTGCATTACGGTTTCTCTCTATTCTAAAAAAAAGTAACTACCGCTGTCACCGCCGCCGCCGCCGCCGCCGCCACCACCGGTTTTGATTTTTTTGTGACCGGAGGTCTTTCTTCGTTAATATTGAGAAAAATAATGCATACAAAAATATGAAAATCAGTGGTTTTATACAGAAATGTTTGATAAACACGCTGATGCAGACAGTTTTCAAATCGAAGAATTATTTTAAGAGATATTTAATGTTGGACAAAATCGTTCCACTAAAAAAGTTTTATAGCAGCAAAAACTATACATGGCAGTGTAATCATTTTTAGATCATTTTATGCGTTAGAATTTGCCGGAGTGCAGATTGCATTAATTTTTTTATTTTGACTCATTTTTTCAGGTTTTATTTGTATTTTAAATTCAAATTTTCAGCATTTCTAGAGATATTTTTTACAGATTTCAGAAAATTGTACTAATTTAAACTGTTGCCAACTGTATAAAAAGCGCAAGCAATAATGTTTGCTTCAAATTAAAAATTTATTTACACGTGACTATTATAAACAGGAAAAAAACTTTCAAATTAGAATTAAATAATTATGTATAAAAAGCAGGAACTTATTAAAAATTACGTCATAAAAGTATACACGTGAATTTTAAAAGAGAAAGGATATTGTAAAATAATAAATTCATTAACATGCGTTAGAAGTCTTAGGAGAAATTACGTCATATTTACGTCACATTATAGTTATTACATAAAATGAACACAAAATAATATTGCAAAAAAGTTTAAATTTAGAAATTGCGCTAGACATTTATTTAATATTTTGAGAGGATATTTTCAACTATTTTTGTTAGGACAGCGCAAATAATATTTCATTGCTAACAAAAGTACTTTCACGCGATTATTTAAAAGAGAAAGAATAGCTTGGTAAAAATTACGTCAGATTAAAAACGATTAATTTAAAATGTCTCATTTAAAAGAACATTCTTTTCGCTTTGTTAAAAACTACGAGGAGACAAAGACTCTATTTACTTAATTCTTTTTATATTAGCTTATTTTGAAATGTTGTTACACGTGTCTACGTCATCAAATTATTTTTATTTCGACGTTTTATTTGTATTTTTATTAATGTTGTACGAATTTATTTGTTCTTTCGTTATTTAAAATAAAAATTATGTCAATTTGTATAATTTGGCGAGTGGTTTGGCGATTTATATAATTTGGCGAAATTGGTCGACTGGATAATCAAGTAGTACCGCAGCGGATTTGGCGTTAAAATTCCCCAATCAAAGAGAAATGAATAGAAATTCGTTTATAGGGAGATCGCTACTGTTTTTTAAATTATAATTCAATCTTTCGAAATCTTTTTAAAGCCGATCAAATTAGCGTGCATTTAGAGCCTGCGGTGTCTGGACAGGTGTTGGCGAGCGTAGCTCGTAGGGGGCCGAGCCCCCTAGTATTGGAAAAAATCGTTTGCGGTGTATTTTAATGATATTACACTATTTTGAACATCTTGAAATTGATATTTATCAGTGAAGTGTCCTGAGAAGTTCTTATTATACAGCGTGGTGAGCATAAAATTTATCTTTCATTTACAGAGATACCCAAAAGAATTTGGATAGAGAAGAAAATGAACTATAATTGAATTATTGAAGACTACGAACAGTAATTGCTGGAAATGCGTTTTCCATTGTGGTATGCGTGTTTAAATTTAATTATTTTTTAAATACTACTTGGTTTGTATAAATTCTATATATATCATGTACAGGGCTGCACAAAAGTTTTTTACAACATCCGTTTTTTGGCGAAAACTGCTGGGTGGAAATTTTCAATTGTGCTATGCGTTTAATTGAACTTACTTTTATCATAAATCTGTAGATCATATACAGGGATGCACAAAAAAATCATATATTTTTCCGATTATTCATAGTAATAACAGTGAAGTTTTGTTACAGTATTCTGAATGTGTTGGAAAGTGTTTCATAATCTATGTTGTACGCATGATTTTTCGTTCTTGTTTACCTTTGACAGCCATTTAGGTCCCATTTATTTATTTTTTTTTTTTCGCCTGAACCCCTTTAAAGAAAGGGTCAGCAATGTATAACGAAAAAATAGTATATGTTTGAGAACACGACGTTACCTACTTCATAGTTTTCTATATTTCTCTTATTAAAAAAAAAAAAAAAAAAAAAAATACTCCTCCCTATTAAAGGTCAAGTCATGACTTTTCGAGAAAGGAGCTTACATACATTAGTTATTCAGCAGTCGAAAATAAATCATAGAAATTTGTTTGCAGATTACATGGTCGTCGATCAACATATTTCAAAAATTCTTTTGAAAATGCAGAACGAAAGTCAAACTTATATTTTACGAATGTCCTTGATAAAATGCAGATTGGTCACAAGCGAAGGCGTCTGGATTATTTCTCATGGACTGCATCATTGGAAGCTTCTGTTCTCTGAAGCTATGTCTGGAAATATTAAAACAAGATGTGCTTGCTGGACGTTATCATTAGAACTCAAAAACACATCATAATCCAACCACCTTTATTAGAACAGTTCACTAAATATCTACAGCTATTTCTCTATCATAACTATTTTGAATTCAGATATTTTTCTCCGGAATGAATTTTCCCAACTCCGACGGAAAGAGGAGGCATATATACGCGCAAAAGTTTACATATTTATACATTATATATATATATATTAGATACTCCTATATTATTATTACATATATATATATATATATATATATTAGATATTTAGTGGTACTCTTCCGGAGAGGGGGAAGGGATCTGCTCCAAAAGGAGGATGTCCCGCGATCCCGACTCACGCACTGAATTCATCGTAATCATAACGTGCTTTGGAAATCGCGATGCACTTATGTAGTTGGTTGTTGGTACTGTTAAACGGGATGAAAGTAGAAGAGGGAAATAGGTTGAAAAAGCATAATTATGCTAGAAATTCAACGGGCAAAAACAGCAACAACAACAATAGTAATAAAAAAAAAATGCAATTTAACAAATTACAACGACCATTTGGAAAATGATTTTTTCAAAGACTAAAATTTAAGACATAAAAAATCGCACGGAGTTGATCATACATTACGTACGCCATGGATTACATTTTTCGGTACTGTAAATTTTTTAACTTCTACGGAGCTGGTACGCCATGGATTAAACATTCATATTCCTGGACCCATTTTAAATGAAATTTCATTCTTAAACTTCTAAACATCCCACAATATTACTTTTTACACCGCCGTATAGAGAAAAAAATGTACTTTTAAATGTAATTTGTTTGAAAGCTGTATCTCAATTTGTTTCTTATTATTATTATTTTTTTTTTTTTTTTTGTAGTTTTTATTACTTTTTTGTCATAGTGGCAACAGAAGTATCCATCTCTGTTGAAAGTAAAGATAAAATACAGATTACTTTATAGACCAATCAGAAAACGAATAAAATGCGGGATTCAACTAATAAAACGCTTCACATATGTTTTTGATTTCCTACCCTGACCGAGGACAATAACCATTTTTCCAAATGGTTAATAATAATAACAACAATAATAATAGCACTGTATAAGTTATTTCTAAACCTCAAACAAAATTATATAAACTTAATAAGCTAATTTTATAAAAATGTTTACTGTAATATTTTAGTAAATACAGTATTTTATAAGGACCTTACACTTGTTTTTTTTTTTAATGCAACACATTTATTACAAAATTTGATTAAATTCTGTGACATAACACCTCCGCTGCCTTGCCTTTTGCCCCATTTACTTACATTATTAACATATGCTCAGATATTATATTTTAGGAATTAATACATCCTCATAATTATTATAGTTACTAAATTAAACACATAATTAACATTTCTTGCCAAAGGATTTCATTAATTATTAAGTAATCTATATTTTAAAGCAAAAACATTTCTGTGAGCAGCGCTGACGTCATACTGACGGTGGTAACGTCAGTAAACTTCATTTTTACTAAAATTTTTGTAACTTTAAAGCATCGCACAGTTTCAGATTTTACACCGTCGAATGAGGAGGGGGGGGGGGTGTTCTTTAAAATGCATTTTATTTTTTAAAAAAAAACTTCATCGCAATGTTTCGTTGGTTTTAGAATAATCTTCAAGTAAGATTTTTTTTTTTAAATCTATCTCTACGCATGCAGCCCGATTACGAAAGATTGGTCCGTTTCCATTTTAAACAATTCAAATGGTTTCAACATTTGTTTCCGACTGATTATCAGATAATGAAATTAAAATTTTATTAAAAATAAATAAAATAATATAACAATGTAAATAAAACACAAACTTAACAATAGTAACAATTTAATAATAGAACTAATCTTTTAAACTACTGAAATTATCAGAATAAAAAGTAAAATAAAAATATAAATACTGCAAGTAGCGAAATCTTTGGCGATTTCTTTGACTTCCTGGAACGGGTAATACGAAAGTATCGCTTTTAATAAATTTTATAACTTTATATCAGAATACAATTATAAATAATTTTCATATAAAAATGCTCTTTGGTGTTGCTATGTGGACATCTATAACAATACATTAATGTAAATAATCTAATGCAATTTTCAAAAAAAAAAAAAAAGCTTTTACCTATGTTCTGTAACCCGGCTTCCCGGTTTCGATCCCTTACAGTAAAAAACAAAATTATAATTAATGCAGAATTTTCAAGTTCTAAAAAAAAAAAAAAAAAAAAAAAAAAAAATCAAGATTTTCTTTAAGAAATCAACTTCTGCTCAATACAAAAACTTTTTATCTTTTTAAAATTTAAAAATATGTAGTGCAAAATTAGTTAATTTTAAATAATATTTGATTAGAGTTGAAGATTAAATTCCGTATTCGTCACTGTAACTCAACATGCACATGTACAGTCGTGGAAAAAAAAAAGTAAACACCCCCTATTAACTCCTCAACAAATCATCATAGAAGAAAGTTACTGGTACCGAACGATTGGAAATAAAGTCTACTTTTAAATGATGTATATAAAATTTTCTTAGGGGGTCATATACATATTAAAACGAATCCAAACTTCATTTTTTTCAACAGCAATACCCAATTTTAACGAGATATTTCAAATCTTCGGTTCAAACTATGCCTAGACACCAAATTTCAAGTCATTTGAATGATAAATTTTTGAATTATAAACATTCAAAATTTAGTGCTTCTAATGTTAAATTACATTTTCGTATTTTTATTTATATCTCCCGAAATTATGCTCCTAATGTGCTAATTTTTTTGTAGTAATAATACTAATATACCCAAACATAAATAAGCTGAATTTGCAATTTTTATAATTTTATGATATGAATTATGAATCATTAAATTAATATTCGAAAAAATTATGAATTGCAACCTACAATTTTTTTGATGGATTTAGATTTATTAAGTCCTGCTTTATGGAAATTCAAAAATTTCACATTTTTCTTCCAAGTAGTTTTCAAATTATGCTTAATAAACGGCAAAATGATGGTTTAAGGGGCCGTCTATGATGGAAGTGAGTAGACATTTTGAAATTTATTCTGCTGTACTGTAATCTAACACGCTTCATTGACTCCTTGAGTGGCGCTTAAGGTGCCTTGATCAAGGAAGGGGCTCTCTCGGTTAACAATCCAGTACGGAACTTTGGATACAAATCCTAGACACCAAATTTCAAGTCATTTGAATGATAAGTTTTTGAATTATAAACATTCAAAATTTAGTGCTTCTAATGTTAAATTACATTTTCGTATTTTTATTTATATCTCCCGAAATTATGCTCCTAATGTGCTAATTTTTTTGTAGTAATAATACTAATCTGGATACAGCCCTTAAAATACGCTCGTTTTAAAATAATTAATTTCTCGGAAACTTATGGTACGAATTGCATAAAAATTCGTTTTTAGGCTAATTGAAGGGTGTAGAGTTGATTTATGCTGTCAGAATTGGGTACTGCTATTGAAAAAAACAAAGTTATGGTTAGTTTTAATATGTAGATGGCCCCCTAAGCAAATTTTATATACATCATTTAAAAGTAAACTTTATTTCTAATCGTTCGGTACCAGTAACTTTCTTCTACGATAATTTGTTGAGGAGTTAGTAGGGGGTGTTTACTTTTTTTTTTTCCACGACTGTACATACTATATGTAGAAAAAACTTTTGACTAAACAAATCACATTTAGATTGTTTATCACAATTTATAACGAAAACTTTAAGAGCGTTTTTTTTTCTTTTTCTTTTTTTTTCTTTTTTTTTTTTTTTTTTTAACCCAAGAAGAGCATTGTGAAAATAGGTGGACGTTCTAGCTTCGCTAATTTTCAATCAACCAAACCATCTTCTTGAAAATAAAAAGTCACATATTTTTCCAGTGAAATACGCAAGAGATTTTTCGAAACGTTGATATCTCGAATTCTATCTGACTCTAAGTAACGATTTTTTTGTTTGAAAAGTTACATTTTAGTGTAAATTGATGCCATTACACTAAAAATGCATCTTTTTTAAAATGGCTATTGCATTTAGACTAAATTTTAAAACTGATTTTAGCTTTTAGACTTAAAAAACTGGTTTTTTTCTGTTTGTTTTTTTTTTTTTCTTTTTGCCTCATTGTTCTAGGTTAAGTTTATAATGAGTTATCCTGTCCACTACTTGACCCTCTTTTTTGGCAAAGCGCTCTTGTATTAATCGTACTTTACACTTTTTGTGACTTCTGAATTGAATGTCACATCCTCTGACATTCAAAATTCGCGAGAAAATGCGACTTGCTGAAGTTCGGTCTCCGATTAGATGATGGGAATCATGGAAAACTTAACAAGTTACAAGTTTTAATGATTTTGTGTAAAAAGACAGGTCTGTTCTAGAGTACTGCATCGGGTCGGGTAACCTGCTTCTATACGAACCCTACTCGCGGTTTGGATCGGGTTGAGTTGGCGCTATATCTTTTGTTGTGGGTCGATTTCGGGCTTTTTTAGGGTAAGTTGATATATATCAATGGATAAGTATCATGATCAATACTTATTTTCAAAATATCAAGATGTTTGATATTTTCATACATTTGATATATTTTCTATATTTTTCTGTATTTTTCAAAATATCACTGTGCAAGATAATTTTAATATTTTCAGTCAAAACATTTGCAAATGAAATTTTCAACTGTTATTGACTGTATCGTTCTGTAGATAAAGAACTTTTATCTCTGGCAGTGACTTTCTTAGAAAAAGAAAACGAATATCTTTTCCAAGCTTTATGTTTGAAGCTTTTATTTTTAAATGTAGAACTGATAATAATGTAGGACATAATTAATTCAGAACAGCCATTGAAAGATAAACAAGTCTAATTGAGATTCTAAATGTTGCAAACAACTTCGTTATAAAAGAATCTTTTCTGGTTTTGGTTTAGTCCCAGATAGCATGAACATTAGCAGCAAGTTTGATTTTTTCTCACATTATCTTGCCGTTACAAATTTGAATTGAGAAATTCGCAGTAAATTTCCCGCAAGGTATACCATCTTAGAGGTCTGCACGGGCCGAAATTTCCAGGCCCGGGCCCAGCCCGACTCATAGAAAAAAAATCGGCCCGGCCCGGTAAAAAAGTTAAAAGTTCGGCCCGAGCCCAGCCCGGCCCGTAGGAAAAAATCATTGGCCCGGCCCGAGTAAATTTCTACAAAACATTGATTTTTACGTCGATTTGGTTAAAAATTTGTCTCGTGCTAAGAGTTCTGACCAAAAATATTTACCTTAATTTTTTTTTTTTTTTTTTTTTTTTTTATGTTTATAATCTTCCATTTTATAGAAGTGGCGCAGGCTGAGTTATTTATTTTTTTTAATCAATCTCTATTTCTTGTATGTAAATGTTTCAGTTATCATTAATATCGTTAATCCATATTCCATGTATGTGTTAAAAATCTGAAAAATACTATAAAGTAAAATCTTTTAAAACGGAACTGCATAGAACAAAAAAAAAAAAAAAAAAAACGCGTTATAAATAAGTTACCTTCTTAGCAAGTTGTAAATGCATTATTCATCCTTTTCTTACGTATTAGTAATATTAATTTTGCATGGATCAACGCGTCTTCACAGTTTATAAAAGGATTTCGTCATAGGCAGGTTTTTTTTCATACATTTTATTATATTTTTATTTAGCTATATTTTAGTAAGCGTAGAAATCTACCATTCTTTAAAAAGAATAAATTTGAATATTTAGTTGTAGAATAATGGCGATTTTAAAATGTGTGCATTATTTGCGCAAATTTTTGGACCAGGCCTAATTTTACTGACCTTTGAACGGATCAGGCCACGCCGAGACAATGATTTACAAACGGGATGGGTAAAAACTAGGACTGAAAATTTTGGGCCTTGAAGACCAGGAATGAAACCAGTCCCGGCTCTGTACCGAAAGAGTAGTCACTAGGCCCGGCCGGCTCGAGTGCCATGTGAGAAAATAGACCTGAGCCCAGCCCGCAGGCCGGGCCGGGCTCGGGCTTCGGGCCACGGGCCGGCCCGTGCAGATCTCTATACCATCTCCTACTTGCATGAGTAGTCTGTTGTGAAACTGATGGCAAGACTGTCTTTAACCCTCTCGCTGCGTAATTGTTTTATCAAAATAGCTTCAAAAATTTCGTATTTAAACCCTTCGCGGCGAGCGTCTTTTAAGAATTTTTATTCTTTTGTCACCGGTTTTTCAAAACAAAAATTTTTGTCTAATTTATTCGGGAAAATGCTCTAATTAAATACTTTAGGAAAAGAATAAAAGATCTAGCGAAAAAATTCTATTCAACTTTGTATGACCTTCCCAAAGACATCGTGGCAGAGCTCCCTGATGACTATGACGCCTTCGAGCCCCACCATCGTAAGCGCCCAAAATATTCCTCTATAATGGAATCCCCGTGAGTTTTGTGTTCACCGCATCAGATTGCTTCTGTCTATATATTTATATTCTTTTCTCTTCCTTTTTATATTAAAAAAAAAAAAAAATCTTTAAACACCTTATCTATATATATCATGTATATATATAGAAAAAAAAGAGAAAAAAATTATATTTCCCTGATTAGTGCCTTTTTTTGTGTTAGTAGTGGCCTTACTGCCTTCCTTTACCGCTTTTCCTACCCAAGCTTGGCGAGTGTAACTTTGAACTAGTGCTAACTTTTATTTCATTTTTAACGTTTTTTATCCTTTTTTTAGTGGTTCTTGTAACTACAGATATACCTATATCATAATATAACTCTAATTTCCTTTTCAAGTTTTTAAACTTAACTTTAACTTTTATTTTTCTCTAAATTTAAAGCACTTATGCTAGTAACTATCATTAATATTTTTCTTATTTAAGGTAGTTGTAAACAACTACGCCTTTTCTTTTTCCCAATGGCTCATTAAAATTGTAAGACATCATATCTACAGCCGAGGTGTTAAGTTGCCTGACAACTAGGAAACCCCTCAACGCTGTTCTACTGTTCAGCACTATTCCAATTAAAAAAGGCAAAATTTACAATAAAAAAATAACTGTGGGAATAATCAAGGAGGGTTAATTAGGGGAAATGCCTCCCCGAAGAAATCTCGGGTTGCGCAAATTTTGCTACTTTTACGTTGCCCGATAAAATCTCATATTGCGCAGCGAGAGGGTTAATTCACGAAAGTAACGAAAGCGAAAAATCCCTCTGTTGAGAGAGTAGACAATCAGCGCATACGCAGAAACTGCAGGAATTTTATTCGGTTGGCACCGCTTATTCTAAACGCTATACTTATCAAATATCAAAAAGGCTCGTATTGAAAAGTACAAATATTACCTTACCTGTTTATGGTGATGAAAACGATGCATGCACCTTCTGATGGTGTGTTCGCATCAATAAACCTGATGAGGTCTATGGACTCCTCCGAAGGGGTTAAACTTATAGTGTTACAGCTGTAAACAGATAGTGGGGCGTGGAACGATTACTACTTTGCAGTAAGTTTGCAGTATTTTTTATTACTTGTTTGCCGTTAATTTGCAATAAATTTGATTCAGCATGAATTTAACTTGCACGACAAATTAGCTGCAAGTTCAAAGTGTGGTGACTTCGGCGTTTGCGTTATCTTGTTACAGTCTTGTTATGAACTTTCAGTCATGGCATGCTGAGCTTGCTGCAACTTTGCAGGTTTTCAAAGTATGACTGCTGCAAATTTTCTGAAAATTAAAACTGCTATCTGGGGATGAGCTTAAGCCGTACAACATGTTAGTGAGTAAAAAAGAAGACAAGCTTACATTTATGTGAAAATTTTTCAGTTAAAAAAAAACTAATTTGTATTTAAAATTTTGTTTTATAAAACTTAAAATTTTCTTGATACTTGATACTGAATCCTATAGTTTTGTGTATAAAAGAAATTGTTTCTGTTCTCAGTTAGTTAAGCTTCAATTTTGTTCTAATTGAAATAAAAGAATCCAAAAGAAAAATGCATTTTTAGAATATTTTTTTTATTAAGCTTTCATTATTATATTCATTGTTTTCATGTTTTAGTTTCTAATTTATAGTATGCTTGAAAATATTTATTATTAGCAGTAAGTTGACTATTTTGAAAATATAGGATATACAATCGAAAGTATCCGATATATATCAAAATCTAATATATAAAAATGAAAATTTGTCTGTCTGTAATGTTATACAAATCCACAGTTTAGAAGCGAGAATTCTGAAATGTTACGTACATGTACATTAAAACACGGCCGAGGCAACTAAAGTAATCCGGAATAGAAATAACTTATAGTTAATTTTTAATTAATAAAAAACCACCAAGTTAACAACAATTTCCTATCAAATTTAACCATTTTTCGTTATAGCAGTTGCCAAAAATTAAAAATCCACAATAAAATTCCTACCACAACAATTACCTTTCTATTGCAAGACGCACTGCATATTAGTAAGCCACGCTGCACTAAAAAGCTGTAGCGGTTATTACGATAATTATTTTACTTCACATGCAAATAATCAGCGATATACATATTACGTACGCCACGCTGCAATAATAACAAGCTTTAGCAGGTATTACGATAACTCTTTTATCTCACTTGCAAATAATTAGAGATTATTTAATTGCGCTAATTATTACAGATTTTTAAAAATAAAGGAACACATTTTATCACAAACATCAATAAAACTTTTTATTCTATATTTATTCCCTTATTCCAAAGATATCGTTTTATCGTTTGCTGCCATAGTAACATGATAAATTAAATTTCATTAAAAAAAAAGGCACAGTAGTAGAAAAATATTTCACTAAATCGAATAGTTATTTTTAATTTTGGTTTCAGAATTAAATTCATGAACTCCCGTGCATAGAACGGGTTAAATAGCTAGTATCGGATATTTTTGATATTTCCGAAAATATCATGATATTTACGAACCCGTTGGGTTGATTTCATCGTTTTGGTTTTGGGTTGGGCTTTCACTTTTGAGGGTCGAGTTCGAGTTGACCATATTTCAAATGTATGTCGAAAATATTTTTTGAGGTGAAAAATCTATATACAATAAAATTTCCATCGCGGATACTCCCGAATAGCAGACACCTCTTTTTAGCGAACACTTTTTTAATTCCTAACCCTCATACGCTTTTACCTCTGAATAGTGGACACCTCCGAACAGCGAACTAATTCAACGGTTAGAATCCTTCGCGGGTTGGGTTGTATCCCACCTGAAGACGAAAAATTCATTTGAAGTCAATCAACAAGCGCTTCAGTCCCAATCCGAAAAGCTTTAGGTAATTTAGCCATATCTCAGCAACAGTTTTAGGTAGTAGAGTAAAACTCAGGATAACAAATCTACTAAAGAAATAGTTAAACATGTATTTCAGTAATTTTAGAAATTCCCCCCTACTAAGGGGTTTAAAGGAGTGATCGAAAGTTTTAGGTCATTTCGTCATATCTCAGCAGAACTTTTAGGTAGGAGCGAGAAATTTAAGATAACAAACCTATTAAAAAATTAGTTAAACACAGGTACTTCAGCGATTTTAGAGCTATTTTAGCTATATTTTGTCGCCAAGATCGGGTTTGACCTGGATAATATAAGATTATACGAATAAGACAACTGATTTTTGATTAGATATTTTGAAAATAGATATTAAGAAAAAGTTATTTTTTTTTAAATTTCATCTTTGCTTAGATCTATCTAGATTTATTTCGTTTGAATCAAGATTCCTTTGGAGAAACCGACCAGCGTAGCTGGCGAAAGCTAATCTTAGTATAGTAACTTAGTATGGTGTAGTCTTACTATGTAAATATAGAATTAAGCTGCAAAATGCATAACACAATTATAAAACACCTCTAAGCAATTCACGCCATTGTCAATAACGTTTGCGATTTTTTTTGCGCATCCCTGTATATGAGCTATAGAATACATTATATAGCCATTAATCTCCGGACACTTTCAATTTTAGGCATTTTGTTGAATATTGAAAAATATACTTATCGTATTCTTCTGGAACTTCAGGATTTAAAGAATATGTTTGACCTCATATTTATCAACGTCGCTTTTATAAGAAGGACAATTAGGGGGCCAGCAAAAAAATCAAAGGTAAATAATAATATTTGGGATCACCCTGGAAATTAAAATGCACGAAATGATCTATCGCACAGAATATAAATGTGTGGATAATGTAAAATATGTTTACTAATTTGTATAAGAATAGCTCGTATATTCATGGAGATATGGCGATTTATTTTTAAAGTTTAAAAAAAAAAAATCTTGCATGTTTTAGCTTATATCATGGTTTTTTAATCCAAATTCAACGCCAGTTTCATAAAAATGACAAAATGTAGTAAAAACAATATAGCACAATTAGAATATAAATATATTAAATATTTTATGAAATATGAGCAGTTGTGTGAAATAATTTTTATCTGCGCATGCGCGAACGATAACAAACATTTTTTTACATAATTTAATAGTCAACTCTATGGAGCAACCCATGAACAAATTCCAGTCAAATATCGTGAAAACTCAGAAAGGTATCGGCGATAGAGTGAGCTGATTGTTAGTTACTCTGTAAAAGCAGCTAAATGATAAGGGGTTTTCCACAAATTGTCAATTTATTTATTTATTTATTTATTTACTTATTTTTTTATTGATGCTTTAGTTCTTTTTGGATAACCACTAAAACGAGCCTATTCCATTATAAAAAGAAGTATCAAAATCGAAGCATTTGTACCAAATCTACTCGTTGATATTCATTAAATACTGACGTTTTTCTGAAAGTCAGTTAATAAAAAATAACAATTTGTGAAAAATTCCTTAACATTCAGCTGATTTTAGAGAGCAACTAAAAGTTAGCCCACTCTGCAGCCGATATCGTTAAGAATTTTCGCGATATTTGACTGGATTTTTTTAATGAGTTGCTCCATAGAGTTGACTGTTAAATTATGTAAAAAAATCTTTCTTATCGATCGCGCATACGAAGATAAAAATTATTTCATAGAACTGCTCTTATTTAATAAAATATTTAATATATTTATATTCCAATTACACTATATTGTTTCTACTATATTTTGCTATTTTTTTTCTGAAACTGACTTTAAATTTGGTTGAAAACCCTGCATGATATAAGCTGAAAACGTGCAAGATTTTATTTTTACTTAAAAAAAAAATCGCTATATCTCCATGTATATACCTGCTATTTTTACAAAAATGAATACACATATTGTACAATATCCACATATTTGTATGCTATAGCGGTAGATCATTTCGTGCATTTTATTTTACTGGGTGATCCCAAATATTATTATTTTTCTTCGATTTTTTGTTGCCCAACTAATTGTCCTTATCAAATCGACGTTGATAAATATGAGGTCAAACATATTCTTTATAATTCCGAAGTTCTAGAAGAATCCAACAAGTATATTTTTAAATATTCGACAAAATGTCTAAAATTGAAATTGTCCGGTGACTAATGGCTATATAGCGTATATACACACTACGTAATGTACTAAAAATTAGTTCCATTTTAAAACTCATACCGCATCTTAAAACGGACTTCCAGCGATTATTGCTCATTGACAGTACTGGAACCGAATTCTGTTTTGTGTCCCTGTAAATAAATAAGTAAATCCTATGCACTCCATATTCTACAATGAGCATCTTATAGTGCACCTCAGCAATGCACATCAGTTTCATTATGTTTAAAATAGGGCAACATTTAAAAAATACGCTGCAAATTATTTTTCCCATAAACCATTTGTAACGGAGTTATTGTGCGTATCCCTGTAAATCAGTTATACTCAACCTTTTTTTCTTGCGGGTCGCAACACACTTATATTGCAAAAAAAAAAAAAAAAAAAGAGTGTAATTCAAAAGTAAGATAACAAAAGAAGTATAACAAAGCATTTTAATTATTAACATATAAAAATTGCATGCCATTCAGATAATATTTATGCCAATCACAGCACGGCCAGACAGTCAAACCGAATTCATAAACACTTTCAACTATGTTGGAAAGTGTTCAAAATAAAAAGTATCATACACAAGAATACGCAAACTAAATCATGGATTTAGTAAAGAATTATCTAAAAGAAAAAAAGAAAGCCTCGTTTCTAACATTAAACTTATAATAAAAATTCCCATAAAGAAAAGTTCTACATCAAATCAACCAAAATGATAAACAAAAGTCTTATCTTTTATGATTCTGTATGAAATAAAATGTCGCAGCATTTGCAGACTAAAACTTGCGTAAAATATTGTCTGCCTTTGATTCGTATTCTACAATTCGATCACAATATGAAAAGGGAAAAACTTCGGTCAATATGGGAAAAAAATCTTTACGGGGTATCACAATACATATTCCCACACCGCGCTTTCTCTTCAAACACCCCCTCGCATACACAAAGGCTATAGAATTTTGGGAAGAAAAAGGCCTTTAGAATATTCCTTTCCTTTTCGATCTTTCATTCAGCTGCTGGCAACATTAGTCAAACCCGATTGAGAATCTATTCAAAACGTTTGATACTTACGAGCCTGACGGTTCTTACCATACAGCTGCGCACACAAAAAGAAATTTCTTTTTCTGAGAATTATGTTTGTGATCACATATTTATATCGATATACCCTGGAATACGTTACAAAACATATTTAATACAAAAATAATTTTTTCCCCACTGGTATTGTGAAAAATATGCTATAGTAAGGATATTTTTCTTCTTTCCGTTTTATTACTTATTTTTTTTATTGTAGAATATAATAAAAATGTAAAGAATACTTGAATTTTTTAAAAATTCAGTGCAGTTTCGCAAGAATGATTTCTTCTTCTTTTGAACTATTAATAAAAAATAAAATAAATCATACTTGAGCTTTTATATATATATATATATATATATATATATACATATATATAGTCAATCATTCACAATATTGCAGTTTTGATGATGGTCGCTAATGTTTATATATATATATATATATATATATATATATATATACTACGTCTATTTCCCTAAATAAATTGGACGACTTAACACTCAAACATTTTTAGTGCGCTATTTTTATGTTATCACAATGTATTTTTATATAATCTGTAGTGTTCGTGCATAATAAAATGATTAAAATAATAAAAATCTGTAATAATAAAAATAGACGTTTGTTTATCTGTTCGTGTGTTTACGTCGTGTTCTGGAGAGACCGCTGTACGTTTGAGTCACAAACAAGATTTGGCGAGCAGGTATCTGTATATCTGAAGTTAGGGGAGAGTAGCCGAATTTGGACCACTTCACTTATTTTCAGGTGTAACTCACCTAATTTTTGAAATATCTGCAAAACATCACTTACACGGGGTCAATCTATTCATCTACTAGCTAAATAAATCTTTAGATCAATTTCTTTTTGAAAATCTTAAATTTTATTTTAATTTGAAAAATTTGTCAAAAGTGGTCCAAATTCAGCAACTGGTCGCCTAAGTTGGACCTCCGGTCTTCTAAATTGGACCAAATAATATCAGGTTGTTTTAATGACTGGGCAATATAACTAATTTTATTAAAAGCAAAGTTTGCGATTAATGAAACAATCAAACAAAATAGCAGCGATGAAATATAATGAAATCAAATATCCGAAAATAAGAGTAATTGTTTTAAATCAAAATGTATTCAAAATATAAATCAAAGGTATCAGAAATTAAAAATAGAAATTATGGAACTAATTGTCAGTTACTTAAATATCATGTAAGGAGTGATGCAAAGCTTACACATGAATTTCGTTTATTGATTTTTAGGTGCGTTCGTAATTATATAAATACGTAGCACCTATAGTCGTCGTTCAGTCCGTCCGTCCGTCTGTCCGCATGTAACAGAGCAAAAACTACCCAACCGAATAGTCTGAAATTTCAAATATATGATTGTTGCAAAATTTTGTCGAGCCATTTCAAATTTTATGAAAATCGGATGTATAGTTTAATTACAGGGACAGTCAAAAGTTTTTCTTTACATTACGGCCAATGGGAAAAATTATTGCAAGTGGATTTTAATGATATTAGAGCCTTCCGAATGATCTGAAATTTTAAAGATATAATTGTTGCAAAATTTTGTCGAGCCATTTCAAATTTTATGAAAATCGGATGTATAGTTTAATTACAGGGACAGTCAAAAGTTTTTCTTTACATTACGGCCAATGGGAAAAATTATTGCAAGTGGATTTTAATGATATTAGAGCCTTCCGAATGATCTGAAATTTTAAAGATATAATTGTTGCAAAATTTTGTCGAGCCATTTCAAATTTTAGGAAAATCGGATGTATAGTTTAATTACAGGGACAGTCAAAAGTTTTTCTTTACATTACGGCCAATGGGAAAAATTATTGCAAGAGCATTTTAATGATATTAGAGCCTTCCGAATGGTCTGAAATTTTAAAGATATAATTGTTGCAAAATTTTGTTGAGCTATTTCAAATTTTAGGAAAATCGGATGTATAGTTTAATTACAGGGACAGTCAAAAGTGTTCCGAAAAAATTAATGGAAGTGCATTTTAATGATGTATCAGACTATGCACTTTATGAAGTGCAAAAAATTATACATTCAGTACAATATGGGGTGCAAAAAATAATTTTAAAACTAGTTATAGTACGAGCGCACCTCATTTGCCACGTTTGACGAGCAATTTCCAACTTGTTTTTTTTTTTTTTTTTTTTTTTTTTTTCAGCGCACACAACATGGAACCGTATTTGGTAATCTCTGAACACTGAATCATTGCTATTTTATTTTTCTTACAAATTAGGCAAAATCAATCATCACTATCTAGATTTTTCTTTTTAAATTCTGAATTATTAGCCTTTATTTTTTTTATTTTTTTTTTTTGGCAACACAAGTTTTCTTTACATTATGTTTGCAGTTCTTCCTGTCCACCATTTTCTTGGTAATTGCATTACGCCTATTTTTTAAAACTTGATGTTCCAATTGCTTTTGTGCTGTGATAGCTTCCTTTTTGTCGTTCTTTTTTTGTTTTTCATTTCAAGGTTTATTTTATATGGCGAAGATGTTAACACAACTGTTTTTTTTTTTTTTTTTTGGCTCCCTCTGTACTTTGATTTAACGGAATTGGCAAGAGGATTAACATTTCTAATGATTTTTTGGCTTTTGGGAAGGATTTGTAGCTGCAGCCTTCTTTCAGGTCAATTTGTTCACAACTTCCTTTTTGTTTCCTTGTTTCCTATATCTTTAACAGACAGATTTTCCTGTCACGGGTGTTATTCTTCCAGACAATTTGCCTGTGTCTTTTTCAATATTTTAAACATTATATTAGAAAAGTGTTTAAAAAATATCCTCTATTGAAAAATACGCTACGATTAATCAAATGCAAACATGATATATTCAAAGAGTGTTGAATTCACCCCTCCCCCCCCCCCCACCCTCCGGAGCCTTGAAATAACCATTCCCCGCGGAAGGTTTATTTATGCGTTTTAATAGCAAAAAAGTTTAATTCCTCCTTCCAGGACGCTAAAAAATCTGCCATCGCAAATATCCTCCAGGAGGAAAATGTTTGAATTCAACTCTGTAAACCAAATACACCGTAGGAATTATTCAAAGAAAATAAAAACAAATACATACAAGATAAAAGAAATTGAAAACAAAATTTGTTGCATAAACATGTAAAAATATTCAGGTTTATATAGGCCTAAGCTGAATTTTAAAAAAACCTTGCATGGGGATAGTAATTTATTATAAAATATTAAAAAATTAAAAAAAAAAAGTGTACAAATCGTACTGTCCTCAAAATTCATTACTTACTTTTCAAATTTATGATCGCATATCTGGTCCAATTTAAGCAACTTAAATTGGCCCAATTACGGCAACTGCGCCATTTTTTAAAACAAATAATCTTAAGACTAAGAACAAAACCAAAATCAATCAAATCCGCTTGAAAAATATGCGCAATAAACAGACGAATTTATATATGTATATGAAAACATAACAACTTACCTTAGTTTTAAAGTATTCACTTACGTTTAGTAGGACAAAATTAGATCAAAACAGCTAACTTTAGGTTTTTTAAAATTGTCTGAAAACAGCACGTGGTAAGCGGTTGCTTCTTCTAATCATGAGTGACGTCATTCTGATGAGTAGGATTTCAGCGGTAGATGGAGTCTCTTCCTGTAATTAACGGCAGAATGGCAACGGTCCAATTAAAGCGGCGGTCCAAATATGGCCTCCAAGACAAATTTGGATTTTTAATTAGATTTTTTTTTTATTTAATTTTTGGGGCGATTTTTAACTTTTTTTTTTTTCTTATCCCGCGAAGGTTTTTCCTCATTAGTTAAGAGAATCTGGTTCCAATCTTTTAGCCCAATATAGTAAATTTTATCCTCTTTTTAATAAAGTTTATTCGGTGCGATTTTTTTTTCCTTTTTACATTTGTAAATAGAATTAGGTTTCAAACTTTTAGTCTAATACAGTCGAACCTCGTTACCGCGAACACGCTTAACGTGAATTATTTTAACATGAACAGTTCTCACTGTCTCCGTCAAAATGAATACGGATTCTAGTGTTTTTCGCCTTTTAAGACGAACACGTTTAACGCGAAATTTTGCTTAATATGAACAATCCTCGATGTCCCCGTGAGAGATTTTGACGCTTAGCGTGAACGAAAATTCCTAGAAAAGTGTGAAAGCTTCCTTTTCCCCAGAGAACAGGAATAGTCCTGGAATAGGACTTTTTTTTTTTTTTTTACACAATTACTTCTAACAGTTTCCTACTAATGGATAAAAAAATATATAACTAATAGTTTAATTATTAAAATAGAAATATGTTTGAAGCAAAGTTTTCTCCCATTAGACCCTATGTGAAATGTACATTTGTCCCTGAATGTTTTACCACTGTATTTAAGCTTGTTGTAAATTAACTATTTATCTCTGCTACGAAATAATGATTGAAAATGAATGGTTAAAATAAAAACATTGTATAAAAGCTTCATAATTAAAGGTAGTATTAAAAACTGATTTAATAGTTGGCCAAAACAAATATTTATTAAATATAAAAAATCTCATCTTGATGCTTAAATATATCTCGCTTCTTACTTTACAAATAGCTAATGAAAAAAAGTGGTTCAATGCATGTTCTTCTGTAACACTGGAAATGACATTTACTGATAAATTCTGACTGTTATATTTTACGAGAAAAGAAAAGCCTGTTGTTCCGTTAGCTCCCATGTCCCCATTAGCCCCCAGTCTCCCCTATATGTATTTTCTCAATATTTTTTTCTGGATTCTTTGTTATTCTGATAGCATGAACTACGGATAACATGAACAAAAATTTAATTCCCCTTGAGGTTCATATGTTAACGAGGTTTGACTGTATAGTAAGTTTGTCCCCCGCGTTTTTTATTTTTTATTTTTTACCGATTTTTAATGCAATTTTCAATGCGATTTTTATCGTTTATTCATGTTCCGCAGCAATTTTTTGACATTCGGGAAATAATTCCGGTTACAAGCTTTAATCCACTATAGTAAAATTTCTCCTTGCGACCTTTAGATTTTTAATGCAATTTTTAGCTTGCCTTTTTTTTTTTTTACCTTTTTCATTTGCGGTGATTTTCCAACATTAGTAAAAGAAATCCGGCTTCATTTTTTTGGTCTAATCAAGTAAATGCTGTCTTCTTTTCGATAAAGTTTATTCGGAATTCGTGCAGCGATTTTTAAATTTTTTGCGAATTTTGTATGCGATTTTTAGAGTTTTTTCGTGTTTCGCTGGAAATTCGTATCTTTGAACTCCGTTTCAAACTTTTAGTCTAATATATTGAAATTTGTCCTTTGCGATTTTCGAATTTTTAGCTCTTTTAATGCCATTTTCAATACGATTTTTTGCCGTTTTTCGCCTTTCGCGGCAATTTTTTGTCATTCGTAAAAGCATTCAAGTTACAATGTTAGTCCACTATAGTACATTTTCTCCTCTGGATCCCCTTGGCTTTGAACCTGGGTCCACGCGTTTCGATTCGAGTATCTTAACCACTCGGCCAGCGACAACTTGGCAGAAGGCGAGTTTAAAATGAAAATATGGGTTTACTTCAAATATTGGATTGGTAAGGCTTGTTAAATTTCTTGTTCAGAAAGCTCGGAAATTTTAACGTAATTGCAGTAACATTTCGTCGGCATAAAATAATGGGTGGTGTTTTAACACTTATAGAATAATTAGATGATAAAAACTATTGCATATTAGACATAATGTTAGTCATTTTAACATTTTTAACATTTTTTAACATTTGAGACATAATGTTAGATGTAAAATATGAATATTATATTTTTAACTAAATTCGAGAAGAAATGTTTGCTGTTTTGAATAAAATTGATTTTTTAAACTTGATTGAGCTGCTATATATTTTTAAAATGTGTTCTTTTAGAATATATTTTACATACAAATATTTTTTTTAATACTCTAAAAAATAAATTGCAAATAAGTTTAAATGAATGAGAAAATTGCTACTTTAATAAATTCTGAAGCATTATTATATATATATACATATATAAATTAGAAATTTTTATTTATTGAACTTTCGGTTTTTCATTTGAAAAATAAATTCGAACTTTGGTATTATACGCATGCGTGCACGGAATAAACGGAATTTCCCCCTCTTTTTCAGACTTCCGGGAAGAATTAACGGAAGAAGTATGTTTTCCAGGAGTACCGAAATTATTTGTTTAAAAATGTCGAATAATTTTGTGTATAAAGACGAATTTTTCTGACAGTGTAGGAACAGTTTCAAACGCCTGATCACTAATATCATAATACTTGGAGAATGATAATTCTGCATTTGACATAAATGTGTTTTTATGTAACTCTAGCTAAAGTACCCGGCGTTGCCCGGAATTTTAAGAATGTTTGTTTTGAAAAAATCAATTTCAAAATTAAACCTACAGTACGAAACAAACAATTAAAAAAAAAGAAGTCGACGTGTTATACACATGATACACGCATACACACACGTATATATATGGAATAGATTTTAAAATGGCGAACACAAAATCAGAGAACCTCAAAATGTTAACATATGCCAATGTTTTCATAATCGAGTTTTTATCATGTTTCAATACGTTTTTTCAAACTCATAGGACGTTATATATTTACCTGCTAACGTCCATTACATTTCCAATATTACGTAATATTTATTTATTTTTTAATTCGTCAAACTAATTATTTCATTTCTCACGTGGAAATCTTGCAATAGAAAAGTTATTGTTGTGGTAAGAATTTTATTTTAATTTTTAATTTTTGGCAACTGCTAAAACGAAAAATTTCTAAATATGATAGGAAATTACTGTTAAATTGATGTTTTTTTATTAATTAAAAATTAACTATAAATTATTTCGATTCAGGATTACTTTAGTTGCCTCGGAGATGCTTTAATACACATGTACGTAACATTTCACAATTCTGGCTTCCAAGCTGTGGATTTGTATAGAATTACAGACAGATTTTGATTTTTATATATTAGATTTTCCATTTTATTATTATTGTTATTATTATTATTATCATTAGATGAGCCGCCCGAAGTTGTCTGAGCTGGGAAAGAAAAATAAAAGAAATAATCACAATAAAAAAATTTCAAAGCAGAAAATTTACTGTATTGCAGGGTTTTAAAAAATCTGTCGAAAAATAAATAAATAAATAAAATAAAAAAGCCGATAGCTTTTATCGGTTTTAACCAGCCTTCTTGGCCAAAATTAGCCTTTTTTGAGCAAAATTGACTTGTATACAGTAAAGCATTTTAATTATAAATTGCACATTTTAAATTTTTTTTAAATTCCTTTGAAAGTTATATAACTCGATTAGAATTTAATAAATAAACTAATTTTTCAATAATGGAGACATTAATACTGGAATAACGTATAGATTATTCTGCTACTAAGTTGTAAGTTCTAGTCAGAATTGCAAATATGTCAGCTAAATTTTAAATGAATAAGGAATTAGTTAATTAGCAAATATTATGTAAAATATCATTGCAATCGTAATTTAGGACGTTTTCCACTCATTTCACACTTTTAAATTTCGAATCTTTTTAAACCCTTGGGGACGAGCGACACGTGTACGTGCCGCATGAAACGCTCAGAATCCTTGTTTTTGCTCACCAGTAAAAATTTACTGTAAAACTTGCCTTATTTAATCAGCGCATTTTCTCGATTCAAGAAGACACAAATTTCTGTTTTTAAAAAACGGTGATAAAAGATTAAAAATTTCGTAAAAGGCTACCGTCCCGAAGGGGTTAAGGACCATCCTTAGCGAGCATTTTTAACCTAAAAATAACCGCCATGCCACATTTCAAGTTTCTAGTCCCTTCAGTATCCAGGGCTTAATTTGCGGCGGAGCCCACCGGAGCCCAGCTCCGGTACTTCTCTGTTTTTAGTAAATATTTAAATATTGGTCGTAATTCACCGGAGCTCATAAATACAGGGCTCCGGAACCCAGTGCAATAACGCTTCCGAAATGGAGATGAAACGGTCTCAATTTTTATATCGGTTTTTGGGATTGGACTGGCTCAAGCTCAATCTGTCTTACATTCAAAAAAAAATTTATCCATGTATAGGGGAAAAAAAACTTTTCCTCCTTAAAAATTACGATTTCAAATCATTTTAATGCTATTTTGAACAGAATGAAGGGAAAACAGAAATCGCGTTTTTCTATTCCAGTAATTTTTGCAAATTTATGGCATTGATGACGGCAACGCGTTGAAAACGGCGCCACTCAAGAGACTGAACTATGAATTTGCTTTCAGTTCGAGTTTCTTTTGTGACAGTAGGATAATTTTTAATTGGCTGGCTTATTTTATTTTTTATTTAGATGTCTAACCTGAAAAGAATATTTTCTGTTTTTATCCATTATCCAACGAGCATCAGCTTGAGTTTTTGTTTGTTTGAGATTTTTTGTCTTCTATTAAGTACGAAATCACATTAGTGATTTTTCTATTTATTTTGTATCATGAACGGTATCCATGCTAAGGCTCTGCTCTGCACATTTACGAAATCACTTTCATTTCTAAGTAGATATAATTGTTGTGTATTGTTATTCTGATAGAAAGCAATCGAGCAGTGTTTCTCCTTTTCCTATAAAAGCATAGATTCTTTCCGATAACTGTGTCAAATTTTTAATTTAATCTGATTTTCAGGGACTCACCTCAAAAGATTGTTATGCGGAAGGAATCGATTATAGTTTAAGATATGCAACTTTTATTGGAAATTGTAAAACATTGTTCTATTCTTCAGCATATAAATATTAAATTCTGTAAATTTCCTTCATTTTTTCTTAATAATGCATAGCTGCGAACTATCCCTTTTTTGTGTTAACACTATTTCCTAATCATAATTCTTACCATATTTAATCGCAGAATTCTGCATTTAATTAATATTAAAATTACGTATAGGTTACTGTTCGGAAGTAGTAACAACTAAAGAGTGGAATACATGGCAGCTAAGGGTGTGCTAATAATAGATCTATTTAAAATTTCTATTTTACTAAAGGAAAAAAAAAAAAAAAAGCTTTAAATTTTGTAAATAATGTATGCAGTATAATATGCAAATTGGAGTGGCAGTTTTTAGTACCGGCAGACCGCAGAATATTAGGGCTCCGGTACTTTTTTTGTTAGAAAGTAAGGCCTGTCACACAAAAAAATCGTAGGTTTAAAAAAAGAAGAAAATTCCTGCACCCATTTAAATTTCGATTTTTTTTTTTTTTTTTTTTTTTTTTTTTTTTTTTATTGTTTTGTGCGTGCATTTGCGTCTTAAAAGTACAACAGCTACGTTAAATTTCAAGTTTCTGTCCTTAACAATTCTCTAGAAATCGTAATTTGGAGACCGTTTTTAGAACGTTTTCCACTCAGTTCACCCTTTTAAATTCCGAACTGTTTAGAAACCGTCCATAGAAAGCATTTAGAACTTAAAAATAACCACCATAAAGCCCCAAGAAAATCTCAAAAATCACAATTTTAGAACTTTTTTGCCCCTGGACCTTTTTGGGGAGTCGTTGTACCGACATAAAATATAACCTAAGTTGGAGCAAAGATGACCACAACCATTTTGCCACCATCGGTTCGATACTTTCAGAGTTTACCCCTACAAACCAACGCAGAAGGCGGGACAGCTAAAATAAAAAGTACCCATTTTTCATCTTTTCCAGGAGAAAGAGATAAGTCGCCAAATATTGTTTCAATTCCAATCTTTGAAGTTGAAAACTCTTTTTAAACCGTACAAACATTGCTTACATATTTAAATTAAATATTTTCGTTTTATAATATTAATTTCTTTTGAAACCCTTTTTTTTTTCTTTGTATGTTAAATAAAATCAGCACTCCCCCCCCCCCCCCCCCGAGGCGTTTATACGTAAAAAAACAAACAAAAAAACAAAAAAAAACTGATATAGATGTTTTAATTCTTTAACCAAAAGAATTGGTTAAAAAAAGATTTAATTTGGTTTTTTTCCGTTGTTATAGTAACGGACGTATTTTAAGAAATTATCACTTGTAATGTTAGGTTTGAATGTTAGACATTTTGAGGTTTTGGCGCCAGAAACATCACTAAATTAGAAAATTGAAAAATACCTCAAGAACTATTGGACTATAAGAAATTACTTGGTATCGTTCTATTCAGAATACAAAAACAAATTAAAATATGCTATCATTTGAGACATAACTGTAACATCTGATTTTTAAAGCATTTTTTTTTTTTTTTTTTTACTTTGTTCCCCTTTTTACCTCCCTTAGGGGTGAAATTTTAGAAATCCCTTTCTTAGCGTGCGCCTGCATCATAACAAGTATTTTTCGCCCAATTTTTATGTTTCTAGGCTCTGTAGTTTGGGGTGTGCATTGATTAGCCCCATTGTCAGGGTTTTCTGTTATATTTATAGATTAACATACTGGATTTGTTCAGTTACCTCTCGCAGAAGAATTGCTAATAAAAACAGCATATCAAATTATGCTGTTCGAAAACACAGATATAATCAATAAGTACAAATTTGCCTTTGAAATTAATAATTCATCGCATTATATGCAAATGCTAGTCAAGACCACAACCCTATGTTATGCGTCCGCGAAAATACGCCCTTCTCTTTTTTGAGACATGTCAGATGCCCTTCTGGGAGACAGGTTTCGACTCAACAGATGATGATAAATTACTATCAGGAGATCAGGCTAGATAATATTCATCATCCATCGTGTTATTACTATTTGAATAACAATAACTTTTTCTTTGTAATTTTTTCTAAAATCCTGTGAACTTATTCATAAGTCAATTTACATCAGTTTTGATCAGCTATGATTTTATGCAGAAACCAAGGAATGGAACACGTCATTATTATTATTTTTTTTTAATAATGTATCTAATGAAGACTGGCAGAACAAAATCCAGGGATGGGTGAGATTTTTAACAGATATGCCTGTGATCCGCAGCCTGGGGCAATTTTTTTTTTTTTTTATATATTGAGAATATAAACGTGAAATAAACTAAACTAAGAATTTTTTGTCAGATCACTTATATGAGACAACTTATAATAATACAAAGCAATACAGAAATTTAATAAATAAAAAATATTAAACATTCAAAAATAAATTTCTACCAGCATTCTTGAAAATAGAAAGTTTAAACAGTTGTTATTATTATTATTTTTTTACCCATTAAAGATTAAAGTGACTCTGTCCCTCTGAACGTGAACCCCTCCCTCACCTCATTTGAGATAAATTTTGGCAATGTAAGCCAAAGATCTGGGTTCGATTCCCGGCTTGGACATTTTTTCGCTTAGTTGAAAATATGCAATTCATATTATGATAACTTTAGAAATCAGTATGATTGTGTTAAAAATAATAGTATATCTACGTACCCATCGTTTATATGGAATTCGTTTACCTGGGGTTTATTCTGTTGAGCTGTCTACATGACAGACCAGTTGTTACTACCAACAATGTTATCTGAGCGAAATATGCTCGCCGGTTGTTAGCCCAGGTAGCTCAAACGGTAGAGCATTGGCAATATGAGCCAAGGATCTGGGTTCGAATCCCGGTTTGGGCATTTTTTTGCTCAACTGGAAATATTCAGTTCGGAAGTTACGGAAGGTTGAATGATATAATCACGAACGGCGACTATCTTTCGTAATCGGTTTGTCATGCTCTTCCGTTCGAATGGGGCATTTTTCGGTTAGCATGGCCTCATCCACCGCTGTCGCGACAGCTGACAGCTGTTTTGGGGATTGATAAGTAAGATAAATAAATTGCACATTTGAAAATCAGCTTGTATAAAATGGTTAGGTTAAAAATGTCGCTACCTCTCGGACTTTTATAACGACGCTTTGGGCAATATTCTGCCTGTAGGTTCGAAGTTAATAAAAATTCCCACTACTTGGGAATAACATTCAGAACCACGATACTGAAAAGCACTGTGTTTTGAAATTTTACGCTTATATTTTATGTTTTGATCGAGTTTCAGATTTTTTCGGGAACAGGTACGTCTTATGCATGAATCCTTTTCTCTATGTTAATGCATCATTGTGTGTATATTTTCATGTTATTTTTAAAGTGTAAATTGTTTATTTTAATTAATAAATATATTCGAATTTTCTCATATCGAATAGTAATTTGTACAAAATAAATCGACTGTATTTAGCGCATGTATTTACCTGTTCGTAAACTGCATAAAAAAAATGAAATATATATAAACAAATTTGTGAACCGCGCTACTAGTGCGCCATGTGATTCTCAAAGTGGTGTCATATGAATATTGTCCGTAAGAAAATCGTTTTAAATGTATCATTTTAATATATGGCGTAATTTTCACCATTAAATGCGTTTCGCGTGTCATAATTTAATTATTTTAAAGTATCTTTTCTCTTTTAAGATTCACGTGTAAATATATTATTCAATTTAGAAGTATTTGGGAATATTACTATTTTGAGTTTTTTTAAATATGACCTAATTTTCACCATTAAAAGTTTTTAATGCGTAATTTAATTATTTTAAGCATTTTACGTATGGCTATATTTAATATTTGGCCATTTTATATATGACGCAGTTTCCACATTAAATGCGTTTTTCGAGTGTAATAATTTGATTATTTTAGGATGTTCTTACTTTTTTAATATTCACGTGTAAGTACAATTTTTATGACGTAATTTTCCCTATTATCTGCTTTTAACACAGGATATTTAACTATTATTTTTAAGATTCATTACTGTTTTTAATAGTCACGCGTAAATATTTTTTTTATTTGAGAGGAAATATAATTATTTGCGCTGTTTTACAAATTGGCATCAATATAAAATAACAACAACAACAATAAAAAAATGACATTTTCTACATATGGGAAAAAACTCTCTTGAAATGATGAAAATTTGAATAAAAATTAAAAAAAAAAAAAAAAAAAAAAAAAACCTCAAAAAATTAGTCAAATTAAAAAAGAAAGTGCAGTCTGCACACCGTTAGCTCGTGAAGTATATCCCAATAAAAAATTATGAAATTCCTATATGTATAGTTTTTGTTCCCGCATAAAACTCTTTTAATGGAACGAATTTTACTGACTTTAACATTAAATAGCTCTTAAAATAATTCTTCGCTTTGAAAACTGTCTGGTTCAACGTGTTTATCAAACAAAATTCTCTATACGTATACTTATTTACGTCATAAAAATTTTAAAGTTTACCTATGTAAATAAATTTGAGAAAT
Source organism: Maratus speciosus (assembly GCA_963932465.1). Taxonomy (NCBI): domain Eukaryota; kingdom Metazoa; phylum Arthropoda; class Arachnida; order Araneae; family Salticidae; genus Maratus; species Maratus speciosus. The sequence goes on along the minus strand of OZ010792.1, from coordinate 326,073,361 downwards.
TTTATGTTTTCATGCAAGAAATGAAGTTGGGGGGTTGATCTTGATATTTTTATAAATTATTATTATTATTATTATTATTATTATTATTTTTTTGCCGGATTGAATATGGGAGTATATATATTCTTTTTTAGGTGCGTTCGTAATTATATAAATACGTAGCACCTATAGTCGCCGTTCGGACCGTCTGTCTGTCCGTCTGTCCGCATATAACAGAGCAAAAACTACCCAGCCAAATCGTCTGAAATTTTAAATATATAATTTTTGCAAAATTTTGTCGAGCCATTTCAAATTTTATGAAAATCCGATGCATAATTTAACTCAAGGGACAGTCGAAAGTTTTCCGTTACATTATGGCCAATGGAAAAAAAAAATATTTCAAGTGCATTTTTATGATGTTACAGTTACATCCTTTCGAACAGAATGAAATTAATATGCACTTATGAAGTGCACTAAAATATACATTCAGTACAATATGCGGTGCAAAACATATTTATAAAATTAGTTATAGTACGAACGCACCTCATTTGCCACGTTTGACATGCGATTTCTAACTTTTTTTTTTTTTTTTTTTTTTCTAAGAGAGAGAGGGAGATTTTGTTCATAATCGCTTTTTGTTTTTTTTATAATCTTTGTCGCAGAAAAGTTCATTCTACAGAGAATGGACAAAATACTTTTCTGCTACTTGTTTTTTGCAATATTTGGAAATTCACACTTGAGAAAAAAAAAAATTAAAAATTTAATTAATAAGCTTTAAAAAATTTCACAGCCTGTCAGCGTGCTGTCAATTTTAATTTTAATCTGTCAGTGATATGGTTGGAAATCACTGACCTAGATAAACAGATTGACGGATGTTTACGCTATAGATCTATTAATTTCATGCACCCTTGAAATTTATATTTAAATTGAATTTTTATCTAGTTTTCATTGTCTTTATTCCTTTTTTTTTATTGATAAACAAAATCTGATGTAAACTTGTTTATTATTTTTCTGCCTTTTTTCTCCTTCACTATCTATATTTCATTAACTAGCTCACCCGCCCGGGATAATTACCTTAAATGAAACTCAAATTTGTATGATTTTATATTTTTAGCTCCATTTTGTCGGAATTTATTTATAACAATCTTAAAGATGTTTGTCTGTCTGTCTCTGTGTCTGTGTGCGGGGTTTTGAAGAGACTGCTGCACGCAGGAAGACACCCTTATGTTTGAAATTATATGCACCTCGAAACATATTTTTGTATTTTTCTTATAAATAGGCGAGATATTAATTAAAAAGCTTAATGAACATCACGAAAGTGCCGAGCTTTTATGATGCTGCCGATTGTATCTGGTCCTGTCCAGGATTTCGTCGGCTCTTCATGCAGATAAAGGAAAAGATTTCCGTTTTTTCTGAATTTTGAAATCGTAATCGTCGGTCCTGCATAGAGTTTTTTTAAAAATAGTGTTGGTGGTAATGGGGGGGGGGGGGGGCAATAATTTTTGCTATACCTTTCCGGCTCTAACGTATCTTTCGTTAAAAAAGTATTAATATTTACTATTTCAAAGCACATTTTCTATGAAGTTCGATAACATAATAGTTTTCATTTTTTCCGGGTTTTTTTTTTCTTCAGTTTTAAACTACCATCCGCATGTTATGAATGCAGTAGACACTCGGTATTACGATTGTTCATTATAGTAATTTTCTCATTATAACAACTGCTCGATAGAAATCCCTTATGTAACCATTCGTGCATGATCATTCTCATATCCAATTAGAATAACCAAGCATTCCAAAATAAAAAGACTTTCCAGATTTTCTAGAAATAGTTATTTAATATTTTTTGCCTGTTAGAAAAGCTTGAGGATATTTGAGAATTTAGAGTCTATCAAAAATAGAAAAAAAAAATCCCTTTTCTTCTTAAACTTATCGATTTTTTTGACGTTTAATGATGATTTGAAAGCATTTTTCTAAGAATTATTATTGCTACTACACATGCTTTAACCATAATGCACGTTCTATATCCAAAATTATTCTAACAGGTATTTCAAAAAAGAGTTACTGCCTATAAAACTACTTGTTGCTTTATTTTAAATAAAAAATAATTCGTGCTTGTTAAAGAAGTATTTATAAAGCATCTAACGATAGCTGGTTGAAAACAGAAATCTTAACTTTTGTAAAGGTAATTTCTGGTCATCAGAGTCTTTCATAGTCTCTAAAATGTATTCATGATTTAACCGGGGAAGCTGTAGCAGAATATTTTATATATAATTTTATATTTTTATATATTAAGTACTTTTATCCAACTTTTCAGGTATTATACATAAAAAATACATGCGTATTAAACCACGGCTGAGGCAATTAAAGTAATCCGGAACTGAAATAAATTATAGCTAATTTTTAATTAATAACAAACCATCAATTTAACAGCAATTTTCAATCAAATTCAAATATTTTCCGTTATAGCATAGTTACCAACAATTAAAAATGCTCAATAAAATTCTTACCACAATAATTACATTTCTATTGCAAGATTTCCACGTGAAAAATGAAAATTAAATAAATAGTTTGACGAATTTAAAGAAGGTAAATATTACGTCGTATTGGAAATATGATGGATCTCAGCAGGTCAATATATAACGTCATGTGAGTTTGAAAAAACGTATTGAAACATGATAAAAACCCGATTATGGAAATATTGGCATATTTCAACATTTTGATGCTCTCTGAATTTGTTTTCGCCATTTCTAAATCTATCCCATATGTATAGGTGTGTGTATGCTTGTATATTAGAATATCCACAAAGGTTTAGGTCCCTAGAGCTCATTCTTAGTGAAGAACTGAAATAAAGATTTCAGATTTTTTTAAAAATAAAATTCACAGAATTTTTGTACTTGCCATTTTCTTTAATCATAAAAAAAATGATTTAAATAAGAAAATACTCGGAAACAACCTTTCATCAAAAGGTTTTAATCTCGGTCTCAATCCAGTGTAATTATATAGTATTTCTATCGTATTGATAATGGAATTTTTATTTAATCAAAGCAGAATTCCTGTTATAAACAGGTTCCGTTTACGTAGGATTTACTGAACGAAGTACAGTAAAACTTGCAAAAATAGAATAGCTAGATATCGCAAAGTATTCCGTTTTAGGCAGGTATCCATCTAGGTAGGTAGATTTCAAGATATTCTTTTGAAAGGGTCTATAAAAAAATTTCCGTTAAAGATAGGTTCTGTCTTCACAAATCTTACTGTATTTAGTTTTAGTCGATGCAATGTATACTAACGAAAGCATGGTAGAAATTTTAAATAATTCATGCATCACGAAAAATCTGGACATTTGGTGTCTCGCGCAGTGGTTACGCGGGACACGTCTTGGAGCCCTGAAAATCCGGACATCCCGCGTAAATCAGTACACCTGGCTTGGCAACACTAGTCCTGATTTTTATTATTTTTTAGAGGACATTTCTATTTTACATATGCGAAAAACATTATTTAACAAGAAAGAAAAAATCATGCGTCAAGCATATATCATGAAACACTTTCCAACACATTCAGAATATTGTAACAAAACTGCACTGTTTAATAAGTTAAAATATTATAGGGGAGACTAGAGAGGGTTGACCATACGGTAGGCTTAACTCACCCATCAGTTTTCATATTTAAAAGAATTTCAGTATTTCATCAATAGGTGCCAACCAAAGCTACTGGAATGCTCAAACAACGATCTGTCTTTCATACAGATAATCGAAATAGGAATGGAAAAAATTAATTTTGAGGTGTTTTCAACCTAAAAGTTGAGTTTTATAGAAATATGTTGTAAGATTTTTTTAGATGAAATATATCATAGAAATTTAAATAAGGAGGTTTTAAGTAATGCAGAAATATCGAGCTTTTATGGCAGACATAAAGATTGTACAGTAAGTTAGGCTTAACATAACAATGTGCTACTCTTTAGAAAAGGGGCATGTGGGGATGCTTGAGCCAGTCAATATAAGGGAGGGATGGCCAGATGCTCAAGGCTCCCTTAATTAAGCGGTTTTGGAAAATTTTTTATTATACAGTGTGCATAATGAAAGGTTGATGGTTATATATAAATAAACGGTCAAGTACGAGTATTATCGCGCTCAGAGGGTTCCGTACAATAAATATATAAATTATTAACTGTATTATTAAAAAATTCGTGACTAAAATAAGGTGGATAAGTCGGATGTAGCAATCACAAAACTTTCTTCTATCTCATATGTGTTAATACTTTAAAATTCGCTATCACACTGCCAAAATTAAATGGCAATCTATATCCATTATGAGGATACTAAAAATAAGAAATTTCGTGCATTTAGTTCTTGAGATATGGTTATCTCTGAAATCGTGTAAATCCTGTAAAATGCAGTCTAGAAGCGCCATCTATTGTGTGATTTACACCAAAACCTTATCAGCAACAACTTATGTCAACGCCTAACTGAATCTGAAGTTTGGGGGAAATCCGTGGATTAATTTTTGAGATAGAGCTATTGCAAAAATCGTGAAAATTCAAGCATATAGTAGCACCACCTATTGGGCGATTAACACCAAAACTGAATCAGCAACAACTTGTGTCGACGTCTAACTAAATTAAGTTAGAGGAAAATTCGTGCATTAGTTCTTGAGATAGAGCTATTACGCGAATCGTGAAAAATGCAGCACAGCAGCGCTACCTGTTGGCGATTTACATTAACACGTAATCAGAACCAATTCATCAAGGACTAACTAAATTTGAAGTTTGATGAAAATCCGTGCATTAGTTCTTGAGATAGAGCTATTGCGGTAATCGGGTGAATCCTGCAAAATGCAGCATATCAGCGCCACCTGTTGGGCGATTTACACTAAAACGTAATAAGTACCAACTTATATCAAGCACTAACTGAATCGGAAGTTTGATAAAATGCCGTGAATTAGTTCTTGAGATAGATCTGTTGCAAAAATCGCGATAAATGTAGCATAGCAGTTCCACCTGTTGGGCGATTTATACCAAAAACTGATCAGCACCAATTTATGTTAGGGACTACCTGAATATAAACATTTATTAAATTCCGTGCATTAATTCTTGAGATAGAACGCCCACAAAATTTGTATCACATAGAGAGTCACAGACTCACAGACAGGCATTTTTTAAGAACATGTTTTTAGGGATCTCTCACCCCCTAAACGTATAAATCCGTCGAAAAATGGAAGCCGAACATTTTGACGGATACAATACTTTCTTCTTGTGAAGATAGAACAAAGTAAAGAAAAAAAGACTATGTAAAAAACTATACAGCGTAGGGTTTTGTATACTTGTATATATGCTAAAGTATGAATGGGCGGTATACCGTAAAAGTTTAAAGAGATATTAAGCCTAATAATATTGCTATTCCGCATAACTGTTATTTAAATCTTATCTTAATCTGTTTATGATGACCTTAATTTGGCTCTGACAATAAAAATAGATATTTAAACTTCATTTGGCATTTCATAAAACTAAATTTCGCGTCGAAATAAACTTTTCTTTTTACAGGGTAGCTATAACAAAACCTTTTTTCAATGTAAACTTGTCATTGTGCTAAGCGCGCTTCGAAAGGAGATCGCAAGATTGCAACAACGTCTTGATCCGTGCCGCGTTTTTCCAGATACGTTTTTAATTAACTTTTAAAGACGCGGGAGGCATATTGGGAGATCCACTCAATACAAACTAGTCGCGAATCCCATAGTGTTTATGTGATTAATTCTAAATCAATGCAAAAACCCTTGACGGGTTAAAAGTTTCTGACGCAGCACTTTATCTTATGCTCTAAGAATTTTAAATATGGAACTTAAAAATACTGATATCAAATTTTGAGTGACGTTATGCTATTTCTTAAAAAATATATTTGTATTTATTTCACCATTTTATTTTTGTTTTATTTATAATCGCATGTGCAAAAGTTATGTTCAACATGAAAAGCTGCATAAAATTTTATTCGCTGTTGCTTTATCATTTACATCTCTCATAAATTCAAAATATGTGTTTTAAAAGATATGATATAAAATTTAAGTGACGCCTTGATGTGACTTTAAAAGGTTTGTTTTTTAAAATTCAATTTAAATTATTTTTGACTTGGTTAAAATATTTTTTTTACATCTACACAATACTTTTAATTTTCCAATTCACTGTTAAATATATCACTTTCATTGAATCTATACTATGCATTGAAATGTATTTATTTCAATAAATTGATTTATCTTTTGTGTCACGCTATTCAAAATTGTGAGTAAGATTTATGTAAATGGTTTCTTTGCGTCATTGTGTCCAAACTACATGAAATGTATGAAAAAGGATAGTTTGACGCAAATAAACCATTTACATAAATCTTACTCACAATTTTGAATAGCGTGACACAAAAGATAAATCAATTTATTGAAATAAATACATTTCAATGCATAGTATAGATTCAATGAAAGTGATATATTTAACAGTGAATTGGAAAATTAAAAGTATTGTGTAGATGTAAAAAAAATATTTTAACCAAGTCAAAAATAATTTAAATTGAAATTTAAAAAACAAACCTTTTAAAGTCACATCAAGGCGTCACTTAAATTTTATATCATATCTTTTAAAACACATATTTTGAATTTATGAGAGATGTAAATGATAAAGCAACAGCGAATAAAATTTTATGCAGCTTTTCATGTTGAACATAACTTTTGCACATGCGATTATAAATAAAACAAAAATAAAATGGTGAAATAAATACAAATATATTTTTTAAGAAATAGCATAACGTCACTCAAAATTTGATATCAGTATTTTTAAGTTCCATATTTAAAATTCTTAGAGCATAAGATAAAGTGCTGCGTCAGAAACTTTTAACCCGTCAAGGGTTTTTGCATTGATATCATTACTTTTTTGAGGTTAGTGATAAAATGATTAAAAAAAAGATACTTATGGAATTTAATGCAGATTTAATTTTTACTATTTTATTACAATTTTCCTTATAGCAGTTTGTATATAAAAACAACTGGGTAAGTATAATCGCAGATCGCACAGAGGGTTTCATTTGATATTCCTTTAAAAACACTTTATCCTTAAATTAATAAATCCAAAATGTTAATTTATAATTATTAAATCTTTACATAGATGTAGCACCAATAGTTCCAATTTTCATGGGGCAGGGAACGCACGCTTTTAAACAAACCACCTTCCAATTGAAGTCATCAAAAACCAAGTTGAATAAGCCAGATCCCGTTGTGTTGTTTGACAAACAGCAGTCTCATGTCCCCTCCTTCCCCCCTTTTTCAAAATTTTTCAGACTAGTACCTAAGAATGGAACCGAAATAATTTTTTCTCTTCAGAAATTACGATAAAAAAATAGTATGCAGTACTCATAAATTTACTTTAATGCTATATAGGGTGATTATTAAGTTAATTATAACGTTTGGAATCTGTTGCATTGATGTCCGAAAGGTAGTTTCTGAGTTATGGAAGCTGGACCCATAAGGCGCCATAGAGGGGCGAAGCCCGCTAGTGTCTATCATAATTATATCTGCCATGTAGACTAATTGCGATATTTAATCAAAATAGCCCGCCCCCCCCCCTCCTCATCCCCGGAAATATAACAAATACAAAATGTGTCTTTATAAACCTATCGTCAAATAGGTTTTTATTTCTTTTTCCCTAAAAAAAAACATGATTTTTATATCCGTAACGTAAATAGCGGACGAAGCCCGCTAGTTCCTATCTTAATATATATTTTTAATAATTTTATATAGTCTATAATAAAAATCAGACTTAAAATAGTCTAGTTCCATGAGTACTTGTAGTGTCAGTTACATGCTACGATTTTTGGATACCAGTATTTTAGAACGGGAAAATGTGACTTATTTTATCGGAGATATCTCATTAATTGAATAAGGTGAAGCAAACTTTTTGAAAAAAAGGTGGCCAACAAGCATGGCAGTTATCAGCTATGTGACTTTGTGCTAAAGTCCATTAAATTGATCTGCTTTAAAAAGATTACGGAAGATTGAATTATAGTAGAACCTGGATTAACCGAGCTTCGATTAATCGAGGTTTCTGTTAACCGAGTCGATAACAAAGTCTGATTTTTTTTCCTTTTGAATGAGCCTTAAAAATAACCACACTCTTTAGCTCACTGTCCGCAGTGTTGAATCCAGACCTTTACCTCCGGGGGGGAAATTTTGATCCCTGGGGGGGACACTAGTATTCCAACATGAAATTTTCTCTGATTTCATTAATATACCAAAACCTGCTAAAGCGGAATCTCCGAGGATCAGAAAAAGTTTCTGTCTTAACAAGTATCCCTCCAGTCGGGATTTTGAAAATCTTCTGTTTCCATAGATTATGCTATATATAAGTTTCTATTTTTTAATTTCAAATTGAAAATTTAAAAAACTTTTAAAAATTCTATTTAATTTAAGATACTCTTGTACTTTATTGTGCCCAAACCATTATTGAAAAGATAAAAAATAAGTGTGGCATTCTTAGGTTACTGTCACTCCACTTCTAAATATAACTTATATAAGTTATGGTCATTTGTTTTTTATTTAATCTCATTATATCCTACAGTTTAACTTGCCATACAGGATTTGAATATCCCATTTCATAAAAGTTTTGAATCAACATTGCTACAATTTACCTCTGAAATATTTCTATTAATATACAGTTATTCATGAAACAGCACCGAAAAATGGCAATAAATCACAATTAAATAATAAACTTCGTTACAAGAATAACAAACAGAGTTTACAAATAATACAATAACAAATTTTTATTATTTGATATTTACTTATTATTTAATAATGATGCTTTCAGACACAGACGCGGACAGTATTAAATGGAATAGGGAGATTTTTCTCCCTTTTTTCGTGGGGGGAGAATATAGTTGGGCAACGCCCTACTATGTTAAAACCTTTTACTGTAGATGAAAATTATATTTTTTTTCCTCTTAATTTTTTAATTATTTTGTAACGTCCGCAATATTTTCAAACTTATGAAAGATAAAAGTTATGTAACATTTCAAAATCTAAAATTGAAACCCCATTTGTATACTTCTATCTGCGTCTATGTTTAAGTATAACTTCTTAATATTAATGAAAACAAATCTTCCGTAACATTCATGTCCACTAAAGAAATAGAGATTTCACTCTTTTTTTAAATACTTTAATTTTATAAAATATTAATAGCAATTTAAATAAATAATACCATATAATGTGTATGTACTAAATAGTAATTATAATATTCTATATGTAAAACCATCAAATCTACCTTGTGTATAAAACTAATCCTTACTTCTTATAAAGCACAGTTTTTGATAAATCGCATAAGTTCAGTATTAAATTTGTAATTGCTCACCTTTAAACTAAGCGAATGCGTCTTGGTTTCGAAGATGCATAATGTGTGATCACTGCATCGATGAATTCATCTGTTGGCTCCTCATCACCTTCGATAGATACTTTAATACACGATTGTAAAGTATCCTGCCCCATGCGATTTCTGAGTTTTGTCATAATTCTATTCATTGTGCTAAATGACCTTTCTACACTCGCTGTTGAAATTGGTACACACAATACACACTCGGCAAGTTTTTTCAAAACTTCGTATCCAATATCAGCTTTTAAAATGAAAGAAGCGACATCTGTACTGGTATCATCTAAATTACTGTGTGCAACGTACTTAAAAGAACGGAGATCTGCCACTGCTGCATCCTCTTCCTGAATTCCAAAAAGATGGCACAGCTCCTTACACTGCTTTTCATTTATTTTTACAAATTCTCCAAAGCTTCGAAAAAATGCACATAGTTCTATTAAGCGCAGTGCTTTATCATTAAATCTTTCTTTAACTTGATGAATCATTTTTTCTATAAAAGTTTTTGCACTTTTTAAGCAATTTTTTTTCGTGTCATTAAAATTTATGCTCTTAATTTCTGATGCATCACTCTCGAGACCTTTAATTTTAATGTGCAATTCGTTATTATCATTGTCAGTATCACAAAAGTTGGCAATTTCTTGCAAGTGATCAACTGTCCCAGAAACAAGTTGAGGAAGAAATGAAATGCTAAGAGTTTTCTTTTGAAGAATTTTGCTTAAATTCGATACAGCATTAAGTGTTTCGTCCATAACGACTAAACTGATTATAAAACTAATATTAATCATTTCCAAGAGAATACCACCAGCTAAACTTGCTAAATCAGCACCATCCTTGTGTATGTGTTCGCATGCAATCATAATCGATTTAAAGGATAAAAATACAGCATGAACAGTACGGTAATTGCTAAGCCAGCGTATATCCGTTGCCTCAGGTATGATTTGAACGGGTTCTTCTAAAGCTTTCTGTATTTCGTGCAAAATTTTTCCTCTCTTAGGAGAACTATGAAAAAGTTTATAAATATCTTTAACTGTGTGAAAAAATCGTTTAATCATTATAGTCTTGTTTCTTGAATTAGTGACAGCTAATGATAGAATATGGGATCTGCAATGAATGTAAGGCACTTCGCATTGTTTAGCTTCTGAAATACGAGCACGAACACCAGTTATACTACCACTAAAGTTCGCTGCACCATCAAAAGAACATGAAACCAATTTATCATATGACATATTTCTTTTTTTTAAAGCATCATCTATAGCTAAAAATATTGATTCAGCATCAGTTCTTTCTAAGTATATTATGCACAAAAATCTTTCTCTTACTTCGCAAACTGGATCATGGACGACGTGCCGCACCATTAGTGATAATTCACTTTGATTGTTTATGTTCGTCGACTCATCTCCCATTATAGAATAATACTTACCATTAAGTATTTTGTCATCTGCTTTGTCTAAGATTGTGCCTATTGAGCTTAATATTTCAGAAGCAGTTGATTTACTTATGTAAGTCGATCTTTCACTTTGAGACTTAACCCAGTCGCGAAGAGTTTCATTTTCTCTCATTAAAATTCTTTGAACTAAGGGTTCATATTTTGTAGTATGGGGTATCTCCTCTTTAGCTAAAAAATACACACTCCTAATTAATGAAGATAAAGCTTGTCTATTTTTATCCCTTTCGTCTTCGCTGTATTGGATTATTTGTGTGTGTATAGGAGCATTTAAATTCTGTAATCTTTCATTTTCCATAAAAACAGATTTGCAATGTTTGTCTGATTTTGAGTGTTTTTCAAGTTTTCCTGTACTGCCAGTTGCTTTCCTAAAATTTGTGAAGGGCACTGATATGAATACTCCACTTGTTTTTTGGAATACCTCTACATCATTTTTTAAATGCTTTTCACAGAGCTTGCAAAATGCACCACCACGAGTTCGATCAAAATACAGCCATTCATATTTATCTTCCCACTGTTTTTGATATTTGAACTTGCGTCCAACATTTTTATCTTCCGGTTGAGGTTGTCCACTAACAGTACTACACGAAGGTATCGAGGGTGGAACTATCGCATTGCAGGTTTCGCTTTCATTCAAAGTTAGTTGAGAGTTATTATTTTGATTTTCAACAGATGACTGTACTAAAGGTTCTTCACTACGTCTTCTTTTTTTAATTTGAATATAAGAAAATAATTTCGACTGTTTTGACATAATTCAATATCAAAAATAATTCCTATCTAATATTCAATTTAAGCTGTAATTTTTATCTGTAACAATCAAGACAGAAAAGCGCAATAGATTAACCAGACACAGTGTCGTCTAGAACTAGCGTCACCTAATTGCTTATTGGTAGTCTTTGAAAATGAAATTTCCCTAGCATTCTACAATAAAATAAGAAAAATAAAATATTTTATGTTAGCGAACAAGTAAATACCGGATGTAATTTATAAAGTTTGCATAGAAATATTTAGACATTTTCAGTAACTAAATCTTTTTAAAACTATTAAGTATGAAAACATTTCTGTGCCTTTAATTCAGTTGTCCATACCCGCTCAAAATATATTATAATAATGTTTTTGACAGCATAATCAATTTATCATTCGATAAATGAATTTGGTTTTTCCAAGAGAAAATTACAATTAGATAAAGCAGTTATTTGTGTAATACGGGATAAACAAATGGACTATTACTGAAAGGATTAACTTTCAAGATATTTTATGAGTGAACGGAATAATACCAATATATCATATTTTAATTAAGAAACGCACAAATTTAGAATTTCACAATAAGGAAGTAATAATATTTATTTTATGAGCTAGTACTTTGTAACAGAAAAAGTTTTATTTATGATACATGAAATTAATATTGTTCGGACCTTGTGCGCATGCCGAACGAGCTCCGTAGCTTTGCGGTCATGTGACCCAGTTCAGTTGTTGCTTAGCTGCCATTGCGGCACGTTGTGTATTCGAGCGGGTCTTATCCCCAAGTATATAGTTGTTCTTTAGCTGCCATTTCGGCACATTGTGTATTCGAGCGGGTGTTATCCCCAAGTATAGTATGTTGTTGCTGAGCTGCCATTGTGGCACATTATGCTATAGCGGGTCTTATCCCCAATTATTCTGTTGCTTATAGCGGGAGTATTCCCCAAAAGATGTTTTATGAACGTCACTTGTTCTAACAGCGGGTTATTACCCCAAAGTCACCTCATCATTCTACATGTTTTTCAGTGTTTGTGATTGTTTGTAACATTTGTGTGCTGTGTGATAAAATGTGAAAAAGAAAACTATTTGTCTTCAATCTTAAAGTTACACACAGTATTCACATACATTCTAGTGGTCCGTCGAGCCGGAGCGAAATAGCTGCTATGGAAAAATTAAATAGAACAAAAGGTGCTCTAAAAGGCGCTATAACGAAATTAGAAAATTTCGTAAAAGATAATACAGACGAAATTAATTACTCGAGTACTGAGCTCGAAATAAAGATTCGAAAATTACCCGAGCTGCAAGCAAAAGTATCGGAAATACGGGATAAATATTATGATATCCCTGATATTAAGGACTTACCAGAAATCGAAAACGAGTTAGATGAACTCGAAGATCGTCTCGAGAAACTTGAGGTAAGTCTCAACATATTTCTTAAAAATCTTAAAGTTTCTGAAATAAATGTGCATGCTGATAGTATTGAATCTATAAGTTCGAATAATATTAAAGTTAAGTTACCTGAAATCCCACTACCAACATTCAATGGTAAATATGAAGAGTGGTCAATCTTTAAAGTACAATTTACAAATTTAATCATAAATAATGCTCAGTTAAATGACGCTCAGAAGCTGTTTTATTTGCGAGCATCGCTAAAAAATGAAGCAAAACAACTAGAGAGTCTAGACGATTCCTTTGAATCATTGTTTACAGCACTTACTGAAAGATTCGAAAATCAACGTTTGCTCATTGACACTCATTTATCGGCCATAATTAATTATGAAAAAATACATTACGAGTCTTCTAAAGAATTGAGATCCTTTATTGATTGTGTAAATAAAAATTTGAGGGCCTTAAAAGTATTACAATATGAACAAAACAATCTGTCTGATGCTATCCTTATCAATATTATATTGCAAAAGGTAGATAAGGAATCTCGAAAATTATTTGAATATTCGATTAAAAAATCAGAATACCCGCAATTTAATGAATTAATGTCATTTTTGGAAAACCGCAGTTCTACGTTAGAAAGCGTAAATAGATACTCTGCTTCAAAACCCTTAAACAAAAACATTCCTCTTTCGAACAAACAAAAAAATTTCATGCTAAATTCGAATGATAAATCGAATGGAAAAACTTGTATTCTGTGTAAATTGGCCTTTCATAATTTGAACAAATGTTCTCAGTTTCGAAAAATGAATGTTTCTGAACGATACGATTTTGTGAAGAAAAATAAGCTGTGTATTAATTGTTTGAATAATTCTCATTGCGTAAATTCTTGCATTTCAAAATATAACTGTAATACCTGTGGATTGCGACACAGCTCATGGCTTCATCGAGAAAAAGAAAATAAATCCAAAAATGAATTGGCTTCCCCCCAAATTTCCTCCCCTCTTGCAGGTGCGGTAAATAGAGAAACGAAGAACATTTCGGTAAATAACGAATCATTAAAGACCTTGAATAATATAAGTAAAGAAAGAAAATCAATTTTATTGAGTACATGCTTTGTTTTTATAGAAGATAATTTCGGAAATAAACGAAGGTTTAGAGTCATTTTGGATAATGCTAGCAATGTCAATATTTTAACTAAGGATTGCGCTGACATGCTGAAATTTAAAAAAGGGATAATTAATGTATCCGTTACAGGATTAAACGGTTATACTTATAATGTAAAACATAAAATTTCGAGTGTAATTACAAACGAAGATGGCTCTTTCAGGGAGAATATAGATTTCTTAATTGTTCCCAAAATCACGGATGTAATTCCATCAAAGCAATTAAATGTATCGGACATTAATTTACCGAATATTGTGGAATTGGCAGACCCCACATTTTTCAAACCGGGAAAAGTTCACGCATTGCTTGGCGCTGAATTATTTTATAGAATTTTAAAGCATAATTCAGTTAAGATAAATGATAAACTTTTTCTGCAAGACACTGTTTTTGGATGGATCCCAACTGGGGCGCTAGAGGAGAACACGCAAACAAACAATATTACTATGTGCAATTTCGTTAGAGATTTCGATGAAATAAATGATAATTTAAAACAATTTTGGGAGCTTGAGTCTATAGGCATTAAACATGGAGATCCGAAAATATCGGAAACTGATCAAGCACAACAAATATTCGATAAAACTGTCAAATTTGTAGGCGATCGTTATGAAGTTCAGTTACCCTGGAAGAGAGACTGGAAGGATTTAAATGATAATTTTAATGTTGCGAAACAGCGTTTGGAAGGTCTAAAAAGAAAATTTTATCGAAACCCAGAGCTTTTTCGACAATATTCTGAAATAATCACGGAATATTTAAAGCAAGGAATTATAGAGCAGGTGCAAGAAAATGAACCTGTTTTAGACAGGGCAGTTTATTATTTGCCCCATCATGCGGTCTGTAAAGAAGATAAACTTACTACAAAGGTCCGAATCGTCTTCGATGCCAGCTCTCATGATAACAATGATTTGTCCCTTAATGATTGTTTATGGCCCGGCACCAACTTAAATCCACTTCTATTTGATATTTTAATCCACTTCAGATTATACGAAATTGCCTTTTCTTCTGATATCGAGAAGGCGTTCCTTCAAATCTCACTAGCTGAAAAAGATCGGGATTCTGTCCGTTTTCTGTGGTATGATGATGGTTTAAAATCTTTCAAGGTCTTCAGATTCAAACGTGTTATTTTTGGAGTCAATGCCTCTCCATTCCTCCTATCTGCTACAATAAAGGAGCACATCAAGCGGTTTATGAACCTACACCCAAGAACTGTTCACCTACTCGATAAATATATTTATGTGGACGATTTTATATCTGGCGAAGATACGCTGCGAGAAGCTCTTGATGTTTCCCTGAATGCTAACAAAATAATGTCTGAAGCAGGAATGATTCTTCGAAAATGGATAACAAATGATGAAGCGTTACTGCAGTGCTGGCAAAAGGAAGGTTTAAATATTCAAGCAGAACATGCTGCAATAAGCCTAGGAAGCAATCTAAGCAAGGTATTAGGAATGTCCTGGAAAACAGAAGAAGATTGTCTGACATTCGAAGTCAAAAGTTTAATAGAATTCTTGTCATCGCAAAAAAGCTCAAAACGTCTACTATTGCAAGCAGTTGGTAAAATCTTCGATCCGTTAGGCATGCTGACGCCATTCACCATTAGAATAAAATGCCTGTTCCAAGAACTATGGCTAAAGAAGACAGCATGGGATGAACAGTTACCAACTAATGTGCACGAAAAATGGTTAAAGTGGCTCGAAGAACTTCCAAATTTAGCAGAATTAAAAATTCCGAGGAAATTCTTGGTTGCTTGAATCAAGTAATAGCTGTAGAAATACACGCCTTTTCTGATGCTAGTAAAATAGCGTATGGATCTGCAATTTATCTGAGAATAAAAAGAGAGAGTGGTGTGGAAGTCAATCTCGTGACTTCAAAGAGTCGTGTTGCACCGATAAAGGAGATAACTCTGCCTCGGCTAGAACTTCTCGGAGCCTTACTAAGTGCAAGACTGACCAATAAAGTAAAACCCATCCTAGATCAAAAAATCACATCGAAGGTGTACTATTGGACAGATTCCAAAATAACCTTATTCTGGATCAAAGGATCATCAAAGCGATGGAAGCAGTTTGTGGCAAACCGTGTCATAGAGATTAATGCACTTTCAGATTCGAACTCTTGGTATCACTGTTCTAGCAAGGACAATCCTGCCGATCTCTTGACCAGAGGTGCGAGTGTTAATTCTCTTGTAGAGAATCCAATGTGGTTTAGGGGACCAAAATTCCTAGCAGCTGATGACTTAGTGACTGAGCAAAAAACTATTTCTGTGCCAGAAACAGATTACATTCCAGAGACTAAATCAAAATATAAAAATAACTGTAATGATTTCAATTCTAATATTTCTCTTTCTCTTTTCAGGAATCCTGAAGAAGTAGATTTTTTTCTCAACATAAGTGGTAAATACTATAGTATTCTTCGCATACTGGCATATGTTTATAGGTTTTTTCACAATTGCAAATGTAAGTTAGCAGACCGGCACAGAGGCAGCCTCACAACCCCAGAAATAAAAAATTCTGAAGTTTCTCTAATTAGATTAGTACAAAATGCAGAATTTCAGGAAGAGATTAAGGGTTTAAAACGGGAATCAAGGGTTCCCCCTTCCAGTAAAATTAAATGTTTATCCCCTTTTTTGGATCAAGATAATATCTTAAGAGTTGGCGGTAGGTTGGAAAATTCAGATTTAAACTTTGATAAGAAGCATCAAATCATTTTGCCGAAAGGCCATAAGCTCACAAAACTCATATTTGAGCATTTTCACAGGAAGTATTTTCATATTGGTCCCCAAACTTTAATCCATTACGTACGAATGCGGTTTTGGCCCGTAAGTGGAAAAAATTTAGCGCGAAAAGTAGTGCATGATTGCGTTGTCTGTTTTAGGAACAACCCGGTTACTGCTAAACAAATCATGGGTGACCTCCCATCGGAAAGAGTAACTCCAAATTTTACGTTTAACCATACAGGAGCCGATTTTTGCGGCCCTTTTGAGATTAAATATAAAAATCAAAGAAAGGGGATTTTTCATAAGGTTTATGTCGCGATTTTCGTTTGCTTAGTAACAAAGGCTATTCATTTAGAAATAGTAACGGATCTAACTTCTGATGCGTTTATCGCCGCACTTAAACGCTTTGTTTCAAGGCGAGGGAAATGCGCTTCTATTATGACAGACAATGCTACGAATTTTAGGGGTGCTAAATCAGAATTGCACAAACTTCATGAGTTAGTTCGTAGACCGGATGAAAAATTAGCTAATTACCTTACTTCAGAAGCTATTGAATGGAAGTTCATTCCTCCTAGATCGCCCAATTTCGGTGGTTTATGGGAGGCTGGTGTAAAATCTTTCAAGTATTATCTTAAACGAACATTAAAAGGTGCTAGATTGACTATGGAAGAATTCCAAACAGTCACCACCCAAATCGAAGGGGTACTAAATTCGCGTCCCTTAACTCCGTTATCGACCGATATAAATGATTTTAATGCATTGACACCAGGCCATTTCCTAATTGGTCGGCCTATCGATGCCATTCCAGAACCTCAATTGATTGATATCACAGAATCGAGATTATCTAGGTGGCAGAGAATCACTAAATTCGTCCAATTAATTTGGAGGAATTGGCAATTAAATTACTTGAGTCATCTCCAAAACCGTTCAAAATGGCAGGTAAAGGGGGAAAACATCAAACCAGGGGCGATGGTAGTCATAAAGGAGGACAATTTACCTCCCTGTAAGTGGATGCTAGGACGAATCTTAGAGGTTATACCAGGAAAGGACGGTAATGTTAGGGTTGCAAAGGTAAAAACAGCCTCGAATATCTTTCTTAGATCCATATCTAGATTGTGTGTCTTGCCCATTAATGAAACCTAATGTACATACTTATTTCTCATTGTTTATGTATTTTAAGGTGCATCTAAGATTTACATGTTATTTTACATTCAACTTTTCTTAAGAATACATCGAACTATTTTTAGAAAAGAGCTTAAATTTTGTAACAAAGAATTTAATTTTATTGTATTGTATAGTCCTTATTGTTGCTACTTATTATTATTGTACTTGTATTGTAATATTATTATGTGGTATTGGTATTTTATTTAGTTCTTGTATTTATAGTGTATTTTAATATTTTGAATGTGCTACGCACATTGCAACGCGGGGCGGCATGTTCGGACCTTGTGCGCATGCCGAACGAGCTCCGTAGCTTTGCGGTCATGTGACCCAGTTCAGTTGTTGCTTAGCTGCCATTGCGGCACGTTGTGTATTCGAGCGGGTCTTATCCCCAAGTATATAGTTGTTCTTTAGCTGCCATTTCGGCACATTGTGTATTCGAGCGGGTGTTATCCCCAAGTATAGTATGTTGTTGCTGAGCTGCCATTGTGGCACATTATGCTATAGCGGGTCTTATCCCCAATTATTCTGTTGCTTATAGCGGGAGTATTCCCCAAAAGATGTTTTATGAACGTCACTTGTTCTAACAGCGGGTTATTACCCCAAAGTCACCTCATCATTCTACATGTTTTTCAGTGTTTGTGATTGTTTGTAACATTTGTGTGCTGTGTGATAAAATGTGAAAAAGAAAACTATTTGTCTTCAATCTTAAAGTTACACACAGTATTCACATACAAATATTATAACCTCAAAATATAATGAATAAATATTTCACTGGATAGGAAAAGCTTATTTAGATAAATTATTAGCGTGATATGATACATTCAATGAATTATTATGTTTATTGTTAAGATTGAATAAGGGATATTAAGCGAAAAAATACATTTTGTGGTATAGTTTAAATACATTTTAGAGAAATTGAGAGTCTAATTAAAAATATCTAAATAATTTAATAATTGATGCAATTAGAGTAAGTAAGCCAAAAATATGTGATTTGACATCACACCTGTCAATAATGGAATCTTCTCCTAACCAGAAAATTTTTACGGTCCCAATGAAAGCAATTGTAGTATATTAAACCGCAAATATAAAATTGAAAGGGGTGGAAGAAAAATTCCGTTACAGACACATTTCCGTCTTAGAAAGTATCACGCAGTGCACTATTTTTGCTTGAACCGTATTTTTTTTTGTTGTTGTTTAAGAGAGGATTCCGCATTCCGCTATAGACAGGTTCTGTTTCCTAGACTTTACCACATTTAATTTTTTCGAAAATGTTAATGAAATAAATTTATACCAGTTACTTTATAATTTTACAAAAAAAAAAAAAAAAAAAAAAAAAAAAATTGGAATTAGTATTTAACAACAATTTCTTACAGTTTAATCTCGTATATGGCACCAAAATTAAAATTTAAGTTTTACTACCGGTATGCTTTAATATTATGCAAGTATTAGCGGTATGCTAATTAATAATTATGTAATTTGTTTCTTCTTCTTCTTCTTTAAAATCTTATAACTGCTATTGTACACAAAAATATGACAAGCACCTATTGTGCAAAAAGTTAGCTGAAAGGTTAAATATTAATAAACAGAATAAACATTAATTTCGTAATTTTTTTTTTAATTTGTACGATTTTCCGAATAGCTTGTAAGACTTACTTATACAAAGCTGTTATATGTCGTAAAAACTGAACCTATCTGTAACGGAATAATACCTTAGAAGGAACATTTCCTTGTAATTGACGACAAAAATGCTATGCAAGTATATCTGTTAAGACAGAATTTTTTAACGGTATCTTACGATTCCATCTTAACAGGTTTTTCGGGAGAATTCGAAGGAAAATATCACGACTAGGAAAAATAAGGAGAAAGTCAAAAATGTCCTCCGGGAGGGACATTTTTGAATCCCGGGGGGGACATTGCCCCCCGGGCCACCCCCTGAAATCAACACTGACTGTCCGTGCTATACAGGCCCTTCTGCCCCCAAAAGCCCTCAACTCCAAAGAAACATTGGACCCTGAGAAGTCAATAGCGAACAATGCTTTGTTTCCAGTGGCTGTGTGAACTTTCGTAAATTTTTCAATTTGCATTTTAAAATTTACTACTGGTAGTTAATTTTCTTTTTAAATTTGTTAAGCTGTGAAACAGAACTTTACATATATTTACTTTTATTATTTAAAAAACGTTCTATATATATTTTTTAAAAGAGATGTTAAATTCGCAAGCACGGCGAGTTTTTACACACAGTTTCTATTAACCGAGATTTCCGATTCCGATTTACTAACAGTCCCAATTAGCTCGGATAATCGAGGCTGCTCTGTATAATTAAAAAATCAATGGCGATCTTACTGTAAACGGGTTTCCCTTTTACTGAGGGATTTCAAAACCGAATCAGCTGATGTTAGTTGCTGTTTCCCTGCTTGATTAAATAAGATTAGTTAAACATTTGAAAATTACCAAATATAAAAGGAACTAAGTCAACAGAGTCTTTGCTTTATGGTATTTTTTAACAACGCTATAAGAAAATGATTTTAAATAAGAGATTTTAAATGTAACGTTTTAAATCTGACATAATTTTCACCAAACTTTCCTTTCTCTTTGTAACATTCAACTGAAAATATTTTTATTATTAGAAAGATAATATTATTATTTGCGCTACCTTAAAATTATTAACTATAGTTAAAAATATCATCTCGAAATTTGAAATAAATCTCTCATATAAATATATTTTTTAATTTACACTGTTTTGCAATATGTTTTGTAATGTGTTTTGTAAACTGTTTTGGCCACTTTGGCCAATATGACGTAATTTCCTCCATTTACGACTTTTAACACATATCAATGAATTTATTATTTAAAAATTTTCTTTTTCTTTTAATATTCACGTGTAAATATAATTTTTATGACGTAATTTTCAATGTTTTCCTTCTTTTAATGCGTAATCATTTAATTCTAATTTGAAAATAATTGATTATTTTATAATTTTCTTTCATTTTAAGTAAGCATGTGTAAAAACAATTTTTATGACGTAATGTTTAATATTTTCCTGCTTTTAACACGTTATCATTTAATTCTAATTTAAAAGGATTTTTTTTCTGTTTATAATAGTCACGTGTGAATAAATTTTTAATTTAAAGGATATATTATTCTTTGCGCTGTTTTAACATTTGGCAACAATTTAAAAGAACCTTTTCTAAAATATGTAAAAAATATCTCTGGAAATTCTGAAAATTTTAATTTAAAATTGAAATAAACCGTCAAAAAATTAGGCAAGTTAAGAATAATAAATGCACTCTGCAAACTTCGAGTTTCTATTGAATGATTAAATTGAATGAAAATGATTAAATTCCCATGTATATTTTTTTTCCTATGAGACTTTTTTAATGAGACAATTTTATCCAGATTTAACATTAAATATTTCTTAAAATAATTCTTCGATTTAAAAACTGTCTACTTCAACATTTTTATCAAACATTTCTCTATAATATTACGCAATTGCGTCAAAAGATGGCGACACCAGAATTCTGATATGCTTATTATGTAAACTGTAAATATTGCAAAGAATTGTCTCGGGGTTATCAAACTTCATTGATATTTATAAATAAAACATTTCAACTAAATTATTTATTATAAAAGAATTATTACATCACAATAGCTTTTATGCAAGGAAAATAATAATTATAATAATAATAATATTATGGATGTCAGTGATTATATATTGATTGACCGTCATAATAATAAAAAATGTTATTATAAAAAGAAGAGCTGAAATGAATAATTTTTTTACGTTTCTGATCGTGTGATTTATATTCAAATAATAATTATTAATGTATATTTTTTGTAAAGTGATTGAAATTAAATATATTTATAAAATTTATGGTAATATTTTTATTGTTGAAAAATTGTCAAGAAATAATCATCATCAAATTGGCGTCATTATAATTGTAATTTTATTTAACTTAATAGCAATTAAAAAAATTACAAAGGAACTGAGAATAATGGTCAACTAGCAGACTTAAAAAAAAAAAAAATTCACATGTGAAAACACGTATTAGGGAGTATCGAACTGCCTATCTTAAGGTCAGTAAACGATGGCCCTTAGCCACTCAGCCAGTGGGAAGACAAAATTTTTCTCCCCAAAAGTGGTTAAAAAGAAAGCGTGTGTATGAATACAGTGTCATGCATTTTCGGTGAAGTTTCCATAGAATGGCGAAGAAATATAGTCCGATTTTTCATGCGCATTATAAAACGAACAAGAGTCTTGCTGGAAACAAGTAAATTGTTATTTGGTTCATCTGAAACATATTTATTTGATTTTTAAAAAATCGCCCGTGTCATTTTCGAGAGAAAAAAAAATCGAATTATTTAACGAACGAGAGTTTTCCCAGAAAAAAGAAAAGTGTTATTCACCTCGCCTTAATCACATTTATATTATGTATCAATTTAAAAATAATCGTTAGAACCGTTTTCGAGATTTTCAAATTAGGAACTTCCTCGATATTATACCAACGTTTTCACTTTAAAAATAGCTATTTAGATCTCAAAATATACTGCACGTAGAAATGCAAAAATTTCAGTATACGATTAGACTGCAGATATAAGACTGTTCTAGAAAATTCAGAACAATAAGACATATATCTGCTGAGTTATTAAAAGGCGGCTTTTCGCGTTTTCTTTGATGTCGAGTTAGCTGTATATATGAGTTCCGCCATCTACGAATTCTATGATACGATACGATACGATTTTAACGATACGATACGATACGATTTTAGGCTTAAGGCTGCGTCACTCAAAATACTACCGTCTTCCATGATTAGTCTGTTTTAACAATTTGACGTTCTTGCTTTTATACTGCTACTGGACATTGTATTACACAAATGTATCATTAAAGGTTGTTATCTGGACTTAATCCGATGGTACATAGAGTATGCCGCCCCTGTCAATATGTATGTCCAAATCGTCGGTGTCTTTAAGGGTTAATATCTCGGCTAATTACCGACGATTTTTTTCAAAAATCATTATCAACAATACTTTTATACTTCTGCTACGATAGGTACCTCCAGCTCTCCTCAACTCCTTTGCTGAATGCTCGCAAATCCAAATGGAAATTTGTGTGTAACGAAAAAATACGATTTTATCAAAAACTATGTAATCTAGGGTAATCGCTATAATTTTCCTGCAAGGTTTAAGTTAACGTCTATTACCTCAATTTTTTTCATAATTTTAGTTTCAATAGATTCGGAAATAGATGGGGGGGGCGACATATTTTTGCACTACATTTTCGACGATATCTCTGAAAATATAATACCTAAAATTAAAAGAAAGGTATTTTTGAGTTCAGCGTTACGAAAGCTTTCACACGATATACAAGGAAAAGATTTTTTTTTCAAGTAACTTAATTAGCCCCTCTACATTTTTCCTAAAAATATTTATAAATGTTTAATAATCTGTAAATATGTAGGTCAATAGTCTTTATTACTTCCCCCAATTTGAACTTTCCACGTTCAATAGTTTACGAGTAAAATGGCTGTGACAGACAGACACAGTATATCATTCTGCGCCAAGTAGTATCTTAATAATTATTGATCTTATAATGGTTCCGTTTTTACTTTTTAAGTACGGAACCCTAAAAAGACTGTAAATTTATTCTGAAAAACTACAATAAAATAAGGTGATGGAAAAGAAAATGTTTAAAAAACTGATTAAAGAAAGATGTGAAAAATTGCTATAGTATCCACTGCAAAAAAAAAAAAAAAAAAAAAAAAAAAAAAAAAAATGTAATGAAATATACATGGGAAAGTTGATAGGAACTTTTTTCCATTTAAATATTACGTACAATAGGTAAATAGGAACAGTCGAAAACACTAGGAAATATGAAAGCAGTAAGTCGTAACCCTTTCAGGGGCAGTGGTATGTTTATGAAACCATTTAATTTTAATTCCCAAACGCTGCAATCTCACCAGAATTTTGCTAAAATCTATTCCATTTCATATGTATGTGAAATATAGCCTTTTCCCCATTTCCAAATAAATTTGTTCGCCAATTCCGGTGTCAGTCATTTATTTTAGTACTTTTAGTACTGAAAGTACTTTGCCTCTGAAAGGGTTAAAAGATGTTAATGATAAGTTAAGTGGTCATGCGGCTGCAAAAGAACATAGCATTGATCGAAAAACTTTAGGAAGATATGTAGGAAAATTCCATCAGGATGATTACAGTGAGATGAAGCCATACTATGTGACAACTAGAGTTGTCAGGTCGAGTGTCACAAAAAGTAGGACAAGGAGGCAAAAAAAAAAAAAAAAAAAAAAAAAAAGCAGGACAGTGGCTCCTAAATCCGGACATAATAATACATTAAACCCTATGAAAACTGAACTTGTTCCTAACGGAATATTCTCTTAAATGTTAAAATTTCATTTTTCTTGCTCTAAAATTATATCTACTCAGACAAAATCCTGTTTAAAACAAAATTTTTCTCCTCTGACTTGCGATTGCGCCTAAACAGGTTTGTTTAAGCATCATATTCTCAAAAATATTTTTAATAATAATAGCATGTAGCATAAAATTATTTTGCTTTTCTTAAACTGATTTCATTTCTCTTCGCAAATATTTCAATATAAAACAAAGTGGGTCAAGCCTCCCATATAATGGGTCAACCCTCCCATATATGGGGCACCTTGACCCATTATTTTCTCATGATTAAAATCATTCATTTTTCAAATTTCTTATATATTACACTTATGTAGCAATTTTATTGTATACTCTAAAAAATTATATATAAAACTTTATTCTACTTTCAATATTTAAAAAATAAAAAATCTTCTAAGAAGGGGGTCAACCCCCCTTCCCCCCCGCTCCCTGTCTCCCCTATCTAATTCAACCATATGGAAACGCATAACCAATTTCAGCTGTTCCCATCTACAATCGGAAAGTTTTCCGAATTATTTGAGCAACCCTGTATATGATACATAGACTTGTAACTTATTAACTACATTCATGCCAAAATACCTATACCTCAGTTGAAAATTCTCCTTCAGCGATTTCTGCTAATACGGAGAATGGTACGTGAATACTTTTGTGCAGCCCTGTATATGAGGTATAGAATTTATATTAAGTGAATAACATGCAAAAAAATAGTTAAATTTAAAGGCGCATACCGAATTTTAAGTACTTCAAGCAATTATTACTCAAAGACAGTACTGTAACCGATTTCTTTTGTGTGTGCTATGAATGGCCTATGAATGCTATGAATGCTATGAATGGCCTATTCTAACGTATTCGTAGTGAAATTAGTGATTTATATCCGTTTCAATACATTTTAAATAGCGTAATCTGGTTAAAATACTCTGTAAACGATTTTTCCCCATATACCATAATGTAATGAAATTTTTTGAGTTCCCCTGTAAATGAACTATTACAGTAAACTCTGTCTAAGGCGGAATCGGTCGGGACTGAGCAAATTTTCCGTGGTAGACAATATTCCGGCTTATGCAAAAGAGCGTGATTTATTGAAATGAAGCATACGTCAGTCGAATAGCGTTTTATGTTTCCGATAAAAAGATTGGATCTTGAGTTATAATGAATTGCTCGCGATCTTTCATTCGATCTTTCATCACGATCTTTCATTTATTGTCCTGACTCGAAAATCTGTCGAAAACTGAAATTGTGGAAGATCCTTTGTCTTTATAAATAAATGAGAAACGCTATTCAATTTCTTAGTACCGCTGTAATACCTACAAATTTGAAGTTTACACACAAAAAAAAAAAAAAAAAAAAAATAATAATAATAATAATAACTTTGGGAATGAGACAGAAAGCCATCACTTTGAATTTGAGTACAACCATAAAGCATAATATATTGTAGACAATACATATTTTCATAAATGTGCACGCAACTAGTAATAACAACTTTTAAATGCATATAGGAAAAAATGGCATAAGCAAGAATTCCTTAAAATTTAAACAGTTCCTGTTCTTTTGAATTAACTTTTTAAAAGTATTTACGGAATTTAATTTTTATGGTCGACATTGAGTATTTGACGTATATATATCAGTTTTAAAGTTTCATAAACGAAATGTCTTTAATTTTTAAAATATCCTTTTTTCCGCCTTATGCAAAATTTCGGTTTCGGTGGGTCTTTAAAACCCTTTCCATTTCCGCATTAGGCAGATTCCGGCTTATGCAGCAAGAATTAATGTTATTCTCTATGGGTTCGCCGGGACTTTAAAAATTTTCCGCGGTAGACAGATTTTCGGCTTACACAGAGTCCGTCTTAGACAGAATTTACTGTAATTCCACATACTTCATCTACAATACCAAACATCCCTTGGTGACAAAAACTAAGGTTTATCAATTGCATGGAAATCCGAGTATATTTACAGGAGTTAGAGCGTGGACAGACAAACGGAATGCATAAACACTTTTCAACTTTGTTAGAAAGTGTTAACAAACAAACCGAATGCATAAACACTTTTCAACTTTGTTAGAAAGTGTTAACAAACAAACCGAATGCATAAACACTTTTCAACTTTGTTGGAAAGTGTTAAAAATAAGAAAATACAAACGAGAAATTTGAAAAAAAAAACTGTCATTTGTTTAACATTAGCTTGCTAGTATCTTCGTGTCTCCAGCGCAGGCTCTTTATGACATTTCATAACAAAAGCAAAAGACAAATATTTCTTGGCTATGAGAAAAGAAAACATTTGATATCTTATATATTTAACACCTGATAACAGCCTCAAACACCAGAAGTTTCAATCGTAAAAGTTATCACACTCAATACACATCAACATATAAATTTATCAGGGAATGTTTCCGCTTTCAGTCTTGTGTTTTGATCTCTCAAAACGCAGGTGAAGGAACATCTCATAGATTAGATACCGTGAATTTGTTACGTGTTATCTGGATTTGAAAAACACTCAACATACAACTGCGAAAGATATAGCGAGGGTATTTATCATTTGATTTGAGAACTATTTCAAAATATAAAAATATTTTAACTCAGTGATCCTGTCACTAAACCACTTAGGGTTCATTCATTAATGATGTCGCACTTCAAGGGGAGACCTATAAATGTTGAGATGATTTACTGTAGCAGGGCTGGCAAGTTTCACCCAAAGTGGGAAAAAACGCGAAAAAAAAAAAAAAAAAAAATCATGAAAAAATCCGGCCGGAAGAAATAGAAGAAAATGTTATTCTTTAGGAATTTCCCATATGAGTTGCAACTTTGTAAGATACAATAAATACATTTTTCTTATAAATAACCTTCAGTAAATTTAATTACACCTATAAAAATGTAATTAATTTTATATAATAAATTAATAATTACATAACTTTTTCATCCAAGATCACACATATGACTAAAGCTTTTTAATTATTGGGTAATACCAACATGCCTTACGATATGCTGTCCCGCCGGCATAGATTCGGATGAAACCATCAATGCGCAATCGTCAGACGGGACTAAAAAGGGTGATGCCGCCTTGACAAGTAGAATGGACCAGTTAGTGCCATGCCACCTACTGACTACACCGCCCAGCGCTCGTCACTCTCCCTGGGTCCCAAACACCATTGGAAGTCATGGTCGCTACGATAGAATCCATGTACTTGTGGATTAAATCGCGTGGTTTGGGGATCACACCCCCGAGTACCCCAGGAACCTCGAATGTACCGGACACTCAATTATTGGGTATCAGAAGAAAAGAAAGTTTATCCAAAATACACAAAATCCGTTAAAAGTTATCCATTTCAATTTAAACAACATATTTTTTTAAAGTTATTATTCAAAATTCTTTAACTGGTAGTAAATAGTATTTACCTACTGAATAATCAAACTCATTTATTTAAATAAAAGACAGTGCTTTTCATTTACATCCATTTTATTAAGGGGGATAATACACAATAATTACAATTAATTTACAATATTACAATTAAATTACAATTATTTACAATAATAAATTACAAATTTTCATTAAAATATTTTCCTTACTGCTGTGCAACATGGTATAACAAAACAAAACTTTTTAAACAGTAGTGTGTTGCAATCGATTTCTCAATTTAGAATGGATATAACTTATTTTTCGAAAACTAATATTTTTAATATTAATTAAGATTTTCACTTTAGATTTCATTTAATTATGTTCCGAGTTTAACTCTTTTATATAGTTAATACATTTTAATTTTGAGCATCTGTTTTGTTTTCTGTTGGTTTCTTCCACTTCTTCCAGTTTCTTCCATTTCTTCCGGTTTTTCCCAGTTTCTTCCACTGTCCTGGAAGAAACCCAAACTTTCAGAGTAGAAACATAATATCGCACAACACACAACAAGATTGGAGATAGAGTGAGATTTACAGATACATAGGTGGGAAAATAAATCATTTTAAACACCTGCTTCATAGAGCTACTAAATGCTATCTATCGATGCTGGAAAGAAGTACTGACCATTGATCTTGCAGCATACCAGTGAAATTAAACAATCAAGTACTTTTTTTATATATAACAATCAGATTGTACTGGTACTTTAAAGTACCACTGGGGCATAAAGGGTTAAATCACATTGTTTCTCGCATACACGTGATTTAGGTTAAGCCTTGGACCCACTCGATTGCAGAAGATTAATGGGACTTCGCTCGATATTCATTTAATCCAAAATTTCTACATACGGTTTAACGCCTATAAAATATCCTTTATGTAAAAAAGAGGATCTTGTGTTAAATAGTAATTTAGAGTGGCGTTATGATAAAAGTAGCCCAATCATGGATAAAAACAATCGTTGAAGTAGCGATTTGTTGTGTTGTAGATTAGGATTATGGAAAATTCTTCATTAGTGGCTATTACGTTCATCTTTTGATAAAAGATTTGTTACATCTATAATATTATGTATTATATTGAATGGTGAGTGAATATATGTTTCAAGATGTATGTAAACGCATAAAATATACGTATTAATGTATTAAGCCTGAAGTACAGTCGAACCCGGTTAAGACGCGTTTTAAAGGGATGGACGAAAGTCGCGTATGAAGCGGGATCGTGTATTAAACGTGATTTGTATAATGTTGCAGGAACTGGGCTTATTTGCACATCTAATCGTATAAATGAGTTTTAGAGCTTTCATCTACTGTATGTCTACGGTCGAAAATTGTGTCTTTTACGTGTATTTAGATTAACATTTAATTATATTCAACTTTAGCTCATTGTTTCTTTTTATAGGACCGACTGAAATAATAACTGAAGATAAATATGGATTCAAACATGTCTTTATGTC
Organism: Maratus speciosus; assembly: GCA_963932465.1. Classification (NCBI taxonomy): domain Eukaryota; kingdom Metazoa; phylum Arthropoda; class Arachnida; order Araneae; family Salticidae; genus Maratus; species Maratus speciosus. The sequence continues at coordinate 326,044,134 of OZ010792.1, read as the reverse complement.
GATTAATTCACTACAGCCAAATATAAAACCATAAAAATTAGTTTCCTGCTGAACTAATTTTTACACAATAGAAAAAGTATTAAATCCTTGAACCACAATCTAGTTGTTAAAATCATATTTAGTACTTGTGATAATGAGCACATTATAATATGTCCCTCTTTTATGTATGAGGAAAAAACTATCCTTATTAATCTTTCTGTAAAAAATATTGTTGGCATAGCAAAAAGTAAAGTTAACATAGAAAACATTAAAAATTATACAACCTCAGTCGTATTTGTTTATTCTTTACGAATTTCATTTATATATATATATATATATATATATATATATATATAAAATAAAATTGAAATCACAAATATGTGAATAAATTGGTAAAATTCTAAAGATGAATTAGAAGTGAACATAGGAAACCAGCATGTAAAATAAGAAACTATGAATAACTCACAGAATCTTCAGAGGAGCTTGTGAGTTCATTCATAGAAGATGCGTTATTTCATCCAATTTTGTCGGCATTAAGCCTAAAATGACAAAATTTAGCTCCTTATAACGCAAAAATAACAGAAAATAGATAATAAAAATCCAAGAGATCTAAAAAAGATACACCTCACACAGGATATTAAAAATTAATAGAGCAAAACACCTAAATTACATACTAGGAAGCATAACTGCAGCATGACTGGATGGTAAAACAGAGTTAGGACTATTTTAACATGTGGGCCTACAGTTGATTATCTGACTGAAACCCATAACTTTGTTGCCATCTGGTGTGAGAAAGGAAAAAATGTAAATTGGAACTGGGTGATTAACAATAATGCTTGGTGCTGCCATCTTTACTCAAATAAATAAATAAATAAATAAATAAAATAAAATAAAAAGAATGAAATTGATTGAAAAAATAAAGAAATGACTTAGATTAACATTTAGTTGAAGTAGAATGAAAAAATAGTAATAAACTTTATATTACTGAGTAAATACAAAAATAATATAAAGAATAGGAATAAATTAATAAAAAATAAAATAGAGAATTATATAAAAATAAATTAATAGAGGGGCAATTGATTAAATTAACTAATTTAAATACAAAATATTATAATATAAAAAATGAGAATATAAATAACATTTAAAAAACAGTGAGGAATATTTTGAAATAGTAAAATATAGCCCTGTATTATGTACTAAATGTGAAAATTTAAAAAACAATGAGGAATATTGAGATAGTGAAATATATCCTTGTATTATGAAGCAATGTGTGAAAATTGTTGAGAAATTTATGATGTTAAATGCATGATACCCTGTGTTTTTTTATTTAATTTTTTTAAATATATCCATACAATATATAAGCATACATACATACACATATACAAGCTCACACATATATAAACATATAAGGTTTTAAACTTTTTTTTGCATTCCCGACCTCAACCCTCCGTAATGGTATTTTTATGTTGTTGTTTTTTTAATAGTGTATAATGTATGGGAAAAAACATACACTCACGCACATACCTTTTTTTCTCTTTTTAATTACATATAAATCTACATATACATATATTATATATATATATATATATATATATATATATACATATGGGATGTGGCTCTATTTATAAATCATAACTCACTTCTGAGACGAACACTGACATTTATTAAGACGAAGACAAAACAAAAATACAGTTAAAAAGCACTCTTTTCGATCTCTATTTAGCAACGTTGGCTTCATTTATTTAGCACCGTCAAATATTTCTGAGATTTTCTTACGTCGTTTAAATATTCTATCTTATTTCACCGAAAAATGTTCTGTTCCTTTATAACAAAACCTGCGTCGTCGAACTCATTTTCGTTCTATTTACTTTTTCTGCATTTCCACTTCACACAGCTTCGTTAAGGCTCGTTTTCCTTTTTAATCTCGAAAACAGAATACAACGTCGGAGGCATTCAGTCTGATTCAAGTGTTCTTACGAAATTCCCACAGGCGGCCGTCCTGACATCTGGAGCTGCCGCAGCGACATGTGCTAAAATAGAATCTGAAAAAGAAACAAAAACCAGTAACTGTTCTTAGGGGAAAAGAAGAAAAAAAATTTAATCTGCACGTCAGAAAGATCAGTCAGTCTAGTTGAAGTGGCATAACATCATATGAAAATTTCTTTAAAAGTATTGACTTATAAAATGTTCATAACACGCAAGAAAAAAAGATTTAGATTTTTTTTTTTTTAAGTTTCAGTTTTCGTCAGGCCAAGGTTTCATGTATTCAGCACAGGAGCTAGTATTTATCGGTCCTTCGGTTGATGAGACTTTCGCTACGTCGTAGGTGTCGTTAGACTTCACTTTGATTACTTTATACGGACCTAAGAATTTAGATTTCAACTTTAAACCTGGTCCTTGCTGGGTTCTCTTAATTGCTACAAGGTCACCAAGCTTGTACTTCCGGGGTTTCTTACGTCGTAAATTATAGTGCTTGCGATTTTCTTGTTGAATTTCCAGAATATTCTTCTTAGCTTCTTTACGGAGCTCTTCTCTGTCTTTCATGAATTGTTCTTCGACTGCACTGTTTAAGAGGTCAATAATTTGTACATCTTCTTCCTGTTTCATTTTTGTACCAAGTAACATTTCAAACGGTGTTTTCTTAATGCTTCGTTGGTAAGTTGAATTAATGACTTGTTGAACTTTAGGAACATGTTTAAACCATTTGGTCGGTTAATCTTTGGACATTTTAGAGATTACAGAAATTATGGTGGAATTAAGTCGCTCTACTTGACCATTGGCACGGGGAAGGCCAGTTGTAACTGTCTCGTACTTTATATTTTCATCTTGACAATAATCAGCAAATTCTTTGCTGGTGAAGGCAGGACCTTTATCGCTAATGATGGTGGAAGGATTGCCAAAAATGTAACTTTGTTGTCGTAGTTTTGATATAACTTCGGTAGCAGAAGTGGTTTTACAGGGATACAACCAGACGAATTTAGTAAATGCATCTATTAAAGACAAAATATGTTTATAATTTTTATTGGTTATTTCAAGAGGGCCTAAATGATCAATGTGGTAGGTTTGGAGAGGAGTCTCTTCTTTAGGTAAGGGATGTAATTCACCTTCTTGTTTTCCTCGTTTGCGATTATACAAAAGGCACGTTACACAATTTGCTATAATTTTATCAATTTTATTTGACATATTAGGGATAAGAAATTCTTCGTTAAGGAGTTCTTCACAGCGTTTACGGCCAAAATGTCCTTTATCATGAACGTGTTTAATGACATTTAGCTGCATTTCATCCGGCACAACTACCAGATCGATACCTTTATGAGTTTTATAGAGAACGTTATTTTTAAGGAAATAGTTGTCATATGGCTTTGTTTTCAAAATTTCTTTGATCGCCTGTATATGTTCGTCAGTGTTCTGTGATTGTATGATTTTGGAAGTAAAACTATCTTGAATGATCATACATATTGGACTTCTACTTAAAACGTCGACATGGCGCATGCTACCTTGCCTGTGTTCGATTGTATAGTTATAGTCAGCTAACATTAAAGCACATCGAGCAATCTTGGTGCAAAGATCTTTTTTATTCATAGTAAGGGCGAATGCGTTGAAATCTGTAACTATCTTGAAAGGAATACCTAGAATGTAAACGCGAAATTTTTTAAGGGCTTCTATGACAGCTGAAACTTCTAATTCATAACTTGAATATTTACGTTCGGCATCTGTGGTTTTTTTGCTCATAAAATAGACAGGGTGAAATTGGTTGTCAATAGAAGACTTTTGAAGGAGGACTGCCCCGTAACCGTCAATAGATGCATCACAGTGAACTTCTGTTTCGTTACTAGGGTTATAAATGCTTAAAACAGGACCTGAAGAAAGGATGTGTTTCAGCTGATTAAATGCATTTCGTTGCTGGTTACCAAAGTGAAATTTAGTGTCCTTTCTAAGGAGATCTGTTAAAGGCTTAGCTATTAAAGAGTAATCTTGAATGAATTTACGAAAATATGAAGTTAGTCCGACAAATGAATGTACATCTTTTATACTTTTAGGTTGTGGGAAATTGAGGACAGCTTTAGTTTTTAAGGGAGGTGGTTGCAATTGACCATTTTTAATGTGGTAACCCAAAAAATCAATTTCTCTCTGTAAAAAGTGGGATTTTTTAAGATTCAGTTCTAAACCATATTCGGATGCAGTTGTAAGGGCGCGCTGTAATTTCTGGAGTACTTCGACTTCGTTTTCAGCTGGTATTATGAAGTCATCCATATAGACAATAAGTACATTTTCATTAATGAGGTCTCGAAAAACGTTATAAATATATCTTTGAAACACTAAGGGTGCATCGCTAAGGCCATAATTCATATATAAGAATTCAAATTGACCAGAATGTGTTACGAAAGAAGTATATTTTCTACTATTTTCTTCTACTTCGACATGAAAAAAGCATTTTTAAGGTCAAGAGTAGTAAATACTTTTGCAGAATGCAACTGATCAATAATGTTATCAATTACTGGAAGGGGAAAACGTTGTTTATGTGTTTTAGAATTTAATTTCCTATAGTCTACACACAATCTATATGAACCATCTTTCTTTTTTTACTAGGACAATAGGGGATGAAAAATTTCTAGTGCTTTTACGAATAATTCCTTTTTTGAGCCACTCAGAAATTTGTTTTTCGACGAAGTTTTTCTCTATTGGAGCCAAGCGTCTGGGAGGACAAGTAACAGGTTCTTCGTTTTCCAGATGAATTGATAATTTAACATCAGTTGTCTTTATTTTCCTGGGGAATAATTTTGAATAAGTTCTGAAATTTTTGAACGCATTGTTTCATCGGTAATGTGAGATAAATCAAGATTAAGATCGTCTAACACATGAGCAACATTAATCAAAAAATTATTGGACGTATCGTCCTTTTTCTCGATTTTTTGCATCGAAATATTATTTCCAGAAATTGTTAAAATACTTTGTTGTATAACATCTGTACCAATAATAAGATCAAAAGATATGGAATAATCTGGGACTACATAAAGATTAGTTGTATAATTAAAATCATCTATCATAATGTCCGTAGAGAAAAAACCCAGGGGTTTGATTATAGTATTTCCTAATCCAGTTAATGTGATGGTTGAATGTTCAAGGTTCGAGACTGTAGGGAGTTTGCGGTAAATACTTTCCTTTAACAAACTTCTTTCACTACCTGTGTCTACCAATGATGTAACATTTACAGACGAAATAATGACTTGTTTGGTCATGAAAGTGTTCGACATAACTGTGGAAACATTGGAGGGTTCTGACTTAACTCTAGGTCTCCTTGGTTGATCACATTGAGCCGATTTATGGCCAAAATTCGAACAATTGAAACAACGAGGGCCTTTGTCTTTATGTCTGCATTGGCTACTTTTATGATTTGACAAACCACAATTAAAGCAAAAAAAGATCAGATTTTGGTCGAAAGGATTTGTCTTTCGCTGGCATTTCAGGTTTGACTTTACGAAATTTACTGTTCTCAAAGTCATGTCGAATTTTGTCATAAATTTTGAGCTTTTGCTTGAATTCTACAATGGATTGGCATCCATATAACATTGATTTTCTGAAAACAGGGTCGGGTATACCATTTATGATGTATTGCATTAATGCGGAATCCTCGATGTTACCACGCGAGCATATTTGTTTCATGATAAGAAAATATTCTTCTATCGATTCATTTTCTTGCAATTTTTGTTTATTTAATATATCATGTAACTCGGCAGAATTATAAGTGGTACTGAATTCTGAAATTAAGAGTTGTTTAAGTTTGTCATATGAATTGATATGAAATTCTGTCTGTACTAATAACTGGGCTTTTCCTCGTAAGGATCTTTTACAAAATATGAATTTATGAAAGTCAGATAAGTTAAACATATTAGTGACATCGTCAAAATTATTAAGCCATACATTTATATCACTAAAAGAACTTCCTTCAAAAGGAGGTACAACGCTTTCAATATCAGTGAAATTAATAGACGATGATGGCACAAAACTTTGAACTGGAAATTGCTTCTGTTTGTCAAAATTTGATAATTCAGTGTTATTACTTGAAGTCATATTATTTGAAGGCAATTCGGGTTCCGAGTCAGTGTCACTTTCATTTTGTAGAATATTATTTTGTAGTAAGGTCAAATCTGAAAGGTATGTAACTAATCGGGTTGCAAGATCATTTAGAGATCCTTCGTTAGCAATACAAAGTAGATTGCACACTGTAATCAGATCATTTAATGAAAAATCAGTTTGAACTTTAGTTATTTTATTTTTGAACTCGGTGCTGTCGGTTTGAAAGCCGAAACCAGTAAAATCACGTATTCTCTTTCTATTAGAGCGATCACCGTCAGCATCAAATAGGAATTTATGTAGTAATTTAATTTTATTTGTTCGTTCGTTTTTAAATGCAAGTTCCAGTTCTGGTATTTCAACTAACTTCATAATAAAATAATAACAATGAACTCACCGTTAGAATAATATCCGGCTTGAATCCGTAAGATGAATAATTCTAATTAATAATATTGGTGGGTGAACTGTCACTTCTGAACACCACTTTATGGGGTGTGGCTCTATTTATAAATCATAACTCACTTTTGAGACGAACACTGACATTTTTTTAAGACGAAGACAAAACAAAAATACAGTTAAAAAGCACTCTTTTCGATCTCTATTTAGCTTAAAAAGCAACAACGTTGGCTTCATTTATTTACCACCGTCGAATATTTCTGAGATTTTCTTACGTGCGTCGTTTAAATATTCTATCTTATTTCACCGAAAAATGTTCTGTTCCTTTTTAACAAAACCTGCGTCGTCGAACTCATTTTCGTTCTATTTACTTTTTCTGCATTTCCACTTCACACAGCTTCGTTAAGGCTCGTTTTCCTTTTTAATCTCGAAAACAGAATACAACGTCGGAGGCATTCAGCCTGATTCAAGTGTTCTTACGAAATTCCCACATACATATATATAATTTTTTGTTGTGTATGTTTTTATAATTTTTTCAGCAATCCACAACCCACCCTCCATAACAGTGTTTTCTATTTTTTAGTTTTTTTAAAAAATACATATTATATGTCTATACTGGTAAAAAGTAGAAAAAAAATAGAAAAGAATGAATATTAAGATTTGAGCCATGCAGATATAAAAAAGATGGGATAATTATAAGACAATGCTAATTGCTTTAATTTAAAAATGTTAGGCTGTAAGAATTGGGAGGAACATAAACGTTTGATACGAAGACAATGATTAAGTAGAATATTTCTATATACTGAAATATGTAAGCAGGAATTGAAATTCGTAAAATTAATTACATTAAATGAAAATTCATTGCGTTTATCATAAATATTGACTGTTAGGGTGTTATTAGGGAGAATATTAATTTTAACATCCATAAAATTGATACTAGAATTATGTGGAAAAGTAGTACTAAGTTCTAGATTAGAAGGGTACTTTACAGGAAGAGATATAGAATTATTATCTTTAACTGAAAGAATAATTATATCATCTATGTATCTGTATAGCAAGATATTATTGTTAACAATTTTACGTTTATAAAAGTAAAGATATAAGTCAGATAACATACTTGATGAAGCAGCTCCTTGAGGGATACCCTGTATTGGAATAAAAAAAGCATTGTCTTGGAAAATAAAATTATGAAATAGTAGAAAGTTAGTCAAAGATGTGAAGTAGTCAGTATCAATGTTATCAGGTAAATTTAATAAAGGAAAATATTCTATAAATAATGTATTGATAATAGAATGTAAGTCTTTGAGAATGATATTATTAAATAGGTCTTTGAAATCTAAAGTAATAATATTATTGACATTTGTTAATGACTTTATTTTATCCACCAATTCAAAGCTGTTTTTAATGCAGTGAGTGTTGTCTTTGTTGACTGATAACTCATAAATTTGTGTAAGAATATTTAAAAATAATGCATTTGCACGAGTATTATATGTATTACAACCTACAGTGACAGTGAGGAATTTAAGAGGATTTTTGTGAAATTTTGGAATCATAACTACATAAGGATAATTTAGGTTGTTATTTTTTATGCCTAGTAATTTATGATAGCTTAATATATGATTATTATTTTCCTTTAAAGTAACATGATGAAGTTTAAAAATATTATTAGAAGTAACTGCTTTAGTTAGAAGGTGATGATAGTAATATTTGCAGATGATAGCATAGTTGTTAGCAGCCTTATCTACATATGTAATGATGAAATTATTTTGAGGTGCTGCAATATGTGGTTTAAGGGTGGAGAAAGAAACTGAATTTTTGGCAATATTCAGTTTTAATAATTGTTCTTTCAAAAGAAAGATGACATGATGCTTCCAATCTACAAAATATTCAGTAGGTTTATTACAGTTAACTAAGGTATCGTACCCGGGCTTCCCGGGTTACAGAATATGGGTGAAAACCAATTTTTTTTTTACTGAAAAGTAATATTTATTTTTACATGCAATATATTTTTTAGATTGTACACTAAAAATGAAAAAGCATTTTTCATCTGAAAAATATGAATTATACAATCAAATAAACTTTTGAAATTTATCAAAAGTTATCTTTTTTCGTATTAGCCGCATGCTAAGAGTTATTAGCCCAAGATTTTTCTGCTTACGGCATCCTTTTATTTTCTGATAATTTCAGAGCTTTAAAAGCGCGTAGTTCAATTACGTATCTGTTAAATTTGTGTTTTATTTATATTATTTTATTTATTTAATCACAACGGAAGTTTTATTTTTGTTTACGGAATATTAGTTGTAAGAAAACTCTTTATGCTGTTTTAAGAGCAAACGGATTAATCTTCCTTAATCGAGTCCCATATGCGATAGAGATAAATTTAAAAATTAACCTGTCATACACGCAATCACTCTTTTAAAAAATTGGTATTTTAATTTGATCATTTTAAAATCATTTTAATTCAAAACGTGAAGTTACGATTACAGCAAAATCTTTGCATGTGAACAGTCGAACTCTTAACTCGAGATTCTAATCTCAGAACCGGAGAGTAAAAATTGACTTAATTTATGTTTTTTTTTTACGCATTTGTGTAAAAAGTTTAGTTTTATTTAAGAAAATCATTGTTTCTTTTAAATATGACGTCATTTTCACTTACTTAAGCATTTCACCTATAGTGTCTGAAACTTAGTACACATACAGAAGGAAACTAAATTTGGAAACTTTATGAGTAAAATGCGTGTTTTCAAAAGAAGTATGTAATTTTCCGTTCAATATATTATGTCGCTAATGGGATTTTGCGCCATTAAACCCTATACAACAATTTTTATCAACATTTTGTAATTTCCATGAGAATAAGGATAAATAAACCTCATTATTTCTCTCTTCCCTGCAATAATGAAAGCTATCTTATTACCATCATTTTGAAGAAGTTTCATAGAATACTTTTCAAATTAAAATATAATAATGGGATATTAAAAGAAACAGCTAGTGCAGGCACATATACAAATGAACAGCTTTCAGTTTAAAAAAATATATATAGTCAATTTGGTTCAGCAGAAAGATCAGAGCAGATGACTAAAAAACATTCTTGTGTTTTAAATATATAGATTATATAGAATTGTGAAAAATTAAATTAAGCAAATTATGTTATTTTGATAAAATAAAAGTAACATGTCTTAAAGAATAGCAATAAAATTTTATTAGTCGAGAGAATTTTGGACAAAAACTTGGGGAACCTGATATTATTTTAAACCCCTAATTATTGCCAAGATCTGTGATTGCTTGTCTAACTCGGCAAAGCGAATACATCCAAGAGAGAATCATCAAGTTCTGTAATATAAATTGCTATTTTTCAGGCAAAGAACATTCTCACTGCATGTTACTGCTCTTCCATAAAGGCACTCTAAACGTTTGTAAAACATCGCGTTTTATCGGTGTGTGATTTCGATTACGTTATTTTCAAAGATAAAGCATTTTCACCTGTGAAGAATTTCAAAGCAGCTGGGGGGGGGGGGGGGAAATGACGCACTTCTACAAAACATATTTTAGTTCTAAGAATTAAAAGACACGCTTTTTTTTAATAAAATGACGTCAATTGCATCCGCTAAAGCATCCCACTTATACGACCCTGTCTTAAACAACATCTATGGAACGGTATGCAAATGATATCATTATCCCGGAATAATACATAAACCCAGCAGAAAGCAATGACGTCATTTAGGAAGCTAGGCAAAACAATCTCGGGTATATAATGATTTATGTATGACATTATTTTTTTGTTTATAACAGCTCCATGTTTTATCAGATGTCATTCATTTATATTTTTTCAAAATTCGGAAAATGCAATTACACACGTATTGATAAAATTGCATTCGTTCAGATTTTTGATACGAATAAGTAAATGCGAAGAAAATAAGTCACAAATATTCTTTAAAATGCATTTGTGTAAAGAGAAAGTGTTGTATCGTTTGTAAAGTTAAATTGCAATGAACTAAAAATCATTTAATCTAATATATAAAAGTGAAAAATTGTCTGTCTCTCTGTCTGTAATGCTATACAAATCCACAGTTTAGAAGCCAGGATTGTGAAATGTTATGTACATGTGTGTTAAAACACGGCCGAGGCAACTAAAGCAATCCGGAATCGAAATAATTTATTGTTAACTTAATTAATAAAAAAACACAAATTTTTCAGCAATTTCCTATCAAATTTAAACATTTTTCGTTATAGCAGCTGCCAACAATTAAAAAATCACAATAAAATTCTTACCACAACAATTACCTTTCTATTGCAAGACGCATTGCATATTACGTACGCTACGCTGAAAAAAAGTCCTTCCGGTCAGTGCCGGGAGGAAGAGGTAGCTTTCAAATACCTTATTTTAAAAAAGCCAACTTATATTATTCAAACACACGAAGCTCAATTTAGTGGAAACCGAATATAGGAGATTCAATACTAATTTTTATCAATACTAAATCATTATGAATGAGAATTTCACGAAATTAGTCAGCTTTATCCAAGCTGCTTTTATTTAAAGTAACTTATATTTGGCTGAGATGTTGATGTATACTATCCACATGCTTTCTCACATGGAAATACGCGAATACGTGTGTTATCGCGTGACAAATACAAGATCGTTTCAAAATGTTAGCCATACTAGAAATTCAAAGTGCTATAATTCAACCCTTTTTTAAGATATAAACAAAAGAACAAATTTTCAGAAACAAAATCTGCTCCGGAATCTTTGTATCAAGGCCAAACACATAAAAAAATCTTTTTCATTTTCCAATTTTTTAATACCTCATTTTAAATTTTAAATTTAATTTTTTTAAATGGCAACCCTTTTGAAACAAGATGGCGAATAAAGCTGGCCAACGAACTCGGTCGAGACATTGGTATGTACTATGTACAGACCAAGTAACATCCAAATCGGTTCATAAATACGCTTGTTATCGCGTGACAAAAATCAGGTCGTTTTAAAATGTCAGCCATAATAGAAATTCGAAACGCTATAACTCAGCCATTTTTTTAGATATAGACGAAACAAAAACTGTTGAGGGATCTTTGTATTAAGGTCAAACACATACAAGAAAAAATCTTTTTCATTTTCTAATATTTTGGTATCTCCTTTTAAATTTTAAATTTTTTAAATTTTTTTAAATGGCCGCCATTTTGAAACAAGATGGCGGATGAAGCTGGCCAACGAACTCGGTCGAGATATTTGTATGTACTATGTACACACCAAGGTACATCCAAGTCGGTTCATAAATACGCCTGTTATTACGTGAGAAAAATCAGGACGTTTCAAAATGTCAGCCACGCTAGAAATTCAAAATGCTATAACTCAGCCATTTTTTGAGATATAGACGAAACAAAAACTGCTCCCGAATCTTTGTATCAAGGTCAAATACATAAAAAAAAATATTTTTTCAATTTTCAATTTTTTGGTACCACATTTTAAATTTAAATTTTTCTTAAAAATTTAAATGGCTGCCATTTTTAAACAAGATGGCGGATGAAGCTGGCCAACGAACTCGATCGAGACATTGGTATGTACTATGTACAAACGAAGTTACATCCAAATCGGTTCATAAATACGCCTTTTATCGCGTGACAAAATTCAGGACGTTTCAAAATGTCAGCCACGCTAGAAATTCAAAATGCTATAACTCAGCCATTTTTTAAGATATAGACGAAACAAAAACTGCTCCGGAATCTTTGTATAAAGGTCAAATACATAAGAAAAAAATATTTTTTCATTTTCAATTCTTTGGTACCACATTTCAAATTTAAAATTTTTAAGAAAATTTTAAATGGCCGCCATTTTGAAACAAAATGGCGGATGAAGCTGGCCAACGAACTCGGTCGAGACATTGGTATGTACTATGTACAGACCAAGTAACATCCAAATCGGTTCATAAATACGCTTGTTATCGCGTGACAAAAATCAGGTCGTTTTAAAATGTCAGCCATAATAGAAATTCAAAACGCTATAACTCAGCCATTTTTTTAGATATAGACGAAACAAAAACTGTTCCGGGATCTTTGTATTAAGGTCAAACACATACAAGAAAAAATCTTTTTCATTTTCTAATATTTTGGTATCTCCTTTTAAATTTTAAATTTTTTAATTTTTTTAAATGGCCGCCATTTTGAAACAAGATGGCGGATGAAGCTGGCCAACGAACTCGGTCGAGATATTTGTATGTACTATGTACACACCAAAGTACATCCAAATCGGTTCATAAATACGCCTGTTATCACGTGACAAATATCAGGACGTTTCAAAATGTCAGCCACGCTAGAAATTCAAAATGCTATAACTCAGCCATTTTTTGAGATATAGACGAAACAAAAACTGCTCCCGAATCTTTGTATCGAGGTCAAATACATAAAAAAAAAATATTTTTTCAATTTTCAATTTTTTGGTACCACATTTCAAATTTAAAGTTTTCTTAAAAATTTAAATGGCTGCCATTTTTAAACAAGATGGCGGATGAAGCTGGCCAACGAACTCGATCGAGACATTGGTATGTACTATGTACAAACGAAGTTACATCCAAATCGGTTCATAAATACGCCTTTTATCGCGTGACAAAATTCAGGACGTTTCAAAATGTCAGCCACGCTAGAAATTCAAAATGCTATAACTCAGCCATTTTTTAAGATATAGACGAAACAAAAACTGCTCCGGAATCTTTGTATAAAGGTCAAATACATAAGAAAAAAATATTTTTTCATTTTCAATTCTTTGGTACCACATTTCAAATTTAAAATTTTTAAGAAAATTTTAAATGGCCGCCATTTTGAAACAAAATGGCGGCCAACGAACTCGGTCGAGACATTGGTATGTACTATGTACATACCGAATTACATCCAAATCTGTTCATAAATTCGAGAGTTACAGTATGACAAAGGTCAGATATATATATATATATATGGATATATATATATATATATATATCAACTTTTGAACGTAGGGTGGTTTCGGGGTCTGGGGGTCATGATCGATGAAAATATACCAAAATTTTTTGAAATCGCTTTCCTCCGAACGGCTGCAATAGGTAGCTTTTTGTAATGAAAGCTACCTAAAAGCTACTAAAAAGCTGTAGCGGGTATTACAATAACTGTTTTACCTCGCATGCAAATAATTAGAGATATGCATATTATGTACGCCACGCTGATTAAATTTCATTAAAAAAAAGGCACATTAGTGGAAAAATATTTTACTAAATCGAATAGTTATTTATAATTTTTGTTTTAGAATTAAATTCATGAGCTCCCGTGCATAAAACGGGTTAAACAGCTAGTTGATAAATATAAACGAAATAAAGCCAAAACTTATCGGGTTTTATAACAAACGATATTCTTAACATAGCACGTATTTAAATTCAATTTTTTTTCAGTTTTTATGGAAAAATGGCAACAAAAAGATACAGTAATCTATTATTTTATTATTTTCCCTTTACTTTCAAAGAAATGGAGTACTTCAGTTGCCACGATTACAAAAAAAAGTAATAAAAACTACAAAAAATTAATATCTTAAAATTAAATTGAGATACAGCTTTCAAAGAAATTGCATTTACAAGAGCATTTTTTTCCTTATACGATGGTGTAAAAATTTAAAATGTGCGATGTTTAGAAGTTTAAAAATTTGCAGTAGAGAAAATTGCAAAACCAAAATTTTATTTCAAATATCAAAGTGTTGCCATTCGCAAAATGACGTATGCGTTACGCACAGATATGTTTGTCCTTTATAATATAGATAGATAGCAATTTTATAAATGAAGAAATCTAAATCATATGTGAATTGTTTAATGATGCACTGTATATTACACTGTGAAGGAATACGATATTTAGTGCCATGACGCATCAAAGATCTTAAATGATTATTATTGACAATGTCTAAATTACCAGTTATAACATGTCCATGACGGGCATTAATATATGTATTTATATGGGGATCATTGCATTTACATGTAAAAGTATCAGTGTGTTTGAAATTTTTAGAAAACTTATTATAATTGAAAATTTTACGACCTAAACTAATAGGATATTTAAAAGATCTTTTTAGATTAACACTGTGAAGTGGTAATTTACATTGCTCGTTGTGAAATAATTGATTAAGTTTAATTTTACTAAAAACAGGATTGGTAAAGGTAACGATTAAATGTGAATTACTTTTATTTAATTTTTGTGGTTTTTTGTTAATATTGACATTAAGAGCAGTTAGCCTGTAATGGAGTAAATCAAAAAATGTATCACTAAAGTGAGTATTGAATGTGTTTGAAGTGAAAACTTTATGATATTGATTAATATGAAATTTAGGAATTGCAAATATAAATTTACGAAGGGACATCCAGTTGTAATTACTACTGAAAGAAGATTGAAGGCATATTAATATATATATATATATATAGAGAGAGAGAGAGAGAGTAGTGATATAACGTACATTTAGAAACTGACTAACAACAGGTATAATCATCTCTAATTATAATAATTTTTATGACGTATATGAGCATCCTGAATTCGTCTATCTCTCTCATACAGTAAAAACATACATAAAGCAAGGGACAACGGCTTTTAGGACACGGCATCAAAGGAAAATTGCATAGTGCTGCTAATTTAGCGGTGTTTTTTAATTCAAATATCTACCACTATTCCCGATTAGTAATGTTTGCCTTAATTAATCTGTTAATAAATAAAGTAAATATTATTATTCGGAAACAGTGTTCTTTGTATGAATAGAAAAATCCGCGAAATTGACAGCACTGGAGAAGAGACAAGGGATTCTATCTTGATCTTTGAATTCTCGTCTTAATTGTGATTTTTTTCTTCAAATGACCAAAAATCTATCGCGTGTGATGGGTGTTCTCAAATCCAAAAGGGCAACTTTCTGACAGGAGTTTTAATTTATTTTTGTTCGAAAATGCATGAAACTAGCTGGTGCTGTTGTTCAGAAACTATGTAATTGGGCTGTTTTTTCCATTTTTTTGAGAACGCAATAGATCTTTCAGAAAATAATGTCAAAGTGGGCGTTTTGAACCGAATTACCGCGCGAAGGAAGAAAGAGACTCAAGAGCGGGCGAAAAACGTGTTTGTCACGTGATCAAAATTCCTTATGACTCAATAGGTAATTGATTGATCAAAAAATGGAAAAAACAATTCAATTCCAAATCGCCTCCATGGCCAGGCTTTCCAATTTTATACCTTTCCGTTAAAAAATGAATGCGTAAATGTGACAAAACGTTTTGCGCTTCTTGAGCAGAGCAGTTAAGAACAGCTTTAACCGTGAACATGAACTTCTTAATCGGGTCCGATTGTATTTACAAAAGTAATTACAAAAATGTTGAGCTAAGCTTGTTAAATACTCCAGTAATACCTAAGTAGATTTTAACATTGAATAATACATACAGCACAAACAACTTAAATTAATTTTCCTTCAAAATCTGAATAATTAATTCATGAGCTGATGTGAAAGTACCTATAGTACACTGAACGAATTGGACTTTTTTCCCCTCTAAAAAAGAAATATGAAGAATCATTTCGTTTGCTGTAATAACACTCAACGAATGACAGGATATCTTGAATATTATTATTCTAAACACAGACAGCACGTGAGCTTAGAAAGGTGAAAAAACAAAAAGAGGCTCTCCCTCGAAACACTTTTTTTCAGAAATGTTATAAAAATAAAATAAAATAAAATAAACAGTTTTAGTTAAACCTCGCCTATAAAGATAACACCAAAATACGCAAAATCAGATTTAGTTAAAGGTCAAACTACGTTCTCCTACGCTTCTTTTCATTTTAGACGAAGTTGGTATACGAATAAAAATCGGCGAGGGAAATAATCTGCGTGTACACCTGCAGAGGTAGGCAAACGCCCGATACTATGTTGACTTTAGGGTTGGAACATTTAGTTTCTTTTCTTTCGTTTTTAGAGAAAAAAAAGGAATAAAAATCTTTACTTTCTCGCTCTCAAATCGCTAGACTGTGGGTGTGCTTTTTTATTTTTTTAGTACTTCTACCTCATTGGAGCCATAAACATAATCATTTATGAATTGTGACGCAGCAATATAGTATATAAAAGGGAAAAGGTGGGGGAGGATAAACATATAAATCACAAAATTCTGAATAACGGCGCATTACATCTATATCTTATTTCATTTTATTTTGAAAGGGATATATACTCTTTCAAGAAATTATGAATGTTTACTATTTTAAATATAAAACATTAATACAGTCGGACCCCGTTAATACGCGAATTAAGGTACCGATCAAAATTCGCGTATTAAACGAGTTCGCGTATTAACCGAAGTTCGCGAATTTTGACCAGTGGTGCATATACGGATAAAGCATATCTTTATGACACTTTTTAGCGTTTTTAAAACATAAAATGACATTTTTTTGTTGTTGTTGTTCTTATCACTATGCGTTTATTAATAAGGAACGTTCGATATCGGGAAATTCAAATAACAGTTATTATCTTAAGTAAAAATCCTATAAGTCTTTTCAAAATTACATTTATTATATACGTCACATAAAATTGAACAAAACGAACATAAAAATTTGTGCTAACCATGATGTAAACTAAAACTAATGTTAATAAATTTAAAATCCTTGTTATCTATACAGAACAAATTGAAAACAGCGTCGATAATACTAAAATGTCGATATAAAAAACCAAAAGTTTAAAGTTAGTAAAGTCAATAATGACATAAAAAATTTCTTTTTGCCAAAGTGACATGCGGCTGCGCCATCAGTATGATGTTTTCAGTCCTATAAGGAAAGGGTATGTTTACAAACAAACACTTCCGTCAACCAATATACCATTACATTTTTTGTCATAGCTATCATTGCAGGAATCGTCTTGGCAACGTAGGCCAATCGTGTCATAGGCCTATTAAACGTAGACCAATTAAATTTCCAGAGCTCATGTGTAAAGTAGAAGTCATAAGGAACGGACAGGTTTTTCTTGCTGATCCACATTAGTTCGAATAACAGTGACGTCAGCTGCCCTTTCCTTATTCAGCTCATGGTAAAGCCCACTCGTCGAGGGCCCTTAATGCCAATGACGATGCAAACTGTATGAGAAACTGAACGCCTCGGTAACTGTGAAGAATGGAAATCGGGCACGGGGCACAGGTTCATTCTTTTCTTTCTCCTCATGCGGTTTACCAGTTGCAATTGATGTCATCCAGACTTTTGAGCTCGTAGGTTACTAGATCTTTGTCGATATTAATGAACGTGTCTAAATCAACAAAATCTTCCCATACAGTTTCTTGTTCACCAAGCCAGTGTTCTCCAACATCAGGGTGCGAGGTCGGCTCTTTACAAATGATGTCCTCACTACTCATAAAACCCCTTTTCTAAAACAATTTGCAATCTTCCTTGGTGTGACACTCTGCCATAATACAGTAAGCATGTGAACGTCGATGATTGTAATAGCACGACGCTTTTAGCAGCAGTGGTTGCTGCCGTGTTCCATTTGTTGAAGGTATCGTCGTACTACGCGAGTCTTTTAATTTACCTTGGTGATGTTAATGATTACTTGGTTCATTGGGTGAGTGACACGTATACTGTTCAAATTTGGAGGGGAAAATTATATTTGGACATTCCTCGGGCCTTCGTTATCTTCCGGATGCACAGGGCAGTTGTCCACAAGCAATAACACATGGCGTGATTCTTTTCCCATACGCCGGGCAAAATTACGAACCCGTGTTAAAAAAGAGTCCATTTCGTCCAAGCTCTGCGATGACTTTCGTACAGGGAAGGAAAATTTTTGACGTTTTTAAAGCATCGCAGGTTGAGTGATTTCCCTATGACCAGAAGCTTTAACTTGTCTGATCCATCAGATTTGGCATCGAGAAGAAGAGTAAGACGCTCATTGCTTAATTTACACCCAGGACATGTTTCTCCTTTTATAGCCGTTGTTTTGTTCGATGTCATTTTGCAAAAACTCCCAAACTCATCCAGGTTGTAAATATCACGACTTAAGTAGTTTTTTACAAACTACGGAAGCACATATGTTTTACAACGATCAACGTCTTCATTGTTGACAGCTGCTGATTCATCACATACTTGCTTGAATTTTATTCCGTGGCGAGCTTTAAGTCGATGCATGCATTCATTTGAGGCATTGAAATCTTACAATCCCATTTCTGCTCTACGGACTTGGTTTTCTCGTCTGAACAGTCCCTCCCAGTCTATCAAATCAAATCAAATCCCATTTCTGCTGAAACATCAGAAGCTTTTTCCTGGATTAGCATGCCGCTTATTGGGATATTCGTAGATCGCGCCGTGAACAAACGATTCGTGGAAGGCCTTCTCCATGTCCTCAAAGTTTGTGATTTTTATTTTCTTGTTCTTGTTTCCCTAATAACAACTTGGTTAATGATGACTTCCCTAATCTTCAACAAAGTCCTTAAAGTTGATTCCGTATGCCCTTTTCTTTCGAGAACGCCAACTTATTCAGGACAGCCTGGGCATTGTACTGATTTGTAATTTGTAACTTCTCCGTGACAGAGAGAGCCTTTTTTTAAAATATGTTTTGCTCCTTTTGCCATCGTAAAAACTAGATTAAACTTTTAAAAGCTCACGTAGATCAGATTCTACCGGGAGCGACAAACAATCCTCTTTCTTCTTAATTGTAGTACTGACCAAACAGCGAATCGACACTGCTCTAAGTTAGCACGGGTGTCACATCGTTAGCAATAAAATTTTCTCTTCTCTCTTTCTGGCCTGTTTGACAATAAATAGTAATCAGCGCCGGGAAAGATTTCTCCTTTAAGAAAGGAGAAGTTCAAAACTGATAATTTTAGTAAAGCTATTCATGGATGTAATAAATGTGGACGGAAAAAGCATTCCTAGTTTAAAGAAACCAAGCTCATTCGCGTATTAAACGTAGGATTGCCAAGGGATTGATAAAATTTCGCGTTTTAAGCGGGTTCGCGTATTAACCGTTCGCGTATTAAGAGGGGTTTTTTTAATGCAAAAGATAGGCGTTGTTCATGGGACCGAAGAAAATTCGCGTATTAAGCAGGGCGCGTATTAACGGGGTTCGACTTTATTTGTTTTTATTATCATTTATTTATTCCTATTTTATTTGTTTATTAAATAGATGTTACCCGTGACTTCATTCATATGAGATTCGAAAAACGGAACAACCAAATGATTCTAATTAAGCAAAAAGTTACCTTTCGCGATAGTTATAGTAACTAACCAACTGTTTATAATATATCCTAGGTCCCTAGGTGACGATATTTCTGATATTTTCATCTGAAATATCTAAATCTTTTTTTGAAAAATAAGAGAAACCTGTACCTCTCTAACTTTTTTTACTTTATTTTTTTAGGGAATGAATCTCTACTAATGTTAAGTCATTTTCAAATATTTTACGTAAATTATGAACTGCTGTAATTTTCGAAGATTTTTCTCATGGGATTTTTTTTCCCTTAACTGATTATTTTCCCCCTAAATCTCATAATTTATGAACCAAATTTATACTCAATCATTAGCTAAAAGGTTAGTATATATGGTATTAAAACTTCAGAGCGATTGTATGAAATTAAGTGTATTTTTTTTTTAATCAAAATGTGTGTCATGTTAATTCTACGGGCAAATGCACGGAGGAAAAGGAAGGTGACTTTCGTATATAAATGAATTTTTTTCAAAGAGTTAACATTCATATTTTTTAAACGGAATGCACCGTTGGGAAGAAAAATCAACGTACTTGGAACTACGTACGTATTTCGAAAGTAATGGTTTGGTATTTTTCTTTTTTGCGTATTTTGATTTCCTGAACCGATCCGTAAAAAGGGACGGAAGGAAGGTCATCGTGTGCGTTAGATTTTTTTTTTTTTTTTTTTTTTTTTTTTTTAATACTTCTTATCGTCCAAACTCTTTGAAATTTTTATGAGTTACAAACAGTTCTGTAGCCTGCGTAAAAAATTCGCAAAAAAAAATATTGATATATAGTAATAAAAGCACTCGTAAGAAAACTTTTCATTGTTTTTTCACTTCGGCTCATTTAATAGTAGTGGGTAAGAGTGATCGAAGATCGCACAGAGGGTTTCGTTTAATATTCCTTTCAACATTTTACCCTTTAATTAATAAATTCAAATATTAAATTTATAATTACTAAATCCATAACATTTTTAAATCTTTAAGAACATAGGTGACAGCACCATCAAATTTAATTTTAAAATTATTGCAATTGGAAGATTTTTTTCTAATCAAATTAAAAATATTTAAGAACTGCTTTTCAAACAATTGTAACAGCATATGTTTCTATATCTGAAAAGCATATTTAATTAAATTATTTAAATTTATCTAAAAAAGACAAAATCCTTAAAAAAAAAAAAAAAAAAAAAAAAAAAAAAAAAAAAAAAAAAAAACGAAATTTCTTTTAATTAAATGAATTGGACAATGATATGTAGCCCATTTAAAATTTCGCAGTTTCTCAAAAAAAAAAAAAAAAAAAAGACTTTTTGAATTAAGAAAATAATTAATAAAACATTTTACAGCAACTTTTGCCCTTAAAAGGGCCAAAAAAAGGATTACAAAAGTTCTGTAAAACTGAATCTATTAGATAATGAAATTTTTCCGAGGAAAAAATTTCAAATCCGATGGCGAGTATCGAGCCGGGAACTTTTTGATCAGCAGGCAGATACGCTACCACAGAGCTATAGAACCTGCGCTAAAGAGACTGAAATTGAGGTTCTGTTTTAAAATCTAAATCGCAAAAATCGTCGGATGTCATTAAATTTACTCATTTAATTGAAATAATACAAGAATTTTTCAAAATTTTATGATTTGCCGTGTGATCGGAGATATTCAGCTATAAGTGTGCAAAATTTTAAGTATCTAACTTATGCAGTTTCTGAGAACGAGGTCTATGACAGACAAACAGAAGAGAGAGATGAATGAAAGCCTAACAAAAAAAAAAATAGTTCTTATTATTTTTATTAGTTATAAATATGACGGTTATGCAGTCCATGAAAAAAATACCGGAAAAAATATTGATATCTAGTTGTAAAAGAAAAATGTTTTCTTCTCGATTTTTTTTTCCTTGTTGCTGTTTTGCGATGTTGTTAAAAAAAAAAAAAAATAGTTCTTATCGTCTGCACTCTCTGGAATTTTATCGGCGTATAACTATTTCCAAGCCTGCATAAAACTTTCTTGAATAATGTGCATA
The DNA here is from genome assembly GCA_963932465.1 of Maratus speciosus. Taxonomy (NCBI): domain Eukaryota; kingdom Metazoa; phylum Arthropoda; class Arachnida; order Araneae; family Salticidae; genus Maratus; species Maratus speciosus. The sequence continues at coordinate 326,022,488 of OZ010792.1, read as the reverse complement.
TTTAGTCTTGAAAACATGAACCCAAGCCGCCCGCGTTTTCGCGTGCTGATCGAACATTTAGCAGATTTATTTTTTTTTTTAAATACTTCTAATCATCCAAACGTTTCGAAACTGTAATAGATTATGTAAATCCGGTGTATCAAGAAAGTGTAAAAAGATTGTGTCGAAGTACCGACGTTTTATTACTTTTAGCGCATTAAAAACAGTGTCACCAGGAGGTGCAAACGAAATGACCTGCAGTCGTGAATTTTCTCGAATCGCTTAAAGTGAAAACTAATTGCACAGTCGAAGCTAAAATGGTCTCAGCTTTAAGAAGGTATTTTTTGTTAATTGGTATCGCTGAAATTGAGCCCAATCGGGGGGGGGGGGGCGCAAAATTGGAAAGGGTTAATATAAATAGTTTTATGTTAAAGGGTTAATATAAATATAATATTATGGCGTTTAAAACGTAAAAGTAAGAAATTTAAGAATATATTATCAGTTTTTCCGCATTTTGAACGATTCGGCCGTGCCGCGTTATTAAGACAAAATGCCGATGAAAAAGAACCTCAGTTTGTTCTGTGCTACGACGCTCCGGAGATGCGATCGAATTCATCCTGGTACGCAGTTGCCTGCGATGCGAGGTTTTTTTTTTTCGGCTTTTAATGGCTAATTATAAAAAAAAAAAAAAAAAAAAAAAAAAAAAAAAAAAAAAACAATCTGAGCCTCAGGTGGATCAGGACCTGCCTAGGACTATCATCGTCCAAATTCTCAGACCTCTACGTGCGACAGATTTTCTCAGCCATCGCACTCAAACAAACACACTCACAGACAAACATCTTTCTTTCATTAGTATAGATTCCGTGTCCCACATTACTTCGTCTTTTTGGAAAAAGGAACAATATATCATATATTACCTCGGTATTTTTTTTTTCAGGAACTTATTTAACACGTTTTAACTTTGTTAACTCCCCCTCCCCACCCCCCCATGAAGTTTGACGTAATTAATGAATGACCCCTAATATAAAAGTCAATTTTCTTGCATTCAGAAAATCCTCTTTGAAGGTATCGGATATCTTAAATAACTAACGTTTTCCCGCTTCACCTTTATTATTGCTGGGAAAGGAGTTTTACAGGGTTAATTCGGTAAAGTAATAGACGATCCTATCGAATTTTAAGCATTATTGATGGTCAATAGAAAATCGGCTCAGTGGTTTTAAACATTTTGCATTGTGTGGCGGCAATGCCCCGATTCCGATGAATGCTGATGGTTCTTTTAATCCTAAGACCACATCAAGGTTCTGCCTTTTTTCCTCGTGAGTGAAGGTGGTCCCAAGGAAATAACGCCATTTTGTGATCATTTGAGGTCATGCCGGCAAAAAGCTGTAGCGAATACCTCATAGCTTAAAACTTAAACTTAAAAACCACATCAAATTTTGACAAAAGATTATTTGTTTATTTCATCGCCATCATTATTATTAATATAGGGGGTAGGATACCTTTGAACACGTCGAAAAAAGAAAAATACCACTACGTTCCAAGCTTCTAAACTTGTGTAATAAGTCACAATTAAAAATCAAACTTCATTTAAATATAAAGCTCATATTTATATTAATACTAAAAAATATATATATACTTGTAAATTCATAAATAAATATTGAAATGATAATTTAAAAATATATAATAATAACAGAAAAAAATCTTGCGCGCATGATAAAATCTGAAAATATGCAAATAAATAGGAAATTTTGGTACAAATAAATACATAATGCCGTTACCTTTATACTAAAACCAGAATATTTGCAAAAAAAATACTGACTAAATATAAAAATTAACAAAAAATTAAAAATTTTCACTTTTTAAAAAATATTGTCAAAGTAAAAAACAAAAAATAAAATAAAATCTTACCTTTTTCTGGTAAGTTGTAGATAATACTGTAATGAATATGTGGTGAAAAGTTTTTTTGAGTGCCATGCATAGTTTTTTAGTAACACTGCGCGCAGTATCAAAATTCATCGTTTTGTATAAACGCAATCCAAAGTTTAATTATCCTATGTAGTCTTAATACGTAGTCTTAATAAAACTGCCATAATTAGTAAACAAATGGGAATTTTTTAATGCGATTTTTCGCATATTGTTCAGAAATGATTACGGAATCAAAATTGTATTAAAAAAATTTCGAAAATTTTGCAGGTTTAAAGCTAAAGGTATCCTACACTGTTAAAAATATCGTGAAAAATTACCTCTGGTTTTAAAGGCTGTCTATTTTCTGACCAATGAGAATGTTCTACAGGCGTTTTTAGATCGTTCTCATTGGCCAGAAAATAGATAGCCTTTAAAAACAGAGGTAATTTTTCACGATATTTTTAACAGTGTACCCCCTTAGAGATAGAGTTGTTTATTGCTTTCCGTCGCCGCACGTCAGAAAAACGTAATGTCATTTATGATAAGTGTATTCCGATCATACACTGTTAAAAATATCGTGAAAAATTACCTCTGATTTTAAAGGCTATCTATTTTCTGACCAATCAGAACGCAACATAAAAACTTATGGAGCGTTCTCATTAGTCAGAAAATAGATAGCCTTTAAAAACAGAGGTAATTTTTCACGATATTTTTAACAGTGTAGAAAAAAACTATTGTTATAACAATGGAGGATATTCCAGCTACGTTTTGATCACGTGGTCAAGGTAAAAACTTCTAGCGTAAAGAAGGGAAGTCTCCGTAGACATGTAATATAAATCCCCGCTAACCAATGAAACAGTTTATGAGGCAAAGGAGTAGTATCTTCCCTTCTTATCAGTTAGAAGTTCCTTGGGTAAATTACCGGTATCACGTGACTTTTTTTAAGCCTCGAACCCAGATTTGGAATATCCTCCATTATTCATTGGTGTGCTGTGGTCGTTGTTGTGCCGTGGTCATTGTTTTGTGTTGTAATTCGTTGTTGTTTTGTGGTCCGGATACAGCCTCTCGCGAAAAGAATTAAGCCCTATGGCCAGAGTCTGTAAAACAAGGTAAGCCCGAATCCGGCTTACACGCCGGCACGGCCTCAAATTTCGGTCCAGCGCCGTGCATGCCTCTAACAGCGAAACGAACATAAAGAATGATTAGTAATTCAGAATACCAATTCGAATTTTTTTCAATTGATTTAATATTTTCAAACAAAATTTTCTCAGAATATCTAATCCATATAAAATCATTTCGATACGGAAAGCCTGTTTTAATAATTTTAAATACAGAAAGTTCATTGCCCAAGAATAGCTATAGAAATAGATAACACTAACACTAAATAGATAATACTTTTCCCCAACTAACGGCGAAAGATTTTCAAATTTTTAAAACGGTGGTTGGGGAATTTTCTCTTTTTGAAAGAGTACAAAATTTTCTTCCCGATTTTCATCGAAAATTTCAATATCCCGCTCGGGACAACTAATTTAACGGTTGTTCATATAAATCATTTAGGCCCATAAGTACAGCACATGATTTCTTTACAGCACCCAAGAGGAATATCTATCTGTCTATTTATCTATCAATAGTAAGGGAAAGAGGTTTGTGTGTCTGTGTTACGATCTGAAGAGACAGCTGCCCGTAGAGCTACAAGATTTGGCAGGAAGGTACCTCTATATATGTAGTTAATGCAACTTGAAGTCCGAATTTGGATTTTTTGATTAGATTTTTTTATTTAATTTTTTATGCGATTTTTCTTTTTAAGTTTTGCGGCAATTTTTCCACACAAGTAAAAGGAATCCGGTTTCAATCTTTTAGCCCAAATTATTAAATTTCTTCTTCCTCGATTTTTTTAATTTTTTGCGAGTTTTATTGATTTTTTGCGGTTTGCGGCGATTTTTTGACATTCGTTAAAGAATTTCAGTTGATGTGTTTTATCTCACTGTAGTAAATTTTGCCCTCTGGAACTTTTGAATTCTTAGCGATTTTTAGCACGATTCTCAATGCGATTGTTAGCGTTTCTTTTATTTCCAACGATTTTTTTTTTTTTTTTTTTTACATTCGTAAAGGGAATTCCGTTTCAAACATTTAGCTTAATATTGTAAATTTTGTCCGCCGCGATTTTTGTTTCGCGGCAATAATCCTTCGTGAACGAATTTCTACTACAATGTTTTAGCCCGCTATAGTAAATTTTGTCTGGTGCTGTAATTGAATTTTTAGCAATTTTTATTGATTTTTTGCGATCTACGGCGATTTTTTGACATTAGTTAAAGAATTTCAGTTGCAATGTTTTAGCCTACTGTCGTAAATTTTGCCCTCAGGAATTTTTGAATTCTCAGCAGTTTTTAGCGGAGTTTTTTTTTCGTTTCAACGATTTTTTTTTTTTTTTTTTTTTGACATTCGTAAAGGAAATTCCGTTTCACACTTTTAGTCTAATATTGTAAATTTTGTCCGCCGCGATTTTTTAAATTTTTAGCGATTTTTTGTTCCGCGGCGATAATCCTCCGCGATTTTTTGACATTAGTTAAAGAATTTCAGTTGCAATGTTTTAGCCTACTGTCGTAAATTTTGCCCTCAGGAATTTTTGAATTCTTAGCAGTTTTTAGCGGAGTTTTTTTTTTTGTTTCAACGATTTTTTTTTTTTTTTTTTTTTTTTTGACATTCGTAAAGGAAATTCCGTTTCACACTTTTAGTCTAATATTGTAAATTTTGTCCGCCGCGATTTTTAAAATTTTTAGCGATTTTTTGTTCCGCGGCGATAATCCTCCGTGAAAGAATTCCTGTTGCAATGTTTTATTAGCCCACTATACAATAAATTTTGTCCACCGCTGTAATTGGATTTTTAGCGATTTTTATGGATTTTTTGCGATCTGCGACGTTTTTTTTTCACATTCGTTAAACAATTTCAGTTGCAATGTTTTAGCCCACAAGAATTTTTGAATTATTAGCGATTTTTAGCTGGTTTTTTCGTTCCGGCGATTGTTTTTCAAACTTTTAGCCTAATATTGTGAATTTTGTCCGCCACGATTTTTTAAATTTTTAGCGATTTTTTGTTCCACGGCGATAATCCTTCGCGAACGAATTCCTGCTACAATGTTTTAGCGTACTATAGTAAATTTTGTACGTCGCTTTAATTGAATTTTTAGCGATTTTTAGCGTTTCGTGAGGATTTTTCGACGTTTGTAAAAAAATTCTTGTTACAGTGTTTTACTCCACTATAGTAAATGTTTTGTTTTCTACAAATTTACAATTTTTAGTGATTTCAATGCGATTTTTAGTAACTTTTTGTCTCCCGTCTTTGACACTTGTAAAAGGAATTTGCTTTCAAACTTCTAGTCTAATATAGTAAATTTTCTTCTCTGCTATTTCTATTGAGATTTTTAGCGGTTTTTTCGCATTCCGTTGCGATTTTTTGACATTCGTAAAAAGAATTTGGTTTCAAACTTTCAGTGTAATATAGTAAATTTTGTCCTCCGCAATTTTTGAAATAAAATGTAGTGAGTTTTTAATGCGTTTTTTCGCGATTTGTTGCGATTTTTCTACATTAATGGAAGGAATCCGTTTTCGATCTTCTAGTCCAATATAGTAAATTTTGTTCTCTTTTCTCTGTAAAGTATATTCGGAATTCGTACAGATATTTTAAAATTTCTTACAATTTTTCATTGCGATTTATTTATAGTTTTTTTTGCGTTTCCTTAATACAAATCTATAGTTTTTAACCAATTTGCTCGAAACTTGATACATACGCTTTAGAACATAATAGACCGAGAGACGGCAGCACAGACAATCACCTAATCGAGTTCACAGCTTAAATTCCAGAATTAGTTAAAACTTGATTCGCATACTAAAACGCAATTGGTCTGCCAAGTCATATCTTGTTGGAAAGTCATATCTTGGCGTTTGACTCGCATATTTACTATTGTGTTTTCCTGCTCCCACGCTCCCAGTCTTCCATGTTTTCATACCTTTGGGTGTACTCACGAACATGTTTTTGCTTTACAATATAGATAGATGCCATATGAAATAAAATTTCACTAAATATTACGTCATTCGGTTGAATTTTTTTTCTTTTCAAATTTTCAGGAAAATCGTATATTTTTCTGTTTACACGTACCAGAGAAATCGTGCACTCTAATTTATAAAGGTGAGGGATTTTACGATGAATACTAAAGACATCAAAGTAATGTCTTTTTTTTTTTTTTTTTTTTCCTGATTGTCTTTTTATCGATTTATGGGCGCAAATTTCAGAGCTCCATTATTGTGATCGCCGTATTATTACATTTTAATTTATTTTACTCTGAAGGTCCTCCTTGATTAATACAGGCAAAGCAGAGTGGTTTTGCTAGTTGTTGTACAAAGAATTTAATCTCAGAATTATTTGTTAATATTATTGCGAAATATTCAAGAGATTTAGTGGCGTACAAAGTGAATTAATAATTTAAGACATTCTCTGAAATGTATACAAGTTAATTTCTTCCAAGCATACTAGTTTCCAATTGCTGTATCGAATGGGCCTTTTCGAGAATCATTTTAGAATGGTCTAATTCAAAGAACAGATCTTCATTTCTGTCGTTCAATTTGGAATTAATCGATCATTTCAGCATGCTGTTCTTCTGTGCTGAATTTTACCGACAGTCTAATAAGAAAAAGTGTGGAGTTAAACTGATGACATTGAGCTGACTGGCTATTCACACAATTGTATATTATACTCTGATTTCAAAAAATAATAGCCATCGAAAAATAAAGAAATCGGCAACAAAAATACATTTAGCTGTGATTAGCTCCCCCCCCCCCCCTTTATACTTAACCAATGAGCCTCCAAATCTAATCAGGGAAGCGCCATATCAGAATAAACCGGTATACCAAATTTGAAGCAAATCGGATAATTCTGCTGGAAAATCCCATTTATCTAGGGAGATTAGTCCCCCCCCCCCTTTATACTTAACCAATGAAGCCACAAAACTAATCAGGAAAGCGTCTTATCAGAACGAACCTATATACCAAATTTGTAGCAAATCGGATATTTCTATCAAGAGTTATCGCGTTACGTACATACATACATACTTTGTACACACGTACGTACATACAGAACCTGCGGGCACATTAGCTCTCAGGCTTTGATAGCCTGTGAGCTAAAAAGGAGAAAGATGCCCTCCAACAATAAACAAATTCAACAAAATACAATTAGTTATGTTTTTTGAACGGTACTTGCTATTATTATTTTGATAGCTGAATAATTTTTAAGTGCGTGTTTTACCATCATAAGATAATTTACATTGAATAATTTTATAGAATAAAAATGTTAATTATTAGTAAAATTTGTCCCGTTTTTTGTCCTCAAATCACGATATTTTTTACTTCACGAGTTAATTTGCCGATTTAATGAAATAAAAATCTTGCAACCCTTCTTTTTTAACATTCACGAAATGAAATAAATATTGGTCGAAAAGCTGGAAAGGAGATAATAGAAGATAGGACAGATAATAGAAGTTTGTTAAAAAAGAAAAAGAAAAAACGTGAATTTAATATATGAAACTTTTGGATGGGATTGGAAGTAATGCTATTAGGGAATGGAAAGTTCGCTATAAGGGATGATTGTCTTATCGATCGAACGTTTACTGAGGTACATAACTGCCAACCTTCCGGGTTTTTAATTTTTATTTTAGTTTCTCTTTCAGGTTAAATAAACATATTTCAAACTAGAAAAAAACATTTATGAAATGTTTCTTCTTTTCACGTGGCTAAAAAAAGATGTTAGTAAACTAACACATTTTTTTAATTTCTTTTGTAATAAAATTTCTGGTTTCACTAGATCAAAAAGGGAAAAAAAAGAATTTTATAAGTTATTCTAAAAATTCATGCAATCGACTACATCAGTGAATCAAATGAGGAAAAATCTTTCCAGACTTTAATCCAAAAAAAAAAAAAAAAAAAAAAAAAAAAAAATCACGAGAAAAGGGAAGTAAGGGCGTACTGTAACCATGGCAACTTCATGATGATTGACACACACGTGCGAAAAGAATCGTTCCGCGTTTTTCTTCACGGGACCCTATGTTTATTCTTCTTGTCCCTCGAAAATGGTTGATATCTTGCACGTGTGACTGGATGCCGACTGAAAATTTTAGAATTCTCTTTGTGTAACAGAGAACGCCGATGAACTAAAGTCTCATAAAAAGATTGCATTTTGCAAACGTCAGGTGTGAAAATGTTGTTTCAGCCTGGGAAATGGTATCTGGAATTTTCGTGCGTGATATTTTGAAGTCAGATATTTCAAAGAATAAAGTGAATATGAAATGATCATTTAGCAAATATTCTGCGTACATTCTGTATTTATAAGGAGTTGGAATGGTTTAAACAGCTGCCTCCTTTAGACTGAAGGCAAAAAGAATACTATGACATAGGGTTATAGTTAGCAAGCAGCGTAGAGTAATACATTGTTATCCAACTCGAAAGGTATACCACCACTACTGCTGCAACTTTAAATAAAAAAATAAAAGCCATTGGCGTAATAAAACAAGCCTCTTGAACGGGGGGGTGCCCAGACTTTTTAACCTGAATATGTTGGATACAAACAATATCTTACATAGTAAAACCTGCTGAAACGGAACCCCATGAAACCGGTCAAATTTCCGTTTTAGACAGGTTTTCCTCTTAGAATTCATAATTGTGTGGTGTTTCCTTTAAAAGGGGCTCAAACGCGATTTTTGTTTGCGTGAGGGGGTGTGAGAAGTGGTTCAAAACATCAAAACTAAATCTAATGGTAAAAAAAAAAGACATGTAAATCTCCTTGCAGCAGTGAAATAAGACAGTGACCAAGCGTGGTCACAAGTGTAAAACCTTTTGGCACCCTAACTTCTTATAAAGATTATAAAAGGCCTTTAATCATGCTGGAAACTTCTATAGGTACAGGGGCATTGCATGAGACCTAACATTATCTATGTCAAAGTCTTGTAGATGAAATTTTACCGGATGATAAATCTCAGATAATGCATGCTGTACACCAGTACATACCCACGAAAGTTTTTCAGAATGTGACTCCATGAATTCTTAGGGATCACTGGGGGGGGGGGGGGGGACTCCAAGAAATTTTGGCTGGTCGGGATCATCAGTTCGTAAAAAGAAGTTAGCAAAATCGAGCGTCTACTGTATACACTAAATTTTGTCAAGATGATAAAAATTATATTATCATGATGCGACTGTAATAATAAAGATAGGTGCTTGTCTGTCTCTGGGTGAAAAAACAATGCAGTCCTCACAGCTGCAAGATTTGACAGGAAAGTACCTGTTTGCCTGAAGTCATGCATATCGAACACAATTTCTGGAATTTTTCAATTAATTTTTTATGCGAATTTTTTTCAAATTAATAAAAGAGAATCCGATTTATATATTTTATCTAGTAAACTTTGTCTTCGTTTCAATAAAATTTTTTCGAGATTCTTACAGAGATTTTTCAATTTGTAACAATTTTTTAATGTTATTTTCAGAGAGTTTTTTTTTTTTTTTTTTTTTTTTTTTTTTCGCGTTCCTAAAAGGATTCCAGTTTAAATATTTTACCCAATCAGTTAATTTCGTTCATTGCTGTTTTTTAATCTTTTCCGATTTTTTAATGCGATTTTTAGCGTGGTTTTTTGCACTTTGAGGTAATTTTTTGACATTTTTGAAACAGAAAAAACTCTCCGGTAATTTTTGCAATTGCCGTGATTAAATTCGAATTGGAAGAATGTCAGATCAGTTCTTATAAGAAAGCTAAAAATTTAATTTGGCTCGAAAAAAAAAAATGGGATAGTTCAGGATTCGTTTCTTTCGAGACGGAAGTGGTCGTAGCTTGGTTGGAGGTACGTTGCCGAAGGCAGCTCCCCCCCCCCCCCCCTAAATTCTTTAATTCTCTTTTTAAAAAAGCAACCAGCGAAACTCCACTAGTAATGAAGTTTTCTTTGAGGGACAGGGTTTGAAATGACGTGCAGGATCACGAGATTTGTGTACAGAAAAGGAAAGTCTCGCATAATAAAAAATACTGTGCAGTATTTCCGCCCTCAAAACTCTTTCACAGATTTGTAATTCTTCGGTGAGTATTTTAAATTTTTTTTTAAGTCTGCGATTTTTATTTCTTTATGTGGAACTTCTCAAAATCAATTCGTGACTCGGTCATGGAAAAAATTGAGAATTTCTTCAAACGATCGGGAAAAATATCGACGATAAAAGAGTGCAGAAAGAAATTGCGAATTTCGTCAAAGATTGCCCAAAAAAATCACGAATTTCGATAAATGATAGACGAGAAAATGCTGCAAATTTCGTCAAAAAATCGCGGAAAAGAGTAGAGGATTTTGATAATTGGTACGGAAAGCTATCGAGAATTTTCCCGATCGGTAGCGCAAAACTATCGCAAATTTCGACAAATGACCCCTGCAAAAAAAAAAAAAAAAAAAAAAAAAAAAAATCAGTTTCGTGAATACGTTGCCAAAAAAAAATCGTCAAAGGATCCCGGTGAAAACGAATTTCGTCAAAGGATCGGAGAAAGAAAATGCGAATTTCGTCAAAAGATCGCGGAAAAAAAAGCGAATTGCGTCAAAAGATCGTGTAAAGAAAACACGAATTTCATCGAAGGATCGTGCTAAAAAAATCCCAATTTCGTCAAAATATCGCGGTAAAAAAGCAAATTTCGTCAAAGGATTTTGAGAAAAATTGTAAATATCATGAAATGATCGCAGAATAAAATCGCGAATTTCGCCAAAATTTACGGCACTGGGCTAAAAGATCCTTTCCTTTTCCGGGAGATCCGGGAGAAAGATCCGGGTCCTTTTCCTAGTTTCAAAGAACTCCGTGAAACGTGAAGAAACTCCAAAAATCGCACAAAAATTTTCAGAGGAAAAAAATTACTATATTGACTTGAAAGACCGCAACTATATTCCTTTTACGAATGTCAAAATATGGTCGCGAAACACGAAATTCAACCAACCAACCAACTCCAGATTAATTTTAATTTTTTGTGCTATTATTTCTCATTTTCAAAGGAGGCAGGGTCCGTGCAGCCCCACCTTTCTCCCCGGCAAATCGCATTTTGCAATTACTGTTTCACATCTGCATTCCCTTTCAATTTTTTTTTTTTTTTTTTTTTTTTTTTTTTTTTTTTTTTTTTGCTTTTTTCTAGGTTTTAGACTACGAAATCAAAGAGACAAATAATTTCTGTTTCTATCCTCGTCAAGAATTTGCATTAATTTCTTATGAAATTGCAGAAACATGCAATAGAAAGAACGGTGTTAAAAAAAATCTCCCACAAAAAAAAAAGACGTCAAAGTGGGATTATAAAACCTCCTTTTGACTTACTATGACTAATACAAATTCTTGTAAATATTCTACTTTTAAGAAAGATAAAGAACATAATTTAAAAAAAAGAACGTGGAATTCTCTTTTTATCACAGTTCAAAACTTAGGCTGTTAGTTTTCTGAACTAAACTAATTTGCTAAACAGAATGAACGCTGCTTTCGCTCCTTTATTCTTTGTAGATTTCGATTTTTTTAAATAATTGTGCTTGAGTCTACACAAGCGGGGGGGGGGGGGGGACACCCCCACCCCCTGGTTACGCCTATGAAAGCGTATTTTTTTAAATTAATATTACATCCTTTATTAAACTATTTTATTTAACTCTACCTGGTTTTTGTATGTACAGATGGAATGTTGTAACCAGGATTTGTTGATATATATCAATGGATATCATCATCATCAACAACAACCGTTTTCAATCCACTGCTGGAAGTGGGTTTCTCCCAGATTTTTCCAATGTTTCCTGTCTAGTGCTTTAGTCATCCAATTAACACCAGCCACTTTTCTGATTTCGTCACTCCATCTTACTTGAGGTCGTCTTCTTGGTCGTTTTACACCTCTGGGATACCACTGTATGGTATTTGTGCTCCATCTATTGTCTTGTCTTATTGCAATGTGCCCAGCCCATTTCCATTTTAGCTGTTTAATTCTTTCAATGATGTCAAAAACTTTCGTCTGACTTCTTATCCAAGTTATTCTCTTTCTGTCTCTTCTAGTTATGCCTAAGCATACATCTTTCCATACTTTCTCTATGTTGTTTGTAATCTTTGTACCATCCGTTTTGTTAGCGTCCATGTTTCTGCTCCATAAGTTAGTGCATCATGATATATATCCAATATTTATTTTTAATATATCAAGATTTTTGATATTTTCAAATTCTTGATACTTATTTTCAAAATATCAATATGTTTGATATTTTGTATATTTGATATTTATTTTCAAAATACCACCGTGCAAGATAATTTTGATATTTTCTTTAGTCAAAACAAATGTAAATAAAATTTTCAACAGTTGTGTCACTCTGTAGATAAAGAAGTTTTGTCTTTGGCATTGGCAGTGATCAATATATTTTCCAAGCTTACGCTTGAACCTTTTATTTTTAAATGTAAAAGCAATAATTATGTGAGGCAATTAATTCAGAGCAGCTACTGAAAGATAAACTACTGCAAGTTAGATAATTATTTATATACAGCATTATTAGAAAAGGATCTTATATGATTTTGGTTTAGTTGAGTCTAAATTGTACTCAACAGGTTAGGGAATAAAAAATAAGACAAGCTTACATTTGTTAAAATTCTTCAGTTTAAAAAAAACTATTTTGTATTTAAAATTTCGTTTTATAAAACATAAAACTTTCTTGATTCTTGATACAAATCCTATAGTTTATATAAATGTATAAAGCAAATTGTATCTGTTTTCAATTAGTTGACCTTCAATTTTGTTCTAAGTTAAAAAAAAAAAAAAAAAAGAATATTGTTTGATTTAGTTTTCATATTAAATGCAATATGTTTTAGTTTCTAATTTATATTATGCTTGAAAATATTTATTATCAACAGTAAGTTGACTATTTTGACAATATCGGATATACAGTAGAACCTCGATTATCCGAAGTAATTGGGACCGACCCTCTTTCGGAAAATCGAAATTTTCGGATAATCGAGAATGCTTCCATTCAGGGGCGTCGCCATGGGGGGGTATGGGGGGGGGAGCCTCCCCCCCCAATATATGTGAAGTTGGGAAATTTGAGCTTAGAGTTGGGAAATTCTAGATTTTTGTGACAATTTCTTTTTTTAAAGTAATAGTAAAAAAATTACGAAATTTTTATTGTTTCGGTGATTATGTTTCTGAGTACTGTAACAGTAAACAAGTTAAATTATCAAAAAAAAAAAAAAAAAAAAAAAAATACAAAAAGAAATCAGCCGCACTCAATTTATCATTGTGTTTTTCAGTTATGCAAAAATATTTTACATCTACCAGACCTAAATTTCTCTACTCCTGTCCATCAATAGCTGGCTATCCAGTTCCTTTATTTTCTCCAAAACTTTGTTCCTTTCTCAAAAATTTCATCCTACCTCACCTTCTCCTAAAACAGAATCCAGCTATTTATAATCCAAAGGGATAGCATCTTCTTTTGAAAACTGGAGATCACTCGTAGCAAAAACAGAAAGGAATGTAGTCACCTACTTGAAACACAGCTGGGCAAGAAGATTTGATGAGTTTTCACAAATTGCAATAATTTTTTAACGAATTTCCCGATTTTTGGACAATATTTTACTCATTCTCGTGATTTTTTGCCACAAAAATTAGCTAACCCTTCGTAGTCAAGAAAAGGGCGTTATATGAGCAAATGTGTATATAAGAAGTCGTTGGTTCTGATAAATTTGTCACGTTTTACTTTTATTTGTGTGTGTGTGCGAAATATGTATTAGTCCTGTTCGTTTATATTTATGGGTGTTTGTGAAATTTTAAACTAAAAGTCCAGTGTTGTGTGTTTAAAGCTGTTCTAAAAAATGACTATAAATATCAGAACGAAAGAACCCTTCATAATAGGAAAAGAGTTTTCGTGAAAGATTTTGGAGCATATAAAAATCCATTCGAGGATGATAAAGGTAAAAAAAGGACGATTTAAATTTGGAAAGAAATATGAGTATGAAAGCTGTCCATCATCTGAAGAAAAAATCGACATGCACGGTAACGCTTACACGTTGCACTTGAATAAAATTTGAAGAAATAAAGATTTCCTTATAGACAAGTTCACAAACAATTATGAATATTAGGATATGACTGAAGAAGCTGACTTCCGAAAGCGCGGTAGGAAAACGGTTTCACCAAAGAGAAGATATAAAAATAACAGCACAGCAATGAACATTGATACACATAAGTTTTACAGGAAATGATTATAAGAAATACAAGTAAATTTCGGCAATTTAGTAATGAGCTTAAATGACAATGTTCCCTATATCAGGAGAATATTGCACCAATACATTTCATATTTAAATTTCAATTGTGCAAGGCAAATTTGAGTATCACTAACTTAGAAAAGTTAATAATGTTTCCACCTGTATATGAGAAACGGATGTACATGACTTTCAGAGTCAAATAGAAATAAACCAATCCTAACTGACCAGCTGCTATCCGATTCACCAACTTTTCAGCTGACTTTAAACCCAATTTTTTCCCGTTCAAAGGGAGAAAAAGGTTGTCGTTGCTAGAGTTGGAGGAAAACCAGTACTACTAGTACCAGCCTTTAATATTTATCGCCTATTCGTATAAATCGCTTATCTCTGATTGGCTGAAATGTTGAAAGTTGGGGGGGAAAGGCGCGGGTAGCGCATACTTTTTTAGAGCTGTGGTTGGGGATATTGCTGTTTGCTATCACACTGGGTGTTGAGACAATATTTCACGATAAGTTGGAGGAAATCAAGAGTTGGCTCAAAAATTGCTCGAAAAGTTGGTGAATCTGATAGCAGCTTTAAACAAACCTTTTACTCATGCCATGAAATTCAAAGAGTATTTGGGTCATGCCGTCAAACTATATACTCATATATTAACATTCACAGAAGCTTATCTTTATGGCGTTGCATCTAATGAAAGAATCTTTAGTCAAATAAAAATTAAAAAAAATATATATATTACAAACTACAATGAGGGATGACAGGCTTGACAGCCTAATGCTTTTAAAATGTGAAAGCCAAATAGTGGATTTTATTAAACTGGATGATGTTATCATCAGGTTGGCTTCTTTGAAGACAAGAAGAATTAATGTTAAATGAAAACAATTCGGATGTGCCAATCCCAAATCTTTATTCTATCCCATATACTATATTAATACCTTAAAATGTGAAACCACAATGCTAAAATTAAATAATAATTCTATACCCATAATAATGAATTCTAAAGGTATAGATTCGTTTAATTGTGTTCATTTAAAAAGGAGATAGAAGCCTCGCATTTTTGAAACAAATCATTGAATTTCGGTATACACCCTGTTAGATGCAACCAAAATTCCAAACCCAAAGAACACAAAAGTGATACCTTTGGACAGTAAACACGCAAGCCCAATAAGAAAGTGCAACCAAATATGAAGTTTGACTAAATTCCGTGCATTAGTTTTTCAGATATAGCTAACGCGAAAATCGTGAAAAATGCTGCACAGCAGTGCCACCTGCTATATAATGTACACAAAATCCTAATAAGCACCAAATTATGTCAAGGTTTAACAGAATATGAAGTTTAATCAAATTCCGTGCAACAGTTTATGAGAGCTAAAATCATGTAAATCGCGAAAAATGCAGCTTAGCAGCGCCACCTTTCGGGCGATATACACCAAAAAACTAATCAGCATTAATTCTTATCAAGATATAACTGAATCTAAAGTTTTATTAAATTCCGCGCATTAGTTCTTGAGATAGAGCAACCACAAAATTTGTGTCACATACACACAGACAGACATTTTCTAAAAACAGCCAAATCGTGTTCAGGACCTGCATGTTTGTTTTTCATTAAACAAACCAATAATTAGAATTTTTATGTTTCATTTTTATGTTTCCAGTTTCAAAATTTTTCTTTGGAAAGGAATTTTTTATGCATAAGTTTCATTATCATTATTATACACATTGTGGTACACGTATTATACACACTTTAGTTGAAAGTTGGAAGAATTTGTTTCAAGTTGGGAAATTATCGAATTCTCCCCCCCGAAAAAATATCTGTAGCTACGCCCCTGCTTCCATTTTAAGATCAAGGAGAAATATATGCAATATTTCTTATAATGGTAGCACATGCTTAATAAAAATAAAGCAATAGCAAAATAGAAACAAGAATAAAGTATCTGAACTTTAATTTTGAAATTAAGTACCTTTGACGTATATCACAAAGATTTGAAAAAATGTTTTGTTTGTCGCAGTTTCGATTGCCGTTGCTTTGAAGCTCTATAACGGAGTTTTAAATATTATCAGTTCAGCAGTATCACAGTCTTTCTGCTGCTACAGCTATGCCAAACCTTTTGAAAAACATACAAAAGCTTCAGAATTGCTAATTTATTAGTTTTCTTCGTTCCACACCGCAGCTTACGGGAACTCAAGTTAAATTCAAAGGAACTCTAAGAAAGGGGATCGAAAATATTTATATGTACTCTTAGTTCTGAAAGGACCGCTTGCACACAAGGAATATGATAGTTAAAAAAAAAAAAAAAGCTTTTTCAAAATGGATTTTGCACACAAGGAATGTGATGTTAGAAAAAAAAAAAAGGCTTTAAAAATGGATTTCTGTTAACCGAGAGTTTCGGTTAAAAGAATTTCGGATAAAAGAGGTTCTACTGTATATCAAAATATCGGATATTTTTGATATTTTGGAAAATATCATGATGTTTACGAACCCTTGGTTGTAATCGATTTTTAACCCATTTCCTCATATGCTAGAATTATAAGAATTACGTTCATAAGTGTGTTTCCGATGACAACACTTTAATATTTTTAAAACTAAATTATAAATTGATGCTAAGGATCGACCAAAACAGGTTTTTAAGGCCGAAACCAAAAATACATACATAAATATACATAATTAAAAATTAATTATACGATACGTGTAATAATTAATAATACGTGCGGTCCAAGTTGGCTATCTGTGCCTCTGACCAAAACTTTTTAGTTCTATATAAAATTAGATGTAATTAATTCATCAACGACATAAAATGATTTTTTAATTATACGAATTGCATCTAATTAAAAAAAGCTTTAGGTATACATACCTCGATTTATCTTTTATAATGGTTTTTGTAAATGATCATCTGTTATACTAGAACTTTCTCAAAGAGTATTCGAAACACTTCTGCGGTTTCAAACTAAACATCATCTATTACTGTTAAGTCTGCAGCTTTTAATGAGCACGCAAAAAGCATCTTCAAAGTTTAATCATACATGCCTTACTTGTTTTATAGTTTGCACTCACGTCTTGAGCCAGTCATGACTGTTAATTATGGATTTCATAGCAATCAATAAAGAGTGTCTCAATTGAGCCGGTACAGTTCAAATGAATGAGATGTTGAAAATTCCCGAAGAAAGAAACGAGATTTTCGGAATACAGATAGTTTCTGTCTGGCCGAATTTTCGGCAGCATTTTCGGCGAGACTCAGATTTTGGGCCGAAAGTGAAACCGAATTATCGGTCGATCTCTAATTAATGCATTAATTATAAGGCATTTTTCTGTTAGCCCACCACAGGGGATAAATCGGCAGGTATTCTTTGTAACTCATACAATTGTATGAGAATTATAAAGACAATGGATTTAATGATGCGCCAATAAACGCTCGCTAAAATATTCTACGTAGCCGTGAAACTCCAACAACGAAACATTTTAAAGGCTAAAAGTATAAAATAAATTATAAATAAAAAATGAAGAGTGTCCTTCTATATATAAAAAAAAGTAACGCTTTGGAAATGGACCAATGAAAATCTGCGTAGATACCGCGAAAAGCATCTCATTGGTCAAAGCTTTCTGACGCTATAAAGGGTGTTACTAAGGGGGGGGGGGGGACTGGCTCTGTCGCCAAACTTCGCTAAGTTTGTCGCCAACTTGACGATATATCGCCAAATTTGGCGACCAAAATTAGTCTCTAAAATTGACGCCAACTTGGCACTATTTCCCGTATTTCGCAAAATTTCCATAGACTCCCTTTAAAATCCAATAGGATTTACTTTCTTGCAGAAAATCAACAAATTGGGATATTTCAATGCAACAAAAACTAATATTAGCTTATGAATAGAGCTTAATTGAACTATTTACATTATTTTTAAGCACAAACACTAACTATTTACATTATTCGTATAAAGGGATCTCGAAGCTATCCAGAAAGGAAAGGCGAAACAATTACGTCTGGGGTTGGCTAGAAAATAGGGATTGCTTCGCGATACCGAATGGAATCGCGAAGCGATTACGCGGGAGGTTGGTAAGTGTAGCGAGCAGGGGGGGCGGGGGCGGAGTCCCCCTAGTAATACTAAAAAAAATACACTTTTATCGATTAATAGTTAAATACTAATTTATTTACATTGAGAAATCAATCTAAAAATCCTAGAAAAATAGCTTAAAATGTATTTAGTTTTTTCTTTAATGTTCCCTTTCTTTTTTTAAAAAAAAAGAGCAAAATTATTTATTTATTAATAAATTCATTTGCATGAGCTTCCTATCAGGCATTAATAAAGTAATTTTTCACATAATCGAGTTCGTTGACCACGCAAAATTAACGTATTGCAACGGGAATGTTTTTAGGAAAAAACATGTATTGCATGGCTGCCAGTACTTAGCGCTTTTTTTTTTCTTTGGTACCACAGAAATTTATTAGTAAATTTTATCTTTTTTAACCGCTGTAATCTGCCGATTACATAATGCAAAACTAGCGTTTTTTTTTTTTTTTTTTTTTTTTTCAAGATCACCATTCATTGCTTAAAAAAGAATATTTTTCAAAAAACTATTTTTACTTTTATACTTATTTTTCAATTCCTACTATTAGCTCACACTCTCCCTATATTTATTTATATATTTATCTTGTTCAAATTTTCAATCGTTAATAAAATACTCATTATTCATCCTATCGAGTTGAAATAAATTTTTTTTTTAACTTGTACTGGATGACAATTGATGTTAATACAGGATTTTCAAATATTAATTAATTAATTAAATTTTAATTAATTAATTTTAGTTTTGCATGGGAAACAAAATGGCGGTCATTGGTTATTGAAGATCAATGAAAGTATTTTCAATAAGGGGTTACCATTGGGGGGAACCCTGTTCTGTCGCCAAATACCGCCAAGTTTGTCGCCAACTTGGCGATATATCGCCAAATTTCGCGGTCAAAATGAGTCGCCAAAAGTGACGCCAACTTGGCGATATCTCTAATATTTCGCCAAATTCCCATTGTAAACCTACTTGCTTCTAGAAAATCAACAAATTGAGATATTTTAATGCAACAAAAACTAATATTAGCTTAAGGGATTATATTAAAATTTTCTTTTGTGGCCTAAGTAGGAATTGACTTTAAAAACAAAATTTTTATATTACTTGTTTATTTGTATTTTATTTTCTACTTTTTAGCATTTAACACTAGAAAGACGGCGAGCGGTCATTTTGACCGCTACCAAATGAATATATCTCGGTTCGAACCAAAATATTTTTTATAAAACTAGTGTAAAAGGTATAAAGAAAAAAAAAAACTAGTTAAATAAAAAAGTTAATGATTTAAAATAAAAATTCTGGTGGAAAATATCTTTATAAAATTTGAGTAAAATTCCTCGTCTTTTTAGTGTTAAAATATTTCATTGTTGTGCATATCTTAGCGAGTGTGGTTTGGCTCATAATTAACTCCATTGATGTTGTAACTTGCATACAGTTAGCATAGAATATTTAGCGTTAGCATTTTATCACCTGCGCCCAGCTTAGAAATCTGCACAGGCTGGCCCGCGGCCGGGATCGAGCATATTTTCATTCACGGCACTCGGGCCGGGCCTGGGCCAAACTTTTTTCTGAAGGCTCGGGCCAGGCCAGATTCCGGACTTACATTTTTCCGGAAGAAGTGGGCCGGGCCTAACCTATTTTTTCAGTACAAAGCCGGGACTGGTTTAATTCCTAGTCTTCTGCGCCCAAAATTTTCAGTCCTGGTTTTGAGTCAGCCCGTATGAAAATGATTGTCTCGGCGTGTTCTGTCCTTTCAAAGGTCAGTAAAATTAAACCTGGCTCAAATATTTTTGCAAAAAGTGTATACCTTTTTAAATCGTCATTATTCTATAATTAAACATTAAAATTTATTCTTTTTAAAGAATAGTAGGCTTCTTTCTACGCTTATTAAAATTTAGCTAAATTAAAATATAGTAAAACAGGTGAAAAAGAACCTGCCTATGACAGAATTCTGTTTTAAATTGAAAAACGTGTTGATCCATGCAAAATTAATATACTAATACGTAAGAAAAGAATATATAATACATTTACACTTGCTTAGAAGGAAACTCTATAACGCATTTTTTTTTTTTTTTCTATGTAAACGAGTCTTAAAAGATTTTACCGTACAGCATTTTTCAGATTTTTAACACTTCAATACTTGGAATATGGATTAACAATATTAATGATAACTGAAACATTTACATACAAGATGTAGCGATTCATTTAAAAACAAATATCGCAGCCTATGGCACTTCTATAAAAATGAAGATTATAAACCTGAAAAAAGTTAATACTAGAAACTGCTTTTTCAGAATTTCGTGTCGCCTCCGATGAAAAAAAATATGTGTATATATAAATAGTACAAAACATATTTCAATTTTAAGACTTAAAGCACACACTTTTATTTTATGTAAAATGACGTCATTCGCATCCGCTTAAGAATTCCACATTTACGATCCATTTTTAAACATCTACAGTACGGTTGGCGAACCTTTTTTTAGCCGCGTGCCAATTTTTTTCCAAAAATATTTTACATGACCTTGACGTGCCAAAAAATTTAGTGGAATCAAAAATCACAAATAAAAATCACTTATAAAGATTTTTGAAAAATGTGTAACATTCAGGTGAGGTATTACACTATAATAATTATAAAAACTATTAAATTTTAGAAATTATTAAAAAATATATATGTGAATGTGTTGCTGCACCTTGGAAGAAAAATAATTAATATCAGGCTCATATTCAGTTAATTTCAGCAGAATGCATACTGAGTGGGATTTATCTGACAACTGCTTTATATACTATTTCTCAACTGCTCTGCTCAACCAGCGCAAAACGTCTTGACACATTTACAAATTCATTTGCTTACGTAAAGATATAAAATTGGAAAGCCTGACCATTGAAGCGATTTGGAATCGAACTGTTTTTTCGATTTTTGATCAATAAATTACCTATCGAGTTATAAGCGATTTTGATCACGTGATACGGCATTTTTCTCCCCTTCCTAACTGGATTTTCTTCTTTCGTTCGGAAGTTCGGTTCAAAATGCCAACTTTGACAGTATTTTTTGAAAGATCTATTGCGTTTACAAGAAAACGGAATAAAGAGTTCGATGACATAGTTTCTGAATGACAACACCTTCTAGTTTCATGTGTTTCCGAACAAAAATTAATTAAAATTTATGTCTGAAAGTTGACTCTTTGGATTTGAGAACAGCCTTAATAATGTGGTAATTTACGGTACTTTAAGAAGCCGCAATTAAATTTTCCGATTTTCAATTAATCGAATTTATACAAGATCAGATCATCTAAAGTTGTGTATTTTATGCAGTATCGCTGTATTGCACGTTGTACCACAAGCGCAACGTGCTAAAATTATTCTTTCGCGTGCCACTTTTGGCACGCGTGCCACAGGTTCGCCGACCCTGATCTACAGTAAAGCATGCATAGGATGTCACTATCGCAAAATAATACACAAATGCAGCAAAAACATGCCGTCATTAAAAAAACTCGACAAAAAAAAAAAAAAAAAAAAAAAAAAAAAAAAAAGGCTATCTAATGATTCATAGATATTCATTTGTTTGTAAAATTAATATAGACGATTTTAGTCGTGACGTTAGTTATGACGTTTTGGTTGGAAACTGACATCAAACAAACGGTTGCTATGTGGTATTTTCTATTTTGTTTGTGTGTCGCAGCTATATCTTATATCTCTATCTCACATCTAAATGTTTTAATTCTTGATATGTATACTGGTAACATTTTCCACGATTTATATTTAAAAAGAAATGACGCATAGCAACCATTTGTTTGGAGTCAGTTTACAACCAAAAAGTCATGACTGACGTCACACAGAAAGCGTCTATAGATATTCAAAATTAAATATGGTTTATAATAGCTCCATGTTTTAACAGAAAATTTTCGTTTATATTTTTCAAAATAGTACGCATTTTAATTACATTTTCTTTCGGTTGTTATGAGAAAGTGGCAACAAAAAGATATAATTGCTATTTTTCAACTATTTTCCCTTTACTTTCTACATAAATGGAGAGTAGAGGGAAAAAGGGTGTTCGATTGGTGCGGCGGAGGTGGCGGAGGTGGGAGAATCATACTATAGTAGGATGAGGTTTAAGGGAAATTTTTTTGATTGGAAAGGATATTTTTTATTTAATCGTCTTACAGTAGGAGGGGGTAGGAGGAGTTAATTTTTTTGAGGGGGCTAAATTTTTTGAGGGGGCTTATTTTTTTCGAGTCGAGTTAGAGTAGGATTGGAAATATCATACTATAATACGAGGGGTTAGCTATTTTTGAGAGAAAGTATGAAGGGCTAAACTTTTAGTATGGGCTAAATATTTGAGAAGGGCTTATTTTTAGAGGGGGCTTATTATTTTTTTTCTTAAAGTAGAGAATCGGTTTTGGAACACTTTAAATTGTGGAAACGGTTAGTGG
This sequence comes from Maratus speciosus, assembly GCA_963932465.1. Lineage (NCBI taxonomy): Eukaryota > Metazoa > Arthropoda > Arachnida > Araneae > Salticidae > Maratus > Maratus speciosus. The sequence goes on along the minus strand of OZ010792.1, from coordinate 325,999,862 downwards.
TTCGGCTACTGCTCCCTCTCCTCCCTGCCCCCCCCCCCCCCCTGAAAAATAAGGATTTTTTTTTTAATAGTGTCGGCCTCTCTCGATGAGAAAGTTTTCATGTGTTGTAACATATTTAATTTTTCGTTTGTTTTGAACTTTATCAAAAATAGTAGGTTAGTATTGATGAGATTAAACTGGAATTGTATTATTAGATGGAGGTTCTTTTATAAATTTAACTTGTATTCTTATTGAAAGGTTTTTATGAACAACTCTGTTTTTGGAAAAACTTTAGTGAATCTTTAAAAAAAGGAGAAATGTTATGCTTTGCATTATTGAAAAAACAGTAAAAAAATTAGTAGTCTCATCTAGTTTTAAGTCATTTGATGAAGATCTGATTGCAGTGGAAAGGATTAAACACAGTTTAATTTTGCATCGTCCTGTATACGTTGGGTTTGTTATATTAGTAATGTTTTCCTTACGGGTTTCGAACCCTGAAACTCCCCATTATTCGAATTTCTGTATTGAGAATCTAGATGGAAACTTGAAAAATTTCATTTAGAATTGAAGATTGGTAAATTTCATCCTCTTGTTGCAAGTTCATACATGTCTTTACCTATTCGCCTGGTTTCGAACCTACAATCTTCCCATTATTAGGTTATTTCTATAACCATTGGGCTGGGCGGGCCCCATTGTTTTTTCACTTGAATTTGGTTTCTTTCAGTTTTGTATCGACTTCTTTTTAAAAATCAGTGGGTTAATGATTTTACGTTTAGTAGAAATTTTAAAAAAGTGTTGCCATTGAATTTAGAAAAAATGAGAAATAAACATTATATATTTTTATTATCGTGCACTTCGAGAAATTATTTAATTTTCAGATGAATGGGTTTTGCTAACATTTATTCATTTTAGTATTTATTTCAACATTAAGGAAACTATTAACAGCGTGTTGCCCCCGTATTACGTACTAAACGAAATTAAAGACTGTTGCCATTGAATTTAGAAAAATAAACATTCAATTTTTATATATTATATACTTCGAGAAATTAATTCATTTTCTTAGATTTAATAATGCCTTCTTCAACTTCGGGAAAGTATAGTAATTTGAACGAAAAGATAAATTATAATCTGGATTTTAGGAAAGTAATATAATTTTAGCGTAATGATATTTTTTCAATCAGGATTTTCTCGTGCAGTTAATGAACTCTTTCATTATCACTCACCCAGAATGTTTCTTTTTTACTTATACTGTAACAAAATTTATAGATTTTAGTTTAAAAATATTCGCCTTTGGATGGATTCGAACCATCATCTTTTGGTTAACAGCCAAACGCGTTATCCAATTGCGCCACAAAGGCATTAAAATGATATACAATTAAACCAAAACAAGTTTATTCCCAAGCTTTTAAAAACTAACCAGTTCTTCAATTTTCAAAGATTTGTGGTCATATCTATTTGTGTGCTTGTTGTTTCGATCATACATAAACAGGATGTACTGTTTCTAATCTGGATATAATGATAAAGCGTATTTCCGTACTATGTGAAAAACAAAATAATAGTTCTTTTATTCCATTGTATTAGGAAAACAAATTTTCTTAATGAGTCACTATTTTAATTAACTAACAATAAAGAAATGAACCAGATTTTTTTTTTTTTTTTTTTTTTTTTTATAACACTCGCATTTCAGTAGGATTCGCAAAAAAGTTAATCATTTAATGATAAAAACAGGTTAATTCAAAAAGAAATGAATTTATAAAATGATTCATTTTGTACACTTGCTTATTAAATGAACACAACAGTTTATGTATTAAATAGTTATCGCGTGATCTTCTTTTTTCTGATGCGCCACCTACATTGATTTAAGTGTAGTTGGTTTTCATTTCACGTCATTATTCCGTTTTCTACTGTTTTGAATACATGTGCCGTATTTTTCGTCCTGGCACAGTTAAAACAGTTTTTAAATGAATATGCATGTTATTAATGATACACAATCGCCTATTGTCATCAATTCGGATAAGATGAGTGAACAGGAGATAAAAGATGTGCCCGTTTCGATTAGTAAAAGTATTCCTGCTTCATCACAAATGTTTAAATTGCCTTATATTTGTGGAAAATGTAAAGCAGAATTTTACGAGAAACATGAGTTTTTAAAACATATAAACATTCATTTAGAAAAAAACTTTTTATGTGCGACGTATGTGGAATGTTGTTTTTTCGAAAGAGTTCTTTAATGGAACATATGATAATTCATCGCATGACATCTACCATGTACCAATGTGAAACATGTGGTAAATCTTTTTCAAGAAAGAGTGTGTTAATCAGACACACAAAGTTTCATTTAGAAAAAAGACCTTTGAGTTGTGACAAGTGTAAGAAAACATTCGTTCAACAATGTGATTTACGAAAGCATTTGTTAATTCACATTAAAGACGGAAAATTTCATAAATGTGAACAATGCGAAGAAACGTTTTCGAAAAAGATGGACTTAAGGAATCATCTTAAAATTCACATCATTCCGAAGAAAAGTGAGCTTTCCAAGCAATTCAAATGTGATGATTGTGACCAAGTTCTTTCTGATAAATTTGACTTAGCTGAACACAGAAAAATTCATCTTTCACCCACCCAACTTAAATTAGAACAGCGTAATGGATTGATTAAGCAATTAGAAGAATTAACACTTCAATTAAGAACTTTGTAAAATGAAATATCTTCTTCAAATATCGAATTTTCAGTGATTTGAAATAGACATATGTTTTCATTATACATATGTAATCATTTTTGTAACTAACGAAAAATAAAATTTTTCTGAATTGGAAAAACGTGTATGTTTTCATTTTAACAAGATGTCTTAGTATTTTATTGCTCCCACTACAAATGATCTTGATTTTATTTTTCTAAGTGAATGAAACTCTAATAATATTTTCGAAATACATTTTTTTATTTTTAAGTTTTCTTCATTTAACTCAATCTATTAATTTGAAACCATTGCAAAATTAAAGTATATTTTAATAAAGTTAAAATATTAATGTTCTAATAATAAAGTTTTAGTAATATTAATGAGTAGCATTACTAATAATTGTAAATGAATTTAATCATCTACTAATTAATTTAATCAACTATCAACATTTTTGAGGGGATATATTAAAGGAAGTATGTATCCACTCATTATTTTATTCAATTTCATATGAGTATGACTACATCGTAATAAAAACTATTTTAAACAATCAACTTCTATTACTTTTGTTTAGAGGGATTAGAAAATGAAGTTATTTAAATTTTTGTTATCTTTATTACATATTTTTTAAAGTTTAATTAACAAATAATTAATTTAATTAATTTGAGTATAATTATCATTTTGGTATAATTATCATTTGATTATATTTATCCACTCATTATTTTAATCCATTTCATATAAGTTTAATTATCCACACACTATTTATTTTAATCAATTTCATGAGAAAAAATATAAAGAACTTGCGTTTCATTTTCCATGTGTTGCCATTCACAAGTTTAAAAAATAACTATCATAACGAAATATTCATGCTAGCATTAATCATGCTTTTCGGTTTAATCATCAGTTTGAAAAATTTACTTGATACCGATTTTTAACTGAAACCGTCACTGATTTGAATTCATATAAATATAATTATTCACAATTTTAATCAATTTCATTTGAGTCTAATTAATTTAATTTGAGTATAATTATCCACTCATTATTTTAATCCATTTCACATAAGTATAATTATAACTTCCACTATATATTTTAATTAATTTCATATGAATAAAATTATTATTTGTACTGAACTTGTGATTCACTTATCGTGTGTTGCCATTCTCAAGTTTGAAAAATATCTAACATGATGAAATATTCATACTAGCAATAGTCTTGCTTTTCGACTCAGTCGGCGATTTGAAAATTTAGTCGCTCACGGTTTTTTAATTAATACGATTGTTTCTAACTGAAACCGTCACTGATTTGAACTTATGTTAATAATCGTTTCGAAATCATCTCAATCAGTTTACTGTTGACTTTTGATCAGACTATACCACATACTGTTTGCTATTTAAAATGGGTTGTGAATTAAATATGCTGAAAAGATCTCCCCTAGAAATGAATTGCGTAGCAAAGTATCAACGTTTAGAATCATCTTTGGATACTGATATGAAGGAATTAAATCTCCCAAGTTTAGAATTTTGTAATTCAAACGAGAACTGTTCAACATTACCCTCAAACAAGGAATTACGTAATCAAACAACATGCTGCAGAAACCAAGTTCGATATGGATTCGACGACCCCAATATTCACTCATAATGATGACGACGCAACTTCTACTATGAGTTTTTTGGACACTATTTTTAATGACGTAGATTTTAAAAACTTGGAATCCTTCATTTCTCCAAGTACCTCAATTTCATCATCACAAGAACCAACAAATGTTGTTTTGAATACAATACAAGATCCCCTTATGAAAGACATTCCCAAAAGCAAACCACGCAATTTTAGCGTGATTGAATTGAAATCAAGTTGAGTGATTGTGTTTATTTAATTTTAAAACGTCGCATCAAACGATTTTATGTGTATATCGGGGAGTTTAAACGCAATGTGATTAGAAATGAAGAAATGATGACGAAAAATAGACTTTTGATGGACATTAATACGTGGTATGAATTTCAATCGAAACTTTTTGCTTTTGATTTGAAATATAAATCCTCATCATTTATTGCTAATAATACTGTGTTGGTAATGAATCACAATAATAGCACTATGCGAATTAAAAACTTGATGAATTTTTCACATTTTGACTTAAACGATTGCCAATTATTAAATTTGAAGGATAAAGTTCATCATTTTAACAAGAAGCTTTTGCAACACATGTATACAAATTATCTACCACGTTTAATTAAGCAAAAATGTACACTAGGTGACGTAACCATCGAAAATGAATCTGCTTTATTTTCAAAGCTCATCAAGTGTATTGAGAGTAATGTAGTGACTATTTTAAACCAAATTTATGAGTGCGTAGGATGTATTTTTGAACACGAAAGCATACACATTACATGTTTCACATTTAATAATCGCGAAAAGTTTAATCAACTAGGTGACACGGTATTAATGTTAGTGAATTTCGATTATGTTGTTTCTATGTTTTTAAACGGAACTGGATGTGTTAGTAAAAACATTTTCTGTAACATCAAAGTAGAAACTATACAATATGTATTGTTTAAATAATAAATTTTGTTGTTTTTGTTTGTTAAATGTATATGTTTATTCATTTAGTCTTTCTTTTAATTATGACAATCTATATTGGAAAAAAAGAAATTAACAATTACCTAATCAAAATGTATATATACAAGTTTTTATTTTTTGAATTTAAAATGAATTCCAAGTTATTAATATTTTTAATAATGAAAATAAAAGTTTTCTACTTTTGCAATTTAATAAAATTATATTTACAAGTTAAAAAAAAAATATATTTTTTGAAATAAATTTCAAATCTAGTGGAAATATATTTTTCAAGTTTTACAATTTTAGAATAAAGTTTTCACTTCAAGTTAAAAATATATTTTGAAATAAATTTTTTCAATTCAAGTTAAATTTTAAATTTTACAATTTCAGAAATAAAAAAGTTTTCAATTAATCAAATTTTTTTTTTTAATTAAACTATTTGTTGTAAAATTTTTTTATCCATGCTTTTATGTTTGCATACTACATATAGATAAGTAGTATGTTTTATGTAAGAACAATTATTTAATAGTTCAAAATTATTTACAAGTTAGAAAACTATACTATGTAAGAACAAATATTTTATTAGTTCAATTATACATTTACAAGTTAGAAAAAAAAAAATTACTAGTTTTCAATTTAAAATAAGTTTTCTAAAAATTACAAAAATATTTTATCAGTTTTAAAAATTATATATATATTTTTTTTTTTTTTTTTCTACGTTTTACAATTTAAGGAATAAAGTTATAAAAGTTTTTAAAAATTTTCATTAGTTAAAATTTTTTGTTTGTTCAATTCATTGTATAAATTTTTTATGTTTTCTAAAAATTACAAAAATATTTTATCAGTTTTAAAAAATTATAAAAAAAAAGTTTAAAGTTTTACAATTGAAGAAATAAAATTATAAATGTTTTTAAAAATTTTCATTAGTTAAAATTTTCTGTTCATTGTATAAATTTTTTAAACACGCTTACATACTACACATAAATATATAGCATGTTCACAATGTAATATATTGTATACTATGTAACATAGTATATACTATGTTTCATATAAGAACAAAGATTTTTCTAGCTCAAAATTATTTACAAGTGTAGAAAAATGTTTTATTAGCTTTTGAATTTAAAAAAAGTTTTCTAAAAAATATTTTATAAGTTTTACAAAAGAAAAAAAAATTCAATTAAGTTTTCTAAAAAATATTTTATAAGTTTTAGAAAAGAAAAAATTTTCAATTAAGTTTTCTAAAGAATATTTTATAAGTTTTACAAAAGAAAAAAAAATTCAATTAAGTTTTCTAAAAAAATATTTTATAAGTTTTACAAAAAAATAAATCAATTCAGTTTTCTAAAAAATAATTTAAAAGTTTTGCAAAAAAAAATCAGTTAAGTTTTCTAAAATATATATATATACACACACACGTATATATATATATATATATATATATATATATATATATATATATATATTAGTTTTACAATTCAAAAAAGAATATATATATATATATATATATATGTGTGTGTGTGTGTGTGTTATTAGTTTTCAGTTGTATACAAGTTGGAAAATATAAGTTATTGATGTTAACATAGTATGTATTTATATATCTCATAATATAGATCACATAGTATATATCACATAATGTGTATGTATAACAAAGTAGATAGTTATATATCACATAATGTGTGTATATATGACTAATTGTATACTATGGTCGACTTAAGAATAATCATTTTTTTAATCTAAAATTAATTATAAGTTATAAAATTATTTTTTTAATGAAACTTTTCTTTATCCTTATCTACCTTATTTCTTCAAACTCTAATTTTTACATCTACATTTTTAATACAAATTCATTTATATTCAAATATTAGAGTAATATCTACTTACAAATAGCGTTGATTTAAAACGAAGCTTGGCATGTCTCGCTCCTACAGATGAAATGCTCACTGCAGATAACTGACCGGATGTTTATATCATCACGTGACTTCCTCTAACATCTGATAAACCGATAGCAAGTTTCCCATTTCCAACGCAGTCTTCAGTTGTGTTGGTTCGTTAAGTTTTCATCTCTATATTCCTTCATATTAAAAAAGAACTACATATTTTCTTTACACGTTTGATAATGGAAAGATCTAATATAATTTTAAAACCTATCTTTTTATATCTGCAAACTTTCATTACCGAATAAAATCATCATCTTTTAGTATGTTAGTTGAAAGATCTTTTATTTTTAATTAGATGATGTAATCGAAATTCTTATTAAGAAGTTTTACTTAACTGTCTATTATTTTCTAGAAATAATTTTCTTATGAATGCGAAAAAGAATATTTCATCATCTATATAATCTAAGGTTGATTATATATTATGTTATCTAACATAATTTGTAATTATGTATACTAGAAGTATATATAATTATATATACTAGCTATATATATATATATATATACATGCTAAGTATGTGTATAATTTTATATACTAAGTATAGATAATTACAAATTATGTTAGATAACATAATATATAATCAACCTTAGATTATATAGATGATGAAATATTCTTTTTCGCTTTCATAAGAAAATTATTTCTAGAAAATAATAGACAGTTAAGTAAAACTTCTTAATAAGAATTTTGATTACATCATCTAATTAAAAATAAAAGATCTTTCAACTAACATACTAAAAGATGATGATTTTATTCGGTAATGAAAGTTTGCAGTTTTAAAAAGATAGGTTTTTAAATTATATTAGATCTTTCCATTATCAAACGTGTAAAGAAAATATGTAGTTCTTTTTTAATATGAAGGAATATAGAGATTAAAACTTAACGAACCAACACAACTGAAGACTGCGTTGGAAATGGGAAACTTGCTATCGGTTTATCAGATGTTAGAGGAAGTCACGTGATGATATAAACATCCGGTCAGTTATCTGCAGTGAGCATTTCATCTGTAGGAGCGAGACATGCCAAGCTTCGTTTTAAATCAATGCTATTTGTAAGTAGATATTACTCTAATATTTGAATATAAATGAATTTGTATTAAAAATGTAGATGTAAAAATTAGAGTTTGAAGAAATAAGGTAGATAAGGATAAAGAAAAGTTTCATTAAAAAAATAATTTTATAACTTATAATTAATTTTAGACTAAAAAAATGATTATTCTTAAGTCGACCATAGTATACAATTAGTCATATATACACACATTATGTGATATATAACTATCTACTTTGTTATACATACACATTATGTGATATATACTATGTGATCTATATTATGAGATATATAAATACATACTATGTTAACATCAATAACTCATATTTTTCAACTTGTATACAACTGAAAACTAATAACACACACACACATATATATATATATATATTCTTTTTTGAATTGTAAAACTAATATATATATATATATATATACGTGTGTGTGTGTATATATATATATTTTAGAAAACTTAATTGATTTTTTTTTTGCAAAACTTTTAAATTATTTTTTAGAAAACTGAATTGATTTATTTTTTTGTAAAACTTATAAAATATTTTTTTAGAAAACTTAATTGAATTTTTTTTTCTTTTGTAAAACTTATAAAATATTCTTTAGAAAACTTAATTGAAATTTTTTTCTTTTGTAAAACTTATAAAATATTTTTTAGAAAACTTAATTGAAATTTTTTTTCTTTTGTAAAACTTATAAAATATTTTTTAGAAAACTTTTTTTAAATTCAAAAGCTAATAAAACATTTTTCTACACTTGTAAATAATTTTGAGCTAGAAAAATCTTTGTTCTTATATGAAACATAGTATATACTATGTTACATAGTATACAATATATTACATTGTGAACATGCTATATATTTATGTGTAGTATGTAAGCATGTTTAAAAAATTTATACAATGAACAAAAAATTTTAACTAATGAAAATTTTTAAAAACTTTTATAATTTTATTTCTTAAATTGTAAAACTTTAAACTTTTTTTTTATAATTTTTTAAAACTGATAAAATATTTTTGTAAATTTTAGAAAACATAAAAAATTTATACAATGAATTGAACAAACAAAAAATTTTAACTAATGAAAATTTTTAAAATCTTTTATAATTTTATTTCTTAAATTGTAAAACTTTAAACTTTTTTTTTATAATTTTTTAAAACTGATAAAATATTTTTGTAATTTTTAAAAAACATAAAAAATTTATACAATGAATTGAACAAACAAAAAATTTTAACTAATGAAAATTTTTAAAAACTTTTATAACATTATTTCTTAAATTGTAAAACGTAAAAAAATAAAAAAAAATTTTATATAATTTTTAAAAATTATAAAATATTTTTGTAATTTTTAGAAAACTTATTTTAAATTGAAAACTAGTAATTTTTTTTTTCTAACTTGTAAATGTATAATTGAACTAATAAAATATTTGTTCTTACATAGTATATTTTTCTAACTTGTAAATAATTTTGAACTATTAAATAATTGTTCTTACATAAAACATACTACTTATCTATATGTAGTATGCAAACATAAAAGCATGGATAAAAAAATTTTACAACGAATAGTTTAATTTAAAAAAAAAATTTGATTAATTGAAAACTTTTTTATTTCTGAAATTGTAAAATTTAAAATTTAACTTGAATTGAAAAAATTTATTTCAAAATATATTTTTAACTTGAAGTGAAAACTTTATTCTAAAATTGTAAAACTTGAAAAATATATTTCCACTAGATTTGAAATTTATTTCAAAAAATATATATATATATTTTAACTTGTAAATATAATTTTATTAAATTGCAAAAGTAGAAAACTTTTATTTTCATTATTAAAAATATTAATAACTTGGAATTCATTTTAAATTCAAAAAATAAAAACTTGTATATATACATTTTGATTAGGTAATTGTTAATTTCTTTTTTTCCAATATAGATTGTCATAATTAAAAGATAGACTAAATGAATAAACATATACATTTAACAAACAAAAACAACAAAATTTATTATTTAAACAATACATATTGTATAGTTTCTACATTGATGTTACATAAAAAGTTTTTACTAACACATCCAGTTCCGTTTAAAAACATAGAAACAACATAATCGAAATTCACTAACATTAATACCGTGTCACCTAGTTGATTAAACTTTTCGCGATTATTAAATGTGAAACATGTATGAAGACTCATGCTTTCGTGTTCAAAAATACATCCTACGCACTCATAAATTTGGTTTAAAATAGTCACTACATTACATCAATACACTTGATGAGCTTTGAAAATAAAGCAGATTCATTTTCGATGGTTACGTCACCTAGTGTACATTTCTGCTTAATTAAACGTGGTAGATAATTTGTATACATGTGTTGCAAAAGCTTCTTGTTAAAATGATGATCTTTATCCTTCAAATTTAATAATTGGCAATCGTTTAAGTCAAAATGTGAAAAATTCATCAAGTTTTTAATTCGCATAGTGCTATTATTGTGATTCATTACCAACACAGTATTATTAGCAATAAATGATGAGGATTTATATTTCAAATTAAAAGCAAAAAGTTTCGATTGAAATTCATACCACGTATTAATGTCCATCAAAAGTCTATTTTTCGTCATCATTTCTTCATTTCTAATCACATTGCGTTTAAACTCCCCGATATACACATAAAATTGTTTGATGCGATGTTTTAAAATTAAATAAACACAATCACTCAACTTGATTTCAATCACGCTAAAATTGCGTGGTTTGCTTTTGGGAATGTCTTTCATAAGGGGATCTTGTATTGTATTCAAAACAGCATTTGTTGGTTCTTGTGATGATGAAATTGAGGTACTTGGGGAAATGAAGGATTCCAAGTTTTTAAAATCTACGTCATTAAAAATAGTGTCCAAAAAACTCATAGTAGAAGTTGCGTCGCCATCATTATGAGTGAATATTGGGGTCGTCGAATCCATATCGAACTTGGGTTCTGCAGCATGTAAATCCTTGTTTGAGGGTAATGTTGAACAGTTCTTGTTTGAATTACAAAATTCTAAACTTGGGAGATTTAATTCCTTCATATCAGTATCCAAAGATCATTCTAAACGTTGATACTTTGCTACGCAATTCATTTCTAGAGGAGATCTTTTCAGCATATTTAATTCACAACCCATTTTAAATAGCAAACAGTATGTGGTATAGTCTGATCAAAAGTCAACGGTAAACTGATTGAGATGATTTCGAAACGATTATTAACATAAGTTCAAATCAGTGACGGTTTCAGTTAGAAACAATCGTATTAATTAAAAAACCGTGAGCGACTAAATTTTCAAATCGCCGACTGAGTCGAAAAGCAAGACTATTGCTAGTATGAATATTTCATCATGTTAGATATTTTTCAAACTTGAGAATGGCAACACACGATGAGTGAATCACAAGTTCAGTACAAATAATAATTTTATTCATATGAAATTAATTAAAATATATAGTGGAAGTTATAATTATACTTATATGAAATGGATTAAAATAATGAGTGGATAATTATACTCAAATTAAATTAATTAGACTCAAACGAAATTGATTAAAATTGTGAATAATTATATTTATATGAATTCAAATCAGTGACGGTTTCAGTTAAAAATCGGTATCAAGTAAATTTTTCAAATTGATGATTAAACCGAAAAGCATGATTAATGCTAGCATGAATATTTCGTTATGATAGTTATTTTTCAAACTTGTGAATAGCAACACATGGAAAATGAAACGCAAGTTCTTTATATTTTTTCTCATGAAATTGATTAAAATAAATAGTGTGTGGATAATTAAACTTATATGAAATGGATTAAAATAATGAGTGGATAAATATAATCAAATGATAATTATACCAAAATGATAATTATACTCAAATTAATTAAATTATTTGTTAATTAAACTTTAAAAAATATGTAATAAAGATAACAATAATTTAAATAACTTCATTTTCTAATCCCTCTAAACAAAAGTAATAGAAGTTGATTGTTTAAAATAGTTTTTATTACGATGTAGTCATACTCATATGAAATTGAATGAAATAATGAGTGGATACATACTTTCTTTAATATATCCCCTCAAAAATGTTGATAGTTGATTAAATTAATTACTAGATGATTAAATTCATTTACAATTATCAGTAATGCTACTCATTAATATTACTAAAACTTTATTATTAGAACTTTATTATTTTAACTTTATTAAAATATACTTTAATTTTGCAATGGTTTCAAATTAATAGATTGAGTTAAATGAAGAAAAATTAAAAATAAAAAAATGTATTTCCAAAATATTATTAGAGTTTCATTCACTTAGAAAAAAAAAATCAAGATCATTTGTAGTGGGAGCAATAAAATACTAAGACATCTTGTTAAAATGAAAACATACACGTTTTTCCAATTCAGAAAAATTTTATTTTTCGTTAGTTACAAAAATGATTACATGTGTATAATGAAAACATATGTCTATTTCAAATCACTGAAAATTCGATATTTGAAGAAGATATTTCATTTTGCAAAGTTCTTAATTGAAGTGTTAATTCTTCTAAGGGGCTGTGCATATATAACGTTATCAAGTTTTTGGAAATTTTGGACCCCCTCCCCCCCATACGATATCATACGTTATCATTCCTCGAACCCCCCCCCCCCCCCTGGTAATGATATCGTTATCAATGTATAAATTTTTTTTTAGATTTTTGGAATTTTTTTCTTTTGCTTGAAGTGATATACAAATATGGTTGCATTAATTTTTCGCATACTTTATTGATTCAAATGAAGAGAAGTCAATAAAATTGTCACTTTATATATGAAATAACTTTATATCAAATAACACTTAAACGAAATAGTTACTATTTAAAAATATTCAATAATATATTTTTGTTAAACAATGCATTCAACGTAATAATGTCAGTAACGTAAGTAACGTCATTAAATAAGTAACGTAAGATTTTTTATCAACAAAACAGGTGGACAACATTCTTTCCATTTTATTTAGTAGTAAACACAAGTATTATTTCAAACATACCTCGCATATGGTTTGTCGAACAGCGGATTATATATGCATACAGAAGAATAGGAATTCGAAAGATTGGGGTTTTCCATATTTTGGAATTAAATAATTTTATAATCACTTAATGATTTTGGTAGTAATTTTGTATTTTCAAAAAAAGTAGATAATAGATTAAAAAAAGATAATTGTAACACGTGCTTATGACAATTGCAAAAGATAATCCTAATGTACATACTATTTTGATGTAAAGACCAAGTTACAAATAAAAAGAGAAAATTTTGGTTGGACCAGAAATGATAACGATATCAAAAGTCAACCCCACCCTCCCCCTAGAGATATCTTACGATATCATGTGCCAGACCTCCCCTCCCCCCTAAAATGATAACGTTATATATGCATAGCCCCTAATTGCTTAATCAATCCATTACGCTGTTCTAATTTAAGTTGGGTGGGTGAAAGATGAATTTTTCTGTGTTCAGCTAAGTCAAATTTATCAGAAAGAACTTGGTCACAATCATCACATTTGAATTGCTTGGAAAGCTCACTTTTCTTCGGAATGATGTGAATTTTAAGATGATTCCTTAAGTCCATCTTTCTCGAAAACGTTTCTTCGCATTGTTCACATTTATGAAATTTTCCGTCTTTAATGTGAATTAACAAATGCTTTCGTAAATCACATTGTTGAACGAATGTTTTCTTACACTTGTCACAACTCAAAGGCTTTTTTTCTAAATGAAACTTTGCGTGTCTGATTAACACACTCTTTCTTGAAAAAGATTTACCACATGTTTCACATTGGTACATGGTAGATGTCATGCGATGAATTATCATATGTTCCATTAAAGAACTCTTTCGAAAAAACAACATTCCACATACGTCGCACATAAAAAGTTTTTTTTCTAAATGAATGTTCATATGTTTTAAAAACTCATGTTTCTCGTAAAATTCTGCTTTACATTTTCCACAAATATAAGGCAATTTAAACATTTCTGATGAAGCAGAAATACTTTTACTAATCGAAACGGGCACATCTTTTATCTCCTGTTCACTCATCTTATCCGAATTGATGACAATAGGCGATTGTGTATCATTAATAACATGCATATTCATTTAAAAACTGTTTTAACTGTGCGAGGACGAAAAATACAGCACATGTATTCAAAACAGTAGAAAACAGAATAATGACGTGAAATGAAAACCAACTACACTTAAATCAATGTAGGTGGCGCATCAGAAAAAAGAAGATCACGCGATAACTATTTAATACATAAACTGTTGTGTTCATTTAATAAGCAAGTGTACAAAATGAATCATTTTATAAATTCATTTCTTTTTGAATTAACCTGTTTTTATCATTAAATGATTAACTGTTTTGTGAATCCTACTGAAATGCGAGTGTTATAAAAAAAAAATCTGGTTCATTTCTTTATTGTTAGTTAATTAAAATAGTGACCCATTAAGAAAATTTGTTTTCCTAATACAATGGAATAAAAGAACTATTATCTTGTTTTTCACATAGTATGGAAATACGCTTTATCATTATATCCAGATTAGAAACAGTACATCCTGTTTATGTATGATCGAAACAACAAGCACACAAATAGATATGACCACAAATAGATATGACCACAAATAGATATGACCACAAATAGATATGACCACAAATCTTTGAAAATTGAAGAACTGGTTAGTTTTTAAAAGCTTAGGAATAAGCTTGTTTTGGTTTAATTGTATATCATTTTAATGCCTTTGTGGCGCAATTGGATAACGCGCTTGGCTGTTAACCAAAAGATGATGGTTCGAATCCATCCAAAGGCGAATATTTTTAAACTAAAATCCATAAATTTTGTTACAGTATAAGTAAAAAAGAAACATTCTGGGTGAGTGATAATGAAAGAGTTCATTAACTGCACGAGAAAATCCAGATTGAAAAAATATCATTACGCTAAAAATTACATTACTGTTCTAAAATCCAATTTATAAATTATCTTTTCGTTCAAATTACTATACTTTCCCGAAGCTGAAGTAGACATTATTAAATCTAAGAAATTGAATTAATTTCTCGAAGTACATAATATATAAAAATTGAATGTTTATTTCTCTAAATTCAATGGCAACAGTCTTTAATTTCGTTTAGTACGTAATACAGGGGCAACACAGTGTTAATAGTTTCCCCAATGTTGAAATAAATACTAAAATGAATAAATGTTAACAAAACCTATTCATCTGAAAATTAAATAATTTCTGGAAGTGCATGATAATAAAAATATATAATGTTTATTTCTCATTTTTTCTAAATTCAATAGCAACACTTTGTTAAAATTTCGTCTAACGTAAAATCATTAACCCACTGATTTTTAATAAGAAGTCGATGCAAAACTGAAAGAAAGCAAATTCAAGTGAAAAAACAATAGGTCCGGCCCAGCCCAATGGTTAAAGAAATAATCTAATAATGGGAAGATTGTAGGTTCGAAACCAGGCGAATAGGTAAAGAGATGTATGAACTTGCAACAAGAGGATAATAATAATTAACAATTTTCAGTTCTAAATGAAATTTTTCAAGTTTCCATCTAGATTCTCATTACAGAAATTCGAATAATGGGGAGTTTCAGGGTTCGAAACCCGTAAGGAAAACATTACTAATATAACAAACCCAACGTATACAGGACGATGCAAAATTAAACTGTGTTTAATCCTTTCCACTGCAATCAGATCTTCATCAAATGACTTAAAACTAGATGAGACTACTAATTTTTTTACTGTTTTTTCAATAATGCAAAGCATAACATTTCTCCTTTTTTCAAAGATTCACTAAAGTTTTTCCAAAAACAGAGTTGTTCATAAAAACCTTTCAATAAGAATACAAGTTAAATTTATAAAAGAACTCTCATCTAATAAGACAATTCCAGTTTAATCTCATCAAAACTAACCTACTATTTTTGAAAAAGTTCAAAACAAACGAAAAATTAAATATGTTACAACACATGAAAACTTTCTCATCGAGAGAGGCCGACACTATTAAAAAAAAAAAATCCTTATTTTTCAGGGGTGGTAGGGGGGGGGCAAGGGGGGGGAGCAGGGAGGAGAGGGAGCAGTAGCCGAACCACTAACCGTTTCCACAATTTAAAGTGTTCCAAAACCGATTCTCTACTTTAAGAAAAAAAATAATAAGCCCCCTCTAAAAATAAGCCCCCCACAAATACTTAGCCCCCACTAAAGGTTTAGCCCTTCATACCTTCTCTCAAAAATAGCTAACCCCTCGTGTTATAGTATGATATTTCCAATCCTACTCTAAGTCGATTCGAAAAAATATTAAGCCCCCCTAAAAATTTAGCCCCTCAAAAAAAATTAACCCCTCCTACCCCTTCCTACTGTAAGACGATTAAATAAAAAATATCCTTTCCAATCAAAAAAATTTCCCTTAAACCTCATCCTACTATAGTATGATTCTCCCACCTCCGCCACCTCCGCCGCACCAATCGAACACCATTTTTCCCTCTACTATGGAGTACTTGAGTTGCCAAAATTAGACAAATGTTGCTGAAAACTACAAAAAAAAAAATTAATATTTGAAAAATAAATGGAGATACAGTTTTCAAGCAAACTGCATTTAAAAGTACTTTTTTTTCCCCTATACGACGGTATAAAAATTGAAAATGTGCGATGCTTAGAAATTTAAAAAATTGCTATAGAATATTTAATCGTACTGCTTTATTTTACAGCTAGCTTGTCTAAGGTAACGTTTTTTTTTAAAGACGGCACAAAATAAGCTGAGAGAAAGAAATAGCATACCGTACCGGAGGCTAATAAATATTTTTGGTCAGAACTCCTCGTACGAGACAAATTTTTAACCAAATCGGCGTAAAAATGAATGTTTTGTAGAAATTCACTCTGGCCGGGACGGGGTCGCGCCGAGAGTTTAACATTTTTCCGGGCCGGGCCGATCTCGGGCCGAACTTTTAGCTGTTATACCGGGCCTAACCAGTAATTTGTGTCTACGGCCGGACCGGGCCGGGCAGGGCCAATATTTTTTTGTACGGGCCGGGTCGATTTTTTTTCTCTGAGTCGGGTCGGGCCCGGGGCTGGAAATTTCTGCCCGTGCAGACCTCTAGCCCGGCTAACGGAAAAGAACTTTAATATTAATTTATAATTAGGTTTTGAAAACATTAAAACGTTCTACTGTCAGCGGAAACACACTTGTGTACATAATTCTAACATGTCAAGAAGTGATCGAAAAATCGACTACAAATTCGATTGTTACATACATGAACCAAGTTAAGTTAAATATATAAATACTAGGGGTGCAAGCTACGCTCGCCAACCCCCCGTTCAGACACCGCAGAATCTAAAAACACGCTAATCTGATAGGTTTTAAAAATATTAGAGAAGATTGAATTATACTGAAAAAAGCTGTGCAGATCTCCCTGTAAACGGTTTTCCATTCAATTCCCTTTTATTGCAAAAATTTAAGGCCGAATCAGTTGCTGTTAAGACATCCAATGGTTGTTTCCGTGTTTGATTAAAGAGGATCAGTTAAACATTTGAAAAGAAGCTAAAATAAAATTATTTAAGTAGAGACTTTGTCTCCCGGTATTTTAAAACAATTTCTATAACAATAGCCTAAGTCATATGACTATCATCAACAGTTCTTGGCGGACCACTTCGCTTTTTATATTCCAGGTGCCATTTTGTTACTTTAATGTTAGCCATGCGCAGGTGATAGGTACGTCAAATATTATTCTACCGCCATCATTTCATCTATATTATAATAGTCCAAGTCATGTAACTACCATAAATAAATACGCTCTGATCCCTTCGCTTTTCATATGAAAGTTTGGCCCAGATATCATATACGGCCCCATATTGGCGCGATTTTTTTCCGACGCTAATTTGGTGAAAACATCAACAGCATAAACAACAACATCCGGCTTACCAAATCAAGCAAAATAACGATACTATGGCGCCAGTTAAGTACCCGTTGCGTATATGACATTGTGGTCAGAAAAAAATCGCGCCAATATGGGTCCGTATATGACATCTGTACCGAAAGTTTTCCATTTTAATTAAAAAATCAAATTTCTTTTTCGAATAATACTACATAAAAGTTGCCATGGCCGCAAAGAATTCTTGGTACCGTTACGCTTGCCGAGTGCAAATCTCGCCAATAGCTTTTTTCAACACGCCAGTTAGCATTTTTTTTATTTTTCGAGTGGTAAATTAAAAAATTGCTTTGAAGTTGAAATTAAATGTCATGGTTTGTTACATCATTTAATATTTGGCCAGATGTCATATACGCACCCGGTTTGGCGTGATTTTTTTTTTTTAACGAAAATTTGTCGAAAACCTCGTTTTCGAATACCAGTTACATATGTATTTTTGGTACTACTTAGTTATCCCGTCGACTAAAAATCCACCACCAAACTATAAGATTAAATGCCAATAATGGTTAATCGTAAATGTCACATTCACTTGACTTTGAGCAAGTCACACGTCTTTACGTCATTAAGTGATTTTTATTTTGACGTTTTATTTGTATATTTATTAATGTTATACTATTTTATTTGTTCTTTCGTTATTTAAAATAAAATTTATGTCAATTTGTATAATTTGGCGAGTGCTTTGACGATTTATATAATTTGGCGAAATGGGTCGGCAGAATAACTAAGTAGTACCGTATTTTTTAATTATTTTCTATTATTTTTAAAAGAAAATAACCAAAAAAATAATTAACTACAGAACAAAACAATTTATGTAATTTAAAAAAGGAAAATAAAGTAAATAAACATTTATTATTAAATAAACAACAATAGTCGGGTTACCATGTCAACCAATTAATGCCATTTTGGCGCCAATTAGGGACCCCGGTGCGTATATGACATCTGTGCCTAATATTTTTCTTTTCGTCTCGTTTAAAAATAAAGAAGTGAAAGCCATTTATTTTAAATGTTTCAGTTTGTATTAAATAAAATGATAATGAAATGCAAATTGAATTATGAATAAAAGTAACATGATACATTTCTTAGTATACATTTAAGGGAGGCCAAACTGGTCGCCAAATTAGTATAAAATAGTAACCTTTTCTAAAATATGAAAAAAAATATCTGTTATGATTAAAATTTGAGTTGCCATCATTAGAGAAAAGTATATAAAATTAGAAAAAAATTAATATTTCGAAAACTAATTCGAATTTAAAAATTCTAATACCAATTTTGAGATCTGCAGATCAATACGGATTTTTGGTGTTAATTTCATCACAAAGTATTTGGTATTTTAGGGGAAATCGCCGTGAAACATAATCAGTTGTTTAATCAGTCGTTTCATAGAATCGTTACATAAATTCGTTTCATAACATCCGTTTCATTAGGATTTTATATATATAGGGTAGAAATAAATAAAAATTAAGCATTCTTTTATACGCATTCAATGTTTTTCTTAAAAATCACGCCGAGTTTCATGACTGCGATTCATCTAGTTCCAAAACAATTTGGTTACGTTACGAGCTTTGATTTACGCTTAAGGGAACCGGGAAAACAAAATTCAACCAAAAAATCGATTTTTACTTTTCTATATCATTAAATAGTTTAAACTTTTATCTTTCCAACGATGTGTCACACTTGTTTATATAAAAAAAAAATTAAGTGTTGAAATTATTCATTCTTTCTAAGTGTACTTCACAGCTGAGTGGCCATTTAAATCTTTAATTGACTTTTTCTCAAAACTTGGATTTTTCATGTTTATGTTCCTTTTTTTCAATATCTATTAAACTTAAACATTCAGATTTTTTTTAATACTTATATTATGTTACACCAGGGATTTAATGATTTGTTGAGAATTATTTATTTTAGGCAGTGAAATCTTGCCAAAAATGCTAATTAAAAAATGACTTTCAATAAATAATTAATAATTAATTTTGAGTAATTAATTTTGAGTTTCACTTAGAAAGAAAATGGTCTGTTAAAATACGTAAATCATGTTATTCTAACTACTCTAAAAAATTTAGATCCCTATCTTTCACCATTTCTGAGAAAAAGGTGTATAAAGTTGGTGAATTTAACATGGCGGAGATAGGGCTTTCCCGGTCCCCTTAACAGGAAGCGCGAACTAATAGATTTATACTAAAAATTCTAATTTTTGATGTTTTTTTTTAAGGTATGGCAACAGGGAAAAAGATATTTAAACTGTCTATTCAGGATTTCTAAATTCTCAACGTATAATCATAATTTAATTAAGATTAAGCTAATACAGTAGACTCTCTCAAATCCGCAATCCTAAAATCAACAAACGCCTAAAATCCGCACATCATTACAGATGTAAACAATGAAACTTTCAGTTCAGATATAGGGTCAAAATTATACTTAAGAAAAAAAATTATATCATTCTTTACATATTTTAAACGTAATTTTCATTAATATGACTGAATTCATGCTTTTTCATGAAGGAAGTATAAATTTATTTCTGAAAAAAATTCAAAATATTGCTGATATCTTAGGTAATCACAGTCTTTTTACCAAATATATTTATGTATTAATCAAGCTTTTGTGGTTATTAAGACTGGTTAAACCTGAAATAAAACTTCCTTAGTACTTTATGATTTTGGTGTGAATTAATAGGGTACCTTTATGAGGCAAGTTTCATTCAATAATTCAAGGAAAATGTATCGTATATTTATTATGCAGATTTAATTATACAATATACATTATTAATTATTTACTTGACCTTTACTTTTAATAATTTAATCATTTTTAAAATTATCTTTCTTCTTATCATTTTAGTTTATTACTTTACTTAATTATTTTAATATTTTACTACATTACAAGCATTCATTATTATTTTGATTGCATTATTACATTCAAATTACTGTTTAAAAAATATAAACAAAGCAATGACCAGAAATCCGCACAACCTCTGGTCTCAAGCTGTGCAGATTTGGGGAGTCTACTGTTAAAGGATAAAAGAGCATTAAAACAATAATAATTATTAACTAGCTGGCTTAGCCCGCTAGCGGGCCCCTCCTTTTATATAATTATTAATAATAATAAAATTTATCAAAAAAGATTCTTTATTTTTAAGTTCTATTTTCTATTTTTAGCGTTTAAAAAGTTTCACTGTTGCAGTTTTACAACCAGTTCGCATAATTTGGTACAAGTGATTTTGGCGTATAATTAACTCGATTGTTTTTGTAACTCGTAAACAATTGTAACCAAAAAGATTATTTGGCGATTTATCGCCCGCGGCCGACAAACGGAAAAATGTCTCAAAATGAATGTATTAATTTATAATTAAGCTCTAAAAATAATAAAACATTGTATTGTCATTGAAAATACACCTATGTACATAATTTTTATAACATAGCAGGTCTGGTAAGAGGGTGAAAAGTCGATTACGAAATTCTATCTTTACATGCAAAAGCAAAGTTAAAAAGAATGCGCAAAAAAGAAAGAAAACAAGAAAAAAAATCATGCGTAACGCATAGATTATTAAATATTTTCCAACACTATCAAAGTATTGTTACTGTTATTGTTATTTTTTTAATTCTGTGATAGAGAATACCTCAATAAGTAATTTAGATTACGCATAGCACAAAACACAATTTAAATTCAAAAACCCATTTTCAGCCATTACTGTCCACAGACAGTAATGTGTTCAAATACTTTTGCCTGAACCGATATATAAACTATAAATTTTATACATACCACACAGGATACTGAAATATAATTCACCGGGTAAAGTCATAAATAATCTGAAAACACTTTTCCAGCAATAGCACTCCAGAGGCTGAACAGTCCTTTATTTTACATTATCTTGAGGAAGAGAAAAAAACTGCAGCAATTATTCCTTGTATGTGTCCTAAGTTATATAATTTATTATGTGATGTATGTTTTCCCAAAGCTTCAGAGTCATTAAAATATACTGAAATTGTTGATATTCTGCTGAAACATTTAAGCCCCGTCCCCAATAAATTCTGTGAGAGGATAAAATTTCGCAAGTGTTTTCAAGCTGGACGCGAATATATAGCACCCTTGCTACAAAAGTAGCATAACTCAAAAAACTACGTTTGTCAGAAAATGCAAAAAACTGTTTCTGGGCTGTGTAGGTAAATTTTAGTTTATCTAGTGATGTCATTCAGAAGAACTGTGCATATAATAATATTATAGGTTGCCATTTTTTCAGATTTTTGTAATTTTCAACTAAAAATACCCTTTTCTTGAGCTGTGCCTCTTTTGTCGCCCAACATCGACTAATGTGTATGTCATCCTTTTGAGTTGTGACACTTTTGTTGTTTGTTTTCCGGACATACGACACTTTTGGTGACTTGACAGAAAATTGGGCTTTGAGTTAAGACGTTTCATTAACAAGGATTTATCTATTTATTTTTTGTTATCTGTAGGTAGTACTTCATTTTGGGTGAATGAATGAAGATGGAAACATATGATTGAATATTTTAATTTGACTTAAATAACTTCAAGAAAATGCATTTCTTTGCTGTTTTTTAGTTATAAACACAGTAAAACAAAACAGCTCAAATACAGAAACATTAAGATTAATTACTAACATTTAGTATAAAGTACCTATTGACAGGGCTCTCGCTAAGGGGGGATGGGGGGAGCCTCCCCCCCACAAAACATTCGTGAATACTGTTATACTTGGCAAATTTACAAACTTAATTGGCAAATTTCTTTAAAACTTTAATAAAAACTATAATACAGTTTCTATTTCTGATAGACTTGGCAAAAGTTACAATTCAAATTGGGAATATTGTTAATTTTTTCACAAATAAGAAGTATATTATATTTTCTAATTGTGGTAACTTGGCAAAATTATAAAATCTAGTTAGCAAATACTGAAATTTGACTTGACAATTTAAGGTCCTCCCCCCCCCCCCCTCCCCTCCCGAATAAAACGTCTTAGCGATGCCCCTGCCTATTCAGCTTACATATTTGTTTCATCTGTCCTTGAGTGTTCCATAAGTGAAAGATAAGCACCCAGCTAATCAGTAAACTGCTTTTACTAATAGATATGCATTTAAAATAACATTTTAATGTATAAAAACCTTTATCATTTGTACCTATAAAAGTAAACAACAAAACGAAGCTACGTTTGCAAAGGAACTAGGCATATAGTACTTAAAATATAATATTATCATTAAATAAAATTTAACTTTTAACTGATGTTACCGGTCTCACAGACCGGTGCTTTTTTCAATTTTCATAGTTTAACTTGCAAATTTCAGTTTATCTACAAACACTACAGAAAATTTGCTTCGTTTGGAACTTTAGTACTATCACGAGACACTTTTGAATAGGTGAATTTTAATTATAACACACCTGTACAAAAAAATTAGTACAAAAACAGCATCCTATGAGTTAATCTCGTCTTTTATTCATCTTTCGATGGAGCGGTCTCACAGACCGCTTGACACTAGTTATGTGACATTTTCTGTGACATCAGTTAAAGGTTAAATGCATTAAATATTAATGCACCTGTTAACAAACTTGTAAATAACAGACGTAAATCAGTTTTCTGGTCTGGTTGCAGATGAAAATATTTAGCTGATTTATTCTAAAGCATTTTTGAAGAACGAATTAAAATAAAATTTCGATGTTATATTTTTATTATCTTGAATATCCTTTTTTGTATTGTCAGGTAAGGGAATTTTCCACGAACAAGTCCGAACTAGCTCAACCGAATTCAAATCCTCTTGAGATCGTGTATTCCTCATATTGCACACATTCACCTTCTTGAAAATCTCATCTGTGTAGGATGTTTTATAGAAAAATGTCCGAGGTTGATCTCGTTCGACACGGAGCATCTTGATTTCTTGTCACTTCACTTGCATTTTTGTTGTGTCCACGTTGAAGTTGTTACCCCGTTGTTCATGCAGCAACTTCATATCATAAAAATCCTCGAATGTGAGCTCATTAACATGGTAAGGGAGTCCTGTTTTTTCGCCGTCTCTATCAACGTGACGTATTGCTCTGGTACGAATTTAAGATGTTTTGCAATCTGCTTCTCAATGACGGTATGCACATTATCACCCTCGTTTTAAGAATGTCCGTTTATTAGAAATTTGTGTTATGCTTTGGATGCCGAAGCACTGTACCGCGTATGCATAAGCTGCAAGCAAATACTTATTTTTATGTTGCCCACAACAATTGTCGGACTAATATCAGATCAATGTCAGTATTTTGGGCTCTTCCCATCAAGGATTTAAGATATTGAATCACACTACTTCCGTCAAATAATTTCCCAAGTTTAATCCAAAGCACCACTACTTTTACTTCCAGCTACATTCGTATTACTAAAGTCATATTTTGGAAGGATAAAGAAATGTAGTCGTTGGTTTTACCTGTTTTGAACCTTAAAAGTATGAAATAATTCATTTTTTTAATTCCTTACTTCGGTTAGATCTACTCCATGACAAAAACTCCTTGCGCGCGGGCGGCCTGATTTACATAGGTGAACAGACCGATAGACTCTTCCATTTGAAACGAAGGGGTGTATTTGAATGAATGGAACGGCAATTAATGAAAATATTCCTTGACGAAGACAGCGGGATCGCAGACCGAAGTAGTTGGAAATTTAAATAAAATGTATATTTTAAACTTGTAACATATGCACTAATATTATCTGTCACCTTTTAAGTTAACTAAGACCTTATTAAAGTTCATATTGCGTAGCTAAAGTGAGTTTAACAAAAACAGCACCCCGAATTTTTTCCTGTATTGTTACTTTTCCTCGTTTGCAACATCAAAAGAGACACATTTAGAGTTCCAACCGACAATTGTACCTAACTTGATCATAAAAAATGCCACAATTCAAAATAGGAAGCACAAAATATTTAAACATGAATCATCTAGATTGCCACAATTCGAAATCATTTGGAAGAACATCATCATTTGAATCATTAAAAACGTCACAACTCAAAATAATGCACTTTTGAACTCACGTTCACGTATAAAGGATAGATCACAAGTGAAGATGTGGCACTTTTCTAGAAGGGTCAGTAGTCATCTGACAAACTTAAAAAACGACACAACTGCTACCTGGTGGCTAGATTTTTAGTGCACTATCTGGTACCTTAGGTGGTTGATAGAGGTGCAAAAGCCATGCAGAATGGCAGCTATAACTCAAAAAAGCCAATTTTTGAGTTGTGACACTTTTGCAGCAAGGGTGCGATATCTTCAACGTTTAGTCATAGATGCATTGCTTGCTTTATAATTTTCTCTCCCGTCTTGCTTGCTGTCATGACTGATAATTACACGCAGTGAAGTTCATAACAAGAAATGAAGAGAGTGTCATTTGAGCCAATACAGATAAAATCAACGGCTAATGTTGAAAATTTCCGAAAGAAGAAACGAGATTTCTGGAATATAGATAGTTTCTGTCCGGCCGAATTTTTGACAGCATTTTCGCCGAAAACGAATTTTCGACGAAACTCAGATTTTGGGACGAAACGAAACCTAATTTTCGGTCGATCTCTAATTGTATGTATTGGTATTACTCATCAGCTATAATCAGACCATCAAGTTTACGACGCATTTTTTTAAGATAAGAGAAAGGCGTCCACATTTTAAGATTAACATATACGGATATTGTTAAAGTGATTATTTATAGAACTTAAAGATAATTTTAATATTTTATTCCTGTATACTTTGTATGTTACGACTATGAGTTAAACAGTTTTATGTTATATTGAAAAAGATTTATCAGTAGTTGTTTTCCTTTGAGATTTGTTGAAAATGTTGAGACAGTGTGCTGTTAGATATTTTTCGGTTTTTACTGTTTTCTGATTATAAACACTTACAGCATTTTCCGTTATTATTGTTGTTGTTTAATAGTACAATTATAAAATAATTGTTATTTTTAGTGTTTTTCTAATTGGCATATTTATGTTTTAAAATTGCATGTAAGCATTTTTCTGCTGTTTATGATTTTAATCAAAACATTTAATTATAGACATTCTGAATCCGTTATTACATTTTATCGTAAACTCATTTTCTACGTTTATGATACACGTAATAGTTCCAAGCATTACAAATTTTGTTCATGATAAACAAAATACTAGAAATGGCAAGGTTAAAATAAAAGAATTTCAAATTAACCAGAAAGTAGCTGTAAGAAATTATACTTCAGAAGCCAAGTGTAAAATTGGTCGCATTATATCAAGACAGGGAAAATTACATTATACAATTCAAGTTGGTTAAAATACCTTACCCGTGGCCCTAATTCTTTGCGCACCAGTTTAAAAGTGAAGTTTTTCAAAGAAAGAAAACGCAAACTTAATTTTGTCTATATAAACAACGAAATTCTTCAAATATCAGTCGTCTAAAATGAATTACATTGAATAAAAAAATATAAAAAGTCGCACACTTAGATTTGGGTATGTAAACCTTTTTCCCTCTTAAAAATAGAAAGGCCTATTGTTTTGCGCATGTGCATTTAAAGAAGGTTTTCGACAATTACGATTGGCTGTTTTTTTTTAACTATGCAAATTATCGCATCCAGAACTGATTGCATATATTCTTTAAAAGAAGAGCGGAGCAGACCAGGAACGATGACAGAAACCGCATCCCTATGGCAAGACAGCATAGGAGAACCAGTGACTCGTAAAATGGCTACAAAAATATTGCATAAAATGGGCTTCAAATCTTACAAAAGCAAACGTAAGCCAATGTTAACTCCTGCTCAAAAAAGGAAAAGTTTTTTGTGGGCTGTCGCTGTGTATAAATTAAAATGGACAGATCAGAAATGGCAAAGTGTTATAAGGTCGGATCAATCCTCTTTTCCAATTTTGTATGGAAATATCGGTCGTCGGGTCATACGGAAAAGAAATAAAGCTTTAAACCCAAAATGCGTCAAACAAGAGTGCAAGTTTTCCGCCATATGTTCAAATTCGGGAGGGTTTTGGTTATTGTGGCGTCGACCAAATAGTGTCATGTGACGGGACTATCAATGCACAACGTTATCGATACATTTTGCGGAATCAGTTGTTGTTTTCAATTCAAAACTTGGCTTTAAATCGGGTTATCTTTTTCAACAAGACTTAGACAAACCGTATTCAGCTAGGACAACAAAAGCCTGTCTTCAACAAAATGGTACCCTGAACTAGATTGGGGTCCGAATTACTCGGACATCAATTCTATCGAGAATTTGTGGCGAAACTTAAAGAAGGAAGTTCGAAAAAGGGCATCACAAAACAGCTACAGTGACAATCAGCAGTTGAAAAGAATTCTTCTTGAAAAATGGCAAACAAAATCAATTTCTGAGTGGCAACGTTTATTTCAACTATGCCGAGAAGAGTGAGAGATGTTTACGCTGCCAAAGGAGGGCTAACGAAGTGGTAAGACTTACTAATTTCGTCTCATTTGAACATGCGCAAAATATTAGGGACATAAAAAACTTCGGAGGAAATGGATTTCATTGGCCACAAAGTTTGTGTCATTTATTATATTTTGTTAAATATCACTATGGAATAGTGAAATGTATTCTTTTTCATAAAAATAATTTTCATAAAATATTTTGAATTATTTTTTACTTTTATTGTCAAAAAAGCATCCATAAACTAATGCGCGAAAAATTAGGGCCACGGGTAAGGTATTTGAAAAGACATGTTGATCAAATAACTAACGTAAGTTCAGAGATTTCTTTAGTTAATGATACAAATTCTGAAAAAAGTTATACAGGAAATTTCAGAAGTGAAAATACAATTGTGAGACATGTTGATTCTCAACCAATACAGCCTAGTATCACAGATCTTCAAACAGCTTATACACATCTGATACATCCAAATACTCCAAGTCCCACACCAGCTTACTCTTTTTACCCAAATACGCCAAGTCCAAATAGACCAGCTGACTCTGATTTGATACTCTGGCTCCAACATCTACTGTTCCCAATAGTTTCATTTTTGATGCTGCCAAATCTGCAAAGCTTAATTTTTCTTCTTCTTATCCACTGGTACTAAGAAGATCCAAAACAAGAAGAAGAGCTCCTGACCGTTTTTAATATTAAGCGGGGGAGAACTGTAATGTTTCTATTTCCATTTAAAATGTGTAGATGGCAGCACTACACAATATTCCTCCGAATTCATGAAAAAGATCTATTATGTAGGTGTAGATATTCTAGAATGTCAACGTCTAATACGTGTAAGTTGTATTCGTATTGTGAGGGCTGTAAATAAATGTTAAATATGTTCTTTATACCCGTGCCATCTCATCATGAGTCCAGAGTTATATTTATTAAGTAAATATTTAAAAACGCAATAATAAATAATGAGAAAGGCATCATTTTTATTTCATAACTTACGGGGCTCCCAAATGGTCCTAACAGAAAATTTCATGCTAGGTTTCTACAACATTTGTGCTAGAATTATCATCCAAAGGCGATTTCTGCGAAATTTGCAAGAAAATCTTAAAAAAAATACTTTCTAAGAAAATACTGGTATTCAAAAAGCGAACCATTTGGGAGCCTTGTAACAAGAACTCCCAAAGTGTAAACTGTGTTATTTAAAACAAAAAGAAATTGGATATTTCATTTACCTTTTTGTGGAGAGTATTTTTCGGAATATGACATAAATTGAGAAAAATAATTATAACTTTTATATTCTGGTTTAATTTTTCTGCAATTAAAAATTTAAAAAAATAATTTTTAATACTTTTTTTTATTAAAATCTGCATATTTTCATTAACTTACAGTGTTATTGTCAAGCCCATACATGCTTTAGATCCAGATAATTTTGTTTTTAATAATGAAACTGAAGTGTAAAAATACAGCCTCCGGAATGTGAGATATATCGGAAAATCATCATTTTTTAATTTTCTTTTTTTCATTAAACTTCCTATTAGTATTTCTTAAACTGTTTTGCTAACTGATGAATTTTCTCTTTGATATTTAATTATTATTATTATTTTATTTTTTTTTTAATTCTATGCTTAGTTATTTCAACTGATGTTTAGCATTTTTATTCACTGTATATACTGTTCAGTTTCAGACATAAGGTTTCATTTTGAAGATGGGTGAGTAAAACTTAAATCAATATGTTTCATTTTCTTTGGTGTTATTTTTAAAATGATAATGTTTGAATGTTTCTGTGTAATGTATAGTTGTGAAATTACTAGTATGTTAAAATAATAGCTTTGAAAATGATAAGTACAAGGTTGAGCAAAAACTTCTGGGAAATTTGTGAAAGCTGCGTTGTTATGAGCAAATTAACAACAAAAGCAACAAAGACTATTCTTCAAAGTAGAGACCATAATAGTCCACGACTTTCTGCCATCGTTCTGCCAGATTCGGGATTTGATGGAAGTACCATGGTGGTTCCTTGGAATCGAAAAACTCCAGAACCTTTACATTCATTAATCTCATCGACGGCTTTCGGAATCGTTAGACCATTTCTCCAATAATGCCGGATCAACACACGCAAATCATA
This sequence comes from Maratus speciosus, assembly GCA_963932465.1. Classification (NCBI taxonomy): domain Eukaryota; kingdom Metazoa; phylum Arthropoda; class Arachnida; order Araneae; family Salticidae; genus Maratus; species Maratus speciosus. The sequence goes on along the minus strand of OZ010792.1, from coordinate 325,970,237 downwards.
CTTTTCAATAGGTATTTTGGAGTCGAAATTCCTGAACTCCTATAGATATACCACTAGTACTCCTATATACGATATCTAGTAACTATTACATTAAAAATTTCCCAGAATTTTTTGCTCAACCTAATATAAATCATTCGTTGGTTGATTTTTTTAATAGTATAGTTAGCTTAGTTTATTGAGGAAATAGTTGTTGAAATTGTGCAGCGTCAAAGTGAAAAAATACAGTGCGTGTAAAAACTTTAAGGACAGCAAAAAATATAATTTTTTTTGATAAAATTCAAATCAGACGAAAAAAAGTTTATTATAATGTGTATCCTAAAAGTGAAAAGCTAATAACAAAGTCAACAAAATTCCTCTGCAAGTATTTTATTACGAAAATAAAGTAATTGTTTAAAAAAACACTATTTCTGCCTGTGTAAAAACTTTAAAGACAGCAAAATAAAAAACAATATAGTAACGAAGAAACAAGCTTTTAATATATTATGCACCCACCATTGCGTTTAATGACTGCAAATATTCTATCTTTCATGGACATTATTAATTTGTGGTACAATTCGAGACTGGTTTTGTACCATTCGTCTTCAATCGTAGATCTGAGTTCTGAAGCTGAGGGAAAATGCCTTCCATTTTTATAAACTCGTCTTGCTAGATCTCCCCATAAGTTTTCGATAGGGTTTAGATCGGTACTTCTGTGTGGCCATTGCAAAACTTCAATATTTTTCTTCTGAAAGCAGAGTTTTGTCTCACGGCTTGTGTGGATAGGCGCGTTATCTTGTTGACAAATCCAGTTTTCTCCTGCCAGAAGTGTTGCAACAGTTAAAACATGGTCAGAAAGAGTTTTTAGATATGCTTTTGAATTCACTTTTCCTGAAAGAAATGCAAATGACTCCACGCCGTTGAACAAAAAGCAGCTTCATGTCATAATGGATCCGCCACCTAACTGATGTTTTTAGAAAGTCTTTTTCTTTTCTCAAATCATGCAAATAATATTTTCAGCCATCAGGACCATCTAAGTTCCATTTCTTTTCATCGCAGAAAATAATCTGCAGCGATTTGTCGTCCCAAGTAGTCATTTCTCTTGCAAGCTGCAAACGCTGGATTCGGTAGTCAATAAAGGGGGTTTACACAATTTTGATGAGTACTGGAAATTCCGAAATCGATTAACTGCATTACAGATTGTTTTATTGCACATTTTGAACCCAGTCGTTTGTAAAATTTCTGTACTTGAGTATTTTCCAGTTGATGCTAACTTTAAAACTTTCCTTTCCCCTCTGTGTGACAAGACTTTTGATCTGCCTACAACGGTTTTTTTTTTCCTATACTCATCTTTTAACCTTAAGAAATTGTTGATGACGGTTTCAGATCTTCCTATCTCTTTTTCAAAAGACCTACAACTAATGCCTGATAATGCAAAAGATTCAACAGCATCTTTTTCATATTCACTCAGTTTACTTCCTTTTGGCGTTGTTATAAAACTAACAAAACTCTTAATTGAAAACATCAGAAAAATCACTATACAGAGTTTTTATTGTGCAAATGAATAATATTTCTATAAAAAATAGTGCTGTGCTTAAAGTTTTTACACAGGTAAAAATAGCGTTTGTTTGCATAATTATTATTTTTTCGCAATAAAAAGCTCACAGATGTTTTTGACATTTGTTGACATTTGTTGACTTTTATATCGGTATTTTCACTTTATGATCAACATTAAATTACCATTTCAACTATCCTATTTTAAATTTATCAAAATTTTTACAATTTTTTACTGTCCTTAAAGTTTTTACACGCACTGTACAAGCTCAGAGTGCATAAGCTTGATGAAAAATAGATTGTTAAATTTTTAAGTTCACGAAACTATGTAAAAACAGAAGTTTACTTTATTTCAATTAAAAGAATCTAAATCAATAAAACTAATTTTAAAGTATTGAATATATATCTACTCTTTTCTAAAACCATTACATAACATACTGTTATGTGAGCTAACTTATGCTTTAAAAAAAATGGGAGGTGTACGTGTTATCTAATGTTATCTAAAATCATCTTTTGTTTCTAAGTGCTGTAAAATTCATAAAGTTAGCTAAATATGTACATAAGCTAGAGTTTTGAGACAAGAAATGTATGTCTGCACAAAATTAAAGATTATATTCGTAATACTATGTATAAACTAAACAACATAAAAATTATATTTTTCGCACATGTAAACCAAAAAAAAAAAAAAAAAAAAAAAAAAAAAAAAAAAAATGAAACTTAAAGTATGTATAATAAAAACTTATTTTTTTTTCTATAAATAATTATTAGAATATACAAAATATTATTAGGTGAACTAAGCTTTGGTGAAAAAACATATGTGTGAATTATCTCTTGTTAAAAAGTTAGCTAATATTTACTACCAAGCGTTGCAAAATTTATAAAGTTTGACTAAATATATACATAGATTAGGGTTTTTAGATAAAAGTATGTAGTTGAGTTACCTGCATATTTGCAATAGTGTAATTAAAACTGGTATAAATAGTGGTTACTATATGTATAACTTAATCTTATAACGTAAAAATATAAACTAATATAAAATGTATGTGAGTTAATGGTAAATTAATTAATTAATATATACGTTCCAGAATTCTCATTTCTTATCTACCTTCCATGATGCCTTTGTGGAGAATACCTTGAAATGATATGCATGCTAAAATGAACTTCTATATAATAATTTCAATATTTTATCATTAGAATTCTTTATTATTTGTTTTATCAACGTACACTAACGAAAACGAAATAATCAAAGTCTCTCACAACGTCGCGTCGCGTCATTTGAGAAAGGCTTATGCATTGTTGAGAGCCATTTACAAATCGCCTCTCCTACCGAAATTTTCAAAATAACGCTGACGCAAAATGAATAAATAAATAAATAAATATTTTTGTGAATTTAAAGTGAATTTATTTTTAGCCCCCGGTACGGTATGCTATTTCTTTCTCCCAGCTTATTTTGTGTATTCCAAAAAATAACGTTACCTTACAGAAGCTAGCCGTAAAAAAAAAAAAGCAGTATGATTAAATAGCAATTTTTTAAACTTCTAAGCATCGCACTTTTTCGATTTTTATACCGTCCTATTGAAAAAAAAATGTTCTTTTAAATGCATTTTGTTTGAAAACTGTATCTCCATTTATTTTTGAAATATTAATTTTTTTGTAGTTTTTAGAGCCATTTGCTTAATATTGGTAACGGAAGTACTCCATTTCTTTAGAAAGTGAAGGAAAAATAGTTCTAAAATAGTAATTATATATTTTTGTTGCCATTTTCTCATAACAAACAAAAGAAAATGTAATTAAAATAAGTGCTATTTTGAAAAAAATATAAACGAATGATTTCTGTTAAAACAATGGAGCTATTATAACCTACATTTAATTTTAAGTATCTATAAATCATTAGATAGTCTTTTTTTTTTTTTTTTTTTTTTTTTTTTTTTGTCGATTTACTTAAAAGACAGGCATCTTTTTGCTGAATTTGCGCCTTATTTTGCGATAGTGATGTACTATGCATGCTTTACTGTAGATGTTTGAGAGTAGATCGTAAATGTGGAATTCTTAAGCGGTTGCGAATGACGTCATTTTACATAAAATAAAACGTGTGCTTTAAGTCTTAAAATTGAAATATGTTCTGTACTGCAGTAGAGTCCCGCTTAACCGAGTTATTTTCTTCTGATGGACTGGTGGCTTCCAGAAAAAAATCAAGTAATGGAAATGCCGGGGGCGACACTAAATTATAAAAAAGCTGAATTCCTGTTCTCTAGTTTTATACATACTAGGGGGCTCGGCCCCCTACGAGCTACGCTCGTCAACCCCCGTCCAGACACCGCAGACTCTAAATGCACGCTAATGTGATCGGCTTTAAAAAGATTTCGAAAGATTGAATTATAATTTAAAAAACAGCGGCGATCTCCCTATGAACGGATTTCTATTCATTTCTCTTTGATTGGGGAAATTTCATTTTAATGCCAAATCCGCTGCGGTACTACTTGATTATCCCGTCGACTAATTTCGCCAAATTATATAAATCGCAAAACCACTCGCCAAATTATACAAATTGACGTAATTTTTATTTTAAATAACGAAAGAACAAATAAATTAGTACAACATTAATAAAAATACAAATAAAACGTCGAAATAAAAATAATTTGATGACGTAGACACGTGTAACAACATTTCAAAATAAGCTAATATAAAAGGAATTAAGTAAACAGAATCTTTGTCTCCCGTATTTTTTAACAAAACGAAAAGAAAGTTCTTTTAAATGAGACATTTTAAATTAATCGTTTTCAATCTGACGTAATTTTGACCAAACTATTCTTTCTCTTTTTAATATTCACGTGAAAATACTTGTGTTAGAAATGAAATATTATTTGCGCTTTCCTAAGAAAAATAGTTGAAAAGTTTCCTCTCAAAATATCAAATAAATGTCTAGCGCAATTTCTAAATTTAAACCGTTTTGCAATATTATTTTGTGTTCATTTTATGTAATAACTGTAATGTGACGTAAATATGACGTAATTTCTCCTATTTAAGACTTCTAACGCATGTTAATAAATTTATTATTTTACAAATTCCTTTCTCTCTTAAAATTCATGTGTAATTATAGTTTTTATGACGTAATTTTTAATAAGTTCCTGCTTTTTGTACATAATTATTTAATTCTAATTCCAAATGTTTTATAATAGTCACGTGTAAATAAATTTTTAATTTATTACACGTATAAATATATATATATATTTTTAAGCAAACATTATTGTTTTCGCTGTTTATACAGTTGGCAACAGTTTAAATTAATATCACTTTCTAAAATCTGTAAAAAATATCTCTAGAAATGCTGAAAATTTGAATTTAAAATAGAAATAAAACCTCAAAAAATTAGTCAAATTAAAAAAAGAAATACAATCTGCACACCGGGAACATCAAACGTATAAAATGATCTAAAAATGATTAAATTCCCATGAATAGTTTTTGCTCCTATAAAACGTTTTTAGTGGAACGATTTTGTCCAACTTTAGCATTAAATATTTCTTAAAATAATTCTTCGATTTGAAAACTGTCTGCATCAGCGTGTTTATCAAACATTTCTGTATAATACTACCGATTTTCATATTTTTGTATGCATTATTTTTCTTAATATTAACGAAGAAAGACCTCCGGTCGCAAAAAATTCAAAACCGGCGGCGGCGGCGGTGACAGCGGTAGTTACTTTTTTTTAGAATAGAGAGATATGTTTTATATATAGGAACGTCCACGGCAGAAGAAATACTTTGCTGAAAATTTATTTTAAACGGAAATATAAGTGTGATACATCAATTTAAAGTTAAAGAGTTGTAGTATATGAATTTGTACGTTTTAATTTTATAAGAATAAGTCTACACTAAAATTGGGCTGGAAACTGACAGTATTAAAGTTCATTTACAGTTGAGCATAAAAATCAACTTATTGAGTTGTATACTTTTTTACTTCTGTTCATTAAATTAAATTATTATGGATTGAAAATAACAAGATAATATTACATATGTCAGATCTACATAGTTAAAAGGTTTCAGATAAGGTATTAAATGCAATTTTAACTTTATTTATTAGTTGATAATTAAATGTCACAAGAGTAACAGAAAACATCTTAAAGTTTTGATTTTATAAAAACTACTTAAAATTTTTACTCAAAACTCCTAACTCTCTGATTTCGAGGTATAAGAAAGATTGTACCTTAAATAGTTTGTTTATGCTATGCATGGAATAGGCTCTGGAGTGTTGTCACAAGAGTAACAAACGTCTGTGTCCAAAGAGTAATACATAATACTTTTGTCCATAGTTTGACATAAAACTGCGTTACAACCAAAACAAACAGAATGCGTGACGTTTAATTGTGTTCTTCGTTATTAGAACAGTTTTTGGAATAGTTTTAGCCATAATTAAAGTTATTTTGTAAATTTTAACGAAGATAAATTATCTTTATTAGTGTTTTTTTTTTAATGGATGGATTTTTTTGTTCATTTTTTGTTATTACTTAAGATTATAAAATAATAATGACAAGTAATTAAAGGTAGATTAAAACAACTCAACTCGTGTCTTTTTGTGTTCTTTCTTTTGGTTTGAAGCACATGGTCTTTGATCAGATATTTTATAGGCTTTGTAAAGCTTCGTTTACTAAATTCTGCTGTATGACCTACAGAGATTCTTATAGTAATTCTTATGTAAAGGATTCTGATAGTATATTTTAAAGGATTTTAATATTGCTTCTTATATATGACATTGTTTTAAAGAGCAAGAAAAATTCTGCTAAGCACCAAAAATTGTAGAGAAAAAATAAGAATGAAATGGAATATGTTGATGTTGATGTGAGAAAGAAACAAAACAAAACGTACTATGATAAAATGAAGAAAAGTCTTAGAGTCAGCAAAAGCTTCAGCAAGAGAATCAAAATATTATGAAAAGGAAAAAGTAGATAACTAGATAACCTCAGATTCTGTAACGAAACAAAATCCAACTCTGCAGATTCGGGGAATTTTATGTCGATGAAGATTTAAGAAGAGGTCATTCTTCAGCTAAATCTGCATTAGTTAAGTGTGAAAAAGGTCACATAATTCCATCAATCCTAGGTGACGTTTGCTAAGAGAATAAGTTTTTTGTTTAACTCATTGAGGGGCGGTTGTTGGATGTATTATATCCCACCTAATTTTAATGCATATTCTAAACCGAAAATTTTAATTAAATTTTACTTTTTAAACTTTGGTGGAAAAATGTCAAAAAATTTCTTTTCCTTTTTTTGAAGTAATTCTTTTTTTAATTCCTGTTAATTTAATAATTCACAAACACAATTGCTTGCCCCTCAAATGGTTAAAGTAGCTTTCATAAATTGAAAAATTGGAAATTCCTTTGCACTAGGCTTTAAAAGCCTAGTTTCATAAAAAAATAGAAAATTATACATCAAAATATCTGCATTTGCGGTTGTCACGAAAACATTCAAGCAATTCATAATGCAGTGACTTGTGTATTTTCTGCATTAAGGGGATCCGGGACACATTTTCAAATAATTTTTATTTATTGAGTTAAAATTTCGAGTGATGGTTACACATTTTCAAATAATTTTTATTTATTGAGTTAAAATTTCGAAATTTTTTGTGATGGTTAACCATATCATTTGTAAATAAAATCACATCATAAAACTTCTCACAATTTTTAAAAAATATTTACATTTTAAATTTTGTTAAAAAAGTGGGGTAGTTTAAAATCGTTATAACTCGAAATATTATTTGTAGAATTTCAATTTTTTTCCATTTAAACAAACAGAAATATATAAGTTTTAATTTAGATTTAGTATTTAAAAAAATATTAATTTAAATAAAAATGAAAAATATTTAAGTAAAAATCTGAAAAAAAATGACGTAACTTATTTTAAAAACATCATATTTTCAAAAGCAAATATTTTTTTCAAATTTGCTAAATCAAAATTAAAGTAAAATAATGGAAAAAGACATTTCCCAAATTTGAACAATTTATCTTTAACGGTTCTTGACTTATAACAATTGAAATAGAGAATTGGTGAAAAAAACCATCATGAAGAAAAACGCATTTTCGCAAAAAGTCGTTTACATGACAACCATTGCTTGAAAGCTAGATTTTGAAAACAAACCAAAACTTAAAAATGAATATTTCCTCTTCCAATTAAGATAGAAACCTGATTTAAACTTCATTTTAAGTAGAAAAAACAGAAACATTTTTAATGTAATAAAAAACTTTAAGAAAATTTTAAATTTTTTGTGCCCCGGACCCCCTTAAACATTCCTGTGAAAAATGTAATGACTTTGTCTGCTGAAATACATCATAATTAGAATTTATGAATTCAGAATGTCTAATTTGCGAAGATAACATCGACGAATTATTTGAAAAGGACGTCCATAATACAGAACTTCTTATATGTTATTGTAAATAGAAAAACGATAATAAACGTTTCGCTATTGACAAAACGTTTATTAACATTTTGTCAAAATTGTTACTTTCTCAAAACGTTGATAAACGTTTTGAAAAAGTAACAGTTGAAGAAACCATTTCTGATTGTTTACAAAATTTTCGAAAGCAACTAAATCCATTTCTGGGGCACACATTCCTTCAAACTTGTACACATAGGATTATTTTGATAATGCCAAATGAATAATCATTTCTCAAAGAATCGTCATGCCAGTGGATTATCTGAAAATTATACATTTTTATGCCAAGATGAAATTTTGGCACGAAATACTGCATACTGGTCAAATGCATAAGCGACTGCATTTCCAGCCATTATTTAGTATGATCCCAAAATAGTAAAAATCTTATGCTATTATTTCAGACAATGTAACTCATAATCAATTTTCTGTAAATGCTCTCGTATGTAAAATTTCAAAATTGGATATTTAAGGAAATGCATTTTCCTAAAGTGTATCTGTTTTGCTTTTTTATTCGATGGTTGTGGTTTCCAATTTAAACAAAAATATAACTATGCAAATATGCCTGCAATGAATCAGACTTCTTTCACAATTAACTTAATTGGGCATATTTTTTTTTTTTTCAAATACTCCTCGTATACATACTGTAGATTTATTTTGTGCCGTTGTATGATGATATATGTGGAATGAAGTGCGTGCTAAAAAAGCAATTTTAAGGAATATTGCTTATTTTGTCAAAACTGATCATAAAAAAGCGAAAGCAAGCATACTCCATATAGCAAGAGAATATATGAAGAAATAAAACAATAATGTTTCATTACTTTGCGAGAAAATACCAACAGCGAAGGGCATTCAACAAATACAATTTGTTAAAACCATGAGAAATGATACTATTTACTACAAACCATACACTAACATCATTCGTACAAAGAATGTGTGTTTCATTAAGTAAATAATGATACAGGAGAAGCTGCAAGTGATATTATTGATAACGAAGACAATGATTTATTCTGTTCAGAAGCAGAAACTGAGAAGTTGCTATGTGGTTATACTGAGTGATTCTAAAATATGATGATTTAAAGATTCGTGGTTTTACTATTGAAGTGGTAAACGAAAATTATAAAATAAAGTGCTAAGAGCTATTTTGCCAAATATTGTGGTCATCTGGTTCAAACTTGAGAATTCCCTATGCTAAGTTTTTTAAAACTTATTTTAATTATTTTGTTTAGCATTTAAACTGAATTTTTGGAGAAATTCCTTTATGGAGAAAATGTCACAAGAGTAACACTTATCATTTTGCAAAATCAAATATAACTAATTCATGTGTTATCAGATGAGTTCAATGATTAATACGTTTTAAAAAGATATAATTATTCTGCTATATTCTGTAACTTTTATTGTCTCGTATAATTCACAGAATTTCTACGTCAAACACAATTTTTGAAAATTGCATTTTTTTGTGGTCACAAGAGTAACAAAATTTTCATTCATTATCTAGGCAAGTAAAATGCTTTTTGTTACGAATTGCATATGGTTTATATGAGTAGAGCACACGTATTTTTAAGTGGTTGCATCATATTTATCCTAAATATATTTTGTAATGAAAGAATTGGGAATATTTATGGAAATTTGCTCTGACAGTCACAAGAGTAACAATGGAAGTTCCCATATTCTAAAGTCCAAATCTTTACTTTGCAAGTTCAGTTACGGAACTTTTAGCATTTTCCAAAAAGTATGTTTTGGGCAAAATAATAAGGGAATTTATATTTGATTTCATATAAAAGAAGAAATAAATACCACCTTTTCCATTTCTTCTATTGCCAGCCCCTTTTATTACCAAACTTTGTAATCCCCTCTCTCAAAGCTTTGACAAAAGTTCAGCTTCATTATCAAACTTTCAGAAATTTTAGAAAAAAAAAAAAAAAAAAAAAAAAAAAATACATTTTAGACTTTTCTTCCAATTCATCATTAGGGTAAGGAACACAAAATAAAATGCAGCTTAGTTGTCATTGAAAACCGCTGAAATGAAAATGTGGAATACAGACAAATCGTTAATATGAATAATCGTTAAATATGATCGTTAGCTTTCAAGTTATTGAAATACTGTTGAACTTATGTTTTTCGAACTGCTTTTTTCCGAAACTCACTAAACGAAATTTTCTCTGCCACTTGTTTTGAACAGAAATGTCACACCAACAGAAGAAAAAAAAAATCTCTAAATAACGATGACAATTTTCTATTTAAAGAATGTTTTTAAGAATAAAATTTCAACGTTCTAACTGCTTTTTAACCTTCGAAAGAAATCATTTTCGAAAAACTCTTTCAGTTTCCCTTTCAATCATTTATTACCGTAAAACTAGGGGATCGTACCCGGGCTTCCCGGGTTAAAGAAAATAGGTGAAAACATTTTTTTTTTAAATTGAAAACTAATAATTTTTTTATATGCAATAATTTTTTTAGATTTAAAAAAAGCATTTTTCATATGGAAAATACGAATTATACAATCAAATATTTTTTTTTTAATTTATCAAAAACGATATTTTCTTATTAGCCGCATGCTAAGAGTTATTTGACCAAGATTTTGCTACTTATGGCATTCTGTTATATTCTGATGATTTCAGAGCTTATACATGTCTGTTAAATTTGTGTTTTATTTATATTATTTTATTAGCCTCCGGTACGGTATGCTATTTCTTTCTCCCAGCTTATTATGTGTCGCCTCCAAAAAATAACGTTACCTTACAGAAGCCAACCGTAAAACAAAGCAGTACGATTAAATACTCTATAGCAATTTTTTAAACTTCTAAGCATCGCACATTTTCAATTTTTATACCGTCGTATTGGAAAAAAAAGTACTTTTAAATGGAATTTGCTTGAAAACGGCTTCTCCGTTTATTTTTGATATATTAATATTTTTGAAGTTTTTGGAGTCATTTGCTTAATATTGGCAACGGAAGTAGTCCATTTCTGTAGAAAGTAAAGGAAAAACAGTTGTAAAATATTGATTACATATTTTTGTTGCCATTTTTCATAACAACCGATAGAAAATGTAATTAAATGCTGTTTTGAAAAAATATAAACGAATGATTTCTGATAAAATATGGAGCTATTATAAACTATATTTAATTTTCAGTATCTATATTAATGTTACAAACAAATGAAGGCCTATGAATCATTAGACAGCCGTTTTTTTTTTTTTGTCGAATTTCTTTAATGACGGCGTCTTTTTGCTGCACTTGTGTATTATTTCGCGATAGTGACGTCTTATGCATACTTTACTGTAGATGTTTAAGAGTGGATCGTAAATGTGGAATTCTTAAATGGATGCGAATGAAGTCATTTTACATAAAATAAAAGCGTGTGCTCTAAGACTTAAAATTGAAACATGTTTTGTACTGTTTATATATACATTTTTTTTTTCATCGGGGGCGGCACTAAATTCTGAAAAAGCAGGATTCCTGTTTTCTAGTTTATTTATTCATAAGGAAGATAATTTAATGAATATTAGCCGTAAGAAAATGATGAACTGAATGGCAAACGGTTTAATCTTTCGTAATCGAGCTGCGCGCGATATAGATAAATTAAAAAATATTTCATGCTTTGAAATTGTTTTTAAAACCATAGACAATCAGTAAACTGAGATGAACTTTGCAAACAAATTCCATTTGAAAAAAAAAATCTTATTTGGTGATTTAAAAATTTAAATTGTACGATTACAAATATGTCAGATTTGTGTTTTTTCAATATATTATTCTTTTATTTGTTTATAAAGGAAGTATTAATTTCGTTATGCAAAAATAGTCAGAAATAAATGCTGAAAAATGTTTGTTGCTTTATGTGCAAAATGTTTATTATTATTATGTATTGAAACCGGCACGTGATAAGATAAACTTAAATCATACTTAAAAATTATTTTAGAAAATATAATGCATCAGTCAATTAAGTTACAGTTTTTAAACAAATTGCATTTGAGAGTAATTTTTTTTTTCCCTATGCGACGAAAATTGAAAAAATGCGATGGTCAGAAGATTAAAAAATTGCAGTAGCGAAAATTTCAAGACCGAAATTTGATCGTGAAGTGTTGCCATTCGCAAAATGACGTCAACATTACGCACAGATACGTTTGTTCTTTATAATATAGATACTTAATCAGTAAAATAAAATTAAGATCAGTTATTAGGATGTGGTTATCAATTTAGGCTCTTATGCTTGGTATTCCGGAATGAAAAACAGCAATTTTCACCTTCTCAGAATTTGCATACACACTTCTCATATCCATATTCATCATTTTTTTTAAATTGTTGATCATTTAAAAATCATTTTAACTCAAAAATTGAAGTCACGATTGTCAGCAACATCTTTTATGTGAACAGACGCACTCTTTATACTTGAGACTCTATAATCTCAATTCCGGACAGTAAAAATTTCCATAATTTATCTTTTTTAGGCGCATTTGTGTTAAAATGTTTAGTTTTATCTAAGAAAATGACCTTTTTCTTTTAAATACGACTTCATTTTCACTTAATTAAGCATTCCGCCTATTGTCTGAAACTTAGTATCAGTACACATGCAGAAGGAAAACAATATAGAAAATTTATGAGGAAAAATGCGTGTTTTCAAAAGCAGTATGTCATTTTCCGTTATTATGCCCCTAATATAATATTCTGCTCCTAATGGGATTTTGCAACACTAAACCTTATACAACAATTTTTATCAACAATTTTGAATGTTTATCAGAAATAGCATGATTAAAGATAAAAATACCTCATTATTTCTCTCTTGTCTGCAATAATGAAAGCTATATAATTTTCACCATTTTGAAATAATTTCACAAAATGCTTTTAAAATTAAAATATAAAAGTGAGGATATATATATATATAAAACAGATAGTTCGATCACATCTACAAATGAAGAGCTTTCAGTTTAAAAAAAATATTAATAAAATTGGTTCAGCAGAAAGATCAGGGCAGATAACTAAAAAACATACTTGTGTTTTAAATATATAGATTATATAAAATTAGGAAAAATTAAATTAAGCAAATGTTATTTTGATAAAATTATAGTAGAATGTCCTAAAGAATAGTATTAAAATTTTATTATTCGAGAGAATTTTGGACAAAACTTCAGGAACATGATATTATTTTAAACCACGAATTATTTCTTTGCTTGTCTAACTCGGCGAAGCAAATCCATCCAGGCGAGAATCATCAATTTCTGTAGCATAAATCGCTATTATTTGCATGTCACCTTTCTTTTATAAAGACACTCTAAATTTTTGTATAACATTGCGCTTTATCAGTGTCTGATTTCGATTACATCATTTTCAAAAGTGAAGCATTTTCACCTGTGAAGAATTTCAAAGCAGCTGGGCTGTGAAAATGATGCACTTCTATACAAAACATAATTCAGGTTTAAGAATTAAAATACACGCTTTTTTAAAAAAATGACCTCATTTGCATCCGCTAAAGCAATCCACTTTTACAATTCAGTCTTAAACTTCGTCTATAGGAAAGTAAGCATACGACGTCATTATCATAGAATAACAGACAATATTCTTGACATAGTCCATATTTTAATTTCAACTTTTTTTTTTTCAGGTTTTATGAGAAAATGGCAACGAAATGATACAGTATCTCCTATTTTCGACTATTTTCCGTTTACTTTCAATGACTTTCAATAGAAATGAAGTACTTTTGTTGCCACGATAAGAAAAATGGTATTAAAAACTACAAAAAAATTAATATCTCAAAAATAAATTGAGATACAGCTTTCAAACATATTGCATTGAAAAGAGCATTTTTTTCCTTATATGACGGTGTAAAAATTTAAAATGTGCGATGTTTAGAAGCTTAAAAATTTGCAGTAGAGAAAATTGCAAAACCAAAATTTTATTTCAAATTTCAAAGTGTTGCCATTTTCAAAATGACGTATGCGTTACGCACAGATATGTTTGTCCTTTATAATATAGATAGATTGGCAAATCTTTTTGTTGCCGCGTGCCAAATTTGATTAAAAAAAATAATTTACATGACTATGACGTGCCAACTAAAAAACAAATTTAGTAGGAGGAAAAATAATGGATAAAAATTACTTAAAATTTTCTATTAAGATTTTTAAAAATATGAGGAACATACATGAAGATATTACAAATATTTTTTAGAAGTAAATAGAAAAAAAGAATAATGCGATGTAATTTGATCTCTGTTGTTGCATCTTAATACCTGGTTAAATTTAATGCAAACTGAACCGGATTTATCTGACAAGTGCTTTCAGTTTGAGATTTAATATTATTCATTTGTGAAAACAGTGGCTCGAAAGCATAGAAAGGCAGAAAAACTGCTAAAATAGCGAACGCCAGTTTCTTTGAATAGATATATATAAAAAAAAAAAAAAAAAAAAAAAAAAGCAATTTAACAAATTACAACGACCATTTGGAAAATGATTTTTTCAAAGAATAAAATTTAAGACATAAAAAATCGCACGGAGTTAATCATACATTAACGTACGCCATGAATTAAACATTAATAGTGTTATTACACGTAAAAATTGCGAGCGACAAAAATCGCCTGCGATTCGTTAGATTTCTTGAAACTTACGTATTATCTAAGCATTTCATTGGTTGTTCGGGCAAAGGCTTTTCTATCGTCAGATTTCTTGGAAATCTGATGGCCAATTTTAAATGAAATTTCATTCGTAAACCTCTAAATATCCCACAATATTACTTTTTACACCGTCGTATAGAGAAAAAAAATGTACTTTTAAATGCAATTTGTTTGAAAGCTGTATCTCAATTTGTTTCTGAGTTATTATTTTTTTTTTTTGTAGTTTTTATTACTTTTTGTCATAGTGGCAAGAGAAGTATCCATCTCTGTTGAAAGTAAAGGGAAATACAGATTACTGTATAGACCAATCAGAAAACGAATAAAATGCGGATTCAACCAATAAAACGCCTCAGATATGTTTTTGATTTCCTACCCTGACAGAGAACAATAACCATTTTTCCAAATGGTTAATAAATTCAAAGTTGCCATAACTGTACCATCGGAATTTAATAATGTCTGTCTAATAACCAATTCTTGTCGATAGTTTTCAATAAATAGAATCAATTCAAGCAATAGGATATTATATTTGTTTGAAAACTTTTTGAGACCATAAATAATTAGATTGGAATATAACATGCCCTAATTAAAATTTGTCAATTTCCATTGAATCGAATTTAGAAAACATCAGTTGCGGTTTTGTGTAATCTCACTTTATTTTGATTCAAAGCCACAAGCAATGTCGTGCCAAAATTATTCTTTCGCGTACCAAAAATGGCACGCATGCCATAGGTTCACCGTCCCTGCCGTAGATTATAATATCACATTCAGGTTATGATAGTTAAGTCACTTGGAGTTTTTTAAGCGGAGATTTTCGACCTGAGCAAGGAAGTGGCTAGGCGTCCGACCAAATTATTTATGAATTATATTGATTATATTATTATTATTTATTAATACTTAATATTGGTTTTTATTTATTAAGTAATTCCTTCTAATACAAATTTATTTTATGCCAATTTGATACTGTATTCTTAAATGCAATTATAATTAAGTGTACTAAATGTTTGTTTCTAATTTCATATTATTATTCATATCATCATTATTAATAATAATAATTATTATTATTATTAATTTATTTTATTATTTTTATTAATAAGGTTCACTCAACCTTTCATCCCTTCGGGGTCGTTAAATTAGTACCAAGCTTGTTTGGGAACTAAACACCGAGGGTCTCACGTTGGGTTGACCACCTGGCCGGGGCACATGCTGTTAGCACCTTGGGGCCCAGGGTCAAGTAAACAGAGTTGTGCGCTGTAGGCCCTGGATCTTCATGGATCGTACAGCCACAGGTTTAGTTTTTTATATTATATTTTTATTTAATAATAATTATCATTAATTATAAACTTTATATATTTTTTATTTATATTATACGGTTAGTTTGATTTAAATAAATAATAATAAATGTTTATAGTATGTAACAAATTATTTTTTATTTTTATAATACTAGGGGGCTCGGCCCCCTACGAGCTACGCTCGCCAACCCCCGTCCAGACACCGCAGACTCCAAATGCACGCTAATTTGATCGGCTTTAAAAAGATTTCGAAAGATTGAATTATAATTTAAAAAACAGTGGCGATCTCCCTATAAACGAATTTCTATTCATTTCTCTTTGATTGGGGAATTTTAACGCCAAATCCGCTGCGGTACTACTTGATTATCCTGTCGACCAATTTCGCCAAATTATATAAATCGCCAAACCACTCGCCAAATTATACAAATTGATATAATTTTTATTTTAAATAACGAAAGAACAAATAAATTCGTACAACATTAATAAAAACACAAATAAAACGTCGAAATAAAAATAACTTGATGACGTATACACGTGTAACAACATTTCAAAATAAGCTAATATAAAAGGAATTAAGTAAAGAGAGTCTTTGTCTCCTGGTATTTTTTAACAAAGCGAAAAGAAAGTTCTTTTAAATGAGACATTTTAAATTAATTCTCAAAATATCAAATAAATGTCTAGCGCAATTTCTAAATTTAAACTCTTTTGCAATATTATTTTGTGTTCATTTTATGTAATAACTATAATGTGACGTAAATATGACGTAATTTCTCCCAAGACTTCTAACGCATGTTAATGAATTTATTATTTTACAATATCCTTTCTCTTTTAAAATTCACGTGTATACTTTTTATGACGTAATTTTTAATAAGTTCCTGCTTTTTATACGTAATTATTTAATTCTAATTTGAAAGTTTTTTTTTCTGTTTATAATAGTCACGTGTAAATAAATTTTTAATTTGAAGCAAACATTATTGCTTGCGCTTTTTATACAGTTGGCAACAGTTTAAATTAGTACAATTTTCTGAAATCTGTAAAAAATATCTCTAGAAATGCTGAAAATATGAATTTAAAATAGAAATAAAACCTGAAAAAATGAGTCAAAATAAAAAAATTAATGCAATCTGCACTCCGGCAAATTTTAACGCATAAAATGATCTAAAAATGATTACACTGCGATGTATAGATTTTGCTGCTATAAAACTTTTTTAGTGGAACGATTTTGTCCAACTTTAGCATTAAATAACTCTTAAAATAATTCTTCGATTTGAAAACTGTCTGCATCAGCGTGTTTATCAAACATTTCTGTATAAAACCACCGATTTTCATATTTTTGTATGCATTATTTTTGTTAATATTAACGAAGAAAGGCCTTCGGTCACAAAAAAATCAAAACCGGCGGCGGCGGCGGCGGCGGCGGTGACAGCGGTAGTTACTTTTTTTTTAGAATAGAGAGATAGGGGGCTCGGCCCCCTACGAGCTACGCTCGCCAACCCCCGTCCAGACACCGCAGACTCCAAATGCACGCTAATTTGATCGGCTTTAAAAAGATTTCGAAAGATTGAATTATAATTTAAAAAACAGTGGCGATCTCCCTATAAACGAATTTCTATTCATTTCTCTTTGATTGGGGAATTTTAACGCCAAATCCGCTGCGGTACTACTTGATTATCCTGTCGACCAATTTCGCCAAATTATATAAATCGCCAAACCACTCGCCAAATTATACAAATTGATATAATTTTTATTTTAAATAACGAAAGAACAAATAAATTCGTACAACATTAATAAAAACACAAATAAAACGTCGAAATAAAAATAACTTGATGACGTATACACGTGTAACAACATTTCAAAATAAGCTAATATAAAAGGAATTAAGTAAAGAGAGTCTTTGTCTCCTGGTATTTTTTAACAAAGCGAAAAGAAAGTTCTTTTAAATGAGACATTTTAAATTAATTCTCAAAATATCAAATAAATGTCTAGCGCAATTTCTAAATTTAAACTCTTTTGCAATATTATTTTGTGTTCATTTTATGTAATAACTATAATGTGACGTAAATATGACGTAATTTCTCCCAAGACTTCTAACGCATGTTAATGAATTTATTATTTTACAATATCCTTTCTCTTTTAAAATTCACGTGTATACTTTTTATGACGTAATTTTTAATAAGTTCCTGCTTTTTATACGTAATTATTTAATTCTAATTTGAAAGTTTTTTTTTCTGTTTATAATAGTCACGTGTAAATAAATTTTTAATTTGAAGCAAACATTATTGCTTGCGCTTTTTATACAGTTGGCAACAGTTTAAATTAGTACAATTTTCTGAAATCTGTAAAAAATATCTCTAGAAATGCTGAAAATATGAATTTAAAATAGAAATAAAACCTGAAAAAATGAGTCAAAATAAAAAAATTAATGCAATCTGCACTCCGGCAAATTTTAACGCATAAAATGATCTAAAAATGATTACACTGCGATGTATAGATTTTGCTGCTATAAAACTTTTTTAGTGGAACGATTTTGTCCAACTTTAGCATTAAATAACTCTTAAAATAATTCTTCGATTTGAAAACTGTCTGCATCAGCGTGTTTATCAAACATTTCTGTATAAAACCACCGATTTTCATATTTTTGTATGCATTATTTTTGTTAATATTAACGAAGAAAGGCCTTCGGTCACAAAAAAATCAAAACCGGCGGCGGCGGCGGCGGCGGCGGCGGCGGCGGTGACAGCGGTAGTTACTTTTTTTTAGAATAGAGAGATTCATTCTTGCTATCAATTATATTTCTTCTTTTGTGCATTTCAAACAACTATTTATTTAAGATTTCGCATGTTTGGTAATTTTAGGTAGCTTTCATTACAAAAAGTAAAAAGTTACTTATTGCAGCCGTCCGGAGGAAAACACTTCCGGAAAATTTTGGTATATTTTCATTG
Source organism: Maratus speciosus (assembly GCA_963932465.1). Classification (NCBI taxonomy): domain Eukaryota; kingdom Metazoa; phylum Arthropoda; class Arachnida; order Araneae; family Salticidae; genus Maratus; species Maratus speciosus. Next base: position 325,951,451 of record OZ010792.1, on the reverse strand, counting down.
ATCATGGCCCCCGACCCCAAAATCACCCTCCTTTCAAATGTGACATATATATATACATACATGATTTTTGCCATGCGATAACTCTCGTATTTATAAACCGATTTGGATGAAATTATGTGTGTGCATAGTACATACCAATGTCTCGACCGAGTTCGTTGGCCATCTTCATCCGCCATATTGTTTCGAAATGGCGGCCATTAAAATTTTTTAAACTAAAAATTTAAAAGCGGTGCAAATAAATTAAAAACTGAAAAATATTTTTTCCTTAAGAGTTTGACCTACGTGGATTCCGAAGCATGTTTTGTTTTGTCTTTATCTTAAAAAATGGTTGAAATATAGCAGTTTGAATTTCTAGGGTGGCTGACATTTTCAAACAATCTGATTTTTGCCATGCTGTAACTTTCGTATTTATTAACCGATTAGGATAAGATTAAGTACGTGCATAGTACATATAAAGGTCTCGACCAAGTTCGTTGGCTAGCTTCATCCGCCATCTTGTTTCAAAATGGCGGCCACTAAAAAAAATTATTACTGCTTAATGCTTAAATATTATTAATAATATCGGTTAGAATGAGAAATATGAATATCAAATTCACAATATATATCTTTACTTAATAGGTGCTAAAATAAAAATGTTAAAACATTTTAAAAACAATCAAGATGTTAAAACATTGGAGTCATATGATGTTTAAAATCCGAGCGCTTTCGACTGAACCATCAGTCGTCATCAGGGAAAGGATTTGTATTTTAGCACCTATTAAGTAAAGATATATATTGTGAATTTGATATTCATATTTCTCATTTATTTTATTAAGGTGAATCTGTCGTTCAACTTGAAATATAGTTTTTCTATATTTATTTATTTTAATATCGGTTAGCTTCAAATTCTCGCCACGCTTGGCGACAGTTGGCGAAATTCGCCAAATTCGGCGACCAAAAATAAGTAACCATAAATGATGTCAACTTGTCTATAGCTTACTAATTTGGCGCACTTCTCACTGATTTTCAGTATTGACGAATAAAACCTTATCGGGTTTGTCGCGTTTTAGCTTCTTAAAATTTGAGTAAAATTAGCTTCGAGTAAAATTTGGAAAATTTTAAAACCAAGAAATATGAAAGCTACCTTTTCCCCCCGGCACATGCCGAAAGGACTTTTTTAAATTAATTTTCCCAAAAAATCAAAGGTTATTTTCAGGCTTGAACTGGATTTTATTTCCAAGTTTTTAAACTGCATATTCACTGTTGTGGAAATAAAAGGATTATGATTTAAAGAAACCCTAAAATAAAAGTTCAATATAACTTTCCAATATTTAATGTAATTTCAGAATTGTAATGAACAATGATTGATAAAACATGATTTTATGATTATATACAAATGGGAAAATTTCAATAAACAGCAAATAAAACAATTATATCCATCCAGCTATTACTAATTTTAAGAATTAAGGGACAACGCCCTAATTATACTAAAAAGTGACAGCCCACGGAGACATCTTCTCCGTGACCAGTACTTCGCATCATCTGCCCGGAATCTGGGCTGCAAACAACTCAAAGAAAATTGTGCTTCGCTTCCATTAATTATTAGCATGGATTAAATGAAGTGCGGTTTTGCCTCGCCTCTGATTCTTCTGTAATTCTGGGCATCACATTCCGCCTTCCTATGCATTCTATGCCTTACAGTTATCCGCTCTAATCACCAGATCAGTGACCAGACGACTATCAGGGAACATTTAAGATACTAAACAAAACACTCAAACAAACAACACAAAACAAAATAATAGCATCATCAAATCACTAAATACTAAGAAATAACAATTCTACCAACATAATATATAAAAAGCAGCAGTCCTTAATAGTAATAGCCCTTGATTATAGTTTATAGGATAACCATTAGTTTGCAGTAAAAATTTTGTCTGCAACTTGGGCACTCTTCTTGGTTTCAATAGTTTATACACAAATGTTTGAAAATTTTTCAGAAGTACACAAAAAAAAGTTGTCAAAACACACACACGCACACGAAGACACGAAAAAGCACAGTTGCTACGCTTTAGATGGTAGAAGCCCATGGCTTCATATGCTCGGTTGCACTGGAGATTACTCTTGGTTCTACCTGGAAAGCCACTTTTTCGACATCATATCGATTATTCTTCTTCTCCTTAATCACCTTGTAAGGACCAAGAATCTACCCCAAATTGGATTTTTTTTTTAATCGCGACTAAACAGCTGATTTGATAACACGTGGTATGAGGGTCTCTTGTACTCGCTCAACTTATCCGCTCCCTTTCGGAATTCCTGTTGTAATTGTGACCTTTTCAATATTTTCGTCCTCGAGATATTTTCTAAAGTCATTAGATATATAAAAGCGGCGCCACTGTCGCTAATTATTCGCTCTGGACTCCCGAACGTAGCCTATAAGGAAAGGGCATGTTTACAAACAAACTTCCGTCAACCAATCTACCACTACATTTTTATCATAGCGATCATTGCAGGAAATCAACTTGGCGACATAGGCCAATCATATAATAGATCTGTTAAATCAATCTGTTAAAGACCAATCAAATTTCCGGAGTTCATGTGTATAGTAGGAGTCATAATGAATGAACAGGTTTTCTTGCAAACCAACAGTAATTCAACCAACAGTGACGTCAGCTGCCCTTTCCTTATTGAATTTTTAATTTAGAAATTACCTCTTTAACGGATGTTGTCTTAACGGAACAGAATCATACACATTTCGTAAGGGCGTCTACCACAGGTAAGATGAAATTGTAATTTTTATTGGTTGACGGCATTACACCTAAATGATCCACATGATAATTTTCAGAATGCATTCTATATACAGCTTCCTACAACACTTTCGATCTTTTTTCGGAGATCGGGGATGTAAAAGTCTTTCTTAATAATTGCCTCTGTTTTGGCTACACCGTAATGGGCTTTCGTACGAATTTCATGAATAATTTCTTTTTGCATAAACTCTGGTACCATAATTAATTCTCTATCGTTTTCATATTTGTATACAACATTTTGTCTAATAAAATAATCTTTGCTTTAATTTTTTTCCAATTAGTGTTTTAATAGTTTGAATATAATCATCCTCGTTTTGTGTTTTCGCTAATTTTGACGTTATTTCATCATATGAACGTGTTATGACTAAAACTGTGTTACGACTTAGAGCATCGACGTATTTTATTTGATTTCTGGGCCTGTGAAGAATTTGATAATCGAATTCTTGTAAAAACAATGCCCACCTTGCTACGTTTGGGGCAAGATCTTTTTTCTCTAATGTTTTTTTGAAAAGCAGAATAGTCATAGTTATTATTTTGACTTTATTGCCTAACAGGTAAGTTCGGAATTTCTTTAATACTTCAATGACTTCGTCAGGTGCTGTTTTCCTACCCTATAAAATGGATGGGAGATATAAATTACCCTTATTGTCTTTCGGTAACAATACAGCTCCAATTCTTGAGCTGCTGACGTCTGTGTGCAATTGACCACACGCACTGGGCGAAGCTCGCAATCAGTGTTGTAGTCGTAAAAAACCAGAGGGTTTACGCTAAAGTCATGGAAGTCATGCCCAGAGTATACACTATAGCTTTATTTGAGAAACAGAGGGTATACGGAACTCCTTAAAAATATCCAGAGGGTATACTGCGTATACCTCCGTATACCCGCCACTACACCCCTGCTCGCAATGTTTCCCACAAGCATTGCTGTATTTTATTGGCTTTTGGTGAACGGTTGTGGAAAAAATGGAGAAGCTGATTAGCTATAATCCATCGTGACGTTGAATGACGTCAGAAATGCTAGTCGTCCATTATGTTTCGATTCCTCGTAGACCAGGAGGCTGCAGCACAGACAATCACCTCATCGAGTTCACGGCTGAAATTCCAGAATTAATTAAAACTTCATTCGCATATTAGAATGCAATCGGTCTGCCAAGACATATCTTGGTGGAAAACACCTGAAAATCCGATTTTAGCGGTTGGCTCGTAGATTTACCATTGTGTTTTCCTACACCCAAAGGTATGAAAACATGGAGGACTGGGTGCAGGAAAACGCAATGGTAAACCTACGAGTCAACCGCTAAAATCAGGTTTACAGGTGTTTTCCAGCAAGATATGCAGATTGGCAGACCGATTGCGTTTTAATATGCGAATCGAGTGTTAACTAATTCTGGAATTTCAGCCATAAACTCGATGACGTGATTGTCTGTGCTACCGCCTCCTGGTCTATCGCCTAAATATGCGTAACACAGCATGATCAAATCACTGACAAGGCGACTAACGACATACAAGGCCAGTTCATGGCGTTTAAAACGTCACACGGAGTGGATCATCTTTACATGGTGATTAGTACAAAGTGGCACGCCTATCGTTTTTTGCCAATCGCCGTGTAAAGATGATCCACTTCGTGTGACATTTAAAAAATCATGAACTGGCCTTGTATGTATTTGGTTCCGGTTATGAATGCTGATCTGATGCTTTTCATGAATGTTTTGGATAATGTCCGGGATCTAGATGGATTTTTCGCTGTTAGCGAAACGAGATTGACCAATCATAAGCCTGCATTTTTGCGAACTTTTGACTGTTTGCAAAAATGCTGGCTTCTGATTGGTCAATCTCGTTTCGCTAGCAACAAAAAATCTATCTGGAACCCGGCCTTTATGTGAATAAACATAGACATGTGTATTCCTCCTATTAAGAGCAGGGCCAAAACTAAGGGGGTGGGGGAGAGGGGCACGTGTCCCGGTTGCCATAACAGAAAGGCGAAGGGGACGCCAAAGGAACAAATGAAGATTCTGTTTGTCGATTTTCTTACGCCTACACTGTTAAAAATATCGTGAAAAATTACCTCTGTTTTTAAAGGCTATCTTTTTCTGACCAATGAGAACTTTTCATTGGTATTAATTTAGCGTTCTCATTGGTCAGAAAATAGAGAACCTTTAAAAATAGAGGTAATTTTTCACGATATTTTTAACAGTGTATGTTTAGCATGGTATTGTTAAAATCGTCTTGTCTGTTGTATGCCAGAATCATAGAGGAGGGGTGAAAAGAGGGGGCACGTGTCCCGGTCGCCATTACGGAAAGGCGAAGGGGACGCCAAATGAACAAATGAAGATTCTGTTTGGCGATTTTTTTACGCCTATGTTTAGCATGGTATTGCTAAAATCGTCTTGTCTGTTGTATGCCAGGATCATAGAGGAATCTAAAGGATGATATGATATAAGGGTCTGTATAAAGAGGATTTTTTTTCGATTCCGTTTTTAAAGTTTTAATGAATCAATATTTAGAAAAGCTGATTACGTAGTTCAGTATTACATATTTTATGATTACATATTTTAAATTTTAAAATAAGTTGTTTAAAATAAGTTAGTGTTGTGAAGAGAATCGATTAAATCTGTTAAATCGATTTCTTCACAACATTCTTATTTGAGTTCATCTCCATTTTTGTTATTCCTCCATGGTTTCTGAATCATGTGTTTTCCTCCATGGTTTCCGAAGTCTATCAGTTTTCAATGTTAATCTAAGTTACTCTTCTGCTCTGCTAAAATTTATCATTTGTTCATATCGATTCTAAAATATGTTAATCGATATTCATTTTACCATTTTGAAGCAATGTTTTATTTTATTTAATATTCATTTAATTTCAATAGTTAAGTCTTAGTTCATATACTTCTACTTCAACTCCCAGTCATATATTTTTACCGCCCTTTCCTCTCATTGGTTGGGTGAAGCCTCTCAAAGAATTTTCCACATTATTCTAGAAGCTTCCAACCAACCAGCGTCTGTTTGATTCGACCGTTTGCCAGTTTGGCAGATTCATCGCCTTGTTCAATAAGGCTTGTTCTATTATGTGTTACTTTTTGTTGGCGAATTTGTGATGTGCCTGTTGGCGTGTGTTGTAGTGTGTGGTAACCCACACCACGCGGTTGTTGCAAAAAATTTGATTCAGTAGAACCTAGAACGATAGCATTGGAGTTGGTACCGAGTTAGAAGTACAAGAAATGTGAGATCGTGTCATCCAGTTGTGCCACTTTTGGTGGTTCACTCAGAATCAGAATAAGTGGCTTGAAGAGTCATTCTATTCATCGAGGCGAGTCGTCTTCAACATGTCCTGCAGATAAGCCTTTTTTCCATTTTCTTTTACCTTGCTTTACTAAGTTTATTTAGAGAGATAAATTCTATTATTTAATGTATCGAAAAAAAAAAAGAATTTAACTTCTGAATGGTATGCCAAGTAATATATTGAGATAAAACTTTTTTTCTTGATCATGCACAGGGGAAAGTTTCTCTGAAGGAGAATGTTTGTGAGTGGTCAACGAGATTTTAATTTGAAATGTATTTGTGTACACAGTTAATAAACTGGTGTTTTTTCATTTTTAAAAAAAAGAGTCTACGCTCATTTTAGTTCATGGTCACGTGGAACCTCAGTTGAAGTAAAATTTTTGTTTTCGTGACCAATTTATTCCAGGAAAAAAAGTATATTTACCATGATATTTTCAGTCTAATTCCCACATTTTTGCTATTCAACTTTATAGATAATTACCTTTAGATTATTCAGTTTGCCACATGTCACATGGCAAAAATAACCACTCAAGTTACTACAGTTAGAAATTTAGTAAAATTCTTTTTGTAAATTTACTTTGCGGAGGAGATTGAGGGGGCGCCGAAATCCATGTTTGCCCGAGTACAAAAAAGGCTAATGGAGGATATTCCAAATCTGGGTTCGAGGATGAAAAAAGTCACGTGATACCGGTAATGGAGGATATTCCAAATATGGGTTCGAGGCTGAAAAAAGTCACGTGATACCCGTAATTTACCCAAGGAGCTTCTAGCTGATAAGAGGGGAAGATACTAGTGCTTTGCCTCATGAACTGTTTCATTGGCTAGCGGGGATTTACATTACACGTCTACGGAGCCTTCCCTTCTTTACGCTAGAAGTTTTTACCTTGACCACGTGATCAAAACGTAGATGGAATATCCTCCATTTCGGCCCTGATTAAGAGAGCTGATGACCGGGATCCAGATAAATTTTTCACTGTTAGCGAGACGAGATTGACCGATCAGAAGCCTGTATTTTTGCGAACTTTTCGTTGTTTGAATTGTTTTGGAAGGATGAAAAGATGTACGGCCGGACACTTGTTCTAAACCATAAAAGTAAGAAATAATTAAATTATTTCCAAATTTCCGATAAGATATTCCATAGGAGGAATCTTCTTACGATCGAGCGACCCGATATGAACGAAACCACATAGCTAAAGTCAAAAAGTTAACTCCATGTTTCAGTCTTCTTTGCGCGCACGTAACCCGATCCCGATCCGTGAACAGAATCTTTTTTTTTTCAACCGTCTCTGAAGTTGTTCACGATACGCAAGCATCACAGACTTCTCATATAACTGGACTCAGAAATAGCAACCCTTTCTTGAAGCTAGGATCACTGCCCACCGTCACGTGATGGTGGGTAGAGAAAACGCGCCAAACTGGTTTTTCTCCTCCGATTCCCTCTGAAACTTTCTTGCGTCGGCGTTTCTCTCGCATAAATCAAATCCGACAGTTGCCAATAATGCGATCACCTACAAAAAAGACAACCTTTTGAAGGTTTATCTCTATATTTAGCATAGTGTTTCGGTCGTGAATCTTCGCTTGTCAACATATTTATTTTTTTCGTGTTTTTGCCCTGGGGTTTTTCTCTATTTACACGATAATTTTGCAACTTTTCGTGTTTACCTGTGGTGCTCACCAAACAATAAGCCGTGGACATTTTAGAATCGCCCGTCCTCCGACTAATCCGTCTCGTAACTCTTTCATGCTCTTTATTTCCGTCCAAATCCTTTACTAGATTTTCTGACCTGAGATACTTTTTTTTCTCGTTATTGCTACTCCAAAATTCTCTTTTGTTCCGTCTCGGTGTTATTTTCACCGACATATCCTTTTGATTATCCGATCCATCTATACTTTGACACGCCTTATTTGACTGTGTTAAATCCTCACACTCGTAATGCGATTTTTCTAACACCTTTTTCAGTTTGACTTAACGTATGGGGCAACCCATCTCATGATCCCCTTTGACATCTTTCTTTTTTCTTTTATTCGATCCTAAATCCTGGTCTGCCTTTCGCATGGGTGATACGGTATTATCCTTCCTTCCCTCCCAATTCTCATATCTCGTTTATGACCGGGTACCTCCCATTTTCTTTCTTTCTCCCAAGTTCACGTTCATCAATTTTGAGTTGTCCTCTCTCATCTTATTCTCGTCCATTTGGAATGGATTAGCGTTTTTGTGTTTCGCTTTCGCTTTATTATGGATAACCACGGCATCTGAGATCTGATTTTTTTCTTTTTAATATCATCAATTAATTTTTGCGTTTTATTTCCCAAAATATAGTAGGACATATTCGTCTTTTTGTCCGTCACGATAGCTTTTGTTTTTAGGCTCCCGAGTCCTTCAATTTTTAAAACAACTTCGGCGGTCAGTAAACGACGAGTATTGTTCATTAACGGCTGCCTAACTCGAATGGTACCACCGTCTAATTGATTGGGGTCAATAAACTTCCCTGGAATCACATCATATAGACTTCCACTATCTCTTAACGTCGCACATTCCCTCCCGTTGATTAGCGCGCGGCTTAGATAAGGCTTAAAACTTTCTTCAAAATTTGTACCTCCGCTAATATGATGAACGCTGGTAATTTGTTCTCCATTTCTTTTGTTTTCGGGACAAATGACCTTCAAATAGTTTGGGCTCGAGCAAATGAAACATCTAATAATCCTTTTGCGCTCAAAGACTTTTTCCCCTTTCTTTCTTTATATTTCGTTCTCTCCAGTTAGTTCTGCTTTCGGAATGCCCCTTCTCGTTTCATCCTCATTTTCCATTTTCTCATCCCGCGAATTTTCTTCGAATTTTGGCTTTTTATTCCACGATTTTTTTGACACACTTTTTATAGTTTCGTATTCGTCCAGATCTTTATCTAGTGTTCCTGGATCTTTATATTTGGCCCAGGAATCTATAAAATGTTCCCTTAATTCCGTTGAAGCACGCCTCTTAATTTGTTCGGTGATTAGCAAATCTTTTAACTCCTTAAAATTTGTAACCTCAAGACCATTTAACCATCCTTCTAGAAAACTATTTAGTTCAAAAATGAGGTCTTTCAACGGGCTATTCGGGTTTCGTAATGTTTATCTAATTTTTGCCTATAAGCCTCGCCACTCAATCTAAAGCGAGCTAATAGGAAGGACTTAACATCAGGGCTCGAAATGAAAAAATCCACGAACCGGAACGCTATTTCAAAATTATTGCAGACTAATTTTTATTTATTTTTTTAATGTACAGTAAAGTCTCGATTATCCGAGTCCCACTTAACCGAGTTTCGTTTTAACCGAGTTAGTTTCTTCTGATGGACAGATGGCTTCAAATAATTATGAAACAGCCATCTTAAATGAAGTGTTCGGTGAAAATGAAAAAGCAGTCGTAAAAAGTTAGAACTTTGATTTTCTGGTCAGAATGGGGGGGGGGGGGGAGGGGATGGCCATAATTATTTTTTTTTAATTACGGCCATTTTTTCCCATTCTGACCAGAAAATTATAGTTCTAACTTTTTAAGGCTGCATTTTCATCTTCACCTAGCACTTCATTTAAGATGCTGTTTCATAATAATGGAAGCCGTCAGTCCATTAGAAGAAAATGATTCATTCCAAAGGTATAAGTTCAATTAACTCGGATAATCGGGACTCTATCTACATTTTCGATTATAAGTTCGATTGAAAAAAAAACTATTCAATACTTAGAGCAGATAGAATGAGCTACACCTGCAATTTTCATGACACAGTCTTGCATCTGGATGTCGTCTAGAGCACTTTTTTGGGGGGCTGTCCGGCACGATACTGGTGTCGTTTTTCTCTACGCACGGTCTTGCGTCTGGGGCTCTTTCTTAGGGGAACTGTCCGGCACGATACTAATGTTGCTTTTCTCTACACACGGTTGCCTCTGGAGCACTTTCTTAGGGGAACTGTCCGGCACGATACTGGTGTCGTTTTTCTCTACACACGGTCTTGGCTCTGGAGCACTTTCTTAGGGGAACTCTTCGGTACGGTACTGGTGTCGTTTTCCTATGCACACAGTCTTGCGTCTGGAGCTCTTTCTTTTTAGCTTGTCTTTTAATGTTCAGAGTCCTTGCTGTGCATACCACCTTCTGCCACCAAGTTGTAAAACCTTCGACTTAACCCTTTAAGACCCAACCCGCACGATCGTGCGGGTTAAACATTCATTTAAATTGTTACTTCTGAGTGTTATGTAATAAAAACTCGAATCGAACGATCGTTCTGGTTTGCTTATAGAGTGAAGTATCATTTTTTATCAACAGGTAGCGGTAGCAATCCATGTTTTACTTTCTACAGGGATGACTAGCTTTGTTTACAAATACATCGGGTCTTAAAGGGTTAAGGTGGAAGTGGTAGCGTGGAACTTCAGTCAAGCGGAGGCCCAAGTAGAATGTAAACCAAACAATTTATTGAAATGACATAAGATAAATAAAATTTCTTGGTTATACTTGAATTACAACTATATCATTATTTTGGGGTACGTTACAGCTGACGTCAATGTTAATTAAAAAGCACTAGTTCAACAAGCATAGGATTAGCACCCACTTTTCTAATGGATTCTTACTCGATGTAAATTTAAAGTCCTCACGTTAGTTCGTATGAAACAGTTGCGTCTGTTTTCTTGTCTACAACAATTCGTTGTCGACTCCTTTTACCTTCGCGGTTTCTACCGGAGAAATATTTTCCTGCCTGAGTCGGCAGACTGCTTCTATTTCCTCGGACCTGTCCGAAATCGCAGCCCCAACTCGGAGAGCAAACTCTCTTCTTGGGATCACCAAACACATCTCTCCCTTTGTTAACTCGCCTTTCTTAAAAATGACATCACATACAAGCTTCGATATCATAGACCAAGAGGGACCCTCTCTGCTAGCGTGAGAAAGTTTCACATCTAGTTTCATTTTTAAATCGTCTTGGGAAAATGTCGGCAAGCTTGCTACTTAAAAGGGATTCCGCAACTCCTATTCTTTTCATGCCCTTCTCCTTTTTAGTCAAACGGTAAGATAGGTTGAGGTAGATCGATTCTTTTTATCATTTCCTGCAGAACCTTGAGACTTAGAAATATTTTGAGCTGGTATGTTTATACATGCTTTTCCTATCTAGAGTTCTGTTTGAAAATATATGGGACTTTTTGTGAATTACATTGGATTCTTCACAATCCATTCTTTCCTAAACGAGGCAGACGATATTGTATTTATACTTTATTTATTTAGCTGCCATTTTTTTTCGTACTTGTATTGTTCACCTTTAACTTATCAAAAAGCGCTAAAATATTCTATCCCTTAAATGTGCAACGATGCTTCTGAAATATGAAGATCGCAGGACACCTGCAGGATATTTTCTACAACTGCAAGATATTGCTAGTCTATACACAGACTTCTAATATAAGTAGACTCCAAATCGGCAACCTTTTCTTGACTCCTACATCTCTGCCCTCCATCACGTGATGGAAAGCAGATTTAGTGCGCCAAACCGGTTTTTCTCCTCGGAATCTCTCTCCAGATTCTCTCCGAAACATCGTCTGTCAGCGTTTGTCTTGAGCTGACCGCACTTTTGCTTTGCCAATAAAAGGATTACCGCCAAAATACGGCACCCTTTTGGCGATGAAAGCAAAAGATGTTGGAGTCAAAACCTTCCCGAAAGAACAATGGAATTGGGAGCCTACTTATATTAGAAGTCTGTGAGTCTATACAATGTAATACGAAAATCCCGCAGATGTCGCTGCGATCGACACTTGGGATTTTAGCAGTATCGTCGCACATTTAAGGGATACAAATTTTAAGCACTGTTTGGATAGCATATTTCAACACTAGGTATTCTAGACGCTGTATTCCAAGTGTCGATCGCAGCGACATCTGCGGGATTTCGTATTACATTGCAGAGACTAGCAATATCTTGCAGTTGTAGAAAATATCCTGCAAATGTCGCTACGATCTTGATATTTCAGCAGCATCGTTGCACATTTAAGGGATACGATATTTTAGCACTTTTTTAAGTATCACAAGGATAGCCGATTTCGACACTATATATTCTAGGCGCTATATAGCGAGGAACAACAAAACATTAAAATACATACTACTGTGATCGGAGTATTTAGATGTTTGTTAAAAAAACTAAATACACTCCATATGCCCTAGTCTTCTTCGGGCCCGAGCGACGTGGTCGTCATACGTGAACAACTTCTTAGAGTGTGTTCAGAAGTGCATTTCGCGCCGCGCGCGCGCTCAGAAGTTTATGTTATGGAGTAGGTCTTATCGAAGAAAGGAATTTTAACATAATTCAATTATTTCATTATTTTTAATGGTTCAAAAAAGGTAAAACCAACGACTATATTTCTTTATCTTTCCAAAACATGGTTTTCGTAACAGGACTACATGCCTATGTTCACTCAGATAAAATCTAAAATAGTCGGGAAAAACATCACGTGACCTTCTTTATCTACTTTAGCCCATTTAGCATTTAAAATTAGTTAACCAACGGCACCCAAACTCCGCGCAAGCTGCTCAAAAAAATTGTGTGGGCGATTTGATCACGTGATTGTGCGTTTTCTGCTTATGTGTTATTGGTTGTTCTTTGTTTGGTAGGTTGATTGATACAATTTAAAAATTCAACTGGTGATCTAAAAATTTTAACTTTTTAACAATTTTCTTTTTATTTATTTAAAAATGATTTATCAGTTGATTTATAACTTCTGTGATAAATAGAATGCTGTTAGTAAACCAAGATTGTGATATCAACATATGAGATTTGTTTGTAATCTACTATACTGGATGGATTTCAATGGAATTTGCACTGTTAGTTAGACAGTTTTTCAGAGAAGGTTTTAATATATATATTTCTTATTTTATGATTGCATATTTTAATACCGTGTGGATAACAGACCAAAATACATCATAAAACATGAGAAATAAATGCCATTCAAAATTCTGTTAGTATAAGCAAAATACTTACTTATACTTTCAGTAGAAAATTTATAAACATTCTAATCATACTTTATTCACTACAAAACTAGACAGCAGACCTATATATTTTATCTCTTTAAAAAATATATCTACAGATATTTTTAGTTAAAATAATCTACAACTATTACATTTTATTTTTATAATGTTCAAAGTAAAATATGATTTCCAGCCTAGTCTCGATAAAAATTCACTCGTAAAGTATTCAAAAAAAAAAAAAAAAAAAAAAAAAAAAAAAAAGAAAATCAAGGAATTATCCTACGTGCAAAAGGATATTTTTGCACAATATAGTATATTATTTTTTCATTTGGATTTGCTTAATGTTTATATCATTATACATATATAATCACTTAGAAACGAAACTTTAAATATTTAAAAGGTGTTCAGATGTAAAACTTTCATCTCGAAATACCTCATTTTCTCACATTTAAATAGATATTTTATTATTATAATAAAAATACACGTGCCTCTGTATAATAAAAATAAAAAATATATCTTCATCAAAAATATCTTATTCATTATGAAAAATATAAAACAACCAATAAACAAAACAAAAAAAAATTATGATTACAATGTGGGACTGGAAGGATTCGAACCCAGAACCCCTAGTCTCGAGTTCACTGCCTTATCCATTCAACCATCTAGCACACGTTCCTTTTGCAACATCCTGAACACACTACGTGTTATTCCATCCATGATATTTACCCACTCCATGTTCCTGTCTCCTGAGCTCGCGCGCGTAGCGCGCGTGCAGCCTGAACACACTCTTAGATTTTTTTTTTCACTCGGAATTCGTTGTAACCATAGCAACACATTTCAAAACATGCAGTGGAAGCGTGGCGTATTAAAGTTCCGAAACTGAGATCTTTTGAAAATATACTACAGTATTTCATTTAACGTTTTATGTTAACCTTATTAAATTAATAGTAACAAGCATTTTACATGATATTTAAATTCATAGTGCATTGTCCGTTTATCTAAAAATCTAATTGATCTTTTTTGTGGTAAGGAGTATTTTTGAATCAAATCAATGTTTATCATTGCATATTATGTGTTAATTTATCCATGTTTATTTTCCATAATTTATGTAAAACAAAGACTACGTTAAAACACGCATATGGAAAGGTTTAGGGGAGAGTGGTAATGAATGGGCCAATTTATGGTTTTTAATTTTTGTAATTTTTTTTGGCTCAGAATTGACTCTTCAGTTACTTTACTTATTTGGTTATATAAAAGAGTCATAAAAATTGGATTAGAAAATGTCTATTTGGCCCATTCATCCCCACCCATGGGGCTGAATGGGCCACTGAATAAATTCAATGAAAAAATGTGGAATTAATCGTTTATTCACCAAATATGACAAAATGAATGGCACTTGACATGATATGATCAAAAGCATACCGAAATAGTAAATAATACACAATGCTTATCAAAATTTATAAACATCAAAAGTAATTGTAAGCAGAAATATGACAAAATGATAAGAAAGAAATAACATAAAATATGCATAAAAATAATACATAATATACTACAGTACAGTAATAATACATAATACACATTATGATTTAACGAAATTTATATTTTTCAAAATTAATATTAACAAACATGGTTGTAATAGGGTTGAACTGCCTATTAATTGACTTTTTAGTGTAAATTTCTGGTATTATTTATTCTATCCATCAGATTCAGAATATAAACAATTATTCTAGTTTTATATCAAATGGAAAAATACTAGTAGGTGTGGTCAACAACCGGACAGTTCACCTTAATCATTTATACAATTTAACTTTCTAATAAATAACTATGAAATGTGTGAATGGTGAAAATGTGCAAATTATTTTTTAGACATCACTAAAAACCTATTCTAACTAGACAGTAATTTAATCTAAATCCATGACAGCCAGTTATGTTTCATATTAAAGAGAAAATCAGGAAAAAAGAAAGAAAAACCATATTTTCATGATCAAGGCAAAGGTGGCCTATTCATGACCATGATATAGTGACCCATTCAGCTCCACCTATACTTCTGGAATATATTTAGTTTTTTTAGTACATTAAATTCAAATAACATCTAAATACATTCTAAAATAGTTTACAGACATGCAAAGACTTGATAATACACATATCTGCAATGAAATAATTGATATTTTTTCGCTTATTTATTTTACTGAAAAGGGAAAAATTTTACTTTTCTATCAGATTCTTGGGCATCCTACTCGAGTGGGAAAATGGCCTTTCCCAAACAATGGAAAATTTGATGAGTTTGGTTTTGGTAGAACAAATAGCTTCATTTATTGGTGGCATCTAAAATAATTTTATGCAAATAAAAAATAAAAATAAATCTTATTTTGTTAATGGCCCATTCATTACCACTTTCCCCTACATAGCCTATATAGGGGACTTATTAGTATGTCATACATTTTTAACAGAAATTTGCCACATTTGTACGAAATTTGGCACAGATGTCATATACACCCCATATTGGCGCCATTTTCTTCTGACACTAATTTGACGAAAACTTAAACAGCATAAACAACAACATCCGGGTTACCATATCAAGCAAAATAATGACACTTTGGCGGCAGTTAAGTACCCTTTGCGTATATGACATTGGCGTCAAAAAGAAAATCGCGGCAACGTATATGACATCTGTGCTGTATCATCGTATATGACATCTGGTCCTAATTATTTTTTTATTAATAGTTATAATTATTATATTTCAGTTTTTTCAATGTTATATTAACCTATCAACAATATTTAACCATTCTTATAGTCTCATTTCCCAATATGAATCGAAATTTAATTTTAAATAACAAAAATATGTCAAAAGCCCAGTAATGGACAGGACACCCCATAAAAAGTAATACATATAATTGTTTTTATGACTGTATTTAGAACCAGAATTTAATGAATACATACTAACAAAACAAAATAGTTATTTTTAAATAAATTTAACAATTAGGATACCAGTAATTAATAAAATATTTGTGATAATCGTCTTTGCATTGGTTATTGTAATTATCAGAAGATCAATGTTTTAATTGTTTTAGATGGATAGTTTAAAATACTAAATATCAGACAATTACAGCTACCAAATTATTGAAACAGTGGGAGATTTAAAAGGTAATTAAAAAAAAAGGGTACTTTTCGGTTAACCGGGTGCCAGTGTTATGTATACATACATGTATATGTACATATACGTATACATATATTGTATATATACACATATATACATATATGTCCACATATATGTATATTTATACATACGTATGTAGACATGTATATAGACATATACATGTATACATACGTATGTAGACATGTATATAGACATATACATGTAAATATACATAACACTGGCACCCGGCTAACCGAAAAGTACCAAAAAAAGTTTTGGAATATTAGTGTTTAGTTTTGTCTCACTATTTTTAACAATTAATCTTCCAGAGACTACTTGATATATCATTTATAATAATTAATATTACAAATATGAAAGAAATGATATTGCGAACTGAATATTTTAAATACTAAATAAAATAATTTCAAAATAAATCTGTAGAACTGATGTTTGAGGCCAGTGATCTGCAGATTTACTAGTTTCATGAATATTACCTATAACTTTCATTAATACTACATTTTTTAAAAATTTCTCAGAGGTGAATAAGGAAACATTTAAGACAGAAAATAGATTTTTAATAGCTTCCGTAACTTAATTGTTTTTATTTAAACAGAGAGGGATTAAGCCCTATGAGCCCCTCTTTGACTGTGCTCTTAAACAATATTTTCTTCTTCCTGGCTGGTTTGATTGTTTCGAAATTCATCCTTAGTTCATTTTCATATTTAGTTGGAGGTTACGCGCGGCGGCATTGCACGGTGCGTTGGCACTCCTTAAGCACCGCGATGTCATGTCTGGCTAGTTAGATTGCCAGATTATAAAACATGCAAGGTACATATACATAAAAAAAAAAAAAAAGAATAAAACATTGAAATTTTATTAATCACATAAAATAACTTAAAAGCAGCTATTTATAAAAGTTTTGGTGTTATTACATTTTGGTAAGTATAATTTAAAAATTAAATTCGATTATTTATGTTTATAGTTAAGACAAAATATTTTATGCACTATAAACATTACTGAAATTGCATTTTTAGCAATGTCTACATGGGGTGTCCATTACTGGAAAATGACTAATTAACCATCCCAGTAATGGACACCCCCTCTTAAAGCCTAAAAATAAATGATATTTTGTAAATTACCATTAGTATATAATATTCTAAGTTTCTATTGCTACTCAAACAAAAATATTCAAATTTTGCAAGAAAATAATATATAAATTAATTAAACAAAGCCAACCCTTAGCCTCTTCTTTAAGATTTTCATAGAAAATCAGCGAAACTTTGAAGCATTATTTTCTGCTTCCAGATTGGTTTGATTAAAAGTGTCAACAATAACCCAGTTTTAAAAAACATGCAAGGTGGTATTATAAAAAAAATAATTAAAGCTAAATATTTATTAGTTATTTTTTTATGAACCAAAAATATCAAGGGGTGTCCATTAGAGATGAGACGGGCTCGATTTTCATACCAGCCTTCGGGCTCGGACGGGCTCAGGCTCATTTTTTTTTACCTGAAAATTTTATTTATTCCCGTATGGAAAAAAAAAAACTTTTTAAAAAATATAAGAAGTAATATATTAATATATAATCATCAAAATTTCTTGTGTTCCCTATATTATTCTGTTAATGCTTTTTAAGGTGTGTTAATATCTAAAATTTATTTATGTTTTGAAAATAAAATCAGTATTCCTTATTTTTATCTCTGTTAAAAAGCTGTTATTCTTGTAAAAGTAATTTAATTACTCCTTTTATAATAATCATTAAACTTTCAGTTTTCTGTGGTTTCAATAAATAAATGAGGCATCTGTCTGTTATCGCCAATTTCTCTATCGCCTGGGTAGAAAATTGCATTTTCCATAAAAAATCATTTTGATGTTATTTTCATAAGAATGCTGAAAGCGAAGTATCAGTAACTGTTTAGGTTATTGCACAAAATAAAAGAAAATGATAAAAAAATAGTTTTATTTATTGGTGAACGGAAATAAAAGCATTTAACTTTACTGTTCGTTAACGAGGGTGAGAAAGTTGATTTTTTTTCCCTTGCTTTATTTTGTTAACAGTTGATAATTTGGTAAACATTGAAAGGAATATTTATTAGCTGTATAAGAGATAAAGCGGATATTAACATGTTATGAGAATGTTTTTGATTGATTAATGTTACAACATCACAGCTATTTTAAAAGAAATTTGCAATATTTGCAGATTTACATCATTGACACTAAGGCGCCAAAATAGTAGAATATTTTAAAATTGGATCATTTATTCTATTTTATTTTATTTTATTTTATTTTATTATTTGACAATCTAGGCGAAATATGGCAAAATATGAGAATCTTTTTAGGGACATCTTTTCATGAGATTAAATGTAAATGTCATAAAACTAATTATGTGCTAGGGATGAGATATTTCATTTAGAACAACTTTTGTGCAATTTTTATTAAACTTTTTTTTCGGTTTACATTTTCGGCATCGGGCTCGGGCTCTAATGACGAAAAAATGTTTCGGGTTCAGATTTAAAATCGTCGGACTCGGGCAGGCCCGGGCTTCGAAAAGTGAGCCTGAACTCATCTCTAGTGTCCATTACTGGCACATCTACCCTATATATATATAAAGAGTACACTGGTAATAGAATTTGGAACAGATGTCATAAATTCCCGGGGCCGCCATCTAGGAATTTTACTTGCCGTGAAAACCCCTTTCCCACCAAGTAGTAAATGTCGCCAAGCACCGATTTATATGCATGTTTGGCTTAACAAAAATAAAATGTAAATAATAAACAAAATTCGCTAAAGTGGCAATGAGTAATCGTTGTATGAGCGCTCCGCGCTCATTAACTGAAAAAAAATCACTGCATTCAGCAGTAATCTCAAAATTCAGCAGTTCTCGCTTTATATCAATCTCAAAATGTACAAAACTCGTAACGCAGCAAAATATACATAAAAACAAAACTCGCTAAAGTGGCAACCAGTAATCATTAACCGAAAAAAAACATCACTGGATTCAGCAGTTCTCGCTCTGTAGCATTTTCAAAATTCAGCAGTTCTCACTTTGTAGCAATCTCAAAATGTAAAAAACTCATAAGGCGGCAATATACATAAAATTATCAACATACCTTAACAGACATCTGCTTTCTTGAAAGCTCCAGCACGAAATACCTGTCATAACATCACCGCCATTTTCCAAAATAGGCTTATGAATACGCATTGATGCACTGTAAACAAACCTCCTTTTTTCATCAAAATTTCCTCATATTTCTTAATTACTTCAGCAAGAGTGTTTAAACGGACTACAGAAACCATAGTCAATCAAATACATCCAATAAATTTAACATAAAAATAAAAAGACAAAACGATACAACACAATATCAAAACACATCCACGCACAAAATCCTAAGTGAAAATGAGCTTCTCTGGGGTTGCCAGAACACACACGTCACACTGGGTTCCACATATCGCTAACGATCGCTAACATAAAATCGCCAAGAAATCTCAAAACATTCAAGATGATGGCCATCTGGGAATATACCGCATCTTAGCCTAGAATTTTTGTTTTTCCATGTTCCCTTTGTATTGTTTACTTTAGATTTAAAAATTGCTTGGTGTTTCTTAAAGCTAGTAATATTTTCCGAGATAATATAATTCTAGTTAACTTGTTATGTAGAAGAAGCAACTCTTACAGAGTTTTTTTAGTGATGAGAGACTGTTAATTTGATTGCATTGATTAATAAAATTTTTATCAAAATATAAACAAATTTCTAAAAAAGTACTCCTTTAACTGGTTAAAGATTATTTCGCTAAGATGCTGTATATTCCCTCAGCCGCCATCTTGGATTTCTTGGCAATTTTTTGTTGGCATTGTTTATCGATAAGGCAACCCCGTTAAGCCTAACATGTGCATAAATCGCTGCTTGGCGACAATTACTACTTGGCGGAAAGGGTTTTTCACGGCAAAAAAAAAAATCCAAGATGGCAGCCGAGGGAATATACAGCATCTGTTCCGATTATTTTATAAGCTAATTATCTGTGATATAATATTAACCCAATAAATGAAATTATTTAAAAAATTAATCTAACATGTGTTACTACATTGGAAAAACTAACATAGAGTCACACAGGGTAGTTCCTGGTCATTGAGTTTCTGGGGTAAACCTTGGTCATTTTCATTTTCACTATAAAAATAACAATTTATCAAACTGTAAAAAATTTGAAAGATACTTTGAACTCTTTGTTTTGCAATGTATGCCTTAATTATTCATTTAATTTAAATTTAATATTGAAAAAGATGTATATTCAAAACTATTCAAATTTCTGAAAAACAACATTGACCTTGATTTTTACACATTTTACATAGATCGGTGTCATTCTTAAAGTTTTAATTATTTTATTTTTGTTTTATTGCAACTATGACATATCACAGTTTTTAAAAGTGATTATAAAATTTTCCTCTACTAATTAAAAACTTTTATACAAGCAAGCTAAACTAAGGCTATATTTATGGGGTAATTCCTGGTCAGTACTCAATAATATAATTTTACAATATTTATAATTGGTATTTTATCTATTATAACTGTGCACACTAAAAATTATTGTCATACAACTTTTTTTTTTAAACCATAAGTAGCATCCTTAACTGTAAACTGTAAAGAAGGAAAACAGTAAATGCTCTGAGGGTAAGACACATTAGTTGATTGAACAATTAAGTAGAAATACTATCTCATTACAAAATACTGCTTAAAAATATGCATAATGCAATAGAGGAACATAATTATTATGCTGTGTATTATGATAAAGAAAAAATTAACTTTATTACTTTATTTACATCAAAAAGGATGCTGACCGATACTTACCCCAGAAGTGACCAAGAATTACTCCGATTCCTGGGTAATTCCTGGTCATTTAAAAATTATAACTATTTCAATTATAAGTATTTATAAATTTAAGTAAGCATTTTATTATATAGCCACCAAAGGGTGCTTATTCCATACCAAATTGGGAACAGTACCATTAATAGTTTTTATAATAATTGGATATTGTTGATTTTTGACCAGGAATTAACCCGAGTGACTCTACCTTACGTGCTTATAAACTTTGAAAAGCTTCCTATGGAAATATATCTTTCTACTTCAAATCATGGTTAATTTAATAGATAATTAAATGATTGAAATATTGGGCAGTTTAAGTAGCTTTAGCTAAGTAATATGTAATCTAATAAGTTACCTATTATTAGTTTGCTAATAAAAATGTAATTTATTGTCTTTCTATATTTTATAGTTATGCTAAATATTTATCTTTTTAATTTATCTTTTTTCAACTACTTTATTGCATGATGTTCTGGTTTTTCCTTTGGCAGAAAATTATTCTACTTTCTGCGACTAACTTCATTATCACCAATATCCTTCAAGGATGATCAGCCAAGTTATGATATGAAGATATAAATCAAAACATACTTAAAAAAAAAAAAAAAAGAGTAGGCTCTTCATAAAAAGGGAATTTTAACTGAAATAATTGCTAACTTTGATATCTGCAATCTTCATTGTTGAGAATTCATAGACTCCATATTTTCTTCCTATATGTAAATGGAACACTTTTCATGCATATTATTTCTTGTTTTGTTTTGTTGTATGTTATGATTTAATTTTTAATTTATCGTTGCTTACAAAGTAACAAATAGTTTAGAAAAAAAAGATACATTTTTAAAGATTTTGGAAGCACATACAAGGGGTAGCAGATTTAGGTGACTAATTATTTATTTATTGTTATTGCTAAGTAGCAAGTCTATCTATATTATAAAGAACAAGCGTATCTGTGCGTAACGCTGACGTCATTTTGCGAATGGCAACACTTCACGATTAAATTTCGGTCTTGAAATTTTCGCTACTGCAATTTTTTAATCTTCGGACCATCGTACATTTTCAATTTTCGTAGCATAGGGAAAAAAATTACTTTCAAATACAATTTGTTTAAAAACTGTATTTTAATTGACTGATATATTGTATTTTTTAAAATAATTGTTAAGAATTATTTTTTTAAAAGTTTATCTTATCACGTGCTGGTTTCAATACATAATAATAATAAACATTTTGCACATAAAGCAACAAACATTTTTCAGCATTTGTTTTTGACTATTTTGTCATAACAAAATTAACACTTCCTTTATAAAAAAAAAATAAAAGAATAATATTAAAAAAACCCACCAATCTAAAATTTTTGTGAAAGACAAATTAACGAAATTAATACTTCTTTGATAAACAAATAAAAGAATGATATTGAAAAAACACAAATCTAACATATTTGTAATCGTACAATTTAAATTTTTAGATCACCAAATAGGTTTTTTTTTCAAATGGAATTTGTTTGCAAAGTTCATCTCAATTTACTGATTGTCTATGGTTTTAAAAACAATTTTAAAGCGTGAAATATTTTTTAATTTATCATTTTCGCGCTGAACTCGATTACAGAAGATTAATCCGTTTGCCCTTAAAACAAAATAAAGAGTTCATCATTTTCCTACGGCTAATATCCATAAAAAAAACTTCCCTATGAATAAATAAAATAATATACATAAAACACAAATTTAACAGACATGTGTAAGCTCTGAAATTATCAGAATATAAAAGGATGCCATAAGTAGCAAAATCTTGGTCAAATAACTCTTAGCATGCGGCTAATAAGAAAATATCGCTTTTGATGAATTTCAAAAAAATTATTTGATTGTATAATTCGTATTTTCCATATGAAAAATGCTTTTTTAATGTAAGTGGGCTACCTAAAAAAATTATTGCATATAAAAAATTATTAGTTTTCAATTAAAACAAATGTTTTCGCCTATATTCTTTAACCCGGGAAGCCTGGGTACGATCCCCTAGTTATATTAATAAAATAAAGATGTTTGTTGGTGTTGGCTGGGGGAAATATATCGCACACAGAGCACTGCAAATTTAAATAAGGATAGACAAAGACAGTTTTCGAATGCACCTTAAAAAATGAGTTTTCATTTTTTGATAATTAGCAACATATTAATTAAAAAGCTTCATCAAATGCTAATGAACCAACCTCCATTATTCAATCAATTGCTTCTATTCATGCCCAGAAAAACAAAGTTTTTCAAGTACAGATGTGGTAAATGTTCTCTTTTTCTGCATTTTAAAATCTCAGTCACCTGTCTGCAGAGCCGGATTAAGCATTTTTGGGGCCCGGGGCTACTGAAAATTTTGGGCCCCCTCCCTCTGCTATTGGAAATCCGCTCTCCCCACACACGCAACTTTTTTTTTTAATCCTATAATACCAATTTTAAAAGTTGAATATGTATATTGTTACTCAAAAACTTTTTTTTTTGTTATCTTTAATAGTGCTCTTAATTATTTTATTTAAACGCATTTATTACACGTACAATTCAAAGATACTTTATAAACATTAAAAGAAAATAATAGAACTATTCCAGCGTATCAGAACTGTCTACATTTAAAATTATTTTAATGCAAAATTTTATTTATACAAATAAATTTAACTACATATTTCTGCATTTTTATTCTAGATTTTCTTTATTTAAAATTAAACTACTTTGAAAATTCGTGAAGAAACATGGAAGGTCTATGATTTTTACAACCTTTCGAGCACATAGATTAGAAATACTGTAATTGGGGGGAGATTTTTAAGAGATCTCTTGATCTCTGAGATAATTAAATGTGCATTTCACTATTTTTAAAAAGGGTTGGGTATATTTTGCACATTTTAGAAAGGGCAGGGTATCCTAGAAGAAACACTGTGTATGTATATATATATATATATACACTGATGTCCAAAAATTAAGGGGTAGTGACCGGACGCTTTCGACTGTACACAATTTGTCGAATATCTGTGAAAATCTTGACGAATTGTCATTCAAATTCAAGGGTGTAAATAATATGCTTGACTTCACATTTTTCAGTGAAGATTTAGACGCGGAGACAATTAGGGGCAAAACAATAATTTAATAATAAAATAATGCTTGCGATCATTGATAAGACTGAAAATTCTCAAAATGGTCTCTAGTAAATGACTATGTGGGTCCTGTCTAATGTTTGTGAGCATTTCTGGAAGCATAAGACGCATATTCGTGAAGGTTTAAATGTTTCTGTGAAAATTTTAAATATTTTTTATTTATAGCATGCAGCGTTTCAAATAAATCTAACAGTATATAACGAAACTATGAAAAAGAACAGTAGAAAATGTATACTGCAATTAAATCATGAATATGACTATGTGGGTCCTGTCTAATGTTTGTGAGCATTTCTGGAAGCATAAGACGCATATTCGTGAAGGTTTAAATGTTTCTGTGAAAATTTTAAATATTTTTTATTTATAGCATGCAGCGTTTCAAATAAATCTAACAGTATATAACGAAACTATGAAAAAGAACAGTAGAAAATGTATACTGCAATTAAATCATGAATATATTGAATATTTCATGAGATATGAGCATTTGTGTGAAATATTTTTTAACTGTGCATTCTTGAAAGACTCCAAAATTTTTATTTCCTGATTTGGTAGTCAGCTATTTAGGGCAACTTATATAAAAAGTCCAGTCAAATATTGTGAAAACTCAGAAAGATACTGTGAACTGATTGACAAATTGTGGAAAATCTCTTATAATAAAGCTACTTTTAGAAAGCAACTCACTCTATCGCCCTTAACTATTTGAATTTTTACAATATTTGACAGGACTTTTTATATAAGTTGCTCCAAAAAGCTGACTACCAAATTATGAAAAAAACTTTTGGAATCTTTCATGCATGCGCAGTTAAAAAAATATTTCACACAAATGCCAAATGCCCATGAAGTTTTTGGAAAGTGGTGTTAAATTTGGTTGAAAATTGTGTTCCATAAGCAAAAAGCATTTACATTTTTAACAGAAACGTTAAAACCTTCACAAATATGCGTGCTATGCGTACACAAATGCATACACAAACGTTAAACAGGACCCACATAGTCATTTGCTACAGTAACTGACAAGTTTGAGGATTTTCTGTCACATGGGTGATTGCAACCATTATTTTATTATCATTTATTATTTTATTATTTTATTATATATTACATTCTCAGGGCAATGTTTTAAAGTTGAATCTTGGACTCTTCTTCCCGGACCAACACACTCATAATTTTTACTGGGACCCTAGAGCCCTGTTTTAAGCATCAGCCCCCCCCCCCCCCCCCCTCCACGCATTTCTTAAAAATATTATTATAATGATTATTTCATATCTTATGCTTAATTCTGACTAATTGAAAATCTAAAACGCTAAGTACTAAAAAATTTTAGTACGTTTTCATGTTAGGGCTGTTCTCTCAACTATCAGTTGGCCCCTTTTGGGCCCCATATTATAGCTCCCTTAAAATTGGTCCGATTCACTAGTTTTTTTTTCCTTTCTAACAACTCCTTAGGTCCTCCAGTTACTACACAAACGACAAAAAAAAAAAAAAAATTCTCAGACTTTAGCTACCACCAATTTTGAATATTAATCGCCTTCTTTAAAAATGATCCGAATTGCTTGCAATTTTCTTTAGCATAGTTCTAGCGTCCTCTGATTACTTTCAAAACCACTATAAAGTATCTTTATATCCAACTACATACCAGTTAAGGCCCCTTATCACTCAGATTTTAGATTTCCCTCGTCAATGTTAAACCAATGGCCATTTAATGCCTCTTTATTTGTCTAATATCTCGTCAGAAAATTAATATTTTTAACTCATTTTTTCTGTATGCACTTCTTAAAAGATGTCGCTTTCTGTCTTCGTTGACAAAATAATTTTAAAATGTATACTTATTTTTTAATTTAATGCTAAAGTCTTAAGAAGTAAGCGAAATGTAAATAACATTAAATAACTCCAATTCTATTTGGAGTTTTAAAATTTTGAAAACAACACAAGAAAGCCTGTATTTTCATCTGTTCATACAAATTAAAATTTTTCGTTTAGGTCTATTTAAACTTGAGATATTAGACAAAAATGTTAAAAATTTCATTCCCCCACTAAAACATAAATCAATGCAGGAGGGAGCAGAGTTTGACCTTTGACATGCAGACTGTCACAATGGGGGGTTCAAGAGATACCCACAATCAAGTGAATTGGAAGGAGGAAGCCTGGTATAGTTTTCTGGGCTTTCCTGATTATTTTTATAAAGAGAAAGAGCTATTTTGTTTCAGTTGTATTTCAAGGGCAGTAAAACACTTTTTTTCCCCTCTAAATACTGCTTTTTTTTTTTTTTTTGCTTCAATATCTTTTTATTAAATTACATATAATTTTTCGGAAATAAAACTGCATCAAACACTATACATACATACATACAGTTAAATTTTTTGTGCTTTTTTTCTTTTCTTTTTTTTCTTTTTTTTTTTTTTTTTTTTTTTGACATACTTATAAAAACTTTTCCTTTCTTACATGCATGGAAAATTTCAGATTTTATTAAGTTTCAAGGAAACAAGTGAATTTTAATGTTTTGTTTTTGCTTTTGTTTTTTCAGAAAAATACATTATTTGCATTTGCAAGAAGAAAAATAAAAAAAACTCATGCAATTTATACCTTATTCAGAATGTCTAAAAAATGCATTTAACAGATTTATAGTAATCATTTTCATTATTTCATTAATTTATCATTTCTATTTAAAATCGTTTAAACTTATTTTCTGTCTAGAATTCATTTAAATACTTAAATACAAAGTTTATAAGATTATAAATCATCCTGATTAATAAAATAAAAAAATTCAAAATGAAACTTGTTTGAATGAATAACAATTCAATATGCTATTTAAGTACAACTGGGATAATTTTTAACGAGAAAAGAAAAAAAAAAGGGAAAAGGTAATGTACAAATTATTAGGGAATTATTAAGAAATGTACAATTAAAATGTTCTTACAATAGAAATATAGAAATATTTCCGAATTGAAAAATCCCACTCCCCCCCCCCCCCCACCCCCAACGCCAAGTAAGCTGAAAAAATGCAAAGGAAAAAGAAATCATCCTTTTAAAATTCATTTGTTTTGTGTAACATATAATGCTTTAGTAACAAAATAAAGTAATGCATATCTATAACTCATTCTAAACTGTACAGTACCGGACCTCAAATCCGGAATCCTAAAATCCGGACTACCCAAAATCCGGAATGGAAAAAAGAAAATTGAAATTCTGCGATGATCTCGAATAAATATTTCGTAAAAACGTCCATAGATGGCGCTACGTGCGCGCGTAACACAGTGCGAGCCAAACTAGACTCGGCAATTTTATTTTATTGCAATGTTTTTCATTCATTAGTTTTAATCCAAATTTTCAAACAGAATTATCGTAGTTAGTGTGTGCACACATTTTAAATTTATTTTAAAAAGAAAACCTTTTCTTCATTTATATAGAAAATGTAAAAAGAATAAATAAATAACCACAAGAAAGAATTATTTTTAAAAAGGTTCTTAGAATATATTTATAATATTTATATGTAAAAATATTTTACCACGCCCTACCCTCACTTTTAATCTGTTCAACAAATTTCATTTTTCGAAAAAATTATGTTTGTAAGCACCGTACCAAAAAATTCTTTTCTTTAACTCAAAGAGAAAA
The DNA here is from genome assembly GCA_963932465.1 of Maratus speciosus. NCBI lineage: Eukaryota > Metazoa > Arthropoda > Arachnida > Araneae > Salticidae > Maratus > Maratus speciosus. Next base: position 325,923,706 of record OZ010792.1, on the reverse strand, counting down.
AAAAATCTATGCAAAGTTCCTTTCTCCATAACAAAACAAGCTGTCCGTCGAAAGCTAATGATCACATTCTGATAACGTTGACTTTCCACTTCACGCAGTTAAATAAACATGTTGAATAAGCAAAACAAACAGCGGATAGATATGTCGTTTTTCTTTACTTTCTTTTCATCTAGTGGCCTTTTTTTTTAGAGGTACCCTAGCTTTCTAATAACTTATCATAATTTAATAAAAATTTGTTACACAAGCTAATTCACTATTATTGTAACTTGCTGCAAATTTGAAAGAAATTCGTCAATTAGCCTAATTCGGTTCTCGCAAACAACGTGTATTTTCATTTCGGTTCTCGCAAACAACGTGTATTTTCATTTTCTAAAAAATGTTTTTATGTTCCTAATAATGTGCAGACTTGTATAAAACCAAAAACTTTCTGCGCACATAAATATTGGGTCAAAAATTTTCTGCAAATTAATTTAATGTTTAATAAAATAACGTGTTATGCTACTTTGACGGTATGAATTTTAAACAGTAGTTTCAAAATAATTACGAAAATATTATAATTAAATATAATAAATAATTTAATTAAATTTAAAATGCATTAATATTAATTATAGAATAATTATGTTGGCTAAAAATCCATGATAAGAAGGGGTGAATTCTTATCAGTTATTTTGTCAATGCATTTAGAAACAGCCCAATCCTTAATATTTTGACCTCTTCTCACAAAATGCAATAATGGACATTGCTTCTGAAACAATTGAATCACATTTTGTAAGGAGAGGTCCATTCATAGGTATCATCATTAAAGAGACAGATAATTTTTTATTGCGGTACTTTGACGAAATTCTCATTTTTTCCACGATCATTTAGCGAAATTTCCGATTTTCTGCGACATTTGCGGGTTTTTTTCGCGATTCTTTGAAGAAATTTCCGCTTTTTTTCTCATATCCTTTGACGAAATTTGGATTTTTCGCAATCTTTTGACGAAATTCACGTTTTTTTCGCGATCTTTTGACGAAATTCACGCTTTTTTCGTGATCTTTTGACGAAATTCGCGTTTTTTCGCGATCCTTTAACGAAATTAATTTTTTTCCGCGGTTCTTTGACGAAATTTGCATCTTTTCGCGATCTTTTGACAAAATTCGTGCTTTTTCCGCTATGTTTTTGCGAAATTTGTTTTTTTTTACGTATTTTTGGATGAAATTTGTTTTTTTCGCGATCCTTTGACGATATTCGCTTTTTTTCTGTGGCCTTTTGAGGAAATTCGTGTTTCTTTGCGATTCTTTGACGAAACGCGCGCTGTTTCCGCGACCCTTTTACGAAATTTGTGTTTCTTTCGCGATCCTTTAACGAAATTAGTTTTTTTTCCGCGATTCTTTTATGAAATTTGCGCTTTTTTTCACGAACCTTTGACAAAATTCGCGCTTTTTCCGCTATGCTTTTACGAAATTCGTTTTTTATCCTGCGCTTCTTTGACGTAATTTACACTTTTTCTGATTCTTTGATAAAAGAATATTTTTTTCCCACGATTCTTTAAAGAAATTCGCTTTTTTTTCCGCGGTCCTTTAATGAAATTTGCGTTTTTTCCGCGATGTTTTGACAAAAGTGGGTATTTTTTCTGCGAACGATTGACGGAATTGGTTTATTTTCGGCGACCATTTGTTGAAATCCGCAATATATTTCAGTGATATTTTTTATATCTGAATTTTTGGACTGACGGCCGATTTGTTTTAATTTTCGGGGCCGAATGCCTTAAATTTTCGGAAAATTCGGAACAGAATCACCCCTGTCAAACAATAAATAAATCGTACATAAAATTGGGGAACATTTTTAATTTTTCGGTATTAAAGAACAAAATTTATATATATTTTTTTCCCTAAGAAATTTTCCGCAAAGTTCCGAACTTTGCGGAAAATTTTCCGCACACGGCGTGTGCGCGTGCGTCTATATTATACAACTCTGATAATGTGATGTGCAGGATTAAAAAAATTCTTATCCTTATTTTAAATCATTTTTTTTAATTTATGTTAATATTTGTTTACTTATACCTCATATGGCAATCCGCGATATAGATTCCTAGGCCTAACTCGCGAGCAACAACGCATTTTCATTTTCTATAAAATGCTTTAATATTTCTAAGAATATGCAGTAATAGTATTTTTTTTAACTTATTTTTATTTTGAATTACTTTTTGTAATTTGTATTTTTGGCTTTATTAAGCCTAACATGGCAATTCGCGGTATAGATTGCTTCGTGGCATGTACAATTTTGCCAAGGGCATGTACTGTATCTGTTTATTTATTGTTTTGGTTGAGGACCTAAAATCCGGAAAATTCCGAAATCCGGAACGACCGCGGTCCCGACCAGTCCGGATTTGAGGTCCGGTACTGTATTGCTACTAATCGATGCATTATATGAATTTTATAACAAGTTATTTTAATGATACTTATAAGTACCGTCAGAAGATAAAGGATTAAAGACATTTTATGAACGATTTGAACGAAATTTTGAAAAATTAAAATAAATATTTTTAAATTTTGTTTTTCTGTCTTAAAAAAAATATTTAAACGGTCGATTGCATAGTTTTGCTGTATTACATTTTTCTTATTCAACAGAATTTCATGAGACGTTCTTAATTATTGCCCTACAATCAATTATTAGTATTCTGTTGATAATTTATTAGAATATTTTCTCATTTGATTTGCTGATTATATATCAATGCGATAAATACTAGAATTTTAAATATAAGTAAAACTTTTTAACATACTTATTACCAATTATTATTTATAAATATTTTTGCCTCTTTAAAAATGTATCCAATACAAGAAAACTTGAAATTAATTAAATTATTACGCGAGAAAAGCATTAAGCGGTAGAAATTATGTCTTATTTAAAAAATCCAATTAATAATATTGCCAAATCCTTTCAAATGAATGATATTTACACGTGAATATTAAAAGAGAAAGAAGCTTTAATTTCAACGACTATAATTTTAACGAAAACATTAAAATTTTATACCTAATGTTGCAAAGTAGTAAAATTGGGGACAATCGCGACATTGTTTTAATGGATTTTGAAAAAAGTATATTAATTTTGAATTGTTACACCAATAATAAAAATATTACCGACCTTTAAAGCTTTCGGTCGTTAGTCGTCTTTGAAATTTTTAATAAAGAAGGGAATCTGGTGTATATTTCGTAGGCTAATTGAGAAATCAGGCTCCTTGCAAAGAGCCGGGCTAATTGGAGAATCATCTCCCTTTTTCCAATTAGCCTGATAGTTTTCAGGCTTATTGCAAAGAGCCTAGAGAGCATTAGGCTAATTGAAAACTGGCCACTTGTTTCTCAATCAGCCTGGCGTTTTTCAGGCTTATTGCAAAAAGACCAGACAGCGTTAGACTAACTGAAAAATTACTATTTATTTCTCAATCAGCATGATATTTTTAGGCTTATTAACCCATAGCGGCACCCGAACGCGAAAAAAAAAAAAAAAAAAAAAAAAAAAAAAAAAAAAAAATGCAACAGACCGCACTCCCGATCCGAGCAAGACAAAATAATTTCAGTCGATACGCAAACCCGAGCAGAACGTGAAAGTTCTGTTAAAAAAAAAAAAAAAAAAAAAAAAAAACGAAATCTTACCGAAACCAAATACGATAACCGACAAAAACATTCTAAAGAACCATAACTTGATCCGAGCAAGACAAAATAATTTCCGTGGAGACGCAACCCGACTCTAACCTAAAAATTCTATTAGAAGAAACCCGAAATGTGACACGAACCAAATCTGAACCCGGCAAAAATATTCCAAAGAACCATAACCCGTTCCGAGCAAGCCAAAATAACTTCTCTGGACACGTAACCTGACCCGAACCTAAAAATTTTGTTTACCCCCCGACCCCTCCCCCCCCCCCCCCGAAGTATAGCCCGAATGAGATCTGAAACCTATAAAAATATTCCAAAGAATCATAACCCGATCCGAGCAAGAAAAAATAATTTCCATGGACATAAACCCGTCCCGAATCTAAAAATTCCATTTGAAAAAAACCTGAAATCTTATTCGAATCAAATCAGAATCCGGCAAAAATATACTCAAAAACCATAACCCAATACGAGCAAGACAAAATAATTTCCGTGGACACACAGCCCGACCCGAACTTAAAAATTCCGTTAGAAAAACCTCGAAATCTGACACGAACCAAATCTGAACCCGGCAATTATTTTCTCTTGATCGGATCGGGTTATGGTTCTTTGCAATATCACGGTTGTTTCGGGTCAGATTTCAGGTTTTTTTAAATGGAACTTTCAGGTTTGGGTCGAGTTGCGTGTCGACGGAAATTATTTTGTCTTGCTCGGATAGGAGTACGGTCTGTTGTAATTTTTTTTCGTGTTCGGGTCGGGTTATGGGTTAATAAGCCTAAAAAAGTTATCCTGATTGGGAAATAATTGGTTATTTTTAATTTAGCCTAACGTTTTCTAGGCTCTTTGCAATAAGCCTGAAAAATACCAGGCTGATTGAGTAACAAGAGGTCAGTTTTCAATTAGCCTAAGGCTCTCCAGGCTCTTTGCAATAAGCCTGAAAAATATCAGGCTAATTAGAAAAAGAGAGATAATTCTCCAATTAGTCCGGCTCTTTGCAAACAGCCTAGGCTCTTTGCAAAGAGCGTGATTTCTCAATTAGCCTACGACATATATAATTAAATAACATGTATTTCAGCCTTTGTACATAAATATATACAATAAAGAAACTTTCCTGTGAAATTTTACATAATCTTATATTAATAATAATCTTTATATAATCTTTATATGCTAGTATTATATAGCTTTGTATGATAGTATACTTTATATGCTAGTACCGTATTTTATGGAAGAAACGCCGCGTCATTTACGAGATTAAAAGTTCGCTTTTTTTCCAAGTGCGGCGTTTACGATTTTTTTAAAATACCAACTGAGTTTCCTTAATTTAAAAATTCATAAAAATATTTAAAATCGGATTTAAATATTTTAAATAAAACTTCAGACATCTTAAGATATTAAAAACGAGGCATCCTACACTGTTCAGAAAACTTTGATTATAGTTAGGACAATGTGACGTTGTCGACCAGGGCCGGATTAAGGGCCGTATTTTCTGAAAGATTTTCTGCTTTAACAAAAAATGGAAAACGCCATTCGATTACATAGTTTCTGAATAAGAACACCTGACAATTTTATGCGTTTCTGAACAAAAATGAATTTAAAAATGCGTCAGTAAGTAGTTTTTTTTGTATTTGAGAATAGATTTATCATATTTTGCACAAAATTGACTTATCTCATTAAAATTGAAAAATTTTGGCATACATATTTAGAACTTTTAATTCATTGTCAAGATATGGATTAAACTGGAAAAGTAAATTTTATAAAAAGTCTGAAGTGTTGATTTTTTTTTTTAAATCAGGAAAAATTGTTTTTTCATAATAAAAATGTATCTCACAATTACATTTTCTAACACAATTTGGCGGTTTGCCCACTACAAGCTACGCTCGCCAACTGCCATGTAGACTCCGCTAAAAATACGCTAATTTGTTCACATTTGAAAAGATTACCTGATTGCGAAGTTTGATTACAAAGAATTTATTAATAAAATTTCTCACATTTTGTGTAAAAATTGACTTATTTCAGCCGAGAACTAAAAACTTTCCGCATACACATTTAGAACTTTTAGTTCATTGTCAACATTTAGATTGAACTTAGAAAAGTAAATTTTGATATTAAATAATTATTTTCATATTTGCAAAAATTATACGTGTATTTCTCTAGTCCGCCAGCACTGTAAAAAAAAATGGTAACGTTCCATGTAAAATACAGGAACGTTTCGCTTTTTCTCAGGTTTTCAGAATAATTTAGCTCTTTCCTGTGAAATTCTGGTTTTCTTATCTGAAACGTTCCTGAACAAAAGTTGGAAATAGCAAAACGCTGCGGCCGCCATTTATTATTTTTTTGCTATAATCCGTTGCTCGCGCGCGAGTGTCGAAAACGAATTCCTTAAATGAATGTAAAAAAATCAATATGGAATGCAAATAAATCAATAGACGACATAATCCTTTACGTCTCTATTGTCAAGACAATTCAGATGAAAATACAATACCTCTGTGACATCGCTAAGAGATTATCTCTCGTACTTGTCTGTGGAATGTTTAACGAGCAGACCATGTAAAAAAAATACACCTATTATTTGGATCTCCATTAACCAGGGGACCATCAAACATGATTCTCACCGATTTTGATTAATTTAAAGTATGTTTTAGAGTTCTTATCTCTAATTATTCTTGTGAAATGATTTCTTCAAATGGGCCTTAGATTGTCAGAAATTAGATGCCGAGGTTTAGCATACGTTTCAAATACCCATTAATTTGCAGCTCTCAACGTGTCTTTCGTGATGTGCACGCAGAAGGCCCGCACGCCACCCGTGCGGCCCGAGTTCGATGCTACCTCTTGACTTTTTTTTTTCTTTTTTAATTAATTTTATATTTTAACACTTTATTACAATTTGATTTAAATTTGATATATATTTGACACTTTGAATTGCTGCAAATTTGAATTTTTTTTTTATTTTCGGAAAAAATATACAATTACGTTTAGGTTTTTTTTTTTCATGAAAATTTATATGTATTTTATCTAACTTGTAAACTAACATAATTACTGACGAAAATCCAAAATATTGTATGTCTAGATTTTTTTTCTAATTATTATTTACATTTATATATTTTTATATTTTAAGCAAAGTTCAGAAACAATATATCATATATATATATTTACTTTATTGAATTTTAATTGAAAGTTTAATTTTTCGTGTAAATTATAAATAATAATTTTGATGTCAATTTCAAAATATTTTTTCGTTCTAACAAATAATGATAATAAAGCGAAAATTGTCAACTGGAAATGTAAAAATCGTCTGCGGATCCCGTCAACAGAAATATTCCTGGTATTTCGCAGGAAACTTACTGGCATTTCTGTAGAAAGTTTTTAACATATACAGTAAAGTTCCAGTCATTTTCAAGAAATGTTTCTTGGAAATAATGGGCAACTCAGCTGCCCATTTTTTCCCAGGAACGTTGCGGAATTTTTTTTACAGTGAGGTAAATGGGCACCACTCTCACAGAAACAAATTTCAATGAGGAACTCGTACACCTAAAAAGTTAGTGCAGAACAAGGTGGTGCTGCCGTTGCAAATCAATAAAAGAGCTATATTTCAATTATGACAATATTTAGTGTGTTTTAGAATGCATAAGTACGAACTGTGAAGAGAAACTTGACACTAGAAAGGAAGCAAAATCCCTAATTAAAAAAGTTTTCTAAATTTGAATGGGTATTAATGTGTACACTTTGGCATGATATTTTAGAGCGATTCGACAAAGTAAATGCATCCCTTTAAAAACCAATACTTCATCTCCTTACTGGTTGCAACTATTTGGAATTGCTCTTAACCCTTTATGTCCCGACGGTACTTTAATGTATCATTAAAATAACTTGCTATAAAATTCATTTAATACACCGATTAGTAGTATTACAGTTTAGAATGAGTTATAGATACTTTACTTTATCTTCTTCCAAAAGCATTATTGGTTTCACAAAAAAAAAAAAAAAAATGAATAAATAAAAGGATGATTTCTTTTGCCTTAGCATTTTTTGAGTTTTCTTGACGTTGAAAGATTGGGGTGGGGGGTGAGGGGGTAGTTTCAGTTCGGAAATATTTATATTGTAAAAACATTATGTTTGTACATTTTCTAATTCTACAAAATACTAAAAAAAAAAAAAAAAAAAAAAAAAAAAAAAAAAAAAAAAACTTTAAATAAAAGATTTGAGTGGAGCTATAAATATTGCACAAAATCCCTTTGATATCAAATTTAATTAATTAATTTTAATTGGCAAAATCCTTCAAAAATATATTAGATGATTGTATAAATCTCCTAATGCAGTTTAAAAAATTCACGAAAAATGCTTTAGAAGATGAAAATTTCATGAATTCATAATTTGGGACATAAAGGGTTACTACATCGATTAGCAGTAATGCAATTACAATGAGTTACAAATACTTTACTTTATGTTGTTCCAAAAGATGATGCCTAAAAAAAAGTGTTTTTAAATGGATGATTTATCTTTCATTCGCATCTGTTTAGCTTTCTTGATGGCTGAAGGTTGGAAGTGGATGGTTCCAGTTCTTAAATATTTTTATATTTCTATTGTAAGGGCATTATATTTGTACATTTCCTAATTCTAAAAAACACTTAAAAAATTTTTATATAAAAAAATTGAGAGAAGTTAGAAATATTCTACAAAATCCCTATAAATAAATATTTCATTCATTAATTTTAATTGGCAATATCCTTCTAAAATTTATTGATTGTGTAAATCTTCTAATGAATTTTTAAAAAATCAGAAAAATACTTTAAAAGATGATTTTTCATTCTTTCATAATTTGGGACATATGTGGTTAAATAAAATAATTAAAAGCACCATTAAACATACCAAAAAAAAATGTTTGAGTAACGATCAATTTTTATCACAATCAATTTTTAAAGTTTGTGTTTGAGGGGGGGGGAGGGGGAATTTTCAGTAGCAGGGAAGGGGGGGGGCAAGATTTTCAGTAGCCCCGGGCCCCAGAGAAGCTTAAACCGGCCCTGCTGTCGACAAAAGTAGCACTCCGACGGATGCGGCGTTTACAACAGGTGCGGCGATTACGATATTTTTAAGTTTATTCAGGCCAATTTGAGGAGTGCGGCGTTTCTTCCATAAAATACGGTATATGCTTATATTGCTAGTATTTTTATATTTTATATTTATGATAACAATAATAATAATAATTAGAGATCGACAGAAAAATAGATTTCGTTTTTGTCACAAAATCAGAGTTTCGCCGAAAATGTTGCCAAAAATTCGGCTGGACCGAAAGTCGACATTACTCAGAGATTTGAGCTATATTGGCTTAAATGAGATAAGCTTTGTTTATTTCTATAAACTTCACTGATTATAATTGTCAGTCATGACTGACTCAAGACGTGAGTACAAATTACAATGTAAGTAATGTCTATATAACTAAATTTTGAAGACGCCTTTCATTTTCTCATTAAAAGATGCAGACTTACCAGTAATAGAAAATTTTTAGAAAGTACAGAAGTGTTTTGAATACTCTTTGAGAAAGTTCTAGTATAACAGATGATCATTAAAAAAATCATTACAAAAGATAAATCGAGGTATGTATACCTAAAACATTTTCTAATTATATGTAATTCGCATAATTCGAAAATAATTCTGTGTTGTTGACGAATTAATTACATTTTATTTTATTTTGTAAGAAAATAAAAAGTTTTGGTCAAATTCACAGAAAGTCAACTTGGGCCTCACTTATAATTAATTAATAATTATGAATATTTATGTATGTATTAATTACTCAAAAAAAATTTTAGACATTTTCGTTTTCGGCCGAAAATAGGAAGATTACCAAAATTCTGTTTCGGTTTTAAATACCTATTTCGGTCTATCCTTAATATAATACCTAAACAACTAAAAGATTTGTTGAGAATTTATAAGACCAATATAGGAAAACAACAAAGATCTAAATTGCTTTCAGTGGAATTAATTTTGGCATAAGAATTCAGGTTCATCTACGGACTGATTATGCTTTTGGCAAATTGGATACTGACACTCCTGATTTTAGTGACCCCGAATTTTGTTTTAGGGAATTTTCATATCGCTGAAAATTCAAGCCTATTTTAACCTTCTAATCTTTATAATCAATATTTTGAACTTTTAAAATAGGATAAGATTATTTCTAAATGTGTGAGTGCGTACTTATATAATCAATCATATGTTTTATAAGACTTCGAAAATGTTTAGTTTTTTTTTTTAATAACGGTATAAGAAGAGGGCGGGGCGGGGGGGAGGGAAGAATATCAAGCCCTGGACCTCTCTTTGGCTGTCCGACCTGTGAAACTATTTTTTCTGAATCTTGTCCTTTTGCAACAAACTCAAAAGAAAGCTCGCTTTTATTTATTTTTTTGTAAGAGAACCTCTCTCACCTAATTCTTTCCATCCAAGACTGCCCTCAAGCAGTTTTCCCCCTTCTTGGACACCTTGTTTGACCCCTCGCTTGACCCTAACTGCGTTGACAGCTGTAGAAAAGCATAGGCGTGTTTAGAAAGGGGGGGATAGAATTCTCACATGAAGAGCTCAAGTTGGAAAAAAATTGTCAGTGAAAAGGAGCCTTAAGTCCCTGGCGACTTGGGGCCCCTTGAAGTTTTTGCACCATAAATTGTTAATAAATTGCCCCCTCTTAATCTGATCTTCATTTTTGGAACACGTTTCTATTTTATTCTCCTGTTTCTATATTCCAGTTAAAACACCTAGGGTCCTGTAGGGCCCGATACGGGGCCCTTTGAACCTTTTGTGTGGCATGCATTTTTCACCCCCTAATTTTCTCGTCTTCTCAGTGAATAATTTTTAAGTTGAGTCTTGGACTCCTCTCCCCGGAACAACACCCTCATAACTTTTTTACTGGACCCTACGAACCCTGTTTTGGGCATCCCCCCTCCCCTTTTTTGCGCATTTCTTTAAAATATTATTCTAATTATTATTTCATACCCTATGCTTAATTTTGACTAATTGAAGATATAAAACGCTAAGTAGTAAAACATTTTAACATTTTTCATGTTAGGGCACTGCTCTCAACCATCAATTGGCCCCTTTTGGGCCCACTATTATAGTTCCATTAAAAATAGTCCGATTCACTAGCTTTATTTTCTAACAACTTCTTAGCTTCTTCAGCTACCACAAGAAGACAAAAAAATTTCGCAGACTTCAGCTACCACCAACTTTGAAAATTAATCGCCTTCTTGGCAGAGGCGTAGCTACCGTGGAGCAGTTGGAGCAAACTGCTCCAGGCGCACGAATTCCAAGGGCGCAAAATTAGAAAAAGCAAAATAAAGATTTGTAAAACTATTTGCACATTTTTTTTTAAATTATTAATCAGATATTATAGATGAATCTTGTTACAATCAGTATATTCCTATGATATTTTAACTTGTGTTTAACATCAAATATTTCGATTTAAAACATGGTTTTATACACAGTTAAAGAAATTACTTCTATTTGCGAAGTTTTAATTTTAATTGATACCATATTGCAGCCCCATGTAACTTCTCCAACTCCGTTTCAACATGGCTGATTTTTTTCTGTAACTTTTCCGTAGACGGCAGTTAAAGATTTTCAAATCTTAGAATAATCAAAAATTATTTACACAGCTATCAGCTTCACTTTATTGGCCACCACTATTTCCAAACAGTAATCTTCCTGGTACTGCCCCTTCCTCCCCCCACACCACCACCATCCGATACCACATATTAGCAGTCTGAATTTTCGAGTTATGAAATGAAATAAAAAATCTGCAGTTACTCCACTCAACTTTCCGAACAGTTTACAAAAGTACTGTATGTACAAAACAATATAACAATGAAACCTTAGATCCTAATTTTATACAAAGATGGGATATTTCCACTGGAAATAAAGACCTCGTTTTAAACAAGGGTTTTAAAGTAAAATAATAATAATAATAAGATTTTACTCAATTAAGTCTCATTCTGGCAGGCTCAGACTGGTCCACCGGGCAACCGGCTCGCCGGTCGGTGTGTCTTAAACCAGATAAAGCTGCTCCCTCCCTCATGTGAAGCTATTAATTGCAAAATTTACTACAAGCAGTAGAATTCAACAGTCTTTAATTATAAAAAATAATTACTTTTTGAAGCAATTTTTTTATTAATGATTTTTATTTCTCTTTGCAAATCAAAAGATTTGAATTTTTTTCTTGAAAGTTTCTTGTGTGTCTTAACCTAATATGTCTTTGATTCTGTCTGTTACCAATGGTGTCATGATCTGCCCCAAGAATTTTTAGACTGTCTGGCACCAAACAGCGTCGCCTTCAGGGACGCCATTTCAAAACTTTCTTGAGGGGGGGGGGGGGGAGTTTTCTTTGAGGGGAGTGACATAGCCAAGGGTGAGGTTCGAGGGGGGGGGCGGTACCCTCTCCCCTTCGAACGAGAACCAATGAAAAATTCCGTTTTAAGCAGGTTTTCATTTTAGCAAGTGTAATTTCAAGATAAGAAAATGTTTTCTTTTAAGACCGGATTCCGTTTATGGTTAGTTTGTATTTTTAAAAGTATCCTCTAAGGCTGTTAAAACATTCTTCCTTTTGTTCACATCTGAAGAGCATTGGTATATTACATTTACAGTAAAACTTGTGGAAATGAAACCTGTCAAAAATAAAACTCTTTCACAAACGTTAAAAAAAATGTTACTGCAGGGGTGGGAAGCATTTCAAGAGGTTCTTGGACGGGGAGGGGGGAGTTTTCTTTGAGGGGAAGGGTTTGAAATAGCGTGCGGGATTTTGCCCTCTTAACGTTTTTCACAAGCATGGAATTCTTCCAGGAATATTTTTTAATTTTTGTGAAAGACTCTCAGTTTGACTTTGACTATTTGATTACAGTCGGGAAATATATACATCCATGAACTATTTTTTCAGAGTTTCCCCCAGACAGTTTCAGGAGGGTGCTGCACCCTGCCTGCCCTTAGGTTTACAAAATAGAACACTTCTTGCCCCTCATTTAAAAATTAGCTCCCTTGTTGCCCCCATTTGTAAAAAGTGCCTTTACTCCTTTGTTTATTAAAAAATTTACTTACATAATAAAAATTGACTCATTGCTGTCTGTAAAATAGTGTTCTGTCTATTAAATATTAAAAAGTAGCTTTAAAAATCAAAAGTATGCCTTTAAAAATTTCAAGAAATGCCCTTAAGAATAAAAAATATACCCTTTGGGATCCAAAAGTGCCGTTTTCCCACAAGCAGCACCCTGCCCTTTTTAAACCTGGGGGAAACTCTGATTTTTTACTCTGCAACGTTTTGAAATCTAATCTCTGCCATACTCTTATATTAAGGTATTTTCAAGAATGTCTAATTTCTTTGATGAATCTACATCAAAGAATGTTTTTGGACGATTAAATGTAAAAGCAGTCGCCAATCCTGCCCTGTAATCAAAGATTAACTTATTTCTGGTTCGGGTGCGGTTTTCACTACATTGATTCAGGTTTGTATTGGCCCGATTTTTCAAAGAAATGCTGAAATTTTCAGATGAAAAAAACTATATTTGAACATATATAAATATACATATATATTTGTTCATATCTCTACATAAAAATAATATTAATATTAGAAATGTAATTGCAGAGTACTTTTCCATAATTGTATTAAAATACTAGCATGCTTCACTCGTTACGCTGGTCAGTTTCTCGAAACGAATTTTGAATCGAATATCGGTGATATCGAAGAGATGATGAATTTGACCTTGTGTTTTGAAGCAATATGAACCTTTTTCTATGATGTCCTTTCGCATTCCTGAAAAAGATACGAATGCCACTGCGCTATTATATTTCCTAATGTATCATGCAAAATTTGGGCTCTTAAGGATAAAATCTTTTAATTGATCATTTATAGTAGGATTTGATGAAGAAGATAGACCGATATGCAATATACTGAAAACCATCCCTGAAAATGTATCTACAATGCAAGTCTCATCAAAATCTGTTAAGCAGAATTTTTTTAAAGATTAATCTTTTATAATTAGGTTCACCTGATTTTTGAACTTTCCTCTATAATTATGTAACTAAGCAACGTAGAGCAATATGTTATATACTAAAACATTTACTGAAAAAGTAACTAATAATGCAAGTCTCATCCACATCTGTCCATTAGAACTTTTCAAAAAAGCTAATCTTTCACAATCAGATTCACCTCATTATAGAACTTTCCCCCCTTAATTCTATTAGTAAGCAACATAGAACGTTATGTTACATACTAACAGCCTCTCTTTTTTATGAAATTACTTGTAGTAAAGAGATTGTAAACTCCTTGTCGAACCGCCACTGTCTCCGTGGTATAGATATAAGATGAACGTGAGAAATAAAAATAATTTAATTGATATATAAGAGAAAGTGTTTATCAGTTATTACCACAGAATGGTTGACAAATAGTTTAGATACCAAACCCGTCGCCCGATTTCTTCGAAAATTAATAGAATTCTTGCGACGGATTTATAATATACCTGCCGACATCATCAAAAACACACCAAATCGGTCTCTGGAATCTGAAAATGAGAAGAAATTCTAACATACGTATTGAATCATTTAAAAAAATTGTGAGAACGGATTAAGAGTATATTTGAAAATGTAAAAATATATCATTATTTCTATTTATTTTTATTGAGATTACCATGCTTTCCTATTTCCTTCCTTACATTGAATGTGTATGGAAAGTAAAAACTGCAATCTTTAGTAAAATGTAAGGGTTCTCGCTGCCGATCGTCATTGCGCTAAAATGTTTCATTTGGCGAAAAAAACTAAAAGATTGAAATCGCCAAATTGCCAAAGATGTTTTTTTATTCATTCGGCGACACTCTCAATGATGTTACTGTACAATTAATATTTTTCTGTGTAACTCGTTATTTGTGTTTTGATATTCTTAGAGTTTCATTCGTCGAATCTATTTCTACTATTTTTAATTTGGCTAATTTTTCTTTAGCAATTAGTCAACTTGCTCAGGTTAGTCAAAAGCCAGTGAGAATCCCGGTGTCATTGTTGTCCATTGGCTAAACCATTAGCTGTAGAAATACAGTTCCAATAGTAAAAAAGTGACAAAGTTGTTCTTCATCCTCTTAAAAGTAATTTATGTCGAAATAGTTATTTTAAAAAAATTATAAGGTTTTCAGTTTTATTCGGTCTCTGTATTTTATGAGGTCCCTGGTAGTTTTATTCTATACGCTATATTTAGAAAAATATTCTCCGTATTTTAACAGGTAAAATAATAAAAATTTCTTTTGTGTGCGACCAAAATTTACCAAGTTATGAGTTATGATACTTTGAATTTTATGGAATTTTAGTACTTTCTGGCACTAAAAACAGAAAAACTGGTTTTATCCATATTCGAAAAGTAAAAAACATTGAAGGGAAAAACAGATGTTAAGGGGGCAGATTGCATTGACTTATTGGCGCATTTAAAACGAAAATGCCGCCCAATTTGCAGAAAATATTGGCAAGTATACTTCGAATTTATAATTATAATTCTTACTTACTAACATTTCGTACTTATTATATGAATTATAATTCATTTCATTATTAATTTTTAATTATAGGTATTTAATACGTTGTTTAAATACTTTGACTTTCAAATAAAGGTTTTAAATCTAATTAAGAAGAGTATATAAATTTTACACTTCAAAACGAAATTGCGCAGAATCTTTTCGAGTGTGAAGAGGGCGCACAAACGTTACTTGCTCCAGGGCGCTGAATATGTAGCTACGCCACTGCTTCTTGGGGCCCTTGGTGCAGCTTCTTTAAAAATGACCAGAATTGCTTGCAATTTTCTTTAACATAGCTCTAGCGTCCTCTAATTACTTGAAAAACTACTAAAAAGTATCTTTATACTCAACTGCATGCCAATTAAGTCCCTGGCACCTTGAAGTTTTTGCATCCTAAATTGTTAATAAATTGCCCCTTCTTAATCCGATATTCATTTTTGGAACCTTTTTTCCATTTAATTATTCTCCCGTTTCTAGATTCCATTTAAAATCCCGCGACACCCTAGGGTCCCGCAGGGATCGATTCGGGCCCCTTGAACTTTTTGTGCGGTATGCTTTTTTCACCCTTTAATTTTCTCGCATTCTCAATGCAAAAATTTAGAGTTGAGTCTTGGACTGCTCTCCCTGGACTAACACCCTCATATTTTTATTGGAACCCTAGGGCCCTGTTTTAAGAATCCCCCGCCTACCCAGGGATAGAAGAGGGAAATAGAATAAAGATGTTTTTCCTGCTTTTGTCTCGAAGAAAGAGGGTAGAAACACTAAAAGGATACCTTAGAAACAGTTACTATTGGACTTGCGAAGCTTTAAAATAGCAAAAGTAAAAGGTAATGGATGTTGACACTTGAAACACGACTTTTTCTCGCTATTTCAGAATACTTTTATCATTTCAGATTTTTTTTTTTTTTTTTTTTTTAGAAATTAGGTAATTTTTAAAACGAAACTTTGATACAACTTAAGCCACTGCTGAGGGCCCCTCGCCAGTTGGGGCCCGGGGCTGCAGCCCCTGTAGCCCCCCCCCTTAATCCGGCCCTGCCTGTCTGTCCCCTATAGAGTTATGAAAACAAAGAAAAATGCATATGTTTTCATGGTAACTCTTTGGTACTGATGATGTTTTTCATTTAATAAAATATAAATATCTATTATATCAAAAAAATTATTTTCTGAAGTTCATTTTTATAGTTTCTGTTTTTTTTTTTCCTACAGTTTTAATTTGATATCCCTGTGATCTGGATGGAAATATAACAAAACAAAAGATATGTCCCACACATTCAAATTATTTTCTGCTGTCAACGATATATTTCATTTTAAAAATATAAATATTTTCTATTTAAAAAAGTATTTTTTTTATGTCATTTTCATATATGTTCTATTTTTTTCTTCTTCAACTTGAAATTGTCATCTGCATGACCCAGATAGAAATATTCATATACTCACTTATAGAAAAAAAAAATGCTTTCAACTGTACCTGTTTCATTAAAAAATATATTAATATGAATAATTTTGGACCATTACACCATAGATAATAGCTACTAACTAAATAAATAGGATGTGAATAAATCACAAATTCTTGCTATATTGGTGTAAAATATTTAATATAGAGTTATAAAAACCTTAAAATCTTTGAAAGTTTCGGCACACATCTGTGGCAATCATCAGGAATGTAAATGAACAGCTGGATCACAATGTCAAAATCTCGCCTGGCAGAAAAATCATATATATGGGGAGAAAACCAATCAATGAGCGCAAAGATGGAAAAAAAAAAAAAAAAAAAAAACAGGATCCCACTGGTGCCATCTGTTGAGGTGCGACATGATGAGAACATAAGAATTAGAATAAATCTTGTTACCATCTAAATGTGAAAATAGAAATCTACTGCACAAAGTCATTCAAAATTAAATGCTTCTCAACCAAAGTTTCGAAATACTGTACGATACATTATCGTTATATATTCATCATTTCTCATTAATCTTTCAATAAATTCTTACAGAGGCATTACCTTGTAAAATAATTCTAACATTCTCAAAGTCAATTATAATTCTTAAGATAAAATCTCGACAGTGTCGTAGATGGTTTATGATGTTATGTTTGATGTCATTACAATATTTTTTATCCTTTCCAAAAATTTCTTCTTCCTAGTCATACTGATGTAACATTGCCTACTATTATCCTCGAGTATAATGTGGATTTCATACATGCTGGCACAATAGCTGAGTGGAGTGGAGTCCAAACGTTTAACGAGCATATCCATTAAACTAGGTGAGGAGCAGGGGTGTAGTGGAGGGTATACGGAGGTATATGCCGTATAGGGGGAACTTGGGATATTTGACCCAAGACCTTTTTCTCAGAATTGGGAAAGCTTTGTAAGTTGGAAGTGGCAACACTTCCTTTCTTTCAGTTAGCTGACCACATGTTGAAAATAATAACTGAATCATTCCGTAACTTTTTATACTATCAGACAAAATGCATTTTCATGCTCCAAAAGTAATTTTTTTGTTCTGTACACTCTGATGTTATAATTTTTTCTGTTTAAAGGTAAGACTTTTTTAATTGGTCATTTGTTTCGTACATGTTTTTAGCTACAGTAACCAGGGTTGGCAGGTTTTTGACACATGTCAGTTTTTGACAGTTTAAACTGTGGTTTAAACCGTCATGTCAAAAACCCCTTGTCAAAAACCTCAAATACTTACTGTGATCTGTAAAATTTCACATTAAATGTCACACATCAGACGTAATATTTAAAATTCACTATTACTGTAATTGTATAATTAGTATATAGTATTAGTAATAATTATAGGGTTAGCAGGTTTTGACATGTGTCAGTTTAAACCATAGTTTAAACCGTCATGTCAAAAACCTCAAATACTAAATTGATCTGTAAAAATTCAAATTAAGTGTCACACATGACAACATTACATGTAATATTTTAAATTCACTCTTACTGTATATCAGTAATTAGTACATAGTAAAGTATTATTGTTAAGTACAACTTTTTAACAGGGTAAAATTTTTATTTATTTTATTTATTTATTTATTTATTTTTTTGTAAAATTGTGTTTTTCTAAAAAGTAGACATTAAGCTCACCTGAGCTGTACATTTTTTCTCTTACTTAAAATCGTTTTAATTTCGCTTACTTTTGAGAGCATAAAGCATTAGCTAGCTTTTTTTATGGAAAAAAAAAAACTTAGAAAAGTGTAGAGTTTTTTGTATATATAACAAGATAATGTGCATCAATGTTATTCTAGTCTAGGCAATAACCATCCCATTCAAAATTGAAATTGGATTATTAATTTTAAACATTTACAAAATAACAGAAGTAATAATAAAAAAAAAAGCTTAAAGTCAAAATCTTTTTAAAACATGCTTTCTTTCAATATATAAAAAATGTTTTCGATTTTAAAACTGAACAAAATTGGCTCGGTCATCTAAAAGAAAATTCCTGTAAGACCATATTGAAAAAGTGCATAATAGAAGGGATCAAATCATGAAACCATACCATTGTTTGGCTTATACTTTGCATCCCAACCATCAGGGCAAGGGTTGACTGCTGTATCAGTTGATTCAGCTCGCACTTGAGCTACGGAGAGAGTTTATGGATGCTTACCCATACTGATTGTGTATGAAGCTAAAGAATCCCCTTTCCCTCTTCCTATTTCAGTGCTATAGGGAGGACTCCATTGTTTGGTGGAAAGGTATCACTAAATGCAACAGCTTTTTGAGCCTGCTTTAAAACTTTCTCATCTAGCAATGCTTTTGCTATCAAGTCCTACTAGCTCAGCATCAATTAAGAGACAGACTATTTTCTAACGCTTCATACACTCTAAACTCAAAAATCTTTTGGGTGTAAATAAATGTGCTAAACACGATGTGTGCTGCAGCATGCTGCGGGGTAAAATTGATCTGGATTATTTAATTGTACAAAATTATTTTCTTCTGGTTGAAAAATCAAAAAAATATTTTATTGCAAATAATATGTTTTTTAAATTATTAAATTTCAATAAAAGATCACATAAATCATTGACTTATTTAATGTTTATCTATTGTTTAAAATGTTTTAGCGTGTTACTTGTATTTGGCAGTTTTCGACGGTTTAAACCAGTTTTCGACAGTTTAAACCAGTTTATGACAGTTTAAACCAGTTTTTGACGCTTGTCATGTCAAGAACCAGTTTTTGACGTCAAAAACCCAACCCTGACAGTAACATGTGTAATAATATTAAACTTCTCATTAGCAAATGGCTGCATTTTAGGGTTATGTAGTAAATGTGCAACTAGGGATACTTGACCCAAGATTGGGATTCATATACTATTCAAATGCATTTAGCATGTTTTATTTTTGAATTAAAAATATTATAATATTAAATAGGGGAAACTAGGGATACTTGACCCAATTGTTAGTTTTTGATTGTTAATTATTTTTTTATGTTACTTATGGGTGTGTAAATGCAGTCTATATATACTTAATGAAGTATTACATAATATTTATTATTATTATTCCGAAGTATTAATTATAAAAGGTAGAAAAATATGAATATTCAAAACTTTCAATTTGTGTCAAGTATCCCAATGTATAGGGATACTTGACCCACCCATTAGGGATACTTGACCCAAGTCATAGATGTGGGAGTATGATTAAAAATAATAAACAAAACACTTTTGCATAAGAACACAATTAATATTAAGGTTAATAATTTTTTATTTTTGTCAAATAAAATTAATACTTTTAATTTTTAGTATGTAGGCCTAACATTAATATGCCCAATTTAAATTTTTATTGCAGAAAGTTCAAAATATTAGCAGTCTGAAAGTTCATTCTGTGCCTAAACAAATTCCAGAATAAGAAAATAACAATTAATTCAACTCCAAATGTAAAATCATATTTAATCACAAAACTTGTAATTCTATCATTTGCGTCGAAAACTTAAGTGGATGAAGAATAGCTTCTATTTGGTCAGTATCAACTTATGATATATCATTCATTTCAAGCCATTTAAATCACGTACCATCCATTCTTCTTGCAAACTGAATAGTAAGCCTGTCAGAATTGATTTCAAGAAAATTTCCAACAAATCTTCTTGTATTCCGTTTCCCACTATATTTGACAAGAACTAAGTAATTTACTTATAATATTTATATTATTTACTTATAATACTTATATTTATATGTTTATAATATTTAATATTATACTTTTAATTCATAAATTAAACATGCTAAGTGCATTTGAATAATACTAATCCCAGTCTTGGGCCAAGTACCAAGTATCCCTAGGTGACTTGGGTCAAGTATCCCTAATTGCACATTTACTACATAACCCTAAAATGCAGCCATTTGCTAATGAGAAGTTTATTTTTATTATACATGTTACTGTAGCTAAAGACATGTAAAAAACGAATGACCAATTAAAAAAGTCTTACCTTTAAACAGAAAAAATTAAAACATCGGAGTTTACAGAACAAAAAAATTACTTTTGGGGCATGAAAATGTATTTTGTCTGATAGTTTAAAGACTTACGGAATGATTCAGTTATTATTTTCAACATATGGTCAGATAACTGAAAGAAAGAAAGTGTTGCCACTTCCAACTTACAAAACTTTCCCAATTCTGAGAAAAAGGCCTTGGGCCAAGTATCCCAAGTTCCCCCTATTATAAACATAGGGACAGATGTCATAAGTTCCCACGGCCGCCATCTTGGAATTTTTCTTGGCATGAAAACCCCTTTTCCGCCAAGTAGTAAATCTCGCCAAGCACCGGTTTATACGCATGTTTCGCTTAACTAAAATAAAATGTAAATAATAAACAAAATTTGCTAAAGTGGCAATCAGTAATCTTGTATGAGTGCTTCGCGCACATTAACCAAAAAAAAACATCACTGCATTCAGCACTTCTCGCGGTGTAGCATTCTCAAAATTCAGAAGTTCTCGCTTTCTAGCAATCTCAAAATGTAAAAAACTCTTAAAGCAGCAAAATATACATAAAAAACAAAACTTGCTAAAGTGGCAATCAGGTAATCTTGTATGAGCGCTTTGCGCACATTAACTGAAGAAACTAGTATGTTGTGGCCATCACAAAACTTTCTTCTATATAAATCACGTCAATTAAATCATTTAAATAGTACAAGAAATTACATGAATTTAGCACCAATTCATATCAAAGTATATCTGAATTTGAAGTTTGATGAAATTTCGTGCATCAGTTCTTGAGATAGAGCTACAGCGGGAATTCTGAAAAATGTAGCACAGCAGCGCCACCTGTTGAGCGATTTACACTAAAAATAAACAGCACTAAATGATATCAAGGTATACCTGAATCTGAAGTTTGTTGAAAATCTAAGCGTTAGTTCTTGAGATAAAGCTATTGCGGAAATCGCAAAAAATACAGCATAGCAGCGCCACCTGTTGAGCGATTTACACCAAAAATTAAACCACTAATTTACACGTCAATTCATGTAAAGGACTAACTAAATCTGAAGTTTGATGAAAATCCGTGCAATAGTTCTTGAGATACAGCTCTTGCGAAAATCGTGAAAATGCAGCACAGCAGCGCCACTTGTTGGGCGATTTACACCAAAAATTAAACAGCACTAATTTATATCAAGGACTAACGAAATCTGAAGTTTGATGAAAATTCGTGCATTTTTTCTTGAGTTAGAGCTATTGCGATAATCATTAATAATGCAGCATAGCAGCGCCACCTGTTGGGCGATTTTCACAAAAAAGTAATCAGCACCAAACTATATCCTGGACTAACTGAATCTGAAGTTTTATGAAAATCCGTGCAGTAGTTCTTGAGATATAGCTATTGCAGAAATCGTGAAAAATGCCGCATAGCAGCGCCACCTGTTGGGCGATTTTCACCAAAAACTAATCAGGTCTAGTTTATATCAAGGTATAACTAAATAATAAGTTTTGTGAAATTCTGTGCATTAGTTCTTGAGATAGAGCGCCCACAAAATTTTTGTCACATACAGACTCACAGAGTGACAGAGTGACGGAGTGACAGACAGACTCACAGACAGACATTTTCTAAAAACCATCAAATCGTGTTCTGGGCATTCTAAAACGTGTAAATCCGTCAAAAACCGGGAGTCAAAAATTTTCACGAATCCAATACTTTCTTCTTGTAAAGATAGAAGAAAGTAAAAATCACTGCATTCAGCACTTCTCGCGGTATAGCATTCTCAAAATTCAGCAGTTCTCGCTTTCTAGCAATCTTAAAATGTAAAAAACTCTTAAAGCAGCAAAATATACATAAAATTATCAACATACCTTAACAGACATCTGCTTTCTTGAAAGCTCCAGCACGAAATCTCTCTCATAACATCACCCTCATTTTCCAAAATAGGCTTATGAATACACATTGGCACAGTATAAACAAACCTACTTTTCTTGTCAAAATTTCCTCATACTTAATTACTTCAGCAAAAGCATTTAAACGGATTACAGAAACCATAGTCAGTCAAATACATCCAATAAATTTAACATAAAAATAAAAAGACAGAACGATACAACATGATATCAAAATACATCCACAAAATCCACCTCTTCTCATGGGTTGCCAGAACACAACATGTCAGAACACACACGTCACACGGGGTTCCACATATCGAGGTTGCCACGTCCACAAACACCGCCAACACGCCAACAAAAAATCGCCAAACAATTCAAAACAACGGCTGAGGGAACATAAGGCATCTAAGCCTAAACATATAAATATAAGTATTATAAGTAAATAATCTATATATTATAAGTAAATGACCGGGTACTTGTCAAATATTGCGGGAAACGGAATACAAGAAGATTTGTTGGAAAGGTTCTTAAAATCAATTCTGACAGGCTTACTATTCACTTTGCAAGAAGAATGGATGGTACGCGATTTAAATGGCTTGAAACGAATGATATATCATAAGTTAATCCTGAACAAATAGAAGCTATTCTTCATCCACCTGAGTTTTCGATACAAATGATAGAATTACAAGTTTTGTGCTTAAGTATGACTTTATATTTGGAGTAGAATAAATTGTTATTTTATTAGTCTAGAACTTGTTTGGGCACAGAATGATCTTTCAGACTATTAATATTTTGAAATTTCTACAATAAAAATTAAAATTGAGTATATTAATTTTAGGCCTATGTACTAAAAATTAAAAATATTAATGTTATTTGACAAAAAATAAAACACTATTAACCTGAATGTTAATTTTGTTCTTATGTAAAAGTGTTTTGTTTGTTATTTTGGTACTTTTTGGTTAGCCAGGCACCAGTGTTATATATACATATACTATATGTATGCAGATGTATGTATATATACATATGTATTTACACATATATATATATATGTGTAAATGTATATATATGTATATTTACATATATGTATGTATATAAATATGTATATATAACACTGGCACCCGGCTAACTGAAAAGTACCATTATTTTTAATCATACTCCCAAATCTATGACTTGGGTCAAGTATCCCTATACATTGGGATACTTGACCCAAATTGAAAGTTTTGAACATTCATACCTTTTATAATTAATACTTTGGAATAATAATAATAAATATTGTGTAATACTTCATTAAGTATATATAGACTGCAGTTACACACCCATAAGTAACATAAAAAAAAAATTAACAATCCAAAACTAACAATTGGGTCAAGTATCCCTAGTTTCACCTACTTTCTGGATTCTGTTAAGATGCTCCGTATACCCTCTGTTTCTCAAATAAAGCTGTAGCGTATACTGTATCACCAGTAGCAGAAATTTCTCCAAGTGTCTGCGACAGATACTTCAGGGGCAAAAAATAATCTGCAGGTAAAATATTTTTACAACTGAAGCATTAATTAATCAAACAATCACTTACCTGTAGCATTTTTAGGCATTTTATAAATTATTATTAATGATAATCTAAACTTTTTGTATTAAATAATAAAGAGCTAAACAGAATATGAAACAAAATAAAGGTTCAATGGAAAAGAATCTGCAAAAAAGAAAAGAAAATCTGCGACACTAATCTCCCGTCTCGAACTTTCTGCTACTGGGACTCTTGGAATGAACATTGATGACTTTAGTGTATACCCTCTGATTTTTTTTATGACTACATCAGTGGTGAGGGATATCTATGAGAGTGATATTAAATTTGTCTAAAAATCTCCCGAGTCTTTAGTACAAGATGGACACATATTGAAACTTCTGAAAAACTCTCATTAGAACATCTTCATTTTTACACTGAGCCAAAAAGCTATTAAACTCCATGATAATTCTATTAATATGACAAGCAGGAAAGCCATGGTCAATCACAATTTCTCTAATGAAATCAAGTTCATTATGAAGCTAAGTATCGAAGCTTCATAACGAACGACATTAATTTTTCTTTCATTTATTTTACATTGAAATAGAGGCTTATATTATGATGCCCTGAAACAATTGAATGGTAAGAATTTTATGCTTTTCTTTACTTTGCTTTTTACACATTGTATTTTAATTTTTATCTTAACACATGCAATTTTGTACGCATCTTATCAGTTTTTAAATGTACTGTGACCCTGAAATGAAATAATAAATAATTTTAACCCTGAGATCCCCTCTTTTGCTGCACCAGTGTTATTCCCTATCATCAATGCTATGCCATAGAGTAGTAGAGTTTTAATCATCTGAAATATAAATGCAAAATCTGAACTAAAGAAATTAGCAAGTGTTATAACTAGTTTTCCATGGTTATTATTATTATTGTTTCTGGTAATTATTTTATTAATTTTGCCTATTTTGATGATCCTTTAGAATTTCAATCATGTCTCAGATTGTTGGAGTGTGGGAAGTTATGTTGAATGGAAAACTACATCAGATTGAATTTGAACATGGCACCACATCAGGGAAAAGAATTGTACGAGTTGATGGAAAAGTAATTGATTGTTTTCAATCCTAAAATATTTTAATCTGTATGTTTTTTATAATTAAATCTATTGACTTAATATTATGTGTAGATATTAAATGTGTAGATATCATGTATAAAATTAACTACTATTTAATCCCTTGAGAGGTGGCGGGATACATTATATCTCACCTATGATTAATGAAGATTTGCACCAGAAAAATTTTATTAAATTTTACTTTTCTAACTTTGGTGGAAAAAAGTCGTAAAATTGCTTTTTCTTATTTTGCAGTAAAAGTTTTTGAGGATTCCGGTGGGAATTCGACATTACAGAAACACAATTACTTGCCCCTGAAAGGGTTAATAGACTCATTATTTTCTATTACTATTTTTTAATAGCAGAATACAGTAGATTCCCGTTATAACAAACTCCACAGGGACGGGACTGCTAAAATATTTCATTGTAATGATTTTTTCATTGTAACGGAAATACTCCTAATTTATCTCATGCATTACATATACATGTAAATTTAATATTTGAATGTTGTTATCCACAGGTAAGAAATCCTCCAAGCCCAACTAAAAAACCGGGTTTTTTAAAAAAAACCAAAAAACCCGGTTTTTTTGGTTTAAGCCAGGTTTTTTTGGTTTAAACCGGGTTTTTTAAAGTATATTTTCCTATTACATATACATGTATATTTATTGATAAAAATAAACATTGTTGGGTATATAAGTAATATAATTTAATTTAAAAATAATTTAAATTAGATAATTACAGTCAATTATGTAGAAAATTGAAATCATTTAAAATGTAAACATTTTTAGTAAAAACTATGTCTTATGTTCCATGAATAAAATGCTCTATGTCTTATGTTCCATGAATAAAATGCTCTACATAGTGAAACATTGATACCTTGAAAATCTTAATAAACAATCTTTTGATTACTAGTAGTACTATAAATAAATATATGGTGTAATTTCATAAATATAATATACTTTCCCATGGCTATTGAAAATAATTTCTTTGAAATATTTGTAATCTGAGATATCTGATTTTTCTGTTAGAACACTACATGAACAATTATTATCTTTTACTGAAAGTAATGCTTTTTTATAAAGAATTCCTGGAATGATTTGAATTTAGCAGTAGAGTCTTTACACGTTTCAGGAAGTTTTGTGAATTGTCATTTGACACTTCTCCTCAGAAATTGCCAGGTTAAAAAAAATAAGGCAACAGTAAAATAAACAGAAATACTTATTTACCAGCTTTTTAGACTACTGAAAACGTTGATCTTAAAATGGAAAGTAGATTTATAAAAGTTATCATCCACTAAAACATTTAAGCAGCCCTCAGACTTAATGCACATAGGCTTTATTTCTAAGCTATGTTATAATACATATTACTTCTAAATGTCTAAACTAAAAATTAATAATTTATATTTTTAAGCTTTTTTATGAGACTTTTTTTCTGTTATGTCTCACGAGAACCGTATCTTGATTTCCCCCCACTTTTTTGTCAGATCTAAGTAGTGGATTTGATTAATGCAACAGACGATTTTTACAGGTGCTTTGCTAGCACCCAATTTTTCAAAGTCCTCTTATTCGACTTCATATCTTGAGTTTCTTTTTTATTCTTAAGCCTGTTCTCAAATCCGAAAGGGCAACTTTATGACATGAGTTTTAATTTATTTTTGTTCGGAAATGCATGAAACTAGCAGATGCTGTTGTTCAGAAACTATGTAATGGAACCTTGTTTTCCGTTTTTTTTTTTCCAAATGCAATAGACTTTCAGAAAATTGTGTCAAAGTTGACATTTTGAACCGAATTTCCATGCGAAAGAAAAATAACTACTCAAGGAAGGTTAAAAACATCTTTGTCACGTGATCAAAATTGCTTATAATTCAATATGTAATTTATTCATTAAAAATGGAAAACACAGTTCAGTTCCAAATCGCTTCCATAGTCAGGCCTTCCAATTTTATATGAAAAATGAATTTGTACATGTGTCAAAGTATTTTGCACTTGTTGAGTAGAGCAGAGCCTTAAAAGATAATCTCCCCAATCAAGAAAATTTTTTTTACAGCTTGACTGAAATTTTAAAGGTCATTTTATGTTATTAATTGTAAATAATCTGCGTTTTCTCAAAGGAAAATATTTTATTCAAAATATTGAATATTTTTAATCTATTTTATCTTTGCTAAATTCACGTGTTTTAAATTTTCTCTTTAGAGCTTCAGATATGTTCATCAACACATGCAATTTGCATTCTACATGCATACAAATATAACCTAGACTCACTATGTCTCACGGTGATTGCTGGAATAAGACTGTTAAAAGTAGAAATTATTTATATTCAATAATTTGAAACACTTAAATTACAAAAATGAGAAAATATTATATTAGATCTTTTCTAAAAAACCAGTTGGTTAATCAATTGATTTGAACGGTGCCAACCCTGCTGGTAACAGAATAAAATCATAATGCAAAATCCCAATCCCAATGTAGGAATGCAAGAAAAACAAAGACTTACTAAACCCAGTAGCCATGATACAGAAAAGAAAACTCACTGCAAATATTTCATTAGCATACAGAACAAAAAGTTACCAATGGAGAGAATTACTTATGATTATGTGATCATTGAGGCATATGTAATTCTTAGTAAATCTTAACCAATCGAGCAATCTAAGTAGTAAAAGTATATATTTAGCTCAAATCTGCCATTTTGGCTATTTTTAAAAATAAAAGGCTTAAAAAATAAAAAATAACTTGTTTTTTTTCTTCCCAGCTAATTTTAGAAAAATTAGTCTGCTATGTAGCTTATAAGAAAAGTTTGATTAAAAATGTTTGTCACTTTACAAACTTATTAATTCATCCTTTTTCTAAAGCTTTGCTTGTAGCTTCTGTATAACTTGGATTTTGCATTTTTCAATAATGTGTAAAATAAAGGAAAACATTAGGGAAAAAGAGAAAAAAACCAGATGAAAAAAAAACCAGTGTGGTTTTAAAAAAAGAAACCATCTGGTTTAAGCCAGCGTGGTTTAAACCAAACAACCCTGTCAGGCACTGATGTTAATTGTCTTGAACTCTTGTGCTTTCTTGCTTATCAGAGCACCACTTACAGATACATTGTGTGAATGAACATTTTGGAACAATTTGAGCGCACCTTGAAATTGGTATTGCCGCATTCGTTTTAAATGGGAAGCAATGCTTGGATTTTGCAATTGTCTCTCAATCTTTTCTTTATCTTTTAGAAATGTAGGTAAAGTTGATGGTGTTCATCCATATTTTTTGGCCGCATCACTTTTTTGCAATTCTTTAGCAATCCCAGAATGTATGTTTTTCTGTTCTTCCAAAGAAAATTGCTTTCATTTCACACAAGCCATTTTATCACTGAACGAAGTAAGAAACAACAAAATGTATTGGATACTAATGATAGAGAAATCCCATAATAAACACAAACTTTCCTTTCACAGAGATGATTACCTGCTGCCTGTTACATGCTCATTTTTAAACGTATGGGAGAATGAAAGAAAAGGAATTCAGGAATGGAAGTAGACAAAAGAAAAAAGTGCAAAGGGGAGAAAAATCTGTTGAAATGGCAGCTGTCCCCAAAACAGTAATATTACACTTTATCTTCTGCATTCGATTTGAAAAATATTTTATTTCTGTTAAGCAATTTAAAAAAAAAAGAAGAGCTCAATGAATATTTTTTATTGTAACGGAATTCTTAATTAAATGTATTTTGTTAAATCAGGATTTTTAATACATTAGGGTTAATGCAATTTGAAAATGGGATTTGTCAAATTTCGTAGTAACAGGATTTTTTGTTGTAACGGGAATTTATTGTATAAACAAGTCCTATTTTTACAGATTTTTTAAAAAATTGCTTACATTCGTGGTTTACAAGCTTTATTCTCCCCTACCCCTTTCATATACAAGCACCAATCTTCTTATAAACCTATGCCCACCTCCCACTTCTCACACATACTTTTATCTTCATGCAAAAATATTTTTTTTGTTATAAATCATTTAAATAGATGAAATTTGTAGAATTTTGCTTCCAATTTTATGTTTTACAGTTTATGTTACTTATATATTTTTTTTATAATGACAGCCTAAAATCAAGACAAATAAAAGCAGCATTAAATCTTTTTTTACCAGGGGCGCCATTTCAGAACTTTCTTGGGGGATGGCAAAGATTTTTTGAGAGAAGTTCCGGATCCAAGCGTCTACCCCCCCCCCCCCCCCCCCCCGAACGAGAAACATAAACTGAATCCTGCTTACAAAAACAGTAAAAACTTTTGAATACGGAAACTCAAGAATCAGTGAAATATGTCGTTTTAAACAGGTTTCCGTCATAGCAGGCAAAATTTCAGTATATTGAATATGAAAAATTTTCTTTTTAGACAGGATTCTATTATAGGTTTCAATTTTACAGGTATCCTCAAAGTCTGTTAAACCATCCACTCTATAGTGTAGTTCGGAAAAGAGATGTATTACACAGGCTTGCCGACTTTTAGCCAAGCCAAAAAAAGCCGGTTTTTATTTTTAAAAGTTGGTTTACAGCTAATTCGTTTTAAATTTGGATCAATTAATTTTTAATACACTTATAAATATTTTCTACTAAAAAGATTATAAATTTCTATTAAATTTTGTCAAATAAATAAGTCTTTATCACTGCTAGAATGCAACTGTGAAGGCATTATGTCTGAAATTGGTCCGAATTGGTGTTTTGAAATTCTATATTACATAGTTCCACATATACTACAAATTTTAAAGATTATATTTAATTAAACAATAACAAAATGTAGCACATCAAAATGGAAACATTCTTATGTGTCTATTTGGAGAGATTAAGTTATAAATGTTAAAAGAGAAATTAGAAAGGATATAATTATAATATTTAAGGAGAGTTTGGTACGTAAGTGTATAAAAAATAAAGCATTTAAACAGGGGAAAAAAAAAAATCTAAATAAAATTTTGAAAATCTTGTTGCTAAGCATATTCATATATATGGTATGCATAATGTTTTTAATTGTGAGAAATAGTGTTTTTATTACATGACTATATATAATTTTAAATCTTTACTAGAAATAAAATAAGACTTGTATGTGTTGTGTATCTATAGCTCTTAAAATTAAGTAATAAAACATGTTAAGTAACCATTGTCTTCTTCAATTTTATAAAGCAGTAAAAATGAAAAAATTGGAAGGGGGGGCGGTGTAGTTAAAGGTCAGTGTAAACCAGATAAAGCAGTTGGTATGGCCAGGCGCGGATCCACGGGGGGGGGGGGGGGGGGGGGCAAAAAAATTATATAAATCCACTGATTATCGCTTATCGCGAATTTCGATAAATAATCGCCGAAAAAACCCAGTTTCGTCAAGCGTTCGCAGGTCAAAGGATCGCAAAAGAAATGCGAATTTCGTCAAAGG
This sequence comes from Maratus speciosus, assembly GCA_963932465.1. Taxonomy (NCBI): domain Eukaryota; kingdom Metazoa; phylum Arthropoda; class Arachnida; order Araneae; family Salticidae; genus Maratus; species Maratus speciosus. The sequence goes on along the minus strand of OZ010792.1, from coordinate 325,893,253 downwards.
ATCGCGAAAAAACGCGAATTTCGTCAAAGAAGCGCGGAAAAATGCGAATTTCATCAAAACATTCCGTATTTTGTCAAAGGGTCACAAAAGAACGCACATTTCGTGAAAGGATCGCAGAAAAAAGGCGAATTTCGACAAAGAATCGCAAAGAAAAGCGAATTTTGCCAAAGAATTGAGGAAAAAACGCTAATTTCGCGAAAGAATCGCGCAAAAAACGGTAATTTCGTCAACAGACCTCTGAAAAAATGCGAATTTCTTCAAAGAATTGCGAAAACAATATGCGAATTTCGCCAAAGAATCGCTGAAAAAACGCGAATTTCGTCAAAGGGCCGCGGAAGAAACGCACAATTAGCACCGGTAGGAGATTGCCCTAAGCCCGCATACACGCGGGGGGAGCGGTTCGATCGGAGCAAAGAAGGGAAGAACAAATTTACCAAATTGGTTTTTAAGAAATCAACACACTGTAAGCATTTTAGCTTCTAACTGACTAGGATCAGGACATAATCCTTTTTTATTCATTCGTCAAATACCCCTTGAAATTTACCAATGTGGGTAGCAATAACAGTACAATTTTTACACATTAGTGTCTTTCTTCAGAAAACATTAAGATGCTTGAATTTTTCAAAGGACCTTTCTTTTTCTCGTTTCTTTCTTTCTTTGGAAATTGCAATGAATCCCATTCTTTTCTCAAACAATAAAGCAATCCTCAAAAATTTCGTTATACAGAAATTAGAATTGCAACTTCTTTGAAAGAGCGAAAAGTTTCAACACTTTGAAGGAATCCGCATAACGTTGTCAATTTCTGTTGTAGAGATTCAACAAAAGGTACACGAAGTGGCATCGTCTCCCACCTCAACCCATAGTGTCAAAAAATTATAGCGCCATATGCCTTTTGACAGGACATAATCCTATTTTGTTCACTAATTTCCGGAACGTCAGTGAAGACCATTGACACCCGAAAAGTGTTTGGTTTTCGTTTGCTTGTCTGTCTGTTCCGCGAAAACTGCCGTTAAAAGCGTTGGATTTATATCTTGGGGGGTGGGGGCAACCGCCCCGATAGAGCCCCCCCCCCGTTGATGGGGGCCTTGGGCAATCTCCTCATGGTGCTAATTGTGCGCTTTTCCCGAGGCCCTTTGACGAAATTCGCGTATTTTTTAGCGATTCTTTGCCGAAATTCGCATTTTTTCCGAGATCCGTTGACAAAATTCGCAATTTTTGCGCGATTCTTTCGCGAAATTAGCGTTTTCCCCCGTAATTTTTTCGCGAAATTAGCGTTTTTTCCTGCTATCCTTTGGCGAAAAAAGCGTTTTTTTCTGCGATCCTTTGACGAAAGTCGTATTTTTTGCGATCCTTTGGCAAAATTCGCGTTTTTTCTGCAATTCTTTGACGAAATTCGCGTTTTTTCTGCCATCCTTTGACGAAATTCGCGTTTTTTCTGCCATCCTTTGACGAAATTCGCGTTTTTTCTGCGATCCTTTGACGAAATTCGTGTTTTTTTCTGCAATCCGTTTACTAAATTCACGTTCTTTTTTCGTGGTGCTTTGACGAAATTCACGTTTTTTCCGTGGTGCTTTGATGAAATGCTCTATTTTTTGACGAAATTTTTTTTATCGCGCTTCTTTGACGAAATTCGCGTTTTTGTGCGATCCGTTGAGGAAATTTGCGTTTTTTGAGCGATCCTTTGATGAAATTCGTGTTTTTTGCGCGATCCTTTGACGAAATTTACATTGTCGACGGGGCGATCTCCCCCGTTCCTTGGATTCACGCCTTTGAAGAGGTATACACACTACTTAGATGACACATTTTAACTTTCAAGGATGTTAAGGCCCCTTCAGATTTCTGAAGGGGATCCTTTTTCAGAGATTATCCTCTTTCAGAAATCTGATATTAAAAAATGTATGTGATGGTTGCATTTTTTGCGATCCTTTGGCAAAATTCGCGTTTTTTCTGCGATTCTTTGACGAAATTCGCGTTTTTTCTGCCATCCTTTGACGAAATTCGCGTTTTTTCTGCGATCCTTTGACGAAATTCGCGTTTTTTCTGAGACCCTTTGACGAAATTCGTGTTTTTTTCTGCAATCCTTTTACTAAATTCGCGTTTTTTTTCGTGGTCCTTTGACGAAATTCGAGTTTTTTCCGTGGTCCTTTGATGAAATGCTCTATTTTTTGACGAAATTCGTGTTTTTTCGCGCTTCTTTGACGAAATTCGTGTTTTTGTGCGATCCCGTTGAGGGAATTCGCGTTTTTTGCGCGACCCTTTGACGAAATTCGCGTTTTTTTACCTCTGAACGATTGATGAAAATGATTTTTTTGGGCGACATTGTCGACGGGGCGATCTACCCCGTTCCTTGGATTCACGCCTGTGAAGAGGTATACACACCACTTAGATGACACATTTTAACTTTCAAGGATGTTAAGGCCCCTTCAGATTTCTGAAGGCGATCCATTTTTCAGAGATTATCCTCTTTCAGAAATCTGATATTAAAAAATGGATGTGATGGTTGCATTTTTTGCGATCCTTTGGCAAAATTCGTGTTTTTTCTGCGATTCTTTGACGAAATTCGCGTTTTTTCTGCCATCCTTTGACGAAATTCGCGTTTTTTCTGCGATCCTTTGACGAAATTCGCGTTTTTTTCGTGGTCCTTTGACGAAATTCGAGTTTTTTCCGTGGTCTTTTGATGAAATGCTCTATTTTTTGACGAAATTCGTGTTTTTTCGCGCTTCTTTGACGAAATTCGTGTTTTTGTGCGATCCCGTCGAGGAAATTCGCGTTTTTTGCGCGATCCTTTGACGAAATTCGCGTTTTTTTACCTCTGAACGATTGATGAAAAGTATTTTTTTAGCGACATTGTCGACGGGGCGATCTCCCCCGTTCCTTGGATTCACGCCTATGAAGAGGTATACACACCACTTAGATGACACATTTTAACTTTCAAGGATGTTAAGTCCCCTTCAGATTTCTGAAGGGGATCCTTTTTCAGAGATTATCCTCTTTCAGAAATCTGATGTTAAAAAATGGATGTGATGGTTGCATTTTTTGCGATCCTTTGGCAAAATTCGCGTTTTTTCTGCGATTCTTGTCGAAATTCGCGTTTTTTCTGCCATCCTTTGACGAAATTCGCGTTTTTTCTGCGATCCTTTGATGAAATTCGCGTAATTTTCTGAGACCCTTTGACGAAATTCGTGTTTTTTTCTGCAATCCTTTTACTATATTCGCGTTTTTTTCGTGGTCCTTTGACGAAATTCGAGTTTTTTCCGTGGTCCTTTGATGAAATGCTCTATTTTTTGACGAAATTCGTGCTTCTTTGACGAAATTCGTGTTTTTGTGCGATCCCGTTGAGGAAATTCGCGTTTTTTGCGCGATCCTTTGCCGAAATTCGCGTTTTTTTTACCTGTGAACGATTGATGAAAATGATTTTTTTCGGCGATATTGTCGACGGGGCGATCTCCCCCCTTCCTTGGATCCGCGCCTGTGAAGAGGTATACACACCACTTAGATGACACATTTTGACTTTCAAGGATGTTAAGGCCCCTTCAGATTTCTGAAGGGGATCCTTTTTCAGAGATTATCCTCTTTCAGAAATCTGATATTAAAAAATTAATGTGATGGTTATCGTTTTCAGCTTTCGATAATTGGTTCTTATGTATTTTTTAGTGCTGAATCCAAAGATGACCTTCATTTTTTACCATAACATCACGTCACAAATCGGAAATTTTTAAAAAGTCAAAATATTGCGAAAATCTGCTACTATAAAATAGACGTAACTTTTTTTCATAATAATTTTATTCGTTTTTTTGCTTATACTTCGGATTTTTACAGTTAAACATGTAAAATATTGTGTATTTAAAATCTTTATAATTTTATTCTATGCGTGGAAGTTTCTTTCAACCGCTCATGCTCTGTTTCCCTCTTTTCTTTTAATCATCTCTATGGGGTTCATCTCGGTATCCTCTTTTATTTTGGTGGTTGATATAATAAGGCTGGGAAATCTGTCGCAGATGCATTTAAAACATTTACCTTCTTTTGTTAAGGCATTTTTCACAAATTGCTTTGTGGGATTTCACTATTTCTTACTTTTTAACTTTGAAATTTGCGATTTCCGAAAATCGTGACGTGACGGTTAAAAATGGTCATTTTCGGATTCAGTGCTAAAAAATACATCAAAATCAATTATCAAAAGTTAAAAAACACAATCATCGCGGGCTTGTGTTATTAACGTTGTTCACTATAACTAAAAGAACAAAAAATAAGATACATAATTACCATAGTAGAAGGGTAAAAAGAAAAAGAAAAATAATAAGACATTTAATAAATATAATCTGTTATAACGTTTTTAATTTTATGACCTAATAAGTAACAATAAATCATATTTTGAGGAGAGGGCGGGATTATATAATAAGAGTGTTGGATAACCGAGTGTTTCGGTTAATCGGATGTCGGATAATCAAGAGTCTGTAATATTTTCAAATCACATTAATTATTTCATATTCATTTAATAATTAACTGCAAGGAATGATTTGAGCAACAGAAGTTATGACTACGTTGATTATATGTCACTCGGGATCGCCCCCCCCCCCCCCCAAAACGATTCTCTGGATCCGCCCCTGGGTATGGCCCTTTTAAAATTTAGCTGGCATATTTGCAATTCTGACTACAAATCAGTATCACTAGCAAAACCATCTAAGTTTTATTTCAGTATTAATGTCTTCATTATTCAGAAATTGAGTTACTTATTAAACTCTAGATCAATTAAATCTCATTAAAACTAATTAAAAACACTTTAAAATGTGTAGTTTATAATTACAATGCTTTACTTTATAAAAGCCAATTATGGCAAAAAAAAGCCGGTTAAAACCAATAAAAGCCACTGAGATGACTTTTTTGCAATCCTGATATTACAGTAAAACTTGTGAAAACGAAGCCTGTCTATAACAGAACTCTTTCTCAAAGGGGGAAAAGAATAAAATTTCGATGAAAAAACGACATACAATTATACTTGCTAAGACAGAGAGCTGTCTAAAATTGAACTTCTTTCTAGTCCCTTTCGACTTCTTTTTTTTTAGGTTTTACTACAGGGGCGCCATTTCAAGAGTTTCCTGGTGAAGGACAACGAAAAATTTCATTTGAGGAACAGGAAGCGTGCAGAATTGCACAATGTACAGAACTGCACAAATCTCATAGAAAATGGGAAAATTCCACACAATAAAAAAAGGTCTGCGTGATTTTGTCTCCTTAACTTCTTTCACGGACATGTGATTATTCTGCGAATTTTTTTTTTTTCTGTGAAAGTCCATGATTTTTTTTCTTTCAAATTCCGCAAAATCAATTCGGCAATGGGTTACAGAAAAAAAATCGCGAATTTTGCAAAAAAAAAAAAAAAAAAAAAAAAAAAAAAATCGTCACAGGAAAAAAAATCTCTAATTTCTCCAAATGACCGTGGAAAATATTGCTACTTTCATCAGAGATTGCGAAAAGAAATGCTGATTTCATACAAATTAAAATCTCGAATTTTGCAAAAGGATTGCGAAAAAAATAGCGAATTTCGTCAAAAGATTGCACAAAAAATCACGAAAATTTATTCAAACATCGTGATCAAACAGTGCGATTGTGAAATAAGATATGAAATTTCGTGTAACTATCGCGCAAAAAATTACATATATTATTAGTTGGTGGTAAAAAAAAATAATCAGGAATTTCAACGAATGATCATGAAAAAGAATCGCGAATTTTGTCAAAAGATCACAGAAACAAATATGGAATTTCGTCAGTTGGTTGCGGAAAAATATTGTGAATTTCGACAAATGGTCGTGAGAAAAAAAAACAATTTCTATAACGGTTGCCGGAAAAAAAATCGTGAATTCTGTGAAACGGTTGCGGAGAAAATCGCAAATTTTGTCAGATGATCGGGAAAAAAGAATCATGAAATTCAATCAATCATGAGATAATCAGCCCTCGAATGTAATAGGTCACGAAATTTGCAACTTTTGTGATCTATAGCAATAAGAAGATTTTCATTAGTGGATTTCTGCAAGTAAAGGTAAGGTACAGCGTTAATTGTTTCCGAATGCGTTTTCACTATTATGAGGTGGGTTCGTGTTAATACTATTTTTTAAGGAAATCCTGAATATGTTTCAGATGAAAAAGCTACATATTTGAACATTAATGACTAATATATATACTTCATTTTTCTACATAAAAGCTAAAGTTTATATTAAAGATATAATTGTAGACTTCTTTTACAATAATTGTATTAAAATATGGATTCATTTTCTTTCATTTTGGGTCGGGTTGCCATTCAATGTAAATCTTTTTAGCGGTTTGCATATTTACATGAAATTACAGTCCTGCAGCAGGATAGGTTGACTTTTTTTCTTCATTGTGAGTGAAGTACGCTTTAAGTTTTTCGGATTGTGCTTTATCTCTTTCAGTCGGAGTCGGGAAGACCTGGGTTTTAACAAGGGGGCCCTGAATATTTTTCAAATAAAAAACTATAGATTTGACTATTAATGGTGGCCCATAGTGATAGCCCATGTGTTCATTTCTATACATAAAGGATAAATTTATAGACTATTTTATTATAAACGTGTTAAAATATGGAGTAATTTTCTTTTACTTTAGTCTTTGGTGGAAGTTTGTCAGTTTTTGGGTTGAAGAAATTGTTTTGTTGGTGTGTGCAGACTCCATTCCTAGGTGTTGAAGAATTTTGAGAGTGTACCGTATATAATATGATTTAATAAAGCAAATAATTAAATAATTTGATAACATTGCAATGATTGCAGTAAATGTAACGTGACACTAATAATCCAAAAAAGTAAAAAAGTCAGATAATTAAGAACTTGGATTATACTTGCACCTTCATTCTACCCCCCCCCCCCCCCCCCCCCCTGCAAAAAAAAAAAAAACTATATGAAAAAACTCTACCCCTGAATTTCTAGCCATGAGGGACTAGTTTTCCTATACGATCCAGTTGTACACAGCTGAGTAGCAACTGATAACAGAAAATGTCTCATGTATTTTTAAAATTAGCAAAAGTACGATATATGTCTCACCTTAAGAAAGTTCGAATAGGATTTTTATTATTATTATTATTAATTTCTATGCATAAAGTATTTATTTAATGCATATGTTTTTATTGCAATAAAATCTGATAAATTATTTTAGCATTTGAGCAATTTTTAAATTTTTTTTTTGAGTCTGACAATTGATGGTTGATAAATTTTCTGTAAAATCAAATTCCTTGGGGGGGGGGGGGGGGCGGGGCTATCGACCCCTCAAATGGCGCCCCTGTTTTTTACCCACCTTAAGATCTGATAAAAGTTTCTAAGAATGATTCATCTTCATATACAAAACATGCTTGATCAAATGCTAAGCCTGGCCTTTTCCCTCATTTTGTGAGTATCCCAATGGATTTATACATATACATTTCTATGTGTAAACCAGTACAATAAAAGAATGAAAAATCAGGCGAAAGGAACTATGAATAGAAAGATGGAATTTACATCATTTTGTATAATTATAGCAAAATACAGTAGAAGATCTTTATAACGCAATTCTATATAACGCAATTCTCCATATAACGCACAACTTTTCAGACATAAACAATGAATTTTGGCAGTTAAAAAGTACCTGCATTTTCACATCATAAAAAATTGCTACTCTCTAGAGGACTTAATTTGATACATTAGTTCAACTTTATCTCCTAATTTAAGACCTTTTTACTGAAAAAAAATGCTATTATTACAATAAACATTTTTTGAAAATGTCTAATATAAGAGTTATATTTAGATCATGTTTATAAAGTAAATTTAACAATGCCTGACCTACATTATGCAAAATTTTATAATTTGGAAAATCTTGGCAACAAAGAATGCAGTATAAAGATATTCTAATGTATTTTGATATGTTACAGACATATTTGGCCATGTTTACAAGGTAAATTTAATGATGTGATCCATATAACGCAAAATTCTATATAACGCACAACCTTGCGTTTTTAGGTTTGCGTTATAAAGATCTTCTACTGTATTTAAGTTTTCTGTACTTTTTATTTTAAATAGGACAACATTTTCATCAGCAGTAGTTTTAAAGTTTATAATTTATAAATGCAAATGCGTATGATTTGCTGAATATGGTGCAATTTTCACATATAAAAACCATATAATTAATGTTAAAAAATAATTTGTTGATATAAAAATATATTTACTTTCGTTCAGTTTCTTTTAAAAAATATGTCAACAATAAAATATAAAAATAAATAATAAAGTTGAATATAAAATAAATAAATTTTTCAAATAATCTTTAAAATCAAAATTAGATGTCTTTTGTTAGCCATGATATAATTTTTTACTTAAAATTTCCTTTATGTACTGTTATTTGTGTTCCTTGTATCATAAGGAAGATATTTCAATGCATGAAAATACACTTATTGTATCATTTTAAATATGACATAATTTTCACCATCAAATGCTTTTGTGTGTGATAATTTAATAATTTAAACTTTTTTCTTCATTTCCAATATTTTCATGTTAACATATAATTAAGATTAGTTGAAAATATTATTACTCAAGCTTTTTAAAATCTGGAAACAGTAAATTAAAAAAGGCTAGTTTGAAATATGAATTAAATCTCTATTCAGATAATAAAACTTTGAAATAAACATCTAGAGGAAAACAGATTAAAAAAATGATTGGACACTGCACACCACAATCTTGTCAAGTATATATCTACAAAAGATGATTAAATTGCTGTGCATAGTTTTTGATATTATAAAACTTATGTAATTGAACTATCTTCACTGATTTCAACGTTAAATAGAGCTTAAAGTAATTGTTCAATTTAAAAACTGTCTGCTTCAACATGTTTATAACACATTTCTCTTTAAAATTTCTCCAGTTTTCATACTTTTATATGCAATAGTTTTTGCAGTATAAGCTGAGAAAGTGAAAAGGACATTATAGATCCAATAGCCACAGCATTAGTAACATTTTTTTGAGAATTGAGAGATATATTTTGCACTCTGGTGCATAGATAAAATCTGCAGATGAAGCAGATTTTGTAATGATTACATAGATGTCATAAGGTTTCCATTATTTAGGAAGTCAAAACATTTCATTTCCATGTGATCACATAGCAATAATTGCTTAATATTTTCTGTTTGCGAATTTTATTCTGTGTTTATGATGGTTTAAATAGTATTTAAAATACTGACGATTTTTTAAAATTTTAAATAATTCTATCAAAACTTAACTAGACCTCTCCCCTAAGTTTTAGGCCAGGCAGGGATACCCATGTTTATGACATTTAATAATGATACATTTTAATTTTACCTAGCATAATTTCAATATATTGCTTTTTTATTTAAAAATTATTTTACTTTTTTGTATTTTATTCTTTTCTTTTCAGGAAGTTGTGAAACGGGACTGGCTTTTTAAATTGGTTGGACATGAGAATTTTAAGATTGGAAATAATAATTGCTCCATCATAATATACCCAGCTAAAGGCTTATCATTTGAATATACTTTAGTTGTAAATGGTAAACAATACAAAAAATTTAAGGAAAACCAATCAAAAATTTTAAAAACTTGGACTGTTGATATTGATGATCAGCCTACTAGAGTAGTTTTAGGTAATTGATCTTTATGTTTAAAACTCTTTTTCATATGTGATTTTTTTTTTTTTTTGGTTCTACTTGATTATTCTGCCGGGCAAAAAACTATCGGCAAACTATAAGATTAAATGCCAATAATGGATAGTCGTAATCGTAAATGTCACATTCACCTGACATTAAATACGTTACAAGGGATTTTTACATCATCAAGAAGTGATTTTTAATTTGACATTTAATTTGTGTTTTTATTAATTGTTTTACTAACTTATTTGTTCTTTTGTTATTTCAAATAAAAATTATGTCAATAAACGATTACCTCATGATATTAAAAGAGAGAAAATATAATAGATTAGTTTCAAATGATGTTGCAAATACTTATCCATGAGTCGAAAGCCAAAACGAAGATAAACTATTTACGAACTGTAGTATATTACCAATAAAAAGCATGGCATGTATGATTTTGAATAAAATACTAGCACAACACGTGATGTATGTATTCCATATTTAGGTAATTATTTTGTGGATGTAAGATTTGTTTTCTAGTGAACATTTTTTGATGATTTCAATTTCTTTTGTTTATCTTGAATTTTGAGAAAATATGATAAAGATCTGAGATCTTCCTTCTACAGCGATAAATTATTTTCAAATGTTGGGATTCTAATGTTTACATATATTTTATAGTTATCTGTTTACGTTTTTTGACTAAATAAAGAGCATTAAGTTTCTTACAATCTTCCGTTATCATTGATATTTATTATATCCCTTACTAAATTTGATTATTACATTTAAAATAGTTAAATTTTATTCATAAAGTGCAATGTCTTAAACATATCTGTTTGTGTATGGTTTCATTTAACAATTCTGCATTTAAATATGTAAACTATTCTTATTATATTCTTTTGCCCGAAAAAATCTGAATAAATCAAATTTTATATTTGGTATGTCACTACGTCATCATTAAAGTAATGCTATCCTTTAGTGATGTCTTTTTATTTAAATTCATTACTTTTCCTAACTTAAAATTTTAGCATGGCAACATTCTTCCATTTATATAATTTGGCGAAATTGGTAGACAGGATAATCAGGTAGTACTTTTTTTATATATAAATGTTCTGTTTACAAAGATAATGCCTTATTTACATTCTTAGATATGTATACTGTTATGTATAGAAACATTAAATGCAATAGATGGAAGAATCTATATTTGTACTTGTATTCATCATGAACAGTGCGTCAAAATATATTAATGAAAATAATTCATTTTGCTGATCAAAACATTGTGTTTGCCCTTGGCTTTTACTGCTTTTACTGTCATATTACCTAGTACTGTATCTCAATCTTAAACATTTCTCTATTTTTGTTGTTAGAAAAGTATGAAAAGTTTTCCTTAATTATGTTTTTGTTCAGAAGTTGTCATATTTCTTTCTTTTTTGTGCAGCAATCAATGGGACTGATGAATCAAATCATCATTTAGGTTGCAAAGCATGTTAATAAATTACATTCACATGATGAGTTCAAACCAAATTATACATGAAAAGTGGGTAGATGAAGATTTTGCATTCTATTTAAGGCCTTTTAATTTATTTTGATGTAAAAAAAAAACTTACTCCACTGTAAAATCGAGTATAATATATACATTTTTGTAGTTTTGCAGAATGTATGTTAATAACAATAAAATCAAAATAAATTTTAATCAAAGGTACACAAATTAAATGTTCTTTCTTAAGTATTCAATAGATAGCCAATAAACAACATTTAGAAAGACATTTGTCCAGATTTGGCAACTACATAGTAGAGAATTTCCATAATAGGCATAGTAGGTTGTCAGAATTAAACTCGCCAAGTGTTAATAAATGTTGTTTTATTTAAATTATTTATTTATTTACATTTATGTATACTTTCATCAAAAGCATATTTTTACCATCACATTAGGGGGAAAAAAAGAAATCTTACCCAGGGTCTGACTAAGCATTTTTTGGGAATCAAGAATACCACTTTTTCTAAATAAAAATTTTTGCCTTATTTATCAAATTCTGCATTTAAATAAGGAAAATATTATTATTCTATGCTACTGTACCAAATTTACAGGCCCCATGCCTTAATCTGGTTCTGATCTTACCAGAAACTGATATTGTTTTTTTTTTTCTTTAAACAATCTATTTATTTGTTCTTGAAAATTTTAATGTACTATAATATATATATTTCCTTAGCCTGCACCCCTCCCCATAGGCGTAGAGTTTTCAAAATTATTGGAGGGGCTCAGCCAGTGGCTTAGCTAAGGGGGGGGGGGGGGGGGTATACATGTTTCCGTCTACCTTAGCAGGTAAAAATTCAAAGGGTTCCTTTTGTTGGGATCATGAAAGGTTTGCCATAATACAGGATTATGTTATATAGACAGGTTCCGTTTACACAGGCTAACCTTATATACGTACAGTAAAACATTTGTGAAAGCAATCACAAGCGACCGAAACAATATTCCGTTTCATACAGGTTTCTGGCTAATTAAGCAAAATTGTATTGCAATCTTTCGTTCTGGAGCATCAAAGGTTTTTGTCTAAGACAGGATTCTGCTATAGACAGGTTCCGTTTTGAGAAGTTTTACTCTACATATAACATAATTATGTATGTATCTATACTAATAAAAGAGAAGATCGCTTTTAGTGTAAGTCTACTGCCGATGGCTATGAAAATCTACTGCGCGCATAGGTCTGAAAATTTGTCTGAGAATAGTTCAAGGCAGGTCGATACCCGTAAGACTCAGATTTTTTTTTTTTTAATTATCCGAGATATTAATTAAAAACTCATCAAAAAAGCAATCTTTTTTTTTGCAAATCGGCAGAGGCGATCTCGTGCATGACCAGAACCTGCTTTTTTCATGGAAAGGAAGGAAGAACGAAATATAGTTTTTTTTATCCATTTTGTTTTATTGCCCATCAGCCGTGCCGTTTAAAATATGAAAAACGGATGACATATTCTTAAAGTTCCTACTTTTACATCTGAAACACCGCAAATAGTTCGAAAAAATATGGTTATTTACCCTTTGAAAAGATTTTCAAAAAGGGATTTCTCTAACGTCTTTTTCTCCTTTTCGCCAACACTTAGTCAGGGCTCAATTTTAGAGGTAACAATTCACAAAAATACGTCCGGTTTTCAAAAAGACTAATTTTACTTTAAAAAAAAAAATTCTGACCTAAGGTAACCCTTTTCTGCGCTAAAAGTAACTAAACATCCTTTTTTTGTCACAATCTTTTTAGAGCATTTCGATGGATTGGATTTTACATCTATTACAAAAATTTCGAAATGTTTGGACGAGTAGAAGTATTTTTTTAAAAACAAAATCTGAGAAAATTTCAACAAAAAAGCAGGGTGTTTCGCTTGGCTTCGGCTCACGTTTTCACTGCTAAATAAACATATTTTTCATGTAATTTTATAGAGTGCTCAAATGTAGTTATATTTGCCGAAACGTCAGTGAAGGCTTACTGTGGAGACACGAAAAGTTTTGATTTCCGTTTGTCTGTCTGTCTGTCCGTCTGTTCCGCGATAACTGCCGCAAAAAGCATCCAATCGGCTTGAAATTAATGTGGCATGTTGATGAGGTACTCGGACTTAGCTGTATGGTTTTTGGTTAAATTTGGTTCATTCGTTCGGGAAATATAGAATATTTATTTTGCTCTGTAATGCTTTTCAATGGCAAGTCAGACGATTTTCAAATTTTCATTTGTTGAAAGAAATGGCTCATATAAAAAATGGATTTAAATGGTAAATTTTTGATGCTGAAATTTTTAAATAAGAGTAGTAAATTATTCCTATTAGTTTGCAATTTTGTCAAAACATTTGTCAGAGCTTTTAAATTAGGTGTATAACTTATGATGGAATTTTATACATGTGTTCGAATAATATAAAACATTTTATTGCCGAAACGTCAGTGAAGGCTTACTGTGGAGACACGAAAAGTTTTGATTTCCGTTTGTCTGTCTGTCCGTCTGTCTGTCTGTCTGTCTGTCTGTTCCGCGATAACTGCCGCAAAAAGCACCCGATCAGCTTGAAATTAATTGGGCATATTCGTGAGATACCCGGACGTAGCTGTATAGTTTTTGGTTAAATTTGGTTCATTCGTTCGGAAAATATGGAAGATTTTATTTTTCTTTATAATGCTTTTCTACGGCAAGTCAGACGATTTTCAAATTTCCATTTGTTGAAAGAAAATGGCACGTTTGATTAATGGATTTAAATGTCAAATTATGGATACTAACATTCCAAATAAGGGTTTTAAATTATTCCTATTATATTGAAGTTTTATCAATGTATCTATCAGATTTTTTTATTTACGTGTATAATGTTTTGAGGACATTTATACATGTATTCCAATAATATAAAGAATTTTTAAATTAATTTTCTTGTTTTACATGATACATATTTCTTTTTTTTTTCTCCTTTTCTTCGTTGCCTAGCGACTGTTATTCGTAGCCTATCATTGCTTCAAATATGAATGAAGTTAGTAAATTACGTTAATTTGTTGCATGTACTATTAAAAGGCTATCACAAAAAATATTTTATCGTGCCAAATCGATGCAATTTATGCAATTAACAGTGGGCACGATAAGGAATTATTTTCCAGTAGATTTATAGATCTCCAGATATGCATATTTTGGGGGGCTTTTAATATGTTATTGCTATCGCATGGATTAGGATGTTTAAACTAATGTTTAACCATGCTATTAGTGAAAAAAAAGTACAGTTAAAGGCATGTAAATCCTTTTTAACACTTTCCAACATGGATGAAAAGTATTTATGACTTCAGTTTTTCTATCTGTCGCCTGCCGTGTTTCTCTGCGTGCTCTAACTCGCGTAAATATAGTCGGGATTGCATGTAATTGATATACGTTATTGAGGTTTGCCAAAGTATGTTTGGTATTAGAAATGAAGAGTGTAGCATTCATAGCTTAATTACAGGGGCCCTCAAAACTATTCCGTTACATTATAGTCTTTGGGAAAAATCGTCTGCGGTGTATTTTAATAATGTTACACGATTTTAAACGTAATGAAATTTATATACTTTATTAAGGTGCACTAGAACCTGGTTACTATAAAATATGTTATGTGTAGCACTTACAGCATGCGTACAGGGAACTCAAAAGTATTCATAATATTACAATCTTTGAAGAAAATCCTTTTGTGGCGTTTTTTAATGATGTTACTCTGTTACAAAATAATAAAATTGATATGTATTTTTGAAACATTTTTGTAGTATATGGGGTGCAAAGCATATTTTTTTTTCAGGGTCACACAAAAGTGGTCGATTAAAATGTGGTCTACGGGGGGGAAAAAACTCTTCACAGCTTATTTTAACACATTAGCGACGGGAAACGAGAATTCTCGTTTTTATTCAGAATACGTCATTGGCTAAGGGAGTGACTTTTACCTTACAGAAAAGACATTTATATTGTGTTGTCCATATTTTTTATAGATTGTAAGACATTATATATTACATCCGTACATTGAAAGATATTTACTGCTGCATAAACATGAAAAACATATTTCAGAAACCAATTTCCGAGACACTTTCAGAAGAGGGAGGAGCTTCTACTGTTTTTAAACCCAGATTTAATTAAATTGCCTGTCGTCAGTATGTTAATTGTGTTGCACTAATTCAAACATTATGAAATTAAATTACATTACTGTGGTTGACTACAAGAAGCTTGAATATGATTTGTATCGTATTTATCGTTCATTTATAGGGTCACATAAAAAATTTCGGATACAGTTCTGGTCTATTAGGGATGATTGCTGAAGAGCATTTTCGATTATGGTGTGCGTTTTAACGTTAAGTAAATTTGTGCTTAATAAGTAGTGCTTAAATATTGTACAGACCATGTACAAGGATACACAAATGAATTCGTAAGTATAAATGAAAATGAGCGCGCGCGAATTGCTTCAGTGTTTTTTTTTTTTTTTTTTTTTTTTTGAGTTATGTATTTCCCAGCCCAATTACATTTAGTATACTAACAAATGTTTGCAGAATTTAAATAGAACCATATACAGGACTCCACAGAAACTGGATATATGGTGCACACTATGCATACTAATCCCCGGAAATGTGATATGAGCAGTTTTAAGAGGGTTTTTTGTCTGCATTAAATTTAAATGTTATAGACGACGCGTAAAAATCTTCACGTAATATACAGGGCTGTAGAAAATAATTCATGTACGTTTCCGTCTATTGGTAGAATTTACTAAAGGACATTAACACAATTAATTGATAATTATAAATGTAAATTAAATTACACTACGAAGGGGTTCAGGGGGGCAGAGCCCCCCTGAAGAAATCTACTTTATTATCTAAAAATTACCAGAATAAGTAGCTCATGAGATTTTCAGAATACCATTACATAACAAGGGGTTTAATTTAACGCTTCTAATGTCAGAAACCTTCGAAATATTTTTTCGTTTTATAAATGTTTATGTAATTTCAAAACTTTAAATTTCGTTTTTTGTAGAAAGATTAATATTACTCAAAGGGCGCTAAACACAATGAATTGTAGAGCTGACGTTGAGGCTCCTGATCTGCAGATTTACTAGTTTTATGAATTTACTTATATTTCATTTTTTTTTCTTTTAACCGTTGCGTAGCAACTATATCTCATCTAAAAATATCATAAATGTGAAAGTATGTATGGTTTTTAAAGTCAAATCAAAGTTAAAAGGAATGAATTAATGAATGCCTTTGTATAGATATTTGCATATAAATTGATTTAAACGCAGAAATGAAAATAGTATTTATATACTATATAGAATAATATCTTTATTTATGTATTCAACTATTTTGATTATAAAGGAAAAAGTTTGTTATTTTCATACAGAATAAACTGACATTATTCTATTAAACTTTATAAACTTTATTGTTGCCAAAAAAAGGAAAAGGGGGAATAACAATTTCTCCCAAAGAGTTCATTTTAATTTGTAAGATTTCCACGTGGAAAGGGAAAATGCAGCAAATTACAAATAATAAAAAAGATAAATAGGACAGGAATGAATACATATAAACATTTCACACCAAATACCACCTAAATTAATTTTTGTAGTGGTATTTTCCCACACTACGAAGAAAGATTCCTCGATTTACACGATTTTACTTGGCCTTCCTTTTCTCATTGGTTGCGATTTCATTTTCGCAATTGCGTATATTAATTGGCACAAAATTTTACATTTTTATGACTGAGGTATATGTAAGGCCATACAAATAAGAAATTCCGTATTGTTTCCTATAAAATGTGATAAAGTGTTGGTTAACTATATATGTTTCTATTAAGAGGAGCAGGGCTGCCAAGCCTCCGGCGTTCTGGATACCAGTATTTTAATACAAAATATGTTACTTTATTTAATTGAAACATTTGCGCGATTTAAAAGAACAACATTTTCTGTAAGGTAATAGTGTTGTGCAAAAAGCCTGAGACTTGCCATGTCTGGTGGTGAGTGAAATGTTTTATTTAATGCATTTATCTCTATTTTAATGCTACGTGAACAACGTCCCGTGTAACAGCTTGTAGAGTGTAAAATAAATTATTAAAATAATCCCTATTACGAAAAATGAAACAAAATGCCCGGCTAAGGGAAATAAAAGATTAGTTAACCTTTCGTAATTTGACCTGAACACAGGTGTGCATCAAATTTCAACGGTGTTTGTAACATCACGATTTTAAATTAAATGTGGATACTATTAAAAGGCTATCACAAAAAACACTTAACGGCGCCATATCACGTTTATTTATTTAGTGAATTGCAAGTGGACACGATGATGAATTATTAACCGTTAGGTTTAGAACTCCCCCTACTTTACGGTGATTTTAGTAAGTTAATGCTATCGAGTACATTTTTAGATATTTAGATTAGATCTTAGATATAAATATTGCAGAATGGTAATCAAAATTATTATTAGATTTCTAAATTAGATGTCTCAGTTTACATTTCCAAAAGTTCTTTATCCATTAGATACAGATGTTTGTGGTTAGCAGGCAAGTAAATACTGCTGTATGGATATTAGGATAACGTAAAATGCTTGACCAAATTGTTGCTTATCCTTATAAATCGCAGTGTAAAAATGAATCTAAGATATAGGATAATCATTAACTCAATCAATAGAAAATTACAAATGCAAAATAAATTACACAACGGGGGGTTCAGGGGGGGGCACCCCCCTGAAGAAATTTGCTTTATTATATAAAAATTACTAGAATAAGTAGCTCGTGAGAATTTCAGAATATCATTACATAACAACGTGTTTAATTTAACGCTTCTAATGTCTGAAACCATCGAAATATTTTTTTCTCCTTCTATAAATGTTTGTGTAATTTAAAAGTTTAAATTTTGTTTTTGTAAAAAGATTAATATTAAGCAAAATTTGCTAAAAACAATAAGTTGCAGAGATGACGTTGAAGCTCTTGATCTGCAGATTTACTAGTTATAACATATTAAAATTTCGGACAGTTCAGACGACGAAGGCTATTTTTTCTTTGTTATTTTAAAGAACCAGAAGCGAAAACAAGAAAAAAGGAAGAAGAAAACCCATTTCTTTAAAAGTCGATATGAATACTTTTTCACGAAATTTACACACGGCCTGCAAAACCGTTATATTTATAACCAATAAACATTTCAAAGAGTTCGGACAACAACAGCTATTTTAAAAATAAACTATGATACACTGTAAAAAAAAATGGTAACGTTCCATGTAAAATCCAGGAATGTTTCGCCTTTTCTCACGTTTTCAGAATAATTTAGCTCTTTCCTGTGAAATTCTGTTTTTCTTATCTGAAACGTTCCTGAACCCTGAACAAAAGTTGGAAACAGCAAAACGCTGCGGCCGCCATTTATTATTTTTTTGCTATAATCCGTTGCTCGTGCGCGAGTGTCGAAAACGAATTCCTTAAATGAATGTAAAAAAAATCAATATGGAATGCAAATAAATCAATAGACGACATAATCCTTTACGTCTCTATTGTCAAGACAATTCTGATGAAAATACAATACCTCTGTGACATCGCTAAGAGATTATCTCTCGTACTTGTCTGTGAAACGTTTAACGAGCAGACTGTGTAAAAAAAAATACACCTATTATTTGGATCTCCATTAACCAGGGGACCATCAAACATGATTCTCACCGATTTTGATTAATTTAAAGTATGTTTTAGAGCTCTTATCTCTAATTATTCTTGTGAAAGGATTTCTTCAAATGGGCCTTAGATTTTGAGAAATTAGATGCCGAGGTTTAGCATACGTTTCAAATACCCATTAGTTTGCAGCTCTCAATGTGTCTTTCGTGGTGTGGACACAAGAAGCTCGCACGCCACCCGTACGGCCCGAGTTCAATGCTACCTCTTGACTTTTTGTTTTCTTTTTTAATTAATTTTATATTTTAACACTTTATTACAATTTGATTTAAATTTGATATATATTTGACACTTTGAATTGCTGCAAATTTGAATTTTTTTTTATTTTCGGAAAAAATATACAATTACGCTTAGGTTTTTTTTTTTCATGAAAATTTATATGTATTTTATCTAACTTGTAAACTAACATAATTACTGACGGAAATCCAAAATATTTTATGTCTAGATTTTTTTTCTAATTATTATTTACATTTATATATTTTTATATTTTAAGCAAAGTTCAGAAACAATATATCATATATATATTTACTTTATTGAATTTTAACTGAAAATTTATTTTTTCATGTAAATTATAAATAATAATTTTGATGTCAATTTCAAAATATTTTTTCATTCTAACAAATAATGATAATAAAGCGAAAATTGTCAACTGGAAATGTAAAAATCGTCTGCGAATCCCGCATGCTGTGAAATGTCAGTAATGTTTTGCTGTCAACAGAAATATTCCTGGTATTTCGCAGGAAACTTACTGGCATTTCTGTAGAAAGTTTTTAACATATACAGTAAAGTTCCAGTCATTTTCAAGAAATGTTTCTTGGAAATAATGGGCAACTCAGCTGCCCATTTTTTCCCAGGAACGTTGCGGATTTTTTTTTTTACAGTGTACAACCCTGCCTGAAAAAACGGAAAATAGCTTCTTATATGAGCGCTTTTACCATTAAAAAGCAATATTTTTTATGATTTTTTTCATTTAAAAATTTAAGTTCGGACGAAATCGGATTAAATGTATAAAATCATATAAATTTGAGGTTACTTTAAGGTTATTTACCACAATGCCCGGCAACGCCGGGCGGGTAAGCTAGTGTATAATAATAAGGAAAGTAGTTTGTCTGTGCGTCACCCATTTTCTGAAGAAATCGCTACGCGCAGAGCTAAAAAATTTGGTATGAAGGTACCTCTATGTATGTAGTTACGCTACGCACCTCGAAACCCGATTTTGGATTTTTTGATTACTTTTATTTCAATTCAAATTTATGCGATTTTTAGCGTTTTTTAACGGTTCGCGGTGATTTTTTTGCATTATTAAAATAAATCCGATTTCAATCTTTTAGCCTATTATAGTAAATTTTGTTCTCTTTTCAAAAAAGTGTATTCGTAATTCATACAGTGATTTTTGAATTTTTCGTAAATTTTTGTATGTGATTTTTAGAATTAATTCGTGTTTTCCAGCGATTTTTTTTACTATGATGATAAATGCTACAGGTAAAATAGGTTTTTTGTAGAACAACCTGATGGCCATTCACCAAAAAAAATGGGAAGACCTTCGTTTTGGCACTAGAAATGAAAATCCGGTGAGTTCCTAAAAAATAAAGTTAAACAACTTTATTTTTTGTTTTACTATGTTTTGGAAGTCAAAACGGAATGGAGGATTTTTAACCCAGGGAGGGGGGAAATTCAAAAAATTTTAAGTAGGTCCAGTGGAGTATCGTGTGTGTGAAAAATACATAATAAACGATACCCCACTTGACTTAATTCAAAAATGTTGAATTGTCCCTTGAATTAAAATGCCCCCATTTTGTCCTCCCCCCCCCTCCCCACACAAAAAAGTACAACAACTTTATTTTGGGGGACTCATCGTATCTGCATTTTTAGTGCCAAAACGATGTTCATCCCAAACTTTTTATGAATGGCCATCAGTTGTTACTTTAAAAACGTATTTTACCTGCATAAAGTATTAGTGTCGACTTTCTATTCATAAAACCTACCGTAACTTTATAAAAAATGATCGTATCGACTTACGGATGGTGTCATTTGATTCAGAATTTAAAAATGCATAATCGGAGATACCCCACTTGACCTACTTAAAAAAATTGACCGCCCCCCTATGATTACCCTTCTCTGAGGTAGATTTCCCCTCTTTCGCCAGCCCCAAAACAGGGTAAATCAGCTTTGTTTTGGGGGAAACTCATTGGATCCTTATTTCTATTTTCAAAAGAAGATTTTCCCCAAATTTTCATGAATGGCCATCAGTTTTTGCATTTTACTCAATTTTTGGTATATTTTATCTACATTTAGAAAAAGGAATTCGGTTTTAAACTTTTATACGGTAAATTTTGTCCTCCGAAATTTTGGAATTTGATTTTAAATGCGAGTTTTTGCTCTATTTTTGACATTCGGGAAAGAATACCGGTTAAAATGTTTTAGAACACTATAGTAATTTTTTACCTTTGCGACTTTTGAATTATTATAGATTTTAATGTAATTTTCAGCAGTTTTTCTCGTTCCGCAGCGACTTTTTTTTACATTGGCACAAGAAATACGTTTTAAACTTTTAAACCTGATATAGTAAACTTTTCCGCCGTAAGTTTTGAACTTTTAGCGATTTTTCGCGTTCCGTGGAGTTTTTTTGTAATTCGTGAAAGAATTCCAGTTAAAATGTTTTAGTCCACTACAGTAAATATTCTATATATATAACGTGAATATATTATTACGTGTATATATTCGTGAGTATATTATATATACTCAGCGATTTTTTAATGGGCTTTTTCCATTCCGTAAGCGAGTTTTTGACACTCATAATAAGATTTCTGTTTCAAACTTTGAACCAAAATTTTCTCCTCCGCGATTTATGAAAAATTTTTAATGATTTTTAACGCCATTTTTAGCATTTTTAAGTGTTTCGCGCCCTTTTTTTTCACATTTATAAAAGAAATTCGTTTCAAACTTATGACTATATTAATTCTTTTTCCTCTGCAATTTTTTATTTTTTATCGATTTTTAATGCAATGTTTAGCGTTCCGCTGCTATTTTTTTATTCATAAAAGGAATTAAATTTCAAAATTTTAGCCCAACATAATAAGTTTTGTTATATTTTCAATAAAGTTTTTTCGAAATTCGTACAGCGATTTTGAATTTTTTTCGAATTTTTTATGCATTGCTTAGAGATTATTCGTGCTGCGCGGTGATTTTTCTACATCCGTAAAAGGAATCCTGTTTAACTCTTTTAGACCATAATAATAATTTTTGTCCTCTGCAATTTTTTACTTTTTAGCTGTTTTTAGAGTTTTTTCGAATTTTGCTACAATTTTCCCACATTAGTGTAAGGAATCTGGTTTATAATATCTTCGAACCCAAAATAGTAAATTTTGTTCTCTTTAAATTTATTTGGAATTCGTGCAGAGATTTTTTTAATTTTTTGTGATTTTTGATTACAATTTTTTTTAGCTTTTTCGTGTTTCGTACAGTTTTTTGACGGGCCGGGTGACGCCGGGCATTCAACTAATTAGTGTACAAATTTATAATATAAATACTGCAGTGTTGCGCAGGAAAAAGCGTACTGCCTATTCGCCAATGAATGTGCCTGTACAGATGGATACATTTATACGAAAATAGAAAAGTTTGAAAATATCATGGAAATCGAATCAAATGTCAGACCGACACGACACAAAAAAATGAAGTTTAGGCCTGGCCCGGGTTTACAGAAAAATGTAGACCCAGTTCCTACCTAGCCTGATATTAATAAAAGAAAATGGTCAGAGATTTGGTTTATTGCTAGGTCCGAGTAAGAACAATTGAATATGTACTGTTTATTGTTACCAGATCCTGGTGAATCATCAGTTACTTAAAAAGATCGCTTGATAGATTTCAATATTTTTAATAAATATAAGCTTTATACATGATTTAGAAACAGAGAACATATCTCTTTATATTCTATGCTTTGGAGACACTTGTGGTTCTTCTAGATTGGTTATTTGAAACAAAACTT
Source organism: Maratus speciosus (assembly GCA_963932465.1). Classification (NCBI taxonomy): domain Eukaryota; kingdom Metazoa; phylum Arthropoda; class Arachnida; order Araneae; family Salticidae; genus Maratus; species Maratus speciosus. The sequence continues at coordinate 325,870,497 of OZ010792.1, read as the reverse complement.
AACTCCTCAACCCCCACTGCCGAGTTTTTCAAAACTCGTAAAAAGGAAACTTTTTAGGCCTAACGATAATACTGTGTAGTTTTGGGAAACGGCAACCCATCTTATATGTTTGATAAGATTATATCGGACACCATTTGTTGCCCGTCTAAAACGTGAATTTATTGCTCTATGTCTATGACGCCGAAACAGAAAAAGAAATTTTTCCGAGAACGTGTGTCAGTGTCCAAAAAAGAAAGGAAAACTCACCATGGAGAGTGCTTGTTTTTTTCCCATACGCCACGCTAAAAATTTCTAATTGTTTTACTTGTTTAGAAAAAATAAAAGTAAACAGAGAATTTAGAGAAAGAAACATTATCCATCGAAAACATTATATGCTAAAAAATTTTGTAAATTATGTGAAAATACAAAATCTGAGATTTTTTTTTTCTATGTCAGTTGGCGTAAAAAAATATAGCCCATCAGAAAAAAATATTGGAGGGGCCCGAGCCCCACGGGCCCATACAACTCTACGCCTATGCCCCTCCCCATCCCTTCCTCAGTTGTTTTCCTTGGTGAAGAGTGATGGCCAATGGACCAGACAATTTGTCAGTTATTCAGAGGTTATTTTCTTAGTGAAGGGCATTAAATTCTAATATTATTCTTCATTTTTATACATGATATTTTGTGCAAAAATGTTGTATTTCATACCTATAAAATAACAATTAATACTATCAAAATGAATACTAACATTTCAGAGTATTAAATATTCATACAATAACTCTTAATTTTAGATATGCTTGCTAAGAATACAAGCATATAAATTGTAGTAAAAATATATAATTGTTTAGCAATGTTAAATGCTATCCCTATATTATCAATTAAAAATATTAACATAATCTCCTTCTTCTACTTCCACAAAACTGCATCTTAATGATTGCTCTTCGCTATTATTAACCCTTAACCAGAAATGTATGTCTGTCAGATATTTGCATCCACATATCTGCCCTTAATGTTTTCTCTCTCCGACATTCCAGACTTATTTTTATGCTGTTATATTAAAAAATTGGTCCTGTTAATGCATTATTATTAAAGATTAAATGTTTAAGCTCACTATTTGGTAAATTATTAAGTGTTCTGTGTGTGCACGGGATTATCACGTTTCCGGTTAAGGGTTAAACAGGGAAATCTTTAAAACTCTTTGATCAAACATTTTCAGCTTTTTAAATAGAAGAAACCCATTTTATTAAAATGAAAAAAAAAAAACCCTTCCAATCAGCCATTACTTTGATTGTTTGTCTTCCTATATTCAGAGGTAAATTCTATGCTGAAGGATTGGAACTGAAAAAAATTGCTGTTTAAATAAAGGTGTCTTTTAAAGTAGCGATCGCCAACCTTTCGGACTTCACCTTTTGGGCCACTAAATTCACAATATTGAATCCTGTGGTCCACTAATTAGCCCAGTGGTTAGGGGGTTGAATTTGGAATTAATTAGGGGAAAGCTGGAAATTGTTTTAATCCCTTCAGTTTAGGTCTAGAATGAATATGCTATGTTTTCTCCCTCGTACTAGGTGAACGTTAGGAAATATGTATAGAATTATAGTCAAAAAACACGTTTTTTTACATACCATAACAGTGTCGCCAAACAGCTAACTCTGACAAAACCATTATCAATACAAATGTTGTAGAGCTTAAAATTCTGAGTAAAATGAGTACCTACACTTAATATTTTTGTTGAACATTAAGGTCACAATTTCAGTTTAAAGTTTTAGAGCTGTGGTCAGGGGGTTGAACAAGAATTAATTAGGAGAAAACCGGAAATTGTTTTAATCCCTTCAGTTTAGGTCTAAAATGAACGTGCTATGTTTTCTTCTCATACTTGGGTGAATGTTAGAAAATATGTACATATTTATTTTCGAAAAACACATTTTTTTTTAATTACCTTAACAATATCTCAAAACAGCTAACTCTGTAAAAAACATTGTCAATACAAATGTTGTAGAGCTTAAAATTCTGAACAAAATGAGTACAATCATTAATATTTTTCTTCAACATTAAGGCCACAATTCTATTTCAAAATTTTTCAAATCAAGAGCTAGAAGCCAGGAGAGACCAAGTTAACTTAACAATATCTCAAAACTGCGGGCTTAATATTGAACAAAAATATTAAGTGTAGGTACTCATTTTACTCAGAATTTTAGGCTCTACAACTTTTGTACTGGCAATGTTTTTGTTAGAGTTAGTTGTTTTGAGATATTGTTAAGTTAACTTTGTCCCTCCTGGCTTCAAGCTCTTGATTAGCGATTAAGGCAAAATTTTGAAATAGAATTGCGACCTTAATGTTGAGCAAAAATATTAATGATGGTACTCATTTTATTCAGAATTTTAAGCTCTACAACATTTGTATTGACAATGTTTTTTATAGAGTTAGCTGTTTTGAGATATTGTTAAGGTAATTAAAAAAAACATGTTTTTCGAAAAAAAATATGTACATATTTTCTAACATTCACCCAAGTACGAGGAAGAAAACATAGTACGTTCATTTTAGACCTAAACTGAAGGGATTAAAACAATTTCCAGTTTTCTCCTAATTAATTCTGAGTTCAACCCCCTAACCATGGGTCTAAAACTTTAAACTGGAATTGTGACCTTAATGTTCAACAAAAATATTAAGTGTAGGTACTCATTTTACTTAGAATTTTAAGCTCTACAACATTTGTATTGACAATGTTTTTGACAGAGTTAGCTGTTTGGAGATACTGTTATGGTACAAGGGCGGATCTGGAGAGTCCTCAAGGGGGGGGGGGGAGGGGGCGATTTTAGAAATTTGAAAACTCCAATCTGATGCGCGGGTCGGGGATAATTTTTTCACTGCGGGTTGTGTTACTTCTACTTTTTGCTATGAGTCAGGTTTGGGTCCGGTTGACTTCTATTTTTTGCTGCTGGTTGGATTAACATATACTTTTTTGCTGTGGGTCGCGTTTGGGTCTGGTTGATTTCTATTTTTTGCTGTGGGTCGGGTTAACTTCTACTTTTTCGATGCAGGTCGGATTTGGGCCCGGTTGACTTCTACTTTTCCGCTACAGGTCGGGTTGACTTTTACTTCTTAGCTGCGCGTTGGGTTTGGGGCAGATTGATATACATTATATCCGGTTTGGGTCAGTTTCGGATTGGGTTTTCACTACTGCGACTTGCGAGAAGGGTTCGGGTTGACCCGTTTTTTTAAAAAGAAAGTCTAAGTATTTTCGAAGATAAAAACTATATGCAGTACAATCTCCATAACAGACACGTCCAAATAATTATTTAGGAATACTTTTTAATCTCCAGAATTATGTAAAAAATACTAATTTGGCATAAGACTGCTTGTCTCTTTATATCTAAGGTGAGTTGTATTTCAGTAAAGAATGCTTTGAAACTTATTAAAAAACATACCGGGTGTCCTTAAATGGATTTTAAAATTTAGTACTTTTCGAATGGTGACAGCTATTTAAAAAAATCTTGCAGGAGGGTTATGTAAGATGTCATGAGATTTTTTACTGTGATTCTTGATTTTACTATATAATAGCAGTGATAGATGGCGCTGTAAACAATGGTCGTTAAGCCTACCTCCTCCAGGAAATTTAGCGCCTCTTGCTTCCAGCACCATCTTCGTTGCTATTTTAAACTAAAATCAAGAATCGCAGTTAAAAAATTATCAGGGGTAAAGTAAAAAACAAAAAACAAAAAATTCTGAAATTCAAAGAAAATTTTCTGAAAGGTTACAGCAGATGGGGGGATTCCCTTCTGGCACTAATTATTTTTGTTGCAGGTCCGGTTAGCTGTTTTGGATTCGGATCGAATTCAGTGTAGATTCCTGCAAGCTGGGTTTGGGTTAAGTTTTTTTTTTTTTTTTTTCAAAAATTAGTTCAGTATATTATTTCAAGTTAAAAATTATATCTATAATAATAAACGTATGTAAGTGTGCTGTTTTCTAAAGAGACCACTGCATTTTTCCCACGACTCTTTGATGAAATTCGCTCGTCTTCAACCCTTTGATGAAATTTGCGTTTCTTCTGCAACCCTTTGACGAAATTAGTGTAATTTTGCAGACCTTTGGTAAAATTCGCGTTTTTTACGTGACCCTTCTACAAAATTCGCGTTTTTTCAGCGATCCTTTGACTAAATGCGCGTTTTTAAAGCGATTCTTTAACTAAATTCGTTTTTTTTTTTCCACGATTCTATGAAGGAATTCGTGTTTTCTCCACGATCCTTTGACGAAATTCGCGGGGTTTTTTTTCGCGGCTATTTGACAAAATTTGCGTTTTCTCCGCGATCCTTTAACGAAATTCGAGTTCTTTTCCGCTGCCTTTTGAAGAAATTCGCGTTTTCTGTGATCATTCGAAGAATTTCGCGTGTTTTCCGTGGCTCCTTGACCAAATTCGCGTTTTTTTTGTGATCATGCGGCGAAATTGAAGTTATTTTCTGCGAACGATTGACGAAATAGATTTTTTATGGAGACCATTTATCAAAATTTGCGATTATTTGTATGTCCGAATTTTCGGATAGGTGAATTTTCTAAATTTTTGGAACCGAATGGCTTAACCCTGGAGCTGCGTATTATTATTATTATTATTATTATTATTTTTTTTTTTTTATTAAAATAGGTTAAAAAATTGCGCATATTTTTTATTACACATTTCAAATCTGCACACATTTTAGAGTAAAATATGTCCCAAAATCTTTGTGAAACAGTTTTTTTTAAAATAGAATTAGATCATAAAAAAAAGATTTGCTGCAGAAATTGCAGTTTTGCGCAAATTTTGCCACTTTACGTTGGTTGTGGAAATCGCGGGTTTCGCAGCGAGAGGGTTAAATTTTCGGAAAATTTGGAACATAATCACCCCTGTTCCCGACATCTATAACCCTCCTGCAAGTATTTTTTTAATATCTGTCACCATTTGCAATTTATTGAATTTTAAAATCAGTCAGTCCATTTTAGGACTAATGGTACATTCAGTAGTTACGGGATGATGGCTGAAATTAAGCATTTAAAAAAAAAAAAAAAAGCTGGCTTCAATATGTCAGTTAGAGGTTTACCTGGGCTGAAGTTATCAGGCCCAAGCCCAGGTCCAACCCACATAAAAAAAATAAAACTATTGGCCCCGCCCAGTATGAAAGCTAAAAAGTCAACTACAGCCCTGCCTGCATTTTGCAATTAAAATTATTCATAAAGTACACTTGCTTATGCTCATATTTTATTTTTAGATTATGTTCGAAATTCATGAATACAGAAAAACAACAATATTAATAACTATAACTATGACTATTTAGGCAATTATGTACGTAAACACTACGTAACAATATGGCTTAGACAATTACATTCAAATAAAAATCCAGTAAGATAATCAGTTTAGAATGAAAGAAACGGTTGATAAAAGAAAATCATAATTTTAAAGCTCTACAAAGTGAAAGAGTAAATTTAAAAAAATGCATCTCTGTAACTTATCAAATCAAATTAAATTTCTAAAGATTTCGCTAAACAAATGTACAAAACAAATATAATTTTTACGAATGACAAATAAGTAAGATTACATACCAACTTAGGCTTGGAATTTAGAGGAGTGCACGGGTCGTGGTCGGGCCAATAATGCTTATCATACGGGATGAAACGGACCAAATGTTTAGCTTTTATTCCGGGCCGAGCCCCGACCTGGAAATTTTGGATAGTGCAGGCCTCTAGGAAAAATGGAGTCCAGGCCAGGCTCGATCTGGAGCAAAAAGAAGTCCGACCCGACCCGAATCTGCAGAAAAAATTAAGATCTAAAAGAGACTCTAAAAGAGAAAAGACGTGACCCAGCTCGAGTCTCGTGGATTTAAACTGGCGCAACCCGTGTCTGGTTGGACCATCTTGGGCTCGGGAGGAAGAATTTAGAGGAGTGCACGAGCACGGGTCGTGCCAATAATGCTTATCATACGGGCTGACACGGACCGAATGTTTAGCTTTTATTCCGGGCCCTAGACCCAACCTGGAAATTTTGGTCAGTACAGACCTCTAGAAAAAATCAAATCCAGGCCAGGCTCGATCTGGAGGAAAAAGAAGTCTGGCCCGACCCGAATCTGTAGAAAAAATTAAGATCAGGGCACGACCCGGTTCTAAAAGAGAAAAGACCTGACCCAGCCCAAGTCTCGTGGATTTAAACTTGCGCGACACAGGTCGGGTCAGACCAACTTGGGCTCGGGAGGAAGAATTTAGAGGAGTGCACGGGTCGTGGTCGGGCCAATAATGCTTATCATACGGGCTGACACGGACCGAATGTTTAACTTTTATTCCGGGCCGAGCCCCGACCTGGAAATTTTGGCCAGTTGAGACCTCTAGGAAAAATGAAGTCAAGGCCAGGCTCGATTTCAAGGAAAAAGAAATCTGACACGACACGAATCTGCAGAAAAAATTAAGATCAGGGCACGACCCGACTCTAAAAGAGAAAAGACCTGATCCAGCCTGAGTCTCGTGAATTTAAACTGGCACAACCCGGGTCGGGTCGAACAACTTGGGCTTGGGAGGAAGAATTTAGAGGAGTGCACAGGTCATGGTCGGGCCAATAATGCTTACCATACGGGCTGACACGGACCGAATGTTTAGCTTTTATTCCGAGCCGAGCCCCGACCTGTAACTTTTGGCCACTGCAGACCTTTAGAAAAAATGAAGTCCAGGTCAGGCTCAATCTGGGGGAAAAAGAAATCTGGTCCGACCCGAATCTGCAGAAAAAATTAAGATCAGGGCACGACTCGACTCTAAAAGAGAAAACACCTGACCCAGTTTGAGTCTCGTGGATTTAAAGTGGCGCGACCCGAAGCTCCGTCCCAAGTCATTTCCCGTGAGGATGCATAATGTCATTTTACAAACCCTTTATTAGCCCAAGGGGGGGGGGCGATCGCCCCTTCGCCCCCCCCCCTTAGATCCGCCATTGTTATGGTATGTAAAAAAACGTGTTTTTTTACTATAAATCTATACATATTTCCTAACGCTCACCTAGTATGAGGAGAAAAACATAGCATATTCTTTCTAGACCTAAACAGAAGGGATTAAAATAATTTCCAGCTTTCCCCTAATTAATTCCGAATTTGACCTTTTTTTGCTGCCCTACCACTGGGCTAAATATCCACTTTTGAAAAGTATAAATACATATGCATAATAATGATCATATAACTTTCATTTTATTAATATGAGGTGCACTTATTTAAAGTAACAAAATTATAAATACTTACAAGAGTTAGTTTAGAAAATAAGCTTTACTTGGTTACTAAGAGTAGTGTTTACATTTCCCACTGCAGACATAAAGAAGGCTTACTTTATTTTTCCACATAGCCAACAAGAACATTCGTGTATTTGTCATAACATCTACCAAACTTTAAAAAAAAAATGCATGTCCTGTATATGAGAGAACTATTTTGCAATTGTATTCATTTTTTCATTGGTGCCATATGACCTACCTCTGTGAATTTCTTTAATTCTGGAAAGAGGTGGAAGTCTCTTGGAACGAGTTTGGAGCTTTAGAGTGAATGGGCAAAAGGTTCCTAACAGAGGTTGGTAATAATGCCTAGACCATACACACCCGAGATTCTTTTATGAATTTTAGTACCCTTTGTAATCCATGTTAATTCATATTGCTCAAAATCGTCACTTCCTCCTTTATTGACAATTGCAAAAAAAGCCTGTTCTCCATATCTACTGGTCTCAGACTGGACACCCATCTGAGCTTCTTACAACAGGCATCTTACTTCACTGCGGGAAGAAGAAGTCAAGTATACTGGAAACCGTTATATCCCAAGAGATAGTGGTAGTTTGTGATCAGAGATGATGCTACCACAAAGAGCAGATTGGATTGTGAACTCATACATGGGAGACGATTGAATTATATTTCAGTTTAAGAAATGGCTTGAGAATAAGCGACTGTATGAAGTCTTGTATATTATGTAAATAAACTATATGATTAAATATAGTTATGCCTCCTTGGGATAAATGTAGTATTAAGTAGTAGGTACAAAGATATAAAAGAAACCATTTCTTCAAAAGGCACCTCAAGTATTCAAGAATTAGGTATAAAAAATTAAAGTAAATTTTTCTTTACTATGTAAAAAGTGAACGTTTTGGTTGATTAAATGGACTTTTAACCAATATTTTTGTTTATATCTCTTTTATTGATATTATCCAGATAAAGATCCTCATTCATATCACCCAATTTTTAAAATTATATAGAGTGATAATAAAATCCGTACTTTTTTATTTGACTTTTATATGCAATTTTACTTTTATTTTTCTTAAAATTGAAGTAAAAATACTGACAAGATGCAGTCCGTGAGTAGTTATCATATGAATTATGATAAATGGTTGCAAAAAATAAGCATAACTACTGCTTAAGTTTTTAGCAGTTAGATTATCTAAAACAAGCACTTTTAACATTTCTCTCATAGCTCCTAATCTTATGAAACTAATTTATAAGCTGCTTTTTTTTTTTTTTTATCTACTTTGCTGCCTTAAATATTAAAGAGTTTTTAATTTTTCCTTTTAATTTTTTTTAAAAATAAGATTTACATCCTTTGCAAATGAATAATAACTAACATATTTTTCATAATTATCAATGTCTGCTATAATTTAAAATTTCAAAGCTAAATTCTAAAATTTCATAAAATATTATTTTTGTTTTAAAGTGCCTTAAAACTTAAAAAATACAAATAATGTTCAGATTTTTCTACAAACTACCAAAATTTTCTCGCACACCACTGTTGGTCTATGGAAAATCGGCTGGTGACCTCTTCTTTAAAGGAATATGAATGTAATTAGTAATAAGGAAATGGATTGGTGATGAAAAATAATTTTTTATGAAATTGAAACTACTCATGAAGTAAGGAAAGTATGATATTCTTACTTATTTATCAACCTTGTATATTTTATAATATATATCATAAAAAGCCCATAGAATTCTTATTTTCTTTATTTAAAACTTTTTTATATCTAACATTTATTATTTATCTTACATCTATTGGTGTGTTTAATTTTTTCACACATCAGAGTATATATTGATATGTTAGGTATATATTTACTAAGCAGTATATAGAAATTATCACAATTTGTGAATTAATGTGAAACATCATTTTTATGCTTTAACCGGGACCAAAGAAATGAAAAGTGAAAAGCAGGACAGCTTAAAATGTAGTGATTTATAAATACAGAGACATTTCATGCATTTATACCTTTTGATGTAAATTGTAGAAAAGTATTAATTCTGGTAACAGAAAAGTGAGGTTTTATTGTGTATCCATTACCAATATGGAAAGGTAGATTATTTATTCACTTAAAAAAAAAAGAGAAAAAGAGAATTTCGGTATAACTATTTAAAATTATTTGATGATCTTACTTTTTGGTATTTGTTATATAAATGTATATGTATGCCCATTTATGTATTTCATTTTCTTTTTCTTCTTCCCAGAAAAAGATACTCTTGATGTGTGGGTAAATGGGGAAAAAGTAGAAACTGCTGTAAGTACATTTAATCATCATATTTTAAACCTTTTGTCAAATAATTTATGGCAAATATAATTTCATAAGTTCATTTCACCAAGAATATTATCAGTAATTTAGTCATTTTTTCAACAGTTAATAGTCACCGAATACTTTTGTGTCTTTCTGTAAATGAACGATAAATTCTATGTACACCATAATCTATAGAAAACATATTATAGTGCACTTAGTGATTCATTATGTCTGATGTATCATAACATCATTAAATTCACTGCAAACGTTTTCTATGCTTAGATCATAATGTAATGAAATTCTTTTGTCCATCCCTGTAAACCAACTATAAATGTTACTTATTCTATACTTCCCTGTAAACCAACTATAAATGTTACTTATTCTATACTTCTGAGTAAGCATGTTGTAGTCCATCTGAGTGATGCATATAATCTCATTATGTTTGAAATATCATAGCATCAGTACAATGCACCGCAAAGGATTTTCTTCCATAATCTATGCATCATAATTCTTTTGTGTGTCCTTGTAAATGAACTACAAATGCTGTGCACTTCATTTTCAACACCGAACGATCTATAGTTAGCCTCAATAACATAAACATTTTATGTGTATATATATACATATATTATGCGTATATTTTTAGAATTCTTTGAAAAGTAATATCAGTTTTACATTTCAAATTGCAATATAAAGTGATTTTTTTCTATCCCTACTTTCCCTTCCTCAGAATTTCTGCAGGAACTCTCACGCACTCTTAATCTAGTCTGCCTTTATAAATAAGAGAGTGGCAACATATGTACAAGTCATGTTCAGATTAAGAGTTTTCATCCAAACTATGGTAACCCATACTCTAGAACAGTGGTTCCCAAACTTTTTTACTCGGGGAACCCTTTTTTGAATGAATTTCTATGACAGAGCCCCTGAAGTCTACCATTAGGGCTGTACGATATCAGAAATTTAATATTGCAATATATCAACGAGTTAATATTGATATTGGTGATATATCGCGATAACTACCTTAAATTGTGCAAAAATAGAAATATTTCTAATTTCGAAACATAAATGGTATAATAGCAGCAATTTAAGTAAAAACAGATGTAGAGAGCAACGAATCAATGTCTCATACCTATATGTTCACACAACATCATTAAAATAAGTATTTGATACCTGCTTACACTTATACCATTTGTTTCAAAGTATTTTACTTCAAAAATAGTATGTTTCCTATTTTTCCTACTCAATGCCTTATTTGCGAATAACTGAAAAAATTATAAAATACAAACTAAAATAAAATATTCTCAGAATTATGACGTTGACGATCTTATTTTAATTAGTACAGGAAAAGAGGAAGCTCGGGAAAAAAACTAAAATTAATTTAATACCACATTTCACGCTAATATGCTTGTTCAATGCAACAGAAATGTAGCTTTTCAATCTTTCTCCAAGTAATCAATTCATTCTTAATAGAAATAAGTGGTCAAGTGCGAGTGTTACTTGCACTCTGAGGTTTCCTTACACTAAATATCTGAATTATTAAAAAAGTCGTTGCTAAAAGAATGATAAGAATTTGTAAAAAACTATACAACGTATGGTTCGGTGTAGCTGTATATAGTACTATAAAAGTATGAATGGGTATACCATAAAAGTTCAAAGAGACTAAATAATATCAAATATTGCCGTTCTCTATAACTCTTTTTTTAATCTTATCCTAATCTGCTTATGATGAACTTAATTTGGTACTGACAATGAAAGTAGTGCATATTTAAACTTCATTTGGCATTTCATAAAACTAAATTCAGCATAGTAATAAACTTTTCTTTTACAGTGTATCTAAAACAAAACCCTTGTTCAAAGTCTAAACTTGGCATTGTGTTAAGCACGCTTCGAAATGAGGTCGCAAAGTTGCAACGTCACCTAGGTCCGTGCCGCGTTTTTCCAGACAGGTTTTTAATTAACTTTTAAAGACACGGGAAGCGTATTGAGAGATTCACCCAATGCAAACTTGTCGCGAATACCATAGTATTTATGTGATTAATTCTAATTAAATAAGTCTGTTTTTAGCAATTTGACGTTTATTGCTTTTATACTGCTACTGGGCATTGCATTACACAAATGTATAATTAAAAGTTGTTATCTACGCTTTGAAAACCGATGGTACATAGAGTACGCCTCCCCTGTCTATGTATGTTTAAACCGTCCTTGTCTTTAAGGGTTACTATATCGGCTAATTACCGACAATTTTTTTCAAAAATAATTATCAACAATGTTTTTGTACTTCTGCTACGAAAGGTACCAACAGCGCTCCTCAACACTTTTTCTGAATGCTCGCAAATCGAAACTTGCATGTAACGGAAAAATGCGTTTTTCTCAAAAACTATGTGACCTAGGGTAATCGCTATAATTTTCCTGCAAAGTTTATGTTAACGTCTACTACCTCTAATTTTTTCATAATTTTAGTTTGAGTAGGTTCGGATAAAGGAAAGGGGGGGGGGGTAGATGTGTTTTTGCACTACATTTTCGACGATATCTCTGAAACCTAAAATTAAAAGAAATGTATGATACCTAAAATTAAAAGAAATGTATGTATTTTTGAGTTCAGCGTTATGAAAGCTTTCATATGATACCCCACACACTATATTAAAGAATATATATATTTTTTTCAAGTAGATTAATTAGCCCTCTACATTTTTCCTAAATGTATTTGTGAATGTTTAATAATCTGCAAATATGTGGGTCAATAGTCTTTATTACTTCTCCCAATTTGAACTTGCCACGTTCCATAGTTTACGAGTAAAATGGCTATGACAGACGGACAGACAGACACTATAGGTGAAAACTGGGAAATTGAGTTAGTAGTCAGTGGCCGGTAGACTCAGTTTCATTAGTGGCCACTTTTAAAAGTTAGTGGCCACTATAATGTTTCAAACTTTCTTGGCACCTAGATAAACTATAATCGTTGTATATATACATATTTTCTATAAATCAGAGTTTTATGCCAGCCAACTATTCATGATAAGAATAGGGACACAGTTGAAATTCAAGAAAATTGATTTAAAACTACAAAATTGTTATATTAATTTTTTAGAACATATTTTTGGATTATTTGTAAATGTTCATAAACACAATTATCAATCAGATTACTGTTACTTTCTTTACATAAAAAGTTAGTAACTAAATCCAAATTCCAACAACTAGGTGTATACAAAAAAAAAAAAAAAAAAAAAAAAAAAAATCAAACAAAACACAATAAAATGCTATTTCGATTTTAGTTAATAATTAAATGTGTTAACATACCATATACATTACATACAGTGGAAATCTAAGCTGGTGAGTGTATTTCGCAGGATTAAACAGTATCTCTTGCAGAAAAATAAGCTAACTGATCAAACACATTGAAGATATTGTAATGTCCTTACCCTTTAGGGTCCAATTTTTTTTTTTTCAATTTTGAGAACAAAATTACTTTTATTTTAATAATCTTAATTGTAGCTATCCAAATAGATTTACTGATATGATAATAGGTTAAGAGTTTTTGGAGACGTTTGGAAAATCTTGTATTACAAGATGGTTTAACAGATATTACAACTTTATAATGTTTTTTGTGTTTTACCACACGATGTTCAGAAAAGTAACCTATATTTTAAATTTAAAGAGTGAAATATATGTATAAAATAAATTACTAAATGTCCAAACATAAATGAACTCATAATAAGAAAAGCATAGCCATATACTATCATTACTATGTGTAGATAGTAACAAAAGTAATTTTTAAGACAAAATAATACTTGATGAAAAGAGTATTAGTAGTAAACCAGACCCGAAAGGTAATCCACTTGCATTTGCATCCAGTGAAAAAAAAAAAAAGGAATAAATTATTTGAAATAATGTGGAATCAAAGCTGATGAATATATTTTGAATAAAACTATATTTCTTGAAAAAATAATCCAACTGAAGAGCAAGCATGGCGAAAAACTGAAATATTGAAAATACAGCTAAATCGCTGCAATCTGCTTGCATCCAGTAGGAAAAAGAATTAATCAGTTTGCTAATTAGATGTAATCAAAGTAGAGATGCATATTTCCATGAAAAAAGTTGTATTTCAGTTGGTGATCGGTAACAGATTTTTTTTATCGCCACTTGGTGAGTGGCGACTATAGTGGCGATCGATGGCCGATATTTTAATCGCCACTTTTACAACTTTAATCGCCACGTGGCGAGTGGCGACCGCTAATTTACACCTATAACAGACACAGGAGTGGTCTTACAATGGTTCCGTTTTTACTTTTTAAGTACAGAACCCTAAAAAATTACTGTAGTTATATCTTCCTACCTATTTACTACCAGAAAACAACATTGAAACCTTTAAAAAAAAATATAAATACTCAAATTCCATTTCGGAATAGTTTTATACTAATTTAAATTTTGTTTTTTGATAAATATTCATTCATAGCTGAAAAACATCAAGACAGGATATAGCAAATTCACTCCAGAAAACTTCCTTCTAACGAACTACGACAAACCACAAAGAAGAAAGTACAAAGTACAATATGAAAAAGCATTACTGACTGGGATGCCCTTCTTAAAAGCAACCAATTATCGCAGTGAATGACTGCTTTGACCGTAAGCTTTTCAACAACTTGGTCCTGTAAACGAAAGGCGGAACTTTCCCATTAGCGGGCTCCGATTAGAGGTCTGCATGGGCCGAAATTTCCAGGCCCGGGCCCAGCCCAACTCATAAAAAAAATTGGGCCCGGCCCGGTAGAAAAGTTAAAAGTTCGGTCTGAGCCTGGCCCGCAGAAAAAAAATTACTGGCCTGGAAAAAAGTTAAAATCTCGGCCCGAGCCCGAGTGAATTGCTACAAAACATTGATTTTTATGTCGATTTGATTAAAAATTTGACTCTTATGAGGAGTTCTGACCAAAAATATTTATCTTAACTTTTTTTTTCGTGTTTCTAAACGTCATTTTTATATAAGTGCCGCAGGCTGCGATATTTATTTTTTTAATGAATCGCTATTTCTTCTATGTAAATGTTTCAGTTATCATATAACATTGTTAATCCATATTCCATGCATTGAAATGTTAAGAATCTGAAAAATGCTATACAGTAAAATCTTCTAAGACTCAATTACATAGAAAAGAAAAGAAAAAATATGTTATAGACAAGTTCCCTTCTTAGCAAATGTAAACGTATTATATATTCTTTTCTTACGTATTAGTATAGTAATTTTGGATGTATCAACACGTTTTTCAGTTTAAAACAGCATTCCGTCATAGACAGGTTTCTTTTCACACATTTTACTATATTTTAATTTAGCTATATTTTAAATAATGCCGTGTGGTGACCGGCATTAAAGAATAGTCCCAATGTAACCCGTGCATGCCGTAAGAGGCAACTAAAAGGGGTTGGGCGAAAGGCTGACAACCTTTCCCTGGAAAAAAAAACCTTGTTGCGAAGCCCTTAAATACAGATCTTAGACGGACTGATCTCATGGTAAAACGGACTGGAACTGGAAAATGGCTTATGAATTTTAGAATTGGAACTTGGAATGTTTTAAGTTTATACAGAGCTGGTGCAGTGAAGCAACTACAGAGTCAGATGGATAGTTATAGACTGGACATATTGGCCATACAGGAAGTAAGATGGAAGGAGAGTGGGATAAGAGATATTGGTGACTTTACAATTTTTAATAGTGCAAGCAGAAGAAGAAACACGCATGGCACTGGATTTATGATCAGAAAATGCCTTAGAGAAAATATTATTGATTTTCACAATGTAAATGAAAGAATGTGTATCTTGAGATTGAGAGCAAAGTTTTTTAACATTTCAATAGTATGTGTCCATGCACCAACGGAAGATACCGAGGACGAACAAAAAGATACTTTTTATGAAACACTACAGATTGAATTTGATAAGATACCAAGACATGATGTTAAAATGGTAATAGGTGATTTTAATGCTAAAATTGGAAAAGAATACACTTTTGTACCAACAATTGGAAAATCTAGTTTACATGATGTGAGTAATGAAAATGGAATAAGAGCTGTGGACTTTGCTGCTTCTAACAACTTAATCATAAGTAGCACATGTTTTGAGCATAAGAACATACATAAAGAAACTTGGATTTCCCCTGATGGAAAGACAAAAAACCAAATTGACCATATTATGATCGACAGAAGACATGCTAGTGATGTTATGGATGTATGAAGTTATAGAGGTGCGGATTTAGATACTGATCATTTCCTTGTTATTATGAAATACAGACAAAGAGTTACAAGATTTCGAGATGCAAAAGGAACTAAACAAGTAAAATTTAAAACAAAAGATTTACTAAACATGCAGAGAAGAAAGGTTTATCAAAGTAAATTAACAGAAAGAATGGCTAGTGAATAGGCTGAATTTAATGAGGAAGATATAATCAATAGTAAATGGGCTAAATGCAAAAATATCATATTAAAAACTGCTGAGGAAGTAGTTGGAAAGGAAGAAAGGAGGGAAATTAATGAATGGTTTGATGATGAGTGTTGGCAACTGATTAAGGAAAAGAATAAAGCAAGAAAAAAAATGCTGAAACATAGAACAAGACAGAGTGAAAATCACTTTAAAACAATTAGAAGAAATACTCAAAAGTTGTTACGTATGAAGAAACGAGCTTTAGAGCAGAGTAAAATTTAAGAAATTGAAGACCTATCAGTATTAGGTGATATAAGCCAAATGTATTCAAAGCTTAAAGGCATCAAAAAGGGCTATCAACCACGCACCCTTTTTTGTAAAGACAGAAATGATAAACTTATTGGAGGACACGCAAATGTGACAGATAGATGGGCAGAATATTTTGAAGAATTGTTAAACAGGCAGTCAAATGACGAAAGAGAAATACAATCTAATCATAATGATTATGACATGAATGAAGAAAACTGTGAACCACCAACTGTAGAAGAAGTAAGGGATGCTATTACAAAATTAAGAAATGGAAGAGCACCTGGTGAAGATTTGATAAGTGCTGAGCTTTTGAAATATGGTGGAGAGAAGTTGGTACAAATGTTACATGATCTAATAGTAGAGATTTGGCAGAATGAATATATACCAAATGAATGGAATGGTGCTATTATTATCCCAATTCATAAAAAGGGAAATATCTTAAATTGCCAGAATTATAGAGGCATAGCCTTATTAAATGTTACATATAAAGTGTTGGCAAAGATTATTGCAAAGCGATTAGAACCGTATGCTGAAATGGTGATAGGTGATTATCAGTGTGGTTTTAGGAAAGGAAGATCAACAGTGGATCAAATCTTTAGTATCAGGAACATCCTTGAAAAATTCTATGAACAAAATATTAATTTGCACCAATTGTTTGTTGATTTTAAACAGGCCTATGACAGTATAAGCAGAAATAAGTTATTTGAAATATTAAAGGAATTTAAAATACCTGATAAAATAGTTAAGCTTATAAAATTAACACTGGAAAATACAAAAGCTAAAGTTAAGGTACAGGGAAGACTTTCAAGAGAATTTGCAGTGAATTCAGGTCTAAAGCAAGGTGATGTTCTCTCGACAATTCTTTTTAATTTATGCCTGGAGAAAATAATTAGAAGTATTTACAACAACAGAGGTGGTACTATTATGAATCGCTCCCTCCAAATCCTTGCATTTGCAGATGATGTTGATATAATTGCTAGGAATAAGAAAGTCTTGATTGAAACATACAATAAATTAGACACTGAAGGAAGAAAACTAGGCCTCGTGGTTAATAAAGAAAAAACAAAATACATGAAAATGGACCGAATGAAATCACAGGCAACAGCAGCTTTAACAATAAATAATGAATTACAATTTAATGAAGTAACAGAATTTAAATATTTAGGATCTACGATCACCTGTGATAATATGGTAGAAGCAGAGATTAAAACCCGACTTGCAGCAGGAAATAGATGCTATTTTTCTCTTCGAAACATTCTAAAATCATCTCTAATATCTCGTACATCCAAACTTAAAATTTACAAAACTGTTATAAAACCAATAGTAATTTATGGTAGTGAGACCTGGACCACTACACAAAAAGATGAAAAGCTACTTATCACTTGGGAAAGGAAGATCCTAAGACAAATTTTTGGACCTATTAAAGAAGACAATACATGGCGTATAAGGACAAATATGGAGTTAGAACAGTTATATAATGAAAAAGATATAATAAATACTATAAAAATAAGAAGAATGCAATGGTTAGGCCATCTAATCAGAATGAGGGATGAGCAAAGCACAAAGAAGATTTATAGTGGTAATTTAATTGGAAAAAGAAGTATTGGTAGACCCAGGAAGAGTTGGATAAAAGAGATAGAAAAAGATCTTGCAGAAAACCAAATTATAAATTATAAAGTAAAGGCCAGAAATCGGAAGGTCTGGAGAAGTATATTGAGGGAGGTCAAAATCCTACATGGATTTTAGCACCATTGTGTAAGTAAGTAAGTAAGTATATTTTAAATAGCGTAGAAATTTACTATTCTTTAGATGAATGGCACAAATCACCAATTATTAGCTTAGCAATAATGACAATGGCATGGAAGGCTTGCTAAATTTTTGCCATTGTCTGTGCCAATAAAATTGTATTGACCATATGTTACCACTCTCTTATTTATAAAGGCACACTACCATGATCTAATCCATTTTATGTATTATATACATTGTTATGCTAAACCATACTAGATGTATATACATTGGAATTTATATAATCGCCTTAAAGGGATGTTCTTAATTCTAAAATGCATTATTTTTGTATCTTTGTCTTTCTAACAGGGAGAATTTGTAGAAGATGGAACAGAAACACATTTTGCCCTTGGTAACTATCAAGCATATATTAAAGCAGTTAGCAGTGGAAATAAAAGAGAAGGCATTATACATTCTTTAATTGTGGGTGATACTATAATTCCTGAAAGTGCTGACTGATAATTGTTTGAACTGATGAATTTGGTAATATGTTAAATATGATGAAAGATGCTTTCATCAAATGACAATATTGTAATTAACTACAAGGATAGTTTTGTTATTTTATTTTTATCCTACAAGTTAAAGAGCATGATGAACATAAATTTTAAGATACCCCTTTAAGACTATTTTCTTAGTCTTTATATTTTATAAATATTTTGATGCTGAGTTTTGCACTGTTGGTGCCGTAATATCTGGCAAGAGAGGACATTTTCTTTTGAAGTATGTGAAAGAGATTGTAATATATAGTGTGTAGACAAATTCTAGTCAGATGGTTATTTTTATATAGTCACATTCTGGTACAAAAAAGAAAAGGCTGAGCTCTGATATTTCATATTTTGCAATTATGCTTGCTATAATTGTGTTAACATTCTTAAATATGTTAATTGGTTCATGATAGATCAAAAAATCCTTTTGATTTTTCAAACATAAAATAAAGCAATTATTACACAAAAATGTGATTTAATAATTATTTTAATGACATAATGTGCATATAAAATAATTCTTTGAATTTTATTAGTGTCTCTAAAGAACATATGGTATAACTTTTAATAACTATAATAATTAAAAAAAACTGCAATATTATTGTGCAGTAAGCTGCTAATGTTTTTATATTTCTTCCCCTGAATAATTTTAAAATGTGCTCTACAGTCTGTTTTTCATTCATATACTCTCTTGAGTTTATTTTCCATGTCTTTGGTATGTATTGTCTGTATATAACTTTTTCTGTTTTTTTATTTCAATCATTTTTTACACTTTCTGTTCATTCAAAAATAAATTTCAGCACTGTTTATTTAATCATATCAGTACAGAATAAATAAAAATGGAAATTAGAAAATAAAATTTTCTAATATTGTGTAAACTACAATGTATTTTAAAGATAATTATTCTTACTTTTAGTTTATGTTAGTGTGAAATAGCTGAGCAATCAACTGTCTATGTGTTTCTTCAACAAATTAGTACTGAAGATGCTATCCAAAATCCCCAGATATTCATCAAATTTATATAAAAATATATGCAGTTCGTCTGGTACAAATTTATTGGTATTAATACACAGCATGCTTTACTGGATAGAAATACTCCTCATGAGTTTATGTAAAAAATATACTATATATAGAAAACAGAATATTGGTTTTTGATCTAAAATTAGCAAAAATATTGCAATAAACCATACAAAAATTCTTATTAAAATCTATTTTATATGCTGCACCATTTATTTTATAAAAATTGCATTATGTAATAAAAATATTGTATAAAGTAAGTTTTCATTTGAAAAGAAAATAGTTACTAATCCAAGAACACAAAAAGTTATAATATGTAACCCAGATTATTTTGAATAACATTTTATTTGTGGTCACTTTTTAACAATAATGCATACATTTGCCTAAGAAGACATTACTATCATTAGAAATATTTTGATCATTGGTCTTTTCTGCCATTGGAGAAATTCTTTTTTGACCTCTTACATAAAATTATCACTAGTCTTCTGTGGTGTTGATGTGTCAGTAATATCAAGAACGAATTTAGTTATTAATCGTTATGTTCCTGTGATAGACCTTTTAAATATTTTTCTCCAAGAGAGTATTAACAATTTTAGATCGCGCTGAAACGCATCTCATTCATAATTAACATCATATTTGACAAAATTGTTAATTTACTGATTAATTCAAAACCTCATGTGACATGAGGTTTTGAGGTTATTCTCTTTATTACTATTATTTTTGGAATCGGGAGTTTCAATGGCAATCTGTATTATTTCATCTTTGCTTACAGCTTTATCAAATAACAATTTATCAATATTTGCAAACAGTAGATCATCAAATCGTTCTCTGATAATTGTATATGACAATATTATGTTGTTGGATAATTTGGTTGAATTAAAGAATACAGGATCTTAGTTTAATGGGCAAACAGTTTTCAAATTTCATTCAAAATATATTATTTTAATTCAGTTAAGGCTAATCTAAATAAATAGGCATCAGTGTTTTATAATTAAATTTGTCTAAAAAGTGGAATGTTTGCTTTATGCAGCATATTTTATATGTAGCAACCAGGGTTCGTAAATATCATATTTTCGAAAATATCAAAAATATCTGATATTTTCGAAGCAGCCAACTTATTGCTGATAATAAATGTTTTTGAGCATAATATAGATTAGAAACTAAATTATATTGCACTTAACATGAAAACTTAATCAAACAATATTCTAAAAAAGCATTTATATATTTTTATATTTTTTTTTCTGGTTTTTTTTTTTTTCCCCATTTAGAACAAAATTGAAGATAACTAATTGAAAACAATAACAATTTGCTTTATACACTTATAAAAAAACTAAGTATAGGATTCAGTATCAAGATCAAGTATAAAAAAATAAAATATTTTTAAAACAAATACAAAAAAATTTTTTAATTGAAAAATTTTAACATAAATGTAAGTATAAAATGTCTTATTTCGTATTTCCTAACATGTTGTATAGTTTAAACTCAACTGAACCAAAACTGGAGAAAATATTATTTTCTAATGAAGCTGTATTTAACTGCTTATTTAAATTAGTCAGTTTATCTTTCTTCAATGGTTGTTCTGAATTAATTATGTCCCACATAACTATTAGTTCAACATTTAAAAATAAAAGCTTCAAATCCAAAGCTTGAAAAATATATTTGTTTTTTTTTTTGGCTAAAAAAGTCACATCCAAAAGAGATGAAAGTTCTTTATCAGATTCACACGGTCAATAATAGTTGAAAATTTATTTCATTTACTCTGAAATATTACAAACTACGGCTGAAAATATAAAAAATATCTTGTGCACATTCATATTTTGATAATAAATATCAAATGCAGAAAATATGAAACATCTTGATATATTGAAAATAAATATCAAGTATATGAAAATATCAAAAATTTTGATATTATATAAATAAATATCAGTTATATATCATAATATATATCCACTGATATATATCAATGAACCCTGGCTATATATAAATGATTATTTAAATTACATTTCATCTTTCAATGGCTGTTCTGAATTAACTGTCTCACATAATTATTAGTTCTACATTTAAAAATAAAAGTTTCAAACATAAAGCTTGGAAAAAATTTCTTTTCTTCTTTTCCTAAAAAAGTGATTGCCAAAGGCAAAAAGTTCATTATCTACAGAATGACACAGTCAATAGCAGGTAGAAATTTCATTTACACTTGCTTTGAATGCAGAAAATATAAAAATTATCTTGCTCGGTGATATTTTGAAAATAAATATAAAATATACAAAATATCAAACATCTTGATATTTTGAAAATAAATATCAAGAATTTGAAAATATCAAAAATCTTGATATTTTAAAAATAAATATCAGATATATATCATGATATATATCCATCGATATATATCAACGAACTCTGGTATCAACCATACCTTGGTCTAGCATAGAGATGGCAAACCTTTTCACATGTTTCCAAAAAGTACTTTACATGACAATGGCTTGCTAGCAACCACAATGTTAAGTGAATCAAATAATAATGAATCAAACCTCCTTGAAATTTTGCTATTAGGATTAAAATTTTTGTGTAACATGCATCTAGGTATTATATTTTAGCAAGTGATAAAAAAGTATGATTACTGTTGTTGAATCTTAGATGCCAAATATCATTTCTAAGGTCATACTTAGTTACTATTAATAAAAGGATAAGTGAACTGGAGTCATATGACAAGCAGTTTCTATTTTATGTATTTTTTTTTTCTTCTGAAAATAAGAACTTCAAAGTATGGGGGAAAGGGAAAAAGTGTCCCAATGGATAACTTTACATATCTTAAAGTTAGCATATGCTTGCTATAACTTTACATATTTTAAAGTTGGCATATATTTATCATCAGCATTTTTACTTATAAACAACCAATCTAATTTAGACTAGCTGACTGACCTTCCCTAGAATCTTTAGAATCAATAGCGTGCTGAAAATATTCTGGTGCATGCCATATATTTGTCAATCCTGGTCTAGCAATTATATCAAGAAAGCAGTATTAGGCAATAGAAAATATTGAACATTCTAGACTAGCCATACTCAACCTGCGGCCCGAGACACTTGAAATGTGCATAAAAAGTATTTTAAGACGACCACTGTTGTTTTATAGATTTTCATGGGAAAGCAAAATCTGTCGTGACATTTATAAAACATCTTCAATTCCGTTTCCTTAGTCAAAAGTTTTTTTGCACAAATTTACACTATATATTTCTACAAAAAAAAAAAAATAAAATAAAATAAAACATTTTTCCCATGAGCAAAAGTGACCGATTTATTAGAGTTTATTAGACTTCACCTGTTTTTTTTTTCTTTAGAACGTGGATACTCTGCACTGTTACATTATTGCGTTTTATACTTATTACATAACTAATATTTTTATTTTTTTAGGGTTGCAGAAAAATAATGGCATCAAAAAAGTGTTACATTTCTATTTCCAAAGAATAAAACTTCACAGCATATTTCTACAACATTTGCAACCAGAAATCTACCACAAAGTTTATTGTTTGGAAATAGAACTTCTTCCGCAACAAATGTTTAACCCTACTGTTAATATTAACTTTGTTATAATGCTTTATTATGCTATTTAAGTTATCTTACTGTTTTAATTATTCTTTTTTATACCCCTTTATAAGTATAGTGCGGCCTGCCTAACATAGCAAACATAAGTTTGCGGCTCACCAGAAAAAAAAGGTTGAGTATGGCTGTTCTAGACTTAATAGCAAGGAACAGTATGTCAAATCAAATTCACTTATATTAAATTCACTTTATTCTTACAGATTTAAACTTCTAGGATAAAATATTTATTAAATTAAATTATTCAGTAAAGTTATCAATAATTATCCAGATCTTATTGCTTGCCATTCAATAAACTGGCTTTTTTTTTTCCTTCAAATCTGTATGTTGGTTATTTGACACTCTTTTCTAAAACAATATCACTTTCATCTCCATCCACACTTAATGAGGAGTATGTTATCTGTTTTGAATAGTTTTAGGTTTTTATAAAAGTTCTTATTTAGTCAGTTCACATGGAAATGCAATTTTATCTTTAAATATTTTGCAATATTATTCAGAATGCTCATACTTTTTTTTATATACATCGTACATATACTTTCTTCGGATTTTAAATATAGAAAACAATTAAAATATGCATTTAAACTTAGACCTGAAGGTGCCTTGCTCTATGATAATAGGTTGATCACTTAGGCTATAGAAATATATACAGATAACATCTAAACAAAAAAGTTGATCAGTTTTCTTAAAATTATTCTTTCAAAAATAAAAGTTTATATAATATAGATATGATAATTCACAAGTGGAAAAATGATGCATAAGAATTTTTCAACATTTTACTTTCATAGGCACTAAACATGTTAACAGCACAATAGTATTTATTTGAAGAGAGTTGAAATTGCATTTAATTATTGGGTATTAAAAGGACATAAGCTATTTTTTGATATAGAATATAAAAATTTCCACTTCAGTAGTAAATGTTAAAGCATAATAAAATATTTATTATTATGGCATTTAATATCTTAAGATATGTTTCACCTTTTATAAGCAATTTCATGACCTTAAATTCTTAATGAAAATCTATTTGGCTTTATATAGTGCTCAATGTTTCAAATAATTGTACGATACATTTGAGAAAATTTTTGCATTTAATGCACTGTTATACTTGCATAGAATTTACTTATAAAAAATACTTTTGTTAAATTTTAGTCTCAAGTAAAATTCTTTTTAAGTTTTGTAAGAGAAATTTATTTATCTATAAAAAATAGTTGATAAATACTTTGCTAGGAACTGAATTTAAATACTTTTACTTTGGAAAGGGACAATTATTTTCTATTTAAAACTCTATTAATATTTTTCTCAAAATGAACTGCAAATGAAGTCATATATGCATCACTGTTATGACACATCTAAGAATGTATTAAAATTCAGATGTCAAACTCTATTTTCATCATTGTTATAAAATATATTTGTTGTATATTAGACATATCATGTTTGTGCTTAATATTTATAGAATTTCTCTGTTATAATAAAAGATTACTTTATTTGACATACTTAATTTTGTTATTATTGATTTCTAATAACTAAAAAGAACTAAAAACCCTGAAATTATAAATACCAGATGGTGACTTTGCCAAACCTGGGCTATAAATCACAAGTTATGGTCACGCTGCGCTGCCAGTTTCTCCTTAGTTTAACATACTTACTTATTTTATAATACTGATAATGTTACTTTATTGTAGGGGACAAATGTTTATTATTACATCACATGTTGATGGACTAAAGAAATACCTAAAAATTATTTTTAAAAATCATAAAAAATGAGTACAGTTTTGAATAAATTTTATCTGTAAGCACATTTTGTTTTATTTAATTAAGTGATTAATTATGCTAAAATTAGTAGCAAAGGTATATGCAATTAAAGCAAAATTAATTGTGCTTAACATCTAGTTGTCTTTTTGTGTTTAATGCTAATGAAAGATATGTTTGTGCTTTATAATGTAGATAGTAGGGCCATTCTGTGCAGCAATTGAGGGCATTTTTAAGAAACTAGATATATGCTTTCTAACCAATTAACATTATTATACTGATAAATATTTCTTTTCTCTTTAAACAATTATTGCCCCCCCCCCTCCCCCCCCCAAAAAAAAAAAAAATCAGAGTTTATATAAATTTTAGAAGAAAAAAATTTAAGAGCTTAAAATAAATCTGTTATGAATAATGTATGGTGCAATAATGCATCATTCATAATTTTCATTTCTAAATAACACCTTTTCCCTGACAATGAACTTTAAACATAATTTAATTAAGTAGAAATGATCATATAAAAGATTAAACAAAAACCTAATTTGCAGAACAAATTAAAAAAACAAAATTTATTTCCTAAATTGTTTAAGCCCGAGAAGGGGCAGATATTGAGATATTTTATTCAATTCGTTCTACATTTAATGTTAAATTTTTTATAACCAATAAGTTAAACCAATTGAATATTAAAAAATAAAAATGAAATTCATACAATATAATACTTTAAACACCTATATACTTAGATTCCGTTCAAATGAAATCGAAATAAATCTTAGACTTTTTTTTAAGTTTCGTATTTTGCATGTATCTTATCATATTACATACAATCGTCATAAACATAATGCAAAATCTGCAGTACAAATATTTACAACTTAAAAATGGAAAAATTCTAAGATTTATTTCGATTTCATTTGAACGGAATCTAAGTATATAGGTGTTTTAAGTATTATATTGTATGAATTTCATTTTTATTTTCTAATGTTCAATTGGTTTAACTTATTGGTTACAAAAATTTAACATTAAATGTAGAACGAATTGAATGAAATATCTTAATATCTCCCTCTTCTCGGGCTTAAACAATTTAGGAAATAAATTTTGTTTTTTTAATTTGTTCTGCAAATTAGGTTTTTGTTTAATATGTCAAGTTTTTTAATAACTACTGCATTCAAACGAACACATTTCAAAATTAATGGAGGGTATCATCATCAGGCTTTGATTTGTGCGATATCGCATCACAATTTGTGATGTAATTTACCTGTGTATGATTCAAAAATTTTCACCAGTGCAGTAATGAATATTGCTGTAGTTTGCACGAAAAATTCCAATCTGAACATAAAAAATCTGCTTGAAAATGTCATTTTTATTTCCACTATGACGTCATATTCATCTTCTTTTTAATTCTTAAAAAAACTCTTTCAGTTTCATGTTTCACGTGAAAATCATTCAACTAAAAATAGGCAAATTATTATTACGGCTTTTGAATTATTTACAACAATGAAAAAAAAATTTTTAATTTTATTACAAAATGTCTGTTGAAACTCAATGGAAAAAGCGAAATTTGGAATTATTAAGAAAAATATTTGAATAATGTATATAAAAATTAGTTCATGTTACTCTCTAGATTATAATCCATCTATATGCAAAGGCATTTTATGATCCGTTTTCACCCTAACGTCTGGCAAATGTTTTTACATTTTGAATTTGTAATATTATTAGAATTAGCAAAGAATTAAAAATGAGTGGCATCAGGGACAAAAAGGTGGGAAGAAAAAATGAAAAAGTTACCATCTCCATAGGCTTTTCTATGTTAAATTAACATTGAGAAGTGACACTGGAAATAAATAAGTATTGCGCTGCCGCGCAATACTTAAATATTACATATACAAGCAACTTTTTTCCATCAGCTTGATTTTCCTCTTTTTTTTGTCCTCTCAACATAACTGAAGTGTGTTTATGACTTCAGCTCATCTCCCTGTCTGCATTATAACTTTTGTAAATACAGTAGAGTCTCTAAAATCCGCAATCTTCCGAAATCCACTTGCATTTCAAAACGTAAGCAATGAAAATAAAATTATTTTTTAACATAAATTTATGAGAAAATAGTAATGACACTGAATATTACGCAAATGAAACGCTTTTATTTCACAGAAACCTACACACAACGAAATGTAAAACAATAGAAATTGATGTGAAGAGTAAACAAGCCCACAAAGGTCTTAATAATGGCACTATCTATCGGCCACTATAGAAAGTAGTGAATTAATTTATTTTATATTTCATGTAAGGTTGGCAACACTCATTTCATTATTATTTTGCATTTGCTTTGAGTTGTATAGACCAACAGCAAATAATGACTGTTTAAAGAATTCAAAAGAAACTTCATCAAGAGAAAATGAAAGTTCTCAAGCAAAGAACTATACAAGAAATGTTTAAAAATTGTAATAAAAAATAATTTTGGGTATTAAAATTATAATGTACAGGTAAGTAAAAGGGATTCAAGTTTTGATTTGCTTAGATTGAATTATTACAAGCTGTTCTTGTAAATCGATACAGGTAAGTAAAAAAAGAAAAAAAAATAATCAAGAATCTGCAAAACTCTAAAATCCGCACAGCCTCCAGTCCCAAGCTGTGCGGATTGTTGAGACTCTACTGTATACTTAGCTTACCATTGACACAATCAAATGACACAATATGTTATAAAATTGATAAGATGCTCTATAAACTTTTTTAATTAGTATACCTTCCCCTTAGTTGCAAACTCAATTTCTATATCTGCCCCAAGTAGCACTTCAAATCGTTAAAACCCCATAAGAGATATTATCAAGTATAGCCTATTTTCGATAATCATGAGTGCAGACATATGTTCAATGTATTGCCACTTTTCAAACCTTATAATTTCTTGGCTACTTCAAATCCCAATTAAATTCAGAAGTAACTTGCAACACATGGCCCAATTATCAAGTATTTATAACTTTTAAATCTTGGAGAGAATGAACACGTAACCTACACTAAAAAGAAAGTGGTGATCTTCTCTTAGAACTTTAAATTCATGCAGATTGCTATGAACTACTCTTATGAACAGGCACGAAATTGGGATTGTTCAGATTGACACTGGCAGGTTCCACTACCACCTTGGATGACTGTGATCACCATCTAATATGTCCTCTATGCCCAATAAAGCAATGTATGAACGAACTGTATGTGTTTTCTAAGTAAGCATGTCGCCAGCCATAACTCCAAAACCTAGTTTTATATCATATATATTTAATTGAAGTTTATTGAAAATGCAGAATGTAGCATTTGTGGTTCATTTACAGGGTTGCTCTTAAAAGAATTTGGATACATATCTAAGCAATAATTATTTAAAGTACATTTTAATCATTTTACACTTTTAACAATGCTATATTCATAATTGTCAACCCCCCCCCCCCCCCAAAAAAAAAAAAAAAAAAAAAAAATTGAACATAACTTGAACCAGAGAAAATATTCAATGAATGTTTGTTTCTATGTAGTCTTTTTACTACAAAAAAATGGCAGCTATGATTAAAACATAAAGTTCATATATTTCAGTGAAGTGCACATTAGTATCTTAGCAGGGATGTTCTCATCAAGGGAGGCTAAGTTTCCTTCATAAACTGCTTTAAAATTAATAAAAGTTGAATTAAAATACTATTGGTATGACATATAATATATGTCTATTTTAATTTCTTTTGAGTAAGACATATTGGAAGACAATATTAAATTAAATACCGAAACAACCCAAATAGTTTATAAAACTTTTGAGATTAAATCTTTACATAATTTTTTTCTCATTAGTGCTGTGTCATTTTGTGACAGCACACTATTATTCTGTGCCATGCAATTTTTCAAGTATGCCTTCTGCTTTTATTTTATCTTTTGCGCTGGAATAAACTCTATATGTTCCTAGTTAGTTGGTGGGGAGGAGATATTTTAGCAATTACAATTTTAATTCCCATATCCTCCTGCCTACTACGATGGTCATAAGCCTTAACAGATCATGATTTTGCGTGAACTACTGAGCTTTTTTTGTTACCCCTGCTCTCTATCCTTTTCAATACTTTAATTTGAGAAAGTGACTTGGTCCATGGGTATACACAGAATGTTCGTTAGAAGGGAGGAATAGATGGTTAGATCTACCTTCAGCCACAAAAAAAAAAAAAAAAAAAAAAAAAAAAAGTGATAATAATAATAAAAATAAATAAAACAAGAAAAAAAATCATGCATATGGCATAGATTATAAAGCACTTTCCAACACTCCCTGGAAGCTTTAACAAAACTTCGTTATTTAGGGAAATAAGGTAAATAAGATATTAAGTAAACATAATTTTGCTTTCAGCAATTTATACTAATAGATGAAAACATACTTGGATACTTTTGTACAGCCCTGTAGTTCACCTAGTATCTTTATTACATGCCACTATTTAGCTAAAATTTAATTCAAAATAAAACACTCTTAAAACTACTGAAATCACATTTCCAGAAATTATCATCCATAGACGGCATGTATCCAATTCTTTGTGCGACCCTGTATATCATTTTATCAATATTCTACAAACATTTCTTAATAAACTAAATGCAGTTCAGCATAAAAATGCATAACTCAGTTAAAAATCACCTTTAAGCAATTTGTGCTCATATCCAGTAACCCTTACGAAATCTTTTGTATAGCCCTGTATATAAATTTTACACTGGTTATCAAAAATTAAGGAAAAGTCACAAAATGCTAATTTTCAAATACGCGAACACTCAAAAGGAAATAATATAATTCAAGTAATTACTATCTCTACAACACAGCTAGTCCATATAACATCTTATTCATGTCACAAATGTCACAGTCACTACGGTGAAGCAAAAAAATAGGAAATTCCATACATCTCATTATGAGTCTCAAATGATCACTATATGTGACTCCACTAAGATGTCACTGTGACTTTTGCTTTGGGAGAGTCACCATGTGATTTTACAATGTAGTTACATTGTGACTCTCATGTGACTGTCATTTGTAGACTCAATTTCAAAGTCATCATGAACGCTGCATTGTGATAAGTTACCAAATAATGTCACATTAAAGTCACATGATGACATTCAGGTGACAGAGAGACTACTGTGAAGTCACCATTGTGCTCTTTTGGGAAAAGTCTCCATGTGACTATAATATGATATTATTTGGTGACTTATCGTAATGCAACGTTCATGATGACTATGAAATTGAGTCTCAAAATGACAGTCACATGAGTCACAATTTAACTACATTGTAAAGTCACCTGGTGACTCGTCACAAAGCAGCAGTCACATTGACTTCTCAGTGGAGTCACATATAGTGATCATTTGAGACTCATAATGAGATGTATGGAATTTCCTATTTTTTTGCTTCACCATAGTGACTGTGACACTTGTGACCATGTGTGACATGAATGAGATGTTATATGGGCTAGCTGTGTTGTAGAGATAGTTATTACTCGAATTATATTATTTCCTTTTGAGTGTTCATGTATTTGAAAATTAGCATTTTGTGACTTTTCCTTAAATTTTGATAACCAGTGTAGCATTTTTACACACCATATAGTATGCATAAATATAGGAAAACATAAAAGTGCATATCATAATTGAAAATGCATTTCCATCAATCACCGCTAATGTACATTACTTCTGATTAGGGTGTCAATGATTTAAATCAGTTGATTTAAATCAACGATTTAAATCATGATTTTAATCAAGTGATTTTTTTTAAAAAATCATTAAGCGTGTAAGAGCTGGTTTTATCAGAATCATGTTGTATTCAAAAAAATGTTTTCCCACGCTCAACAACTCGAAATTTTCTGACACATTTTTAAAAGTAAAAACATTAAACTTGTTGACGTGATTTTCGAAGAGAGTTATATGTATGCGACCTGTGTATTTATTTTTCGTTGAATTAATTAGAACTTGATTTATAAGCAATTAGTTTCTCAGTATGTCCTTATTTTTCGTTTCCAGCCCTATCCCTTCGGTAAATTCGGTTCAAAATGCTCACTCTGACAGCATTTTTAGGAATATATTCTGCCTTTATCAAAAAATCGACCTGTTCGGCACCTTATATAGTTTCTAAAGAAGGAAACCTGGCATTTGATTGCATTTGAGTTATCAGTTTGGAAGAGATTTATGTTGAATTATGGAAGTTATCGTGTCCATAAAAAAGTGATATAGATAAATGTATAAAGTTCTTAATTGGTGGGGGGGGTTCTAGGGGTCATAATTGGTGTAGATCTGCAAAAATTTTCAGAAATTCCAACATAGGGGAGAATTTAATAGGTAGTATTTCTTAAGGAATCTACTTAAAATGATATTTGTGAATACTAACAAATCTTAATCGTAATGCCCTAACATTTTGTATAAACAATACCATGAGTGCCATGATTAAAAAAATGGATTTTCATTATACAGAGTAGAAAACGTTAGCTCCGTGGAAAGAATAACATTTACGCCAGGATGCAATCTTGAGTGTAACACACACGAATAAAGAATTTGTAAAAGATTAAAAAGAAAAAACCATACATAACAAGGATTCATAATAAATCAAACATTTATAACCTCATTCTTTGCTCAAAAAGTGTAATTTTCCTAGTTACTTACAATGAAAACAATTTGTATACATTATGTACACAAAATATAAAAATAATGAGGTATCTGATCTCAATACTACGAGATGAAATTAGAAAAAACATAAATTAAATATTTATAGAGGAAAATAACAAAACCTTATGTATGAAAAATAATATGCTGATTGCCCCGGTAACGCCACCGATTTCCAGTTTATTCTCCATTCAGTGACATAAGACTCACCAGGTCTGTCATAAAAAGTAAATACGATACTTTAAATGTACGGATCCTTAAATATATGTTTAACCGATGTACCCTTATACGTATATTTTAAGGTATTCGTATTTCATAGAGACGTATTATACGTATATCGTTTAAACGTATAACTGAAATACGTATGTTATTGGGAGCACTACTTTATACATCACCCTCCTGCAAGAATTTTTTAAATATCTGGTCACCGTTTGCAAGTTATTGAATTTTAAAACCAGTCAGTCCTTTTTAGAACACCTGGTATATATATAAAAATTCAAATTTAAGATAATTTATTGAAATGGTGTACCAAACACACAATATTAAAAATTTTTCCTTTGTTAAATTTACAAATAAAGAAATAATGGTATAAAGCTAAATTTTTAAATTGATTGTTGTATTTAATGCAACTTATCATCTTGTGCTGAAGACATTTCTTTGATAATTTTAAAAATATTATTAGTACTAGTTCTTACTTTCATGAAATCGTTGTTGCTTCTCGTAACACATCATTTTAAGATAGCATCTATTAGATGAATTTAATTTTTCTTGAAGAAACTCAATTTTTTTCTATTTATGTGTTTTTAAGATTCCATTTTTTAAAGTTTTGCTATAGCTTTTTCTCTGTAGCATTGTATTCACGGCCATAGTTGGTGTTAAATGGCAACAATTAGTTTCAAGTATGTGAAAATTAAAACCCTTTTTTTCACTAAAATATACCATTTTAGTAAACTTTTCAAAAAATATTTACACTAGATTAATTTTAACACAATTATTCTAATTGGCAAATAAATCATATTGTATGTAAATTTCCAAATGGGCGAAAAATATCCATACCAGGATTCGAACCAGGGATCTCCTGGCTGAAGCCGCCAGTCCTCTACCATCTGAGCTATCCCGGACGAATAATCTGGTGGAACTTTTTCACCCAGCTAACCTTAATGATTATAACATCTGGCCAGGGGCGTAGCTACGTGTTCAACGCCCTGGAGCAAGTAAAGTTTGTGCGCCCTCTTGTCACTCAAAAAAGTTCTGGGCAATTTTTTTTTTTTTAACCATTTGGAAAAATGGTTATTGTCCTTGTCAGGGCAATCAAAAGCATATCTGAAGCTTTTGATTGGTTTAATCTGCATTTTATTCGTTTTCTGATCGGTCTATACAGTAATCTGTATTTCCCTTTAATTTCAACAGAGATGGATACCTTCTGTTGCCACTATAACAAAAAAGTAATAAAAACTACAAAAAAAAAATTAATAACTCAGAAACAAATTGAGATACAGCTTTCAAGCAAATTGCATTTAAAAGTACATTTTTTTCTCTATACGACGTTGTAAAAAGTAATAGTGTGGGATGTTTAGAAGTTTAAGAATGAAATTTCATTTAAAATTGAATAAATCTGACGATGGAAAAGCCTTTTCCCGGACAGCCAATGAAATGCTTCGATAATACGTAAGTTTCAGGTGGATAATGCGTACGAGTCGCGGCGATTTTTCTCGCTTGGAATTTTTACGTGTAATAACACTATTAATGTTTAATTCATGGCGTACGTAATGTATGATCAACTCCATGCGATTTTGTATGTCCTAAATTTTAGTCTTTGAAAAAATCCTTTTCCAAATGGTCGTTGTAATTTGTTAAATTGCTTTTTTTTTTTTTAAGTTTAAAATTTACATACTCTTCTTAATTCGATATAAAACCTTACTTTTATTTGAAAGTCAAAGAATTTTAACAATTTATTAAATATAAATAATTAAAAATAAATAATGAAACGAATTGTAATTCTTTAAGTACGTTGTACCTAGCAATATTTTTTGTGAATTGGGCGAGATATTCGTTTTAAATGCGCCAATGGCCCAATACAATCTGCCACTCTTAATGTCTGTTTTTCTTTTCAATGTTTCGAAGCATTGTGGAATATCAATAAAAAACACCCATGTGTCAAGAATTTATTTATTTATGCCACTTTTCGCATATGCATGAAACACTTTTTGTGTTTATTAGTTCCAGAAAATTCAAAGTATCATAACTCTGTAAGTTTTGATCGTTCAAAAAATAAATTTTTATTATTTTACTACCTGTACGGAGATTTTTTCGAAATATAGAACCCAAGGACCGAACAAAAAAGTAAAGCTCGTAACTTTTAGAAAATAACTCTTTTGATATAAATTACTTTTAAGAGGACAAATAACAACTTTGAAACTTTTCTACTATTGGAACTATATTTCTACAGCTAATGGTTTAGAAAATTAGCCAATAGACAACGATAAAAGTTGATACCATGGTTCTGACTGGCTTTTGACTAATCTGAGCAATTTGGCTAATTGCTGAAGAAAAGCTAGCCAAATTCAAATAATAGTAATAATAGAGTCGAGAAACACTAAAGAATATCAAAGCACAATTTGGCCATTTCAAGTTTTAGTTTTCTCGACAAAGAAACATTTTGGCATTATGGTGATCGGCAGCGAGAACCCTGATTGACACCTTTATATATTACTCAAGATTGCAGTTTTTACTTTCCATACACTTACACATACAATGTAAGGAAGGAAATAGGAAAGCATTGTAATCAGAATAAAAATAAATGGAAATAATAGTACATTTTTACATTTACAAATACACTGAAAAAGTTCTCACAATTTTTATGCATGTTAGAATTTCCTTACATTTTCAGATTCCCAAAGTATGATTTAGTGTGTTTCTGATGTTGTCGGCAGGTTTGTTATAAATTTATCGCAAGAATTGTATTAATATTTGAAGAAATCCGCCGACGGGTTTGGTATCTAAATTATTTTTCAACCATTATGTGATGATAACTGATGAACATTTTCTCTTATATCTCAGTTAAATTATTTTTATTGCTCATGTTCATCTTATATCTGTACAACAATGTTTCACCAGGCATTCACAATTACCTGCTAATAATTTCAAAAAACAAAATTTCTCCTTGTTTAATACTTTAATCATAGAAAATAGTACGATTAAACCAGATCAAATTTTATGTACTAATACTCTAATAGAAAAGTTATTGTGAACCCCTGAAGAGCCACTACTGCCCGCAGGGTTGTACTCGGTCACTGTCATATACATGGACCTTGGAATTTTGGAGGGCGCAACATTTTAGAAACTCATTATTTTACCACCTTGCTAATAGAAATCAATAATATTCATTACCATTCCAGTTTTTCTTTCTGGGAATGCTTTCGATTTCAAAACTGGATCCAAAATTGAAAGTGCCCTTATCGAAACAGTATCAAAATAACCGTCTAGACATCAACTTGATATAGTCCATGCAAAAGAAAAAGAAAAAAATCAAACTTAAACTTACACTATGTGCAAAACTACTTAAAAGATGAGACAATATTAAAAAGATGTTAAATTATTTTAATACCTTAGTACTTTCAACTATAAAAAACATAGTCTTCGTCAGAGAAAATATAAGAAATACAATTGTCATATTGTTATAACAATTGTATTCCTTATATTTCTCTGACGAAGACCATGTTTTTATAGTTGAAAGTATTAAGGTATTAAAATAATTTAACATCTTTTTAATATTGTCTCATCTTTTAAGTAGTTTTGCACATAGTGTAAGTTTAAGTTTAACTTTTTAAAGATGAATTAAGCATTTCTATTTATTTATTTATTGAAGAAAAAATCATTTAAAAATATTGAAATGTAAACAAGAAATTTGTAAACAGCTTGTGATTGACTAGTGTAGGATTCTGTATACAGAATCTTAGTACTAAATAAGAATGTTATGATTAATTAAATCTGTTTAAAACATTTTTTGCAGCGGGAGGATAAAAAATATTAAAGCTGCTGTAATATTAAGAAACGTGTAACTATTATTAATTTTATTTTAAAGCAAAGTATATTTAAAATAGATTTTTATACAGTAAATTCCGTCTAAAGCTCTATGCAAGACAGATTTCCGGCTTGTGCAGAAATAAAAAACAAACCCTTGCAACAGGGTATAACCGAAGGACCACAAAGTACCTTTAAAAGGACAGTCCTGTTCTAACCTGTTATATACGAAACAGATGACCGCCGTTCTGATTATCACATTTATAGATGACATTGAAACAGTTCCGTTTTCATACTAAAATGTAATTTTTAAGAAAAAAAAATGTTTTACTTACCTTTTATTTGCAGAAAATATTCTTTATAAATTTTTTTGTGTATCAAGTGCAAAAATCTATGTAATAAACAATTAAATAAGGGAAATTTCAATCACAACATTGTACGAATGCACAAAGCCTGCACACTTGAAAAAAAAAAAATACTTAATAAAGAATTTTACAAACAACTAAAAAAAAAAAAAATACGTATATATATTTTGAAATAGGAGCGACGCTCTTTGGGCCCAGAAAGGCTAAAAATTCTAGGAGTAGATCATGTCGCCATAGGTAAATTTCACAAAATACACATTAGGTTTTAAAAGATTTAAATGGTCCTCTGAAACAAAGAAACTTTCAAGAAAAAAAAATGAGATTCTTCTGCTGTGCAGAGAGTAAAAAAATGCTTAAAAAAATTACTAAACAATTTACGACTGTTCAAATCTAATGCGCGTACCCAATTTTGTAATTTCACCTGAGAGCGAGCGCAGCTTTATCTGGGTTAGGGCGCAACAACCCGCCGATCGGTTGTCCGACGAGCAAGTCTCAGACAAAATGTGGCTTAATTTAGTAAAATCCTATATCTTTCTTTTCTTCTTCTTTTTTTTTTTTATTTATAGGCCTTGTTTCAGCACGGACAGAATGAAAATATTTGGAAAATTATGCCATTAGAAAAATGTTTAAACTTTAAGAACAAAAGTGCATGGTTTCTTTAGAACACTATACCTTTATCACCTGTGGAAATATGTCATCTTTGTACCTATAAAATTAGGTTCTAAGTTTTTATTCATTGTGATACTGTTTTGAACACACAGTATTTCTGTAAACTGCTTGAAAAGTTAGGTGGAATAACTACATTTTTTTTTTTTCACTAGGGGGCTCGGCCCCCTATGAGCTACGCTCATCAACCCCCGTCCAGACACCGCAGACTCTAAATGCACACTAATTTGATCGGCTTTAAAAAGATTTCGAAAGATTGAATTATAATTTAAAAAACAGTGGCGATCTCCCTATAAACGGATTTCTATTCATTTCCCTTTGATTGGGGAATTTTAACGCCAAATCCGTTGCGGTACTACTTGATTATCCAGTCGACCAATTTCGCCAAATTATACAAATTGACATAATTTTTATTTTAAATAACGAAAGAACAAATAAATTAGTACAACATTAATAAAAAAAAAACAAATAAAACGTCGAAATCAAAATAACTTGATGACGTAGACACGTGTAACAACATTTCAAAACAAGCTAATATAAAAGGAATTAAGTAAACAGAGTCTTTGTCTCCTGGTATTTTTTAACAAAGCGAAAAGAACGTTCTTTTAAATGAGACATTTTAAATTAATCGTTTTTAATCTGAGGTAATTTTGACCAAGCTATTCTTTCTCTTTTAAATATTCACGTGAAAATACTTTTGTTAGAAATTAAATATTATTTGTGCTTTCCTAACAAAAATAGTTGAAAAGATCCTCTCAAAATATCAAATAAATGTCTAGCACAATTTCTAAATTTAAACTGTTTTGCAATATTATTTTGTGTTCATTTTATGTAATAACTGTAATGTGACGTAATTTCTCCTATTTAAGACTTCTAACGCATGTTAATGAATTTATTATTTTAGAATATCCTTTTTCTGTTAAACTGCACGTGTAAATATAGTTCTTATGAAGTAATTTTCAATAAGTTCCTGCTTTTTATACGCAATTATTTAATTTTAATTTGAAAGTATCTTTTCTGTTCATAATAGTCACGTGTAAATAAATTTTTAATTTGAAGCAAACATTATTGTTTCCGTTGTTTATACAGTTGGCAACAGGTTAAATTAGTACAATTTTCTAAAATAAGTAAAAAATATATCTCGAAATGGGGAAAATTTGAATTTAAAATAGAAATAAAACCTCGAAAAATGAGTCAAATTAAAAAAATAAATGAATTCTGCACACCGGGAAATATAACGTATAAAATGATCTAAAAGTTATTAAATTCCGATGTATAGTTTTTGCTCCTATAAAACTTTAGTGGAACGATTTTGTCCAACTTTAGCATTAAATATCTCTTAAAATAATTCTTCGATTTGAAAACTGTCTGCATCAGAGTGTTTAACAAACATTTCTGTATAATACTACCGATTTTCATATTTTTGTATGCATTATTTTTCTTAATATTAACGAAGAAAGACCTCCGGTCACAAAAAATTCAAAACCGGCGGCGGCGGCAGCAGTAGTTACTTTTTTTTTTAGAATAAAGAGATTTTATAATTTGAAAACTAATTGACTACTAATACGTGATATTGGATGGTAGTGTTTGGAGAGAAGGGAGCTTGATTACCGCATAAACAAACTCACATTATCATTTTTAAAAAATATGTTTTACTTAATCCTAAAATATCTGGATTAAATAAGGTTTAATGCGGAAAAATGCGTTTAAAAAAGGTGGTATAAATTTGAATAGGTCCTAAGGAACATTGAATTTGATACTTAACTTTTTCTCTCTTTTTAAAGGGAAATGCTTATCAACTCTGCATTTGAGATTTGCCATATTTTCAAATTCTAAAAAACAATACGCACAAAATTGAATTTGTCGCTCCCCCCTCACCCCCTCTAAATTTTGTCGCCGTGGACTGATGTGGAATATGCCTAAATCCAGCTCTTATTATTGCTTTGTAATCTGGATTGATGCATGTATAGTTTCCACAAAACCATAACAACTTCAAAATTTTCGTTTTCTTGGTTTTTCGTTAGTAAAATGGTGACTAATTTTCTTCAACTTGCCAAACTGTTATTGTTGTTGTTTTTTAAATTGAAAAATAACTAAATAGCTAAGGCTAGTTTCTCAACGGTGACTTCTTTGGCTACAATTATTTCTGTACAGTAATCATCAACTATCATGATAAATTTCTAAAACATTTACAATAGAAATGTACCTGAAAGATTATTGTTCGGAAGTAGTAGTAGCCAATAAAGTGGCCGATGAAAGATCTCTAAATAAGTTTTGATTACTAGGATTTAAAAATCTTCATCTGTCGTCTACGGAAAGGTAACAGAAGACAAATCAGGCATGCTAAAACAGTGTTGGAGAAGTAACTTGAGGTTGCAATATGCTACGAATTAAAATTGAAACTTCGCGAATACGAGTATAACTAATTTCTTTTAACTGTGTATAAAATATGTTTTAAATCGAAATATTTGAGATTAAACAAAAAGTAAAATATCGTAGGAATATGTTGATTGTAACAAGATTCATCTATAATCAATAATGAAAAGAATAATGAAAAGATTAATAATGGAAAAAAATATGCAAATATTTCTACAAATTTTCATTTCGCTCTTTCTAATTTTGCGCCCTTAGAATTCGTGCGCCTGGAGCAGTTTGCTCCAACTGCTCCACGGTAGCTACGCCATCTGGCCTGAAACTTGGTTCAGCTCAACAGAATAAATCTCAGGTAAAGGAACTCCAGAAATCGCTGGATACGTTCTATGTCTTGCTTTATTGCTAAAAATGGATCTCTTACAATAAAAGATAGTGATTAGAAGTTCTTGATATTAAATTATTATTATTTAATTTATATAAAGTAAAATTTACTATTCATCAAAAATTTCTCCAAGACTGAAAACTTGCACCAATGATGTGAGCAATATTTTTTTTTTTTTTTTTTTTTTTGAGGTATAAGAGAAAATGTTTGAGTTATCGTCACAGAATGGTTGAAAAAAGTAAAGACATGAGTTGTTTTCCAGTAATTCTGAAAAAGGACATCAAACAGAAAGAAAGGATGGACAAGAGATAGCCCATGGCTTCTTTTTATTAACACTCTTTGCCAAGGTTTCTTAATTAGAAAGGAGAAAGTGTCAGTGCTACTACAATTAGCAATTAATTGCACATTTTTGGCTCTCACATAAAATAAAAAATAAATACAATTTGGAGCAAAATCTGATATCTTTTTAACAAATTCAACTTTACACTAATTTCATCTTTAACATAAAATGAAAATCTGTTCTTTTTGTTGATAGATTTTAGTTTAGGTATTTTCATTTTTTTTCCCTTTTAATTTCTTCTAGGCAATCAATTGTCAACTGTGGTAACTTTGTAAGGGGGGGGGGGGGGGGTTCCATGCTTGTAAATGATGTAAAAAAATCACTTAACTGAGGTAGTTTTCAAATAAATTTTATTCAAAAGTATTTAATTATTTTTTATTATTTAAATGATGTAAAAACTTAAATTATTCTATATGTAGAAGTTAGATCAGAACAATAAAAGTGAAAGTGGACACACTGGTTGTCGTCACCATCGTTACACATTTCTAAAAATAGCAACTGGGTTTTGATAGGTGACAAAGTTAATTATGATTTTTTGACAATGACAGAAAAGTCTGCAGTGAACAGCTGTGGGGCAAATCGCTAAATGACACTATCCTTCCACCTCAGTATAATTTATGCAAATTAAATGCATTGAACAAACCTTTACAATGCCTCTTACAAATAAAAGTAATTGGAAGATCTAATATTCCAGCTAGAAACATTGTTTACATAGATTGCTCTATTAAATAAAATATAAATATATATATTTATTAATTGGGTAGGGTAGCAGAATATATTGCATGTATTATATGCTATTTATATTCTAATAACTTGTTATTACATCTGTTATAGTTAAATTTCATTATAGACATGTGTATTTATGTTTTTGTGATACATAGTATCTTAAGAATAATGATTGTGGTTAATCTAATAACGCAAGGCATGAAATTTCAGTTCAAAAGGTGCTCGCCAGACTGAAACTTTTGCTCGCCATTATTTTACATACGTCGGTGACCACACTTGCCCAGAAAATGAACTATTTATGCCAAAGTGAAGTTAAATTGACCGTTGTTAGAAAAAGCTGTCTGTTAAATCAGAAAAATTTTACATTCATAGATCCATTAATAGAAATTCCGAGTAAATCATCCAGTGTCTCAGTCTTCAGAGAGTTTGTGTATGCAGGCTCGAGTTTGTTGTGACAGCTGAAGCCTCTCGCACGAAGCTATGCTCACTAGTAGAACAGCACAAATTGTTAGAATTTGGAGCGAATTGGGGAATCTTTCTGAGTACTTTTCACTGTAGAACTTCTCCAGCATGTCTTTCAGTGTTAGTGAAGGGAACATAAACTTGAATTCTGCCCACTTTGCCAATACAATATCCACTTTTTCATTAAAGAGACTTAGGTTCAAATATATGAAGAGCTTTTTTATTTCTTCTAACCCAAATTCAAGATTTTTTTTCTTTGGGAGGCCAACCCAAAGTGTCAAAA
The DNA here is from genome assembly GCA_963932465.1 of Maratus speciosus. NCBI lineage: Eukaryota > Metazoa > Arthropoda > Arachnida > Araneae > Salticidae > Maratus > Maratus speciosus. Next base: position 325,829,437 of record OZ010792.1, on the reverse strand, counting down.
ACATACAGAGATGTTAACACATCTGTTGACATAGATTACAGTCTTTCTGTAATGTATATCTTTGCATGTTTTATTAATCTCCCTCTTAAAGTCGGAAATTCTCGCTCCCCATTTTTAATATTTGCCAGCTGTGCAACCTTGATTATCCCTGAGATGGACAGTTAATCCAAAAACTCCTGTTTATTTGGTCAACACTAGATTCGAGATATGTCAGAAATGAGATGCAATGTTCAATTTTTATTTCCAGATGAAATGACAAGTTCCTTTTTTTTTAAATGTCACACTTAAAGGGTTCAATTTCCCATAGAAATCATTTAGGAAGTACAGAACTTAAAGAAATTTATAATCCTTCAATCTTTTCAGCAAACACTTAGCTTTAGCACTAGCATTGTTTTTTAGATGGGCTTGTCTAAGATGGCTTGCAAAAGAGCTTTCACAGCACTTTCTTTGATGGATAATCATCTAATAGTGTGGATATCACTCAGTTTAAGAATTCTTTCTCCTAGAATTTCTGCTTTTTCTTTTAACATATAAGGTCTTTTAGCTGAGACATGGTAAAATTTAAAAATACTCCTAATCACTGAATCAAATTTTTTCAAGATATTCAACTTCACCACGTGCATCCAAAACGGCCAACTGCAAATGGTGTGCAAGATAGTGAATGTTTATCAACTTAGCAAATTTAGCACAAATAGATTTATTTTTCATAGCTAGTCCTGATTTGTATCCAACCATATTTGGAGAACCATCAGTACCCAAGCCTACAATATAACACATGTTTCTATATTCATTTGGACCTATATTCCTATCTATAAAATCAGTTATCACTGTGAAAATATCTGGATGAAGTAGAATTTGACAGCTCTACTGCTCGTAAAATGTCCTCTTTGATATGATTATCTCTTGCATTCACGTATCGAACATGCACTTTTGCATGTTCAACACTTGATCTATCTGTTCTGCCATCAACCAGAATGCTGATATATGTACACTATTTTAATTTTTCCACTAAAACTAACTTCATAGTTTCACCAATAAAATGGATTAAATACCTGTGTTGCTTTTCGTTGCCATACTTTGTTAAAATATCCACATCTCTCAGCTAAGCACAAAAGATCCGCATGTCGCTGTATTGAGGCACGATATTCTGAGCATATATAGTTTGATTTAAAACACAACATTTTAAAAGACAAAACTTACTCGCCAACCTTAAATATTTGGTCGCCGCTGGCGAGCGGAAATTTCACGTCCTGTAATAACATATTTAATATTTTCGTGAATAATGATATATATTATGGTAATATTAATTTATTAGGATATATTAGGTAATGCAGATGGTAAAATTTGAATGCCTTAATTTCAATAAGGTTACTATGCTGCCTTTATTTAAATACATGGAAAAAATTAATTATTTGGGATATAATATCAATTTTCATTACAACTAAATATAATTATATAATTGGACAGTGAAATGAATAATAATAATTATAAAATTGGCTAAAGATTTTAAAAATAGCATGGAAAAGAAAGGGAAAGGCGGCAGGAAAGCAAGAAAAAGCATTGATTTATTTATTCAATTAACGTGATTTTTGATTGTTTTGTATCTATTTTTTATTCTCTTTTAAATATCTGAAATTGTAAAAGAAAATATGAAGCTTATGTATTTAGATCAAAATACTTTTAAATTTTCATAATAGATGGCAGCACCAAAAATTAATTCATAAAACGTTCATGGCTTTTATCCGAGTAATATTCTTTCATTTTTTCTATCAACAATAGATGGCAGTATTGCCAATTAATAGCGATAATGTAAATTGATTTGGGATTTTTTAGTTTAGTTAAATAAATTTAAAAGTGTTATTGATATTTTAAATAGTAATATTGAATTTTTTTCTATTTATATTAATTAAATGCATTTATAATGATATTTCAAAAAGAATAACTGCAACCATTAGGTATACAGGGTGACCACAAAAACATAATTTTCAATTTCCCTGACATATTTAACTTTTCCCTGATATATTACTCACTGAGCAATGTCACCATTTTCCAGCCAGCGTACAGCATAAAATTTCTTCGGAAAGCATTTCGATCCGGATAATTCAGTGTAAATTGCCCAACGTGCAGGCAGATCCTTAAATAAATTAAATAACACTCTCAAAAACTCTACAACAGACCAATTTTTTGATCACATGTCAGCTTTAAAGGCACCATGCATTATATGGAGAACACAGGTACCAATATTTAAAATCTCTATGTTCACTTTCAAACTCTGCTTTCAAATCTTTAAAAAATTAATGGTTCACATTTGGGCCATTCATTGAAATTTGTAAAATGGATTTCATATTTAGAGGAGAGAGAGCTTGCTTAAAAGTTTCTCTTATGTTGTCAGAAGTGGCACGACTCAAAAATGAAGAAGTGAAAAATTTTGTACTTGCCCCAGAATCATCTTTATTTCAAAATCTGATATTCACATCTATTTGGGTCTTTTGAGAAACTTTATTCAACGATTCGTGAAATCCAATGGTATAATATTTACATTGAGCCAATTTTGTTAATGAACTATCTTTTAAATAAGGGGCTATACCATAAAGGATGGGATATGCAATCTTTGTTCTTTGCAACTGCATTTTTTGTGCTAATTCGCTATCGGAAAACATAGCTCTAAAAAGCATCACATCTTTACTTGCTGATCGCATGGATTTGTGTGTCATTGTTTGAATGCACCAAAGAATTTCTGCTTTTGTTACTTGGTTACTAATGAAAAATTTCTGTAAAGTTTTAGATGAAACAGCTAATTTGTTATCGGATAAGGAACTCTAAGTTGATGGCTCAGAATAGAGGTCTGCACGGGCCGATATTTCCAGGTCTGGGCCCGGCCCGACTCATAGAGAAAAAAATTCGGCCCGTAGAAAAAATAATATTGGCCCGGCCCGAATGAACTTCTACAAAACATTGATTTTTACGTCGAATTGGTTAAAAATTTGTCTCGTACGAGGATTTTTGACCAAAGATATTTATCTTATTTTTTTTTTTCATGTTTATAATTTTCATTTTTATAGAAGTGCCGCAGGCAGCGATATTTATTTTTTTAATGAATCTCTATTTCTTGCATGTAAATGTTTTAGTTATCATTAATATTGTTAATCCATATTCCATGTATAGAAGTGTTAAAAATCTGAAAAATGCTTCACAGTAAAATCTTCTAAGACGGAATTGCATAGAAAAGAAAAAAAAAAATGCGTTATAGACAAGTTCCCTTCTTAGCAAGTGTAAATGTATTATATATTCTTTTCTTACTACTTAGTATATTAATTTTGCATGGACCAACACGTTTTACAGTTTAAAACAAGGTTCCGTCATACGCAGGTTCCTTTTCACACATTTTACTATATTTTAATTTAGTTATATTTTAATATGCATAGAAGTCTACTATTCTTTAAAAATAATAAATTTTAATGTTTAAGTGTAGAATAATGGCGATTCAAAAATGTATGCATTTTTTGCAAAAACTTTTGCACCAGGCTTAATTTAACTGACCTTTAAATGGACCAGGCTACGCTGAGACAATGCTTTTCATACGGGCTGGCTTAAAACGAGGACTGAAAATTTTGGACCGTGAAGACTAGGAATGAAACCAGACCCGGCTCTGTACAGAAAAATTAAATTAGGCCCGACCTGAGCCTTCAGAAAAAAGTATGGCTCAGGCCCGGCCCGAGTGCCGTGAATGAAAATAGGCCCGAGCCCGACCCGTGCAGATCTCTAGCTCAGAACAAAGCGACGTATTTGCAGTAGTAGGATCAGTTTTTGATTCTTCTTCTACTTTCAAATTCTCCTCATTTGCAATTTTTTTGGAAAGCAACGAATTTGTTATATTTGGCTGCGATGCAGCTTTCATCCTTTTTTTATGTTTAGCTCCGTTAGCATAACTCGTAAGTGCTCTCCGACCCATATTACTTAGCATAAATGAATAGTGGCATTTTCTGCATTTTGCTCTATGCACATCATTAGGCACTTCTCTAATCCAATCCTTAAAATCTAGATTATTATTCCAATCGACTTGAAACCACGTCACCATAAATATTGTTTCTATCGAAATCCAAGTAAGAGAAAATATGACCGTCCACACATCCGATCGCGAGTGGAGTCCGATCCAAAATAACACGCGGTATGCAGACGCAATTTCGTTTTGTAATGTTGACGTTGAGGTGTATGAATGCATGAACAATTATTGAAAAATGATTATTCCGTATTCAGATGCAAAGTCACAATAAAAAAGTAATACCATTTAGCGACACAATCACATTTTCAAAGCAAGATAAACAAGGCATTGCAAGATAGCGGGAGCGGGGCAGCAACTGAGTTGCCCATAGCCAAAGAAGTGCCTTCATGACATCAGCGCCAATCAGATAAGAGTGTTTTCTCCTTCACCGCTCCAACTTAAATTGAGAAGTAGCCGTGCTTCGAATGGAAAATGTGTAATGAAAGACCGTTCGCACTATTACAGAAAAAGAAAAATGACAACACATTTTCCCCTGATTTTAAGTAGAATTCCCTGATTTTTTCAGAAATCTTAAATTCCCTATTTTCCAGGTCTGTGGTCACCCTGGTATAATATCCGTTTTAAACTTAACTGCAAAAATAACCTTAAAGTTAAAGTGGTAAAGTACAACTCGTGCAGGTGTGTATTCGGATTTAATAAAATAGGATTATATAGGGTAAGCTGAGTAATATTACTTTATTTCATTTAAACAAGATAATATAAATTACTTAATAGGTTATATTGATTTTTCCATTTCATGGTATTTAATATTATTCTGTTTTCATTCTGCTTCCATTATTTTGGTCTTGTGGTCGTTTGGGTACAGGGAAAAAAAAATTTCAGCTTTTAGCTTTTTTTCTCTACAGAAAACTACTACCTTGCTTATATTTTTTAATTCTGTACCCTTGATAAAGTAATTCAATATATAAGCTTTTCATTTATTTTTATCGGTATCCATATTTTTCTTCCATTTTAATAATCGTAAGATAGTACAAGGGACTATACTTTATACATAACATCTGGTATATACATATTTTCATTTCTGTTATTCGATTTCTGCTTTTTTTACTATGTTTTTGGAATCTATGTTAAGGCGGCTTATTCAAGACCTTGGAAGTCAAAAATGCAGCGAATGCCACCTGCCTCTCAACAAGGGAAACACTTTGTGGGCGGAGATAATTATGACTCTGGAGAATACCCCCCCCCCCTCCCCCAAACCAAGCGGAATGATCAAACATTTAACTGACTGCGACACATATGACATTTTTGGCACTTTATCGCTTAGATTATCTCCCATTTCATCACTTCTCACTAAATACTGAATCCAGTAGGCATTTTAAAAGCACAGGAAAAGGAAAACAGAAAGGCTTAAAAAAAAAAAAAATCCAGAGATAACAAAAATGAAGTTTCTGAAGAGTTATAAATAGACGGATCATCTAACCAATTATAAAAAGTGTATTGTGTAAATTATTTGTTTTTTATATTTTATTTTCACGTTTCGAAATGCATTGCCAATCAACAAAATTTAGGTAAAAATTCCAGTATACTGTACTTATGTAGTTTTAAAATCTCTGTTTTTTAGGTAAAAATCTGTAGTTTTAAAATTGTAAATTAGTAGAATATTATAATGAGTAATTTCATTTTTTTTTCTGTTTTTACACAATTATTAATAAAGATTGAAAAAATTACCTTTTCAGAAAATTCTATGCGAAGTGTAAATTGCATCAGGAATTCAAATTAGCAATAGGAAATAATTATTAAAATTGGAAGAAAATTATCAAGAAATCCGTATATATTCATTAATATTTATCATGTACCTTCTCAGGGTTGTTTTGAAAATACTATACTGATGCTGAAAATAGGTAATACTCTTCAGATACTCTTTTAATATTTTTTACACATTTTAGATTTCGAAATGCATTCTCAACCAGCAAAATTTAAGTGAAAATTCCGTTATATTGTAATTCAGGGTTGTATAGCTGTAACTTAAAAATCGCATTTCTTTAAATTGTAAATTAGAATATTATAATATGCTTCATTTTATTTGTTATTCTGTTTTTACAGAATTATTAATAATGTTTGCTCCTATTCAGAAACTAGGTAATCGAACAGTTTTTTGTAATTTTCAGTAATGGAGGATAAGATCGTTAATTCTGTCAAACTTGGCGATATGAACCGAATTACTGGAAGCAACAGTGCGGAAAAGGAAAAAACCGCCTGGGAAACTGGAACTGAAACACATGAATTTAATTTATTTTGCCTAATTATGGTTTTCACGTTTATTTTTACACCTTGTAATTACTAGAAAAAAAAAAAATTCTGGACATTTTACGCAACAAAATTATTCAAGAGTAATAATGATTCAAAACATCTTCTAGACACAGATCCTAACTGCGCCATAAATATTGGTATTTAATACCAACTTTCTATATCAAAACTGGTGAAATGTATGTTTGAAAATGTGAGTAGTAAATTACATGGATAAAAATAGAAAGTGTTTTACAACTGATGTATTTTGCGTGATTATTTCTATACTTAAAATATGCAGCAGCAGGAGTTGATCCTCACTGCACTGCTTTCACAAATTTTCATTTAATAAAAAGGGCCAACTACACAAAATTTCATTTAATAAAAAGCGGCTCTTTTATAAAGTTTCATTTCACAAAAAAGATCTCACAAAATTCCAGTCCATAAAAGCCATTCTTATTAATTTCTACTTTCTTCTATCTTTACAAGAAGAAAGCATTGGATTGGTGAAAAATTTCGACTTTGTTTTCATGGATGGTCCTGAGCACAATTTGTGGTTTTTAGAAAATGTCTGTCTGTCGCTCTGTGAGTCTATGTCTGTCTGTATGTGACAAAAATTTTGAGGGCGCTCTATCCCAAAAACTAATGCATGGAATTTCACAAAACTTCAGTTTCAATTAAACCTTGATATAAACTGGTGCTGATTAGTTTTTGGTGTAAATCACCTAACAGGTGGTGCTGCTATGTTGCATTTTTCCCGATTTCCGCAATAGCTCTATCTCAAGAACTAATGCACAAATTTTCATCTAACTTCAGATTCAGTTTGACGTTAAGGCAAGTTTTTACTGATTAGGTGTTAGTGTTAATCACCCAATAGGCAGCGCTTCTATGCTGGATTGTTCCCGATTTTTGCAATAGCTCTATCTCAAAAACTATTGCACGGATTTTCATCAAACTTCAGATTAGGTGTGACGTTGGCACACGTTATTGCCGATTAGGTTTTGATGTAAATCGACCAATAGGTGGCGCAGCTATGTTGTATTTTACAGGATTTACACGATTTTATCTATAGCCATATCTCAAGAACTAATGTACGGAATTTCATATCTTTAGAATTCTCATTATGGGCACAGATTGCCATTTAATTTTGGAATTTTGATAGGGAATTTGAAGTATTAAAATGTATGAGATAAAAGAAAGTTTTAGGATTGGCACATCCAACTAGTTCATATTTAGATTTGATTCGAAATTTCAAAAACAAAACGAGCTCAACAGAAAAGAAAATTTTAGCAATGGAATTTGAATTTAATTAACTGGTTCTGATCTTTCTTTGAAATTTTTTATTTTGTTTTTCTCTTCATATGCAACGCCACGTATATCTTTGTATAAATGCTTTATAATTCCGAATCTAAAAACATGTTTTACATTTTTGATTCTATATTCTTGTCTATTCCATTTTATCAATCAACGAGTTTCTTTTTTGAAAAAGTAAAAATAAAAATTTTGCTTGAAAATTTTAAGTACCGTATTTTATGGAAGAAACGCCACACTCCTCTATATTGGCCTTAATAAGCTTAAAAATATCGTAATCGCTGCAGCTGTGGGAACGCTACTTTTGTCGACAGTGTCAGATCGACCTAACTTTAATCAAAGTTTTCTGAGCAGTATAGGATGCCTCATTTTTAATATCTTAAGGTGTCTCAAATTTTATTTTAAATATTTAAATAAATTTTTAATATTTTAATGTAACTTTTAAATTAAGGAGATGTCATTTAGTATTTAAAACCATCCAGAGTGCGGGACGGGAATCCCTCTTCTTAGGCATTCCACGTTTTTTTAAGTAGTCGGCGAAACTTGGCACGCTTTTTATGAGTGGGTCACAATTACTTTATACCTTCTTTAGTTTCTATTCGAAGTCCTCAAAATCTGAGTCGCCAATATCAAAACAGAAGCGTTGTAAATTTCTTTGTCCATGCTGTATGTTTTTTAACATTATCGGAAATGTCATAGTTTTCATTATCAGCGAAATCAGAAAGTTGTTGAGCAAGGGAGTTGAAAACAGTATTTTACCCCAATATTTTTGCGCACGGGGGGGACTGTTTGTAAACGCTGCAGCGTTTCTTCCAGAAAATGCGGTAAGTACCCCCCAGCTACTATTTTCTTGTTCACCCATGTGAAAATGCTATCTGTTCTGTACACCGTTTCTCTTATCTCATGGTCAGTTCACCCAAGACCATCTTGATGCAATTGAGATACCCCTGGCTGAAGTTTCAATCGTTCTATTCCCTCTCATCTTTGGGGGGGGGGGGGGCAGTAAGAGAGGGTTTCTTTGTAGAAGGAGAGACTGAAATATAAACGCGTGAAGTGGGGACATCCTCCCTTCGTAGTTGATTTGGTGGTTATTATTTGTATTCAGATTATGAACAAAAATATAACACTTTTTTGTCCCTTATTTATTTTTGGTGGTGGTGGTGGGGGGCTACGAAGTGGGAGTTATTAATGCTTAATTAGATCCAAGAAGTGTGGAGTTTTCTTGTGAAAAGCGACATGTGTAACAAAATATCATAATTTGCCCAATTTATTTTTCACTTATTAATGTCAAGACATTCCTAAGTGAAATATTTTTGTTAAAATATTAAATAGCATTAACTAAAATATTTTAGTTTGTCAATAAAAAATAATTCTCTGCAGCTCTGTCATACCTCTTCTGAATTTTTTTTTATAAATTTATAACAAAATTCTTTTGTACCTGATAAGACTCCACAAATTTAATTCATGTTTTTTTAATTCTTTAATTTAAAAATGTAGAGTCACGATTATATTTTATTTCATATTTTGATAGATATATTCGAAAGATTGGTATAATTTTACTTTTTTATTCTGAATAGAATAACTATTTTAACCATTGACATGAAATTTCAAACCTTTAATATTTAGTCCTATAAGTCCAATAAATTATATTTAGAAGCATTATTTCCACATTCTGACAAGTAAAACTGAAAAAGTCTATTATTCTACGACAGAAACGTATACTGTTATGATACTCCAAAGTTGGAGAAATTTCAGAGATTTTCCTTAAGACTACTTTCTAATGCCGGAAACCTTACAAATTTCCTAAACTTTAAAGCATCATAACTCCATGCGTTTTGATCATAGAAGAATGGAATTTTTATTGTTTATATGTTTAATTAATATAAAATAATTTTTATTTAATTACTATAAAAGAAGACTAAACACGAATGTCTGGTATTTAATTTTTTCCCTTTGAATAATAAATATTAATAAAACATTACCAAATTTAAAAAACTTAATAGCAATAAAAATATTTACTAAAACGTTTACCAAAGGGATGTAATATTATAGCATCATTTTAAATAAGTCACTTAATGCTAGTTTGAAATTAAATCTAACAATTTATGCTTTTAAAAGTACCACTCCCCTCCCCCGAAAAAGGAAAAATTATTTCTTAGAAAAAAAAAAAAAAAAAAAAAAGGTTTAAATGTGTAAGGTGTGCATAAAACCATATAATGGCAACCTTAAATATATATTTAAAAGAAGAAAAAAAAAAAGGGAAACGAATTCAGTATATATATATATAACCATTATAGAATATTACAATCCATCATCAATATCAAAAATAATTTATAAATTGGGTATCAAGACATGATACAAACATAATTTTGGATCAACAATTATTAAATTAACTAATCAATAATGAAATTTTTAATATATGTATTTGTCATTTCATTGTCAGATTTTACTTTAGCACCAAAGTGCAATAGCTTATGGAATAATCTTTCGTAATCAACAGGTCTAAATAGCGAAATGATGTCTTTGAGCAAATGCAAAAGAGGGCTTAAAAAAAAAATTATGCATAAAAAAAAATTATACTAAAATTTTTGAGGGGTCTTTGATGAAAACCAATAAAGTTCCCTCTTATAATGATTATGTATACAAGTATACTTGTATAAAATTTGGGCTGGTTACGCTAATTAAAGATCAAGTTATAGCCATTTTAATATGTCGGGACCTTATATTCTAATTACACTAAAATTTGGAGGGCTTAAAAAAAACTAAAAATCCTTTCTCATAATAATTATTTTTATCCGTACCGTAAATGAACAGGCTACATCACTCCAAGTTATAGTTCTTTATATGTGTCGGGCCGTATATTTATTTTCTGCTAAAATTTGGGGTGGCTTAACGACAAAGTCCCCTTATAATAATTATGTATTTTCGTATAAAATTTGAGCATGTTTTGTCAATTAGAGCCCAAAATTATTGCAGTTTTAATGTGTTGGGCCCTTATACTTAATTTATGCAAAAATTTTGGGACGGGGCTTCGATGAAAAATCCTTTAAAAACCCTTCTTTAAAATTATTATGTTTACCCACGCAAACATTGGCGAGAGGATACATCAATTTGGGCCCATATTGCAACCGTTTGAATGTGCCTGACCTTAGATTTAATTTATGCTAAAAAATGTTTGGAGCTTCGATAAACCGATGAAGTTCCTTTGTATAATTATGTACATGCGTATAAAATTTGGGTTACTTGTGTTAAATAGATCCTATGTTCTAGCCGTTTTAATGTGTCGAGTCCTTGTATTGTAATCACACTAAATTTGAGAGGGGCTTAGATAAAAAATCCTTTATAATTATGTTTATCTGTATAGAAAATAGCAGGGCTGCATGAATTAGAGTCCAAGTTATATGAGTTTGAATGTTTATTATGGACTTGCATATTTTTATACTAAATTTGTTTGGGGTGGGGCAGGCGCTTCAATAAAAAATTGACAAACTCTTGTCTTTTAATATTTATTTATATTCGTACAAAATATGGACGGGTTGCGTCAACTAGAGAGCCGAGCTATAATTGTTTAATCTGTTGCAGTCTTATATTTATATTATACTAAAATTTGGGGGGTTTCAATAAGAATAACTTAAAATAGTTTTTTTATATTATTTACAAACATGCCTGTAAAATAATTGGCGAAGTTAGATCAATTATCCAAGTTAAGGTAATATGAATGCGCCGTGACTTATATTTATTTTACACTAAAATCTATAGGGTTTCGATAAAAAAAACTAATTCACCTCCTATAACATTTATATATACCCGGGTCACGTTAATTACAGCCTGTATTAAAATAGTTTTAATGTATCGGGGCTTATATTTAGTTTATACTAAAATTAGAGGAGCGACGACGAAAAACCGACTGTGCACGCCCTAAAAAATGATTATGTTTACCCATATAAAATTTGACGAGGCTAAAATAATTACAATGCAGCTGGTTACAGCCATTTTAATGTGTCGGGCTATCTGAGCTATACTAAGATTTGGAGAAAGGAGAACTTTTTAGCAAAAGAGAAAAATTTTCACTGCTTTTTTCGACTTCTTTCTACGAGTTTCTTTTACTATATTTATTGAAAATCACTGTTCCAAGACTGAAACCTAATATTATTCTTTTACGAGAATTTTGCGTCTTCTCATTCTATGGCAACCCTTGACCCCCTATAGTGACCCTCTTATATACGTAGAGCTCAAGTAATCAATTAGGTGAGGTTGACAACTTGACAGGTCTGTAGAGTATTTTAGGTACAGCTAATTTTTAATTCAAAATTACAGTGCTTTGATTAGAATAAATTTTAAAAGCTGCCTACTTACATAAAAAAAAAAAAAATCAAATTTTGCTTGCATAAAGCTCCAAATTTTTATATCTTTCTCCAATCTATAGTTATAAACAAATAAAGACTACACATTATACTTTTTGGGATTTTTCGAAACTTTAACATGAATTTTAAAATACTCAAAACTGTTTTAAAAATATTTTAAGCTTATAATGTAGTGAAGAGCATCTGTACTTATATGCTGAAAAATTTTTTTCAGCATATAATTCAGCAGATTTATTCAGCAGATTTTGTAATGTCATGTGTTTGCTCTTCTTTTAAGCCACTCTCACTTACCGCTGGAATGTTATTTATTGTAACCCTGAAGAGCCCGCCATGGCATAGTTTTCAACTGCAGACCTGCCAACCTTCGAAAGTGAGAAATCGTAGCACACAAAATTTAAAATTAATCTGGAGGTTGGTTGGTTGGTTTTTCGTGTTTCACAGCCATCTTTTAAAATTCTTAAAAGAATAAGGTTTCCCATCTTTCAACTCAATATAATAAATTTTTTCCTCTGAAAATTTTTATATGATTTTTAGAGTTTATTTTCGTTTCGCAGCGTTTTTTTTTTTTTTTTTAAACATTTGTAAAAGGAGCCTGGTTCCAACTTCTTAAACCAGTGCAGTAAATTTTGACGGAATTCGAGATTTTTTTCCCGCGCTCATTTCAGGATATTCACAATTTTTTTTTCCCACAATCGTAATTCACATTTTCCTATCACGATTTTTTGTTGAAATCCGCACTTTTTACCATGAACTTTTGATGAAATTCGCATTTTTTACGCGATCCTTTGACGAATTTTTCGTTTTATTACCACGATCTTGTGACGAAATTAGAGTTTTCTTTTTGTGATATTTTGACAAAATTCACGTTTTTACCACGATCCTTTAACGAAATTCATTTTCTTCTGGTACCAATTTACGAAATTGATTTTTTTTACACGGTCATTTGTCGAAATTCGCGATAGTTTATCGCAAATCGTGCGATTTTGCACCCTATTTCAAACCTTGCCCCTCAAGGAACTCCCTCGAGAATTCTTAAAATGGCACCCTTGTTTCTAAGGAAGGGAATTCCTGCATAAATATTTACAAAAACACGATTAGAGTGTTTTATGTTAAGAAGTTTTTTTTTGCAGCTGAGAATTTTTTTTTCTCATGAGCATTTTTTAATGTCCAAATTTTCGGACTAATGGCCAATTTTTTAAAACTTTCGGAAATGAATACTTGGAAATTTCGGAACAGAATCACTCCTGAAAAATATGCAGCGTGGGATAAAAATCTGCACTAGAAACAACAAATGCTTTTGTGTATTTTGCAAAAAATCTTAGTTTAAGAACGATTTTCGTAGCATCGTAGTTCATAGGTCCAAATCGTAGCAACTACGATTTTTTCGTAGCAGTTGGCAGGCCTGCAACTGAATGTAAAACTTCTGGATTATTTTGCCTACCCAATTTGTTTTTCGCCAAACATCTTACATATGGTTAAATAATGTTCGCCAATCTGTAAGTATTTGTAACAAATTCTAACTCTCTTTTGCTCCTGACCTCGAGCCATGTAGTCTGCAAATTAAGCCCCGTTGTGGGGCGTCCGCCGTCGGGCAGTTATTGAAACCCCCCCCCCCCCCCCGTTCCACTTTATACTGTTCACGGCCCTCCATTAAAAGGTCTTTCATAATAAAGATGTAAGTCCTCTAAACTTTTGTGTTGGAGTTTTTTTCTCTTACTCATATTGTGAACCTGGGCATACGAATTCACTGCCACAGGGGGGGGCTGTATTTGTTGGTGGTCGGTAATATTTATTTAATGGCTATATATATATATATATATATATATAAGCTTATTTTTATCATTAATAAAAATGATATAGCATTATCTTAAATTATATTTTGTATACATATATTAATAGGCTGCTTCACCAAATTCCCCAATCAAGAAATCCCATATTAACTTTATGGTAAAACTTTCTATTACTCATTACCTGATATAATTAACAAAATACAGTTTTCACCAACAGAAAAACATCAGATGCTGAACATTAACATACTAAAATTAGCACATGACGTGGAAGAGTTGAAAAATCTGATCGCTACTGTTGTAGTGTTAGTGACTATTGACATGTTAAAAAGCAGTAAACCAACATTTAAAATGCACAAATAATGCATGAAAAGCAGCAAACAGCTGTTGAGAATCTACTAGCGAGATTCTTCTTCAGTGCAAGATAGTGAAAAGCAGCAAACAGCTGCTTTTCACACATTATTTGTGCATTTTAAACGTCTGTTTATTGCTTTTTAATATTCCTGCACAAAGGCTTTAATTACTATTTTACTATTTTAAACTATTGACATGCTTGTCCAAGTTGAATTAGAGTACCACACAGAACATCTTTAGAGATATTTGTATGTAAAAATGTCAGATATTCAAAAATAAGTATCAATAGTTTTAGAGTTATATTACTATTTTCAAACTGTTTGAAATAACAGGTGTCCCAAAAATGACTGATGGATTTTAAAATTCCATAACATGCAAATGGTGGCAGATAATAAAAAAAATTCTTGCAGGAGTGTTATGTAAGATGTCAGGAGTTTTTAATGCTGTGATTCTGAATTTTAGTTACAAATAGCATCGATAGATGGCGCTGCAAGCAATAACCGCTCAATCCAGGCTCGATTTTTCAGCCTCTCTCTTCTTCCATGCGAAAAAAGGAGATTAAAATGTTTTGAATGAATTCTGAAGTACCAAAAATTGGGTCTGGACTGAGTGCCTATTGCTCTCAGTGCCATCTATTGTTTGAAATTCGAACTAAAATTAAGAATCACAGTACAAAAACTCCTGACATCATACATAACCCTTCCGCAAGAATTTTTTTTTAATATCTGTCACCGTTTGGAAGTTATGGAATTTTAAAATCCATCAGTCATTTTTGGGACACCCAGTATATTATATTAAATAATGCTGTACATATTATGAAATAAAGCTAGTTTAACACAATAATGCTCATTAATATTTTTGAAATATTTCACCAAGTTAAAGCCATAACTAGAACATTTAGGGAAATACTTTTATGAATGCAAGTTTAAGGAATTGCTTCCTAAATTTAAACACTTGACAATGATAGCCTTTTCCAAAGTTTTATCTGACAGTACACATATTGAGAATGGTTATCATTTATTATTTCAAAATACAGGAAATTTATTACCTTACTTGACATTTTCTCTTTCTACATCATGTGAGGCTTTTTGCATTTTGTCTTTTAATTTGACAGACATTTTTCTAATATTATAGATACAATTTAAAAAGAAAACACTTTAAAAATTTCAGAAATTTATAACGTACATCTAAAAACTTTGAAAGGAAGTAAAATTGTTTCATGAAGTATTTTTTTTTTTGTTTACCGTAATTTCTGGAAGAAACGCCGCAGCGGCGTAAACGCCGCATCGCGAAAATTCCCACAAAAAAAATAAAGAAATGGTCGTAAACGCCGCATCGTCGTAAACGCCGCAGGTGAAATTTCCGCGGTAATCGCGATTGACATGCTAAACAGAATACGGCAGTTCACTCTCCGAAATTATTCACTAGTGTTGCCAAATAAATTTCCTAAAAGCCATTGAATGGGACGAACCGGAATTTGTCTTGGAACTTTTCTATACATTGAAAAGCGTTATATGAACGAGAACATTCCTAAGTCGAAAATCTTAAGATTGGGTTTTAGCAGACTCAACTTTAACTCAAGTATCTTAAAAAACGTGTTTGAACGGAATAAAATGACATTTATTTTCACGTGCCATATATTAAAATTATTTACAAATAGATAATAAACGTATTAATTTTAATATTTACCACTACGTACAAATAAAATAACGTTATCACATCCTATTTCATCAATTGAATAAGATATAAAATTTATCTTTTTAATCATTTCTAAAAGAATCTGTAGATCAGGAATGGAGGCGGGATTTTTTTCTTTAAAAAAAAAAAAAAAAAAAAAAAAAAAAAAAGCAAACTCGCTCAATAAATAATTCATCGAGGTCCGGTAATTTAAAACGGAAAAGCGTGGAATCTGCTGGCATATCTATCAAAGTGATTTGAAATTGAATACGTTTTTCCGTTTTCGATAAATGTATTGTAGCTTAAATTATAAGCTATTGCTATTTAATGATGACCTTCCCCGAGCTGTCTCATCCGGAAATTCAGCTCGAAAAATCAACTTTTATCATTTTCTAAATGTTTGTTTTTTCCCTTATCAAAAACTGGAAAACGCTATTCGGTTTCGTAAAAAATTAATAAATGCACCAATAATTTTATGCTACTAATATTAAAAATGATTTATAATGAATGCAGCCGTTATTTATGTGTGTATGCGTGTTTTATAATAAAAACAAAGTTCTCAAAAACAAACTTTTTATTTAATTCCTATCGGTCTATCTGCAAGAAATTTCATGACGACCTACTTTTATTATTTCTCTGCACGTGGAGCGATAAGGATTATAAACATTATGCTAACTGCAACGAAAAGACATCACGTGCGGTCCTAAAACTATCTTCTCCCCCTCCCCACCTTCTTCTATCGCTCTGTTTGGAACATTTTAGTTGTCACAAACTCAAAGGAATAAATATAGATTTCAATTAGAAGATTTTGTTTTAAAAGACACACGAAATGATAACTAAAAAGGAAAAAAATATACTTACCAGCACTGTGCTGTTTCTTAAATGCAAGATACAGTACAAAGTCTAAAATCCGGACATCCGAAATTCTCCAAAATCCGGACGTTTTGCTAACCAACTTCTTTTTTTAATTTTTATATAAAATAAAAGTATTATAAATTTGGAATTCTTAAAACCGGATCGAAAACCTCTCCACTCTTCTAACATGTTTTAAAGAACAAAGATATTCATACTCTTTTCATTCCACTAGTTTCGGCAAAATGATCTTACGATCTGTTTTTCCATAATGCTTTTCCAGATGGCTTTTTAAAAAGCCCTGATGACTCAAAACTATTAATTTTTTTTCTCATTTTTTGCGCGAGAAAAAACTATTCAAATTCTATTCTTTTAAATATAAAAAGGGCTTCTTGAATGTGTCAACAAGTTTGCGTTGCTTAAGTGCAGAAAAAAAATATTGAGATGCAAGCAAATAAAAAAGAAAAAGAATGAAAACCGAAACTCTTATAATCCTTACTGTTAGAAAAAAAAAAAATAATAATCCTTATCTCCTATGTAAATTGACCGATTTCTTTCAAATTTTCAGCAAGTTGAAATAATACTAAATTAGGCTGCGTAACAAATTTTTATTAAAATATAACCAGTTATTAGAAAGTTAGAACGGCTGCCCACTTTATAGAAACTGCCCAGAAAAAGTAACATTTGCGGTTTGTTTTCGTTTATTCATTTCGCTCCGTGAAATCAGAATCAATGTTTACACAATCGGATCATCAACGTTAGGTGGATTATGTTTTGCTATGCAGAAAGAAACCGTGAATAGATTTTTCCCCTTTTTAACTAAAGATTAAAAAAATATATATACAAAATACAAAAGCATACCATCCAAAATAAGTCGTTTATATTTTAATTTACAAAGCTTAGGAAATCAGTAACGAAACTTTCTCGAAAAATGAAATTTGTTGAAAATTGGAGAGGGGGGAGAAAAAGAAAAGGGGGAAATTTGAGAGAAAAAGTGCTCAATTTATTAGATGTTATTATCAGTTTATTAGCAAAGGATTGGAGCAGCGGAACGTCGTTACAGGAGAGGAACTGGTGTCCGTTTATGGAATACAGGAGAAGGTTATTGTCGAAAAATCTTAATTGATGAAGCAGCGCAAAATAACGGACATGTTCAGTGAAAAAGCATTGAGAAAAATGCTCAGGCAGGGCCAATATATTTCGTTCGCCTGGGTCTGAAAATTTCGGTTCGTCCACATTATTTTAAAATTTCATTAAAAGAAGATTTCTCATCTTTGGGAGTGAAAAAAAAAAAAAATGCGCGTAAACGCCGCATCGGTAGAAACGCCGCATCGCTTGAAATTTTAATTTAAAGCACGTAAACGCCGCGGCGTTTCTTCCGAAAATTACGGTAACTTTGTAAATAAGGATGTCTGAGGTACCATTGAAAACAAACATGAGATAATGCCTTGTTAAACTGATATCAGTGAATAACGATTAAATGCATTAATATTTCTAATAAATATTGAAAATCGTTTACAGTATTTTAAATATACTTTCTTTTCAAAAGTTGCCAATAACAATACAAAAAAAAAAAAAAAAAAAGCTTTTAGAAATAATGTGAATGTTCTTAAAAGAAGCTTGCCTTTTATTAATCCCTGAAGTGATTTTTTGGGTAAACCTGTACCAACATTTGTTTTTATATATTTTTTATATTTTGATATATTACTGCAAAAAAAAAAAAAAAAAAAAAAAAAAAAAAACCTATTTTATTTGGAGTAATCCTGAACCCTAATGTAATCCCTCTACAAAATTCAAATTAAAGATTTCATAGCCACTGCAAAATATTTCTGATACTACAAAGCGAAAAAAAACAAACCATTCCTTTAAAAAAATATTTAAATTCAAAGTGTTTTAGGATTCCATCTCACCTATCTGATATAAAAGTTAATCTATAATATTTCTATGAAAATGAAAACAAAGTGACTAAAAGTGTAAAGTTTATTTGTCAGACAAAAACAAAAACACAAATCTTCATACATATTTACAAATAATCACAATTTCAAGATACTGATTGAAGGCAAGTATGCTGTTATGCTTCACATTAAAAATAATATTTTGTGATGACAGAGAAAGAATGAAAATGAAATAAAGAAAAGTATATTTTGAAGCATTAACTAGAATGAAAAAATGCATACATATTCATTCTGTCAGAACTACAAAAACAAATTTTAGTCAGGTAGTAGAAATGCAAAACAGAAATTGTACAATAATTGCAGGCCTATTTATCTATGATTACAATGAGAAAGTTTGGAAGCTGATTTGGAAGCATTATAGTTATAGAAAAACTTTTTGCCATATTCATAAGAACTGATCATGATAGCACATCCCGGGGCAACTTTCACAACTCTAGGAACAGCACCTAAACACAGAAGATTAGAAAATCTTTATCAGAAAAATAAACAATACAGTTTAAAAAAGTAAATTTTGTGTTCTCTTATTCTAATAGCAGAAAGAAATTCACAATAAAAATTAAGGTTGTACATAAATTAAAAAGACATTTCTTTTCTCATTCTTATGCACTGGCCTCCAAAAATTAAGGTACAGGGACTGGATACTTTCGACTGCACACGTTTTGTCGAATATCTACCAACATCATAGGCAAATTGTTCTTGAACTTCTAGGATGTAAAAGAACATGTTTGATTTTATATTTCTTGGTGAAGATTTATCGGGGGTACAATTAGGGGGCTAATAGTAAATTTAATAATAAAATAATATTTGCGATCATCTATGTAACAGAAAAGGCTGGAAATGGTTTGTCAATGTGGTAAATGACTATTTGGGTCCTGTTCAACGTTTGTATGCATTTGTGTAAGCATAGCACTCGGTATTCGTGAAGATGTTAACGTTTTTGTGAAAAATTCAAAAGTTTTTTGTTTATAGCATACAGAGTTTTCAACCAAATTTAACACAACTTTCCAAAAACCTGACAAAGAACAGAGCAACAGTATACTGCAATTAAAACATGAATATATTGAGTATTTGATGAGATATGGGCATTTGTATGAAATAATCTTTAACTGTGCATGAATGGAAGATCCTAAAATTTTTATTATATAATTTGGTAGTCAGCTATTTAGGGCAACTTATATAAAAAGTCCAGTCAAATATCGTGAAAATTCACAAAGATAGGGCCAATATAGTGAGTTGCTTCCTAAAAATAGCTTTATTATAAGGGATTTTCCACAACTTTTCAATCGGTTCATTATATCTTTCTAAGTTTTCACATTTGACTGGACTTTTTATAGAAGTTGCCCCAAAAATAAAATAAAAATTTTGAAATCTTCCGCGCATGTACAGTTAAAAATTATCTCATAAAAATGCCCATATCTCATCAAATATTCAATATATTCATGTTTTAATTGCAGTATACTCTTGCTACTATTCTTTGGCAAGTTTTCAGAAAGTTGTGTTAAATTTAGTTGAAAACTCTGTAAGCTATAAACAAAAAACTTTTGAATCTTTCACAAAAACATTAACATCTTCACGAATATGAATGCACAAATACACACACAAACATTGAACACGACCCAAATAGTCATTTAAAACAGTGACAAACCATTTCCAGCCTTTTCTGTTACATAGGTGATCGCAAATATTATTTTATTATTAAATTTATTATTAGCCCCCTAATTGTACCCCCCGATAAATCTTCAACGAGAAATATAAAATCAAACATGTTCTTTACATCCTAGAAGTTGAAGAGCAATTCACCAATAATGTTGATAGATATTCGACAATACATGTGTAATGGAAAGCATCCAGTCCCTGTACTTTAATTTTTGGAGGCCAGTGTATAACTCAAGTGATATATGGAAGTAATAAAGTACAAATAAATATCAATGCTCAAATAAGTAAACCAAACCTACATAATTTTTAAATGACCAAAACTTAAGGTATATCTAACAAATAAAATATTTTAGGGGGCATCCTTTAGACAAATTGAATAATAATAAAATTACAATAAATCCCCCAGTAAGTATTTTTTTTTAATTTAAAGTTCAAGAAATTTCTGCATGTTTTTTGTTTATAGAATGCAGGGTTCCCAATCAAATCTAACCCCACTTTCAGGAAAATTGACTAAGTAGAGTAGGAAGAACGCATTTTGAAAAAAGAAAAAAAAAAAAAAGAAAGAAAAATAAATGTACTTTATGAAATATGAGATTTGGTATTAAATAATTTTTATCTGTTAGTGTGCTAATGAAAACAAATTTTCTTTGTATAATTTAGTAGTCAACTAGATTAGGAAACAAAAAAGTCAGTCGAATATTTTAAGAATTCAGAAAGATATCGGCCATATAGTGAGCTGAATTGGAGTTGCTTTCTGATAAGTGATTTGCCATTTTTTTTTCCTTTTTTTTTTATTAACTGACTTCCAACAAAGGAGTTCGTAGGTATTTAATGTACGTCCATACATAGCTTTGAAACGGATACTTCAATTTAGATTTTTTTTTTTTTTTTGTTGTTGTTGAAATGTGCTCATTCTGATGATTCTTTCAAGGAGAAGTAAAGTATCATAAAGCAATGAAAATTTTGTCTTTTTATATGAGTTGCCGTAATTTTGTTTTCATTAGCGCATATATAGTTAAAAATTATTTCATACAAATGCTAATTTCAAATATTTATATTCTAATTGCAGTATGTAAAAGCTTTGTCAAGTTTACTGAAAGTGGCACTAAATTTAGTTGAAATACCCTGCATGCCACACACACACACACACAAAAAAAAAATATGCAGAAGTTTCTTGAACTTTTTCAGTCACTTTTTCAGTCTTGAACTTTTCAGTCGCATGCTACAGTTACAGGAGATAAATATTTATTTTATAGGGTAATTGCAAACATATCACAAAATTATACATTATTAAAAGGCAATTTAAGACATCAACAATATTTAATTACACCTGTTTGGTGAATGAAACATAATAGAAATAGGGTATACATTGTGATAGATAATACATCAAATATTGAGAGAATAGAAAATAAATTGAGATTTTTACAGTAATTTTTGATCACATGCATTTCAATTTATGTCTAATTCCTCAAAACCTAACGAATTATTTAAACAGGCACTCTCTGTGAGTTCTGCAGATACAAGGAAGTAATTTTTGGGGTTTCATTCAGGAATGGATAAGGGAAATTTTACCCTACGAAAGCTGTATAAAATTTTTTGTACATTTTCTCAAATAGACTCACAAGTGGGTTCCAAATTATGCCAAATTTTGCACTTTTGTTCAGGAAACTTTGCAATTGGAAGTACACATCTAGAGACAATATTTAAGGAAATAGGCTATTGGCTCTTCCTTTATGAATATATATAAATCCTAAACATAGAGTAAGTACCTATGCACAATCACAATTGTATTTTAATAAATTAAAAATTTATCTTACCTGCAAAAAGAGCTCTGTATCCATTTGACTGATACAAAGTCTTTAGCAGAGAATATGTTGATGTCACTTGTGAACCTAATAATTAAAAACCTAATTATAAAAACAATATTATACATTACAATCAAATCACAACGTGGGTGCAAGTTGTGAGATACGGCCAAGACAAATTATTTTGAACCCCCTCACCCACACATCATGCACGCTTAGACTAAAAACACAACACATATTAAATAATATGCATAAAATTTGTCTAAACAGTGTATATATATATATATATATTTATTAAAAATTTTGAAAAATCATATGCATGTAAAATGTTTATATTCAAGTAAATTGTAATGGGAAAGTTAAATTAAGGCATGTTACAACTCTCCAAATCTACCGCACGTACAAGGATGAAAATTTGTGTGAGGGTAGTTGAAGGCCTCTCCTGATGCATCTGAGACACAGAATTTTAAATTTCGCATAAAATTTTTTAAAAAAGGGTCATTTTCTGCGAAAAACGTTCTTTTCCTTTGCGGCAGCGTCCCTACAGGGTATAATTTTAAAGGTACCGATAAACCAAAAACACATTCTTAAAGCTGAAAATGTGTTCTAATCGGTGGTGCAATCTGTTTTAAAAAATATGAATTTTAACCCTTTCAAATACACCAGCGAAGAGGTCGCTTCGCCCCTCAAGTGAGATATCTTTTTCCAAACTAGAAGTAACTAAATATCCGTATTTTAACACAATCTTTTTAGAGCAGCTCAATAGACCACATTTACACAACCTACAAAAATTTCGAAACATTCGGTTGAGTACAAATATTTTTTACAAAATAAAATGTGTGAAAATTTCGACTAAATCAGTAAAAACCTGAGTATTCTGTCGCGATAAAAAGTCTTCTTACCAGCCCTTCTGCCACTAAATATCAACATTTTTTCACCCAGGCTACAGAAAGATTATGTTTTTAACTCCTAAAAATTTTAAAGAGTTTGGACGATAAAGACATTCTTTAAAGTCAGTCTGCCCTCCCTTAAGAAATATCTGTTACAGAAGTTTAATAAAATGTCATGTAACAATGATTATGCAAATGCAGGGTTCGTAAATATCATGATATTTTCGAAAATATCAAAAATATCCGATATTTTGATATATATCCAATATTTTCGATATATATCCGATATTTTCAAAGCAGCCAACTTAGCGCTGATAATAAATGTTTTCGAGCATAATATAGATTAGAAATTAAAATATATTGCACTTAACATGAAAACCTAATCAAAAAATAATATAAAAATGCATTTTTCTTTTTTTCCCCCCCCTTAGAACAAAATTGAATATGAAATAATTAAAAACAGTAACAATTTGATTTCTACACTTATAAAAAAACTAACTATAGGATTCAAAAAATCAGATATTTTCAAAACAAAATTTTAAATACAAAAAAAGTTTTTTTAATTGAAAAATTTTAACATAAATGTAAGTATAAAATGTTTTATTTCATATTTCCTAACATGCTGTATAGTTCAAACTCAACTGAACTAAAACTTGAAAAAAGATTATTTTCTAATGAACCTGTATATAATTGCTTATTTAAATTAGTCAGTTTATCTTTCAATGGTTGTTCTGAATTAATTATGTCCCACATAATTATTAGTTCAACATTTAAAAAAAAAATGCTTCAAATCTAAAGTCTGAAAAATATATTTGTTTTCTTTTTTGGCTAAAAAAGTCACATCCAGAAGAGACAAGTTCTTTTATCTACAGATTCACAGTCAATAACAGTTGAAAAATTATTTCCTTTACACTGAAATATTAGAAATTACGACTGAAAATATCAAAAATATCTTGCGCACATTCATATTTTGAAAATAAATATCAAATGCAGAAAATATGAAACATCTTGATATTTTGAAAATAAATATTGGATATATACCCTTTGATATATATCAATAAACCCTGGCTGTATATAAATGATTATCAAAATTACATTTTATCTTTCAATGGCTGAATTGACTGTCTAATATAATTATTAGTTCTACATTTAAAAATAAAAGTTTGAAACATAAAGCTTGGAAAAGATTTGTTTTCTTCTTTTCCTAAAAAAGTCACTGCCATAGGCAAAAGTTCATTATCTACAGAATGACACAGTCGTCAATAACAGGTGAAAATTTCATTTACACTTGGTTTGAATGTGAAAAATATCAAAATTACTTTGCACGGTGATATTTTGAAAATAAATATAATTATACAAACTATCAAACATCTTGATATTTTGAAAATAAATGTAAAGAATTTGAAAATATCGAAAATATCAAAAATCTTGATATTTTAAAAATAAATATCGGATATATATCAAGATATCTATCATGATATATATCAACGAACCCTGTGCAAATGTAAATTGATTTTATTAGCAGAGGTGGGGAAATACATCATTTTACTCACCACTGGCAAGCTGATTGTGTTCATGGCGAGTGAATCCAGTCTTTGAAAAACTGCATGCTATAGAACATATGTCGATTTTTTTTTTTTTTTACTAATATATTTTGCAACTCTACAAATTACCACGATGCAAACACAGTACTAAATTCTATCCTACACTAAACTTTATTGTATATATTTCTTAATTTTATAGGAAAAAAAAATGTAAAATCGACCTTATGTAAATGCAATATTATGATTTTCATTTACTCCATCTGCACTCATCAGCTTAGACGCCCTTAAATGCATACAACGCATTGTAAAAGAATTGTGCTAATTGCAATACATTTGCACGGTTGCTATGAATTGCAGCAATTAATTTGAATTGTATTTTCAATTCAAATTAATTACAGAGTTCTCTGCTAAATTGGGAGAGACCGATAGGGATGACAAGAGCATTTCGTAATTTTTTTTTGTGGACATGTACCTTCCTTAGCTTGACAAAATGGCTTAATTCACTCATTTCGACAATTATGCTTCGAAAGATCTCCTTGCATTTCAACTGCAATACATTCACTTATGTGGTGACTTAAACCTACTTGAGAAATCATCTATAATCGGGTCCAAGAACAACTGGCATATTTTAGAATGATTTTGCCCTTAAAGGTCTTTGTAATACTCTGAATAGTAAACATATGAAATTTAAATTATTGTTTCTAGCATCAATCATTTGCAATGTGCAGATTGATTGAAGACTCGAATATGGAAGATCAGCGCTAGAGGTCTGCACAGGCTTGAGGCCCGTACCCGGCCCGGCTAAATGAAGGTGAACTTCCAAACACGCCAGGCTGACAGAATTAAGACAATTTTTCAATGGGCCGACAAACAAAATAAATGGGTCGGGCTGGAAAAAAAAAATTGAACGGGCCTGAAGGGCTTGACTGATAAAAAAGATTAAGCGGGCCTACTGGCCAGATATAAAAATTTAAACGAAGCGGATAAAATATGAGCCATTTTCAATGAATATGACTTTCGTGAGAAGAAGTATAAATGTACGTCAGGAAACAATGCAAGTTTGACAACATTGATACAGAAATGTAACATGTCCATGGTAGAGAGATCGGCATCGCCCAGTTACATGGTGTCTTATACCAGATTTAATTTTTTCAACAGACTCGTGCAGATCAGGCCTGCATTTTTTTCTACATAGTCGTGCCGGGATGGATCTGGTCTTAATCATTCTCAGAATGTGTAGGGCAGGCATTATGTTTTGTAAAAATATTAATAGCGATAAGGAACTACTGTTAACAGTATCTTTGAAAATATGCCTTAAGGTGGTTCTCAAATTCACAGCTCAACAATGCGAAACTTTGACACATTTTCTGACTCATTTTTAACTGTTAAAGGCATAAAATTGTAAGGCCTGACAATTGACAGGCTTTGAAATCAAATAGCGTTTTCCATTTTTTATAAATTATTTACAGAGATATAAGAGATTCTTGTCCCCTGGCTGACGGTTTTTCTCCTTTCCGTGCTATTGCTTCGGGAAATTCGATTAAAAATGCCGACTTTTGCAGTATTTTTTCAACGATATATTGCTTTTATGAAACTAAAAAGCTATTTAGATAGTTTTTTAATAAGGATATCTGCAAATTTGACGCATTTCCGAAAAGAAAGTAATTCAGAAATGTGTCAGAATGTAGCTCCTTTGGATTTGAGAAAAGCCTTAAAAAATGACAGAGAAATATTTTCACAAATTTGCTTTTTGTTATATAGCTACAAAAGTTATGTTTTTAACCGCTTTATTCTGAACTACATTAATTTTTTTAATGAATCCTTATTTGAATTTTGAAATGTCTAAGACTAAGTAATCCTTAATGTTACTGTTGTGTGAACACATAGTAATCTAAAATATATTTTAAAATGTTCCCGTAAATATGTATGTAGTATTCATTAAAAGAATCTTAATTGTATATTGAGAAAAAAAAAAAAAAAACCTAAATTTTTGTAGAAATTGAGTTGGGCCGGGCCTTTTTTCACCGATTCTTGCACGGCTAGTCCGAAGATTTAATTTTTACACTGGGCCGGGCCTGGAAATTCCAGTCCATGCAGACCTCTAATCACGTACATTCACCCCCGCCCTCCCTCCTGCTTAATCTTCCATAATCTAAATTTTAATGATTTTTTTTTAATAGCCTTCGAATACAGTTGCTAGGCAATTATTCATGGGAAACGAGAAAAAATACATATGTATAATTGCAAATTTGTAAAAGGGATAAAGTAAAATGTTTTCTATTTTTTCGAACAAATGCATAAAATTCGACTAAAACTTGCACAGTTAATTTCGAATATTTGACAAATACATCGGCAAAATTAGAAACAGATTTGATTAATTTAACATTTAACCTTTTGCACTCCACTGACACCTATACGGTGACATCTTAACTACAAATCCACTGACACCCATACAAATAAACATACTTTTAGAAGTTCCCTACATATTATTTCAAATATTTAAGAATGGCGTGGAGTAACTAGTAGGTGATTGAAATTTTGGCGTGAAGTGCAAAAGGTTAAATCAATTATTCAAATGTGCCCTTTTTTTTTTCTTTTTCTTCCATGAATGAAAAGCAATGAATCAATGAAAATAATCTGTATTCCCATAGAAAAGCATTCTGATATTGGAAAAAAATAGTCATTTTCCAATGAAGCAACCAAATTCAATGTAAAACTATATAGCTAAATCAAACTACCTCACCATTACATCTACCAAATTTCCAGCAAATCTGATGTTTTTTGTGGCGGTTATTGCACGACATATGGACAGACAAAAAGCTTTTCATCTCTCCATTGTGAAGCCTCAACTGACATTTTGGCAATTACATCACTATTACTTGTATTAAATACAAAATTTTATTTTAGTTGTCCTATGGAACAGTTTGGGTTCCACTATTGTGATCAGGGATGTAGTGGAGGGTATAGGCCGTATACCCTCTGGATTTTTTTAAGGAACACCGTATACCCTCTGTTTCTCAAGAAAGCTATAGTATATATATACTAGGGTATACCCTCTGCCTTGAGCGTATACCCTCTGCTTAGAACGTATACCCTCTGTTTTTTTTACGACTACACCACTGATTGTGATAGAAAAAACATTTTGTACTGCTCTATGGCAACTGTCATTTCAGAATTTTCCCTTTTTATTTTACAATTATACATACATAAAAGTATGAAATGCTCAAAGCATTGCAACCTTAGGACTAAAACTCACTATGAATGAGTATATTGCTGCCATTTTTATTTATCTTACAAATTGAAATAATAATATTAATAAACTGATTAAAAGAACAAATTTTCCTTGACTTTATTCTTATATTAAAATAAGTTACTGAAGCTCTCTTTAAAAAAGATAACAATAAAAAAGAACATGCATCATTTTAATATAATTAGCTAAATATTTCAATTTTCATTTTATTTAAGCTAAATACAAAAGCTAATGAAAACTTACGAGCAACAGCCTCCATTTCACCAAGTTCAATCTGCCGATGTGTTTTTATTACATCAAATGGAAGTGTAAGCAGAGCGGCAACCTATGAAAAATAAATTATCATTCAATTATATCAAATCTTTCTGTACACAACAAAGATTAGTACTGATTATTGAGGGCAGCATGCAAAATCTAAACAAAGAAATTAAATTACATACTTAAATCAATAGTTGGCAACCTTGCCACATACCATGCTAATTGATGGCAATTCACATCTAATATAATTAATACTTGAAGGCAACAAAAATATGTCCTAATATTTAATTTATACTTATTTACAATAAATAAGTAAAGTGACAACAATAGGATTATTGAAACTTTGTGCTATTTGTTGCTTGATAGTAGTCTTTCAATATCAAGCAACTGACTGGAAGTGCCAAATAATCTAAATGATCACCATTCAATAGATTTTTAGCACAATACTTTGTACTGAAAAAGTTATTTGCATGCAGTAGAACTGCCAAACACAGTTGCTATTTACATTGAAAAATTGCTCCATTTGAAACCATTATGCTTCTGAAGAATTCACTTATTTTTTATTCTGCTACTGAAATGATAGAAATGTAATAGATATGAATATGAGGAATAGTCATTAAATTTCAGATTAATTTTGTCTTAATTATCAAATTTATTAGAAATATAACTTTAAAATAAATTAGATGTTTATAAAAATGAATGAAATTTCAAGTGTCTATAAGTAGTTTTTTTTATAATGAATTATGTAAATTACACTTATTTTACTTAAATATGCTTTTATTTCTTGATTTAAATATTAATTTTTAGTATTTAGAAAAATTTTCATTATTTAATGAATATGCTTTTCAGAAAAATTAAGCAGTTAAGTGTGTGTGCAGACAATCAAAGGAGATATGCAAATTTTTTGGTGTGTGTGTGTGTGTGGGGGGGGGGGGGGGTTGCTGTTCTCAAATCCAAAAGGACAACTTTATGATGTAAGTTTTAATTTATTTTTGTTTTGGAAACAGGGTTCGTGAATTTTTAAAATAAAAATCTAAATAATCAATTTTTTTTTTTATTTATTTAAATCATGCACAGTATTATTGTTTTATATGACCTTTCTTTTAATTTATAAAATATACCTACATACACACACATGCATCCATGTTATAAGTATTACCAATATATATTAATATTACACAATTTACATAAATGATTCAAAGGTAAAATTTTAGGCTATGGAAAAATCTTTATTACATAAAATGCATGTAAAATTACAAATCAGATGTCAAAAATTAAATCAAACTTCAGTGTTTTAGTTAAAATAAAAATAACTGTGCAGCACATAAACATTTTAAACAAATTTGGAAGCAAACTAAGTACTTAACTTTTGTTTTGTTAAAGTGCTGGTACAGAAAAGATTGGGTTAACAGCTTTATCAGCCAATTTCTAATTTTCGAATGTACCAAACCAGAGGTAGAAAACATTTGTCCTACTGAAGCAGATGAAGTTATTGTGACATAAAGCTAATTGCAGGGGTAGTACTGGTCCTAGGTGATAATTCAGGACATACTTTTATCGATATTTCAGGACAATTTCAGGACACTGTGTCCTCACACATTTACCCGGCATACGACTTTTTCCTCCGCAATCGTTCGTCGAAATTTGTGATTTTTTCCTCAATTTTTTTTGCTGAAATTTGCATTTTCTAATTTTGTGATCGTTTGACAAAATTCACACTTTTTTCTGCGATCGTTTACAAAAATTCGTGTTTTTTTCTTCTGTAGGTTGCTGAAATTCATGATTTTTTTCCTGCATTCATTTTCTGAAATTCAAGATTTTTTTTTCCTCCAGATCATTTGACAAAATTCACAATTGTTTGCCAAAATTCTAGATTTTTTTTTTGCGATCGTTTGAAGAAATTCGCATTTTTTTTCTTCGATAACTTGCTGAATGTGTAATTTTCCTCAATCGTTTGCCGAAATACACAATTTATTTCCGCGATCGTTTGCCGAAATTCTTGTTTTTTTTTCTTTCTGCGATCTATTGCCGAAATTGATGTTTTTTTCCAGACTTTGTTTGCTGAAATTCGTATTTTTTTCCCTCCGACTTCATTTGCCGAAATTAGTGTTATTTCCCCTGATTTCGTTTGCCGAAATTCGTGCTTTTTTTCTGTGTCCCCTTTGCCAAAATTCGCGATTTCTTTCCGCGATCGTTTGCGAAATTAGTGTTCCTTTTCTCCGATCATTTTTTT
This sequence comes from Maratus speciosus, assembly GCA_963932465.1. NCBI lineage: Eukaryota > Metazoa > Arthropoda > Arachnida > Araneae > Salticidae > Maratus > Maratus speciosus. The sequence goes on along the minus strand of OZ010792.1, from coordinate 325,799,212 downwards.
GAAATTCGTGATTTTTTTCCAGCGAAGGTTTGTTGGACCATTTGACGAAGTTCTCAGTCTGCAGTGCATATCAACGTGAATTTTTTGTTATGTTATAAATGAGAGATGCAAATTTTTTGGTGTGTGTGTGTGTGGGGGGGGGGGGGTGTTTTTGCTGTTCTCAAATCCAAAAGGTCAACTTTATGATGTAAGTTTTAATTTATTTTTGTTTTGGAAACAGGGTTCGTGAATTTTTTAAATAAAAATCTAAATAATCAATTTTTTTAAAAATTAAATCAGTTTTTTTTTTTTTTTTTTTTTTTTTAAATCTTGCACAGTATTATTGTTTTATATGACCTTTCTTTTAATTTATAAAATATATATACATACACACACATGCATGCATGCATGTTATATGTATTACCAATATATATCAATATTACACAATTTACATAATTGCTTCAAAGGTAAAATTTTAGGCTATGGAAAAATCTTTATTACACAAAATGCATGAAAAATTACAAATCAGATGTCAAAAATTAAATCAAACTTCAGTATTTTAGTAAATAAAAATAACTGTGCAGCACATAAACATTTTAAACAAATTTGGAAGCAAACTAAGTACTTAACTTTTGTTTTGTTAAAGTGCTGGTACAGAAAAGATTGGGTTAACAGCTTTATCAGCCAATTTCTAATTTTCGAATGTACCAAACCAGAGGTAGAAAACATTTGTCCTACTGAAGCAGATGAAGTTATTGTCATATAAAGCTAATTGCAGGGTAGTACTGGTTCTAGGTGATAATTCAGGACATACTTTTATCGAAATTTCAGGACACATTTACCTGGCATACGACTTTTTCCCCCGCAATCGTTCGTCGAAATTTGTGATTTTACCCTCAATTTTTTTTGCTGAAATTTGCATTTTCTAATTTCGTGATCGTTTGACAAAATTCACACTTTTTTTCTGCGATCTTTTACAGAAATTCCGTGTTTTTTTCTTCTGTAGATTGCTTAAATTCATGATTTTTTTCCTGCGTTGTTTTTTCCAGACTTGTTTGCCGAAATTTGTATTTTTTCCCCCCGACTTCGTTTGCTGAAATTCGTGTTTTTTCCCCCGATTTCGTTTGCCGAAATTCGTGTTTTTCCCCCCCCCGTGTCCCACTTGCCGAAATTCGTGTTTTTTCCCCCCCGTGTCCCACTTGCCAAAATTCGTGTTTTTTTCCCCCCCATGCCCCCCTTGCCAAAATTCGCGATTTCTTTCCGCGATCGTTTGCAAATTAGTGTTCCTTTTCTCCGATCATTTTTCAAAATTTGTGATTTTTTTCCGGCGAAGGTTTGTTGGACCATTTGACGAAGTTCTCAGTCTGCAGTGCACATCAACGTGAATTTTTTGTTATCACAATTTCGCGGAAACTGATGATCAATTTTTAAAAAAGCAAAAAAATTGAAAATCATCCAAAAAATGGAAAAGTGGCATCTCTGCGAGTTTCAGCGAATGATTGACTACATTTCCCATTTCTTTAGAGATAGATTGAAGACTATCGCAATTTTTTTCGACGACCGATTAACGAAATTCGCAATTTTCCTTCCTTTCTTTTTTTTGGATTTTTTTTCTGCAACCACTTGATGAAATTTGAGTTTTTCATCATTAGATGACAAAATATTGCACTATTTTCTGGTTCTCCTATGAACCTAATAATTCCAAAATACAAATTTTGTGGATTTTTCAAAAATGAATGATTCGCGGAATTGTGCAAATATATATATATATATTTGCAGAAATATAATGACTGTTAGTGTTTTAGTACAAAACTTGCGAAATTTCAGGAATTTCAGGACGTCTTTTAATTTTTCAGGAATTTCAGGACAAGTACTACCCCTGTAATTGATCATAAATTCTAGTGGTGTACCGAGTAGTACTTTGGCCGAGTAGCCGAGTACCGAATACAGAGTAGTTGCGTAATAAGAAAAAAAAAAAAAAAACATTGATGTGCACATAATGTGAGCTTGTGTGTACATATATAGTATATATAAATTAACTAATTAAATTTGAAATTTATTTGTGCACTTTTTAAAGACAATTTTTGACAATTCAAAACAGTAGCAAAAAAGGAGAATTGACACATAACAAGTACAATTATTAACTAATATAAAATTAAAACATTCTTCAACCCTCAATTTATTCTGATACCTGAAATCTGTCTATGAAAAATAAAAATGTTTATTGGTTACTGTAACAATTCATTGAATGATGCAAAACATTTCATATTTATTTTGTAACTGTACCTTATTTTCTTTTGATTAAAAATAAAAAGAGAAGTATACAAAAAGAGATACAGGCTTCCTTAACAGAAGACTTATGTAAAACTGACACTCCATTTGCATGGGGGGGGGGGGGGGGGGATTTCAGATTATGTGCAACCTTGCAAAAAAAATTCTTATGTGCACCTTCAACCACTGTTTATTCTGAACATATATTTTCAGAGGCAGACCAAATTTACAGTAGTAAAAGAAATGTCCTGTTTACTGATAATGTAGAACGTTTGGTGTTTTTGGACCATAATTTGAAATATAATAAATTTAATTATTAATTTTTTTTATTGCATTTTCAGTTTCTTTATCCAAAATAACAGTCTTTTCTGTTTTCCTATATATTAAAAAAAAAAAACTTTTTTTTTGTATAAATGTGAAATTAAATTTTAATCTGGAATTATTTTATGAGAGTTTTTGTTCTTAACTTTTCTATATTTTGTAGACATATTGTTAAATACAGAGTAAATAATTTTATGAATTATTGCATATGTTATACATTGATATTCGAATAACTTTTTACAGATCAGTTATAAGTTCATATGCTTAAAAAATGAAATTCTTACAACTACTCTGTATTGGCCGAGTACTCGGCCAAAATTTCGTCGAATACCGAGTACTCGGTATGGCTCTAAAAATTCTGTAATTTTTTTAGTATCAGCCTTTTCAATAACTGTAACAAATATATTCCACCATCCTAAAGGGCTGAGATCCACTATATTAGATTCAAATGAAAATTCATTGAATGGTTCAGATTTAAACCAATCTTTAATATAATAGGCATCACCAACGTAGAGCACACACGGCCATAGTTTTATTTTACCCCAACTTGCAGAAGTTTTTCTAAATATTAATAAGTAAATAATCCAATAATTCCTGCTTACATTTCTTTACTGTTACAAGATTATTTTATATTTGATTCCAATGAAATTTGAAAGCATTTTTTTCTAAACTTAACATTATATTTTATTTTTTGACAAAGGTAAAGCTTTATCTTTCTAAAAGCTGTTTTATTATCTGTATTTTATAAAACTCAATTACAATAAAGTATGTTATTTTTAAATAAATTTAAGATGTAAACAAACATAACTTAAAAAGAAAAACTGATTTAAATTAATGATTTTTTTAAATCAATTGATTTAAATCATGATTTAAATCAATGAACCCTGTTCGGAAATGCATGAAACTAGCAGGAATTGCTGTTCAGAAACTATGTAATCAAATTGTTTTCTCCGTTTTTTTCTTTTTGCAAACACAATAGGTCTTTCAAAAAATAGTGTCAAAGTGGACGTTTTGAACAGAATTTTCACACGAAAGAATAACCGCTCAAGGAAGGGTGAAAAACGTCTTTGTCACGTGATCAAAATCCCTTATAACTCAATAAGTCATTTATATATATATATATATATATATAAAAATAGAAAACACAGTTCAATTCCAAGCCTTCCAAATTTATATATATTTCCGTAAAAAAATGAATTTGTAAATGCGCCAAAATGATCTGCACTTGTTGAGAAGAGCAGTTGATTACAGCCTTAACCCCTTCGGGACCGGCGGCTTTTACACAAATTTTATTCGGTGATTAAAGAAACTAAATATTACTTTTCTTTTTTTACTGGTGCCTAAAACAAATTCTATATCCTCTTTTTGAGGGTGCATATATGCACCCATGGTCCAGAACGGGTTAAAGGTTAGGAAAAGTTATATTTTATAATTCAGAACTTTTTAAAATTAAATTTTTAGGGTTGTTCTCAAAAAAGTATATTTACGCAAAAATTTTTGGCACATTTACAGATTTTTTAAATATGAAAGCAAGAAATTAGTCGAAAGGGACAGTGACTCATTAAAATCCTTATCCGTTATTGTATAACATTATTTATTGCGATCTTTATTTGGTTCATTCTCCAGGTTGGTACTTTTAGGTTAAGATGCCACTATTCATTCCGATATATTGTTGATAAATATTATCCTTTTTGGAAGCTTAATTACATTTCAGTACACATAATACATGATTTAACTTTGAATTTTTAAAAATAAAAATGTTTTTACAAGTTCAGTTTTGGAACAGAGATAATTTTGGTTTGATTACCATACAAAGCTTTTCACAAAGCTGAAAAGGAGCATTAAAATAAGACTGCTGTTGTCATACATATAGCCTTATTGCCATCATGGATAAGGGTAACATTAAAACTTACTCAAAAGATATTTCTGGGTTTTATATAACTCAGATTAATTTTTCAAAACAGTTTTTAAAGTTTTACACGTGTGGCTATTAATCAAAATCTGTCACCAAAAAGTTCAACTCAAATAATGAAAGAAGTTTGAAAAAACAACTTGCACTATATTTAAACAGAAAAGGAGTAAAAATAATTAAAACATAACGTTATTTTTCCCATTTAATTAGTGTTAATTTTGATAACTACTCATAAATAAAACATTTTAAAGTATCGCGTACATTTTAAACATTTTAAAGTACATCGCGTAAACATTTTAATAAAGCATTTACAAATAGAATTTTCTAACCGCCAAACCATAAAAATTTTTCACAGTTTTCGTATTGCATCACCATTGTTTATCTATTTTAAGAAAAATCTGATATTGTGATCGATCTCATATCTTGCTTTATGAAAATTAGACTAGTCTATATAGAAAATATGTACATCCCATGTGACTTGCAACACTATAACAAATGTCATATGCATTATTAGTGTTAAATCATTTGCTCAGTGACAGATTTTGTTTATTGTAAATGGCCAACATTTCCTGTGACCCATAAACAAGTATTTTAACTATTTTATTAAATATGAAATCCAAAAGAAAACTTACAGTTCCAGAAGTAGCACCAGCAGCAAAACTGAACCAAAAAGAAGGCTGTTGTTCTCCAAATTTTTTCTTGAGGGATTCATAGCTAACCCAATAAAAGGCTAGATAAAATGATAAAGACATGTACAATTACATTAAAAAACCAAATTATTAAAAAATTATCAAACTTTAAAAAATAAAATAAAATGTACTTACAGGAAAAAGGAACATCGCGTAAAACAGTTGGACCTAAACCTCTCCACATTGAAGATAATCCTTGATTTGCTACCAAGTTTTTCACTGCTTGACCAATTTCTAAAAAAGTATCAAATTTGAAATATTTTTCCCATACATATTCAATAACAGTTCAAACAGTGAACATAAAAATAACCACAGTATATATATATATTTTTTTCCTTTTCATGATTATCAGTTTGTTCGAAAAATAATGACTGATACATTTCATTTCCCTCAATTGAACGTAGATCAATTTAATTACAGAACTAATCATATGTGTAGTGGGTTTACCCAATATCAATATGTCTCTATTACATGTCATAGTTGGTTATGCTACAGTACTTCTTGATCATTTAAGAATGCTTCAAAGAGTATGTTGATAAAAGAATTATTGAATGAAAGCAATATTGCACTTTTGATGCATGGGTGCAATTTGATTGAAATGCAGCCCTTGTCGAAAGGCAAGCTTATCGAAATGTAGTTGAGGTGCAAGCCTATAAGGCAACAACATAACGCATCATAAATTAATGGTTTGTAAAATTTCGTTCTGGTGACATAAGTCTTCAAGAGGAGAAAGAAGAACAACATTGTGTGCTTGATGAAGACATGCTGACACCCTGACTTACAGCCAGGGAACTTGGCAAATAGTGCTGTAAAAGTAACGAAATAAATGAACAATCCAATCACCAATGAGCTTGGAATGTAAAAATAATTTTTATAACTTTGGCAGAAATTAATATTTTAAACTTCTTTTTGCTGTATATTCTTCCTTAAAGAATACATCTTTCTTTTTTAGTTGATAAAATATTCCTAAAATACATACTTAATTTTATTTGAAACATTAAAATCTTGCTCACATTTTAACACATAAAATGTAAAATTAAGCATATATTTTAGAAATATTTTGTCCAGTAAAAAAGAAAGACTATTTATGAAGAGTACACCGAAAAACAAAAAAAAAAAAAAAAAAAAAATATTTGGTTGGGGATGGGAGAGGTGAAATTTGAGATCTGACTTAAGATCACTTTCATGCATGTCCGGAGAATGTCCAACTTAAAGGTTCGTTTGCATACATTTTAGTTAAAAATATAAAAAATCATACAAATTTGAGGGTGTTTGCTGCTGAAGGCAGTGGGACCTTCAACACCAAATCCCTTCTAAAGAAAAATGTCCGAATTCAAACTGGTTTTAGGTACATTTAAGGTTATTATGCCAGGCAGGTCAGCTAATATTTTTTTTTTTCTTTTTTTTTTTTAAAGAAATGTCACAAAAGAAAATTTTAAAGTATTTGTACCACACACTGGTAATTTAAAAATACAAATAAAACTCTACTGTTTTGAAAATGTACTTACCAATGTAACTTAGCTTTTGGGATTGCATCTTTGTTCTTATGAGCTCCAGCGGACTTATTAATGTGGCTGCGAAAGCTAAAAAAAAAATACATTTTAAAACAATCAAATTTCAATAAACAAAAAATAAACTAAATTGTATATTAAATTTTCAAGTATTGCAACATGAACTTTTGATTAGGCAGATTTTATTACATTTCTCTGGATTTGCTGGAAAATTTATTAATATAGATATATAGGTACATTCTATAATAAAGTCTAGAAGAGAAGTTTTCTTTTAGATGCAATAAGAAATTTTTTTTTAAACACAACATAATTTTCTCCATTTAATGCTTTTTGTACATATTATTTAAAATTTTTCTTTCTCTTTTACATTGACGTGTAAATATTTTTTCAATTAAAAAGTGTTAAAAAAAAAAAAAAAAAAAAGCAGAATTGATATTTCCAAAGTATGATTTAACACATTGAGTGCCACGGTGACTGACATTGAAGCTGAAAAATTTACAATGTTTTAAGTAATTTTTAAGAAAGTATAATCCTGTAATAAATAAAAGATAAATACATTTTCAGTAATTACTTAAAATAGCTTTTCAGTAATTACTTAAAACAATATATATATATATATATAGTTTTATATCATATTTTGGACTGTCAATCATCAGTGAATGACGCGTTCTAAACGGAAAGTTAAGTGTCAGTCACCAGTGACAGACACTTAAATGCTTAACGTGTTAAATGCTTTTCGCATGTAATAATTTAAAGTTTTCTTTCTCTTTTATTATTCACATATAAATATATTTTTCAATTAAATTTTTTTAGATATGTCTGCGTTTTTTTTAAATCTAGTAACAGCAGGGGAAAAAGAAAAAAAAAACTTTTTTGAAACATGACATAAAATAAATCTATTCAGATAATGAAATTCTGAATTTAAAAAAAAAAAAAAAAAAAAAAAAATGATGATTAAACACTGCACTACCGCAGCCCAGTATAGTATATGCCTGCAAAAGATGGTTAAATTTCTATGCAATTGTTTCTGATCCAATAAAACCATAACAACTTTTTTTTGGACTGATTTCAACATTAAATAGTGCTTAAAATAACTGATTTAAAAACTGTCCACTTCAGAATGTTTATCACACATTTCTCTATAAAACTACCAGTTTCTATACTTTTATATGCAATAATTTAAACTGAGAAAATAAGCTGGGAAAGAGCCCTGGTCACAATAAATTGAATTATGTCAGCAACATACATTCAATAGAGTAATACTTTTAATACATTCTTTCATGTTCCTTTAGCTAAAATTTATTAATTTTAAGGATATTATGAGAAAATAAGAGAATCATTCTTTTATCTACAGAAATTTGCTTTTAATTATAAAAAAGTAAATAATTTGATTTGAGTCCAAAGCAAGTTATAAGAAATGCGAGTAACAGATTTATTTAAACAATTTTAAATTAAATGTTTTTATTTACAAATGTTATTGTTTATTTTGTTTACAAGTTTAAAGAAATTCACAATGTTTATTTCATTTATTTAACTGACAAAACATCTTTAGAAATACTGAAAATTATGTTCATCTTGTATTTTAATACTTTTTCACATCATTTTAAAAATTAAAAGAATGTATGATTTTAATCATACATTTAAAATCATTAACAGCCTACTTAGCAATGAATGGTCATAAAAAAATACCACCCCCATTTTTCCTGCCTATTTATCTTTGCCCTGAAATAAAACAAATAATGTAAAATAACCTTTAGTTTTCATTTAAACAACAACAAAATAATTTTAAAAGTATGAATATATATACAGCTATATGTTAGATACAGCTATAATCTTGATATTTGTTTTTTGTGATTTTGCAGAAGTAGAATTATAGGAGTCCTTTCAATTCAAATATTAAGCATACCTGAATATATGAAGTCATTGTATAAGTTTTGAATGAGGATAATGTTAATTGTACATAGCGTTGGCAATGGGGGGAAAAAAAATGAATGAAAATAAGATTTAAAAATTCCCGAAGCTCTGAATAAACTTACTTCTTGCTAATCCACCAGCAACGGCAGGTATCCATATTGGTTGATAAGTTAAGCTGTATTTTTTCAACATAGCATCTCTTAATTGATCATACATTGTAAAATAAACCACTGTTGCAGGCACTGCCATCACTCTGGAATGTTAAAAAAAGAAAAATGAATATTCAGAAAATACTAATACATGTATAAAAGTTAATAATAAAAGTAATGCAAGCCAGATAGGTCTAAAATACAATCATACAAAGGGGGGGGGAAAAAGGGCAACATTTATATGTATTTAATTGTTTTTGGTCATTTTAACTATTGTACTCTTTTATAATTTTAAATTCAGTTTGTAAGTGGTGTAAGATACTTATCAGTAATTTCAGTTTTAGTTTATTAGGAGATAAGAAATAAGAATGCTACACGCATGATTTACTTTCAAGCATGTGCCGAAAAACAACAACAACAACAAAAAACTTAATTTTGTATATCTTAGTGAAGGTTTTTGATAGTTTTGATCTGCAATCAAAATTAATATCATTAACATGCCCATTTTTCCCTATCAAATATTTTAATTAATAAAGGTTTATTCTCAAGATATTTACAAATAATTAAAATTTTGACGCTTATTAATTATTTCATAACATTTTCTTGCTGATTTGAGAGACAATAGGAAGGTGGGAAAATCAAATATTTTTGTAGCAGGATAAATTGCAGTTCTGTATCAAAATTTAACTGTTTTGTAGCAGTATAAACATTGAAGCATTAGAATCAAGTAGCATTTTCCATTTTTCAGCAAAAACAAAGGATATATTTTTAAATGTTATTAAAGTGGGCATTTTTAGCTGAATTTCAGGACGCCACAGTCCTGGAAAGTTCTTTGTGGCTCAAAAATCACTTATAACTCAAGATGAGATATTTCGAAAAATGCCATTAGATTTCCAAATTACTTCAGTAGACATAGACCAATTTCATGCTTTTACATCTAATAATAGGTTTGTGGATGTGTCAGAAAGGTCTGCATTGTTGAGTGGGTAAAAATATTTTCAGTGATGTAATTTTCATAGAGGGTACACAACAGCAGTGTTTTGGAGTAATTGTCCTCTTTGGACTAAGATATGTAATAAATATTACATATCTTATATATAAAAACTCAAATTTAAGACGATGAATTTGTAGCAGAATACATAATTCATTTAGAGATAAATTTTATCAACTTTCATGATGCTGCATATCTTAGCCACATGCAGCATAATACCAGTGTGTTGCCAAGCCTATTAACAAGGTACATATGAACAGTTTTTTGCTGCTTTTAAATCTTTTTAGATTATGAAATTTCCACTTTTGTAGCAGATTGGAGCAGAATTGAAAAAACATTGTCATTTATTTAGCAGAATGTAGCAGGAAATCAAAATTGGAACAGTTTTTCCACCCCTGCAACAGACACATTCTCGAAGATATTTGAATTTAAGATTTTATTTAATTACTATATAAGTATTACGCCATTGTGCACATTTTATAGATTAATATTATTAACAAGCAAAGAAAAAAGAAGTAAGCTGATTTTAGACTAAGAGGTATCGATATTAAATTATAAAATGATCACAAAAGGAAAACTCATACACAACAAATTTTCTCCTTTCTGACTTTAAAAATTTGAATGAAATCTCATTTGCACATAATAATATATTGTACTTTTCATATTTACAGTCGGACCTCTATTTTGCGAACATTTACTTGGAACCAAGAACATTTTGCAAATTTCTTCGTAAAATAACCTCCAAATAGCGAAGTGCATTCTCTATTTAACGAACTTTTCCTTAGGATCTAAATTTTTTTTCTCTCTATTTCTTAAAATATTACTGGACATTTCAAACTTATTCTTTCTTTTAACACATTTTATGATGATCAATGACCATGAACAGGTCTTACCAGGCACCTAACTCACCGAGAGCAGTGAAATCGTTATGATTCTTTTGCTTTCCATCCAAGAAGTGCAAACTTTCAATATTCCTTTTTAACCCTCAATGAAGCTCCCGTTTTCTAGATTGTTGATCATGATCAATCGTGTTGATAATTTCAGTTCTTGTAGCTCAAAAATGTCAAAGCCAAAGCTCTTGAGCATCAAAGAAGTAAAAAAATATTCTTGATGAGGCGGATGAAGGCGTGAAGAAAAAGAATACTGCTTTAAAATTTGGTATTCTTCCAAACAGCTTATCAACCGTAATAAAAAATCGTTATTTTAATGGAAAATTATTTTTTAAACTGAAAATACAATGTATTTCCAGACAATATTTTGTTTCCTTCTTATTTCCCTTTCAGATTTCTCTTTGATGGGTAATAAAAAAGTGTGACTAATTACTTTTTAAAATTATATTTACTGTTTATGGACTTAAAATAGGTTTTATGTAATTTAAAGTATATTAAAAGGTGATTCTCTAATGAATTTTCCATATAACAAACTTTTTTTCGGGATTTAGCGACTTCTTTAAATAGAGGTCCGACTGTAGTTGCTTGATAGTATTTAATAGCCCATAATTCCAATAGCCCATCCCACTATAATAATTAATTTTATGAAAACAAAGAAGAAAAATACAAATTTTTTTTTTTTTGGGGGGGGGGGGAGAGAATGTGATGTAATTATTTGAGCCGGGATAAGTACGAATAATTTTCATCAATGAACTTTTATATTTATTTTATTTAGTTAATTCAGAAAACAAATACAGCACTTTTTTTTGCAATTTCGATTTTTTTATGGTATAGTACTATAATATAGTTTTACTGTTTTGGAATGAAATAACATACACTGAAGCAGCACAAACAACTTTTATGAATATAAAACAAATTAAAGTTTTATAAATTTCATGAAGACAAAATTTATGTAATTAAAGACTTTAGTAATTCTTACAAATTTAATAAAGAAATTAATTTTTTTAAAAATATTATCTACACAAATTAAAAAAATTTCAAGTTAAATCAAGACCTACTTTTTAAAATGTCTTTAATTATAAAGTCTAACTTTGAAAATGTTTCTTTTGGCAATAAATTATTGCAATATTTCATTGGCAATGGATAAAATTTCTCCTGATATATTACCTTAAATCAAGTCTAAAATAATGGTGCAAAAGCATAAGTACAATGAAAATATATTTTTAAATACAGCATAAAAAGTAAAAAAATGTAACATATTTCAAAAGATTTAATTTTTTTTCAAGTCATATTATTACTGCCTAAGCAGGAACAAGACAATGCTGTTATATGAGAGCAGAAGATTTTATCATTATGAGATTTTTCCACAGTGCCAGTGCAGACTGAAGGAAGACTAAATTTTTCAAAACACATTGTGATTTCTAAGTTTCTATGCATGATGTATTTTAGAAGTTATTAGGCTGATTTCTTTAGAAGTTGACCTACTGAAATAACTTCATATTACTATATCATCATCATCATCATCATCAACCGTTTTCAATCCATTGCTGATATATACAGTAAAACCTTTAAATAACGGACACCTTGGGAGTGCGGTAATTGCCCGCTATTCGGAGGTGTCCACTATTGGGAAAATCTCAGAGATTCGGAATTGCTAAGAAATGCTTAATGTTTGATTAATTAATTTTTATATGTCCTAAAACCTCTATTACATGATTAATCAGAAATTAAAATTATTTTTTTAAGCAATAACACTGAAAAGATGCATGTAATGGAATTCTGCGGATCAAGAAATTTGTACTTCTATACATTAACCCTCTCGCTACGTAATTGTTTTATCAAAATAGCTTCAAAATTTGCGTATTTAGCCCCTTCGCAACGAGAGTCTTAAGAATTTTTATTCTTTTGTCACCGGTTTTTCAAAACAAAAATTTTTGTCTAATTTAATCAGAAAAATGCTCCGATTAAAAAAGGCAAAATTTACAATAAAAAAAATAACTGGTGGGAATAATCAAGGAGGGTTAATTAGACGGAAAAAATGCATCCCGGGAAAAATCTCGGGTTGCACAAATTTTGCTACTTTTACGTTGCCCGAGAAAATCTTGGGTTGCGCAGCGAGAGAGTTAATCAGCAGAAAATCTTAAATCTTTCAAGAAGGAGGGACGTCTTCTTTCTCGGATGTGGGCGCGTGGGAAGGAGATTTTCTTCAGCCCAGCCCCTTCATTTATCTGTGATCACACAATTTATGACACGTTGCCCTGATAAATTTAGAGGCTTTCCCCCCCCCCCCCCCTTTTAGGTAGATTTAGTAAGAAATACTACTTATTGCAGTCGTTACCATAGTGCGACTTTTGAAAAATTCCTTCATAACTTTTCATTAAGGACCCCAGGAACCCAAAACCACCCCCACCTAAAAAGTTTATATATATACATATATGTATGTATGCACTAAATTTTGTCCACACGATAAAAGTCGCAATTATGCACAGATCGTCTTCAAACTCGCCAACAACTTTGAGATGGCTAATATCTTGGTGGGGATTGAAAATGGGGGAGGATTCAAAAATTTGAATACCGTCTTAACATGATTCTGATAAAACCAGTTCTTACACAACAATGACAAGAAAAAATAAATATTTTTCGTTATAACAATTGCCAACAATTAAAAAAAAAGCAATAAAACTCTCACCACAACAATTGCTTTTCTATTGCAAGATTTTTCACGTGAAAAATTAAATTAAATAAATAGTTTGACGAATTGAAAACAAATTGAATATTACGTCATAAGTTTTCTAAAGCAAGATTTCCGCATGAAAACTCAAAGTGAAATAAATAGTTTGACGAATTTAAAAAAAAAAAAAAATATTTCGTCATATTGGAAATAAAATGGACCCCAGCAAGTGAATATGTAACGTCATGTGAGTTTGAAGAAAAGTATTAAAACATGATAAAAACCCGACTATGGAAATATTAACTTATTTTAATACTTAGGTTCTCTGAATTTGCTTTAACTACTTTTTAAACCTATTCCATATACATGTGCGAGTGTATTCATGTATATTAGAATTTTCCCAAAATGTTTAGCTCCCTAGAGCTCATTCTTAGTGAAGGAACTGGGTTTATCTCTAATCTTGATTTAAATTTTGTTGGCGAATTTAGTACTTAACTTCGAAATCTACCTCCACCTGTAGGCCCGAGCCGGCAGGGATTTTTTCTCTCTTTAGAAAATATTTTTTCACCCTTTATCGCCAAAATTACTGTCCGCTATTTGGAATGTCTGTTATTCAGAGGTTAAACATACAAAAATTTAGATTTTGGGAGTAGGGATTAGAAAACTGTCCGTTAAATAGAGGTGTCCGCTATTTGTGAGTGTCCGTTATGGAGGTTTTAGTGTTATACATGTAGAAGTTACCGTTTGTAAAATGTTAATACAGTAGACTCCCTCCAGTCCGCGACCCTAAAATCCGCGAACGCCTAAAATCCGCATATTTTTTCAGATGTAAACAGTGAAATTTACAGTTAAGGTGCAGGCACAAAGTTCAAGATGGCGCCGAAATCAGCGACTACCGCCATGTTTTTTTTACTCAATTTTTTGTTAATTATTCTCTTTTGGCTATTACAGCTGATTTATTACTAAATAAGTTTATATTACTTTTGATTTTTATATAAATTAGCATATCTATATCAAAAATTCCAGGGCTCGAAATGGAAAAATCTACGAAACAGAACGCTATTTGAAAATTATTTTTGCCGATTATTTTTTTTTTTTTTAAGTATAGACAAATTTATTTCTAAACATACAAAGCAATATAAAAAAAAAAAAACATTCAAGGCTCTAAATAACAATGAAAACAGTAACAGAGAGCGCAATAAGCTATATTAAACAGTAACAATGTTTCAATAAAAGTATGGAACGGAACGATATTTACCATAATTTTACGAATCGGAACTTTATTTATCATAATTTCAAGAACCGGAATATCGCTCCGATTTGTTCCAGTACATTTCGAGCCTTGAAAATCTCCCCTTTATTGTATTTTCTGTAGAATATTAGCAAGTGTAAACTGTAGTGGAATTGTTTACTTTTCTTCCGTTCGTTTCCTCGTGTTTCAATATTTATTATTTTTTCAATATTACGTACGCATTTTAATATGTAATTCTGATTAATACGACTAAATGCAAGCTTTTTTATGAAGAAAAATATGAATTTACTTCCGAAAAAAATCTAATGGCCCTGTTTTGTATATACAGTAAAGCCGCTATCAGATTCACCGACTTTTCGAGCAACCAACTTTACAGTCGATTTTAACACCAACTTTTTCCAGTTGAAAGGGAGAAAAAGGTTACAATTGTCTTTGCTAAAGTTGGAGGAAAACCCGGGAAAACCAGTACTACTAGTACCAGCCGTCAATATTTATCGCATTTTCGTATCAATCGCTTACCTCTGATTCGTTGAAATGTTGAAAGGTGGGAGGAAATGTTGCGGCTAGGACAGACTTTTTTGAGATGCGGATAAAAAGTTGGGGACATTGCTGTTTGCTATCACACTGGGTGTCGAGACAACATTTCGCAAAAAGTTGGAGGAAATCAAGAGTTGGCTCGAAAAGTTGGTGAATCTGATAGCGGCTTAAAGCGCTTATCTCTTATCTGTGCGTATAAACAACTGAGAAAAATCTTGAGAAAGAGGAAATGAGCGGAGCGAATGCGCGAAGCAACGGAACATGGCAAATAAGATATAAGTTTCGTTTTGAGATCGCAGCGTGAATCAGACACTTTTTTCCGGGAGGGATTTCTGTGCCTCCGGGGATGGGGGTGGGGGGGGGGGGGAAATTGCACTTTTTGACCATCGAAAACACAATCTCAAATCTTCCGAGGGGGAGCATCTCATTGCTCCGGGGAGGAATGTCCCCCCAGGCCACCTCCTGAGTTCAACACTGGTTTTAATCTAATGATTTTTATTTATTTATTTTTAATTTTACGTACATATTTTAATATGTAATTCTGATTAATATGACTGAACTCAAGTTTTTTCATAAAGAAAATACGCATTTATTTCCGAAATAAATAAAGATGGCGCTAATATCATCGGCGATCGCGATCGTTTTCCAAAATATTTTTTAATTAATCAAGCTTTTTCGTTTATTAAATCTGGATAAACATGGCATGAAATTTCGTTATTGATGCAGATTCTTCATCAGAAACTGAATCTGATGAAGAACTTGAAAAAATTAATCTTGAAGAAGGTCTAGCCATAGGAGAAAAATATTTGAGCTTCCTGAAGCAGCAGAGCTTTATATCTGAGCAACAGATAATGAATCATCAGCAGCTTCAGGATGCAATAACAAAAGAACGAAACAAAAAATTAAACAAACAACCATTTTATCCATGTTTCAAAAATATAAAATAAAAAAATAAGTAAAGTTTGTAAAAAAAAAAAAAAAAAATTATTTTTCCTCATTATTATGTATATTTAGTATTGTATGTTTGTATTTAGTGTTATTTATATGTATATTTATATATTATTTTATATTTATATTTATATTATATTGTATATTTATATTATATTGTATATTTATATGTGCATTTAGTATTGTATCTTAATTATTATTTACATGACTTAATTTTTAATATT
This sequence comes from Maratus speciosus, assembly GCA_963932465.1. Taxonomy (NCBI): domain Eukaryota; kingdom Metazoa; phylum Arthropoda; class Arachnida; order Araneae; family Salticidae; genus Maratus; species Maratus speciosus. Next base: position 325,782,953 of record OZ010792.1, on the reverse strand, counting down.
TTTCTAAATTTTTTATTTTGCATAATTATTTTATTTAATAATTACTTTTAAACTAATAAATTATTTTAATATTTTATTTAATTATTTTAATTGTTCACTTTATTGTAACCATTCATTATAATTTCCATTGCTCAACTACCAATCAAATTAATGTTCAAAAATGTAAACAAATAAATGACCAGAAATCCGCAAAATTCTAAAATCCGCACAACCTCTGGTCCCAAGCTGTGCGGATTTGAGGGAGTCTACTGTATATAGATAATTTGAATAAGTATACGTTTGAATCACAACACATACACTTTAATACAATTCTATAAGGGTAACTTTACATCACTTCGCTGATACTTTTCTAAATACAGCACCTTTCTCACTTAAAACTTACAACATATTTCTTACGAATAATTTTATTAGGCTTAACAATACCTTCCTTGGCATCTCATAAGCCGATGCTTCATGTACAACATTATTTTATAGACAGATTCTTTTCTAATTTTTGAATATGTCCAAACCTTGATCTTGTGATCGTGAATTTTCATTACTTGTGCTTTAAAATTATGGATAATAAAAATACCAGAGCATCAGTTAATTTGTTGATCATGCACGTCATAAAGAAAATAAAGTATGTTTAAATTCAAATCCTACAAATCGGTCATCCTGACATGATGGCGTCCCGACATCATCATCTTGGCTTATTATTTTTCTTTCACATAAAATTTTGATTATTGGTACAATACACATACACGTATACTTAATCTATACGATTCGTCCAGGAGTTTAACCCATAGGCCACGGTTTCATGTATTCGGCCCCGGTTGACGTCTTCCCTGGACCTTCATGATCTCCTACTTTCTTTACTTCATACCGATCATGATTCTTGGCTGCAGTTATCTCATATGGCCCGAAATATTTTTCTTTAAGTTTGATAGTATTGCCAAATTGCATCCTCTTTATGGCGACGATATCTCCTATTTTGTATTTTCGTGGCTGTTTTCTTTTCTTATCAAACTGCACTTTGTTTTCTTCTTGTATTTTGAGTATATTTTTCTTTGCTTCTTCTCTCATGGCTTCGCGTTCTTCCATCATACATTCGGTAAATTCTTCTTCCAAAATTTTCTTGATGTTCTGCATGTCACTGTCCTTCATTTTAACCCCTGTCATTAATTCAAAAGGACTATACTTGGTGCTTCGTGTTACTGTGCTATTGATAATTTTCTGTAATTTTGGTACATACTTATACCACTATGATTCATCATTATATGCTTCAGATTAAACTAAAATTTCTCCTGTAGATCTTTTTGCGTTATTTTCCTTTTCTTTAACATTCTTTGTATTATTTTCAATAGGATTATTAGTTATTTTCTGATCAGAATTGTTTTTGGACTTTTTCTTTCTAACCGTTTTTCTTTTAGGTTTTTTTCTACTTTTTTTGTGTTTATTTTCTGTTTCCTTCTCACTGTCTTTACTTTCGGATCTCTCCTGTCTAGTGATGATGAATTTCTTATCGGTTTCTTTTTCCTTACTCGGGATTACAGGAGCCGTAAAATCTGAATAACTTCGTCTAATGATCCCATCTTCCAACCACTGTTGTATTTGACTGATGATTTCCTGCTCCACTAGAGGTAACGTCTTTGGTCGTTCACAGATAGGTTTTTCATACGCCAATAGTATTTCATTTTTAATCCGGTATCTTTTGTTTTATTCGGTTTGTATGACTCTATTAATTCTTGTATTTTTCTTCTGTTAGTTAAATTTGTAATGTGGTTCAAATCCACCTCGGCATTTATGCAGTTGATGTTAACCATATCTTCCCAACCTCGATTATCGTTATCTATATTTGATGTGGATATTTCATCTGTTTTGGAAGGGATTTCATTAATTTTGATGTATCCTACTTGCACTGTAGTGTGGTCTATTATTCTAACAACATCTTCCACTACTTTTAATGTCAAGCCTTCGATTGCTTTTCTACCTATTATTAGGTCATAGTCGGTTTCTTGCACCACATAAAATTTATCTTGTATTTCTATACCATCTGCATAAACTTTATGCAAGAAATACCCCAATGGTTTAATTTCTTTTCCACCTAAGTCCGATATAGTTATATTGTCGCTGGTTAACTTTGGCGCGTTTATTGCAGTAGGATATCTTGACTTGGCAATTGAAATATCACTCCCTGTATCAATTATTATGTTTGTTTTTATTCCTTGAATATCAAGAATTCTCCCTTTCTTACCATTTAACGTGCCCATATTAACTATTTTTCTTTGCGTGTTTTGGGTCCAATCTTGGTATTTCGTTTCTCGCTAATTTTGATTACGTTGCGGGTTATAATTTGAATAATTTTGTTGTGTTTTACTTCCCATGGTACAATTCTTACTCACGAGATCAGGTCTGCCACAATTATAACATATTATATGTGCCTCGTTTCTTCCATGGTTCACATTGTGCCTATTGTCAACTTGGTGCCTTTTCGAATTGGCGTAGTCAGCCACTTTCGAACGTTTATCCTCAAAACTACCACTTGTATTCCTTATAGCTTGTTTATTGCAAACCCTTCGTGCCGTTTCGTAAATATCTAATTTGTTTACTAAGTCGTCTATCTTTTTTATTACTAACAATTCCTCTGCAAAATGTGTCTTTGTTTCCGCAGGTAAATTATGCCTAATTTGATTAACTACAATTAATTCCGATAATTCCTCAAAGCTATCTATTTCAAGGCAGTCGGTCCATTGTTTGAAATATACCTTGATCTCATAAGCGAAAATTACACCAATTTGCCGATGGCTCTTTTTTGAGTAAGAAAAATTTCAGCCTAAACTCTTCTGGCGATAGTTTGTAACGTTTTAATTTTTATGTAATCATAATCATGCATTTCAGGTTCATTCTCCCTGGTTATTACGAGGCATGTTTTTTAAGTAAGTACCATTTTGGAATTAAAAAAAGACGTGCAAAGATATCGCAATAATTTTATTTTTACATGAAAACCCGTACCTTCATCTACTTTTCTACATAATTTCCGTGATTATTGAGGCACTTGTCATAACGTGGTACCAGTTTTTGAATACCCTCCTCATAAAATTCTGCCACCTGACTTTTTAACCACTGTATCACAAATGTTTTGACTTCGTTATCGTCTTGAAGACGCTGACCACCCAGGTGTTTCTTCAAGTGCAGGAACAAATGGTAGTCGCTGAGCGCCAGATCAGGGCTGTATGGAGGATGATCTAGAGTTTCCCATTTAAAAGATTTGATGAGATCTTTGGTCCGATTAGCCACATGTGGACGGGCATTGTCAGGCAGCAAAACGATACCCTTACTCAACTTGCCGTCTTTTGTTCTGGATTGCACGACGCAGATTGTTCAATGTCTCACAATAAGACGCTGCATTGATTGTCTCATTACGAGGCAGAAACTTCACTAGCAATACTCCTTTTTTGTCCCAAAAAACTGTGCACATGATTTTCTGGGCAGAAATTGTTTGCTTAAACTTCACTTTTTTGGGTGATGATGAATGTCGCCATTCCATGGATTGTCGTTTCGATTCTGGTGTGACGTAGGCCACCCATGTTTCGTCACCAGTAACAATTTGGTCTAAAAAATCTTCACCTTCATTGTGGTATCGCTCAAGGAAAGTCAATGCACTGCCTAAACGTTGGGTTTTGTACAAATCCGTCAACATTTTTGGAACCCAACGTGAACACAATTTCCGGTAATTCAAGTTCTCGGTCACAATGCGATACAAAACACTACGAGAATATTGAGGAAAGCAGTTGCACAATGATGAAATTGTAAAGCGTCTGTTTTCTCTCACCTTTTCATCCACTTTCTGCACCAAATCTTCATTAACGACCGAAGGACGCCCACTCCGTTCTTCATCATGCACATTTGTGCAGCCATCTTTAAATGCTCTCACCCATTTCCTTACCATTCCATCACTCATAATGTTTTGTCCGTAAACTTCACAGATCTCACGATGAATATCGATCAGTTTTACGCCTTTAGCACTAAGAAATCGCATAACAGCCCGTACTTCACAATCAGCGGGACTCACGATTGTCGGAGGCATCTTAAACACTCAGTAAACAACGTATATAATGAAGAATCAGACTGTAATGGCGTCAGTGCATAGACAAGAGATGTAGGTAACCAGCGCGCATGCGCGGAACGCCGACCGTAGCGCTGCAGCGGCAGAATCGCAAAACGGTACTTACTTAAAAAACATGCCTCGTATATTAATCACATCTAACGGCATTAGGTTAATTAAATAGCTGACCCACTCTTTTTTATCAATGCCCGTTTTTGCCATTTGCCTTTCATACCAGGGTTGGAAAAAAACCGGGTTTTTTTGCAAAAAACCAAAAAAACCGGTTTATTTGGTTTAAACCAGGTTTTTTTGGTTTAAACCGGGTTTTTTTAAATATAATTTCCTATTGCATACAGATGCATATCTGTTGATAAAATAAACATTTCTGGATATTATATAAGTAATATAGCTTTTGAAAATATTTAAATTAAACAATTACAGTTAATTATATAGAAAATTGAAATCATTTCCAATTTAAACATTATTAGTAACAGCTATGTCTTATGTTCAAAGTAAACTACTCTACACAGTGAAACATTGATACCTTGAAAATCATATGGAGAATCCTTTGATTAATAATCAATCAATAAACATTTAATGCAGTTTCATGAATATAATATATTATTCTGTGGTTGTTATTATTTTTTTAATATCCACATACTTCTGGTTATTTTGTTTTCTGAGTGATAACTCCAAGTGTCGAAGTCAACATTTTTGGCCATTAGATTCAGCAACTAACAGGAAAGACTGATTGGTATTATTGAAATGCTGTAACTAGCATTCAATTTTTGCAAACTGTGTTATTCAATTTGATATCTTAAGTTACTCTTTTAAATTCTTTAAGGATAATCTTCCCCAATCCCAATCCAGAAAATTTTCTTTTACAACTTAACCAAAATCTTATAAAGATCATTGTATTTTGTTATTAACTGCTGTAAATAATATGAATTTTTTAAATGAAAATATTTTATGCTAAACATTGAATATTATTTATCTGTTTTATCTTTTCTAATTTCACATGTTTTAAGAAAAATCTTTAGGTACCAGATATGTTCATCAGCACATGTGAATTTTCATTCTACATGCATAGATACATGACCTAGGCTCATTATGTCTCATGTTGACTACTGAGATGAAGTGTTAAAAGTAGAAATGACTTTATCAATAATTTAAAACAATTAAATTACAAAAAAGAGAAAATATTATATTAGGTTTTTTCTAAAAAAACCAAATGGTTTTTTTGACAAAAAAACCAATTGGTTTAAACCGTGGTTTAAACCATGGTTAAAACCACTTGGTTTAAACCGTGCCAACCCTGTTTCATACATAGCCAAGTATAAACTAATATCATTCGTACTATCATATTTTGTTAATAATCTAAGCAATTCATATTGCTTACCTGGATTTGTCTTTGTGTTAACATCGATGCACTGTCTTGAATTTTCTTGCAGTTGCATTTTCTTAATTTCAAATTCTCTTTCGCGATCTTTTTCTTCCAATTCTATTTTCCATTTTCTTTCTTCCATCTCCATCTCCATTTTCAGTTTCTTTTCTTCGATCTCTGCTCGTAATTTCTTTTCTTCAAGTTCAGATTCCGCTTGTGCTTTTCTAGCTGCCACAATTACTTCTAGGCGGTCCTTTATAAAATCTTCATCGTAACCTTCCCAGTTTTTAATTAGCTTTATTAGGATATGGATTGTCGATTTTTCAGGGGGGTTGAATTCCGCATTCCTCGCAGAGATCTATTAGATCAATTCTTTTAGCTTTATTTAAGGATACCATGTTTTTCAAAGTTGTACTTGGATAAATATGACTACGGTTTATACACACTTGCCTTGTTCATTCACAATCCATTTTTTTTACACTGACGATTGACAACAATTTCTCTTCGATTAATATTTTACTATTTATTCCACTAATAGTTCCTTAACATCCCGACATCGAGCCCCCAAATTTGTAGAAGTTACTGTTTGTAAAATGTTAATATATAGATAATTTGAATAAGTAGACGTTTGAATCACAACTTACACTTTAATACAATTCTATAAGGGTAACTTTACATCACTTCGTTGATACTTTTCTAAATACAGCACCTTTCTCACTTAAAACATATTTCTTACGAATAATTTTATTAGTCTTAACAATACCTTCCTTGGCATCTCATAAGCTGATGCTTCATGTACAACATTATTTTATAGACAGATTCTTTTCTAATTTTTGAATATGTCCAAACCTTGATCTTGTGATCGTGAATTTTCATTACTTGTGCTTTAAAATTATGGATAATAAAAATACCAGAGCATCAGTTAATTTGTTGATCATGCACGTCATAAAGAAAATAAAGTATGTTTAAATTCAAATCCTACATATATATATATAACCATAATATAATTACAAGTCATCATCGATTCCAATTATGATAATTAAATCAATAAATTTAATTAATATTTATATATATATATATATATAGTACAAAATATTGTTACACTCTAAAAAGGAAGAATTAATTTTAATTGTTTGGTAAAACAATTTATCTTTATTTCTGCGATTGGTAATTTTCTGTAGTGTAGACAAATTTTTGTATATAAAGCAAAATTTAGAATTATTTTAAATATGGAAGACAAAAGGATGACTGTTCAACAGCTATTTGATTATGGATTTTCTGTAGGTAAAGTTGAATACTAATAGTTGTAAAGATTGACTTAGGTCAGGTTGTCCATGCTCAGTTCATACAAAAGAGCGCATCAAAAGATTTCGTGATAAGATACTAATAAATCTACAATGTTCTGAAAATAAAATGGCTGCAGAAGAGAACGTGAGTCATAGAACTTTGGAAATTATCATTAAACAAAGACCTGGGCTCTTGCATTTATTGCAAAAGATAAGTTCAAGGTTTGACTGTTACACAAACAATTAAAAGGTTACAAAAATGCAAAAAATTGCTAAAGTGGCAAGGTAGCAAAAGTGTTAGGAGAATAATATTTTTTGATTAAAAGCTATTCTGTACTGAACAATATTATAATGCTGAAAATAATCCCATATACTCAGCAACCTTCAAGGATATACCTGAAAACCTTGTAACGCTTTCAAAAGAAAAATTCTGCTATGGTTTGGGACTGAAGTGTCAAAGAATAGAAAATTCCCTGATAAAAAGGTAAAAATCAATGTGGAATTTTACAAACAAGACTCGTTGGCTAAACAGTTATTGTCAAATGCTGAGGCTGTCAGATTATATCAAAAAAAGAATGGAATATTTCAGCAAGATTCTGCACTTTTGCACAGAGTCAAATCAACACAGGCTTGGCTCCATTTCAATTGTCTGAAGTGTACAATGCAAGATTGGATACCTTCTACATGAGAGCTAAATCCTTTGGGCGATTTTAGAGGCTAAAGTAAATGCTAAACACAGAAATTTGAACTCTCATGGCGTAAGAGATTATCTTTGGTAGATAAAGATGGCTGTTGATTAGAATAAAATTGTTTCAAAGTAAACTTTCACTTCTGATGTTCATATATGGGTATTTATCATTTTCTGTTTTATATTTGTCAAATAAAATGTCTGACTCAATATTTGTAACAATATTTAGAAATCAGCCTGTACATATAATGCAAAACTTGTCATAACAATGCCTGAAATACTGAACCAATTCAAATCTAATTGGGACGGTGTATAACCTTGAAAATGCACATATCTTGGAGGAATTCATTAATCAGGTATGCAGTTCTTATAGTTTGATTACAGGGATATAAAAGAAATTAGTTACATTATCATATCGCAAAAAAAACATTTGCAGTGCATTTTAATGATGTTACATTAGGGTGATTGTGAATTGATGGAAAAATACCGGAAATTTTAACAGAAAAAGCTTTTGCATGGAGAGAAAAAATAATTTATTGCAGGGAGGTCCAATCCTCTCGTTATGAAATATCTTAATTTTAATTATGATTAGCCAATTATATCCATAAATCTTATTTTATGAATTTAACTATCAGAAAAACCAGAATTCTGGTACTGAAAACGAAAAATACTTTTATTCAGATTCAGGTATATTACCTGAACACAACCACTCCTGATTATACAAACTCTTCCAGCTCAATCAGAAGTGTCTTTTTTCTCTTTTTTTTAAAAAGGTAAAATATCTTGGATGAGTTCGTTAATCAAGAAGATTTGGTAACTTTTTCGATAACCTTTTGAAAATCTGAACTACACTACAGTAAATGGGGCTATATTTGAAGTTTTAGTAGTTGTTTACTTTGATAAGTGAGGCATACTAAAAGAATTTTATTTGCATTCATTGAATGGTTTGAGTGAAGAAAACATAATAGCTTAGTATCATCACTGTTTTTTAATTTGTGTGGCACAACACACTGGTGTGCTGTGAGAAGATGTCAGGGTAAAGGGGGTGATTCTGTGCAAGAAAACCGATTTTTCAAAAGTTAGTTCAGTATATTATTCCCGATTAAAAACTATAATGATAATAATAAACATGTATGTGTTGTTTTCTAAACAGGCCACTGTGTTTTCCCCCTGTGAACCATTGATAAAATTAGTCTTTTTTTTGCAATCCTTTGACGAAATTTGTATTTTACCGTGATTCTTTGATGAAATTAGCATTTTTTCTGCAGAAATTCACTATATTTTTCCGTGATCATGGGAGCAAGAAGACCATCCAAGCCAAGACTGAAAACTTTTCTGAGTATTATGAATAACCAAATGGAAATGGACTAGAAGATTTCTATGTCTTGCATTAATAGTTAAAAATTGCTCTCTTACAACAAAAGAAAGTGATTAAAAATTCTTGATAGTAAAATTGCTATTTTTTAAGTATATAAAATAGAACTTACTATCAATCAAATATTTCTCCAAGACTGAAATCAGTCCTGAGACTGAAGACTTGCACCCATATCCGTGATATTTTTGGACTGATGACCGATCTATTAAAATTTTCGATACAGAATGCCTTAAATTTTCAGAAAATTCGGAACAGAATCAACCCTGGTTAGGTATGCAGCAAAAATTTTTAGTCAAGTTCTACCAAGATTTTACAAATTAGCATAAAAATGTTACAATTTATTATGTAATGAGGCTTAATGTCATAAAAGTGATTTTCAGCGTTTGTAGAAATGATTAAATTAGTCTCACACCTTTGGATAAATTTAATACATTCAGAGAAGAATAATTCCTCTGCAATGAAAAGGGTTTCAATATGAAATGAAGTAGAAATGTTTGAAGTAATGATATGCTTTAATCTAAATAGAAATTTTACTGAGCAAATTTTACAAACTTTAGATATATTATATAAATTTTTAAGACTATGTCGGTCAACCAATGTTTGGTATTTCTCTAAATTTGTAGAGAAATGCCTTTGTTTTAAGAATACACATGTACATTTGAAATGCTATATAGTTTCTAGGGGTCTCTGCTCCCTACAAGCTACGTTCGCCAAACCCCGTTCACATACAGCAGACTTTAAATACATGCTAATTGTATAGGCTTTTAAGAAGATTGCAGAAGACTGAATTATAATTTAAAAACCAGTGGCAATCTACATATAAACAGATTTCCATTCATTTCCCTTTGATTGGGGAATTTTAAGGCTGAATCAGCTGCTGTTAAGAGATTCAAAAGCTGTTTTTGGTCTTTGATTGAATAAGATCAGTAAAACATTTGAAAATAAGCTAATATAAAATGAATTAAGTAAACAGTCTTTGTCTCCCAGTATTTTTTAACAATGCTGTATGAAAGTTGTTTTAAATAAGACATTCTAAATGTATCGTTACAAATCTGACATAATTTTCACGTGAAAATACTTTTGTTGTTAGAAAGGAAATATTTTCTCTGCCTTAGAATTCATAACAATAGTTAAAAAGATCATAACAAAATATTAAGTAAAAGTTGCGTGTAAATATATTTTTAAATTTAAATTGTTTTGAAATATTATTTGGTTATTTTAAATATGACTTAATTTCTCCTATTCTCCTATTAACGCATATTAATGAATTTATTATTTTAAAGTTTCCTTTCTCTTTTTAATATTCACGTGGAAATACTTTTGTAGCTAGAAAGGAAATATTTTTATTTGCGCTGACTTAGAATTGGCACCAATGGTTTAAAAGATCACCTAGAAATGTGAAAAAAAAAATGTCTCATGTAAATATATTTTTAAATTTAAAGTGTTTGGCAATATTATTATTTACTAATTTTAAATATAATTTTCCCCATTTACAGTTGTTAACGCATTTTATTATTTAAAAATTTTCTTTTTCTTTTAAAATTCACATGTAAATATAGTTTTCAGAACATAATTTTCAATATTTTTCCTGCTTTTAATATGTAATCATTTAATTCTAGTTGAAAATTTGAATTTAAAATGGAAATAAACCATAGAAAAAATTAGTCAAATTACAAAAATAAACAGTCTGCACACTAGGAGCTTCTAATATATAACCTTAGAAGAAAAAAAAATATATAATAATAATTCCTATGTATAGTTTTTGCTCCTATAAAACTTCTCTATAAAACTAGCCATTTTCATATTTTTGCATGCAGTAGTTTTCTTAATATTAAGGAAGAAAGACACCCGGTCACAAAAAACCCATTTACAGCAGCGTTGACAGCGTTAGTTACTTTTTTTTTTTTAGAGAAGAGAGATTACAGAAGAGGGTGAGCTATTAGAAATAAGAAATGATAAACTCTTTGAAATATGAACAACATTATGGTCAATGGAGCTACGTTTTCATTTTATTAACAAATGTTACAATTCATCAATTACAACAAAATTTTTAGAAGTTTTCAATTTTGTTAAGCAAGGCATTAAAAGCTTTCATAGTATTCAATGAGTGATTTGGGCTTGAACCTTGTTTGAGCATGAAAAATATCCTATGGGCAATTTTTAAACTTTGATTTTAACAAATTTAACATTATTGATATAATTCTCATATCCATAGATGTACATTTGGTAAGACAAATTGAAAATTTCTCTACAATACAAATTAGCTTTATCAGCAAAATAGCAAACTTAGGAGTAAGACCAATTCGTTCAATTTGTATTAAATCTGACGTAGACCCCACCACTCCAATAAATAAATAAAAACATGCTAGTATCTAATTTCAATAAACTTGTGACAATACTATGCATATACAGAAGTAAGTGATAGTAGAATGATGTGCATTAGTTGCGATTTTTAAATTAAATAATAGCTATGTATATAACTTGAAACATGTTTAAAACTGATTAATGTAAAATATTTGCTATTTTGTAATTTTAGCTTATTTTTCTTTGAATTTAAAATTAGTTGTAAGACTTTTATTAGATGCACAAAATGGAACTTTATAAGTTATGTACAACTTTAAACATCAAGCTGCAATGTAAGAAATATTCATTTAGATTGGACATTCCAATTTTTTCCGGTGTCCAATTTGTTGAAGCTTCTAGAAAGAAATTTTCATTAAAACTCTGAAATTGAAATATTTATTTGCAGTCTCCTTAATATAAAAAAGGGCAAACAATTTTTACCAACCATAATTACATCAAAAATTACATTTGTGAAAATTTGAAAAATTATTTTTCAAAACATTTATGTTTAATTATAATTGAGTTTTCAGGTAAGCTCGAAAATGATCAAATATAAATTTGTATAAATAAACGTAACTACCACAACTAAGAACATTCAGAATTATTTTAATTTTCAAATATTTTAATAACAAAGATCTTTTCTTTTCTAGATATGATAATTAAATATACAAAAATTATTAAAGTTCTAGATAGATTTATAGTTTAAATATTATAATTACTAAAATTCTTTCTAATGAGAGCTTTAAATATTCAGTTTAATTAAAGATGCAAATATTAGGCAACATATTTTTTTCTTCAGCAATTCTGAAATAATTTTATTGAATGTGTAGCATTTTTATAAACACAATTATGACATTAAGTTCAAATAAACAAAATTTTGTAAAAATAAATTTTCAATTTTGAATATATACATAAAAAAACTGAAAACTACAATAAACTATGTATTAAATATTCTCAACCCGATAGCTTACAGTGTTGGGGGCAATCCACTCCATAAAGAAGCAACACCTTCAGCTTTAGTTATTTTAACAAAAGCGTCCTGAAAAAAATAAGTGCTAAAAATTGTACAAAAAACAATTTCTATTTTTGATTGTGGTTCTTAAAACTGGCCTTACATTTCTTTCACACTTTGCAAAACAAAAACATTAATAGATTTTCTTTTTATTTAAGAAACCTGATTTTCAATAAAGCACTCAATTTAACATTTTAAGAACCACACCAATAATAGAAAACATAAAAACAAAAATGAAACTACAAAATTCTTAACATACAGATGCAACTACTTTAGTGTTAAAATTATAACATCATACAATTTTATCAATGAGAAAAACAAAAAAAAGCTATTTATTTTTCATTAATGTAGGTTTAAGTTACCTCCTTTCGGGATCATATATAGGGTGCACATATGCATCTTCAAAAATGCATGTAGCAATTGTTTTGATACCAGTAAAAGAAACAGCCTTATTAGGGCATTTCTGCGATTAAATTAGAGATGCATCGAATAGTGATTAATACCAAATTAATAAAATACAGCACACAGGAAAATTCAATACTGAATATTTGGCCAGCCATATAGTAACTATTAGGCCAAATAATTCTATACTTCAGAGTCTAAAGATATTAAAAAGTTAAATTAAATTTTTTTTTTTTACATAGTATTTAACACAGATACTTCCATTTTGATGAATAAGACCTTTTTGCAAGTAAACTTTAACCTTAAAAAAACTTTCAGTTTTTAAGAAGGATAGTCTTAAACCTTTTTTAATTAATAAAATTAAATTTCATGGCCCTTTCTGTGAATCAAAATAAATGAATAAAGTGGTCTTATATTTTAAAACAAATGTTTTAAAACCAAAGAGATTTTGAAGGAATTTGAAAATTTTAGTGTCATATAGTGTTTTGTTTTGTGAGGGAAAGACTAAAGTAAAACTTTAGAAAGAATGAATTCTCTGCTGATTGTGATTTAGCAAGATTTTTAATGCACTGGAGAGCAGTGTCTGGAGTGAACAATTACTTTCAGAGGTTGGAAACAAAGTATATTGCTAAACTTTCGGAACAAACTTTCAGGAGGAAATAATGAAGTTGACAAAAAATTTTTGTACAGGAAACCAGTATCTTAATACACTTATTTCATCAAAAATATAGAGTGTGTTGCTACAAGCGAATTTTCGTTCACAACTTTAATAATATGGAAGATATTTTAGTGAGATTTTCACCATATTAACTTTGTTTATATGAAATGATGACATCATTGGAAGTGACTAAATTTTGACATTGGCTGCATTCTGTATAATACAATGTCTAGCTCAGTGTTGTTTAGACATGAATGGTGGCAATTTCCAACACTTCTTGTTATGTCATATTGCACAGTAGGGTCTGGTAGGGTAAAATGAACAGTCTACATAAAAAAAAAAACACCATAGTAATTGTTAAATTATTATTTATTTGCACACTGATTTTTTAAAGTTATTTACATCATAACCAATATTTTAAACTAAATTTCTGATTTTGTTTGACTTTGTCTATGAAAGATTATAAGTTTACTTTCATCCAGCAGATTTGTGAGTCAAAGTTCTAGCAAAATGTATAATACATAGGCTACTCTTATTCCTAAAGAATATATTTCTATATCTTGGCAAGTTGCATTAATTTTATTATTATTATTATTATTATTTTTTTTTTTTGAAGAAGTTTAAGTGGGGTAAAATGATCATACTGTTAGGTTTAGCTATTAGAGTATTCCAAGACAATGTTTAGCATTTTAAATGTTTATTTTTTGAGAAACAGGTGACATTGAGAAATATGTTCATATAAAATTTTATTTTTTTATGTCTGCAATACATTTTGTAAGATTTTCGACAATAGCTTGAATAAATAAATCTAGTTACTGTATTATTATTAGAGATGAAATGCTCGAAAAAAAAAAACCCCGGAAAAGTTGGGGAAAAAAAACTTTTTTTTTCAGTTTTTTTTTCCCGAAGGCTTATTTTTCAATTTTTCGAAATTGGAAAAATTGAAATTTCATTTATAAAATAATGTATTCAAAATTTTGTAATAGCTACATTCTGATACTTTTTATTTTATTTTTATGTTTAGTGAAAACGTTACATGATGATATTATGACATGAAAACATTAATGTGAGAAATCTGATCTATAAGAAGACCTGAAAAGATCCTTTAAAGAATCCATTTTTTTCTACTTTGAAACACAAGACCCTTCGCAAAATCTCTCTTAAAAATAGCATTAATTTATTTTTATTTATCTCCAAATGTCCAAATTGAATCTTTCACAAATGCAATGATTGAAGAAAAATCTCATGTCATACAACAGCTGAATCTTATCAAGTTGTATATACAGTATAACTTCAAAAATCCGGCATCATCGGGACCGAGACTAGGCCAGATTTTTGAAAATTCCGGATTTTTGAAGGAATATCAAAAGTAGTTCTATATTCTTAATGGTGTCTTTAGCCATAATTTAATTCATTATTAAGTGATAATTATGTAAGAAAAAAAAGAAAATTAAATATTAAAAAAAACTTACTTTAATTGATATTTTCTATGTTACAGAAAAATAAAATCTAACAAAGAGTGGAATTATTTCTTCTCTTGTAATTTCGGAAACATCGATGTCAACTTTGTTTGCTTCAATTTTTTTGGCCGTTCTTTAACAATTTTTTTTTTTTTTATATACAAATGAAGAATATCTATTTCGGAAATACAATCTTGTTTTTCTAAAACATATATTGATTCTCCAACAATCACATTTATGCATCTTTCTAGTGACATCTTTTCTTCTGCCAGTTTTTCATTCTCGTCTTCTGAGCTGCCATTAGCATTAACGGTGGTTCTATTTAGCACGGCGTCAGTGATCTCGCTGTCTGTTAAACTGTTCGTTGTTGATGCATTTTCGTCAATGCTTAGCCAATCATCTATATCCTTATTTTTGACACTTCATGCATTTTCAGATTTTACATGTTCATTCAGCTCATTTAATTGCGATCTTTTCACGACAAATTTGAAAGCCTGAAAATTCTTTCTCATCATTGATGTCCCCGTTGTCGAAAATTCGTTCCAGCCATATATTGTGCCATGCATTCGCCAAAGTTGTTCCCGTTTCTAAGCAACAGCGCAGCTCCCAGAAAATTTGTTCAAAAAATAATCGCCTCTGACAAATGGAAAAACAAAAAGTCAAATATTCTTTTTTTTGCATTTTTACTTTCGATTTTGAAGTTTTTAATTTATAAAGAATTGCTATTTTTCTTCTCCCATAACTTGAAAATGTAAAAGAAAAAGGAAGGGAAAAGATTGTTTTGATGCCGGATTTCTGAATGCTGGATTTTCGAAGTGATACTGTATATCTATATATGTATGAAGAACTTTATTAAAAATGTCTAAATAGGAACCTAAATATAACGGTAATTTCCAATTCACAAATTCTGATTACATTTTGTACAAGTATATACAAAAGTTCACAAAAACAGGATTACATGAAAAAAAAAAAACTAGTTGCCTGGTAAGATAATTAAATGCAACTTATCTTGTTAAAAATGAATTCATGTGCAAAATTATGTCAATAATATGCCAATTAATGGAAATGGTAAAATTGAAAATTTAACATAAATTTTGAAACATGCATTTATCTTTAATTCTTTAAAGTTAAAAGAAGTAGTGTAAGGATTTTTTCCCCCACACCTTAAGTATTGGATTTGGCCGAATATTTTGACATTCGGCCAAACCCATATATATACAACAGTCTGAATATTTTGATATACTGTACTAACTGGATATTTATTAGTACAGACGAATATCAAATAAATACCAAATATCTGGTGTATCACTAGATTAAATGAGTAAAGGTAACTGTTTAAAGAAGGTGGTGCCAACTGCACAAAATTTGTGTACGACATGCTGGTCTCAGAGGGTGGGTCAATGGCTTTAATACCGGGGAGAGGGAAAGAAATCACCAATTTTCAAAGAAAATATGAAGAATCTCGATTGTACAGTAAGAAAATTATGATTGAAGAACTTTTCAGAATAGCATTACTCCTACATTTACTTTTAATTGTTTTACCACATTTTATTTGAGGACATAATGAATATCTAGCCACTATTTGACATTCGGGTAAGTTGGATAAATACTGAACAGTAGTAGGACAAATATTGTAAGATATTTAGCTGAATAAATTCAGAATAATATCTAACCCTTCCTTTAGATGCTGCAGCAGTTTTCTGAAATCCAAACTGGCTGACTAAACTAACATTCATAATGCTGTTTTCATTCTTAAATTCACAAAATTTACAGCTATTCTGATTCAAATATTAAGAAATCAAATAGCATTTCATGTAAAGGATGACCTTTAAGAAAATAGTATGAAAGTTAGAGATTTAAGTTAATTTGATACACAACAGTCATGGAAAAGTCTTCATTGGGAACAATCTATTGCAACTCAAGATGCAATATGTTTATATAAACATAAAACATGTTATTCAATTCTAAAACATTTGGATATTAATGTCTGTAAGTTGCATTTAGATATAAAAATGTCTCTGTAAAAACACCATAGATTTTCAATGTTCCACAGTATTGTTTTTAAAACAGCCTTAAATACATTTTGTACAACATATTGCAGCAGATTCAAGATCATTCATGCTATTATTATCAGGTTCTGCATGTATTTTCAATATGAGATATGTTGTATATATACTAGCTCAACCCCAAAAGTTTTGTTAATTTATTTTCTATTTTAAGCATACTGTAATTTTAATTATACAAGGTAATTTCAGACCGAGAACTAGTTTTAGAAAACTATTCGTAAAAGATTCCTACTTACAAATTTGTTGACTAATAAGAAAATTTAATGTACTTGACCAAGGACTATTTTAGGAGGTATGTCACTGTGAATCATGTGGTAAACATTCTTACATTAATTTTGAATTTGAATGAAAGAAAAAATAAAAGTATTACTGAATAGTAGAAGTAAAGAATGTTATCAGGGGTCTGTCCAAACTTTTCTCTCAGGGTCCTGTTTTTGTGAAATTGTGAAGAACTTTTTTACATTTTGTGAAATATCTTGTCCTAATTTTGTGAATTTGAAATGAACGTTACACTCGGGTTCTGTTTTATATATTTTTAAGAAGATATATGTATGTAAAATACATATATTTTCCTTACATATGTAAAAGTGACAGGTCATATTTTAGTTTTAAATGATTAAATTTGTGAAAGGTGTAATTTAGAGCTGGAAAAATTTTGTAAAAGGCCTATTTTTAAGACAAAGAATTTTGTGAAGGGTCCTTTTTTAAAGTGAAAAGTTTTGTGAAGGGTCCTGTTTTGAAATGAAAAATTTTGTGAAGGGTCCTTTAAAGGACCCAATTTCTTCCAAAACAGATCTCTGGTTATTTATATTTCTAATGAAAATAACTTTATGCCTGAGTTATAGAAAGTTAATTTGAAATGTCTAAGTATAAAATAAAAATTCTTAATTTTTTGTAATGAAATAAGCTCATTGAATTAAAAAATAAAATTAAAAAGCACATTTAAAAATGGTAATGAGTTCCTGTTAGGGATCTATTTAAGAAAAATTTAGGTCCTTTAAAGGACCCTTCACAAAATTTTTCATCCCAAAACAGGACCCTTCACAAATCTTTTTATCCCAAAACAGGACCCTTCACAAAATTATTTGTCTTATGAATAGAACTTTTACAAACTTTTCCTACCTTCAAATTGAACCTTTCACAAATTTAATCATTTAAAAATAAAATCTGACTTGTAAAAAAAAAGCTGAACTCATCAAATAACATATTACTTAGCTTTTTTCTATGTGAAGGGTAGAACCTGAATATAACGAATTTCAAATTCACAAAATTTTGGCTAGAATTTTGTGAAGTATAAAAAAAACTTCACAATTTCACAAAAACAGGACCCTGTGAGAAAAGTCTGGACAGACCCCTGCCTGTATTACATAAAATGCATATGAATTGCAAGTACTGATACATAAAAATCTGTTCTTAGTAAGTAAAATTAATGTTTTATTATTAGCACACACACACACAAAAAAAAAAAAAAAAAAAAAAAAAAAAAAAATCATCAAGCGGTTAAAATTTTATACATAAAATATAAATATATATATATATATATATATATATATATATATATATATATATATATATATATATACATATATATACACAAATAAAATGCATATTTTATAAAAAAAAAATTATTTTCAGTTAAACCACTATTCGTTACATTTCTAATTTTAAACAATACTACACAGCAGTATTTGATTGTAAGCATTCTAAATATTACATGGGTTATGATTTAAACATGCTCAAGATTATATTTTGAAAAAGATTATGTGAGAAAATATTAAGTACATTGAAGACCATAGTTTCAAATATTTATTTGTATTCAGAATGATTCAAGATAAAGGTCTCATCTATCTATATGAGTGTTTTACACAGTTATATTTACTTGAAAAAAATAATACACAGGCAAACACCTAATTATCTGGGTATACACTCTAGGTCTAGGTATTTACGCTTTATTTTACATCACTGTCCCTAACTATCTAAACTTAAAAAATGCAGGCTAATATATAGTGTACAAGTCAAAATTTGGATTTATTTAGAGATAACATTCACAGACTGTAGTTTAGGCCATACCCTTCTAGTGTTGATGTTAAATATAAGATGATAAAAATCTATAAGACAGGTAGAAAACATATTGAATAAATAATTTACAGAAAAAAATCGGGGAGGGGGGACAGAAGGGCTCAAACAAATGTGAGGAATGGAGAATATAAAAAATATGAAAAAGAGAAAATATAAGATAATTTAGAGTAGACCCAAATGGAAGAAATGTTTAGGATCACAGAATTGTTGAGAGAATTGAGAGGAATATAAACAACATACATTTATAAATGTTGAGATAGGGATAAAGCAGACAAGGTATCAAATTATTAATACATAGTAGTGATGTAACGAATAGTGATTTGGCCGAATAGCCGAATACCGAATATTCGGTCAACTTTTAGGCCGAATACCGAATATTCGGCGGCCGAATACTGACTTTAATATAAATGACTTTTATTTTAATTGTTTATTTTTTTTTCAATTTTAAAATAAAAAATTAAATTAAGGACTAATTGAAATTAATTTTTTGTTTGAGTTTTCAAAATCATAACAGCTGAATGTATTTTTTGTTATACTTTAAATGTCTTAAAAAATACTTTAAAGATAACATATGACTTTTAAAAATGTAAATAATAATTTAATTCATAATTTTTTATTTAATCCATAGATAGTTCTAGTAATTTTTATATATATATATATATATACTATCTAAAATATATACCATCTAACTCATTACCTCTGTAAAAATGAAACTTTTTTTTATTTTAGTAAAATCCTTTCACCCCCTAAAAATAAGAACTTGCATGTGTCCTCTGTCTTTTTATATTCTTTTTCATGCAACTTAAACTTAGTAAATTTACACTCTGTATGTCAAAAAAAAAGGTGATTTTCTTAAAATATAATTATTCATTCCATTAAAATATTATATATTCTTTTCTGCTACCAAGATATACTTTTCTTTTTTCTTTCTCTCAAAATTAACAAGCCCCTCATAATACTTCCTCCACCCCATATTTCAGAATGAGATCTTTTTCTTATAATAATTAATGTATTTAGGTATAATTTTTTAATATTGTTTGTCGAAAATATTTAAAATCATATTTTGTTTTGATTTTCTGGAACATATCTAACCAAATATCTTAAAATATTCGGCCAAATATGCCACTATTCGGCTACAGGTATTCGGTCAAATGTCCCACTATTCGGCCACAGGTATTCGGCCGGATATCTGTTCAATATTCGGCCGGCCGAATATTCGGCAAAAGGGCCGAATACCGAATAGTGGCCGAATATTCGTTACATCCCTAATACATAGAAAAATAAATGGGGAGGCGGAACAAAATATATCATTCTAATAACATTTCAATAATTACAATTGAAATAAAGATTATTACTCCCATTTTTAACTAGTATGTTGTGGCTGTGGCCATCACAAAACTTTTTTCTATATAAATCAGGTCAATTAACACTTTGCACTTGAGGGCTCCAAAGCGGAGCCATTTAAAATTTGTCTTCAAACTCGAGGGCTCTGCTACGGAGACAATGCAAATAATTTTGTGATAAATGTCTAGAAAAGCCAAGATTACATATTGGCAATTGCTTTGAGAGGTATCACACTTTGGACAATTACAAAATGTAATTTTTTTTTTCAATATATCATAATATTTGTATTTATAAAGAATTAAAAAAATATAATAAGATATAACTAAAATCGCTTCGAGTTGCTGGTAATACGAATGAAAAAAAACTTCCAAGTGCAAAGGGTTAAATCATTTAAATAGTACAAGAAATTACATCAATTTAGCACCAATTCATATCAAATTATATCTGAATTTGAAGCTTGGGGAAAATTCGTGCATTAGTTCTTGAGATAGAGCTACAGCAGAGATTCTGAAAAATGCAGCATACCTGCGCCACCTGTTGAGTGATTTGCACCAAAACATAAAGAGCACTAATTCATTTCAAGGTATACCTGAATCTGAAGTTTGTTGTAAATCCGTGCATTAGTTCTTAAGATAGAGCTATGGTGGAAATGCTGAAAAATGCAGCACAGCAGTGCCACCTGTTGAGTGATTTGCACCAAAACATAAAGAGCACTAATTCATTTCAAGGTATACCTGAATCTGAAGTTTGTTGTAAATCCGTGCATTAGTTCTTAAGATAGAGCTATGGTGGAAATGCTGAAAAATGCAGCACAGCAGTGCCACCTGTTGAGTGATTTGCACCAAAACATAAAGAGCACTAATTCATTTCAAGGTATACCTGAATCTGAAGTTTGTTGTAAATCCGTGCATTAGTTCTTAAGATAGAGCTATGGTGGAAATGCTGAAAAATGCAGCACAGCAGTGCCACCTGTTGAGTGATTTGCACCAAAACATAAACAGCACTAATTCATTTCAAGGTATACCTGAATCTGAAGTTTGCTGAAAATCCAAGCATTAGTTCTTGAGATACAGCTATTGCGGAAATTGAAAAAAATGCAGCATAGCAGAACCACCTGTTGAGTGATTTACACCAAAATCTATAAAACGTCAATTCATGTCAAGGACTAACTGAATCTGAAGCTTGATGAAAATTTGTGCATTAGTTATCGAGATTGAGCTATTGTGGAAATCGTGAAAAATGCTGCATAGCAGCGCCATCTGTAGAGCGATTTACACCAAAAAACAAACAGCACCAATTCATATCCAGGTATACCTGAATCTGAAGTTTGTTGAAAGTCCAAGCATTAGTTCTTGAGATAGAGCTATTGCGGAAATTACAAAAAGTGCAGCATAGCAGCGCCACCTGCAGAGGTGCAGAATATGTCCGATCCAGCGATCTAGGATCGGGGGGAATTTTAACCACTTGGGGGAAATTTTGCAGAAACATACACAATAGATTTCGATTTTAACAACAAATTAAATAATTCTCTGAGATAAAAAAATTTCGCTACAAATAAAAAGATCCATATGGCCACTTTCACAAAATCGGTCTCAGGATAATATGTACCGTATATCAGGGGTGATTCTGTTCCAAATTTTCCGAAAATTTAAGGTGTTCGGTTCCAAAAATTAAAAAAAAAATATATAGATCATCAATCTGAAAATTCAAACAAAAATATCGTGAATTTTGTCCATGAATTATCGAAAAAAATGCAAATTTCGTCACAAGATTGTAAAATAACTGCAAATTTTGTCAAAAGATAGCAAAATAACCACAAATTTCGTCAAAAGATAGTGAAAGAACTGCAAGTTCCTTCAAAAGATCATGAAATGAACGCAAATTTTGTCAAAAGATCGCAAAAAAACCCCACAAATTTCGTCAAAAGATCGTGAAACAACTGCAAATTTTGCCAAAAGATCGCGAAACAACTACAAATTTTGCCAAAAGATCGCGAAACAACTACAAATTTTGCTAAAAGATCGCGAAACAACTACAAATTTTGCTAAAAGATCGCGAA
Organism: Maratus speciosus; assembly: GCA_963932465.1. Classification (NCBI taxonomy): domain Eukaryota; kingdom Metazoa; phylum Arthropoda; class Arachnida; order Araneae; family Salticidae; genus Maratus; species Maratus speciosus. Next base: position 325,760,713 of record OZ010792.1, on the reverse strand, counting down.
ACAACTACAAATTTTGCTAAAAGATCGCGAAACAACTACAAATTTTGCGAAAAGATCACGAAAAAACCCACAAATTTCGTCAAAAGATCGTGAAACAACCACAAATTTCGTTGAGAGATCGCAATACAACCTCGAATTTCATCAAAATATTGCAAAACAACCGCAAACTTCGTCAAAGAATCGCGAATTTCGTCAGAGGGCAAAATAACCGTGAAAGGAAACAACCGCAAAACTCATCAGAAGATCGCGAAATAACCTCAAACTTTGTAAAAAGATTGCTAAAAAATGCAAATTTCGTCAGAGGGCAGCGAAAAAAAAACAACAACAACGTAGTGCTGGAAGTGAATTTCTGCCCCTTCCCCCACTTTGCTGTAACCTGACCAGAAATTTTATTGTGAATTTCAGAATTTTTTTTTCACTCAGAATCACCCCTGAACAGGGTTGGCAAGTTTTTGCCATAGGTGGAAAAAAACCTGGTTAAAACCGTCCCAGCAAAAATAGGTTTTTGCCAAAGTGGTGGCAAAAATAGGCTGTCCATTTAATTTTTAAAACCTTTTGATAATTAAAAAAAGTATTAATGGCTGACAAAATACTTAAGAAACCCAAATAGAAAAGAAAAAATTAGATATCAGATTTTTCATTTGGTTCTTAAATTCCTAAATATTAGACTGATTCCCACCTATTTTATAAAGATTTAAAATATGTAAACATATTTAATTATATTTATTAATTAGCTAATTAAATAAAAATATTAAATATGTTATTAAACTTAATTGTTTATACAATTATTATCCTTATTAGCTTATAGATTTTATTACACATTAAAGACAAATAAGAATTTGCCATTTTGCTGGTTTTTTCCAGTTTTTGCCACTATCATGGCAAAAATGCCCCTGCGCATATGTTGAGAAATACTGGAAAAATAAATTTTCTACACCTATGGTAATACAGCATTTACCTATACAGGGTTCCCAGCAAAACATGACTGGCAAATTCCCTGACCAAACGGGCATATAACGAAATTGCTACTTATTTTTTCAATCCTTTGTCAAAATTAGCGATTTTTTTTTTCCCGAGACTATTTGATGAATTTCGCGTCATTTTTCATTTTTTCTCCAAGACTTTTTAGAAAATATTTGTAAATTCCCTGACTTTTCCTATATATTTTGAAATTTCCCTGACTTTCTCTAACTACTTTGAAATTCCATGACTTTCTATGATGCTGGGAACCCTGCTATAACACACTGTAAAATTTTGGGGAAATTTTTATGTGGATTGAGGGAAATATTGGGAGTAGAAACCTTTTCTGCACCCCTGGCCACCTGTTGAGCGATTTACACCAAAAACTAATCAGCACCAATTTATATCAGGGACTAACTGAATATAAATTTTTGTTAAATTCCATGCAATAGTTCTTGAGACAGAGTGCCCACAAAATTTGTGTCAAATACATACAAACACGCATTTTGTAAAAACATGTTTTTCGGAATCTTTGACCCCTAAAACGTGTAAATCTGTCGAAAACCAAAAGTTTTCCCGAATCCAATACTTTCTTCTTGCAAAGATAGAAAAAAGTAAAAAGGTTACAAAACATTATGAGGAGGGGGGGGGGGGGAATAAATAAATAAAATGATAACAGCTATAAGTGCAGAGGAGAATTATGAACATAAAAGAAATTCATTTAATAAATGCCGGAGTTACATAAATTCTAGATATCTTAAGTTTTCAACTTCAGTTTTGTATTTTCAATAAATTAGTTTTACTTTCCCATAAAATTCTGAATGATGATGTGATGCCTTCCACTGTGTGGTCATTTTTATAGCCATATCTTCAGCAAATGTGCTAAACGGTGACACTCAGTCCTTCAGTGAATGAAGAATGGTGTATATATTGTTAGTTGCCAGCTGATACTAAGATATTGTCATAGCCTCAATTTTTGGATGGAGTTGAAGAGTTTCAGTTCTCTTTTTTCAGAAAAAGGAATTCCTCAGTCCAGATGAAAAGTGAAAATAGGGTGTTTATACAGTCCCGGACCCATTTTGATGTTTAATAACTCATAAAATAATAAAGATAGATTAAAATTAATAACATAAATGGTTAGATAGACTCTTGTTAATGAACTTCCACGTGTGCCCCCTTCGTCGCACGGAGAATATCAAGTCGATAGTCAATTTCACGCCAGGTAGTGGCAAGCATGTCGGCATCCACAGAGGCTATTGCAGTTGTAATTCTGGCTTTTAAGTCATCAATGTTCGACACTCTCCTCCTGTAAACATTGTCCTTTACAAATCCCCAAAGGAAAAAGTCGAGCGGCAATGTTTACAGGAGGAGAGTGTCGAACATTGGTGACTTAAAAGTCAGAATTACAACCACAATAGCCTCTGTGGATGCCGACATGCTTGCTGCTACCTGGCGTGAAATTGACTATCGACTTGATATTCTCCGTGCGACAAAGGGGCACATGTGGAAGTTCATTGACAAGGGTCATGAAACTTTTTGAGTCTATCTAACCATTTATGTTATTAATTTTAATCTATCTTTATTATTTTATGAGTTAAACATCAAAATGTGTCCGGGACTTTATAAACACCCTGTATAAAAACCACAGAAATTAATTTTTGATGAATCTTAAATAACTGGAAATTAGAATAATCTTCACAAAAATCTTAGGTTATGTATTTCCCACAAATAAACATCTATATATGTTTTCATTAAAAAATTGCTTTAGCTTTTTTGGAGGTGTGGGAGGCCAGTATTACTTCGGCAATATTTCAACAGAAAATCTTATTCTATTAAAAAATCATACAAATGTTGCCTATTATTTATTATTTATTTATTTTTATTTTTGCAATTGACTTGTACACAATTTAAAAGCTTACACTCATATGAATTTTTGATAGCTTCCTAAAATGGCCTAGTAACACAAGCTTTGTTCAAAACATTAAACAGCTTAGTGGTAACTTAAATTAAATGATCTAGTGAGAAAAAATAAAAATAAACAAACAGGACAAGTCGTAAAATCAAATTTTTTTTAGGAAAGTTTCACGGCGATTAGGAATTATAAGCACATTGTTGCCTTGCAATACACAATAATAATAAAAAAAAACCTTACAAACACTAATTACTGCATATGACATAGCTTTTAAGCTTGCATATAGAGGGAGAGGGCAACAGCAAATATTTCAGTGGTAGAATATTTAGATGATTGCTTATCATTATTGTAAAATAACAAAAAAGGCAGACAATTTTCAAAATGTTAAAGTGTTTTAAAGATTATAAACTGTGTGGAGGGATTTACATGGGATAGTTTTAGTGCATTTTTCTGTCCGGGGAGTAGCAAAAATTTCTGAGGGTGGGGTGGGGCAAGGTGGTATTTGAATGATGAAAATTATCCCTACTTTGCTTTTATAACAAGCTATTTAGTGTTACTGCAAAGAAAGGATTAGAGAAAAAAATTATTTTAAACATTGTGTACCTATGGGAAGAAACATGGGGGTGATGGGGACGACTAAAAATAAAATGATTTGGATGAAAATGATGAGAGGAGGAGACTGATTTATGTGAAAATTTTAAAACAATAGAAATCTGTCGATTATCTTAATAAAGATTGTACTTTGAAAATAAAAAAATAAAATACTTATGCATTTTTTGAAAAAAATTCTATTTTTTTTTTTTTTTTTAAGGATAATTTTAGTATAATATTGAAAATTTTAAAAGTATCCAAAATTCTTAGGAAAATTAGGATTTTTTGGGAAAATATAAGTCTTAAAATAAGGAAAAAAAAAAAATTACAAAATATTGATGTGCAAGTGAATGATTAAAGATCTTTCCAGGGATTATTTAAGTGCCATATAATTATACATATATACACACAGTATGCCCACTAAAGTCCCTTGCCACCCTTTTAAACTTGGAACGGCTGCTATTATATTCATAAAAGTGGTGTCTAGGTATAGTAAATTAGCCATGCACTACTGAATGAAACCGCTTATGGCGCCACCTGGTGGAAAACTGCAGGGTTAGAGGAGAGAGATAGAGATAGAGAGATAGAGATAGAGAGAGAGAGAGAGAGAGAGGGGGGGGGGGGAATCCACTACCAGCTCTAAGTAAGCGTTTTATCAGCGGCGCTTTGACGAAATTTGCGGTTTTTTCGCGATTGTTTGACGAAATTTGTGGTTTTTTCACGATTCCTTAACGAAATTTGTGTTATTCCCGTGATCTTTGGACGAAATTTGCAGTCTTTTTGCGATCTTTTAACGAAATTTGCATTTTTTTTTTTGCGATCTTTTGACAAAATTTTTGGGTTTTTTTCATGATCTTTTGGAGAAATTTGTTTTTTTTCCCGCGATCCTTTGCCGAAATTTCTGCAAGCGATTGACAAAATTTATTTATTTTTTTTTGGCGACCATTTGTCGAAATTTGCGATATTTTTTGCATGTCTGAATTTTCGGATTGGTGACAGATCCCCCCCCCCCCCCAGAAATGAATGCCTTTAATTTTCGGAACAGAATCACCCTTGTTTTGGGGCATACTGTATATATACAGATATATATATCTAACAGTTATTCAGAAACATTGAAGATATGCAAATTGATGGATTAAATTATGATAAACATCTCAGGCAATTGTGTGTGGGAAGGGCAAAGAAATGGGATAGATTTTACTGCATAAGAATTGCATCCTAACGAACAAAATTTGTGAAGCCAACTATTCTTTTGAATTTCAAATTAAATAGTTTTTATAAAAAAATCTCATTGGTTGTCACTAATTTGTTCCAATTTCATCAATAATAAAAAAATAAAATTAAAAATAATACCAACCATTGTTCCAGTTAATTGTCCAGATGTTCCGTACCAGTAAGATGATGTTGGAAATGCACTGTTCCCACCAGTATGTAAGCCACAACAGATTTGTTCCACAAATCCATTGCAGTAGAGAAAGCATTTACTGTTATTGAGCATAGCTTTTTGCTGAGCTTGTAAGCGAATTTTGACCACATCTAATGGAGTAACTAGAAAGAAAAGAAAAAAAAATAGAGTTATCTTAAGTAAAAAAAATATACTAATGCAAGCAATATGCAAAATAAACAATTTGAAGATTAAAATATTTTTTGGAGGTCAATTTTACTGTATCAATTCTGTTTTCCGAAAGGAAATTAGCCGTATTGTATATACTTAATAAATTTTAAAATGTTTTTAATTAAGCAAATGACATAAAATATATGTTTTAAAACAATTTAAAATATTATTAATAACAAATAAAATGATACATGAGGATAACATTAAAAAAGGAATTTACAGTTTCCAACGTAAAGTTACAATTTATTCATTATATAAAATAAACTGTATTTGTACCAGATTTGCATTTAAGAATGAAAATTGAAAATCTGCTCACAGCAAGATTCAAAGTTTTAAAGAGGAATTATCATATATATTTATTTGACTTAAGATTTGCTTAACTTTCTGAAACAGAACAACGTTTGACCATTTCACACGAAACGAAAACGTGAGTGAACCCAAGGGTGATTCAGAGTTAATATTTTTTTTTTTTTTTTTTAAATTCACAGCAAGAGAAAGCTGCATTTTTTTCTGTCATCCTTTGCAATGGCGGATCTAAGGGGGGGGCGAGGGGGCGATCGCCCCCCCCCTTGGGCAAATAAAGGGTTTGAAAACGGCATTGTGTATCCTCACGAGAAATGATTTGGGGCGAAGCTCGAGCGCGGCGCGACCCGACCCGGGTCGCGCCAGTTTTAATCCACGAGACTCAAGCTGGGTCAGGTCTTCCCTCTTTTAGAGCCGGGCCGTGTCCTGATCTTAAATTTTTCTGCAGATTTTGGTCTGGCCAGACTTCTTTTCTTCCAGGTCGAGCCTGGCCTGGACTTCATTCTTCCTAGAGGTCTGCACGGGCGGAAATTTCCAGTCCCGGGCCCGGCCCGGCCCGAACGAAAGCTATCTTGGCCCGGCCCGGTGTAAAAATTGGAAGTTCGGCACGAGCCCGGCCCAGCCCGTTTCATTTTTACAGTTCTCGGCCCGGCCCGTACAAAAATCAGGAAAATCAGGCCCGGGCCGACACAATTTCTACAAAAAAAAAAAAAAAAAAAAAAAAAAAAAAAAAAAAAAAAAAAATGAAAATCAGTTTTTTCTCAACACACAATTAAGATTCTTTTAATGAATACTACATACATATTTATCGGAACATTTTACAATATATTTTACATTACTATGATGTTCGCAAAACGAAAAACACACAATAGTAAACATTAACGATTACTTACAGTGTTTTAGCCATCGTGTCTACAGACATTTCAAAATGGAAATAAGGATTCATTAAAAGATTAATGTAGTTCAGAATAAAGGATTAAAAACATGATAACTTTTGAAGCTGTATGATAAAAAGTACATTTGTGAAAATATTTCTCTCATTTTTAAGGCTTTTCTCAAATCCAAAGGACCTACATTTCGACACATTTATGAATTCATTTCTTTTCTGAAACGCGTAAGATTGATAGGTATTCTTATTCAGAAGTTATGTAAATGTCGTTTTTTTCATAGATAAAAGCAATATATCTTTCTGAAAATACTGTCAAAGTTAGCGTTTTGAATCGAATTTCCGGAAGCGATAGCACAGGAAAGGAGAAAAACGTACAGTCACGTAACAAGAATCTCTGTTATCTCTTTAAGTAATTTATCAAATATGGAAAAAGCTATTCGTTTACAAATGCCTTCAATAGGCAGGCCTGTCAATTTTATGCCTTTATAGTTAAAAATGAGTCAGAAAATGTGTCTGAAAGTTTCGCATCCTTGAGCAGTGAATATGAGAACCACCTGAAGGTATATTTCCGAAGATACTGTTAAGAGAAGTTCATTATTACCATTAATACTACAAAACACAATGACTGTCCTACACATCCTGAGATCGATTAAGACCAGTTCAGTCCCGGCACGAGTCTGCTGAAAAAAATTAAACTCGGAATCAGACATCTTGTAACTGTACGATGCCGATCTCTACGATGGACATGTTAAATTTTTGTATTGTTGTTGTTAAACTCGCATCTGCTCGTGACGCACATTTATACTTCTCGAGAAAATCATATTCATTGAAAATGGCTCGTATTTTATCTGCTTCGCTTGAATTCTTATATCGGGCCGACAGGCCCGATTAATTTTTTTGCCGGCCCGGCCCGTTTATTTTGTCTGTCGGCCCGGCCCGTTGAAAAAATTGTCCTAATTCTGCCGGCCCGGCCCATTTGAAAATTCGCCTTCATTCCGCCGGCCCGGCCCGCGGGCCGGTCCGGGTATGGGCCTCGGGACAAGCCCGGGCCCGTGCAGACCTCTAGTCTGCACTGGCCAAAATTTCCAAGTCGGGCCTCGGCCCGGAATAAAAGCTAAACGTTCAGTCCGTGTCAGACCGTATGATAAGTGTTACTGGCCCGACCGCGACCTGTGCACTTCTCTAAATTCCTCCCCCTCGAGGCCAAGTTAGTCTGGCATCTTACTTATTTGTTATTCGTAAAAATCATATTTATGTAGTACATTTGTTCAGTGAAATGTTAATTTGATTTGATAAGTTACAGAGATGCATTTTTAAAAATCTACTTTTGTTCCTTGTAGAGCTTTAAAATTATGATTTTATTTTATCATCCGTTTCTTTCATTCTAAACTGATTTTTTAACTGGATTTTCATTTGAATGTAATTGTCTCATATTTTAAGCAGTGTTTATGTACATAATTGCCTAAATAGTCATTAATATTATCGTTTTTATGTATTCATGAATTTGGAACATAATCTGAAAATAAAATATGAGCATAAGTAAGTGTGGTGTGCTTTATGAATAGTTTTAAAGGCAAAATGCAGGCTGTGCTGGAGTCTATTTTTTAGCTTTTATACCGGACCGGGCAATAATTTTTTTGTGCGGGTTGGACCTGGACTTGGGCCAGAAAATTTCAGCCTGGGGCTGACATATCGAAGGCCGCTTTATTTTTTTTAAATGCTTCTTTTATCCATCATCCAATAGCTACTGAATATACAGGGTGTCCCAAAATGCACTCTCTGATTTTAAAATTCAATAACTTGCAAATGGTGGCAGCTATTAAAACAATTACTTGCAGGAGAGATATGTAAGAAGTCAGGAGCAGTGGTGATTATGTTCCGAATTTTCCAAAAATTTTACCCTCTCGCTGCGCATCCCGCGATTTCCACGGCCAACGTAAACGTAGAAAATTTGCACAACTCGCGATTTCCGCAGCAAACCTTTTTTTTTATGATCTAATTCTATTAAAAAAAAAAGTCTTTCACAAAGGTTTCGGGCATATTTTAACTCTAAAATATATGAAGATTTGAAATATGTAACAAAATAAATGCGAAATTTTTTAAGCTATTTTGCTTTTTAAAAAAAATGAATAAATACGCGGCGAGAGGGTTAAGGCGTTCGGTTCAGAAAATTAAAAAAAATTCATCAATACTTAAATTCGGACATAAAAGTAATCGCGAATTTTGACAAATGGTCGTCATAAAAAATCTATTTCGTCAATCTAAAATTAACTTGAATTTCTCCAAAGGATCACGCAAAAATCGCGAATTTGATCAAAAGGACGCCGAAAAAGCGCGAATTCGGTCAAAGGGCCGCTGAAAAAACTCGAAATTCTCCAAATGATCGCGAAAAAAGTGAGTTTCGTCAAAGGGCAGCGGAAAAAACTCAAATTTCGTCAAAGGATATCGGGGCAGAAAACGGGAGCGCGAATTTGGTCAAAGGGCCGCTGGAAAAACGCGAAATTCTCCAAATGATCGCGAAAAAAGTGAGTTTCGTCAAAGGGCAGCGGAAAAAACTCAAATTTCGTCAAAGGATATCGGGGCAGAAAACGGGAATTTTGACAAATAGCCGCGAAAAAAACGAATTTTGTCAAAGGTTTGCGAAAAAATGCAATTTTTATCAAAGAATTGCGAAAGAAACGCGAATTTCATCAAATGGTCGCAAAAGAAACGCGAATTTCGTCAAAGAGTCGCGAAAAAACTCAAATTTCGTCAAAGGATCGCGGATAAAACTCGAATTTCGTCAAAGGATTGCTGAAAAATGCGAGTTTTGTCAAAGAGTAGAGGAAAACGCGCATTTTATCAAAGAGTCGTCGAAGAAATGAAAATTTCACCAAAGAGTCGTGGAAAAAATACAGCGGTCTCTTTAGAAAACAGCACACATACATATATCTATGTTTATTATTATAGATTTAGTTTTTAATCTGAAATAATATACTGAACTAACTTTTGAAGAAACGGGTTACCACAAACCCAGCTTGCGCAGGAATCTGCACTCAGCGACTCAGCCTAAAATCGACTCGAATCGAAAACAGTTAACCCGACCTGCAACAAAAATAATTAGTGCCATGATTAACACCCCACCCCCCCCCTCTACTGTAACTTTTCAGAAAATTTGCTTTGAATTTCAGAATTTTTTTTTTTTTTTTTTTTACCGGGAATCATCCCTAATCAAGAGTTTTTTTTATTGCGATTCTTGATTTTAGTTTGAAATAGCAACGATAGAGGGCGTTGCAAGCAATAGACGCTAAATCTGTGCCCGGAAGAGGAAGGCCAGAAATTGGGCCCCGATTTAACGACTATTGATTACAGCGCCATCTATCCTATGTTATTGCCAGCGCGTATGCTATTGTAAAGTAAAATCAAGAATTGCAGCAAAAAATCTCCTAACATCTTACATAACCGTCCTGCAAGATTTTTTTTAAATGGCTGTCACCATTTGCAAGTTATTGAATTTTAAAATCAGTCAGTCCATTTTGGGACACCCGTTATGTTTTTTTATAAGTTTCAAAGCATTCTTTACTGAATTACAACTGATCTTAGATATGAAAAGACAAGCAATTATACCTATTAAATTATACCAAATTAGTATTTTTTACATAATCCTGAAGATTAAAAAGTATTCCTAAATAATTATTTGGACGTGTCCGTTATGGAGCTTTTACTGTGTATTTTTTTTTTTATCTTCAAAAATATTTAGACTTTCTTTTCAAAAATCGGGTCAACCCGAACCCTCTCGCAATAGTGAAAACCCAATCCGAAACTCAATCCCGAAATAATGTATGTCAATCTACCCCAAACCCAGAGAGCTAGGCGCAGCTAAAAAGTAGAAGTCAACCCAAACCCGCAGCAGAAAAATGGAAGTCAACTGGGCCCAAACCAAACCCGCAGCAAAAAAGTAGAAGTTAACCCGACCCGCAGCAAAAAGTAGAAGTCAACCGGACCCAAACACGACCCACAGAAAAAAGTAGAAATCAACCCGACCTGCAGCAGAAAACTAGAAGTCAACCGGGCCCAAACCCGACTCGCAGCAAAAAAGTAGAAGTTAACCCGACCCGCAGCAAAAAGTAGAAGTCAACCGGACCCAATCCCGACCCGCAGCAAAAAGTAGAATTCAACCGGACCGAAACCGACCCGCAGCAAAAAGTAGAAATAACAAGACCCGCAGTGAAAAGAATTAGTCCCGACCCGCGCATCAGATTGGAATCTCAAAATTTCTAAAATCGCCCCCCCCTTGAGGACTCTCCAGATCCGCCCTTGATCCTTTGATGAAATTCATGTTTTTTCCGCGATCTTTTAACGAAATTCAGTGTTTTTTTCTGCGATCCTTTGATGAAATTCCGTGTCTTGTCTGCGATTTTTTGACAAATTTCGCATTTTTTCGCAGTTTACCCAACCCAGCATCAGTGAATATACAATACCGATGCTGGGTTCATTTGCATATCATGTTACACTGCAAGATTGTGTGCTCATGAAGACTTTTACATCTAGTAGCAGCGGAAGCAGTCTTACTGACTTATGTGAGTGAGAGATGCCAAGCTGGGCATCATCCCCGTGGCTTAGTGGTAGAGCACTGGAGGGCTATTCCAGGGCCCAGGTCCGATTCCTGGCTTGGACATTTTTCGCTCTGTTGGTTTACCCTAAGTTAGCAATGTGATAATTCACATCTTCAATATTCAATTTTACATAATATTTAAAACAGAAACTTTCATTCTGATAAACAAGAGCTTTTTTCAAGTAAACTTTATGCTGAAAAAAATCTGCTTTGAGTTATTTAAGAAGAGGATAGTTAAAAAACTTTTAATTAGTAAAATTTTGAATTTTATGGTTTCTTCTGTGAATTAAAACAAATGAATAAAATTTTCTTAAATTCTAAAACAAGCATTTTAAAATCAAAGAGAATTTGTGAAAAAGTTGGAAGAAAAATTGTACGAGATCATACATTATTTGTTTGTCAGGAAGAGACTAAAGTAAATAAGTAATATTATCTATTCAAATTTTATATGGTGGCAACTCAGCAAGAATAATTGTTCTACTCCCTTTGATTAAGCAAGGAAGTTTTTAAATGCATCCTAGATCGGTGTCTGGAGCGGGCAGGGGCGTAGCTTGAAAATTTTATTGGCTTGGGGGACCTGACCCCCTTTTATAATTTTCATTTTTTGCCCCCCCCCCCCCCGCAACATCGTCTCTATCCGTGCTAAGGTTCCTACAATTCATCTTATAGTAGCCCTAATCCGTGCTATCATTATATGTCTTTTATGTATAATGTATAATTCATCTTCTGTGATACTTTACACAACAATTATCTCGATTAATATCTTCACCTTTCAAAACACATTTTGCACAGTCGATTGATATATGTAGATGTATCAGTGCAGTGCCTGTGCAGTCCCTTAGACAACCTCCACCCTCTCTGAGCTGTTCTAACCCCTTATAGTCATTTCAACTTTTTTCCACTTTCTTTCTACTACAAGAGTGACCAACAACTACTGAGATAAGTATACAATGAACTGCTAAAGGTTGAATTACACATACTCTCTCGCAATTGATTACAATTCCTGTTTTCAGAATTATCTCTTCTGCATATATAAATTGCTTTTGTTAGGGAATAGAGGTAGTAACAATTCTAAAATTAAATTTCTTATACAAATATATGGTATGTTAAAAGTAACTTACTTTACAATTTAACATTTAAAGTAAAGCGCTTGTACACTATTTAAATCATTTCTTTATGGGTGCCTGACGGTGCCATTAAACCTTGTGTGGTGCCCTAGCCCTTCTACTTGACCATAATTGTGAACAGTTCTAATCCCCTCCAGTCACTTCCACGTCTTTTAATTTTCTACTACCAATGGTGACAAACAATTACTGAGATAAGAAGGAAATAATTATACTTATAAGAATCGAATTACACTTACTGTCCCGCAGTTCATTATAATTACTGTTTTCAGAATTTTCTCTTCTGCATGTATAAATTGTTTTTGTTGGGGAATAGAGGTAGTGATTTAAACCCTTTCTTTTGAGGGTGCCTGGCAGTGTCCTTAAACGTATGGCACCCTACTACTTGAATATATTGGAAAACTGTGCACATTCCCTACAGTCACTTTCAGTTGTTCCCACACTTTCTTTCTACTGCTAAGGGTGACCAATCTAGATGAGAAGGAAATAATTGTATTAAGGATCAAATTCTAGCACCTCGGGGCCCAGAGTCAAGTAAGCAGAGTTGGGCACTGTAGACCCTAATTCTTCATGGCTTGTACACAGCCACAGGTTTAGTTTTTTTTAAGGATCAAATTACATTTACTATCCAGCAGTTGATTACAATTCCTGTTTTCGGAATTTTTTCTTCCGCATATATATAAATTGTTTTTATTAGGAAATAGATCTAAATTAGGGATTGACCGAAGCAGCAATTTTGCCGAATACCGAAGCTTCGGTATTCGGCAACCGAATACTTGGAACTTTTTAACATGCATTTTTGCATATATTAGCTTTTTTAATAAGCTTTAATTGAAATTAAATTCTCAATAATTTAATTCAGTTACATTTTTATTCTTAAATCTAATTACACAAAAAAATTTAATGACTTCTTTCCGCTCACAAATTCATTAACCCATCACTTATTTTTTTTATTATTTTATCACTAGTCAATACTCAAAAATAACCTATGAAAGTATTAAACTATACAGGGTATTATTAAGGATAAGGATTGTCAGAAAAATAAAAGTTCATTCAAATACAAAGAAACAATGTTGTCATTAAGCTGATTTACTGATTGTCTAAGTCTAATTATAAACATATTGAATAGGAATGTTCTGAAAATACAAAAGGTATATCAATTTGTATATTTAACTATTTTCTGTCAAATTATTGATAGAATATTTATATTTTGATTAATATTTTAACATTGTGGTGGTGAAGAAAAGAAATTTGAGCTATTTTGATATAATGGTTATAAAAGCTATAGGATAGGCATAGGGTTATACTTATTTGATGTGTGTATTTTCTTTAATATACACCTTAGAATACAGATATGAACTCTGATATACTTATTTGATGTGTATATTAAAAAATACACATTAAATAAATTTAAATAAATAATAAAAAAAAAAAACTAATGTAGAGGTAAATAAAATTAAATGATAAAGGAAAGATGTGCATCTTCCTTACTTTTTTTTCTCTGTTGTAGATAGTCGCTTTGATTTCACACCTATGTAGACTATTTTAGGAAGGAAAAAGTTCTTTTTTAATTAAAAATGGCCTTTGACTTGTTTTTGTAGTGCAGCTGAACTCTGAACTTATGCACATAATATTGTTTGCCCTACTCATTGTTTAGCCTATTCTACTGCTAAGACAAAGAGAATTCTTCTACTTAGAAAATACTTATCTGCAATTATTCAGCCGAAGCCGAATATTCGGTTTACATGCCGAACCGCAGAATACCGAATCAACTATTCGGTATTCAGTCAATCCCTAATCTAAATCCCTTTTTTGCGGGTGCCGTCAGGCACCCTACTAAACTAATCTCTGTGGCTATACAATCCATGAAGGATCTGGGCCGACACTGCCCATCCCTGTTTTCTTGACCCTGGGACCCGAGGTGCTATGCAGTATACGTCCAGGTCAGATGGTCAGCCAAAAGCGGGACCCTTGGTGTTTAATTTCCGAGCAAGCTTGGTACTCATTTCATGGACCCCGAAGGGATGAAAGGCTGAGTGAACCCGGTCCAGTCGAGTAGTCTAACTCTTGACCTGCAGCGCGGGTGACAGATGCTCTGGCCACTATGCCACTGGGCTTCGTGGTGCCCTACTATTGAACATATTTGCAAACTTTTCTAATCCTTCCAAGTACTTTCTTTCCACTGCCAAGGGTGACTGGCGAGATAAGGGAAATAATTGTACTTTTATCCTGCAATTGATTACAATTCAATGCTTTCATTTTTTTTTCATTCCGGATGTAAAATTTTTTTCGGGATTGGGGGGGGGGGGGGGTGTAGTGGAAGTTACAGGTGTCTAAAATTCAATGCCTTATACAAGTTTTGTATGTAAAAAGTAACTCACTTTGTAATTTTAAATAAAATTAATTTATAATTACTTTTTACTACTGATAAACCCTTTTTTACGGGCACCCATAAACATTCTGTGACGCCTACTATTTGAACATATTGAGGGGGGGGGGGGTCCGCCCTAAAGCTACATCCCTGGGAGTGGGTGATTTTCAGAGATTGTAAATGTTGTTCTTAAAAATCTTAGCAAGAAACAGGTTATTTACCGGGCAATGTTCAGGAACTTGCATTTGTACATAATTCCTATGAAAATCCTCGTGATTGGTTAATTTTCTTAAATAATGCTTAACAAATAATGTAAAAACATTCTCTTTTATTTAAATATGATACTGTTTTTAATTAATCTGAATATCTTTATAAGTTGGGTGTAAAACGTAGAAGTTGCATAAGGTTTTTAAAAATATGTTTCGGCTGAATGTTTCGATATTCTGCAGACCGAATAGTTTCATATTCGGCCAAACCGAATATTTGGTGCATATCTAGTTAAAACATAAGCCAGCCGGCTTTTTTTTTGGCCTTGCTAAAAGGCCAAAGGGGGCAAGCTAAAAGGGATGGCCTTGCTAAACCCTGCCTTGAAAACCTCGTGGCAGTCAACTTTTAGATTTATTTTCTCTTTTACTACTATTTGTGTCAAATGTCAAATATAATATTTTAAATGGGGGTTTTAGAGGGGCAGCCCTCCCTAACAAAAAAAGAGAGAGAGAATTAATTGAACAGAAATACATTTTATTCGAAGGCGTAAAAACTGAAATTACAGGATATTTAGAAGTAATTAAATTTGAAAACATGTATTGCTTAGATTAGAGTTGCACAAACTTTTTAAGAGAGAAGGGCCACTTATAAAAAAATTCCTGGGTTGTAGAGGGTGACACCAGTAACACAGAGATAATTCTATTTCGGGGAGGTTTGGGGGGGGGGGGATCTGTGACCTCAGATAAAAAAACATGATTTCAGAGAGAGAGGGGAGGGGGCAGTTTTACTCCTGTAGGTTTCCCTACTCAGTCAACATACCCAATTCTTTTGGCAAGGATATATCAACAGTTAATGTTTGTATTAAGAGTGTCAACGATTTTAATCAGTTGACTTAAATCAGTGATTAAATCGTGATTTTAATCAGTTGATTAAAAAAAAAAATCATTGATTAAAATCAAAAATTTTCTAAATGTTTAAAATGTCAAAAAAAGTTTTAAAATCTAAGAGGAACATAATCTGAAAGTTTCTACAGTTATTTTGACTTATGAATAAACAAAAACAGAGCTTTAAATAACCATTTCTAAGCTTAATTCTTCAGTATTATAAAAAATTAAAAACAGTTTGTAAAAAGCATTGTTTTTATCCAGCATAAAACAGTTTTCATTTAAAAATTATATAATTTAAATCTAATATAATTTGCAGTGTCATCATTTCCTCTAGGTAACTAATTTATACATTATTTTATATAAAATAAACATAGCAAACATTAAATTTCTGCAAATAAAAGAATAAATAGTCAGTGTCTTAGTTTCTCGTTCTACTTTTGTAATAATAAATCAATAGCAATCTCGAGTCAAAGAAGAATGAAAGTGTGACATCTGTTCAACAGCTAAATTGTAAATGAATGTATAAGAGAAAAAGAACTAATTGGTATAAAAATGTTAAGCACAGCAAGAGTTTCTTCGGTATTGGTTGATCTTTTTTTTTTTTTTCTTTTTTTAACTTTGTAATTCATATGTACTAAATAAAAAGGGGAATTAGGGATTGAAGAGGCAGCAAAACTTTTCTTAAAAAAGGGGAAAAAAGTAAACCATTGAAAGCTAATAATCCCCAACTGAGAAGCAATAATACTATTACATTGTAGTTTTTATTAATTCCATAATTACCTACTGCTGCATGTTGCCCCTTTTGAAATTGGCAAATTGCACCCTGCCTTAGTTAAATTCACCTGTAGTTGTAGGTAGAGATTTCTTGTAAAAAACTTCCCATTCAACAGTATTTCTAAATTCATGTGCCCAAGATCTTACAAAAATAGAAATTTATTTCTTTAGAAAAAAAAAAACAAAAAAAAAAAAAACAGGATATTATTAAAATATGTTATTTTTTTTTCCATTTGAGATTCATAAAATTTAAGGATATAGGTGAAAACTGGGAAATTGAGTTAGTAGCCAGTGGCCGGTAGACTCAGTTTTATTAGTGGCCACTTTTTAAAGTTAGTGGCCACTATAATGTTTCAAACTTTCTTGACATCTAGATAGACTATAATCGCTGTATATATACATATTTTTTTATAAATCAGAGTTTTATACCAGCCAACTATTCATGATAAGAATAGGGAAGCAGTCAAAATTCAAGAAAATTACTTTAAAACCACAAAATCTGTTATATTAATTTTTTAGAATATATTTTTGGATTATTTGTATATGTTTATAAACACAATTATCAACCAAATTACTATTACGTTCTTTATATATAAAAAAAACAAAAATTTCAACAGCTAAGTGTATCAGGGTTGCTGGCTTTTAGCCAGGCCAAAAAAAGCCGGTCGGCTTTTTTTGGTTTTAACCACTTAAAAAAAAGCTGGCTTTTATTGAAAAAAGCTGGTTTTTATTTTTTTAAGTTTGTTTACAGTTAATTAGTTTTAAATTTGGATCAATTAATTTTTAATACACTTATAAACATATTCTACTGAAAAAATTAGATTTCTATTAAATTTTGACAAATAAACAAGTCTTTAGTTTATATAACTTCTAGAAGGCAACTGTGAAGGCATTATGTCTGATAAAAAAAAAAAAAAAAAAAAATATATATATATACAGGGTGATTCATAAAAGATGGGCAGAACTTTAAGGGGTTATAGTACACTTAAAGACAAATAATATTAAATAGGAGACTAAGGGTCCCAGACGTATTCCCAAGGAGATAGGGGGCATTAAAGTTTAGGGTCCGAAATTTCAAATGATTATAAAACATGGAAAAATTGGTCGATTCGTTTGCGGTTTTTGCAAAAAATTTTCTTTATGCCAGTATTTTCTTGAAATAAAATTTTAAAGTTCAATTTCAAAAAATGCCGATAGGGGGCGCTTTAGACTTTGGAGTAACAAACAACTATTTTTTAACGTTATTTTTTGTATTTCTTTAAATGATTTCGAAAGCTTAGACTTAAACTTAAATTTTGATCTAAAAATCTGAGTCCTAACGAGTAGTTAAGTAGCATAAACTGAAATTTGAAACCCTTCTCCCCCCAGAACAAAAATCAGTTATTCCCGATCTTTGTGTCGTAGATTAGGCTCTAACTACTGCCGCGTTTTGCTAAAATTATTCTTTATGTCAGTATTTTCTTGAAAATAAATTTTAAAGAAAATTTTCAAAAAAATCCGATAGAGGGCGCTTTAGACTTTGGAGTAACGAACAACTATTTTATACCGTTATTTTTTGTGTCTCATTAAATGCTTTCTAAAGCTTAGACTTAAACTTAAATTTTCAGCTCAAAATCTGAATCGCTGAGCGTGGTTCAGTAGCGAGGGGAGGGGGTTCAAATTTCAACTTCTGAACATAGTTCAGTTTGCACAACTTAACCATGCCCAACGATTCTGTGCTGTGATACGAGGCAAAAACACAACTTTCGTCAAGGACTGCATAGTCGGAATTCACTCATAAAGGCACTGGCACAGTTGGAAACGTCGCTCATGCAAACGTTAAAGCTCCATTCCTGACGCTAGTCACCGGGTGAAGAAGGAAACAGAAAGTATGCAAATGTCAAATGGGGAAGAAGAAGAACACGTATGCAAAATTTCGACACGATTCAGGCATAAAGACCACTGAACGGTGAGTCAAGTGTAAGTCGCTGTAGTAATGAATCGGAAGATGGTGCCCTTCACGAATAAGGAAAAGGCTGAGATGCATTTAATTTACGGAGCGGCAGATGGAAATGGTGCAGAGGCACAACGAATGTACGGAGAGCGATTTCCCAACAGGCGGTTGCCTAACCGCAAAACTTTCGAGCGCTTGCACAGACAGTTGTGTGAGACGGGATCATTTCTCGCTTCCCGGTCGAATGCAGGTCGTGCAAAAAAGGACGAATCAGTAGTTGTTGCAGAAGCCATTCTGGATGTAGTAGCGGCACAGCCAAGTACAAGTACACGAACAGTGGCTAGGCAGGTGGATACCTCACAGTCCATGACTTGGAGGGTACTGAAGGATGAACATTTGCTCCCGTTTCATGTGCAACGAGTCCAGAAACTGTCTCCAGGGGATTATCCAAATCGTATTGAATTCGCCCGCTGGTTTCTGCAGCAGAACACGCTAAATCCACATTTTGGACGAACTGTGCTTTTCACCGATGAATGTACCTTCACACGTGAAGGTACATTTAACACACACAATGCACATGTATGGGCGGATGTCAATCCACATGCTACGTATCCACATGCTCATCAGAGATGCTTTTCCATCAATGTTTGGGCAGGAATCCTCGGAGACCACCTAATCGGACCGTACCTTCTTCCTGAACGCCTCAACGGTAAAACATACCTCACATTTCTGCAACATGTGCTGCCAGACCTGTTAAACGTTGTTCCTCCACGCATCCGGCGGGTCATGTGGTTCCAGCACGATGGAGCGCCAGCCCATTACGTACGAGACGTCCGCAACTATCTGGACATCACATTTCCGAACAGATGGATTGGTCGAGGTGGTCCTGTTGCTTGGCCTGCTCGCTCGCCAGATCTTTCACCCCTCGATTTCTTTTTTTGGGGACGATTGAAGGCTCTTATGTATGAGACACCCATTGAATCCCCCGAGGAACTGGTCGCCAGACTTTCCGCCGCTGTAGGGGAAGTGCTCGAAAAGCCTGATGTTTTCGCGAATGTTCGCCGTTCCATTCTTCGCCGTTGTTCTGCGTGCATAACCTCTGGTGGTCACAATTTTGAACATTTATTGTAATTACATGTTAATAAATATGCTTTGGTAACATAATCCTAATTTGTGTCTTTTTACCTCGTATCACAGCACACAATGTGTGGACATGGTAAACTGAACTGTGCTCAGGAGTAGAAATTTCAAACACCTCTCCCCAGAAACTTAACCACGTCTAACGATTCAGATTTTGGGCTGAAAATTTAAGTCTAAGCTTTAGAAAGCATTTAATGAGACACAAAAAATAACGGTATAAAATAGTTGTTCGTTACTCCAAAGTCTAAAGCGCCCTCTATCGGAATTTTTTGAAAATTTTCTTTAAAATTTATTTTCAAGAAAATACTGTCATAAAGAATAATTTTAGCAAAACGCGGCAGTAGTTAGAGCCTAATCTACGACACAAAGATCGGGAATAACTGATTTTTGTTCTGGGGGGAGAAGGGTTTCAAATTTCAAATTTCAGTTTACGCTACTTAACTACTCGTTAGGACTCAGATTTTTAGATCAAAATTTAAGTTTAAGTCTAAGCTTTCGAAATCATTTAAAGAAATACAAAAAATAACGTTAAAAAATAGTTGTTTGTTACTCCAAAGTCTAAAGCGCCCCCTATCGGCATTTTTTGAAATTGAACTTTAAAATTTTATTTCAAGAAAATACTGGCATAAAGAAAATTTTTTGCGAAAACCGCAAACGAATCGACCAATTTTTCCATGTTTTATAATCATTTGAAATTTCGGACCCTAAACTTTAATGCCCCCTATCTCCTTGGGAATACGTCTGGGACCTCCTATTTAATATTATTTGTCTTTAAGTGTACTATAACCCCTTAAAGTTCTGCCCATCTTTTATGAATCACCCTGTATATATATATATATATATATATATATATATAGGCATTGAAAAGAATATAACTTAGGCTACAAACTGGTGTTTTGAAATTTTATGTCACATATACTATGCATTTTAAACGTTATATTTAATTAATGACAAAATGTAGCATATCAAAATGGAAACATTCTTATGTGTCTATATGGAGAGATTAAGTTATAATTGTTAAAAGAGAAATTATAAAGGATATAATGTTTGAGGAGAGTGGTACATAAGTATATAAAAAATAGAGCATTTAAACAGGAAAAAAAAATTCTCTAAATAAAATTTTGAAAAGCTTTTTGCTAAGTATATTCATAATGTTTTTAATAGTGAGAAATTGTGCTTTTATTAATATGACTACGTATAAATGCTTACTAGAAATAAAATAAGACTTGTATATTAATAGCTCTTAAAATTAATTAAGTAATAAAACACGTAACTAAGTAACCATTGTCCTCTTTAATTTTATAAAGCAGTAAAAAGGAAAAAACTGGCAGTTGGTATGGCCCTTTTAAAATTTAGCTGACATATTTGCAATTCTGACTACAAATCACTAGCAAAACTATCTAAGTTTTATTTCAGTATTAATGTCCTCATTGAGAAATTGGGTTACTTATTAAACTCTAAATCAATTAAATGTCATTAAAACTAATTAAAAGTCACTTTAAAATGTGTAGTTTATAATTACAATGCTTCATTGTATAAAAGCCAATTATGGCCAAAAAAGGCCAATTTTGGCCAAAAAAAGCCAGTTAAAACCAAAAAAAGCCTCCGGCCTGGCTTTTTTTTTTTTTAATTTTAGCCGGCTTTTTTGCAACCCTGAAGTGTATACAATAATAATAATAAAAAAAAATCAAATAAAACACAATAAAATGTTATTTAGATTTTATTTAATAAGTAAATGTGCTATTAACATACTACACAAATTACATACAGTTGAAATCTAAGCTGGTGAGTGTATTTCGCAGGATTAAACAGTATCTCTTGAAGAAAAATAATCTAACTGGTGAGAATGTGGCAGGAGTCGAAATATTGAAGATACTGCAATGTCCTTAAAATGTGCTTCCATCCAGTGGGGGGGGGAGGAGGAATAAATTATTTGAAATGCATGTGGAATCAAAGCTGATGAATATATTTTGCAGAATTCTTGAAAAAAAAAAAATAGAAATTTCTTGTAAAAAAATAAGTGAGGAGATAGCATATGACAAAAAGTCGAAATATTGAAAATACAGCTAAATCGTTGAAATCTGCTTGCATCAAAAAGAATTAACCAGTTTGCTACTTAAGTGTAATCAAAGTAGAGATGCATATTTCCATGAAAAATGCTGTATTTCCGTTGGCGATTGTTAGCAAATTTATAATCGCCACTTGGCGAGTGGCGACTAAAGTGGCGATCGATGGCCGATTTTTTAATCGCCACTTTTACAACTTTAATCGCCACGTGGCGAGTGGCGACCGCTAATTTTCACCTACATTTAAGGATACTTTATTTATCATGATAAAAATTATAATTTTTTTCTTATATTATTACTAATATATCTCCTCATGAAATAGAGCCTTTTTTGGAACTAGCATCTTGCCCCTTTTTCTTTTTAAAATGAGTACTACATTATTATCATTTTAATAATTAAAGCTTAAAAATGTATGTTTCTAATTAGAGAGTTAATTGTTTAATAATTATTAATTTGAAGTAGTATTAAAACTATTTGACATTAAATGCAGTTATTAATAAATGTTAAATATCATTAGTATTTAATAAAGTTTTACATAATTATTACAATATTAATGTATATAACATTGTTGTGTGATACTGACTAATGAAACTATTAATTTGCAGTTATAATTTTTGTAATTACTAATTGATAATTATAATTTTATTAATTAAAGTGTAAAAACATAGATTATGAGGGATTTTATTGTTTTGAAAACCTAAAACTCTTGGTAGCATGGTAGCTATTCAGTATTTGAACGCTGGGAAAAAAAAAAAAAAAATCAAAAATCCGACTTAAAAAAAAAAAATCCGATTTTTGATTTTTTTTACACCCTAGTTTTTATATATAACAAATATAGTAAGGATTATTTTCAAGGAATGAAAATATTCTTTGACTTTATTCGGGGGAATGAATTTTATTTTAATTAAAAGTGCTAAAAAGCAAACATAGGCATGAAAGTGGCTAGTGCTGAAAAAGTGAACTTTATGAACAAAGGGGAGGGGAGGGGGGAAAGAGGAGAAGCAAATATTAGCTTGCAATTTTTTTTTTCGCGATAAATTGAAGAAAGTCGTGATTTCTTTTCCGCGCACGATCGACGAAATTTGCGATTTTTTCAAGCGATCAATAGATTTCTATTTCATAATTTTTTTTTTCGACCGACAGACAAAATTTGTAATTTTTTTCCACGAGCAATTCATGAAATAGTGAACTTTTGATGAAATTCATGATTTTTTTGCGACTAATTGACAAAATTTGTAAGAAAAATTTAAAAGAAGAATTGATTTAAATCAATGATTTTTTTTTAATCGCGATTTTAATCATGATTAAAATCAAGCTGATTTAAATCAATGAACCCTGTATAATATCACCACCATGAAAATGACAACAGTAAAAAAAATTTCCCTGTTTTCGTTATCGCACGAAACAAAGTAGAAATCAGATATGAAAATCTCCAATAGCAAAGTAGGTAGAAAATTGAATAATCGAAAATCCAACATAATAGAAATAAATGAGAAATCAGTGAATGAATTACAAACGGAAGTAATTCGAGAACATAAAAAAATTTGAAGGCCGAGGGTAAAGACAACAAGATTGTTTTCATTCACGTTTCTAAAACGTAACTAGCTTTCGTACGATATAAAAGATAAATAAACAGCAGGTGTTCATACGCCACTTTACCTTGAAAACGGATAAGCTCTGACGTAAAAGAATGAAAAAAAAGCAAAGTTCTAAACGCAATCGAAACTTAAATCTCTGAGGAATAAAGTAAAATATGACAGGTCGGACAAAGAAGGGCCGTAACCAGTGCTCCACCCAGAGCCCGATTATCACAGGGGCAGATGCCCCGGACCCACGGTTTCAGGGAGGGCCCAAAATACATTTTGCGCACTCTCAGACAAAAAAAAAAAATGTAATAAAAATTTCCAGCTGTAATTCCAAGAAATGAATGTACAGTAAACTCTCTGTAAGGCGGACTCTGTGTAAGACGGAAATCTGTCTAACTCGGAAAGATTTCCCAGTCCCTGCGAATCCATAGACAGTAAAATTTGTCTAAGGCGGAATATTCTCTACTACGAAAATTTTCTCGGTCCCGATGGATTCCGCCTTAGACAGAGTTTACTGTATATTCCCATTCATATAAGCTGTAATTATCTCAGTATGTTTCACTAATGACAACGAACTGTAATGCAAACTTCAAAATTCCAAGAACGGATATTACATCTAACATGTTTTTTATTCAGTCTGTTTAGTGTTTTATTCCCTCTGAGGACCATATATTGCAGAAGAACTATTATTAATGCATTTTTACATGAGTCTATATATTGTTTTTTCGTAAAGTTATTGTTAAAATTGTTAACTGCACGTAAAGCTGTTTGTCCAAATTATAATGCTTTATTTACTTATTCTTTTTTTGAAAAGGGGCCCCGACATGGCTTGTGTGCCCCGGGTACAACATAGAGTTAATCAGGTTCTGGCTCCACCGTAATCAGGTGGGGGGCAGGGTGAGCTGAGAACCCCGCCCCACAATAACTTCTTGGGCCATCTCTAGACTTCGCATACTTAATAATAAATAGATCCATTATTACATTTTAAAACTTTTACACTTTGTAATCAAAGGTTTTATGACAGGCGGACTTGCCCCCTATTTCTGTCTGTATCTATTTGTTATTAGGGATGCACCAAATATACGGTATTCGGCCATGTTACCGAATATTCGGTTTGGTCGAATATTAAACTATTCGGTATGCCGAATACCGAAATACTCGGTCGAACCGAATACTTAAAAAAAAAACTTAAAACATTTTTAAAAACCGTATACAACTTCCAAGTTTAATAGTCAACTTACAAAGATACTCAGAATAATTAGACAGAAACAGAATCATATTTAAATAAAAGAGAATGTTTTTACATTATTTATTTGCTGTTTGTTAAGTATTATTTAAGAAAATTAACCAATCACAAGCAGGGCTTGAAATTCAATTTTTCCTAGGAGGGGAGTCTCCCTACCAACATTTACAAATGGAGGGGAGTTGAGCTATTTGGGAGGGAGAAAAAAATCTTTAACACTTTGAGGGGCAAGCAATTGTGTTTGTGAAATGTTGAATCCACATCGGAATTTAAAATAATTACTTTAAAAAGAGAAAAAGCAATTTGACTTTTTTCCACCAAAGTTTAAAAAATAAAATTTAATTAAAAGTTTCTGGTACAAATCTGCATTAAAATTAGGTGGGATATAATATATCCCACCAATATATTTAAAGAATTACATTAATACAGATAATACAAAATACCATTGAAATAATTTAAATCAGAATAATTATGCAAAATGCTTTTTATTTAAAAAAGGAAGAAAGTCAATCTTTTATGCAGCCTAATTTTCAACTTTCAATTAAATGTCGCGGGATAAAACTGTGAATTTCGTCAGTCTGTCGCAAAAAGTAACTGTGAAATTCGAGGATGATTCTAAGTAGAAAAAAAAAAAAAAAAAAAACTGAAATTCACAGCAAATTTTCTGAAAGGGATGGGAAGGGGTTGGGAAATTCTCTTCCGGCACTAATTATTTTTGTTGTCGTTATTTCGTATATTTTGTTTGTTGGTCGAGTAAACTGTTTTTGGTTCGAGTTGATTTCAGGCTGAGTGTAGATTCCTGGGTTCGAGCTAAACTCAATTTCTCAAAAGTTAGTTCCGTATATTATTTCAGATTAAAAACTATACCTATAATAATAAACATAGATATTTGTGCGCGGTTTTTTTTTTTTTTTTCTAAATAGATTGTTGCATTTTTTCCGCGACCCTTTGACGAAATTTCTGTATATTGTGCAGCCTTTTGAAGAAATTTCCATATTTTCTGTAGAACTTTGACAAAATTCGCGATCCTTTGATGAAAATAGTATTTTTTTCGCAACACTTTGACGAAATTCGCTTTTTCCCGCGATCTTTTCATGAAATTTGCATTTTTTTCGATCCTTTGATAAACTTTGCGTTTTTTTTTGTGATACTTTGGTGAAATTTGCATATTTGCGCAATACTTCGATGACATTTGTGAAAATTTTTCAGCGGTCATTTAAGTAAATTTACGTTTATTTCACAACCTGTTAACGAAATTCTAATTTTTTCCGTCATCATTTGACGAATTTTGCTTTTTTGCGATCCTTTATCGAAATTCGCGTTTTTTATGCGATCCTTTGACGAAATTCGCATTTTTTCTCCGATCCTTTGACGAAATTGGCATTTTTTCCCCCTTGATCTTTTGCCGAAATATGCGTTTTTTCGCGATATTTTGATGAATTTCACATTTTCCACGATCGTATGCCGAAATTCACATTTTTTCCCGCGATCCTTTGGCGAAATTAGAGTTTTTCCTCGCCAATCGGTCGCGCCAAATAACGCAAAACTTCTCAAACGATCTCGGGAAAAAAATTAGTGAAATTTGTTTATTGGTCGCGAAAAAAAATCGAGAATTTCAACAATCTTTCGCGGTAAAAACTCGCAAAATGTGTCAATCTGTCGTGCAAAAATATCACGAAATTCGCAAAGCGTTCGAAGGAGTTGATCGTAGTTTCAAAATGCAAAATTTTCCTGAAAAGGGTGAAATTTTTTGGGCGGGAGCCTCCCGCCCACGGTATTCTTTTGGACGGGATTCCAAAATTTTGGGCGCGAGTCCCGCCATCCCGCCCTGAAATTCAGGCCCTGACAAGGATTTTCATAGGAATCAATTATGTACAAATGCAAGTTCCTGAACACTGTCCAGTAAAAAATCAGTTTCTTGCTAAGATTTTAGAACAACGTTTACAATCTCCGAAAACGATTGCCCACTCCAAACACCGATCTAGGATGCATTTAAAAACTTCCTTGTTGAATCAAAGGGAGTAGAACAATTATTCTTGCTAAGCTGCCACCATATAAAATTTGAATAGATTGTATTATTTATTTACTTTTACTTTAGCCTCTTCCTGACAAACAAGTATTATATGATCCTGTACAATTTTTTTTCCAATTTTTTCACAATTTCTCTTTGATTTTAAAATGTTTGTTTTAGAATTTAAGAAAATTTTATTAATTAAATTTTTTTTTAATAACTATCCTCTTAAACAACTCAAAGCAGATTTTTCAGCATAAAGTTTACTTGGGGAAAAAAAAAAAAAAAACTTTTGTTTATTAGAATAAAAGTTTGTTTTAAATATTATGTAAAATTGTTTTAACCCGTAACTGGAGACGAGAGTCAAAATGACTCCGCGTTGTTCTTTGGTTCTGATTATCACGTGGATTTTCTCCTTGAATAAAATCATTTCCTCAGTACCGCCAAGTAATTTTTCTGTCATATGTTCTCCAGAATATATTGCGTTTCCAAAATAAATTCCAATGCTGTTTACAAAAAACAAAAATAACATTGGAGTCTTTTTGACTCTATGTCTCTGATCACGTAAGGAAATTCATGTCTCCAGTTACGGGTTAAAATTTAACATTTTAACGCCTGTAAACTTTGAAATATAAAACAGGGTTCCCAGCAAAACATGACCGGCAAATTCCCTGACCAAACGAGCATACAACTCTTTTTTTTTTTTTTTTTTGCGATTGTTTGACGAATTTTGTGATTTTTTTTTTCCCGAGACTATTTGAAGAATTTCGCATCATTTTTCATTTTTTCTTTAACACTTTTCCATGACTTTAGAAAATATTTGTACATTCCCTGACTTTTCCTATACATTTTGAAATTTCCCTGACTACACCCTGACTTACCATGATGCTGGGAACCCTGTAAAAGCATTAACAAGCCGGATATTCGGTATTCGGCCGAATAGTAACTATTCGTTCATGCCGAATATTAAGTATTCGACCTAGCAGTTACTATTCGGCTAGCCGAATATTCGGTATCCGGTTCGCCTGTAGGCTGAATATTCGGTATTCGGCCCAAAATCACTATTCGGTGCATCCCTATTTGTTATCTATTTTCTCATATACATTAAACGAACATGCGATTTTCCCGAAACTTGTTACCTATCGAGCGCGAGAAAACGATCTAGTTAAGTACAGAATAAAAATCGTTTTGACAATTTAAAACAAACCCAGCAAACTCTGCTTGCTATAGCCTGCAAACTCTGCTTGCTATAAATCGAAAAATGCTCATGCGATTTATACGAAATAAGCCTCCAACAACACTAAAAAAATAAAAAGCGCTCGTAAGAAGACTTTTACATTTGAGTAACAGGATAGCACCTTTCGTTATAAAATTTTATTTTTCACAAAAATATAATAAATTTCACAACCTATAACTGTCCAAATGCTTAGAGATTTAGAATGAAAAACTATCGCGAAAATCGTTAAAATGGGGCGTTGATAACTATCGGGGATTTTATCAATCGGTCGTTGAATTGTGTTAAGAGGTTGCTGATAAATATCACGACTTATCGGTCGTTCAAAAAAATTGCAAATTTTGTGTCAGTCACAGATAACTACCATAGCAAATTTCGTCAATCAGTCGTGGAAAAATCTCGAAAATCGTCAATGGGTCGCGGCAAAAATCGCGAATTTCTTCAATTCGTCATCTATACTATTAAAATAAAGTTTTGCTGTGTGTGTGTTTTGTGTGCGCGATGGCTAGGTAAAGCTATGGCACGCACAAGGCTGAAAATTTGGGTGAAGTTAGTCAAAGGCCTTTTCTGGTGTACCTGAGAATCAGAATTTTTAATTTCTGACAATTAGCTGAATTAAAAATCAGAAAGAACTCATTAAAATATCTTTCTTTCCGAGCGCATGCCCAGAATGGGATTCAGATACTGGGATGAAAATAAAGAATATCGAGACTGACTGCCGAACTTCGCGATATTTTCCAGGACTGATTGACAAAATTAAAATTATCTTTTTCAACCGATTGTCGAAATTATCGATTTTTATCAACGAGCGACTGCGATTTTCGTTAGTTTTCCGCGACTGACTGACGAAATTTGCAATTTTTTCAACGAAATTCACGTTATTTTGCTGTGACTGACTGAAGAAATTCTCGATTTTTTATCGACAACCGATATAACCAATTAACAAATTTCGGGGGTTTTACGCGTAGGTATGCAACGGATGTCAATTTGGCCGGATACAGGATATTCGGCTGCAATTTAAGCCGGATGTCCGGTCATCCGGCCGCAGTATGTAGCTTTTCTACCCCTTCCTCCCAAATCAGATTAAACATTTAAAAACTTATTTTAATTTCTTACTTTATGGAAAACAAATATTAAATTTTTAATAATAATTAAATTCATTATCATTTGTTATTTAATTAGTACTATTTTAATTAAATAGTAATAAATAACAATAATAGTAAAATAACAAAAAAAATTTAAATCTTGTAGGGTAGATGTAACAGTAATAGATAACCTTCAATGCTTTTGGTTTATAAAAAAAAATAATCAAAAATTTAGCTTTTATTATTTTTTTCATAACTCCCCCCCCCCCCCCTGCATGTTTTATAATCTGTGTTATTGTTCACACTTTTAATCAAACCAATCAGAAAGCACAAGCAGAAGATAATGTTTTGAATTCCACTGTTATTCAGGGAAAATCTTAATGAACATGCTAAGAGACATTTAATAAATTTATATATTATTTTCTTGCAAAATTTGCATGTTTTTGTTTTGATAGTAATTAGTAATAGAAAACATTGAATTTTATGTACTAATTTGGTTACTTACAAAATTTCATTTATTTTTAAGGTTTTAAGAGCTGTGTTCATTACTGGAATGCTTAATTAGTCGATTTCCAGTAATGGACACCCTCATGTAGACATTGTTAAAAATGCAATTTCAGTAATGTTCATAGTGCATAAAATCTTTTGATTTAACTCAATACTTAATCAAATTTAATTTTTAAAAATTGCATTTACCAGAATGTAATAATTTTTTTTAAAAATAGCAGCTTTCTGTGAAGGAGCCCTAAATAGGCCCCAAATTTTGCCTATATCGACCCTTGATAGCAGTTAAAAAATCTAATCGAAGCAAAAGACGTTTGAAATAAATATTCTTAAAAATTAAATTTACGAGGGCCGTTTTTTTTTCAACCTCCGATGGGCCATAAAAAAAAGACAAGCATATATAGAAAGATCATTTTATTACTAAAAGTTATGTACACTTATGGTTATTTTTCAACATAATCACCTTGTAAATTGAGGCACTTGTCGTACCTGTGGACAAGCTTTCCAATACCCTCTTCATAAAAAGTGTCCGCCAATGAATTCAAATGATTCTTGACGCTGTCTTGAAGCTCCACATTACTTTGAAAACACTTCCCTCCTAGCCACTTTTTAAGTTCAGGGAAAAGATGGTAGTCACTCGGAGCTAGGTCGGGACTGTATGCCGGGTGATCGAAAATTTCCCACTGAAAATGCTGAAGTAGACGCTGGGTTACAGCTATAGGTCAAAATTGGGAAATTTCATTAGCGGCCACTGGCCGGTAGGATTAATTTCTTAAGTGGCCACTTTTTTATTTCAAAATGTTAAACAGTAAATTTTCCATAAGTATTAATCTAAAACTGAGTAGCCCAAAGAAATATGTTAATATAAATATATTGGAACCAAAAAAAGTAGAATCCTTGGTGAAATGCAAGAAAATTTTATTATCTCCTAGTAAAAAAGTGGCCGGAAGGTGGCCGCTGATAGACAATTTTTCACTAGCCACTTTTTTTAATTTACTGGCCCTGTGGCCGGTGGCTAGTGCTAATTTTGACCTTTAGTTACAGCAGCAGTGTGAGGACGGGCGTTGTCATGGATCAGAACAATTCCAGAAGTCAGCATGCCTCTTCTTTTGTTCTGAATGGGTCTGCGTAACCGTCGTAAAGTTTCACAATAAACAGCTGAAGTAATCGTCGTCCCTGGCTGCATGAACTCAACAAGCAACACACCTTTTTGATCCCAGAACACTGTAGCCATAATCTTTCTGTTGTTGAAGGTTTGTTTGAACTTTTTTGGTCTGTTTGGCGAGTTCGTATGCATCCATTGTTGAGATTGACGTTTTGTTTCAGGTGTGTCATACTGAACCCAGGTCTCATCACCTGTCACAATTGATTTCAAAAAGTCTTCTCCTTCAGCGTCATAACGGGTGAGGAATGTCAAGGCTGAGCCCATTCGTCGTGTTTTGTGGTTGTCCGTCAACATCTTTGGGACCCAGCGAGCACAAATTTTTCTGTAGCCTAAATGTTCCGTCACAATAGTGTACAGAGAAGACCTCGAGACTTCTGGAAATTTTATGGACAAATCATTTATAGTGAACCTTCGGTTTCCTCTAACTTCTTCGTCCACTCGTTGAACAGGGTTGTCTGTGGCTACAGACTTGCGTCCTTGACCTCCTTCATCATGCACATCGGTTCGGCCATCTTTAAATTTTCGGCACCATTCACGCACAACACCATCGCTTATAAAGCTTTCTCCATACACTCGGCTCATTCTTCGATGAATTTCAGCTGCACTATTCCCTTCAGCTTGCAGGAATCGAATAACACTTCGCAATTCGCACTTGGCGGGAGAATCAATTAAGGCACCCATGTTTACGTGGCTACAGCTCGCCTCACAATGGCGTCAATGAAAAGACAGTCAAAGAGGGTGATGTGGGGAACATGCGCCGTCGCTCTATGCGCATACCGACTTCCTGCCGCTCGCCTAACGTTGATGCTGTGCAATCGGAGGTTGAAAAAAAAAACGGCCCTCGTAGTTTAAAAAAAAATACATTTTTTAAATAATATTATTAGTTATTCATTTATTAAAACCATGTTTTTCATCATCTGGAACATTTATTTCAAGCCGGATAATTATAATATCCGGCTTCTGCTAAATATCCGGAATGTTGGCCGGATATCAGTTGCATCACTATTTACGCGACTGATTGACGAATATCGCGATATTTTCCCATTACTGAATGTCAAAATTTCAATTTTTATTTTCAGCGACCGATTGGCGAAATTCGCAATTTTTTGCTGCGAATGACGGACAAAATTCGCAATTTTCTTCAACGACCGATTGATGAAATCCATGATATTTTGTAGCGACTGGTTGAAGAAAGTAGAGATTTATTTTTTGAGTCTGATAAACAGAATTCGCGATTCTTTTTCGCAACAGACTGACGAAGTTTCCTATGTCGAGTACAGGATTTTCACAAATAGGACTGGGCGATGCATCAATACATCGCGTGATATCGATTTAATCATAAATCGTCAAACCGATTTCCCGATCTTTCGTTTAGTGATGAATCGCGCCCATACGATGCATCACGCCAGTACGATGATGAACGAGGCCGATGAGTAAGACCGGTTTCACCTCCGATCTTCGAACGCTTGCGTGATGCATTTCTAATACGGAGATCGCATGGATGATGAGCGAGATCGGTGGGTAAGACCGGTTTTTCCCACGATCTTCAAACACTCGCTTGAAGTAGCACTAATATGGAGATCGCATCGATGATGAGCAAGGCCGATTTCTTCTACGATCTCCGAAGTAGATCGTAGACAAGACAACGCACACGCGACTTGTCGCTTAAACGGATATCGCGATCGAATCTTTCATTTAGGCATCGGGATTATCCAAAATCGATACCAATCACAAATCCCCACATTCTCGATAACGTTTTTTATTTATTTATTTATTTTTTTTTTTAAATGATCGGCGAGCAACACCACGATCACGATGTACATATGAGAAAAATCGGCGATGTGATATGTCCAGTATACATTTTCGCACTGAATTAGTTATTCCAAAACCTATTGTAGTCAATTACTATAATAATTAAATAACAATTGACGCTGTTCGTTTTAGTAAGAAATACTTCATAATTTTCTAAATCTTTAGTAAGGAACTTTTATTTTAGTTTATTTTTTAATAGCATTGCAACTTATTTGGGGTAACATTGTAATTATTGTACTATTCTTAATTATTTATTTAAAAACACTTCATATTACTTTTAATCAATTGAGACCGAATTTGCTTTTATTAATCTAGCTAAAAATATATTTTATTATCATCAAAATTAGGAATGAGCCTTCCATCAAATATTTAAAATTGCTTTTTAAAAATGTAATTTTTATTTTCTATAGGATCCTACATATTTTTGGTTACTTTGAAATAAATACTTCAAGATTTGTAAATAATCTTGTTCAGAATATTAATTTTTTAATTCTTTATATTATTTTTGAGAAATTAAGTTTTAATGTTCTTGTAATCTACAGCCCTCCAATAATTACCTGCGGTAAATCGGCGTGTTTGTTTTATAATACAAATTTGAAATGTCATTTAAGTGTGACAGGTATTCATTACCTTTTGACATTTTTCAAAGGACGCCGCGCCCAACCCCGCTTCCCCGTATCTTCTTTCTACCTGTTTATTTTAAGGATTTTTTTTCCCTCTTTTTACCCGGCAAAAGCATGCTGACTTTGGAAAACAGATGTTTTGTTGATCTGTATGACTCGCATACAAAGTCCTAATATGTCATACTCCTACGAAAAATAGATAAAGCAATGCATTCTGCATTAGCATTGCACTTTCTGTTTGAAAATCGTTCCAGAACGACATGTGTTTTCTAAATTCATCTGGATTTCTTTCTTTTGTTTTTTTGTTTTTTGCCTTCAATACAACCTAAATGGCCATTAAAGGAAGATGTTAATAAAAAATAAATGATTATCCTGAAAAACAAACAAACAAACAAACAAAAAAAAAACAATGATGTGTTTATCGAATAAAAATCGAAAACTTATTTAAAATAAATATTTTTTTCTTTAACTCTACGCAGCCGCAAAAGAAAACATTATCAATGGATGGAAAGCTTATCTGATTATCTTTTAACGTCCGTCTTCTCCGAGCTAAATAAACAAACCGCAGATCGCACTTTTTTTTCTTTCCAGTTCTAAGAGTTAAGAGTGGACATTTTTGTAGGTACCACAATTTTCTTATTACTTATTATATTTTAATAAAAATTTACTACGTAGCCCAATTCATTATTATTACAACTTGCTAAAAATTTAAAAGAAATCGGCCAATTAGTGACAAAGATAGCAATTATTTTTTTAATAGTAAGGAAAACAAGCGTTCTTTTTCTTTTAATCATTATTTCTACTTGCTGCTCTTTTTCTTTTTGACGCGAAATTTTCTGACACTTACACGAAAAGCTTTTTATACTTAAAGGGAATTAAATTTTCAGGCCTTGACTATTGAAAAAATTTATAATCGCAAAGCGTATTCCTTTTTTCGATAAATATTTTAGATCTTGAATTTAAAACATCTACAAACCGCGAAAAAACTAGAAAATTGCGTAAAAAAAATTCGCGAGATTAAAATATACGCAAAAAATCGCATAAAAATTAAATCATATTGGGACAAAAAGGTGGGGGGGGGGGACGACTCCCGCCACTATGTGTTTTTTTCCGCGCTCCTTTGACTACATTTGCGGTTTTTTCACACTCTTTTGACGAAATTTGCCTTTTTTTCGCGATCTTACGACGAAATTTGTCGTTTTTTCGCGATCCTATGACGAAATTTGCCGTTTTTTCGCGATTTTATGACGAAATTTGTCTTTTTTTCGTGATCTCATGACGAAATTACTCGTTTTTTCGCAATCCTTTGACGAAATTTGCGTTTTTTTCGTGATCCTTTGACGAAATTTGCGTTTTTTCGTGATCCTTTGACGAAATTTGCGTTTTTTCGTGATCCTTTGACGAAATTCACGAATTTTCTCGGAAAGATTGACGAAATTGATTTTTCCGGCGACCATTTGTCGAAATTTGCGATATATTTTATGTCCGAATTTTCGGATTTATGACAGATTATTTTTTAATTTTCGGAAATGTCTGCCTCAATTTTTCGGAAAATTCAGAACAGAATCACCCCCGGTCTGAAAACATATGACTTCCTCCCTTTGCAATCCTTTGACGAAATTCGCATTTTTCCGTGATTTTTGTTTGACAAAATTGCGTTTTTAAGTGATCTTTTGAAAAAATTAGTGTTTTTCCGCGATCTTTTGATTGAATTCGCGTTTTTCCGCGATCCTTTGACGAAATTAAAATATAAATATTATCTTTAATTATAAATCTGGTACTTTGGGGAAGAACTGCTTTAAAAAACAAAGCAAAGAAAGTCAATTTGCATATTATTTAACAGTTTTCGGCCCGGAGTTTATAAACTGATAAAATAATGGACTGACACCAGAATTTATAAAGGAATTTATTAGAAAATAAAAACTTGCTTATTTTCACGCACATTATAAAAAGAAAATTTTAATTAAATATTCTTGGTGCCGTTTGTCAGTTTTGGAAAGTGTCCTTTTTGAAGGACATCGCCCTCGAAAGGGTTAAGCTGAATAATGAGCACATACAAGGAGAAATATCCCGATTTCTCCTATTTTCTAATTTTTAAAATATTTTCTTAACTTTCATGATGTAAAAAATATTTCTTAATTGATTTTAAAAAATTAAACATTTAAAGAAAATCATAATATTTTAATAAAACAATATCTTATGACAATATTATTACCCCATTCCACCCGTGCCAAAAAATCTGCTGAAAATAGTAATGCATAAACATAAGTATATGGAATTAATGTGTAAGCCTAAGATGTGTAAAATCAATTTGTTAGTTAAAGTATTTATTATACAAATTTTAATTAAAATTTGTTGTACATAAACCTCTACTTATAAAAAAAAAAAAAAAAAAGTTTTTTCAAAGCATAAAACGAGCTTGAGTATGTAAAACTTAAATTTTATATTAAAATTGCAACAATGTTTGCAACACCTAGAGTCTGATATCGCGATTTAACCTCAATGATACATCGTGATGTAGAAATCCTAATATCGCCCAGTCCTATTCACAAATAGCAAATTTCAAAGGTAAAAATAGCGAAAATCTGACACTAAAAAATAGATGTGTTTCTTAACTTTTGATAATTGATTTGACCTTCATTTTTAACGATCACCTCAGAACTTTTCGCAATGCGTAAATTTCAAAGTTAAAGAAATAGCGAAAATATGATACTATAAAATAGATGAAAAACCTTTTTTTCATAACAATTTATTCAGTTTTTTGACTTATACAAGCTTTATATCAGGTTTTCGCTATCGGGGATAGTTACATCTATACAGCTCAAGGGGCAAGGGGGGGGTCATTGATCCTGCGGAGGTATGTAGTATTCCTCTTTAGAGACTACCTTAGACGTAACTGGCCTTTACGAGACTGTAGAGGTAAATCCATTAAATGGATCCATCAGATTTTATTCAAAATTTTAATTTAACAGAAAACATTTGGCATGCGTTACTCGCAGCAAGCGCGTGAGAGAGAACGTACAATATGACGCGAGTGAAATCCGTCCCATTACGCATCACGCTCATTCATACAAAGATTCCTAATCTGTTTAGCTGTAAGAATCTCCAGTATAATCCAAAAAATTTAATAAATTATTATAAAAAAAGTTTTACATCAATTTTATAGTATCCAATTTTCGCTATTTCTTTTACTTTTTAACTTTGAAATTTATAATTTGCGAAAAATACTGACTTAATAGTTAAAAATTAGGGATGCACCGAATATTTGGTATCTATTCGGTATTTGGCCTATTCGGCCATGTTACCTAATATTCGGTTTGGCCGAATATCAAGCTTTTCGATATGCCGAATATTCGACTTGGCCGAATAGCAAACTATTCGGTCCGGCCGAATATCGAAATATTCGGCCGAACTGAATAGTTAAAAAAAACTTTTAAAACATATTTTTAAAAACCTTATACAACTTCTACATTTAACACTCAACTTAAAGATTTTCGGAATAATTAAAAACAGAATCATATTTAAATAAAAGAGAATGTTTTTACATTATTTGTTAAGCATTATTTAAGAAAATTAACCAATCACGAGGATTTTCATAAGAATTAATTATGTACAAATGCATGTTCCTCAACACTGTCCAGTAAATAACCTGTTTCTTGCTAAGATTTTGAGAGAAAAATCTTTTACAATCTCTGAAAATGATCGCACGCTCCAGACACTGATCTAGGATGCATTTAAAAACTTCCTTGCTTAATCAAAGGGAGCAGAACAGTTATTTTTGCCGAGTTTCCACCATATAAAATTTGAATAGATAATATTACTCATTTACTTTAGTCTCTTCCTGACAAACAAATAATGTATGATCTTGTACAATTTTTCTTCCAATTTTTTCACAATTTCTCTTTGATTTCAAAATGTTTGTTTTAGAATTTAAGAAAATTTTATTCGTTTTAATTCACAGAAGAAGCCACGAAATTAAAAATTTTATTAATTACTAGGGGGCTCTGCCCCCTACGAGCTATGCTCGCCAACCCTTGTTCAGGCACACCAAAATCCAAAAAGCACGCTAATTTGATCAGCTTTAAAAATATTGAATTAATAATAATAATAATAATAATAACAGTAGCGATCTCTCTGTAAACGGGTTTCATTCGTTTTCCTTGGATTGGGGATTTTTAAGACCAAATCTGCTGCTGTTAAGAGATACAATGGCTGTTTTCGTATTTAATTAAAAAATTAGTTAAACATTTGAAAATAAGTTAATGTAAAATGAATTAAGTAAACAGTGTCTTTATCTTCCGGTATTTTTTAACAGTGCTATAAGATAGTTCTTTTAAATAATTCATTTTAAATGTATCGTTTCAAATCTGACGTTATTTACACCAAAGTTTTATTTCTCTTATTAAAATTCACGTGAAAATACTTTCGTTGTTAGAAGGAAATATTATTTGCGCTGTCTTCGAATTCACGATAATAGTTGAAAAGATTATCTCAAAATATCTCGCGCAAATATATTTTTCAATTTAAATTGCTTTCCATATTTTTTGGCCATTTTAAATATGACGTAATTTCCTCCATTTACAAGTTTTAACGCATAATAATGATTTTTTTATTTTAAGATTTTGTTTCTCTTTTAAAATTCAAGTGTAAATATGGTTCTTAGACGTAATTTTCCTACTTTTAACATGTAATCATTTAATTCTAATTTTAAAGTTTTTTTTTTCTGTTTGTAATAGTCACGTGTAAATAAATTTTTAATTTGAAGACATAGTTTTTTAAACATAGTTTGCGCTGTTTATACAATTGGCAACAGTTTAAATTAATAACATTTTCTAAAATTTGTAAAAAATATTTCTTGAAATGCTGAAAATTTGAATTTAAAACAGAAATAAAACATCAAAAAATGAGTCAAATAAGAAAAATAAATGCAATCTGCACACCGGGAACTTATAACGTATAAAATGATATAAAAATGATTAAATTCTCATGTATAGTTTTTGCTCCAAATAAAACTTTTTTAATGGAAAGATTGTCTAATTTTAGCATTAAATATCTCTTAAAATAATTCTTTGATTTGAAAACTGCCAGCGTGTTTATCAAACATTTCTCTATAATACCACCGATTTTCATATTTTTGTATGCAACAGTTTTTTTTTTTTTTTTTTTTTTTTTTTAATATTAACGATGAAAGGAAATGCTTAAGCATTCAAATTGGATGCCGATCTACCCGGAATATCTACGCAGATTTTCATTGGTCCATTTTCAAATCAAAACTTTTTTTATATATAGAAGGAAAAAAGTTTTACAACTATATCCTTTTCTTAAATAACTCAAAGCAGATTTTTTTCAGCATAACGTTTACTCGAAAAAAGCTCTTGTTTATCAAAATAATAGTTTGTTTTAAATATTATGTAAAATTGTTTTAAAATTTAACATTTTAATGCCTTTAAACTTTGAAATATAAAAGTATTCGACAAGCCGAGCATTCGGTATTCGGCCGAATAGTTACTATTTGGCTGGCCGAATATTCGGTATTCGGCCAAAATCCCTATTCGGTGCAGTGGCGTCAACTTATATGGGCCCATGGGCGCGAGCCCACCCAATAATTTGATACTTCCGCCCACCCAATTTCATTTGATTCAATTCGTTATTTATTTATTCGCTGAAATGAAATTTGGTTTTATTGAGATTCTCAAAATAATTTTACTTTAAAAATAGTAAGGACATCTATTAGACTAACATGAGCACTGAAAAATCCCTCCAGCGGATGTATAATTAAATTTCCCTCAAAAACAAATTTTCTGCATATTTTGTCATCTGTTTTAATGTCTTGGATTGATAAAACAATTAGCTGACTAAACTGTATATATTTTCATGACATTTAGCTTTTTGCACTTTCAATAGTTAACAATTTTTATGTTATTTATAATAAATATTAATGTATTTATAAGGAAAAACTTATGAGAAATGTTTGAGCCCACCCAATATTTTTCAAAAGTTGGCGCTACTGATTCGGTGCATTTCTATTAAAAATGAAGGCCAGTTTCCGATCCAGCGCTAAAAAATACATAAAAATAAATTATCAAAAGTTAAAAAACACAACCGCAACATCTATTTTATAGTATCAGTTTTTCGCTATTTTTTGACTTTTTAACTTTGATATACGATTTTCAAAAATCATTACGTGATGATAAAAAATTACGGTCATTTTCGGATTCAGAGCTACAAAATACATAAGAATCAATTGTCAAAAGCTAAAAAATACAACACAACTTTTGCATGCTAGTGTTATTTTATTTCCTACAGGTGAATCTTTTTCAAACCATACATAATTAAATCATGGAAGACGGTAGTATTCCGAGTGACGCAGCCTTAAGCCTAAAATCGTATCGTATCGTATCGTAGAATAGATGGCGGAACTCATATATACAGCTTACTCGACATCAAAGAAAATGCGAAAAGCCGCCTGTTAATAACTCATCAAATATAGGTCCTATTGTTCTGATTTTTTTAAAACAGTCTTATATCTGCAGTCTAATCCTATTCTGAATTTTTTACAATTCTACGTGCAGTATATTTTCAGATCTGTAAACCCATTTTGAAAGCAATTTCGATGGTGTAAGTTTGTCTTTTTTTTTTCTCCGAAACGGTCTAGATTTTTTTAAAAACATTAATATATAAAATGAATCTGTTTTTGACGAAGTGGATAAGACTAACCTAGTATCTAGGAAAACTCTTAATTTTTATATAATCCGCATAAAAAATTGGACTCCTTAGGTTCGCGGATTACATGTTATTCTATGGGCTAGCAGACAGAACGTTGCACATCGGTTTTGCGCGGTTTAGGTCACAGTTAAGAATCTGAATATTGGCAATAAATCTTTTTTTAAACTACAAAAACAGTTTATTATGTGATTTAAAATACTTAGACTGATTTTTTAAATTGGAGCAGTATTTTGTAATTATATGTATTTTATTTCATTGTTATTCATAGTAAGTAAACATTTTTTAAGGAGAAAATATTTCGCATTTTTAAAAAAATTCTCGTATCGAAATTCGATATTTATCGAAAATTCTCGTATCGAAATGAAAATTCATCGCGTTCGCCATAAGACTTCGCCATGTATTACTACGCGATACGCGAAGTTGACTGAAGAAATAAGAAATATCAAAGATCTTGAAATGGTATTCCAAGGGGAGAAAGTGAGTACAATTTCTAATTATCCAGACAGCATTCCTTGCAACCGATCCTTTCTAATTAGTATAATGTTCTGAATTGTTTTTATTTTCAACAATACTTATAACTGTTTTCCTTACAAAATAACGTTCATGTGTGGCATAGGTATTTCTTGTGATATGTGAGTGTAATACAGATAGATTACTAATTTAATTTTGTGTTTTGAGTTTTCTTTTAAAGAAATTAAACAAAATCTTTCATTTTTAAAGAACGCACAATTTAAATAAAAGGTATGACGAAATCAAAATTAAGATTTCCAATCCCGTTTATAAAATGATTCATTTGCGAATCGTTTCTAATAATATTATAAACGAAAATTGACTTAAAATGACATCTTTTTCGAAATGTGGGTATCTTTCGTTTATTTTTTTTTTTTATATAACTCTTTTCAGCTTCAAAAATTAAAGCATCGTAGTATTTATAAAATTTAACCTAATTAGTATTTATAAAATTTAACCTTATTTTTATCAAATTTAACCTTAAGGGAAAAAAAAAATTCTTATTGCCGTTTATCTCTGTAACAAAAGAAAAACAGAAAGAAAAAAAAAAAAAAAAAAAAAAAAAAACCTGAAGCATTTTTTTTAAGGCTAATTGATTACAGCCATGGGTGCAAGACTTTCAGTCTTGGACATATTTTTGACTGATAGTAAATTCTACTTTATATACTTAAATTATCACGATTAGCTCAAAATGAACCATTTTATCCTGACTGGTTGTTTTGAGCTCCTAAATGTAAAAATTTTCATCATGATACTTTTCCTTATTTAGTAATTAAAGTTTATAGATAAATAAGATAAAACAGCTTTTTTGCAAAAGTAAGATACTTGTTTTTATTTAATTTTAAAGTTAATATGCTTAAAAGAAAGCTTTAAATAATTTACTTTTAAAAAATATAAAAGTAGACAGCTCCCTTATATGGTATTTGTGGTAATGAAGTATTATTGTAAATAAGAACAATTCAGAACATGTTACTATTTAGAAAAGATTGGTTTCACAAAATTTCATTAGCAGCTGAATTGTAGCTGTCATGATAATTAGAGTTTGTATAAACTAATAAAGTGATTACTCAGTAACCATTTCAATTAATATATTAATCTGACTCGCATCTTAAATTAAATATTAAGTTTTTATTCTGCTTCCATTAAACCATTCACTATTCTTTAACATTCCGCATATTCCGACTACAAAAACTCTTTTTATCAATTTCACCTGTACACTAGAGGGTTGCCGTGCCACTTACAGAGTAGCGCGTTTATCGCCTCGTTGTGCAATAGCATTTGAAAGATCACCACACTAACATAAAAAGTAGCAATAAAAGAAAAACAAAATTAATCAGTTGATTGTAAAAAACCCCGCTCCATTCTCGGTCGGGGGAGGAACATCAGAAGAAAAAAAAACCTCGCGAAATTTGACAGTATGTCAGGGGGAAGGGGGGGAATCCAAAACTTCATCAAAATAGTTGTAACTTTTCTAATAAATACGTTACATATAACATATGGTAGTAATAATCGGTATATCTGATGAAAATACAAATATTTTTTTTTAAATGAACTATTTAATGATTTTTTTTATCCCTATTACTGTATTGGATTAATAGTAGGGGAAGACGGGGTACAATGAAACAAAATTTATTAATTTTTTTTTCCTATCCACAATTTTGCATGCACAAAAATATAATTAATGCATATTTTTAATCTTGTCTATTAACCCCATCTAAATAAATTTTTATTACGTTCTAAACAATATCTTTATGCTTGAAAAATAACAAAAAATAAATGTCTTACAGTGTTTCATTGTACCCCGTATGCCGGGGTACAATGAAACACATACTGGGGTACAATGAAACACTCCAAATGATGGAAGCAATTTTCACATCAGTATAGTTTATTTTATGAAAACTGAGACAAATACAAAAACAAAACTTGATTAATAAGGAACTTGATAAAAATATTATAGTCTAAGATGAAAAATAAGAAAATTCTATTAGTTTAAGAATACCTTTAATTTTATATTAAATTGGCTCAAGTCAGTTTCAAAAATTAGCATTTCTGCTTATTTTATACAGCTGCTCCTGAAGGAATATGGGGTGGTAGTTTCAACACAATGAGTTTTTTTTAAATGTAAGTTTCTAAAAAAAAAAAAAAAAAAAATTTAAAACTAGGTTGGAGTCTTTTTATATCAAGTACTTCACATTTGACTTCATTTAAGTGTATGATTTCTCCAACGGTATATATTTCCTTATGTTTCCATTTATACGGATACTGCTGCCATACATGTTGTGTGCTGTGCCATACATGTTGTGTGTGGATATCTCATTCTTAGTACCTTCACCTTGATGACCAGCTGGACCTGGAAAATAAATCTGGATCATCATCAGAGTCTGTAGCAGGCAGAGTTTGTTTTCAAAACAATCCCTTCTTTCTTTTTTTCTCTTTCTATTTTTTAATTGCTTAACAAGAGCATTTTTTACTGACTTGGCTAGAACAAAACTCTTTTTTTTTTCTGTTTTCCTACTCTTACTTCTAATATATTCTATTTACTACTTTTATTAGTATAATAAAACATGTTTCATTGTACCCCGTCTGCAAGTGTTTCATTGTACCCCGCACTGAGGTTACTAAATAAAAATTTATTTTCAAACTTCTAATATTTATTTTTTTTAGTTTGGTTTTGGAGGTATGAAGACAACAACCCAAAGATAACAATGCATAGAAAAAATAATTATTACATATACCAACAAGGAAAAAGAAACAAAATTACTTTTAGTAAAGAAAGTTACTTTCAATGGTGTAAAAGCAATAATCTTCTATTGCTACTGTTGTAGAAGTGTGAATGTATCCAAATCACATCAGTAATTGGAACATATAGTTGTATAACATATCTGCTCTATAAACTGCAACTCTCTATGACAAATTTGATTGATTTTACAAGTAATGTTTCATTGTACCCTGTGTTTCATTGTACCCCGTCTTCCCCTAGTTTAAGAGCCAGTTTAGAATTTACCAATCCAAACATTGCCATCTTGATTTTTTTCCCACTGTGTTTTATGTTGAAATTGGTTTTTTACTTTATTTTGATTGTCACATCACAATGAGGTCTCCTGTGTTTTCTAATATGTTGTTATTTATAAATATTGCATTTACCATGATTCGTAAATAATGACATAAGTAGAAAATGTCAGTCTGGCAGC
Source organism: Maratus speciosus (assembly GCA_963932465.1). NCBI lineage: Eukaryota > Metazoa > Arthropoda > Arachnida > Araneae > Salticidae > Maratus > Maratus speciosus. The sequence goes on along the minus strand of OZ010792.1, from coordinate 325,717,657 downwards.
AATCAAAAAAGTTAACCGATCGGCTCAGTTTTCAGGTTGCACTATTTTAGTTTGGATTGGGTTGCATGGGAATGTTGATGCATGCCAAAAATAAATCTCAATATTGGGTATTTTGCTTGTACTAGGATTCTGCTGAAGATCTTTATAATGCTATTATCTATATAATTTATTTCTGAGATGTAAACAATGGATTTTGCAGTTACAAATCACCTGTATTTCACATACATATTGTTAAAATATCTGCTATTTCCCGAAACACTAAATTTTACATATTTTAATGTTTAACATCTCATTTTGGAATTCTGTAATGAAAACATTGTTGCAGTAAAAGACCTTTAATATGCAATTCTCTGTATAACAGCTTCTTTAATGTAAACAATGAATTTTACACTTAAGAAGAGTCTGCAATCTATTTTGTAGAAATATTGCTACCCTCTAGAGGTCTAAATTTCAAACGTTATTTCATCTTTATCTTCGTAATTCTTATTTTTTTTAAAGAAAAAATTACTAGCATTAAATTAAAAAATTTTGAAATAAATAATACAATGATTTGTCCAGAGGTATTTTTGATCGTGTTTATAAAGCATCATTTTGTTTACATTTTAAAACTTCATCAAAATAGTTGTAACTTTTCTAATAAATATGTTACATATAATATATGGTAGTAATAATCAGTATATCCGATGAAAATACAAGTAATTTTTTAAAATAAACTATTTAATGATTTTTTTTATCCCTATTACTGTATTTGATTAATAGTAGTTCAAGAACCATAATTTTATATTGTAAAATCCTTAAAAGCACTCTGCAAGCAGTCCTTGTTCAATCACAAAAGACTGCCACTAAAACATTTTAATGCAGAAGATGTAATGTATTTCTCAGATATAAACAATGATTTTTTCAGTTAAGATTAAGAAGCACATGTATTTTACAAATATTGCTATTTCTTGGAACACCAAATATGATACATTATCGCCTTTAACACATTATTTTGGAGTAATGAAAACATTGCTATTATATTAATTTTTTTTTGTAAATGAGTGTTACAATCAGAGCAGCTCATGGCAGGTTTTTCTTGCAGCACTAAAATGCATGCTTTCCAAAAGTTTTTTGTTGTTGTTGTTGTTGTTTTTAATAAATTTTTGCCTTATTTAATGGAAGAAAATTCTGCTAAAAATAAGGCAAAGATTTCATTATTAAAAATAGTGAAAAAGAATAAATTGGCCAGCCATGCATTTAGTGTTCCCAAAACTGTCAGTCATGAGTTACCACTGTTTATAATGATTTTGCCCATGCATATTTGGATGTAATATTTCAAGGTAATATCTTTAAGGTAATTTAATAATGTGTGATCTATACCTATTATGTAAAATTTCATAATTTGCACATTTTCTGGTTCCAAGGAATGTAATTTAAAGCATGTATACGAAGTAAATTTAATGATGAATGAAATATGATCTATATAATGCAAAATTCTGTAATGCGCACAACTTCTCATACCAAGGTGTGCATTATAAAGATCTGCTACTGTATTCATATGTAGTTCACACATCAAAAACCTTAACGATTTAGTATCTGTAAGAGGACATTATTACAACTTTATATTTTTTTCATTCTGGTGCACAAATTACTCAGCTTAGAATTTGCCAATCAAAACATTGCCATCTTGATTTTTTTCCACTGTCTTTATTTACCTCAGAAGTGATTAAGATTTTTTTTTATATTGTAAATCCTAAAGGTTATAATAGCAAAAAAGCATCTTTCAGCCCTTGGGGATGAGAGACCGGTATACTTGGCCACTTAAGGTGTTCAGAATCCTTCATTATTCTCACCCCTTATTTTTAATTGTAAAGTTTACCTTCTTTAATGGGAGCATTTCTGTGATTCAATTACAGAAAATTTTCTGTTTTTAAAAACCTGTAGTAAAAGGTTAAAAATTAACCAAAGGGCTCTTGTCGTGAAGGGGTTAAACATCTTGAATTACAGTGAACTTTAATAACCCTTGGCTTTAATTGCCAGTACTCTTCCAATTGAGCTATCTGTATGACAGCCCAGCCAACACAATATTCGCTCAGAACAACTATTATTATGACATCAATTGATTGTGTGAAAAATAATTAAAAGTGTACATGGTTATATATTTTATTATTAAGCAACAGACTTTGCAGATCCGATTTTCTAAAAAACTTTAAAGATTGAAATCTCTAGGCTGGAGTGGGAAAGTGGTAATTTTGAGGAATAGGAGGATAATTTATATAGAAGATATAAGATATTTTTCTGTATAAAAGTAAAGATTTAAATATTTTTAATGTTGGGGAGTAGGGGGAGGAAGAAGAGGTGAAATGTACAGTCGTGGGAAAAAAAAAAGTAAACACCCTCTACTAACTCCTTAACAAATTATTATCGTAGACGAAAGTTATTGGTACCGAACGATTGGAAAATAGTCTATTTTTAAATGATGTATATAAAATTTGCTTAGGGGGCCATCTACATATTAAAACAAATCCAAACTTCATTTTTTTTCAATGGCAATACCCAATTTTAACGAGATATTTCAAATCTTCGGTTCAAACTATGCCTAGGCACCAAATTTCAAGTCATTTGAATAATAAGTTTTTGAATTATAAACATTCAAAATTTAGTGCTTCTAATGTTCTTCTTGTTCTAATGTTCTTAATGTTCTAATTCTTCTTTTATTCATATCTCCTGAAATTATGCTCCTAATGTGCTAATTTTTTGTGTAGCAGTAATACTAACATACCCAAACATAAATACGTTGAATTTGCAATTTTTATAATTTTATGATATGAATTATGAAATTGATATTCGAAAAAGTTATGAATTGTAACCTAAAATTTTTTTGATGGATTTAGATTTATTAAGTCCTGCTTTATGGAAATCCAAAATTTCACATTTTTCTTCCAAATAGTTTTCAAATTATGCTTAAAAAACGACAAAATGATGGTTTAAGGTCTATGTAAGGTAAGTGTCTATGATAGAAGTGACTAGATATTTTGAAATGTCTTACGCTGTCCTGTAATCTAGCAGACTTCATTGACTGCTTGAGTGACACTTAAGGTGCCTTGATCAAGAAGGGGGCTCTCTCGGTTAATAATCGAGTACCGAACTTCAATTTGGATACAGCCCTTAAAATAAGCTTGTTTTAAAATAATTAATTTCTCGGGAACTTATAGTACGAATTGCATAAAAATTTGTTTTCAGGCTAATTAAATGGTGTAGAATTCATTTATGCTGTAAGAATTGTGTACTGCTATTGAAAAAATCAAAGTTATGGTTCGTTTTAATATGTAGATGACCCCTTAAGCAAATTTTATATACTTCATTTAAAAGTAGACTTTATTTCCAATCGTTCGGTACCAGTAACTTTCTTCTATGGTAATTTGTTGAGGAGTTAGTAGGGGGTGTTTACTTTTTTTTTTCCATCACTGTACATTAGGGAAGTTAGTGCTTATTTATTTATTTATGGAATTTATGAGTGAGCAACAAATGTTGCAGATTTTTATTTTTTTAATTAATTTTTGAAAGATTTTATTATTTAGGTAAACTGGAGAGGTGGGTGCAAAAGCAGAAGTGGAATCTTCGGAGCTCAGGGGATTATTTTATATGATTTATTATTATTGTTAATAAAGAATTTTAAATAGGGATGGTGAAAGATTATTTTATATAAAATTAAAGAATGTTTAATTTTTTTTTGCACTAGGAATGAGAAAATGGAGAAGCAGAAATTTGTAGTTTTGGATTTAATATAAATGTACGTAATTACTTTTATAAGTGAGCGATGATTGTTATATATATATATATATATATATATATATATAAAGGTTTAAAGAGTAATATTTCTTTCTATTTTTCTTAACAAAGTAATTTTTTTATATAGTAAAATTTAACATAGCTTTTTATATCTCTGAAACAAACCAACAGAAATACCCTCTAAACATGCATGTTGTACATTACTTCCATATCTTACCAAAGAGTTCTTATAAAAATCTCATTGCACGGTGCTCTTTAAAATTGAAGTATGGTCATCCTTTTTTGCGGGGAGGGAAGGGAGAGAGATTGAAGGTGAATTGAAATCCTGACTATGAATTCTTTGTATTGGTCTTTAATTTTTTTTGTGTGTGTTTATTGTTTTATTTATTTTTTTCAATAACCTCAAAAAAGTAATGATATCAATACAAAAACCCTTAACGGGTTAAAAGTTTGTGACGCAGCACTTTATCTTATGCTCTAAGAATTTTAAATATGAAACTTAAAAATAATGATATCAAATTTTGAGTGACGCTATGCTATTAATTATAATCTCTCTATATATTATTTATTTCATATTTTTATTTTTTTATAATCGCATGTGCAAAAATTATGTTCAATTTAAAAAAATTTATAAAAGTTTATTCATTGATGCTTTAACATTTACACCTCTCATAAATTCCAAGTATGAGTTTTAAAAGATATGATATCAAAATTTTAGTGACGCTTTGATGTGGCTTTAAACGATTTGTTTTAAAATTAAATTTAAATTATTTTTGTTTTGGCTAAGATATATTCACACATCTAAATAATAGTTTTAATTTTCCAATATACTTTAAATATGTCACTTTCACTGAATTTATATAATGCATTTAAATGTATTTATTTGAATAAATTGATTTATCCTTTGTCCAATGCTATTAAAAATTTAAAATAAGATTAGCGTAAATAATTTTTTTTGCGTCATTGTATCCAAACTAAGTGAAATGTATTCAAATGGATACTATGAGGCAAAAAAATTATTTACGTAAATCTTATTTTAAATTTTTAATAGCATTGGACAAAGGATAAATCAATTTATTCAAATAAATACATTTAAATGCATTATATAAATTCAGTGAAAGTGACATATTTAAAGTATATTGGAAAATTAAAACTATTATTTAGATGTGTGAATATATCTTAGCCAAAACAAAAATAATTTAAATTTAATTTTAAAACAAATCGTTTAAAGCCACATCAAAGCGTCACTAAAATTTTGATATCATATCTTTTAAAACTCATACTTGGAATTTATGAGAGGTGTAAATGTTAAAGCATCAATGAATAAACTTTTATAAATTTTTTTAAATTGAACATAATTTTTGCACATGCGATTATAAAAAAATAAAAATATGAAATAAATAATATATAGAGAGATTATAATTAATAGCATAGCGTCACTCAAAATTTGATATCATTATTTTTAAGTTTCATATTTAAAATTCTTAGAGCATAAGATAAAGTGCTGCGTCACAAACTTTTAACCCGTTAAGGGTTTTTGTATTGATATGATTATACAGGCGGGTTTATTAAACATGTAATATAGTCTTCCTTTCTACTTTTGTATACTTCAGTTAAGTACTTCAGTCACGCGAAAAGACCCGCTCGTTAATGATAATCCTATGGAAGAAATTTATAAAGGTATTTCGTTTGCATTGCAACATTTAGTTCAGAGTTTCCCCCAGATAGTTTCAGGAGGGTGCTGCACCCTGCCTGCCCTTGGGTTTATAAAATAGCACCCCTCTTGCCCCTTATTTACATGGTTCATACACTCGAGAACAAATAAAATTCAAGCACTTTTCAAGCACTATTCCAGCACTATTCAAGGACTGTTTAGATACATGCATAAAAATGGCATAGAATAACATATAAGGAAAATAGCCACCCCATTGATTATCTATTTCAAAGAAATCTTATCAAATCTTTTCATTTTTATAAAAGGCATTTTCAAGACATTATTAGAGAATTTTTAAAGAATAATGTGTTTTAACTTATTAAGGTGCCATGGGAAGAAATTTCATTATAATAAAAAGTTAAGTAAAAGGTATGGTATCACTACAAGAGCAGAAAACAGGAGTAAACCAGTTAAATTTTAAGAATTCTGAACACTCATCAGGAATCATATATTAGCATTTCTGAAGTTGTGAACAGACTTTACTTTTTAATAAATATTCTCTGAATTCTCAAACCTTACAGCATTTGCGCTTATCCATGCAAAAATAATTGAAATAAAGGTTAAATAATTTACTTTTACTTTTTTAATTTAAATACAAACGATTTTTTAAAAATGGATTTATAAAAAGGAAATCAATTTTTTTTATCAGTTACACTGTGAAAAATTTGGAATTAATATAACTCGGTGAAGTTTTAACACAGATTGACAATATTCGCGATTTTTATAAATGACCGATTTTTTTTTAAATGACTGATTGACTAAGTTAGGAAGGAGCGAGTTTTTTGGTGGTAGTGTGTGTGTGTGTGGGGGGGGGGGGGGACAATATATGAAATCGGCATCAAACTGACGAATTTTGCGATTTTTTCGACAAACTGACGAGATTTGCATTTGTTATCGATGACCAATGGATGAATTTTGTGGTATTTTTCCCCGGAGGATTGTTAAAATTTGCAATTTTTGTTCAATGACAGATTGAAGAAATTCGTGACTTTTTTTCATCGTATAGTTGACGAAATTTTCAAGGGTGATTCTCAGTTTGAAAAATTCTAAAATTCACAGCAAATTTTCTGAAAGACTACAGCAGATAGCAGAAGGGGTAAATCCCCTCCCTGCACTGGCTATGCGTTTTTTTTTCGAGGCCCTTTGATAAATTTAGTCTTTTTTCGTAACCTTTCGATGAAATTTCCCTTTTTTCTACGATCCTTTGAAGAAATTAGAGTTTTTTTGCGATCTTTTAATGCAATTCACACTTTTTCCGCGATCCTTTGACGAATTTTGCGTTTTTTTCGCGATCCTTTGAAGAAATTTGCGTTATTTCTGCGATCCTAGGGGTGATTCTGAATTTTAAAAAAATTCTGAAATTTACCTCAAATTTTCTGAAAAGTTACAGCAGAGGTTGAGAGGGGGGAAATGTACTCTCAACACTAACTATGCATTTTTTCTGCAGCCCTTTGACGAAATTCGCGATCTTTAGACGAAAATTGCATTCTTTCGCGATCTTTCGACGAAATATGCCGTTTTCTCGCGATCTTTCGACGAAATATGCCGTTTTCTCGTGATTTTTTTACGAAATTTTTGGTTTTTAGCTATCTTTTGACGAAAATTTCAGGTTTTTTAGCGATCTTTTAACGAAATTTTCGGGGTTTTTTGCGATCTTTCCACGAAATTTACAGTTTTTCCCGCGTTTCTTAGACGAAATTTGCGTTTTTTCCGTGATCCTTTGACGAAATTTGCGTTTTTTCCACGAGCCTTTGGCGAAAGCTGCGTTTTTTCTGAAAACGATTGGCAAAATTTATTATTTTTGGCGACCGTTTGTCGAAATTCGCGATTTTTTATGGCCGAATTTTCGGATTGGTGACCGATTTTTTTTAATTTTCGGAAATGAATGCCTTAAATTTTCGGAAAATTCGGAACAGAATCACCCCTACGCGATACTTTGACGAAATTCGCAATTTTTTGCGATATTTGTGTTTTTTTCATGATCCTTTGACGAAATTTGCGTTTTTTGCGCGATTCTTTGATGAAAACACGCGTATTTTCATAATCTTTTAATGCAATTCGCGTGTTTTTCGTGATCCTCTGACGAAATTTGCGCTTTATTCGAGATTTCTTGTCGAAATTCGGGTTATTTCTCTAGTCTTTGACGAAATACGCGGTTTTTTCCACCACCTTCCGATGAAATTCGCGTTTTTTCCGCGATCTTCAGACGAAATTCGCATTTTTAAAGCGATCCTTTGGCGAAATTAGATTTTTTAATGCGAACGATTGTTGAAATTGATTGTTTTTCGGCAACAATTTGCCGAAGTTCGCGATATTTTCCAGCACTTTTCATTCCTTGAAAATGAATACTTTTTTTTTCAGCACTTTTCATTCCTTGAAAATGAATACTTTTTTTCCAGCACTTTTTCTATTTTTTCCAAAGCGTACGAACCATGATTTAAAAAATTAGCTCCCTTGTTGCCCTCACCTGAAAAAAGTGCCTTTACTCCTTTGTTTATTAAAAAATTTACTTGCATAGTAAAAATTGACTCATTGATGTCTTTAAAAAATGTTCTGTCTATTAAATATTAAAAAGTGGTTTTAAAAATCAAAAGAACACTTTAAAAATTTCAAGAAATGCCCTTAAGAATCCAAAACATACCCTTCGGAATCTAAAAGTGCCCTTTTCTCAAAGCAGCACCCTGCCCTTTTTTTAAACCTGGTGGAAACTCTGTTTATTTTTTTTCCTTCATTAGCTGAGATTGATGTGTACAAAGGTAGTTTTTTACTTTTTCAACTGCAGATTTTTTCGGTATGAGGATGATTTCGCTTTCGAAACTGGTTCTGAAAATCAAAGTGTCCTCATTAAAAATTCCTGTAAACAAAATCGAAAGAATAAAAACCGGCCTTTATACAGATCAGTCTCAGCTATCAAAAAAAAAAAAAATAAATAAATAAATAAATAAATATTGAAATGCAAACGAGATATCTTTTTAAAAAAAATCCCCATTGGATTATTACATTAGCGAAACATTAGCAAACGGGTGTTTTTGCCTGACTGAAGTAGTCACTGAAGTTGCTAAATTTTGCTTAGCTATAATTTAAGAGGTTAAGGAGTAATTTGTTTATTTAAGGAATTTAAGGAGTCTGTACGTACACTGGAAGAATATATAAGACAACATGAAGAATTTAAAAAAACTATATTCAGCCCAAAGTCCAAAGAAATTTACTCTTCAGAAGAGAAGAGTAAGATAAATTGAAAGAACTTGAGAAAAGTAGAAATTTAATGACGCAAATAAATGATTATAACAACAAATCGGGAACGAGCTTGGGAAATCTTGAAAGATTTATCAACGCGAAAATCTTCCGCGTTTACCTTATCAGAACTCTCAATTTCGAGCAAGATATGATAAACATTTAACATTTCGAAAAATGCTATTATATTTTAATTTCTATTAGCAAACCAGCGGCCCCGACCGAGTCTGTCGAGAAAAGATAACACCGATTCGAGACAACTGCAAATGTCCTTCAGAATATATATATTTTTGAAATAAATTTTAATTTATTGAGAGGAGAAAATTACCTTCTATTCGCAGATATTTTTATTTTCAACTGAGCTATGAGGATTACTGGGGGGAAGGGGGGGGGGGGGGGGGGAGGGTGCAATTTAAAACTGCAGAGGAAAAAAAAATATATTATTTTGAATGATTTGACCGTTTAAAACTGTACTTAAAATAAATAAATAAATAAAATTGTACGCTAAATATATGCATCCTTCACCTAGTTAAAGAACTTAATTTACATGACTTTTGAATGCTTATTAGTGATGTAACGAATAGTGATTTGGCCGAATAGCCGAATATTCGGCGGACGAATACTGACTTTAATATAAATGACTTATTTTAATTGTTTAATTTTTTTTTCAATTTTAAAATAAAAAATTAAATTAAGGACTAATTGAAATTAATTTTTTGTTTGAGTTTTCAAAAATCATAACATCTGAATGTATTTTTTGTTGTCTTTTTTGTTGACTTTTTAAAATGTCTTAAAAAATACGTTAAAGATAACATATGACTTTTAAAAATGTAAATAATAATTTAATTCATATTTTTTTATTTAATCCATAGCTAGGTCTAGTAATTTATATATATATACTATTTAAAATAGAACTCATTACCTCTGTAAAAATGAAACTTTTTTTATTTTAGTAAAATCCTTTCACCCCCTAAAAATAAGAACTTGCATGTGTCCTCTGTCTTTTTATATCCTTTTTCATGCAACTTAAACTTAGTAAATTTACACTCTGTATGTCAAAAAAAAAAAAAAAAAAGGTTATTTTCTTAAAATATAATTATTCATTCCATTAAAATATTATATATTCTTTTCTGCTACCAAGATATACTTTTCTCTTTTCTTTCTCTCAAACTTAACAAGCCCCTCATAATACTTCCTCCACCCCATATTTCAGAAATGAGATCTTTTTCTTATAATAATTAATGTATTTAGGTATAATTTTTTAATATTGTTTGTCGAAAATATTTAAAATCATATTTTGTTTTGATTTTCTGGAACATATCTAACCAGATATCTTAAAATATTCGGCCAAATATGACACTATTCAGCTACAGGTATTCGGTCACATGTCCCACTATTCGGCTACAGGTATTCGGTCAAATGTCCCACTATTCGGCCACAGGTATTCGGTCAAATGTCCCACTATTCGGCCACAGGTATTCGGTATAGGTGAAAACGGGGAAATTCAGTTAGTAGCCAGTGGCCGGTAGACTCAGTTTCATTAATGGCTACTTTTTAAAGTTAGTGGCCACTGTAATGTTTCAAACGTTCTTGACATCTAGATAAACTATAATCGTTGTACATATTTTTCTATAAATCAGAGTTTTCTACCAGCCAGCTATTTGTGATAAGAACAGGGAAGCAGTCAAAATGCAAGAAAATTACTTTTAAACCACAAAATCTATTATATTAACTTTTTTAGAATATATTTTTGGATTATTTGCATATGTTCATAAACACAATTATCAATCAAATTGCTGTTACATTCTTTATATAAAAAAATAACTAAATAGCAAAATTCCATCAGCTGCATAAAATAAAAAAAAACAATCAAATAAAACACAATAAAATGTTATTTCAAAAGTAAATGTGTTATGAACATACTACACACATTACATATAGTCGAAATCTAAGCTGGTGAGTATTTCGCAGGATTAAACAATATCTCTTGAAGAAAAATAATATAGCTGATTAAACATATTGAAGATATTGGAATGTCCTTAACTCTTTCAGGATCGATTTTTTTTTTAATTTTGAGAACAAAATTACTTTTATTTTAACAATGTTAATCATAGCTATCCAAATAGATTTACTGAAGTATAAATATTATCTCATTGTCTGCATTCTAATGAACGTACTTATTGATTCGTTCAGAAAAGTAACCCATATTTTAGAGTGAAATATATGTATAAAATAAAAGAATCACCAACTGTGCAAAGAGATCTAAGCAAACTTTTGTTGTTATATGTCCAAACATAAATGAAATCATAATAAGAAAGGCATAGCGATATACTATCATTACTATTTGTTGATAGTAACAAAAGTAATTGTTAAGACAAAATAGTACTCGATGAAAAGACATGTACTATTAATAGTACACCAGGCCCGAAAGGGTTAAAATCCACTTGCATTTGCATCTGGTGAAAAAAAAAGGAATAAATTACTTGAAATGCATGTGGAATCACAGCTGATGAATATATTTTGCAGAACTGTGTTTCTTGAAAAAAGAATCTAACTGAACAGCGAGCACATGACGAAAAACCGAAATATTGAAAATATAGCTAAATCGTTGAAATCTGCTTGCATCCGGTAGGAAAAAGAATTAACCAGGTTCCTAATTAGATGTAGTCAAAGTAGAGATGCATATTTACATGAAAAAAAGTTGTATTTCAGTTGGCGATCAATAACAAATTTTTTCAATCGCCACTTGGCGAGTGGCGATCGAAGGCCGATTTTTTAATCGCCACTTTTACAACTTTAATCGCCACGTGGCGAGTGGCGACCGCTAATTTACACCTATAATATTCGGCCGGCCAAATACCGAATAGTGGCCGAATATTTGTTACATCCTTAATGCTTATAATAAAAGCTCGCCTTTGATTTGATAGTACAGCAATTCAGAAACAAATTCCAAGGATTTGAGTAGACAAAATGTTTAATTAAGTTTTCTAGGCACCCCTCACCCCATATGCTTCCAATATCTTCTTTGCATCAATACAGATAATATTTAAATTTGCTTTTAAAAAGGTGGAATTCCTCCTTTAGGACAGGGTTCGCAAAGCTGGGCCCAGTTCGAAAAAACCCCGGTGGGTTTTTTCAGAATGGGCCCACTTGAAAAAACCCGCTGAAAACCCATAACGTGGGTTTTTTCAATTTTCAGAAATATTTAAAATTTTAAACATATACATTTAATGAATTTAAGTCATTTCAGTTAATTTGGAAAAAAAAAAAAAAAAAAATGTATAAAAGCCATTAGATAAACACCCGAGGTAAAATAAAAATGTATTTTAGCGCATTGAAATACTTTACTATTACTAACATAGAACATAGTAGGCAACATACATAGTACATAATTATAAAGGCATATCATCTTTATATAAAAAATTCAAATGAATTATATTCATGAAAATAAAATATGTATTTTTACTTTCTTCTATTTTTTTTTACAAGAAGAAAGTATTTAATTTGTGAAAAATTTCGACTTCCAGTTTACGACGGAATTATACATTTTAAAAATCTCCTGAAGACGATTTGATGTTTCTTAGAAAACATCTGTCTGTATGTGACAAAAATTTTGTGGGTGCTCTATCTCAAGAACTAATGCATAGAATTTCACAAAACTTTAGATTCAGTTTGACCTTGATGTAAACTGATGCTGATTAGTTTTTGGTGTATATTGCCCAAAAGGTGGTGCTGCTGTGCTGCATTTATCTCAATTTTTGCAATAGCTTTATTTCAAGGACTAATGCACGGATTTTCATCAAACTTCAGATTCAGTTACAAGGTAAGTTGTTGCTTATCAAGTTTTGGTGTATATCGCCCAACAGGTAGCACTGTTTTGCTGCATTTTTTTTATGATTTCTGCAATAACTCTTTTCTCAAGAACTAATGTCCGGAATTGAATAAAAATTTAGATTCAGTTAGACCTTGATATAAACTGGTGCAGATTAGTTTTTGGTGAATATAACCCAACAGTGGCTGTCTTGTGCTGTATTTTATATGATTTCCGCAATATCGCAAGAATTAATGCATGGATTTTCATCAAACTTCAGATTCAGTTAGACGTTGACGTAAGCTGTTACTGATTAGGTTTAGGTGTAAATTGCACCTAATAGCAGGTAGTGTTGGTATGCTGAATTCTTTACAATTTTTGCAAAATCTATATCTCAAAAACTAATGCACGTAATTTACTTAATATTCTGCTTCATTTTCATGCAAATAGATCCTTATTAGACTAGGATGTAAACTGAACAACAGGTGTTGATTTTATACTGTTTGGGTTGAAAATTTTGGTTGTGGACATCTAAGAGGGTGGGTTCCAAAATTCAATGATTTGTTTGAAACAATGTGATACTTACATCTCCTTGTTAAATGCATCGAATTCAACGAACCTATATTTTACAATCCTTGTGATGGGCATAGATGTGCCGCTGTGATAACGAATTTTGAATTATTAACATGTATGAGATAGAGGAAAGTTTTGGGATTGGCACATCCAACTAGTTTATCCCTTTTTTTTTCTTCCTACTTATATATATTTTAAATATTACTATTCTATTCATTATTTGATTTTAAAGCAAATTAACAATTTTATATCTTCTATTATATTTAAAACTAATTTGTGAGAAACACTGACACTTAATTGATTTAAATTCATATAATTTATAACTTGTAATATAGCATTACAATTATATTGCATTTAAGGGAAGAATGTATTGTTTTATGTATAGTATATATAATATATTAATAATGCAGTATACAAGAACGTTATATCGCATAGATGGTACTTTTGAAAAAACCCGATTTTCCCCGGGGAAAATTGGGTTTTTCATGAAAAAACCCATGTGGGTTGGGGTTTTTTTTTTTTAAAAAAACCCGGGTTTTTGCGAACCCTGCTTTAGGAGGAACTCTTTCATGCCTGACATAGTAAAAGGAATCAAGTTTCAATAAAGTTTATTCGGAATTTGTACAGCATACAGCGGTTTTTGAATTTTTCACGAATTTTTCAATGCAATTTTTAGATTACCTTCGTTCTGTGGCGTTTTGATATTTATTAGTAAAAGAAATCATATTTCAAAATTTAGCCTACAGTACATTTTGCCCTTTGCGATTTTTAAAGCGCTTTTCAATGAAATAAAAAAAAAAAAACGCGAAAATATTTTGACAATGGAGTTAAAAGTCGAATTCAAAATTGTTAAGGATGAAATCATGGAAGACAAAATTTACTGCATTAGGCTGAAAGTTAGAAGCTTAATCCCTTTTATCAATGTCAAAAACATCGCCGCAGAACACGAAAAAACGCCATGAAAAATTCAAAAATTGCTATACGAACGGTAAGAAAAGTAAAAAAGCTCAGAATAGCATAAAAATTTAAATAAATAAAATTAAAATGTTCTATACCCTCATACCAAAATTTGTAGCTCTAAATGTAGCAGCTTCTCCAGAACACAGCCAACACTTATCTTTCTTATTATACTCTTTTCTTATTATAGGATTAATTTAGAAAACTTAAAAATGTATCTCATGGTAAATATATTTTATTTAATGATTCAAAAATTGAATTGATTATAAATAAAATATTTCTTCTAATTTCTAATAAAATTGAAGACTAATAAAAAACGAGTAGGACGTGGCAATTCCAAAACTTTCTTCTATCCCATACATTTAATACTTCCTGAAAAATGCAGCATATCAGCGCCACCGGTTTGGTGATTTACACCAATATCTAACCAGGGGTGCAGAAAATGTTTCTACTCCCAACATTTCCCCCAATGCAGATGAAAATTTCCCCAAAATTTTACGGTATGTTATAGGTAAATGCTGTACTAACATAGGCATAGAAAATTTATTTTTCCAATATTTCTCATCTTATGCACGAGTATGGCAGGGGTGATTAAGAGTGAAAAAAAAAATTCTGACATTCACAGAAAATGTTTCTGAAAGGTTACAGCACAGTGGGAGAAGGGGGGAAATCCACCCCCAACACTGTTTTTTTCGCGGCTTTTTGACGAAATTCGCGTTTTTTTTCGCGATCTTTAGACGAAATTTGCGTTTTTTATCGATCTTTTGATGAAATTTGCGGTTATTTCGCCTTCCTTTGACGAAATTTGTGGTTATTTGTTATTTCGCCTTCCTTTTGATGAAATTTGCGATTCTTTTTGCTATCTGTTGGTGAAATTCACGATCTTTTGACGAAATTTGCGGTTATTTCGCCATGTTTTGACGAGAATCGCGGTTGTTTCGCGATCTTGTCAAAATTTGCGGTTGTTTCGCGATCTTTTGACGAAATATGCGTTTATTTCGCGATCTTTTAACAAAATTTGCGTCATTTCGCGACCTTTTGACGAAACTTGCGGCTGTTTCGCGATCTTTTGAGGAATTTGCGGTTCTTTCGCAACCTTTTGACGAGATTTGCTGTTATTTTGCTAAGTTATTCTTTCGCGACCTTTTGACGAAACCCGCAGTTTTTTCGCGTTCCTTTGACGAAATTTGCGATTATTTTGAGATCTTGTGACGAAAACGCGTTTTTTCCGTGAATCTTTGACAAAATTCGCGGTATTTTTATATCCGAATTTTCAGAATGATGACCGATTTTTCTTTTAATTTTCGGAACCGAATGCCTTAAATTTTCGGAAAAGTCGGAATAGAATTACCCCTGATATACGGTACATATTATTCTGAGATCGATTTTGTGAAGGTTGCCATACGGATATTTTTATTTGTAGTGAAATTTTTCTATCTCAGGGAATTGTGGAATTCGTGGTTAAAATCGAAATCAATTGTTCATGTTTTTGCAAAATTTCCTCAGGTGGTTAAAATTTCCCCCGATCCTAGATCGCCGGATCGGACATATTCTGCAACCCTGTATCTAACAGGGGTCGATCCAGACAAAATTTGGGTCCTATTTAGGGCCCCTTCACAAAAATAAATTTAATAAAATGGGCCCCCTTCACATAAATAAACTTAAACAGGCCCCTTCACAAAATTCCTTTTAATAAAATAGACCCTCTACGTAACATTCTTTTTCATAAAAATTGTTTTAAAATGTGTAATTTGTAAATAAAACCACGTCACGAAAAACAAAAACTTTAGCAAAGGGATTTAAAGAATGTTTTTGTTCATAAATTCTTGGTTTGAATTTTAGTAATTGGATTTCAACTTTCGTTACAAAATGTTATTTTTCACAAAAATATAATAAAATTCAGAAAAATAACTTCTACTTTTCACAAAATGGGCCCCAAGAAGAAAAATCTTCATCGACCCCTGTCTAATCATCAACAATGTATGTCAACTTCTAACTGAATTTGAACTCTGATGAACATACGTGCATTAGTTTGAGATAGAGCTATCGAGGAAATCTTAAAAAATTCTGCATAGCGGCTCCACCTATTGGACAATTTACACCAAAAATGAATGAAAGAATGATCAAATTATACCAGGGACTAACTGAATCTGAAGCTTGATGGAAATTCATGCATTAGTTCTTGAGATATAGCTATTTCATATTACAAATCTCTTATATTAAGCAATTACAAAGTTAAAAAGATCTAAAAAGATTCAGCATTCTTTACTGAATAAATGTCATAATTCAAATCATTTACCTAAGCTTTTACTTAAGTGTTGTACAACAAAAGTTTTGAAGTCTGGCAGAAAAGTTTTCTTCAAAAACAGTAAGGTTATGCCTATGCGTTGTATATTTTAACCTTAGATTTTGAATGTATTCAAATAAAATTGGTTACAAAATAAGCATAAAGCCAATTTTATTACTATAAAATTTGGAACTTTTTTTGAATGTCTCACATTAGACCCATTTTTTTTGGATGTCTCATATTTGCCCCAATTCACCCTATTTAAATTGTGTATATACTTATGTTACCTTTTCTTAATAAAATATAAAGTTGATAATAAAGATAAGACTATTTTCTGCATTAAAATATATAGTTTTATTTATTTTCCTTCAATTTCGGGTTTCAAGTTGAGTTTGAGTTTAAAGATTTATGTTTCGCGTGGAAGAGCGTCAGGTTCAGGTGGAAGAAAATTCTTTTTACGGTTTCGTTCATCTGACGAAACCCTATTCGTCTCACTTCAGTCCTGTGCGGGTGGTCCCGCAAATTCCATTTTAAGTCGACCTGCAACCCGACCCGAACCCGCAAAAATAATTTTCGGCAACCCGCAACCCAACCCAGCAAAAATAATTTCAGGCAACCCGCAACCCGACCCGAGATATATCAACCCGCACCCGACCCGAAATGTAAGAAAGTAAATCATGTTTTAATACCATTATGAAAAATAATCTACAACTGTATCTCTAATAGAGGTCTGCACCGGACCGGCCGCGGCGGGCGGCAAAATTTCAAACTGGCTAGACCACTTTATTAGGACAGTTTTTCTCAACGGGCCGGGCTGATAAACAAAATAAATGGGCCGGCCGCCAAAAAAATTGAACGGTCCTGCCAGGACGGGCCGATAACTACAATTAAGGGGGTCTACAGGCTCGATATAAATATTTAGACGAAGCCGATAAAATAATAAACGGGCCGTACAGGGCTAAGGCCGAACTTTTATGTTTTACACGGGAAGGGGCTGGCCGTTCGCGGGCCTGGAAATTCTGGCTTGTGCAGACCTCTAATTCTCCAATACCATTTTTATTTTTTACATAGAAGAATAGACAAATCTATATTTCTTAATATTCAACTATAGTAAAACCTCTGACCCGACCCGATGCAGGACTCTAGTATAAAACTAAAAATCTAATCTTTAAGTGTGCTTTAAAATTAGTTGCGGTTTCAAAAGTTCCACGTATAACGAAACACCTTGTTTTACACAAGTGGCCATCTGCCTTTAGTTTATCAGCAGTTATTATTTTGAAAATTTTCCCGTCTAACATAGTGCATCACGTATCACCACAATTAAATTATTCACTTGATACATTAGACAGGAAGGACCATTTAGCATTTTGCTGCATATTGTATTTTTAAAATACGGTGAAAAAAATAATGCAGTTTGTCATTTCGAAAACTGCTAAAAGGATGAGTAAAGACAAAACAGACAGGCACACATTTTGCTTTTGTGAAACTTTGATCTGCGGTTTATATCGATAGGTTTTTAACGGGAAAAAATATTTTCCACATTCTTAAAAACGGGTCAATCCGAACACGACCCGCAAGAGTAAAAAAGCCAACCCGAAACAATAAAAACTAACCCGACCCGAACCAAAAAAACTTAAAGTCGACCCGACCCGCAATGGGGGTCGGGTTCGGGCAAAAGCGGGTAACCCGACCTGATGCAGGACTCTAGTCAGTCTCACTCCTCTGTCTGTCTGTCACAGAGCCCGTTCTCAGTTGAAATTTTGCATACTTGTAGTTGAACACCTCACATCAAACGACAAATCATAAAATTTCGAAATTGTAATTAAGGGACGTTATCCTTCTATATATATAAAAAAAAAGTTTTCAGGGGTCGATGCAGGTTTTTATTCTTGGGGCCGATTTTGTGAAAAGTAAAAGTTATTTTTGTGAAAAATACCATTTTGTAATGAAAGTTGAAATCCAGTTACTCAAATTCGAACCAAGAATTTATCAACAAAAACTTCTTTAAATCCCCTTGCTAAAGTTTTTGATTTTCGTGACCTGGTTTTATTTACAAATTACATATTTTAAAACAGTTTTTATGAAAAAGATTGTTACGAAAGGGGCCTGGCCTATTTTATTAAAAGGAATTTTGTGAAAGGGCCTGTTTTATTAAATTCATTTTTGTGAAGAGGCCTGTTTTATTAAATTCATTTTTGCGAAGAGGCCCAGCTTATTAAATTTATTTTTGTGAAGGGGCCTGTTTTATTAAATTCCATTTTGTGAGGAGGCCTGTTTTATTAAATTTATTTTTGTGAAGAGGGCCATTTTATTAAATTTATTTTTGTGAAGAGGCCCATTTTATTAAATTTATTTTTGTGAAGAGGACCAGTTTATTAAATTTATTTTTGTGAAGAGGACCAGTTTATTAAATTTATTTTTGTGAAGGGGCCCATTTTATTAAATAGATTTTTGTGAAAGGGCCCTAAATAGGCCCCAAATTTTGCCTGAATCGACCCCTGGTTTTGATTTGGAAATGGACCAATGAAAATCTGCGTAGATATTCCCGGAAGATCGGCATCCAATTTGAATGCTTAAGCATGGCCTTTCTTCGTTAATATTAAAAAAACAGTTGCATGCAAAAATATGAAAATCGGTAGTACTATAGAGAAATGTTTGATAAACACGCTGATGCAGACAGTTTTCAAATCGAAGAATTATTTTAAGAGATATTTAACGCCAAAGTTGGACAAAATCGTTCCATTAAAAAAGTTTTATAGGAGCAAAAACTTTACATAGGAATTTAATCATTTTTAGATCATTTTATGCGTCAGAATTTCCCGGTGTGGAGATTGCATTTAGTTTTTTAATTTGACTCATTTTCTGAGGTTTTATTTCTATTTTAAATTCAAATTTTCAGCATTTTGAGAGATATTTTTTAGATATTTTAGAAAATTGTATTAATTTAAACTGTTGCCAACTGTATAAACAGCGCAAACAATAACGTTTGCTTCAAATTAAAAATTTATTTTACACGTGACTATTATAAACAGAAAATATAAAAAGCAGGAACTCATTGAAAATTACGTCATAAAAACTATAATTACACGTGAATTTTAAAAGAGAAAGAATATTGTAAAATAATAAATTCATTAATATCTGTTAGAAGTGTTAAATAGGAGAATTTACGCCACATTTACGTCACATTATACTTATTACGTAAAATGAACAAAAAAAAAAAAAAAAAAAAAAAAAAAAAAAAAAAAAAAAAATTCAAAACAGTTTAAATTTAAAAATTGCGCGAGACATTTATTTGATATTTTAAGATGATCATAATATTTCATTTCTAACAAAAGTATTTTTACGTGAATATTAAAAAGAGAAAGAAAAGTTTGGTGAAAATTACGTCAGATTATAATTGTCAGATTCAAATTATAATTCAATCTTCCGAAATCTTTTTAACGCCGATCAAATTAGCGTGCTGTTAGTCTGCGGTGTCTGAACGGGAGTTGACGAGCGTAGCTCGTAGGGGGCAGAGCCCCCTAGTTAATAATAATAAAAAAAAAACAATTACAAGATAGGAAAGGCATTCATAATTCAACAAAAGCATGGATTTTTATCAAATTACAAAACCCATCCCTTCCACTGATTAAAAACAGGTGTTTTTTTTTTTAAACAGCAGATAGACAGGCGATTTCTTTTTTCTACGCATCTCAGAAATTCGAAATTAGTATCACAAGACGGGGGGAAAATCAGCTTTCAGAAATTCTAAAAATTATCTCGATCTTACCATAAAAACTCGAAAATTCGTTAGAAATAGAGAAAAAAAATCTTATTTTCCTTCATTTGTGAAGGCGACAGATGTCTGATGTCATTGAATTTTCGGCGATAACGAGGTAATATAAAACAGGTGCATCTTGCGCTCAGAAACGGACTCGAGATAAATTTTTACTTTCTTCTATCTTTACAAGAAAGTATTGGATTCATAAAAATTTTCGACTTTCGGTTTTTGACGTATTTACACGTTTTAGGGGTCAGAGATTCCAAAAAACATGTTTTTACAAAATGTCTGTCTGTGACTCTGTGAGTCAGTCTGTCTGTGTGTATGTGACACAAATTTTGTGGGCGCTCTATCTCAAGAACTAATGCACGGAATTTAATAAAAATTTATATTAAGTTAGTCCCTAATACAAATTGATGCTGATTAGTTTTTGGTGTAAATCGCTCAACAGGTGGCGCTGCTATGCTGCATTTCCCGCGATTTCTGCACTAGCTCTATCTCAAGAACTAATGCACGGATTTTCATCAAACTTCAGATTTAGTTAATCCTTGATATGTATTGGTGCTGGTAACGTTTTGGTGCAAATCGCCCAACAGATGGCGCTGCTATGCTGCATTTTGCAGCATTTACACGATTTTTGTAATAGCTCTATCTCAAGAAATAATGCACGGATTTTCATCAAACTTCAGATTCTGTTAGTGCTTGACATGAGTTGATGTTTTGCACCTTGTGGTGTAAATAGCTCAACAGGTGGCGCTGCTATGCTGCATTTTTTGTGATTTCCACGATAGCTCTATCTCAAGAACTTATGGTCGGGTTTTCAACAAACTTCAGATTCAGGTATACCTGGATATGAATTAGTGCTGTTTATGTTTTGCTGTAAATCGCTCAACAGGTGGCGCTGCTATGCAGCGTTTTTCTCGACTTCCACAATAGCTCAATGTCCAGAACTAATGCACGGATTTTCATCAAATTTCAGATTCAGTTAGTTCTTGACATGAATTGATTAGGGTTGGCAGGTTTTTGACAGTTTAAACTGCGGTTTAAACCGTCATGTCAAAAACCCCTTGTCAAAAACCTCAAATACTTACAGTGATCTGTAAAATTTCACATTAAATGTCACACATTAGATGTAATATTTAAAATTCACTATTACTGTAATTGTATAATTAGTATATAGTATTAGTAATAATTACAGGGTTGGCAGGTTTTGACATGTGTCAGTTTATGTCGTGTTTAAACCATAGTTTAAACTGTCATGTCAGAAATCTCAAATACTAAATTGATCTGTAAAAATTCAAATTAAATGTCACACATGACAACATTACATGTAATATTTTAAATTCACTCTTACTGTATATCAGTAATTAGTACATAGTAAAGTATTATTGTTAAGTACAACTTTTTAACAGGGTAAATTTTTATTTAGTTTTTTTTTTTTTGTAAAATTGTGTTTTCCTAAAAAGTAGACATTAAGCTCACCTGAGCTGTACATTTTTTCTCTTACTTAAAATCGTTTTAATTTCGCTTACTTTTGAGAGCTTTTAGCTAGCTTTTTTTATGGAGAAAAAAAGCTTAGAAAAGTGTAGATTTTTTTTGTATATATAACAAGATAATGTGCATCAATGTTATTCTAGTCTAGGCAATAACCATTCCATTCAAAATTGAAATTGGATTATTAATTTTAAACATTTGCAAAATAAGAGAAGTAATTAAAGAAAAAAAAGCTTAAAAGTCAAAATCTTTTTAAAACATGCTTTCTTTCAATATATAAAAATGTTTTCGATTTTAAAACTGAACAAAATTGGCTCGGTCATCTAAAAGAAAATTCCTGTAAGCCCATATTGAAAAAGTGCATAATAGAAGGGATCAAATCATGAACCATACCATTGTTTGGCTTATACTTTGCATCCCAACCATCAGGGGCAAGGGTTGACTGCTGTATCAGTTGATTCAGCTCGCGCTTGAGCTACGGAGAGAGTTTATGGATGCTTACCCAATACCCATACTGATTGTGTATGAAGCTAAAGAATACCCTTTCCAGTCTTCTTATTTCAGTGCTATAGGGAGGACTCCATTGTTTGGTGGAAAGGTATCACTAAATGCAACAGCTTTTTGAGCCTGCTTCAAAACTTGCTCATCTAGCAATGCTTTTGCTATCAAGTACTACTAGCTCAGCATCAATTAAGAGACAGACTATTTTCTAACGCTTCATACACTCTAAACTCAAAAATCTTTTGGGTGTAAATAAATGTGCTAAACAAGTGGTGTGCTGCAGTATGCTGCGGGGTAAAATTGATCCAGATTATTTAATTGTACAAAATTATTTTCTTCTGGTTGAAAAATCAAAAATTTATTGCAAATAATATATTTTTTAAATTATTAAATTTCAATAAAAGATCACATAAATCATTGACTTATTTAATGTCTGTCTATTGTTAAAATGTTTTAGCGTGTTACATATGTTTGGCAGTTTTCGACGGTTTAAACCAGTTTATGACAGTTTAAACCAGTTTTTGACGCTTGTCATGTCAAAAACCAGTTTTTGACGTCAAAAACCCAACCCTGGAATTGATGTTTTGTACCTTTTGGTGTAAATCGCTCAACAGGTGACGCTGCTGTGCTGCATTTTTTGTGATTTCCACAGTAGCTTTAGCTCCAGAACTAATACACGGATTTTCATCCAACTTCAGATTCCGGTATACGAATTAGTACTGTTTGTGTTTTGGCGATTCCGGTATATGAATTAGTACTGTTTGTGTTTTGGTGCAAATCGCTCAACAGGTGGCACTGCTATGCTACATTTTTCAAAATTTCTCCTACAGCTCTATTTCAATAACTAATGCACGAATTTTCATCAAATTTCAAATTCAGGTATACTTTTATATGAATAAATTGATGTAATTTATTTTACTATTTAAATGATTTAATTGACGTGATTTATATAGAAGAAAGTTTTGTGATGGCCACAACATACTAGTTATACTAGGGTTTGATAATCGCAGTACAAATTTTTTAAACTATTGATTTTATAAATGTGGTTCTTTCGCATACAGATCTCGTACTCTGATTGAATTTCGTACTTCGTACGCTGATTCATAAAATCTAATAATAAAAAAAAATTGACCACAACTTTCCGATTTATGAAAAAATTGGTTTTTAAACTTAAAGAGATGCTTTTTCGCACAGACAATTGACGAGAATTTGTTAAAATTAAGAAAAGTAAAGAATGGATCGCTTTTAATATAATGGTGCTGCCATTTAAGTAAGGAATTATTAATTTTCTATTAACAATTTTGATTTGAAAGAGATATTAAACGAGACCCTCTGTGCGATCTGCGATCACACTTACCCACTTTATTATTTTTTTTAATACCGAAAATTTAAAATTATTCCTCAATTTTATGTGCGATATTTTTACTGTTTGCCAGGGGTGATTCTGTTCCGAATTATCGGAAAATTTAAAGCATTCGGTTACGAAAATTTAAAAAAATCGGTCATCAGTCCAAAAATTCAGACATAAAAAAATATAACGGAAATTTTTTTTTTTTTTGAGAATTTCAACAAATGGTCGCCGAAAAAAAAAAAAATTAATTTCGTCAATCGTTCGCAGAAAAAAAATCACTAATCTGGTCAAAAGATCGTGAAAAAAAAAAAAAAAACGGGAATTTCGTGAAAGGAACGCGGAAAAAACGCGAAATTCGTCAATGGGCCGCAAAAAACACGAAATTCGTCAAAAGATCGCGAAAAAATGCAAATTTCGTCAAATGATAGCGGGAAAAATTCCGTCAAAGGATCACGAAAAAGACGTTAATTTCGGAAAAGATCGCAGAGAAAATGAGAATTTCGACAAAGGATCGCAGAAAAACGCGAATCTTGTCAAAGTATAGCGAAAAAAAAAAACCCCCACAAAATTTCGTCAATGTGCAAAAATCGGGAGTTTCGTCAAAGGAAGCAAAAAAAAAAAAAAAAAAAAAAAAAAAAAAAATGGGAATTTCGACAAAGGCCCGCAGGAAAAACGGGAATTTCGTCAAAGGATCGCAAAGGAATGAGAATTTCATCAAGGAATCGCAAATTTCGTCAAAGGAGCGGAGGAAAAATAATGAATTTCGTCAAAGGATAACAGAAAAGCGCGGATTTTGTCATAAGATTAAAAAAAATCATGAAAGGATAGCGGAAAAAATTATTTTCATCAAATGATCGTGGAATAAAACGAGAATTTCGTCAAAGGGCCGCGGAAAAAGCACAAATTTTGTTAAAGGATCGCGAAAAAAATGCGAATTTCGTCAGAGGATAACAAAAAAAAACGGGAATTCGTCAAAGGATAGCAAAAAAAAGCGAGAACTTCGTCAACGGACTAGGGAAAATAGGAATTTCGTTAAAGGGCCGTGCAAAAGACGGCAAATAGCCATGAAAACACCAGAATTTCGCCAAAGGACGGGAGAAAACTCAGCCTCTTTAATGATGATATGGGACTTCTCCCCACAAAATGTGATTCAGTTGTTTCAGAAAAAATGTCACATTATTTCTGCGAACAGGATGACCGGCATTTTTTGTGAAGAGGTCACAATATTATGGATTGGACTGTTTGTTTCTAAATGCATTGACAAGTTCCCACCATGGATTTTTAGCTTTGTTATTTGTTTTACCCTAAATAATTATTAATTTTTAATTCAAATGGTAATCATTTTAGACTACTGTTTTTGATTCATATCGTCAAAATAATATAACATGTAATTTTATTAAACACTAGCTAAAATACCCGGCGTTGTCTGCAATTTTAAGAAGGTTTGTCTTGAAAAATCAATTTCAAAAATAAACATACAGTGTAAAAAAATAAAAAAAAAAAAATTAAGAAAAGCAGTAAAGCCATTTATTTTTATTTCAATTCTTCAGTAAGAATGTGCTCCAGGGACCTAAACTTTTGTGGAAATTCTAATATACACGTATACAGGGCTGCCAGCAACTTTGGTTTAAAATAGTCGGCACTTAGGGACCCAATAATTAAAAATTAGGGACTTTTTAGGGAAATAGAAGTCCCAAAATGGCAGGGGTGCAGAACATGTTTCTACTCCCAACATTTCCCCCAATCCACATGAAAATTTCCCCAAAATTTTACGGTATGTTATAGTTATAGGTAAATGCTGTATTATCGTAGGTATAGAAAAATTTTCCAATATTTCTCAAAAATTCTGAAATTCACAGCAAATTTTCTGAAAGGTAGAGTGTGGAAGGGATGGGGGGGAGATTCCACTCACAGCACTATGGTGTTTTTTTTTTTTCGCGGCTCTTTGACGAAATTTGCGTTTTTCGCGGCTCTTTGACGAAATTTGCGTTTTGTAGCGATCTTTTGACGAAATTTGCGTTTTGTAGCGATCTTTTGACGAAATTTGCGTTTTGTAGCGATCTTTTGATGAAATTTGCAGTTATTTCGCCTTCCTTTTGACAAAATTTGAGTTTATTTCGCCCTCTTTTGACGAAATTGCTGTTTCGAGATCTTTTGTCAAAATGTGCGGTTCATTCACGATCTTTTGACGAAATTTGCGGTTTTCTCGCGATCAGGGTTCCTACACAATTCCCTGACTTTTCCAGGTTTCCCCTGACTTTATTCAAAAATTTTCCTGACCTTTCTCAGTAAAAGTTCGGCTTATATATTGTTGTAAAACTCTCCACAATGGACTTTAATTTAGATAAATTCTAGAGAAAAGTATGTGCTGTATGAATTTCCGATTTTTAGGTGCGTTTGTAATTATATAAATACGTAGCACCTATAGTCGTCGTTCAGTCCGTCCGTCTGTCTGCATATAACAGAGCAAAAACTATCCAACCGAATGGTCTGAAATTTTAAATATATAATTGTTAAAAAATTTTGTCGAGTCATTTCAAATTTTATGAAAAATCGGATGTATAGTTTAATTACAGGGACAGTCAAAAGTTTTCCATTACATTACGGCCAGGGTTGGCAAGTTTTTGCCGCATGACGGTTTTTACCTTCATGTCAAAAACCCATTTTTTAAGTACTTTGTTTTTATACTTTTTTTTTCATTCTATCTTTCGAATTAAGTTGTTTCACATGAAATATTCAATATTAAAGACTCTAAAGTATATTTATCCATCCGAGAAAAACAAAAAAGAATTGCATTAGAATTAGGGATTGACCGAAGCAGCAATTTTGCCGAATACCGAAGCTTCGGTCGAAGTGTACACCGAAGCTTCGGTATTCGGCAACCGAATACTTGAAACTTTTTAATGCACATTTTTGCATATATTAGCTTTTTTAATAAGCTTTAATTGAAATTAAATTCTCAATAATTTAATTCAGTTACATTTTTATTCTAAAATCTAATTACACAAAAAAAAATTGACTTCTTTCCACTCACAAATTCATTAACCCATCACTTATTTTTTATTATTTTATAACTAGTCAATACCCAAAAATAACCTATGAAAGTATTAAAATATACAGGGTATTATTAAGGATAAGGATTGTTAGAAAAACAAAAGTTCATTCAAATAATAAGAAACAATGTTGTTATTAAGCTGATTTACTGATTGTCTAAGTTTAATTATAAACATTTTGAATAGGAATGTTCTCAAAATACAAAAGGTATTACATCAATTTGTACATTTAACTATTTTCTATCAAATTATTGAAAGAATATTTATATTTTGATTAATATTTTAGCGTTGTGGTGAATATAAGAAATTTAAGCGATTTTGATATAATGGTTATAAAAGCTATAGGATAGGCATAGGGGTATACTTATTTGATGTATGTATTTTCTTTAATATACACCTTACATATACAGATATGAACTCTGATATACTTATTTGATGTGTATATTAAAGAAAATGCACATTAAATAAATTTAAATAAATAATTAAAAAAAAAACTAATGTAGAAGTAAATAAAATTAAATGATAAGGGAAAGATGCGCATCTTCCTTACTTTTTTTTCCTCTGTTGTAGACAGTTGTTTTGATTTCACACCTATGTAGACTATTTTAGGAAGGAAAAAGTTTTTTTTAAATAAAAAATGGCCTTTGACTTCTTTTTTGTAGTGCAGCTGAACTCTGAACTCATGCACATAATATCGAAACTCATTGTTTAGCCTATTCTACTGATAAGTAAAAGAGAATTCTTCTACTTCTAAGAAAATACTTATCTGCAATTATTCGACCGAATACTTAAAAGTATTCGGCCGAAGCCGAATATTCGGTTTACATGCCGAACCACCGAATACCGAATCAACTATTCGGTATTCGGTCAATCCCTAATTAGAATAATACATATACATCTCTGTTAGAAGATCTCTACAATAATCTTAAGCTATTTGGCATATTCTACAAAAATTATATTTTCTGAAGAAATTCTATAACCCATAAATATAAGATTAAAAAATGTGTATAATTTCGGCAGAATGTAGTACACTGTTTAAAACTAAATAGCTGTCTCAGAAATTTCCTCAGAAGAGAGTCTTCTTAAAGTGTTAAATCCAAAGGCTTCGCTGATTATTTTTATTTCTAAATAGCAATAAATGAAATAAAATAAATTTGCAAATCATTATTAAACTTTAAACCACGTGAAAACTCAAATTTAATAATAATTTTAAAGGTAAAAGATTTTCACTCGTAGTCATATGTATGTAATAATAATAATGCAATGTGTTATTCTTTTCAATTCACTTTTAATAATGCCTAAATAATTTTAAGTAAAATGTACACAAGACATAAATAGTTGGTCTTTATGGTAGATTTAATAAATTTCGATTTAATCCCCATCGCGGCACGCGTCTTTTACAGAATTTTTAATCTTTTATCACTGGTATTTTAAAACAGAAATTTTTGACTAGATGAATTGAGAAAATGCCTTGATTAAATAAGGCAAAAGTTATAATAAAAAATAACTGGTAGGAATAATCACGAGCATATATGTGACACTCATACCCAAGGGGTTAAAAATATTTCACGACTATTTAGGTATAAATTTATATCTAAAAATACAGGTGATGGAACGGTCTGTCTATAAGGTTCAAATATAGCACTAAAGTTAACAACAACAAAAACTATAGTGTGTATATATATATATATATATATTATTCTATTCCGTTTTCTTAAATATTGTTTTGTTATGTTAAGTTTTCAGTCTAAGAGCTTTCAGCTGAAATCAATGAAAATGAAAATCACCATAATTGCATTTATGAAATACACAAGATATGCATTTTAAAATATCATATGTAAAAATTAGGGATTGACCGAAGCAGCAATTTTGCCGAATACCGAATACCGAAGCTTCGGTCGAAGTGTACGCCGAATATTCGGTATTCGGCGACCGAATACTTGAAAATTTTTAATACGCATTTTTGCATATACTAGCTTTTTTAATAAACTTTAATTGAAATGAAATTCTCAATAATTTAATTCAGTTACATTTTTATTCTTAAATCTAATTAATAAAACATTTAATGACTTTCTACTCACAAATTTATTAACCCATCACTTTTTATTATTTTATCACTAGTCAATACCCAAAAATAACCTATGAAAGTATTAAACTATGCAGGCTATTATTAAGGATAAGGACTACCAGAATAACAAAAGTTCATTCAAATAAAAAGAAACAATGTTGTTAATAAGCTGATTTACTGACTGTCTAATTATAAACATATTGAATAGGAATGTTCTCAAAATACAAAAAGTATCATATCAATTTGTACATTTAACTATTTTCTATCAAATTATTGATAGATATTTATATTTTGATTAATATTTTAACACTGTGGTGATGAAGATTACAAATTTGAACGATTTTGATATAACGGTTATAAAAGCTATAGGATAAGCATTGGAGTATACTTATTGGATGTGTGTATTTTCTTTAATAACCTTAGATATACAGATATGAACTCTAATATACTTATTTGATGTGTATATTAAAGAAAATACATATTAAATAAATTTAAATTTAAAAAAAAACTAATGTAGAAGTAATTAAAATTAAATAAGGGATGCATCTTCCTTACTTTTTTCTTCTTCTGTAGTTGGCAGTTGTTTTGATTTCACCCCTATGTAGACTATTTTAGGAAGGAAAAAGTTTTTTTGAAATAAAAAATGGCCTTTGACTTGTTTTTTGTAGTGCAAGCTGAATTCTGAACTCATGCACATAATATTAAACCTCATTTTTTAACCTATTCTACTGCTAAGTAAAAGACAATTCTTCTAATTCTAAAAAAATACTTATCTGCAATTATTCGGCCGAATACTTAAAAGTATTCGGCCGGAGCCGAATATTCAGTTTACATGCCGAACCACCGAATACCGAATCAACTATTCGGTATTCGGTCAATCCCTAGTAAAAATATTCAATGACCACAGTCCATGCTTGACATCTGTTGTCACACCCTATCACAGTATTTTTGCATATCTAAAATAATTTTAATGTATTTTATTAAAAATGTATATTGAATATTATTTAATAATTATAATAACCTTTTATTATAATTTAATATTAGTGCTCATTGCAGTTAGTAGAATCTATATTAGGGGAGATTATGACAAATATTGTCCTTTCCTTTTACTCTTGTATTTTTAAATTTTTCCCATTTAGGAAATGCTCTTCTTTTAAATAAATTTAACAAAGTAATTGTGAATAATAATAACAAGAACAACAAGGAAAAATAAATCTACAAATGTATTGTCAGGGGTCGATGCAGGTTTTTATTCTTGGGGCCTATTTTGTGAAAAGTAAAAGTTATTTTTGTGAATTTTATTATATTTTTGTGGAAAAAAAACATTTGTTAATGAAAATTGAAATCCATTTACTCAAATTCGAACGAAGCATTTTATTAACAAAAACTACTTTAAATCCTCTGGCTAAAGTTTTTGTTTTTTGTGACCTGGTTTTATGGACAAATTACATATTTTAAAACAGTTTTCATGAAAAAGAATTGTATGAATTGGCCTGTTTTATTAAAAGGAATTTTGTGAAGGGGTCCATTTTATTAAGTTCATTTTTGTGAAGGGGCCCATTTTATTAAATTTATTTTTGTGAAGGGGCCTATTTTATTAAATTTATTTTTGTGAAGGGGCCTATTTTATTAAATTTATTTTTGTAAAGGGGCCTATTTTATTAAATTTATTTTTGTGAAGGGGCCTATTTTACAGGGTTGGCACGGTTTAAACCAATTGATTTTTTTTTTTTTTGGTCAAAAAAACCATTTGGTTTTTTAAATAAAATATAATATTGTCTCTTTTCTGTAATTTAATTTTCTCTTTTTTGTAATTTAATTGTTTTAATTTGTAGATAGAATTAATTTCTACTTTTAACACTTCATCTCAACAGTCAACATGAGACATAATGAGCCTAAGTCATGTTTCTATGCATGTAGAATGAAAATTAGCATGTCCTGGTGAACATATCTGGTACCCTAAAGATTTTTCTTAAAACATGTGAAATTAGAAAAGATAAAATAGATAAATAATATTCAATATTTAGCATAAAATATTTTCATTTAAAAAATAGTAGATTATTTATAGCAGTTAATAACAAAATACAATGATCTTTAAGATTTTGGTTAAGTTGTAAAAGAAAATTTTCTGAACTGGGATTGGAGAAGATTATCCTTAAAGAATTTCAAAGAGTAACTTAAGACATCAAATTGAATAACATATCTTGCAACAATTGAGTGCAAGTTATAGCATTTCAATAATACCAATCAATCTTTTCTGTTAGTTGCTGAATCTAATGGACAAAAACGTTGACTTGGACACTTCGAGTTATCACTCAGAAAACAAAATAACCAGAAGTATTTGGATATTAAAAAAATAATAATAACAACAACCACAGAATAATATATTATATTCATGAAACTGCATCAAATGTTTATTGATTGATTATTATATTATTAATCAAAGGATTCTTTATACGATTTTCAAGATATCAATGTTTCACTGTGTAGAGCAGTTTACTAGTGTACTTTGAACATAAGACATAGCTGTTACTAATAATGTTTAAATTAGAAATGATTTCAATTTTCTATATAATTGACTGTAATTATTTAATTTAAATATTTTCAAAAGTTATATTACTTATATAATATCCAAAAATGTTTATTTAATAGGAAATTATATAAAAAAAAAAAACCCCGGTTTAAACCAAAAACTGGTTTTTCACAAAAAAAAAACCCCTTTTTTTTCCAACTCTGCTATTTTATTAAATTTATTTTTGTGAAGGGGCCTATTTTATTAGATTTTTGTGAAAGGGCCTATTTTATTAGATTTTTGTGAAAGGGCCCTAAATAATAGACCCCAAATTTTGCCTAGATTGACCCCTGATTGTATGCTACAATTAAACTATAAATTGGAGGAAAATCGAAAATGATAAGTTTTTGGCAGAATAAAGTGGTAAAAACACTTTTTACTATTGTCATGTCAAAAACCAGTTTTTGACGCCAAAACCCAACCCGGATTACGACCCATGGGAAAAATTATTTTAAATGAATCTGAATGATGTTACAGCCTTTCAAACAGAATTAAATGGATATGCACTTATGAATTGAACTAAAATATACATTCAGTACAATATGCGGTTGAAAAAATATTTATAAACTAGTTATAGTACGAATGCACCTCATTTGCCGTGCAATTTCCAACTTGTTTAATTATTTTTCATATTGTTATATAGCTTACATCGATTTTATATAAAAATTTTAGATTGGAGGAATAATTAATTCAAAATTTCTTCATTTACGACGATAATAGAAATTCTGATGGAAGTAATGTATCAAAAATTCCCCGACTTTTCCTTGACCTTTTCAAATATTAAAAAAATTCTCTGACATTCCCCTAAATTTTCAAATTTCCTGACTTTCCAGGTTTTCCCTGATCCGTAGAAACTCTGGCGATCTTTCGTCGAAATTTGTGGTTTTTCCCCCAACTTTTGACAAAATTTGCATTCATTTTGCGATCTTGTGATGAAATTCGCGTTTTTTCCGTAATTCTTGGACAAAATTCGTGGTACTTTTTATGTCCAAATTTTCATATTGATAAACGATTTTTTTTTTTTTTTTTAAATTTAGGAACCCAATGCCTTAATTTTTCGGAAAATTCAGAACAGAATCACCCCTTATATACGGTACATATTATTCTGAGATCGATTTTGGGAAGGTCACCATACGGATCTTTTTATTTGTAGCGAAATTTTTTAATCTCAGGGAATTATGGAATTTGTTGTTAAAATCGAAATCAATTGTATAAATGTTTCTGTAAATTGAGATGTCTGAAATTCGTGTTTTTTTCGCAATCCTGTAACAGAAAATTTCATTTTTTCAGCGATTCTTTGGCAGAAATTTGAGTTTTCGCGATCGTATGACGAAATTCCGCTTTTTTTCCGCAATTCTTTTAGAGAAATTTGCTTTTTTTCCCGCAATCGTTTGACTAAATTTGCACTTTTTCTGAGATCATTTGACTATTAAATTTGTGTCTTTCCCGTAATCCTGTGACAGATATTTACGCTTTTTCGGCGCCCCTGGTACGAAATTCATGTTTTTCCCGGGATCTTTTGACGAAATTCGCAGTTTTACAGAGATCATTTAGCAGAAATTTGCGTTTTTCCGCGATCGTTTGACTAAATTTGCGTTTTTTCGCGATCGTTTGACAAAATTCGTGTCTTTTCCTCGATCCTTTGACAAAATTCGTGTCTTTCCCGCAATCCTGTGACAGATATTTATGCTTTTTCGGCGCCCCTGGTACGAAATTCATGTTTTTCCCGGGATCTTTTGACGAAATTCACGGTTTTACAGGGATCATTTGGCAGAAATTTGCGTTTTTCTGCGATCGTTTGACTAAATTTGTGTTTTTTCACGATCGTTTGACAAAATTCGTGTCTTTTCCTCGATCCTTTGACGAAATTAGTGTTTTTTTCGCGCTCCTGTTACGAAATTCACGTTTTTCCTGGGATCTTTTGACGAAATTCGCGTTTTTCAACCGATCCTTTGGCAGAAATTTGTCTTTCGCGATCTTGATGAAATTTGTGCCTTCTTTTGTGGACTTCTGATGAAATTTGTGCCTTTTTTTGTGGACTTCTGATGAAATTTGTGCCTTTTTTTGTGGACTTCTGATGAAATTTGTGCCTTTTTTTGTGGACTTCTGATGAAATTTGTGCCTTTTTTTGTGGACTTCTGATGAAATTTGTGCTTTTTTTGTGGACTTCTGATGAAATTTGTGCTTTTTTTGTGGACTTCTGATGAAATTTGTGCTTTTTTTGTGGACTTCTGATGAAATTTGTGCTTTTTTTGTGGACTTCTGATGAAATTTGTGCTTTTTTTGTGGACTTCTGATGAAATTTGTGCTTTTTTTGTGGACTTCTGATGAAATTTGTGCTTTTTTTGTGGACTTCTGATGAAATTTGTGCTTTTTTTGTGGACTTCTGATGAAATTTGTGCTTTTTTTGTGGACTTCTGATGAAATTTGTGCTTTTTTTGTGGACTTCTGATGAAATTTGTGCTTTTTTTGTGGACTTCTGATGAAATTTGTGCTTTTTTTGTGGACTTCTGATGAAATTTGTGCTTTTTTTGTGGACTTCTGATGAAATTTGTGCTTTTTTTGTGGACTTCTGATGAAATTTGTGCTTTTTTTGTGGACTTCTGATGAAATTTGTGCTTTTTTTGTGGACTTCTGATGAAATTTGTGCTTTTTTTGTGGACTTCTGATGAAATTTGTGCTTTTTTTGTGGACTTCTGATGAAATTTGTGCTTTTTTTGTGGACTTCTGATGAAATTTGTGCTTTTTTTGTGGACTTCTGATGAAATTTGTGCTTTTTTTGTGGACTTCTGATGAAATTTGTGCTTTTTTTGTGGACTTCTGATGAAATTTGTGCTTTTTTTGTGGACTTCTGATGAAATTTGTGCTTTTTTTGTGGACTTCTGATGAAATTTGTGCTTTTTTTGTGGACTTCTGATGAAATTTGTGCTTTTTTTGTGGACTTCTGATGAAATTTGTGCTTTTTTGTGGACTTCTGATGAAATTTGTGCTTTTTTGTGGACTTCTGATGAAATTTGTGCTTTTTTGTGGACTTCTGATGAAATTTGTGCTTTTTTGTGGACTTCTGATGAAATTTGTGCTTTTTTTGTGGACTTCTGATGAAATTTGTGCTTTTTTTGTGGACTTCTGATGAAATTTGTGCTTTTTTTGTGGACTTCTGATGAAATTTGTGCTTTTTTTGTGGACTTCTGATGAAATTTGTGCTTTTTTTGTGGACTTCTGATGAAATTTGTGCTTTTTTTGTGGACTTCTGATGAAATTTGTGCTTTTTTTGTGGACTTCTGATGAAATTTGTGCTTTTTTTGTGGACTTCTGATGAAATTTGTGCTTTTTTTGTGGACTTCTGATGAAATTTGTGCTTTTTTTGTGGACTTCTGATGAAATTTGTGCTTTTTTTGTGGACTTCTGATGAAATTTGTGCTTTTTTTGTGGACTTCTGATGAAATTTGTGCTTTTTTTGTGGACTTCTGATGAAATTTGTGCTTTTTTTGTGGACTTCTGATGAAATTTGTGCTTTTTTTGTGGACTTCTGATGAAATTTGTGCTTTTTTTGTGGACTTCTGATGAAATTTGTGCTTTTTTTGTGGACTTCTGATGAAATTTGTGCTTTTTTTGTGGACTTCTGATGAAATTTGTACTTTTTTTGTGGACTTCTGATGAAATTTGTACTTTTTTTGTGGACTTCTGATGAAATTTGTACTTTTTTTGTGGACTTCTGATGAAATTTGTGCTTTTTTTTGTGGACTTCTGATGAAATTTGTTTTTCCGCGATCCTTTGACGAATTTCAAGTCTTTTTCGCAATCCCTTGATGAAATTCGCGTTTATTTCGGTGGCCTTTTCAGGAAATTAGCATTTTTTCATGATAGTTTGACAAAATTTGTGTTTTTTCCACAATCCTATGACGAATTACGCGTTTGTTCCACGATCCTTTGACAAAATTTGCACTTTCCACTATCTTTTGACGTAATTCGCATTTTTCTGCGATCTTTTTCTTTTGACATAATTCATATTTTTCTATGATCTTTTGACGAAATTTAGGTTTTGTCTGCGATCCTTTGATGAAATTTGCATTTTTTTTTCATGATCCTTTGACAAAATTCTCTTTTTTTTTCAGGATCCTTTGATGAAATTCTCATTTTTTCACGATCCTTTGACATAATTTGCCCTTTTTCTGCGATCTTTTGACAAAATTCGCGTTTTGTCTGCGATCCTTTGGTGAAATTTGCGCTTTGTCACTGACCCTTTGACGCAATTTGTGTTTTGTTACTGATCCTTTGACGAAATTCACATTTTTTTCCTACTATCCTATAACGAAATGCACATTTTTTTAAAAAAAGATCTGTTGGCAAAATTCACATTTTTTTCAGCAGTCTTAACAAAACACTTGTTTTTCTGGCAATCCTATGATAAAATTAGCATTTTCTGCAATCCTTGTGACGGACTGTGTGTTGAATGACGAAATATGTGTTTATTTCAGCGGCCCTGTGACTAAATTCACGTTTATTCTGTGATTCTTTGATGAAATTTGTTTTTTCCACGATCCTTTGACGAAAATCACATTATTTTACGCGATCATTTGCGGAAATTCGTGTTTTTTTTCTCACAGGAAAAAATGTCAGAAGGTTAGACAATTTTTTTAATTGATTTCATTAGTGCAGACAAAACTCATCTGCATGAGATTTTCTTTGTCTGTGACTATGTCACCGTGTTTCTGCCACTGGACCCTAAATTATTAGTTAATTTTTGATTCATAATGGGAAATGTGACTATGAGATCAATTAAATATTGTAGATCGATCAATATATATATATATATATTAGGGATGCACCGGATATTGATTTTGCGGGATATCAGATATCCGAAGCTCCTTTGCCTGCCGGATTCGGATATCCGTCACTAGATATGTTTTTAGTTATATGGTGAATTATTTCTTTATATAACGCCATCTCAGAACAATAAATTACAAACATGTTTCATACATCATTAAAACATTTTAAATGTATTGAAATATAATATACAAAAACTATATCTCTTTGAACATCAGGGCTTGAAATTCAAGTTTTCCCCAGAAGGGGAGTTTCCCAGCCAACATTTAAAAATACAGGGGAGTTGAACTGTTAGAAAGGAAAAAAAAAAAAAAAATCTTTAAACCCCGTTATTTTTTATGTGCCACTTAAAGAATTACATTTATAGACATGACAAAATACCTTTGAAATAATTTAAATTAACAACTCAAGATAATTTATTATCAAAAATGTTTATTTTTATTAAAACAAAGGAACAGAATCAAGTTTTATATATACCATGTCTATTTTTCAACTTTCACTTAATGTTATGGGCAATTAACAATTGGGTTGCTAAATGAATTTCTTAATTTAGAATTTATTCCATTTTGCATGTTTTAGCCTCTTTCACAAGTTACACTTTTGACAAACAGCACAGACCAACTTTTATAACTTTAGAAATTATCGGAAACGCACAATTATGCTCTGTTAAAAAATTTTAGAAAACTTTGCAAAATTTGATGTGCATTATTTTTTAACTTACTTGCATGAATAATGCATATCGGTGATTCTATTGTCAATACCCTACGGTGATTGTATGTCACTTCTGAACAAACTTGTTTTATTATATCCTTAATGGAATTATAGTCAAAACTGTAATCCCTGGTATTTTCGTTAAAATTGAACTATGGAATTTTAAATGCATTCAACATGTCCAAAAACACTTCAGTGTATATATTGTCATCATTTCTGTTCACAATTCCAATGACATCAGTTTCTGCCGACTGCAACTGTGTTTCAAAGACTAGCAACTCAACCTTAGGCCATAACTTACGTTAAAATGTTACTAAAACGTTTTAATTTTAATTCACTTTCATTCACTCCCATCAAGAATCTAA
The DNA here is from genome assembly GCA_963932465.1 of Maratus speciosus. Taxonomy (NCBI): domain Eukaryota; kingdom Metazoa; phylum Arthropoda; class Arachnida; order Araneae; family Salticidae; genus Maratus; species Maratus speciosus. The sequence goes on along the minus strand of OZ010792.1, from coordinate 325,680,608 downwards.
CCAGTAGTCAACTTTCTTCATATCCACAAGTTTTAAATTTTCAACAACTTCTGCTCCATCAGTCAGTCCTTCAATCAAAAACTGTATCAACTTTTTCCTGTAATGTCTCTTAATTTTCTCAAGGAGCGGTTCTCTGCTCCAGAAGCTAATGTGTAGCTTGGCAATATTTCATTATTCAAATCTGTTTCATTGCAATTATAGATTGGGGGGGGGGGGGGGGGGTAGAAGGCTGAGTAGTGGCATCTGGTAGGGTAAATAAGAAAGCTTCCTATTTATCTGAAAATTCTTATGGAACCCCAGTCAACAAAAACGTTTTGGTCCCATGCTTTTCAGATAACCGGAGTTTTACTGTACTTGAAAGATTAATGAATAAATGTTATGCTTATATTGAAATTTTTTCAATCTATTGAGTATGAATTAATAATATTAAATAAACTCCTTGTGAATACTTCCTATTTATTTATTTATTTTTTTGTTAAGTTTTTTTGTTAAATACTTTATTTTTGTAAGATTTTAAGAAACATTTATTTCCTCAAAATAATTTCTTTTGTTAAGGGGACATTCCAGTGAAACTGGTTTTCCCTTCTCAAATCATGAAATTCTATATTAACCCATGGGAAATTTTAGCAAGAACAAAAAATTATACATTAGTCATACATTATAAAACACTTTCTAACACTATCATAATATTGTTACCAAATTTAATTTTTTTTTTTTCATTCACATCACACAGTTAAACACTCAAGGGGACCCTTCACTAACTTGAAAATGGCCATTCCGTAACGTTAAACCAATGGGCAGGGTTTTTTTTAATTGTTTAAATTTGAAAAGTTTTAAAAGATTCTTTTTGCATAAGATAGCTGAGCTCGATCTTTCATACGGCTGTTTTTTACTTTTTCGATTTCGGTTGCAGATTTTTTTTGCATGGAATTGCAATGCATTGGAATTTTAAATCCATATCCAAAGTTTAAAAAGGAAATAGTCAATTGATTTCTTCTATTACACGATAAAAGGTTGATTTTAAAAGTCATGTCCTAATTTCTGTGAATTGCAAAAATCAACTAGTTTGTTATTTCTAAACATGTTTTTTTTAAGTTCACCAATTTTTTTTCTTCATGTGTGTCACAAGTGTAATCTCATTTTGTTTAGTGCTGACTATTGGCCAATTTGGTAGGGCTCAGTCTCCGGTGGCCATTACTGCCCTTTTAGTTATTTCCTATTTTGGGCACAGGGAAAAAACATCGCAAAATACATAAATCGGTAATAAAAAAAATATCGCCGATTTCGTCAATTATGGTGAAAATAAATAACAAAATTTGTCAACCAGTCGCAAGAAGAAAACTGAAGTTCATGGGAAATCGGCAGTGGGAAAATATCACAAAATTCGTCAATCGATCATGGAAAAATATCGTGAAATTTGCCAGTCCGTCATGAGTAAATATCGTGAAATTCCTCAGTCAGTCGCAGAGAAAAAACGCGAAATTTTTCAATCGGATGCAAAAAAACAATCTTTATTTTCATCAGTATGTCGCAAGAACAAACAGGGAAATTTGCCAATCGGTCACAGAATAAAATTGCTATATTTGTCAATTGATCTCGAGAAAAAAAATTTATGAAATTCACCGATTGGTCTCTAGAAAAAATCGTGGAATTCGTCAGTCGGTCGTGGAGAAAAAGCACAAAATTTTTCAGTCAGATGCAGAAAAACAACTATGAATTTTGTCAATCTGTCATAAGATAAACCTGTGAAATCTGCTAATCGATAGTAGAAAATATCACGAAATTTGTCGGTCGGTCCTGAGACTTGATCGTTGTTTTACAAAGAAACATTTTCGGAAAATGATTTTTTGGAAACAGGAGCCACCCGCCCACAATAGGGCATAATAAATAGGGCACAATAATAATCTTTAGGGCACGAATCTTGCCATCCCTTCTCGAAATTCAAGCCCTGTATCTGCCATTCAAGCCCTGTAATATATATTAATATTGCATAAAAAATGTAATTTAAACATTAAAATATTCTGTTTATTTCAGGGCTGAAAAAAACCCGGGTTTTTTTTTTTAAAAAGCCCAACCCGTGTGGGTTTTATTGGGCTTTTGGGGTTTCTTTCAGGTTTTTGGAGTTTTCTGCTACCATTTCTTTGAACAGTGCCAACTATGTTTAATTACTTACTTGTTATGATTCTATTATATATGTAAGATAAAATTTGAATTAAATTTAGATTTTCAGACATCTTTGCATAAAAATTAAAAATGATTTGAAAGAACTGCAAGACCTAACCCTCACCAAATTAATATAATCGAAAGAACTTGTATTTTTAATTTTTTATGACTACATAGGAAAAATGACTATAGTGTATAGGTTATAATTCATTTTTTTAAATAGTACATAGAAAATGTGTTCATAATGTATTATGTATTTTTGCAGTTGTGGCTGTATTTAATATTTCAATTTTACTTATATGCAGAGTGTCTAAAGAAAAAAAGTTTTTTTATTCAGACAGGTACAGACTACAAATGCCTCCTTTATCATTTTCTGATTTTCATCGTATCTGTTATTTTACGTGGTAACCTTTTAATAACAAAAATGGGGATTTTTGAGTGTAAAACAAAATGAAATATTAAATGCAGTTCAACTTTAAAATACTTAATACATTATATAAACATATTTTTAAGCAACTGTTATAAAAAAAAAAATTAAATTATATGGACCTTAATGAATGATATGTAATAGTATATACTATATATAATGCTAGCTAAAGTAGCCGGCGTTGCACAGAATTTTAAGAATGTTTGTTTTGAAAAATCAAGGATTGCCTGTTAATTTACGTAATTTTCACTCTTTTTTTATTCATTTAATCCAGACGACAGATTACCTACTTACTTAGTAAATATAATCTGTGATCTGGATTGAGACCGAGATTAAAACCTTTTGATGAAAAGTTGTTTCCAAGTATTTTGTTATTTAAAGAATTTTTTCATGATTAAAGAAAAATGGCAATTTGTCATCTTTATTTCAGTTCTTTACTAAGAATGAGCTCTAGGGACCTAAACCTTTGTGGAAATTCTAATATACTTGCATACACAAGAGTATGCATATGGAATAGATTTAAAAATGGGGAAAACAAATTCAGAGAACTTCAAAATGTTAAAATGCCAATTATCTTATCAAGCTCATGCTCAGGTTTTTATCATGTTTCAATGCGCTTTTTCAAACTCATATGACATTTATTCACCTGCCATCCATTACATTACATTTCCAAAACCATCCATTACATTTCCAATGTGACGTAATATTAACTTCTTTTTTAAATTTGTCAAACTATTTATTTCATTTTTCATTTGGAAATCTTGCAATAGAAAAGTTATGACGTAATATTAACTTTTTTTATATTCATCAAACTATTTATTTCATTTTCATTTTTCACATAGAATTTTATTGTGGATTTTTAATTGTTAGCAACTGCTATAACGTAAAATGTTTAAATTTGATAGGAACTTTCTGTTAAATTGGTGATGTTTTATTAATTAAAAATTAACTATAAATTATTTAGATCCGGATTAATTTAGTTGCCTCGGCCATGTTTTAATACACATATATGTAACATTTCACAATGCTGTCTTCCAAACTGTCGATTTGTATAGAATTACAGACGGACAAATTTTCATTTTTGGTATGATCCATGTCAATTCAGGCAGCCAAAGAAAAAATCTTACCTTCATAGTCTCAGAAGTTTTTGAATTGAACATATGTTAAAATTCAATAAAAAATAAGATACTTGTATATTTTGGTTTTGCCCCCAAAAATTCCTGGCCCGAGATACAGGCCGCCAAAGATGGCATCCCGGGCACCATTTCCAATTCGCCATTTTCGATAAAAATTTTAAAGTGCTCTATCTCTAGAATGGTGCAAGATATTTTGTTGCGTTTTTTTTTTATTTTAAAGATAATATTTTTCTGTTTAAAATGATATACCCAAATTTGAAAAATGGGTTCAACTTTTCTTGTGGCAACCTTTTGAAAAAAAAATTTTTTTTTCAAAAAAATTTTTTTTTCCGAAAATGCCAATCCCAAAAATTTTGATTTTTTTGCTGTTGATCAATACCATTGGGAACTATCTTCACTGTAAAGGAGAACTTCCACTTTTGAGTTTAACAAATTTTAGAAACATTTAAAAAATTCAGAGAATTTTACAGGAACTGTATATATACAGTTTCAGTAAAAGTCACTGAATTTTTGCTTATTTGTATCATATTTGTAAGGATAAGCCTACTATATATCCTAAACAAGTTAGAAATTGCAATATCAAATGTGGCAAATGAGGTGCATGCATAGTATTAACTAGTTTTATAAATATTCAGATCTTGGGGCAATAAGTGTTACACTCTTGGGTAAAAAGGCATGAATACAAAATTTACTATAATTCCATATATTAAATTCAGTAATACGGAAGTAATATGAATACATTTTAAAAGGACTTAATCGCCATGGCAACCTAGAATCATTGCCTATCATGGTATATCATTGAATCAATAATGTATTATAGGATTTTTATATAGAATTAAGAAAACTTTTATTAATGTCTTTTATGTTTTAATTTGATTTTCATAGCATTTGAAGTGATACATACTTTATTGCAGAGGTTTACAAAAAATTACTTCCTGTGTCATAGAAAGTGCATAGTGTTTACAGGAGGGACACACAAAAGATTTCGGATACTTTACCTTATTGGGAATACTGTACATTAGCGATGATTGCTGGAGGTGCACTTTTAGTTGCGATATGAGTTTTCAAGTTTAATTAAATATTTCCATATTACGTTGTGTGTATAAAGGCTGTACATCATATACAGGGCTACACAAAAGAAATCGTAAGGGTATTGCTGGAAGTGCATTTTTAGTTGTGTTTGAGTTTTTAAGTTTAACTAAATTTTTCCATGTTACGTTGTGTGCATAAATGCTGTAGATCATATACAGGGCTACACAAAAGAAATATTAAGGGTTTACTGAGTATGAATGAAAGTAGCTTAAAGGTGATTTTTAAATGAGTTATGCATTTTTACACTGAACTACATTTAGTATACTAAGATATGTTTGGAGAATATAGATAAAATGATATACAGGTCCACGCAAAGAATTAGATACATGACCGTCTATGAATGATAATCTCTGGAAGTGTGATTTCACTGGTTTTAAGGATGTTTTAATCTTAATTAAATATTAGCTAAATAGTGGCATGTATATAAAGATAGTAGGTAAAATACAGGGTTGTATGAAAATATTCAAGTATGCTTCTGCCTATTGACATAAATTTCTAAAAGTCAAATTCCGGCCTATTTATGTGTTTTTATCAATTTCCAACATAGCTGAAAGTCTTTATGGATTCGATTTGTCTGCCCATCTGTCTGAACTCTAAATTGTATTAATATAATTTGTATTGCTGTGTAATTGATATATGTTATTCAGATTGTTTTACTATGTTCGGTATTGAAAATAAAGTACGCATCACTTCAAATGCTATGAAAATCAAATTAAAACATAAAATACATTAATAAAAGTTTTCTTCATTCTATTTAAAAATCCTATAATACATAATTGATTCAATGATATACCATGATAGGTAATGATTCTAGGTTGCCATGGCGATTAAGTCCTTTTAAGATGAATTCATATTACTTCCGTATTACTGAATTTAATATGTAGAATCATAATAAATTTTGTATTCATGCCCTTTTTGTCCAAGAGTGTAACTTATTGCACCAAGACCTGAATATTTATAAAACTAGTTATAGTAGTACGAACGCACCTCATTTGCCACATTTGATATTGCAATTTCTAACTTGTTTAGGATATATAGTAGGTTTATCCTTACAAATATGATACAAATAAGCAAAAATTCAGTGACTTTTACTGGAACTGTATATATACAGTTCCTGTAAACTTCTCTGAATTTTTAAAATGTTTCTAAAATTTGTTAAACTCAAAAGTGGAAGTTCTCCTTTACAATGAAGATAGTTCCCAATGGTATTGATCAACAGCAAAAAAATCAAAATTTTTGGGATTGGCATTTTCGAAAAAAAAAATTTTTTTGAAAAAAAAATTTTTTTTTTAAAGGCTGCCACAAGAAAAGTTAAATACATTTTTCAAAATTGGGTATATAATTTTAAACAGAAGAATATTATCTTTAAAATAAAATAAACCGCAACAAAATATCTTGCACCGTTCTAGAGATAGAGCACTTTAAAATTTTTATCAAAAATCGCGAATGAGAAAGGATGCTGGGGATGTCATCTTTGGCGGCCTGTATCTCGGGCCAGGAATTTTTTTGGGCAAAATGAAAATATACAAGTATCTTACTTTTTCTTAAATTTTAACATATGTTCAATTCAAAAACTTCTGAGACTATGAAGGTAACCCCCCTGCCTGAGTTGATATGGATTCAGCCTTTTACATATTAGATAATGAATGATAAAGTTATTTTTTCCTTTTGGATAATTTTAATTTGATGAGGTTTCGGTTTTGCAGTTCTTTAAAATCATTTTTATCTTTTTATACAAAGATGTCTGAAAACCTAAATTTAATTAAATTTTTATCTTACATGTAAAACAGAATCATAACAAATAAGTAGTAATTAAAAATAAATGATACTGTGCAGCAAAAAACTTGTATAAACCAAAAAAACCCACTTTTATGTGGGTTTTTTTAAAAAAGCCCACCCGGGTTTTTTTGGACGGGTAGGTGGGCAGACAGCCCTGGTTTATTTGTACAATGAAATGCTGATAATTGCTACTGGATTTGGATATGGGATTGACTATATTGATAATTGCTAATAATTAATTAATTTGTACAATGAAATGCTGATAATTTGTATAGTAAATTTTAACCAATTAATATGCATATAATTGTAGAGTATTTTCACAAAGAAATACTACATACTTTCTTTTTAAAATTTAAACATAAAATATCTACTAATATTACCCATGATTAAAGAGTTATTTTCTCCAAACATAGGTTTAGTTGATGCCCTTTTTCTGTTTTAATTACTTAATATTGTTTTTGCTCTAAGTCACTTTTAGTTTTATTTTAAGTTAAATTATTTTTATATTTAAAAGTAAAAAGAAAATTACTTTTAATTTTAAATATTTATAATGAAGTTACAAAAACAACTAGTTGGATTTGCCAATCCCAAAACTTTCTTCTATCTCATACATCTTAATACTTCAAAAAGTAGTTCCAAATGTTAATACTTCAATATTATTAGTTCGATATTATACCAACTTTGATTTTGGTCTAAAATTTCTGCTTCAGTCAATTAATCCGAATAAGAATAAGTTAATCTCGATCATGATATTTATTAAAATCAATAATTTTTTCGTTATTCTGTTGTACATCAGATGTTTGTGAATAGTCAGCTTAGCAGGATGCAAAGTTCCCTTCGCTTCATGAGCCACCAATATACAGCACAAAAAAAACCTGCGAAAAATCGAGAAAATTTTACAAAAATCTCGGTTACAGTGCCACCTTCTGGCAGAATATTTCCAAATGCACCAGATTTTTCCCACAGGGTCCTGTTTTTGTGAAATTGTGAAGTTTATCTTATTTTTGTGAAAATTCTAGTCATAATTTTGTGAATTTTAAATAATCGATGTCTTCATGTTCTATCCTTCATGTGTAAAAAGCTAAGTAATATGCTCTTTAGTGAGTTCAACTGCTTACTTACAGCCCAGATTTTATTTTTAAATGACTGAATTTGTGAAAAGTTCAATTTGAAAGTGAAAAAATTCTGTGAAAGGTCTATTTAAGAGACAAATAATTTTGTGAAGGGTCCTGTTTTGGGATAAATAATTTTGTGAAGGGTCCTGTTTTGGGATAAATAATTTTGTGAAGGGTCCTTTAAAGGACCTAAAATTTTCCTAAACATATACCTGAAGAGAAACTGCTGGCCATAGCCAAAAATATACACACAAAATTGGTTCAATTCTATGCTTAGCTTCATACACTTTTCAATGGTAAAATAATGAAAATAACACAAAAATCCGTATTATAGCGCCCCCTTCCAGCAGAATATTTTCAAATTGAAGGAGGACCTGCTGGCCATAGCCAAAAACATACCTCCAAAAATTGGTTAAATTCTATGCATAACTTCATACATTTTTCGATGGTACAAGAATGAAAGTAGCACAAAAATCGCTATTACAGCGCCTCATTTTGGCAGAATATTTCCAATTTAAAGGAGAACCTGCTGGACATAGGCAAAAACAAATACAAAAAATTTTGTTCAATTATATGGATAACTTCATACACTTTTCGGTGGTACAATAATGAAAATGGCACAAAAATCGCGATTACGTGGCCCCCTCCTTCCAGTGGAATGTTTCCATATTGAAGGAGGCTGACATCTAAATCCGTCGAAAACCGGAAATCAAAAAACTTTCTATTACAATACTTTCTTCTAAAAATAGGCCTGTTTAATTGTTAAACTTAAAAAAAAGAAAGAAAATGAATAAAGTCATACTTTAATAAACAACTTCAAATCTTATTTTGCATTCTGAAAGTAAAGATACAATTTTCTGAAAGAAATAAACATAAATTCTTAAATTTATTATAAAGAGTTCAAATATCAATGTTAGGAAAGCTGGCAATTCTTTAAACTTTTGAGAATTACCTTTTACTCATGTATAGTGAACTTACTTTCATATTTTGTATTAAAAACAAAATTGTTCGGCATTGTTTGTGGTCAAACTATTTCTGTTATCCTTATATATTCACTTCACTGAGCTCTGCTGGATATCCGGCAGAGAAGTCGGATATCCGGTGATAGTGATCCGGATATCAGACGGTATTTCGGATATTGAAAAATCAGCCGGATATCCGTTGCATCCCTAATATATATATAAACTTACAGGGTTGGCATTTTTGCCAGGACAGTGGCAAAAACTGGAAAAAACCAGGGCAAAAATGGAAAAAACCGGCAAAAATGAAAAATTCTTATTTGTCTTTAATGTGTAATTAAAACTAAGCTAATAAAGATAATAATGGTATAAACAATTAAATTTAATAACATATCATTTAATACTTTTATTTAATTTGCTAATTAATAAATATAATTAAATAATTTTACATATTTTAAATCTTTATAAAATAGGTGGGATTCAGTCTAATACTTAGGAATATAAGAACCAGATTAAAAATCAGATATCTAATTTTTTTCTCAAGTATAGTATTTTGTCAACCATTAGTATTTTTTTAATGATCAAAAGGTTTTATATGACTTTGCTACCTTTGCTTTATGTAACGAGTCTTAAAAATATGTAAATAGTTCTTTAGTACTAATTAATAATTATTTATCTAATGAAACTAGTCTGTTACAGATAAAAAAGTAATTAAATTGAAAATTATATATTGAAAAAACTCCCTGTTATGCCTTGTTAGGAAACTAGAATTTTTTCCCCTCCCTCTTACACTCTAAGAAAGGGACAAAAAGTTACATTCTTTACTTTCAGTAAGTAGCCTGTAGCCCTTTTATTTTGTTTGCCATTGTATTCATTTTCTATCTATTATCGAAAGATTTTTTTCATTTGTGCAAACTAAAATTTTAAATAAACTGTCAACAAATACTCTTTCTAAACTAGTTTATTGTTATGCTATGCTAAAGCAGCAAAAATTAGGTTATGATGGAGATATCGCTCAATTATTTGAAATTTAAGTGTTCTGCTTTAAATATAATTTTATATTAAAAAATTGAATTTAGAGTATAATTGTTTATTTGAATTTCTAACGCATATAAACATAAATGCTTTACTCATCTAGAGCCTCCACAGTTCTATTATGTGAATATAATCATTAATAATTGTATAAACATAAATAAATAATCAAGTTTTCCATTTATTTATATAAAATTAGTATTTTTTTTTTCATTTATAATATGCATTTCATAAAATGCATAATTATAGTACTTATTTAACTTAAGAATTCAAAAATAAATTTAGAGTATTGATCTTTTATCTAAATATTAAGTTTCTTTATTCTTTCATGAAATTTTTTTCTCTTTTTCTGAGAAAAAAATTAAATGGACAGCCTTATTTTGCCACCACTTTGGCAAAAACCTATTTTTGCCGGGACGGTTTTAACCAGGTTTTTTCTGCCTATGGCAAAAACTTGCCAACCCTGCTTGAACATAATTATAATTAGTATTTAATTATAATTTTAAAAGAAATTCGTTAAGGGAACTCTTCCCTCACTTGCTCACTAAACCTATGGGAAATTTGAATGTCTTTAAACGTTTTATTTTGCATAGGACAGATGATCTTGATCTCTAATAGGGCCATTTTGTACTTTTTCGATTTTGGTTACAGACTAGAGATGCAACGAATATTCGGCCGAAGCCGAATATTCGGCCCATTCGGCCTGTCTGCCGAATATCAAGTCCATTATTCGGCCTTGGCCGAATAATACACTGTAATAAATGTTTTTATATTTACACAGTATAACTTTTTAATTTGACAATTTAAATTCATCATATATAATGAAAATTTTATTTGAAATTAACTAACACTTTTTTTTCCATTAACTTTCATACTCCGAATGGGTTTTATCTACCCATTTTTATATAAGAAGCTAATTTAGGAATCATGTTAAAAAAAAATTATGCTGTATCAGTAAGTACAAAAAGTATCTGTAATAAGCTAACAATCTGTTAAATTTAAAATTAATCTATTCAAAATTGTTTTAATACAGCTGTAACAAGCTAACTTTTTTTTTTTTTTTTTTTTTTTTTATCAATGTGAAGTTTAACATTTAACCCTTGTTATATAAAAAAATATTTCTTTCGATAATATTTTGAATTATACCTATAAAGAACATAAATATATGATTGATTAGATATAGATGTATTATATGTATAAGATATTTAAGTCGTATATGTTGCAATAGTTAAGGTTTTTTTTTTTTTTTTTTTTTTTTTTGTAAAATACGCTTAAAAGTGAAATATAATTTAAGTGATTTTTTTTAAGCCTGTTACTATTTCTTATTAAATAATGAAAGAAATGTAAATACTAAGTTCTTTTAATTAGTATGCATTTACGTTTTAGATATTTTTTTCAAGAATAGCATTGTAATGCCTTAAAAAACAGTTAAAATGTTTTCAATAAACGTAGATTGTGATGCAGAAATAATAATAATCAGCATTCTCAGATGATAGTCTTTCTTTTTTTTTTCGTAAATGTTACCTGCTTCTGAAAATAACATCTCACTATATATGGTACTTCCTGGTGCAGAGAGGTACTTTTTGGCAGGGTTGGAAAAAAACCAAAAAAAAACCGGTTTATTTGGTTTAAACCGGGTTTTTAAAAATATAATTTCCTATTGCATACAGATGCATATCTGGTGATAAAATAAACATTTTTGGATATTATATAAGTAATATAACTTTTGAAAATATTTAAATTAAATAATTACAGTCAATTATATAGAAAATTGAAATCATTTCTAATTTAAACATTATTAGTAACAGCTATGTCTTATGTTCAAAGTACACTAGTAAACTGCTCTACACAGTGAAACATTGATATCTTGAAAATCGTATAAAGAATCCTTTGATTAATAATATAATAATCAATCAATAAACATTTGATGCAGTTTCATGAATATAATATATTATTCTGTGGTTGTTGTTATTATTATTTTTTTAATATCCAAATACTTCTGGTTATTTTGTTTTCTGAGTGATAACTCGAAGTGTCCAAGGCAACATTCTTGGCCATTAGATTCAGCAACTAACAGAAAAGATTGATTGGTATTATTGAAATGCTATAACTAGCACTCAATTTTTGCAAGCTGTGTTATTCAATTTAATATCTTAAGTTATTCTTTTAAATTCTTTAAGGATAATCTTCCCCAATCCCAATCCAGAAAATTTTCTTTTACAACCTAACCAAAATCTTACAGATCATTGTATTTTGTTATTAACTACTGTAAATAATCTGCATTTTTTAAATGAAAATATTTTATGCTAAATATTGAATATTATTTATCTATTTTATCTTTTCTAATTTCACATGTTTTAAGAAAAATCTTTAGGGTACCAGGTATGTTCATCAGCACATGCTAATTTTCATTCTACATGCATAGAAACATGACCAAGGCTCATTATGTCTCATGTTGACTGCTGAGATGAAGTGTTAAAAGTAGAAATTACTTCTATCTATAATTTAAAACAATTACAAAAAAAAAGAGAGAAAATATTATATTAGATTTTTTCTAAAAAAACCAAATGGTTTTTTTGACAAAAAAACCAATTGGTTTAAACCATGGTTAAAACCACTTGGTTTAAACCGTGCCAACCCTGCTTTTTGGCTAATTGGGAAACGTTTAGAAAGTCTTCTGAATTTTTCGCCTGCCACCCCAAACGACGCTGTTGTCTTTCTAGTAGTGGCTGGGAAAGAAAATTACTAATTTCTTTTACTCTTCACATTGAGGCACACTTTCTAAAGAGGCTTCACTGCTGACAACAACAAAAAATAAAATAAAATAATAATAATAAAGATAAATAAAAATTTTGTTAATTGTGAGCTTTATAAAGTCTACAGTGATTTCTTTAAACCATTTTAGAGGATATTCCTTTCACCCTTTCTATCAGTGGTTTTTCTTAAGATATTAAGATTTCTTATTTTTTATTTTATTTCATCTGAAAGCTGAAACTTATGTTTCCTAGTACTTTTAAAATTTTGTCATTATTTTAAAATGTAACAACACATACAATATCTATTAAAATGTAACTAGACAGTACCTGATGAGGAACTTTTGCTAAGAATTTTTTTTTAGGGGGTGGGTGTGTGGGCGGGGTCTGAATTATATAATTGAGGCAATTTTTAGGCCGAACATGGCCGAATATTTTTTCAGAGTAAAATAATGTTTTAAAAAAATTAAAAATTTGTATATAAATAATTTTTTAAAAGAAAACAATACTTTTAAATGTGAAATATACAAGAATTGTGCATATAGTGCATACCATATTTTGTTTTTAGGCAAAAATAAGTTCATTATTCGGCGGCCGAATATTCGGCTGCAACTTGGCCGAATATTCGGTTATTCGGCCAAACCACTATTCGTTGCATCACTATTACAGACTTTTTTAATATAGACTAGATAGTGCCCGTCAAGATTTGACGGTAAATAACTTGAATGTTTCGTTAGAAAAATTCTTGAATTTTTTATTAGTTGCTTTTAAATTAATTATTGAATGACGAATTACATGAATTTGTATATTGATAAGTGACTCCTATTTCTTTAAGGCGATAGCTGGTGCTGTCAGTCTAACCTATTCAGTGAACTGAAAGAATTTTAAGTTTATAATTTACAACCAATTCTGCTTGCTTTTTATCAGAAATTTACCTTAAAATACCGGGTAAAGAATTTATTTTCACTTACTATGGCGTCTTTTCTTTTTTTCCCCTTAATAACTGTATTTATTTTCATTTATTTATTTATTAAAACTACACGGCCATTAAAAGTTGCCATGAATTTTATTTTTATCTGTCTCATTCTCTAAAAACCTGAATCTGAAACTCGATGCAGCTAACGATTTATAATATATATATATTTTTTACTTGAATTTTATTTTACATTTTTTAAATATTAAACCTGAATATCAAGGTAATTTCTTTTGTAGCTCTTATACGAATATTTCTTTTTTTCCATTTTATTTTTTGCGCATATGAATGACAAACTTTTCTATCTGACACTCACCCATGTATATTTTTGATAATGTCAAAAAATATAACGAAAATTGTAGATCAGTTTAGTTTATTTAATTGATAATTACATGCAAAATATTTTAAATATAAAATCATTATTTTTTTTTCAAAATATTTTTGAGAGTTAAAGTCAAATAATAATAAAATAAAATAATTTCTCTTCCTAATAAAATACGTCATTATTGAAATGAATTATTGACAAAAATAGTACACATTTTGCCAGGCTTGGATTCAAACCTGTGTCGTCTGCAAAAATTCAGAGCCTTAAACTGCTGCCTTAACTGACTACGCTATCAAGAACTTGTTTTTCTTCCTTCTAAATTGAAGGGGTTCGAAACACAGTTGACGCATACGCAATTGCCTTGAATTTGAGTTTTGATCTTACAAAAATAGTTTTGCATTTTAATATTTATGTTACCTTATTTTTTTAAAAGAAGAAACTACAACTTAACATGCTAGTTTCCCAATCTTCCAGTGTAACTATTGGCAATTCACCAGCCATAACTTTTAGTTTCAAATCACTGTGTTTATCTTCAGCGTGTAATATGACCAAAACAATGTGACACTCCTGAAATGAGTCTTATCTAGCTCTTAATGTCGACAAAATAAATTTTTGAATAGTTAATAATGCTGAAAGATTCAAATATTAACTTTGTGAAAGAAAGAAAAGCTTGTTTACAGTAAGATCGAATAGCAGACGATCTTAAAACAACTTCTACATGTGATATATTTCAACTGAGCGAGAATCTTTGCGCATGTGCAGCGCGTCACTCCAAAGGCAGACTTCTACTTATATAATGCGCATGCACAACTGTAGAATTTTAATTTAAAATTACGGCTAATTAAAATATTTGAACAAACGAATGTATGATAACAAATCTGTGGCCAAATATCTTTCATTTAAAAAAAGATTGGTGTAATTTGATGCAGTAGTTTCTTCTCACGGACTGTCGAAAGAATACGCTTAGCGTTTTAAATATATAGATACTTTCTCTTACGAAACCAGTTCCGAAAGTGAAAGTACCTTTATTTAAAAAAAATATGCAACCAAAATCGAAAAAATAGTCTTAGAGATCAACATCAGCTATCCTATGGGTAAAAAAAAAAAAAAAAGTTTAAAAACATTCAAATTTAAACGAGAAATTCAAAAACACCTGCCTGTGGATTTAGCATTAGCGAGCAAGTGTTTCCAAGTGAGTGAAGAGTCTCCTTATTTCTTGGCGATGCTGGCGATCTTTATCAATATGGCAAATCCAATGAGTGATGTGTTCTGGCAACTCCGTTTTTCGGTCAGATTGTGTTTTGAAATAACTTCAGTCGTGGATTTAGCTGGTGTGAGCTGTTTTTATGTTGTGATTTAGATTGAATAATGAATTTGTATGTCTGACTATGGCTTTTGTAGTCCGTTTGCCCGCTGTTGTTCATGTAATTAATAAATATCGTGAAATTTTGAAAGAAAGAGGAGGTTTGTTTACAATGTGTAGCCATAGGCCTATTTTGTGAAATGAAGGTGATGGTAGCAGGTATTTTGTGCTTGAGCTTTCAAGAAAGGAGATGTCTGTTAAGGTATGTTAATAATTTTATGAATATTTTGTTGTAATGTTTTATATTAGCTGTTTATTGTATATTTCTTATGCACTTTGTGTATTTTCAATATTTGTGCACAGCAACAAACGTGCATTTACTAATTGCCGCTTTAATGAGTTTCGTGCATTTTTCAGATTGCTGCAGAAGTAGTTTGCTGAATCCAGTGATGTTTTATTTCGGTTTATGAACGCATAGCGTTCATACTTACATCTACTAATTGCCGCTTTAAGGAGTTTTCTGCATTTTTCAGGTTTATATTTTATTATTTGCATTTTATTTTTGTCAAGCCTAACATGCACATAAATTGGTGCTTGGCGACATTTACTACTTGGCGGAAAAGGGATTTTCACGCCAAGAAAAAATCCAAGATGGCGGCCATGGGAATATATGAGATCTGTTCCCATCCTGATTTTATCTTAGACAACTACCAGACATACAGAGTGTGTCCATGTGGAATATGAAAATAAAAATTTATACTAAAAGCCGGTGTATATGTCCATACATGAAAAAAGCAGTCTGGGTGCCAAGGGGGGTCTATTACTGGCCCATTTAATCTATAACCCTCGTAACTCGTTCTATTTTAGATTCGAGAAAACATTTTTGTAGCTTTACAGATTGTAAAGTTAATTTTATAGAAGTCTTTTTTGCTAGAATAAAACAAAGCATTTGTTTAAAATACACAAGTTACTATCTTCATATTTTGTATAATGAAGCATTTCACAAATTAATTTTGCGGAGGAGCAGCTCTCAGTTTAGCCTCCTAAATTGACAATATACTTGCTTCGAAGAAAGTAATTACATAAATTATCTCGATACAAGTACTTTCAAAAACCCAAAAAACTGTCATAATACAGCGTAATAATAGTAATTTTGACACTTATATAACAGAGCTCGGAGAAAATAGTAACTAAAATTTATTGTAATAACAAAGAGTAACATATTAACTACTAATTTAAGATTAAAAAATAAACAAAATAAATATTTCGTAGCAAAAACTGACTTACCGAATAAAGCAGTAACAAATGCACCTGTGCAAGAAGAAATCATTCGTTGAAATGGAGTAATGTACTGAGATTCTTGAATTTTTACTTCAGCCATCATGAATAATTTGGTAAACTTGGAATATTTTGTAAAATCTGGAATTTTATAACAAACTTACATCAATGAAATTAAATAAAAACTTAGTTCTTTCCATACCGTGTTTAATTAAGTATGGATCGTAATAACGGAGGAATAAAAACAATGTAAAACAAAGAAACAAGCACTGCCATTATCCAGATCCGGTGAACACTCACACACGAGGAACCACAGAAAGCATAATTTTCGTAATAAAATAAGTTCAGCTCAAAATTGAGTGAAAAACAGGTTTTCGCCCCTGTCCGCAGAACGATTATGATGAAAGAAAGGAAAAAAGAAGAAAAATTATGCTTCAAAAATGGTCAAGTGCGTTGAAAAATTAAATTTATTAAAACTTTTATTATCAATTTGCAAATTTAATGAATCCTTTTTATTAGTTTTACGTGAATTTTAATTTATTGGCATTGACTTTTAGAAAAATCATATGATTGTCGATTATTAATTTTTGATATGATATTTAATCCCGATTCTCAAATCTCGATTGTGCAGTATATCGATATCGATAAAATAATATGGACATGAAAAATAATGCTTATAGACTTATGTGTTTCATGATATAATTTTTATTATTATTTGAATATAATGAACGAGAGGGAAGAACTGAGATCAATGGATGTGATACCTGATGAAGTTAAAGATTACAAAAATAAAACTTCTAACCAAGAAGAGGAATCTCAATCTATTGAGGAACTCGAAAGAAAACATTTCCAACGCATTGTTAATGTGTTCAGAAGTTACAAGTTTGTATTCTACTTAAATATAATAAAAATATAATCACTCACTCCGAAATCTATCACAAATCACTTTGCGTATGCTTTACAGAGCGGTGTAATTAAAATTTCTTTTTATTAATAAAGTTGTGATAATTTCTAGCGTTGCGTCGTTTTGAATGTTTATATGTTTTTTCTTTTTTTTTTTTTTTTTTAATATGTAAATATCGTTTTGTCTGATAATGCATTGTTACAATTTTCAATTTAACTTTTGTTGGGAGAATGCTTAATCATGCAAGACATAAGCTCTATTTACTATTCATTGAAAGCATTTCATACTTACAATATACACTATATCTATATGACCAAACATCACCGGACACTTTTGATTTTGCACATTTTGTTTTATATCTAGATCTAGACAATGCTGTAGTTGGAAAAAAATATTTGTGGGAACGCACCTTTTCATAGAGTAGATGTTGATGCTACAGGATTTTTGCTACGCCATAATTAGATTTAAAACATTTAGCTAAAAGACAACTTTTTATAATTATTATATTCTAGTTTTTATAGTATTGTATTTATCTAAAAGCAATATTTAATCAATCTCATAGTAACATCTTCCATTATGAATTAAAATTTAATTGAAATAACAGAAATAAATTATATAATTACTTACCAACACGTCTATCCCAGAAGTTTCCAAAAGAACGATGATGAGAGGTGTTTTCTGTGATTTACGACAAGCTGTCTCGTCTGCTAATTTTTTTCCTGATCACTATCAAGGTTTCACAAATGGTTGAGGACAAAAATTTCTTAAGGAAGGTCCTACACGGCTTATGAATATAAGTGAAACGCATCTTGTTAAAATTAACATAAATTATCGTTTCGCTTGAAAAAATTGTGCTCATACGCGATATCTAAATTCATTGACAAAATAATTGATAAGAATTCTCCTTCTTATCATAGATTTTTAGCTTTATTCAGGGGTGATTGTGCTCCGGGTGTAGCCCGGATTTCCGGGTTTTTCGGTCGATCCTTCCGGGTTTATGAGATTGTTACGTTTAGCGGGAAATTCGGACATTAAAAAATATCGCGAATTTCGAAAAATGGTCGCCGAAAAAAACCAATTCCTCAATCGTTCGAAAGACCTCGCTGAAATCGTACCTCGCTGAAAAAAATCGACAATTTCGTCAAAGGATTTGGGGAAAAAAGTGAATTTCGTCAAAGAATCTCGAAATAAACACATATATCGCCAAAGGATCGCGAATTTCGCAAAGGATCTGATAAAACTAAGATTTTCGTCAAAACATCGCGAGGAAACACGCGATTTTCGTCAAAAGATCACGGGAAAAACGGATATATCATCAAAGGAACGCGGAAAAATGGATATCGTCAAAAGATCGCTGGAAAAACGCAAATTTCGTTAAAATATCATGTAAAAAGCATTAATTTCTTTAAAGAATCGAGGAAAAAAACGCGAATTTCGTCAAAAGACCGTTGAAAAAACACATAATTAGAACCGGGAAGGATTTTGTCCATCGCGGAATCGCGGGGAAAATGCGATTTTCTTCAAAAGATTGCGGGGAAAAACGCGATTTTCGTCAAAAGTTTGCGGGGGGGAAACGCGATTTTGTCAAAGGATCCCTGGAAAAACGCGAACTTCGTTAAAGGATCGCAGAAAAAACTAATTTCTTTAAATAATCGCGAAAAAACCGCAAATTTCACCAAACGATCGCGGAAAAAACGCGAATTTTGTCAAAGAATTTCGAAATAAAACAAATTTCGTCTAATGATCGCGAAATAAACACAAATTTCGTTAAAGGATCGCAAAAAAGTGCAAAATTCGCAAAGGATCGCGAAAAAAACAAGATTTTCGTCAAAAGATCGCGGGAAAAACGGAAATGTTGCCAAAGGATCGCGGGAAAAACGCAAATTTCATTAAAGGATCACGAGAAAAAAAACAATTTCTTCAAAGAATCGCGGAAAAAACGCGAATTTCGTCCAAAGATCGCGGGAAAAAACACGATTTTCGTTAAAGAATCTCTAGAAAAACGGAAATAGCGTCAAAGGTTCGCAGAAAAAACACAAATTTTTTTAAAGGATCACGGGGAAAAAAAACATTAATTTCTTTAAAACGTCGCGAAAAAAACGCAAATTTCGCCGAAAAATCGCGAATTTTGTGAAAGGATAGCAGAAAAAAACATGTAATTAGAACCAGGAGTGATTATCTCCCCACCTTCTCTCCTGTAACCTTTCAGAAAAGTTGCTGTGAATTTCAGATATTTTTTTTTTACTCAGAATCACCCCTGGCATTGTGTTATCCATCTCAATCTCAGTACAAAAATGTCCAGAATTGCATATCTGTAATGTGTAATACCCAAGAAGAAAGCAGGAAAAAGAAATGTACCTTGTGTAAGAGTCAAGCTTTAAAAATAGATTTTTATTTATTTTTTTCTAATACTTAGCCACTTAGAAGTAAAATTGGATTGGTTTTGACATTTTTTTACTGTTTTCAAATAACTAGATATGACTTGCATTAAATCTACTAAGAGATAACTCTTAACCACATAATTTTTACTTGTTTCATGAGTACTTAGAATAAATTCATTTACTGAATATAGAAGTCGAACTTTGCGTATAACAAGATAAATTGTACTCTCCATTTGATGAAGTCATTTAGCTTTCAGTGAAATTAACACAAGTTTACCAAATTATGTTTTTCTGCAATTGTATATTTCAAACAATAGCAGAAATATGTCATTTGATTGTCATGCTGTTGCAGCATCAGTTGTTATGTAAATTGATATTGGTATATTTTGCATCGATAATTTTCAGGGTTTTTCACTTTGTATCGATTAATTTTCAGGGTTTTTCACTCTGAGTCACAATCACCCCTGTTTATTTTTTAACCAAAATAATTATTTTTTAATTAAAATTAATCAATTTTTAATTTAAATCGTAATTATTTTAAAACTACTGTTTTTAATTCATATCATTAAAATAATATAACACGTTATTTTATTAAACATTAAATTGCAGAAAGTTTTTGACCCAATATTTATGTGCGCAGAAAGTTTTTGGTTTTATACAAGTCTGTAGATATGTATCATATATATAATTATTATCATTAGCCCTTTCAAGCCTGAAGTAGGTTTATTAAATATATTGTGTATAAGTAGCTTTTGTAGTTTTTTTTTTTCGTGATCTTTTGACAAAATTTGTGGGGTTTTTCGCAATCTTTTCACGAAGTTTGTGATTTTTCATGATCTTTTTATGAAATTTGTGTTTTTTTTTCGCGATTTTTTGATGAAATTTGCAGTTTTTTTGTGATCTATTGACAAAAATTCTCGTTTTTTCTGCGCTTAGACAAAATTTGCGTTTTTGTCTCGATCCTTAGTCTAAATTTGCGATTTTTCTGCTAACGATTGACAAAATTAATTTTTTTTGCCGACCACTTGTCGAAATCCACGATATTTTTTATTGTTGTACCTTAAATTTTCTAAAAATTTGGAACACAGTCACCCCTAATTGGCCGGCCGAGAAGAAGAGAAGAAATATAGGCTGAAAATGTGACCGTACGCGAACTTGCACTAAAAACGGAAATTCATTTACATTTCAAAACATGATTACAACAACAAAAGAGTCTAAAAAAAATCATTTGCCAGTTTTTTCGGCATAATAATTTTTTTCTCGCCAATTTCACGATATAGTCTCATTTGGTGAATAGGCGAATGGTTAGCGCGACCCCTGTTTCTTTAAAAAATTCAAGAAAATTTTCCATGATTTTTCCTTATAGCATGCAGGTTTTTCAACTAAATTTAATACCAATTTCAGAAAATTTGACAAAATATAGTAGAAACAACATAATACAATTAAAATACAAATATATTAAATATTTAATGTAGTATGAACAGTTGTATAAAATAATTTTTATCTGCATGCTCAAAAAGTCCAGTTGAAAAGCCTGAAAATTTATAAAGATTTTGGCGATAGAGTGAGCTCAAATTTGGTTGCCTTCGAAAAGTAGCCCGATGATTGAGGAATGGCGGATTTTAGGGTTGCGGATTTATGGAAGTCTACTGTACTTGTTCATTTTTTGTTTTTGCTTTAAGGTTAAATTACAGTATGCTGATGGCTGGAAAATTGTGTAAATTTGGCTATTCAGCATTTTTTAGTGTTGGGTTATTTTGAGAAAAGAGATGTCAAAAAATTGTTGGGATATATTTTTTGAATATGTACTGAGATTTATTAACAATTAAACGACTGTTGTCATTTAAATGCATATTAAGAATTTTATGTATATTTTGTTGTAATATTTTATTATATTATTCTATGTTTCTCATGCATGTACAGTCATGGAAAAAAAAAAAATCATCCCTACTAACTCTGCAATAAATTATTGTAGAAGAAAGTTACTGGTACCAAACAATTGGAAGTAAAGTCTGAAAATGTATATAAGATTTGATTAGGGGGCCACCTACAAATCAAAACCAGACCAAATTTTGTTTTTTTTCAATGGCAATGCTAACACCCAATTTTGGCGATATTTTTAATTTTTCAGCTTAAACTATGCCTAAAAAAGAAATTTCATGTTATTTGGATTAGGGATGCGCCGAATATTCGGTTAGGTCGAATATCAAAGTATTCCGTTAAGCTGAATATTCGGTTTGGCCGATTATCAAAGTATTTGGCGAACCGAATGCTCGAAAAAACCTTTTAAAACACATTTTAAAAAACTTTTCACAATTTTCTACTTTTAACTGTCAACTTATAAATATATTTAAAATAATTAGAAACAAAATCATATTTAAATAAAATAGAATGTTTTAGGGAACAGATGTTATATATTCCCGCGGCTGGCATCTTGGATTTTTCTTGGCGTGAAAACCCCTTTTCCACCAAGTAAATGTCACCAAGCAGATTTATGCGCATGTTAGGCTTAATGGGGTTGCCAGAACACGTCACTCGTTGGGGTTGCCTTATCGATAAATGCCAACAAAACATCGCCGAGAAATCCAAGATGGCGGCCGCGGGAATATACAATATCTAAGCCGGAAAGGATGTACAAATGCAAGTTCTTAAATTTTGTTTAGTAAATAATCTGTTTCTTGCTTTTTCATAAAAAAGAGTTTCTAAACAAAATGGAAAAACTTTTGGGGTTGTTTAGGTATCAAGACAGATAATTTTTATTCAAGAAACTATGATCGTAATCCACTTATTGAGCCATCATAAATACATTGCATCTCATCTCACTCGAGGTCAAACTTGGATTTTCATTTGTTACTTTAACAGTAATGAAGATATCATAACTGTATTTTCAACTGACATTCTTTGATTTCTATGAAATACTATGATATGAGAAGTGCTGGAAAATGCCACCATTCATAGCTGAAGAACTATGAGCTACGCATTCCTTTATTCAGAATCCAGTTGATAGTATTTATACTGTATCACTGACCAAAATTCAGTCATTTTCAATGATATAATCATATTTAATACAAACAAAATCAAATATGAAACAAATCTCATTAAAATACAGTGGAACCCGGTTAAGACGCGTTTCAAGGGAGCGGCCAAACGTCGCGTATTAAGCGGGATCGCGTATTAAACGTGATTTATATAATGTTGTAGGAATTGGGCTTCATTTATACGTTTACGGTCGAAAGTTGGGTCTTTTACATATATTCAGATTGAAATTTAATTGTAATTCACTTTAACGTATTGTTTCTTTTTATAGGACAAACTGGAATAACAACGGAAAATAAATATAGATTTCAACATGAATTTACTGTCGATTAATGCGTTGCAACCAAAAATAATTTTCCTACTAGACTCATTTTTTTTAAACAGAAAGAAAAATAATATTAAATCTTTGAAGCACAACCCAGTTTTTAAAATCATATTTAGTACTTGTAATAATGAATACCATTATAATCTGTTCTTCATTATCAATATAATAAGGAAAAACTATCCTTATAAAATATTGATATAGCAAAAAGTAAAGTAAACATAAGAGAATTATCCAATCGCAGTCGTATTTAATCTTTGCGAGTTTCATTTTTTGTTGCCAATTTGCATTATAAAACACAGTAGCAATATAAAGTACATTTAAAACATCTCTAACAACACGTATGAACAACTCTAATCGTAATAATTTTTGTGACGTATGTAAGTAACCTGTATGCGTCTATCTCTCTCTACTACAGTAAAAACGTACACGAAGCGAGAGACAAAGAATGCTAGGAGGTGGGATCAAAGAAGAATTGCAGTTTTGCTAATTTAACGGGGTGTTTTTGTTATTCAAACATCTATCACTATTTCCGATTAGTAATTTTCGCCTTAATTAATATGTTGCTAAATAAATAAAATAATATTCGGAAACAGTGTTTTTTATCTGAATAATATAAATCCTCTAAATCGTTAACACTCGAGAAGAAAGAAGGAATTCGCATCTTGATCAATGAATTAGCGTCTTAAGCGTGATTTTTTTCCTCAAAGAACCGAAAATTTATCGCGTATTAAGCGGGATCGCGTCATAACCGTTCGCGTATTAAACGTGATCTTTTTACATTAGCCTTATGGGCGACGTTCAAGGGATCCGAAAAAATCCGCGTATTAAGCGGGATCGCGTATTAACCGTGAGCGTCTTAACCGGGTTCCACTGTATCTTCAATATTGATAAAGTTGTGAATAAAAATTCAGATTTGACTGTTTCGCATCCAATATATTTGATTGAATGTATTGTAATTTTGACGGAATAAATGGATTGAAATATTATTTCTTGTTAAAAAGATGTTTGTCTTGACCATATTATCCCCGTTGAAAGTTTGTTGCAAGAATTTAGAAACAACCTGAATGTTTACAATCTCCGGATTTCCAGCATCATGGAAAGTCAGGAATTTCAAAGAAATCAGGGAAATTTAAATAAATATAGGAAAAGTCGGGGAAAAAAATTAAAAATGACACGAAATTCATCAAACAATCGTAAAAGAAAAAAAAAAAAAAAAAAAGCTAATTTTGACAAAGGATTGCGAAAATAAGTAAAAAATTTCGTTGTATGTCCATTTGGTCAGGGAATCTGCCAGTCATATTTTGCTGGGAACCCTGAATCTCTGAAAATGATCACCCACTCCAGACACTGATCTACTATGGATTTAAAAACTTCCTTGCTAAATCAAAGAGAGTAGAAAAGTTATTCTTGCTGAACTGCCATTATTACGGTAGATTGTATTATTTATTTATTTTTACTTTAGTCTCTTCCTGACAAATAAACTATATGACTCTGTAGTTTTTCTTCCAATTTTTTCACTATTTCTCTTTGAGTTTAAAATGTTTGTTTTAATTTGTAGAAGAAACCATGAAATTTAAAATTTTGTTAACCCCTTGGGGACGAGCGACACGTATACGTGCCGGAAATAGGCCTAATGATCGTCGTTTATCCTCACCAGTAAAATTTTACTGTAAAATTTGCCTTATTTAATCCGAGCATTTTCCCGATTTGAATAGGCACAAACTTCTGTTTTTTAAAACCGGTAGCAAAGTAATAAACATTTTGTAAAAGGCTCCCGTCGCGAAGGGGTTATTTAAAAAAGTCTTATAATTATCCTTCATAAATAACTCAAAGCATTTTTTTTTTTTTCAAATGTAATGTTTACTTATAAAAAACTTTTGTTTATCAAAATGTAAGTTTCTTTTATTAAATATTATGTAAAATTGTTTTAAAAAGTAACATTTTAATACCTTTAAACTTTGAAATATAAAAAGTGTTCTGCCTAAATAGTTAATATTTGGCTGGCCGAATATTCAGTATTTGGCCTAACAGTTACTTTTCGGCTAGCCGAATATTCGGTATTTAGCCAAAGTCACTATTCAGTGCATCCCTAATTTGGATGATAAGCTTTTGAATTACAGCAAAGTTCTTTAATCCGCACAAGTTGGGACCAAAGGTTGTGCAGGTTATGGAATATTGCGGATTATGGAGTATTATGGATTATATCTCATTTTCTTATTTCTGGACACTATTTTAATTCCATATTCAGTATAGCATGAAAAGAAAAATATGAAATATAATAATTAATTTTTCTGGACACTATTTTAATTCCATATTCAGTGTAACATGAAAAGAAAAATGTGAAATATACCTAATAATTAATTTAATATGTTATCTCAAAAAATGCATTTTTCAAATTCTTGTATTAAAAAATTGATTATATTCACTTTTATATTTAAAATTTTCAGATATTTCTTTTAAAAAATCATTTTTGGATCAATTCGTAAATTTGTTTACATTCATTAAGCAATGTGAATTATAGAAAATTGCGGATTATAGATCCTTGACTGTATAACCATTCAAAATTTAGAGCTTCTAATGTTAGATTACATTTTTATTAATATCTCCTGAAGTTATATTCTTAATTTGATAAATTTTTTGTGTGGTTATAATACTAAAAAACCCAAACATAAATACGTTAAATTTGTAATTTTGAAAATTTTATAATGTGAATTATGAAACTAATATTCGAAAAAAATATGAATTTGAATTGCAACCTAAAATTTTTTTTGATCGATATTTATTATATCTTGCTTTATACGAATTCTCAGTTTAAATTTTTTCTTGCAATTAGTTTTCGAATTATGCTTAAAAATTGCCAAAATCAAGGTTTCTTGGTGTATGATGTGCAGAAAAGCATAATTTAAGAAACATATATTTTACTCTTTTTATTGAAACATTTGGGCTGGCAGTAGTCAAAACTAGGGATGCACCAAATAGTGATTTTGGCCGAATAGTAACTGTTAGATCGAATACCGAATATTCGGCCAACTGAATAGTAACTATTCAGCCGAATACCGAATATTCGGCTTGTTGAATATTTTTATATTTCAAAGTTTAAAGGCATTAAAATGTTAAATTTTAAACAATTTTACATAATATTTAAAACAGAAACTTTCATTTTGATAAAAAGAGCTTTTTTCGAGTAAACTTTATGCTGAAAAAAATCTGCTTTGAGTTATTGAAGAAGAGAATAGTTATAAAACTTTTTTAATTAATAAAATTTTTAATTTCATGGCTTCTTCTGTAAATTAAAACAAATGAATAAAATTTTGTTAAATTCTAAAACAAAAATTTTAAAATCAAAGAGAAATTGTGAAAAAAATTTACAGGATCATATATTATTTATTTGAGAGGAAGAGACTGAATAAATAATACAATCTATTCAAATTTTGTATGATGGCAACTCAGCAAGAATAACTGTTCTACCCCCTTTGATTAAGCAAGGAAGTTTTTAAATGCATCCTAGATCAGTGTCTGGAGTAGGTGATCATTTTAAGAGATTGTAAACGATGTTCTTAAAATCTTAGCAAGAAACAGGTTATTTACTGGACAATGTTCAGGATTTTGCATTTATTTGTACATAATTAATTCCTATGAAAATACTCGTGATTGGATAATTTTCTTAAATAATACTTAACACTTAACTAACAGCAAATACAGAATGCAAAAACATTCTCTTTTATTTAAATATGATTCTGTTTCTAATTATTCTGAATATCTTTATAAGTTGACTGTTAAACGTAGAAGCTGTATAAGGTTTTTAAAAATATGTTTAAAAAGTTTTTTTAAGTATTCGGTTCAGCCGAATATTTCTATATTCGGCCAAACTGAATATTTGACAGGCTTAATAGTTTGCTATTCGGCATACCGAATAGTTTGATATTCGATAGCATGGCCGAATACTGAATATTCGGTGCATCCCTAGTCAAAACACATTAAGCAAGTGAAATGGTCCTATTGGTAAGAAATAATACATTAATAGAAGTGTCACAGTCTTTCTGTAGCATTTCAAGAACCGAGTACCGAACTTCAATTTGGATACAACCCCCAAAATATGCTTGTTATAAAATAATTAATTTCTCTGAAACTAACTGTACGAATTTCATTAAAATTTGGATTTAGTCTAATTGCAGCGTGTAGAATTCATTTATGGTGTCAACTTGGGTATTGTTATTGAAAAAAAAAAAACAAGTTTGGGTTCATTTTGATATGTAGATTACACCCTAAGCAAATTTTATATACATCATTTAAAAGTAGACTTATTTCCAATCGTTTGGTACCAGTAACTTTCTTCTATAATAATTTGTTGCGGTGTTTACTTTTTTTTTCCACGACTGTACATTAATGACTGTGGCATTAATGAATTTCGTGCATTTTGGAGAGGTTGCTGTATCTAGTGATTTTTTTTTTCCTTCATGCACGTGAAGTGTTCATATATGTGTGTTAGTGAGTAGTGACCTCAACTTTAACAAATTTTGTGTATTTTTTAGATTGATGCACAATGAGATTTCTGCCAAGTAATGATTTTGTTTTTTCATGAACCTGAAGCAATCATACATGTATTAGTGACAGCGACTTTAATAAATTTCATGCATTTTTGAGACTGGTACAGAATGTGCGAATCAGAATCTGAATTACAGTAGAAGATCTTTATAACGCAATTCTCCATATAACGCACAACTTCTCAGATGTAAACAATGATTTTTGCAGTTAAAAAGCACCTGCACTTTCACATTGTAAAATATTGCTACTTTCTAGAGGACTAAATTTGATACATTAGTTCAACTTTATCTTCTAATTTAAGATCTTTTTACTGAAAAAATGCTATTATTAGAATAAACATTTTTGAAAATGTCTAATATAAGAGATGGTTGTGTCAGTTATATTTGGATCATGTTTATAAAGTAAATTTAACAATGTCTGACCTATATTATGCAAAAATTTATAATTTGGATAACTCTTAGTAACAAGGAATGCAGTATAAAGATATTCTAATGTATTTTGATGCGTTTCAAACATATTTGGCCATGTTTACAAGGTGAATTTAATGATGTGATCCATGTAACGCAAAATTCTATATAACGCACAACCTTGCGTTTTTAGGTTTGCATTATAAAGATCTTCTACTGTATTAAATATTTACTCTTATGTAGCAAGGCAGTTTAAAAGATTGAATGAAATAATGCAGATTGCACATTTCCTATAAATTTATGTTGTAAAATATGTATTTTTGCTTTATTTTGATTATTGCCTAAAAATATGCTTTCCCGTGTTTTCTAATATGGCATTATTTATAAATGTTGTATTTCCCATGATTCTAAGATGATGATATATTAAAAAAAGCAGTCTGACATGAGTTCAAAAAGCACAACCCAATAGACAATATTCCCGTGATGTCGTAATAAATATGAATTTTTATTCACTTAAGCGTCATTTACACGTAGCGAGTTTACTAGCTACAAGCCGGCGAATTCACTAGCTGCTAGTAAACTCGCCCCGTGTAAGCACGTTGACTAGCGAACTATCTGGCAGCTCAGCAAGTGCGAAAAAAGTTGAAAGCTTGGCTACTTTTCACGCTGCTCGCTGGCGTGTTAGTTACCTGGCTAGTAAATTAGCTGTGTGTAAACGTTGTCGCTAGTGGAATCGCTGCGAGTATCCGGTGGTTCTGTGTATGTAAACAATGTCCACTGAAGTAGTTCGTGCCAGCGTGAATGAAACAAAATAGATTTTTTCGAACAAACTTGACAATTAAGGATATGTTTGAGAATTATTGACTGTTTGAAATAAATAACTACCGTAATTATCACAAGGTGAATATAATTATTATTTTAGATAGATAGTTTAAAATACTAATGTCGGGGAATTGCAGTTGTGAAATTATTGAGACTGTACAACATTTAGAGGGCAATAATTGAAAAAAAAAAAATCTGAAAAAAAAAGTTTTGGAGTATTAGTGCATAGATTCGTATAATTTCCATTATTTTTCCCAGTTAAACTACCAGAAATTACTTTTAGTAATTAGTATTACAAATATGATAGGAATGAGGCTGAGGGTTGAATGCTTTAAATACTAAATAAAATAATTAAAAAAAAAAATTGCAGAACTATGATGGCGTTTGAAGCCACAAATCTGCAGATTTACTAGTTTAATTATTACCATAGATTTCATTAATATTACAACCATTTTTTGTGAGAGATGAATAAGTAAATGTTTAAGACAGAAAATATAGATTTTTAACAACTTCAGTAACTTATTTCTTTTTTTTTTTTTTTTTTTTTTTTTTTTTTTTTTTTTTTTTTTACGAATTTAATATTTCCAACTGAGTGAAAAAATGTCCAGTTCGGGAATCGAACACAGATCATTGGCTTATGGGGCCAATGCTCTACCGTTTAAGCTAACTGGGCCGACAACTGGTGAGCATACTTCACTCAGATATGCTCACCGGTTGTCGGCCCGTTAGTTTAAACGGTAGAGCATTGGCCCTATAAGCCAATGATCTGTGTTCGATTCCCGGCCTGGGCATTTTTTCGCTCACTTAGAAATATTCAATTCGTATGATAACTTTACCAATCAGTTTGATTGTGTTAAAACAATAGTTTGATTTTATTTAAATGGGGAGGGGTTGAGCACTATGAGCCTCTCTTTTCCATATGCCCTTAAACAATATTCTCTGCTTCATGATTTGTTTCATTGATTGACAGATAAAATAAACAGGACAGAGTTATAAAAAAAATTATGTCATTAAAATATTGAAAATTTTATTAACCACATGAAATTAATTGAAAGCACAACTATTTAGAAAATTTTGGTGTTATCATATTTCAATAAGTGCAATTTGAAACTTAAATGTGATTAATTAGGTTTTCAGTTAAAAAATTTTATGCCCTATTAAACACCACTGAAATTGCATTTTTAGCAATGATTACATGGGATGTCCATTACTGAAAATAGACTAATGAAATGTTACAATAAGGCAAACGGGTCTTAAAACCTTAAAATTAATGAAATTTTATAAATGACCATTAGAATATAAAATTCAAATTTCATCTTTTAATTTCGTATTGACGTAATCTGTGTGTTTTATGTTCCATAACGCAGGGTACTCTTAGTATACATTTAAAAACTCGGCAATATCATTTGCATTCCCCTTCATTTTTCCACAAACACACACACACAAGAAAAAAAAAACTCAGCACTTAATATAAAAATAAACACTGTTTACAGAAAAAAAAACATAAAGCTTTAGAATGCAGCAAGTGATGCAATAGCGAGTTGGCTACTGAGCTAGTAAAAAAGTTCGTGTGTAAACGATCACTATCTCGCTAGTTGACTCGCTTGCTACTTTTCTCGCCGGCTTGTAGCTAGTAAACTAGCTCCATGTAAACGAGCCTTTATAAAAATAAAGTACACATGCATAATTTAATTTTTTTTATTGAAAATAATTTGCAAATGAAAAAATACCCTCTAAAAGCCAAGTGTCTGGATATTTTTCATTATTTCCTTTTTATCTGGAACGATGGAAGTAATCTTATTGCCAAGATTTTGAAGAAATTTCATTAAAAAAAACTTTTAAAATTAAAATATAAAAATGGAAATATTTTTAAAACTAGGTAGTGCGGGGGCACATCTACATATGAACTGAACAGCTTTCATTTAAAAAAATAATTAGCAAAATCAGTTCTGTGGAAAGCTTAGGGCAGATAACCAGTGGTGGGATTCAGCTGGTTCGCACTGGTTTGGTAGAACCGGTTGTTAATATTTGCGTTGAGTTCGGCAAACCGGTTGTTAAAATGATACTTCTTTACTTTCTTTAAATGTTTATCTTCACTTTTTTTTTTAATATAACACTGCCATATTTTCGGATTTGTTTCATTTAATAAAATGTTTCAATTGCAAAAAATATTTTTTTCATCAGTCCTGTAAGAAGCAAATTTAACTTTAAAAAAAGATTGAAATTTTGAAGAATTTTGGGATCCGAATCGACAGCCTAGAATAACCCTGGTTACATAGCATGCTTATTTAACATTACAATAACTACTTATATTCGAATAAAAGGTTATTTTGATTTGGCTGGTTCATTTGAAAATATATGGAATGTTCCCTGTTATTGCTGAGCAATAGCCAGTATAGTTAAATCGTTAGATTTAGTGACCAACTGCATTTTTTTTTTAATATTGTTCTTCATAGAAGACAATCA
This sequence comes from Maratus speciosus, assembly GCA_963932465.1. Lineage (NCBI taxonomy): Eukaryota > Metazoa > Arthropoda > Arachnida > Araneae > Salticidae > Maratus > Maratus speciosus. Next base: position 325,649,387 of record OZ010792.1, on the reverse strand, counting down.
TAGATGTTAATCAAAGTAGTTATTTTCGTTCCTCAGTCCTGTAAGTCATATTTAGAAAAGAATCTTCCATGCTCTAACGAATGAAAACACATTGTATAGTTTATTTTTGCCGAGTCATGATACTTTGTATTTTACGAATTTCCAGCACTGGGTGGCTCATTTTTTATAGTAAAAATTTTAAATATCATAACTCAAGACATTTTCGTCGTGCAAAAAATTCTCTCACTTGTTGTAGCATGGATAACATTTTTCTAAATATGTAATAGGACACAAAGGACCTAAAAAAAATTTAATTTTTGTAATTTTTTTCTGAAGTAAAAACGGTCTCTAAGGTGATGAAGAACAACATTTGAAATGTTTTTGAAATTAGAATCATTCTAAATTTAACCATTTAGGAATTAGCTCTTGATCAACGATAAGAAAGGGAGCAATACATATTTCATAACTGATATATTGCCTTGATGACTGTATATTTTAAATAAACTTGCTTGTCTTTCAAAAACACTGCAAACAAGAAATATAAGCATCATAAAGGATGAAAACTTATAATAAAATTTATTAAAACATTTCAAATGCTTCGGAAGAGAAAAACACATACAAAAGAAATATGATAAGGGTTTTATTACTTCAGAAACTTAAAAGAAATATCAAATTTGTAGAACATAATAAATATTTTAGTGAGCTTGGGAACATGTTTTTTAAAAACAACATAATGAATTTAAAAAATTGTAGGCTACTGAATTCTGAACATTTAAAACCAAGTTGTAGTCAATTTGAATATAGAAATAAACAACAGTTTTTTCTTCTTCAGATTAATGGAATATTGAAGAAATAATTCTTCCATGGAAAACAGCTCATGAACTATTATTTATATTCAGTGACACTTATAATTAATATTAATGATTATCGAGGGTTTTTCGCTATATTTTAAATATTTTCCTAAAACAATAGAATTTTTGAAGGTATTCAAAAGGCTAAAAATTCTGTCAGAACAAATGCTGCAAGTTCAGCAGAAATGGGAAAAGGGATTTTCATAGATAACCATAATATGGTCAAAGAGGAGAAGTAGACTATTTCTAATGTATCAAACATAATGGCAAATAGTCTAAATGGCCTAAAAACCTCTAAAAGAACGGGTTCCTACTTTTACAATGAATGCAAGTTAAGAAAGATGTACACATCCGATAATGTTCGGGTAAAGACAAAATAAAATGGAAAGTGGGAACACTTATCATGAAACTACATGAAAATATCCTAAATAACACAAGTTATTTAATATTTTAAAATTATGTTCTACATTATAATCTAGTTTTTTCTAAACCATTTATTGCTTAATTTAAGTATTAACTATATGAAATAATATAACAATTTTTTAATACCTTTTTAAATTTTAAAGTTATTTTCAGTACAGGTTACCCAAAATAATTCGAATTTATTTTTGATGGCTTCAATCCGTAAATTTATAGTATGATGCATTTCACCGGCAATTGTTATCGATGGCAGTTACTGTATGAAAGGTTTTTAAAAGATGTTGCAAGTTTTTAAACTGAGCTAAATTTTATTATTGATGTAAAATTTCCAGATCTATATTCTTCGTATGCACATTATTATTACTACAAAAAGGATTTTAGAGTCACTTGGAACAAATTATAGAAGACGACATTGACAAATATCTCTGTGAAATTTGCGACTTGAGTCACAAAACCTAACCTAAAACATGCATTAAAAAAAAAAAAAAAAAAAATCAGAAATCAAGCACCTGAAACTTACAAGAGTCAATTTTTCGAGATTAACTTTGAAGAAATTACAAGCATTTATCACAAAAGCAAGAATGTAATGCTTGATATCCATTGAGTTAGTGCCTATTCTTATGAGATTACAGACTTCAGCAATACTTCTTACACAATCTTCTCACAGCACATGTAGTGTTTTTAATATCTAACTGATTGTAACTTTAGATCATGGACGTGGGTTGGTTTTGGTTCTTAAGCTTAAATTTCTGCTATTTTTTTATTATCCTTATTGTATTATACTGTTTTGATGTATTTTTTGATAGAAATTTTGGTCAGGATTTTATGATTGCCTAATATTTATTGAATAAATTATGTTCTTTTATAGGGAAAAGTGTTTCAGAAATTTTTTTCCACTGTACCAAAAAACCAAAGTTTTTAACAATGTTCTTATAATAATGAAAAATGTTTCATAATCAGTGTGTGATACGTCATTTTCTCTTAATATTACTAGTAAAAAATCATCCGGATAGCGAACCGGTTGTGATACTATTTAGATCCCACCACTGCAGATAACTAAAAAAACGGCCTTGTGTTATAACCCTTAATTGCATGAATTATTCTTTTAGAATTGTGTTTTTTATTTTTATATTAAGAATTAGACACCAGAAATCTTAAGATAGATTTTTAACTTCATTTAGTAGCATATTTTTGTAATTTTTAGAGGATTAATATTTCTATATAAATATAGTGGTTGTAAGAACTTAATTTATGTATTAAAAATTAAATAAAAAGGTGATGGAAATTTACATCACTATGCAATTAAGGGTTAAATATATCGATGTCATGGTTTGCCCTTGAATGGTTACCTAACTTTCCTACATTTGGATTTTATATAATTAGATAAACATTTTATTTATATATTATTATTATTTTTTATATACAATTTACTTTGTATATAAAAATAGATAAACAGCTTTTTTAAATTAAATAAATTGTAGAAATATTGAAAAAATTGTTTGTGTATAAGAAACAGAGAGTAGGTTGCCAGAAAATATGTTCCCAGCTTTTCTTCTCTTGCCAAGGCCATTTTCTCTATCTCGCCAAGATCCCTATACTGGAGATGTACCAGGATTTTTAAGCATCAGAAGTGATAAAAAGAAAAAGTTGGCAAATTTTGAATGAATTCTGTTTTATTTTAGTTTTCATTCTTAGAAAACAAAATTTAAATAAATATTATTGTGGGAAAAAAATAACTTTAGAAAAGTAAAATTTAAAGGGTGAAAAAAAGTATCTTAATTATTTATGAAAAGAGTGACTCATAAGTGCGTTAGTAGTACAGAGGCAGGGAAATACTAAAAAAACTTTCAATTTTAGAAATCTTAATTATTTATTGTTGATATTTAGCATGACTTTATGTTTGTAATGATCTTAGTTTTATTTTTTTTTCAAATCTTTGAGTAATTTAAATATTTTCTTATTTTTTCTGTAGATTGCATAGTTTGAGACGATTGTATAATTCAATGAAATACATTAATTCTCTTCCTGAGCATCAGCGCCAGCTTTTAAAAAGTTATCGTTCTCATTTAGATAAAGTTAGAGTTGCTATTGAACATAACTATGAAATTGTTAAAGTCATCATTAAAGATGTTTCTCATTTGTTTTTAAATGCTGATCATAGCAATGATATTGTAAGTATTTTTCTAAACATTTTAACTATCAATATTCAAATGTTCTCCAGATATTCATTAACAATGTTTTAACCCTAGTGTGTTTATGAAGAAAATACCACTCAAGAATAATAATAATATGTCTTGTTTATTGTGTGTACTTTAAGATAATCAGTTAAAGATTGTTTCTGATATTTCCAGAACCACCATTGCTTCCTAAAATAAAGTTTTCTTAAAACTGGGGGGGGGGGGGGGGGGGGGGTGTTGTGCCTTAACTTGCAAGCAAATTTGTTGAAAACTATGAATTAAAATAAAACGAGAGACTTCGCTAGAATTGACAACTCTCGCCAGAGATACGATTCATTATTTTGCTTTCTGTATATTACACAATATTTCAGATAAACACACAGCTGAATATATCATAAGCGCATAATATGTACATTTTACATTTAAAATAAATTTCTTTTGAAACATTACTTCTGAACATTTGATATTTATCAAAATAAAAGCAGCAGCTTTCACATTCTATTGCTACCACTCAAAACTAGGGCTGCGGAGTCAGGCCCATTTTTGAGCAAAAGAGTCGAAGTCGTCCATTTTACAAGCAGAGCTGTGTTGTCGGAAATGGAGTCAGGCCCATTTATGAACAAAAGAGTCAGAGTTGGAGTCAGATCTGTTAAAATTCCCAGAGTCGAAGTGGTTCATTTTCCCCACCGACTCCGCAGCCCCGCTCAAAACCTTCAAACAACATTCTATGTCAACAAACCTGCCGTTGCCATTTGCAACAAAAGAAAAAATGGATTCTGTGGGTTTCTTCTTGTTGCGACACAAATTAATATAAAAATATGAAATTTCAATGATTTATTCGCTGAGCAATTGTTTATTTAATTTTACATGCTGTTGATATATTGTAAAATTACCAAGTTATTAAGAAGAAAATTTTAAAATGTTTACAAACATTTTTTATGCAAGCTGAACACATCTTTAAACTTTTAAATATTCAATAAACAATGAAGTAACAATCTCTCATTTCTATATCCCTTCCTTCACCCATTTTCAAATTAGCTTTATCCCAGCTTGAGACTGAGTTGCAGTGTCCTATCAATAAATAGGCTGAATTCTGCATTTGCCCAGGTCCCACATATTTTAAGATCCCAAACCTTTTGTAGTCTTCAGTAGTAATTTTATTTTTAAAAAAATTAAATATGATTGATTCATTAACACAAATTTTCTAAATTAAAAATACATTAGAATGTAATTGTAAAAAAATTGCTACAATGGACATTTAAAAGATTGATTTGCCTTTTTTTATAAAAGAGATTTATGACTTTACAAATCTTGAGTTGGAGTTATTCCCAATTTTAATGCAGACATATGCGTTTTAATATTTTATATTGGCTTTGTGTTTAAAAATGTATTTTCATTTACATTTTTTATGCATATTAATAGTTTCAATTTTTTTATAATGAGTCCAAATCATTTCTGATTCCTTAGTATTTGTGCATGGTTTGAAATTTTACATGTTTTAGAGTGCTTTAAATTTATGACTATTCTATCTGTAGAATTCTTATTTTCTTTGGCATGCATAAATTTTTCGAGATTATCTAGATTGAATTCATGTTTATTTTATATCATATTTTTCTCCGCCTAAGTAATTTTTATAAAGAAATTTTAATGCTAATAATAATAATACAGTATATGTACAATGATATAATTTTTTTTTCATTTTAGATTTTTGTGTTTAGTAATATAAAGTATATTCATGAAGTTCTGGCCTAAACATTCTATGTAAAAGCATGATAATCTGCATTTAAGGTGCAAAACTTTTTCTTTGCTCAAGGTCAAAATTTTCATGATCAGGCCCTGCTGCTTGTCCTGTTTTAGATGAAGAAACTTTCATAAACTAATATTTAATATGCTTTTCAAATTAGAGCAATGAAAATTTATACTTAGGGTTAGGCCTGGACTTTAAATGGATGTAATACAAAATATCAATTTAAAGTAACATCAGTGATTCAATTTAATCTTCCATGAAATTCTGGAATTCTGATCTACATTGATGTATCTACAGCATGCACAGCAATCCAAAGTTAAATCTATGTACAGAACCTAATTTAGCCTGATTTAATTGAATGCCGTTAGCCAATTTCAATGTGTTGCGGAAAGAATGAAGTTCCAGGCTCAGCCCTGCGGCCTGCACATTCATTCATGGACAAAAACCGTCTCACTACTGTACATACTTCAACTGCTTTCAGCCAATCTCCCTGATTTAAAAGTTCAGCAGTGAATCCAATTCCCACATCAATTGAAACCAGACAGAATCATTTTTACTTTTCCTATGAATAAAAGTGGATCATTCAATCACTGCATTTCTTGATCAAACTTTGAATTTAAGATCTTCAAAGAGATATTACTTTCAATTCTGACATTCCTCTTATCATCCTTTATCAGTTTTCATAATTTGAATTTAAAATATTAGCAGTTTCAAATAATTCTTCAAGGTAAGAATCCAATTAGTTTGGAAAGTAAATTTTTGATTTTATTTTTAATTCTTTTTGTAAACAAGAATATTTTTCAACTGATAAAGCATTTATGGTTGAAATTTGAAAAGAAAAAGTAAAGTTTAATATTTAAAATCCAAATTTATCGAATTTCAGTTTACATGCTAATGCTTTCTTTTGATGAAAAATTAATTTTCACATATTTGTATAATATTTGAATAATGTTATTTTATTTTTTATTACTCTCTAATTAATTAAAATACTTTAAATTAAAATCATGCATCGGGTCAAGTAACCAAATTTACCCAAACCTGACCTGTGGCTTGGATTGGGTTGACACTATTTTTTTTCATTGCAGGCGGGGTTGGCTTTTAATGTGTTTAGTTTGGGTTGAGTTTTGATTCTTTTAGGTCAGCTTTGGCATTTTGACTCATTGCAGATTGGGACATTTTACCGTCTCTATTGTAAAGACCTGACAGGTAGGGAGGTCAATCCTCTTTGACATACTACATCACTAAAGAAGATTACTTGCTTGCAGCTGGAGTAGATGATGTACCTAGTCCTCAGTAAAATCCAGGGCTGCAGAGTCGGAGTCGTGGAATCTGAGTTGGGTCCATTTTTGAGCGAAAAAGTCTAAGTCGGATCTGTTTATATTCCCGGAGTCAGAGTCGTCCATTTTTCCCACTGACTCCGCAGCCCTGGTAAAATCTTGCATCACTGACCTTGTGGGCAGGACTGCTTTGGGCTATTTTCTCGAAGTTTAATTTTGTTTATTGTGCATTTTATTTCTAAAAGTGAATAATCGAAGTCTAGTGTCAAGCTAGAAATATAATAAACATGAATGCCCTTAGCGGTATGTTTGATGGGCAGCATGTGTGGTTAAAAAAAAAAAAAAAACATATATTTGGATATATCAGAAGAACTTATTTCCAATTAGACTGCATAATATTTTTAAAACTTTAGTCTAACTGGGAATTCTATGATAGCTTGGTTAATTTTAATTATAATAGAAATTAATAAGTTATCTAGAACATCCTTGTTCAACATGAACAGTTTTTACCTATCTAAAGAATTATAAATTAAAAGAAAAATTTATTTGCAAAATAGTAAATGGCTATAAAATTAGTTTTGTTAGCCTTATTTATGCTATGTTATTATACAATTAGCTTTATTTATGCTGTATTATTTTTAGAACTAATTAGGTTTTAGTGAAAATGTGTCTCAATGTTATATATGTTTTCGAATTTCCATTTAAGAATTTGAAATTTATGTATAAGATTTTAAAATTAACGTTAATTCATATTTACACAGTTTTCTTTTTCATTATATCTGTATAATCTTCAGTTATAAGTACAGTTTGTTTTAGCTGAATGAGCTCATTTTTTTCTTAACACAATTTATTTGCTTATAAAAAGAAATAAATTTTAATAATATTTAATTTATTTTAATGGGAAATAAAGGTAGGCCTCATTTTTAGAAGTAAAACAATTTTATAATCCCCATAGCAGAAACTGTGCAGCACGGCAGCAGTGCTGCAGATTATTTTGAACCTTGCTGATTAATCTGCTAGCTTAAAAATAAATACTGGACTTAAAATAAATCACTAAAAATTTACTTTGTGTTAAGAGTTATTGTATTCTTATTAATTTTCTTTGTAATATGCAATTTTTGCTTATTTTATGGTTTACTATAATTATTTAAGATAGTAGCTTGGTTCAGTGTTATTGGGTTTATAATAATGACTTTTATCACGTTGTAATATATTTATTTTCAGCATCTCATCCTTTTATGTTCTATTTTTCAGTATATTTTTTCCTATTTTTAATTATTACTTCCAGTTTATTCACCCATCTCATGTTAACAGATATCCATTCATTATCTCTATTATTGCAAAAGTCATTAATATTTATTTCATTATTAAAACCCCAGAAGCAGAATTTTCTGCGTCAGACTGCAGCAAACAAAAATTTATCTGCGACCCAATAAGCCTACTATCATAAGAAATAACAGAAACACTTAAAGTAAGCAAAATTTCCATTTATAAAGAATATATATAATATAAGGATACAACAAATACCATAAATCTAGAGACTTAAAGCAAATTTCAGCTATTTTTTAAGCCCAGCATTTATTTTTAAGTTGGTGGATTAATCTGAAAGGTTTAAAATAATCTGCAGCGCCCGCTTCTGTGCTGCACTGTTTCTGCTACTGGGATTAAAACAAACTCAATTATGCTTTTTTATATTGTCAATTTTTTATCCCAACAAAGTTTTTCTTTTCAACTAAACAGCTCACGAAAACTGTCGTAAAAAGAATATATTTTTTCCTTTTTAAATATAAATTTGTTATGGAAATAATCAAAAATATTATTTAATGTGATAATACACATATTTTATTTTATTCCATGTTTACAAAGCAGTCAAATTCATCTTTCGATTCCAAAAGGGAAATGCTATATTGCTTTTAATTTACAATTTGTAACCAAAAAAGAGCTTTAAATTGCTGTAATTTAAATATTCTATATTTCATCTTGAATAACATGTATTATTCACATCATTAACACATCATATTATTTTTTTTTTATGTGTATATGTATGTTTTTGACCAAAAATTTAAATTTCCCAGTGTCTTATGTGATGTATTGTTAATAATTTGCAATTAATTTATAACCAAAAAAAGAGCTTTAAAAAATTGCTGTAATATGTAAAATACAAATTTGCGAATACTTAATATAGCACTGAGATTATAACCAATATTGTATTGAATAGCATAACTTTCTTTCTTTGTTTTTGAAAAAGAGACTTGAATAAATTAAAATGTCAAATTTAAATATTGGATGTATTTACATGTTATGGGGGCGCAATAAGATGTGAAGTGCATAGATGCCAATATCTCCGGAAATTCCGGAGTTTCTCCGGAAATGTAAGATAAAATACGGAAGTACGGTAATAAGGTAGAAAATACAGAAATTTGAGGCAAAAAAATCGCGAATTTCTTCGATCGATTGCGACAAAAAATCACGAATTTCGTCAATCAGTTGTTGAAGTATATCGCGAAAATTGTCTATTAGTCGATAAAACCACGAATATCTACAATCGCTCGCGGCAGAAAATCGCAAATTTCGCCAACCGATCGTTGAAAAAGTTTCAACTTTTGTCAATCAGTCGCTGCAAATAATCGTGAAAATTCATCAATAGGTCGTTGATAAAAATCGCAAATTTTTTCATTCTGCAAAAAACTCTTAATTTCGGCTGTCAGCCGCGGCAAAATATCGCGAATTTCGTTAATCAGTTTAGGAAAAAATATCCTGAAATCCGGTAATCGGCCAATGATAAAAATCGCGAATTTTGTCAATCACTCGCTGCACTGCAAAAAAATCACGAATTCCGTTAGTCATTCGCGGCAAAAAATGGCTGTTTTCGTCAATGAGTTGCGGCGAAAAATTGCTGTTTTGGTCAATCAGTCGCAGCAAAAAATTGCTGTTTTGGTCAATCAGTCGCAGCAAAAAATTGCTGTTTTCGTCAGTCAGTCGCAGCAAAAAATCGCGATTTTCGTCCGTCAGTCGCGGCAAAACATCGCTATTTTTGTCTGCTAACCGCGGCAGAACATCTCGATTTTCGTCCCTCAGTCGCGGCAAAACATCACGGTTTTCGTCAGTCAGTCGCGACGAAATATCGCGAATTTTGTTAATGGTTGTTGGTTGTGGAAAAAGTCACTTTATTTTTTTGTAGGGGAAAAATAGTCATCCAATTTCACACAGTTATATCAATCGCAGATTTTTTGCTCTGTAGGGATAAAAAAAAATATTCCATTTTTATAAATTTGTTATAAAAAAAATATTAATTCAGTAAAAGTAAATTAAGTAACCTTTATTTAAATTATGTTTGTGTTGGTAAATGCAAAATCTGCAAGAAGACTGAGAATATTTTGTAAAAAATATAGCTCGTAAAAAACTATGTGCAACTCCTGAAATGACTCCTGATACGTGGACATTTTACTCCTGAAAAGTGTCCAAAACTCCTGAAATTTAACTGGTTTACTCCTGATACAGTCTTTACAATGTTGGCGTCTATGGAAGTGTTTTTAGATTTTTATAGTTATCAGATGAGAAATAATTAAAAGATAAATTTAAATGTGAACGTGAAATTTAATAATATATTTTAAATAATGTATAAAAATACAGTGAAACTCGTTTAAGATACGCCCGCTTAAGATACGAATTTCTTCCGGTCCCTTGAAAAATGCCTATTAAACCTGTGTAAAATTACCCGCTTAATATACATACGGATAAGATACGATCCCGCTTAAGATACGAAGAAAATTTGTATGTTCATGTCAAAAACCCGCTTTATATACGAAACGGTGTTTGTGCAGTCCGTTTACTACGTGTCTTTAGGACAAAAGGGAAGAAGAGCAAAGAATTTCCTCACCAAATAATTATTCTTACATACATCTAGTTTGTCGTTTTAAAAATAATTACGGAAATTTATTATTTTTTCTCTTTGAGTGTGTAATATTTAAATTTCTGTTTTCCAAAGATTAACATGAATTTTGTTTTATTATCTTTTATTTAATTTGGTAGAGAGTATTGAATAAAGACACTTTTGTTTTGTTACTGTACAAACAGTAACACAATAAAATTTAGAAAGTGAAAAAAATGCCATTCTTTATTTCAAAAGTGAAAAAAAAAAAAAAAAAAAAAAGGTTGTCCTTTATTTCAAAATCTTAAACTCATATTTTCTAGACTATCTAAAAATTGTTAGAAAGAATTAAAATATGAGTTAAACAGTTAAAACATGTTGATAATAATGTGTACTGGCTGCGTATACATTACTATTCGAGAATCTGTGAAATCCGGATAAGATACGATCCCGCTTAAGATGCGAAATGCCCTCGGTCCCTTGATTCGTATCTTAAACGAGTTTCACTGTAGTAAAAATAGTTATTTCTGTTTAAGAAAAGATCATAAAAAAATTTTCTGTTTATTCCCTAAATCATTTTTTGTGTGTGTGTATTTCTGGGTTTGTGCTTGTGCTATTTTCCGTGATTTATAAATGGAATATAAAATTTAGTAAAGATCTGCCTGTTTTAGAGGTAGAAAGATTCATGGAAAAGCAAAAGAAAGTTGTTGAATTGAAAGTAACTCATTATTTTTATCTTGTCTACTATGTTGAAGGGGTGGAGGATTTCCCAATTACCTTTATTCAAGTACATGGAATAGGTGGGAAAATGACATTTATTTTTAAATTCTCAGCTATGGTTTGCATGTATGTCTAAAAATTTAAATTGACTGAATGATTCATCAATTGCTTCAACAATTTTCTGAACTAAAAATTTCATATTTCTCATAAATATTTTATCTTTCTACCTAAAAAGACTATGTTAAACATATGATTTTATTTTAAAATGTGCTATTCTGAATATTCAAATACTTTAACAGCACTTTAGTGAAAAATAAGAATAAAATGTATTTAAAAAATATATTTTCCCCTTTTATAAAACAACTTGTTTACAGTGTAATCTGTCCTTTAAAATAAATAGGCAATCCTGGTAATAGTTTTATCAGTGAATATTCCGGAGAAAACATATGCAGTTGGTAATGTCTATTTGTGGCGTCACAAAACCAGGTGTTAGGCCATGGCAATAGAGATGGTAATGGTCTAGGTGAGGTTAACCCGATTTTTCATGAATTCGATCAGTCGATTGAGTATATGTGTTCATTTTTATGTAAATAAAACTTTTTAAAAAAATGTTAGAGATATAATTGTAGGCTATTTTTCAGAATTGTATTAAAACATGCATTATTTTTCTTCCATTCAGATTCTTAAAATTTATCTTGTAGTATTTTGGATTGATTTTAAACAGAATGTTTAGCTACAGATTGAGTATAACCCATGCAGAACCCTAATCTGGTACCCTGATTTTGCTAAAGGCCACATGGATTTTTTTTTTTGGTCCTTTTTCTTTTTGTTATTGAGAGCCTTGCTCTAACAAAAATCCAAGTTCTTCAACTTTCAGTTTAAATTTTTATGCATTTCTTTGATGAAAAATTAATTTTTATATATTTGAGTAATAGTTGGGATGGGAGTTTGTTGTCATTTTTAATTAATATTTTGGCTGATTATCAAAAAATTAAAATTCTGAGCCTCAGTTGCATGAGAGCATGTATTGGACTATCATCATACAAGTTTTCAGCCTTGTATGTGCAGTAGATTATCCTAGCCATCGCACACACACAGAGAGTAAAACTTTCTTTCATTAGTATAGATTATTTTGTAATTAAGCAGAAAGTTACTTTAAAGTACAGTAAAAAAAAATCAAATCTTTAAAATAAATAAGAATGTGCAAATGAATGATAGTTTAGTTACATATAGTTTTCTACAAATAAATATGCTAAAATTATGTTTTGATTTTTTTCATCTGAATGAAGGTAATTACTATTTTAATCTGTTTACATGAATTATGTACTCCTTTCAGAATAAAATGGATTTATTGATGTTGGCATTGTTCTAAAAGATGAGCATTGTATCAATTTAAGAATTTTTTTGTACATGTGGTTGATTTCAACATTTTTCTATAGGTAAAAGATAACACTTTTCAAAATATTTGAAAAAATAAAAACTAAGTACTATATAATACAAAAGGCCGGGGGTGAGGGGGTGCATAAAAGACCTTATTACTATCAATTAAAAAGCAGGTTCCATATTCTAAAAGTAAAATCATCGTTAAATTGATTTATCACTAAATCGCGATATTAGATGGGAGGCAAAATTTCTACATCACCCAGTCTTACTTGGGGCTAGTACGGCATTGAATGTATCAGACATAAAAAAATTATAAATGATATTATGTCAAAGTTTTTGCAAATAACATCTATTACTACGAAAGGATGATCTCACTTTTCATACAATATTTGCTTTGGTGTTGTGAAACAAATTTTTGCATTTTTTTTAAGTTTACTATTTATTAGAAACCAAAAAAAAAAAAAAAAAAAAAAAAGCAAAGCTCTGAATAATTAAACAAAAAACTACTTCAACTTTTTTGATCAACTTTTATTGCAATTGAGTTAAAAATAATGATTATTTAGTAATTTATAATATACAAGCTGACCTGCCTAGCATTGTTTGAGCCAGTTATATTAACCAACAAAACTCTGGTTTGTATGATTTTATATCTTTAGTAAAAGTAGCGTGATTTTCAATTTACGGCTGTAAATGTAAGTTGATGCTGAAAAAGAAGATTGATATTCACAAAAAGGTTTGTAGCTGGGGTATAAGGAAATTTTTTAGTAGTTTATAAAGTAGCCAGAGTACCCTGGAACTATGTTGAAGAAAACTGCAAGAGAATCAGATCATTTTTAAAGAAGCTGTACCAAAGGTCCCAATTAATATTCAAAATTGGTGGTAGAAGTCTGAGAAATTTTTTTTTCATTCATGTAGTAGCCGAAGGACCTAAAAATTTGTTAGGGGAAAAAAAGTAGCGAATTGGACTTTTTAAGGGAACTATAATATGGGCCAATTGATAGTTGAGAGCAGGGCCCTAAGAGCAAAACACTTTAAAAGGTCCTGGTATCTAGTGCTTTAGACCTTCAATTAGTCGATATTAAGCATAGGATATAAATTAATTATTAGAATAAAAGTTTAAAGAAATGCACAAAAAAAGTGGGGGTGGGGTATGCTTTAAAAAAGACCTTAGCACCAAAACACTTTAAAAGGTCCTGGTATCTAGTGCTTTAGACCTTCAATTAGTCGATATTAAGCATAGGATATAAATTAATTATTAGAATAAAAGTTTAAAGAAATGCACAAAAAAAGTGGGGGTGGGGTATGCTTTAAAAAAGACCTTAGGGCCTTAATAAAAATATGAGGGTGCTGGCCTCTGGAGAGAAGTCACAGACTCAACTTTAAAGTTATGCATTGAGAGGGTGACACAATTAGGTGGTGAAAATGCATGACGCACAAATAGTTCAAGTGGCCCCGGACACCTAGGGGGCCAGGATCTTAACTGGAATATAGTAATGGGGAAATAATTAAATGGAAAGAGGGCCCAAAAATGAAGATCGGATTAAAAGGGAGTAATTTAATAACAATTTAGACCACAAACACAATTTAGAGCATAAAAATTGAGGCTTAGGTCTTAAAAAATTAAAAATCTGAGCCTCACGTGCATCACGACCTGCCTTGGACTATCCTCCAAATTTTCACTAGCCATCGAACACAGACACACACACAAAAGATTTTTTTTTTCTATAGATATATGTGAACTTGTTATATAAATTTTGATTCAAAGATATTTTATACATATATAATATATATATATATACATATATATTGGGTAGATGTGCCAGTAACGGACACCCTTAAGGAATTCCTTTAAAAATTATTTTTTAATCCCCTAGGTGTTAATAAAAAATTATTTTTTTATTAATAGTTATAATTATTATATTCCAGTTTTTTCAATATTAACCTATCAACAATATTTAACCATTCTTATAGTCTCATTTCCCAATATAGGAATCGAAATTTAATTTTAAATAACAGAAATATATCAAAACACCCAAAAGCCCAGTAATGGACACCCTCTGGCCTAGTAATGGACACCCTCTGTTCCAGTAATGGACACCCCCATAAAAAGTAATAAATATCATTGTTTTTATGACTGTATTTAGAACCAGAATTTAATTAATGAAACTAGTGAAACAAAATAGTTATTTTCAAAAAAATTTAACAACTAGGATACCAGTAATTGATAAAATATTTGTGATAATCTGTTTGCATCAATTATTGTAATTATAAGATTGATGTTTTAATTATTTTAGATGGATAGTTTAAAATACTAAATATCAGGCAATTACACTATCAAATTATTGAAACAGTGGGAGATTTAAAAGGTAGTTAAAAAAAAAAAAAAAAAAGTTTTGGAATATTAGTGTTTAGTTTTGTCTCGCTATTTTTAACAATTAATCTTCCAGAGACTACTTGATATATCATTTATAATAATTAATATTACAAATATGAAAGAAATGATATTGTAAGTTGAATATTTTAAATACTAAATAAAATAATTCCAAAATAAAACTGTAGAACTGATGTTTGAGGCCACTGATCTGCAGATTTACTAGTTTCATGAATATTACCTATAACTTTCATTAATATCACTTTTTTTTTTTTCTATCAGAGGTGAATAAGGAAACATTTAAGACAGAGATTTTTAATAGCTTCTGTAATTTTATTGTTTTTATTTAAACGGAGTGGGATTAAGCCCCATGAGCCCCTCTTTGACTGTCCTCTTAAACAATATTTTCTGTTTCCTGGCTGATTTGATTGCCAGATTATAAAATATGCAAGGTACATATACATTAAAAATAAAATAAAATATTGAAATTTCATTAATCACATAAAATAACTTAAAAGCATCTATCTATTTATAAAAGTTTTGGTGTTATTACCTTTTGTTAAGTATAATTAAAAAATTAAATTTGATTATTTAAGTTTGCAGTCAAGTCAAAATATTTTATTCACTATAAACATGCCTGAAATTGCATTTTTAGCAATGTCTACATGGTGTCCATTACTGGAAAATGACTAATTAACCATCCCAGTAATGGACACCTCCTCTTAAAACCTTAAAAATAAATGAAATTTTGTAAATGGCCGTTAGTATATAAAATTCTAAGTTTTCTATTGCTACTCAAACAAAAATATTCAAATTTTGCAAGAAAATAAATAATATATAAATTAATTAAACGAAGACAGCTCTTAGCCTCTTCATTAAGATTTTCACAGAAAAACAGTGGAAGTTTGAAACATTATTTTCTGGTTACTGATTGGTTTGATTAAAAGTGTCAACAATAACCCAGTTTTATAAAACATGCAAGGGGGAATTATGAAAAAAAAAAAAATTAAAGCTAAATATTTATTAGCTATTTTTTTATGGACCAAAAACATCAAGGGGTGTCCATTACTGGCACATCTACCCTATATATAATCTAGTATGCATAAAAATAAAAGTGCACTATCCTTATGCTGCCAGTAAAAAAAGTTGTTGAGGAGAGGCTGCAATTTGCCCTTTATCCCCAGAAAATTCTCAGTTACATCATGTTTAGCACTATTTCTTTGGCAAGGAATGCACTCAAAATTGCATTATTAAATTCATTCCATATGTAGCAAATTAAAAACGATTTTTGTGATACTACATTTATTTTATACTGAAAATGAGTTTCTTCATTTTTGATTTTCTGTATTTTTGTAAAAAAAGAACTTAATTCTTTTTGGTGATATTAATGCATATTTCATTTTCATTTTTTTGTGTTTTGATTAAATTTCTTTTTCATAAATTATGTGAATTTCTATTGTTTAATTTATCATGTTTTTGTTTCTGATGCAAAGTAATAGTTTTTATTTTCTTTTTTCTGTAGAAAATCATTAGTTCAAATGTATCCCAATTTGATATGGAAAAACTTCAGTCAATATTCAAACAATTATATAGAGAATGGAGTGTAGAAGGTAAAGATGAACGTGATGCATCGTTCAAACCCATTGCAGATGAAATTGTTCTTCGCTTTCCACCGGATCTAGTGTAAATAATATTTTAATATTTTTGAAAAAGGTATTTTTGCAAAAAAAAATCTACTCTGCCTAAACATTAAATTAAATTTATTTGTATAAGACTTTTCTTTTTAATTTTATGTAAGTGGTTGCTGTTCTAATATTTTATTGTTCAGATAAATAAAGAATCCCTAAAGTATGCATCATTAGATTATGCTCAAGAATTTATTAAAAATTAAATATGATTATTTAAAATCTGATAGTTATGTTATTCATGTAGATTTTAATTTGATATTGTCCATTGTTGAAATGTTAGTGGCCTACTTTTAGACGCTACTAAAGTGTCTATGAGTTGTGTTTGTATCATAAAAATCACAGATTAGAACTTCAAATTTTGCTACCTTTCACTGTTATCCATACCAAGTAATGTATATTATTAATTTAAAATGTATTCAGGGGAAAAAGATATTTTTGTTATTATGCTCTTCCTAATTTTTCATGCTTTTTCTTTTCTTTATCCACATCTTTTAAACATATTTGTAAGTCATTATATTTAAGAATTTAAATAGATCCAATTTGAATAATATTTTAATCAAAAAAGAACAGGGAGAAGAAAGTTTTAGGAATTGTATAAATTAATGCTTGCTTGTTAGTACAAAAATGGATTTATGATTACTTACAATTGAATTTCTATCATTGATATATTGTTAAGTTTTTCAAAAAAGTTTCTCATTATTTACACTGTGGCATTGACCAAAGTTTAAAACCACAATAGTTCTGTTCTATAATGGAGAATTGAAGATTATTTACTTATACAAGAACTTAATTAAAGTACTTGCAGCAGGATTGGAATTTTAGGATGGATTATCCCTTTTAGTGTTTGTTACAAAGTGGAATGGATTTTCATATTGCAGGTTCTTAATTATTTCATTCTGTTTTCATTATTATAGTATACATATTTATAGTAATCACTACAATGCTGTTATATAATTTATTAAATTGCATAAAATATAATGTTTAATACTGCAAAATCTGTGAAAATGGAACCTGTGTATAACAGAATCCTGTCTTGACTATCAAATTTTCATGCTCCAGATTAAAGAAATACCATACAATTGCACCTGCCAAGATGGAAGTTTATTTAAAATGGAACTTTTTCCCAGCACCCTAAGTTTTCACGGGTTTTATGGTACTGTCTTTAATTTTTATCATTAAATCTTTTTATGCCTCTTGTGTAATCAAAAGAAAGAATAGTGATTTTAGAGGCCACAATCATATTAAATTAGTTTAATCCTATTTCTTTCTATAGTTAAAAGAATAGGCTGCAAAATGAGTTGCATAGTATGTTATCATCGACACTGTAAAATTAGCTGCCAGCATATAATATAATATGGTACCGAAAAAAGCTTAGCTAAGAAAAATAATATTCTAACAGAATAAACTTGCTTCTGATAGAAAAATTATTTTGTGCTTGAGTTAGAGATGAAAGTTGAAATAGATTTAAGATTTTAAAATATCAAAATTTTCATATTTTATTTTACATACTAGCTGACCCACCCGGTGTTGGCGGGCCTGTGATAATAACCTTAAATAAACCTAAAATTATGATTTTATATCTTTAACTGATTCTGTATGAATTTATATTTTTAAATGAAAAATTTGCAAAATAATATTGATAATTGTTGGTAAAAAAGCTCTTAAGAAAACATTGTCTTGTTTTTTCACGTAGGGCTGTTTCACAGTTTAAAAAAAAAAAAAAAAAAAAAAA
Source organism: Maratus speciosus (assembly GCA_963932465.1). NCBI lineage: Eukaryota > Metazoa > Arthropoda > Arachnida > Araneae > Salticidae > Maratus > Maratus speciosus. The sequence goes on along the minus strand of OZ010792.1, from coordinate 325,631,171 downwards.
TCTTATCATCTGGAACTCTTTGAATTTTTTATCAGTTATATAAATTTAACAATTTTGCAGCCCGTGTAAAAACTTCAAAAAATTTGAACTCTCTGAAATTTTTGTAGGTTATAAATACAACTGTGTCCAAGGCCTCTATAAAATTTTGGGGAAAAATATGATATTTAGTATTGAAAAGATAAACCAAAGTTGCGCCAAAACACCCTGTTTTTTTTAGCGTCTTATTAAAAAATTTCTCATATTATATTTCTCAGCCATAAGGGAGAAAACGTCCATTGTGAAAAATCACCCTTTTTGAAATTTTTTTCAAAGTGTTAAAAACAGTATGTTTTAAAAACTGATTGTGGCGTTTAAGACGTAAAAGTATGAAATTAAGAATATGTCTTCATTTTACCCATATTTCGAATGATTCAGACGATGGATGTTAACACAAAATGGCAAAATAAAACAACATTCGGTTATTCCTTTCTAAGTGCTGGAAAAAGCAGGGACTGAGTATGCATGGGCGCGCTTGCTGAAAAAAAAATGTTTTCAATTAGTTTTTAATTAATATCTTGGCTAATTATAAAAAAAATAAAAATTTGAACCTCAGATGCATCAGGACCTGCCTTGGGCTATCCTCATACAATTTTTTCAGTCTCTGTGTCCGATAGATTTTCCTAGCCACCACGAACAAACACGCAGAGAGACAGACAGAGCGAACTTTTCTTTTATTGGTATATATATATATATATATTTATTTATTTATATTTATTTTTTATATTTATCCTCATTTTTATGTTTTTGTGTGGATCAACAAATTAAAAATATAAGGAAAGGGAAATTCATATTGTGAGATAATTTAATACATCTGCATATTTTTTGTACCTTGTAAAAAAAAATTATAAACTTTAGGAAATTAAAAGCTGGTCTGATTGTATCATTCTAGAAGATTATTTTGGTAATGAGCATTTCGAACAAAACTTTTGACCTTACAGCAAGCGCACTGTCATAACTTTTGTGACATACATTATTTTTCTTAGACTTTAGTCTCCCATAAAGTGCTGAAATTGAAATGTAATTTTTAGTACTACATATAATGTTCATCTAATTTGTCTCTTGTTATTCTTATGAAATATCTTGCATTTGTAATAGTGTAAATACTGTACATAAAAAAAAAAAAAAAAAAAAAACTTTACCTGTGCTTACTCATGTAAAAAATTAGAGTGTATCTGCTGAAAGGTTAAATAAACTTAAAGTAGTATTTACAGAGAAGAGGTTATTAATCATTCATTTTCATAATGTCAAAAAGAAAAAAAAAAGGAAAAGGAAAAATCACTTTTTACATTTATAATAATATTCCTAATGGCTTGGTTCTTTTAGCATGTTTAAATGTCATTTTTCTCTCCTCCTCTTCGTTTCTTTTTCTTTCAAAAATAAATATTTGGTATATTTTATTTTAGCACAACTGGTGATGTTAAAGTTTTAGTTCCTGGAGCTGGCCTTGGAAGGTTACCTTATGAGATAGCAAAAAGGGGCTATACATGTCAAGGCAATGAATTTAGTCTTTTTATGCTCTTTACATCCAATTTTGTACTGAACAAGTTAGTATATACGCATATATAATATATTTTAATTATTTAACTATCAATCTTTAATCTATTTTAAATTATTTTACCCCTTTTTTATTCCATTTGCAATGTGTGTCTATTTTTAATTATTTTTCTAAATCTTTTCTCTTTTGCAAAATTCCATTAGCTCTGTGCCGTAATATTTTTGAATAACATATTGTACACAGCTTGATATGTTTTAATTTTTCACTATTTTGTTTTGCTGCATAATTTTATTTAACCTGCTTATGTTCAGTTCATTAAGACTGACAGTGCCTCGATAAGAACTATCCCATATGTTGTTGTCTTTTATTTATTAAATAAAGACTTGATGCTGCAAGTGACTATTTTCTTAGGAGAAACTGTGTTTGTTTTCAGCTATTGTCTTTCATAACCATGTCATACACGCCAACTGCCTGTATTTTTTTACTTCATGCCTGGACTTATGACATTAGTGATATCATTTGATAATAGATGCTATTATCTTAGCGATTTGATGGCAAGCACCATTATGATTAGTAGATCTTACTGCCTGCATAATATGGTTGCTTCATCTGCTATTCACTGATCTTGTTCACTCATCTAAACTGTTAATACCTCCTCTACAGCACTGATTTTTGTCATATATATATATTTATTTGTTTATTTATTTATTTCATTATTGTTAATTTTAGAGCATTTGGTAGACTTAAATCTGCACATCTAAGTAGCAGTAGTTTTGTTGATTTCTTGTCCTGATTTATTTACTATTACAAATAATACATAAACGGGGAAATGTGAATTGAAAGCATGAAATATTTTTTATATATATATATAAAATAATCTTATTGCCACAGAAGAATTTATCTCAGAGGATTTTCTCTTACTGCAATTCTGTTAACTGAAATGATCTAGATTTTTTTTCTTATGCAGTTTAATAGAGATATAACATAACTATATGTAATAACCTTAATGTGCTTAAGTAAAATACTGCTAGTAATTTTGCAGATATTATTAATGATGGGGAAAATTTTCCAAATGTCTATTAGAAAATATTGATATATCCAATATATCTGTTTTTTATCATATCATGATATTGTCATTATTACTTAATGTGTAATACGTGGAATGATTTATTTCTGTTAAAATTTTATTTAATAATGGCTTTTAAGCTTTTTACGTACATATTTTTAACAATGTTTATAAAGTCGATGAAATTATTTCCTATATTTTTGAGGCAATTTCATTAAAAATATGAACTTTGATAATTGCTGTTACTCCGATGATTTCTGTTTTCCATAATTGTATTTTTGACCTTAGAAAAAAGCCTCTCAACTGACATAAAAGTCGCAACAACACCAAAGTATTATCATCCTAAAGCATAAAATTTTGGGTAAATATATTTTAAGTCTTCCTACATTTCCAGTTTTATGATTTCTAGGTAAAGGTATTGTTAAATACAAAAGTATATCAGAAACAAGGTTTTCAGAAGAGGTTTGAGACACAGTTAAATAACATGATCAAAGCTATTTTATTGTCTGATCCTTTTGATCTTAAAGGCTAAATAGTTTCTTGTAATAATGTATCAGACTTTGTAATATTAGTATTATTTGGTTTAAAATGTTGTTTAACATAGTTTTATTAACTTTGGTAAAATATTTTGAAATATCGCTTTTAGGAGGAGCCGTATTAGTTCTATAAACAAACTTGTTCAATATTAATTTAAAAAAAAAATTATTTTTACAAACAAAAGTAGCACATCACATTCATGAAAAACACAACAATCTACTTATCAGATAAAGAAAAGCACATCTGAGTATCTTTGACGCTTTGGTGTGCAGTGTGCATAAATATCCTTTGAGACTATGGGATGGAGTGCAAGAGGATTTTTTTTCCATAGTTTCTAATTTTACTAGTGATGTTTAGTAAAAAATCATCTAAATTATGAGGGAATACTTTTCTGACTGCAAGAAGGAAATTTTCATGTTACTTAAAATTTTTAGCATTATTGAATGATTAAGCTAATAAAAAGAATTTTTATAATTATTTCTTTCGAAAAATGAAACCAATTTTGTTAGATTTATTTAGAATGTATGTCAAAAAATACTTAAATTGATTTTTATATGTGAAATATTAATTTCTTAGCAGTATCAATATATTGAAAGTATAAAACTAACATATAACTATATATCGAGTGTCTACAATTGAATCTCTAGAATCAATATTTTTTTTACCTGATAAATTGATATTTTTCTGCCATCGGTAGATATTATGGTATTAGTAATACCATACTAATACCATAAATAATGTTAAACTGACCTTATATGATATATATGTATATTTTTTTATCAGAATAACTAAATTGAAAACCTCTACTGAATAACAGAAGGGAACCAATTTCTTTATTGGCCTTTTATACAGTAAATTTCTCCAGCCTATAATATATAGTACTTGGAAGATCAAACCTTGCTTGGTAATTTATTCTCTATCCATATCAAATTTAAGTAAAGACCCAATTTTATTATTTATTTCTACATGAAAATATCATTTCTAATTTCCAAAAAATATAAAAAATGCACAAAGTTCATTTATATGAGTTATCTACACTGCTTGACAATTGCTAAGGAACAAAGACATTTTTTGAAATAATTAATCACAGGCAAAGATTGAAGAAATGAAACTAAGTATACATATGTAAGAGGTAAAGTGTTATATTTATCATTCAAAATGGTACAGATCACACACATAGGAAAGTGAGATTGCAAATAAATAAATATCTCCTTTGAAAATTTTCAGAATTGCAAAAATAAAGGTCTTTCCGGATAGAAGGATAAGAGATATCAGTATCGCAGTGAGAAATATGCCCTCCTCGGACACTAGTGCACATTTTGCATCTATTATTCAAGCTGTCTACTAAACTGTTAAACAGTCCTTAGGAGGATATTGCCTCACTCCTCTGTCAAGGTGTTTTTCTTTTATTGCATGTTTTGGGGAGGATGATTTCTTTGAGAAACATGTCTGCCAAGCGCATTCCAGGCATGTTCTATAGGATTTAAGTCTGAAAAGTAAGCAGATCATTCCATATGTTCAAAATTTTCACTTTCTAATGTTTCCAATAATTCAGCGGCCGTGTGTGGAGGTGCATTGTTGTCCACAAACAGGAAGTCTGGACCTGTCACATCCCTAAAAAGGTGAACATGATCCAGAATAATCTTTTTGCAATATCACTGTGATGTAACGGTACCTCGCTCAAAGATATGAATCAGGGTTCTGCCATTGTGCATGTTCCTGTCCACACCTTGACCATACCGATCACGCTCATGAACATTCTGTAGTGCATGACGTGTTTCTCTCTCTCTTCACACTAATTAGCGGCCAGAATCACTTGTCACAGTTATGTGAAATTCGTCAGAACAGAGAACATTACCCTGAACCGCTGTTGCTGACCCCAACCAATATGTTCCTTACACCAATGCAATGTTTCTTGCCAATGGCATAGTTTAAGTGGGATACAGTGAACGGGCTTACATGCATACAAACCAATCTTATTTAATCACCGATAAGTGGTTCTGGGAGATGCACGTGTACCGATAGCAGTTGCAAAGTCTGCAGCTATCTGACTAGTAGTGAGATTTCTGTTCCGTTTTTCCTCTAAAGATACACATTGATCCTCTTGAGGTGTGGTGTTTTTTCCATGACCACCAGCATGCTTTCGAATAGCATTTCCATCTTCAACAGCCTTTTTGAATCGCAATATGACACTGCCATTATTGTGGTCACATTAGTGAGACTTTGATCAGTTTCGAGCCGTCCAACTGCTCGTCTACGATCGTAAGCACTCAAATAATGTCTGGCAGATATTTTGCACTTAATTATTGATGTACCACAAATAATTTCTCAGAAATGCGCTATTTTCATCAAACACCTAACTACATGAATTTTCCAATGAATAAAGAGCTTTCGGGTACTGCCTTTTATGCAGATAACAAGTCCTGCCTTACTATGTTGTCTACATTTAATTTTATCATGGTTGGTTGGCTGTTGGGAACGCTACATTGCAAAAACCAGTTGTTCCTTAGCAATTGTCAAGCAGTGTATTATTCTACATCCGAGTTCTCCATGTTGTCGAGATAAGTTTTTTTTCATGTTTTCACAGTTCTTAACTTCGAAGTTGGTTGAGGTCAGGATTTTTAACACTTCATTCTATACAACATTCTAGGTTTTATGGAGGTTTTTAAAGGTAGAAGTACTTTTAAGCTATTTCACTTCTAAAAACTGGAAAAAGCAACATAAAGCATTTTTATGCGCAAAAACAGATATGGGCCATTCCATGAAAAATGGACAAAATGTCCTGCATGAGTGACACTTACATAAGTACTTATATCTGTTAACTTATAAGTTGTTAAAATATAAACTATACATAAAAAAATAACAAAAACCTTTAATTTTCAAATTAGCATAGTTGTTTTAATTTGAGGATACAATAGCATTTTTAAAACAACAGTACTACATAGAAAAGCTGTCCCGCACATTATACCGAATGTCCCTTAAATAGGTTTAAAAATCTCCACATTTTTATCCTAGATCTAAATAGAATGCCCGTCTGAAGAGTCATTCCATGAAAAACAGAAAAAATGTCCTGCATGTGACACTTACATATATACCTATATCTATTAACTTATAAGTTGTTAAAATATAAACTATGCATTAAAAATCACAAAAACCCCTAGGTTTTCATATTATCATAGTTGTTTTAATTTGAGGGTATAATAGCATTGTAAAAAATACAGTGTAGAAGTAGTGTAATATGTAGAAAAGCTGTCCCACATGTAACATGGAATGGCCCATATTCATAAATCAACAGCAATGAATTTGAAGATCTGTTTTTTTTTTTTTTTTCCCATCATGTCTAGTTATTGCAAACACTGGCATGTGACATTTCAGGAAATGGAGGTCTTTGCATCATACATCCAAGCTTACCTTTGCTTGAATTGAGAGAAATTTGTGGATTCACAGTTCTTCAAATCTTTTGTTAACAGCATTTTCAGAAAAAAAAAAAAAAAAAAAAAACACCTGGTCATAAAGCTGCTGTTTGAATTCTGCTTCTTTTTTTTTGTGTGTGTGTGAGATGAAATGCCATATTTATCTTTTTGGCAATTGACAAAGCTGTAAATGCCATGGCTGTTAATTGTTGAATCATCATGTTCCTTAAATAAAGACAAAGCAAAACAGGAAGTCAAAACAGAAGTGTGCTGAATTGTACAGTGCTGCATATAAGCAGGCACTGAATGAGATTTGGCTTGCTTGAGCACCTCTTCTCTCTTGTCTTTTTATTCTTCTCCAAATTTGATTTAATTCTTTTTGGGATTGTGATTCATTATCATATGTGGGAATTTTTTATGTTTCTTTCCTTAACTGTTCATACTTTTCTAGTCATTGTAGGCTGGTTATAAATGCTAACATTGGCTATAGCAGTAGACTATTAATTCTTATGATTTCATTCTTTTTGAAATGGCTTGCATTTCTTTCCATAAGGTTCAAATCTTGAGTATAGGAGATACATTTTATGAAAATCATTAGGATGTTTTTTGATTTATAGTAAGCAGAAGTTTCAGTGCTGAGTTTGTTTTAATCTGTCAAAACAAAGTTTGCCAAATTCAGGACTTAGCTAGATCATTTACTTATTCTTAATTTAGTATGGGAAAGTTTTGTGTGATAGATGTAGTAAAATCATTATAGTAATTTTTGAGGTCATGGGAACACCCAAAATTGCTTGCTTATTTAATATATATGATAAATTGTGAGTTGGTGTATAACTTTGTAGCATTTTTTGGTATGGCAACACTGTAGTTTTTAGAACTCATTACAATTTCTCATTCGTTTTAGGAATGTTATGTTTGAAAAAATAAGAAATTTAATCTTAAATTTTCCAAATTTGAAGAAAGTTTGTACTATTTATGAGCTAAAATGGAGTATTAGGTGGAAGACAAAACAAGCACTTCAGACATATTCTACTTTTTTAAAGTAACACAGCGACGACAAGTACCATGAGTGATTTCCCATGTTCATAAAAGCCATCGAGTTTTGATGAAGACTTCCTAAGTTTTGTAATCTATGTTGATATCCTCATCAGTCAATTTTAGAGTTAGTTAATGTAATAAATTTTGATGACTAGTCAGCTATCATTTGTATTCCATTGACAATGTAGAAAAATCTAGTGATACAATACAAACTTTTGTATCAACTTAACACTAGTATTTTTATTAACATATCCTAAACATATAGAGTCTTTTCAATGAAATTTAGCCCTTGTCTGTGAGCAGTAACCCTTTATATTTAAATTTGAATTCTTCATTAAATCTCTAATATTTAAATTTTATATCATATGTAATATATATATATATATGAGGATGTGAGTTTCAAAACTCGCCTTATTCCAAATTTAAAAAGTCGTGCTTTCTCTACAAATCTATTCCATTGGTAAACCTGCACCAAAGAAACATTACAATCTGCAAAAAAACTAGCTTTATCCTGTATTTCTGGCATTGTAAAATATTGGTTTTCGATGAAAACCAATGGACGCAACTAGAGGTTTTTTGCGATTTCCCAAAATTTTATTTTCTGTATATATAAATATATAATTTTATTTATTTATTTATTTATTTATTTATTTTATTTATTTTTTTTATTTTATTTTTTATTTTTTTTTTGCAAAGGTCTTCTTTAATAGATAAACACAAGTGTGTAACAATTTTTGTAGTTGGGCACTTTGGTGTTAAATCTGAGTAAACTTTTATTGTCTGTCTTTGAATTACTTTCATGGATTTCAATTTACTTAATGATCAGTTACTATATTTACGATCTCTGAAAGCAGAAATGAAATGTGTTATTAATAAAAGAACTCTTTTATTTACTTTTAGATAGCTACTTGTATATTATCTCATAACTGAGAAAAGTTGATTCAGATCTTGGGAAATTTGTGTATAATGTAAGGACAATCAAAAGCTGATAACTGTATAATGACAGCAAATACCTCATATTTTGTCCTATAATGTGCACCTTTGATACAAGAAAATTGATCAAAATTTTGAGATGTACATTATATGCTGGTTATAAAAATGAAAAATTAAGAAAAAAAGATCATAATAACAACTAAGATTTCTAAGTTAATAAACATGCTATTTATTTACAAAAAAAATCTCTAAAAGATTACTTAAAAATTTGTAGTTATTATATTGTACAGTAATCTTTTTTTTTTTTTTTTTTTTTTTTTTTTTTTTTTTTAATATATTGTATGAAGACGTGTTTGCAAAGAAGGAGGTGTGTGATATATGGTGAATATACCTAAAAATAAAGTCTAAAAGTTTAACCGTACATTATATGCTAAAATATATGGTCAATTTTTCCCTTTTGTTCTTCATAGAATTCCATTAAATCAGATTTTTTGCTTTTTTTAAATTTTTTTAATTTATGCTAAAATGCACTTCCACAGAGTTTCTTGCTTCACTACTTTCCTTAAAGTTACAGTTTTTGTTCAATTAGTTTTGACAATGTCATATTTTAGACTTATTTTGTTGTATTTAAATATTAATGCCATCAAGGAAAACCTGTGCATGTTATTTATAGTTAATTTAAATGTGTGTTGAAACATTCTAAATGTGATCCATTTAATGAAAAGTTCTTTTTTATCAGGGGTCGATCCAGTCAAAATTTGGGGCCTATTTAGGGCCCTTTCACAAAAATCTATTTAATAAAATAGGTCCCTTCACAAAAATAAATTTAATAAAATGGGCCCCTTCACAAAAATAAATGCAATAAAATGGACCCCTTCACAAAAATGAACTTAATAAAACAGGCCTCTTCACAAAATTCCTTTTCATAAAATAGGCTCCCTACATAACATTCTTTTTCATAAAAACAGTTTTAAAATATGTAATTTGTAAATAAAACCAGGTCACGAAAAACAAAAATTTTAGCAAGGGGATTTAAAGAATGTTTTTGTTCATAAATTCTTGGTTCAGATTTGAGTAACCGGATTTCAACTTTCATTACAAAATGTTATTTTTCACAAAAATATTATAAAATTCACAAAAATAACTTTTACTTTTCACAAAATAGGCCCCAAGAATAAAAACCTGCATCGACCCCTGTTTATGTATGAGAAGAGATTGAAATATTACCTATTAAGCTATTCTTATTTGAATAATCATGATTTGAAAAAAAAATCTTAAATTCTAATCATTATTTTAAATTCACTAAATTTGTATTATACATGCTTGCACTTAAAAAATGTGTATAAAATATTCATAGAAAAAATGTCCTGATTTTTTAACTATACTTTTAGACTTCGGCAACTCCGATCATGTATTCCAGTTGCATTAATGTACATTTTTATTAAGGGTAACTAGAAGTCTGCATGGGTCCGAGGTCCGTACCCAGCCTGGCAAAATGAAGGTAAATTTTCAAATAAGCCAGACTGGCAGAATAAAGAAAATTTTTTTAATGGGCTGGCCTGATAAAAAAAAATAAACGACTGGGGCGATAGAAAAATTTAAACAGGCCAGCTGGGACGATAAAAAATTAAGTGGGCTGACTCGCCCGATATAACAAATTTTTAAAAATCATGATAAACTGATAAATTATGAACAAGTTACAATGGATGTGACTGGGGTGAGATTAAGTATAAATATGCTGCACAACCTGATGCTAGCTGGACAGCATCAATGCAGAAATATAACATGTCTAGCATAGAGATTGGCATCATACAGTTACATTGTGTCTGAGCCCGGGCATAATTTTTTTAGCAGATTCGGGCTAGGTTGGGATCGGGCTTCTATTTTATTCTGCATACTCATGCTGCACCGGAAATAAAATTAATTGTTCTCTGGACGTTTCAGGCAGACAGTTTGTTTTGTAAAAATAGTTTTAGCAATAATAAACTTCTGTTAATGAAATCATTGGACATATGCCTTTCTAAATTATAGAGAAATATTTTCAAAAATCTACTTTTTTTTTTTTAACCCGACTGAAAAGAAGGGTTATGTGTTTCACGCATATCTGTGTATGTGGATTTCTTTATACCCTCGAAACATCCCAACGGCTGGATGGATTTTAATGAATGAGGTCTCTATCAATTCGTCTTAACAGCCCGATGGTTATAGGCTAGGTTTTGTTTTTATGAATTCAAAATGGTGGTAGAAACGAAAAAAAAAAAAAAATTACACACCCTATTGAGTGGCATATTATTGGATAGGTCTTTCAAAATGTAGACAATGTTTCATTGACTATTTTACAACAGTCAGAAGCTCCGTTAAAATATTATACAACCTGGAAGTTGTGTATGAAGGATCTCTAGCTTTACTGTAACTCTAACCATCATAGACATCTATAGACCTCATCAAAACAGTGTTTATAGATAGGAACTAACAATTAAACACAATTTAAAAGTCATCAATACAAGTAAATAAAAAAAAATAGGTAAGTAATATAAATAAGTAATATAAAAAAAATTATTTTACGTCAATTCCTACTTAGGTCAATAAGATAATTTTTTTTTCCTCCCATTCTTCTTTCCTCTTGAGTGGTGCTTAAAATTCCTTGATCAAGAACAGGGCTCTCTCGGTCTTAAAATACCTTGATCAAGAAGAGGGCTCTCTCGATTATTGAAAATTAATTAATTTAATTTAATTAATTAATTAATATTTGAAAAAAAAACTGGATTAACATCAAGTGTCATCCACTACAAGTTTAAAAAAATTTATTTGAGCTTGATTGGATGAATAATAAGTATTTTATTAACGATTGAAAATTTGAACAAGATATATATAGCGAGAGTGTGAGCTAATAGTAGGAATTGAAAAAAAAATAGTTTCACATTGATGAGAAATAATTAATTAGTTCACTTTTTATGCAGTCGGGTTTTTTGATTTTTAAAATTTAATTGTTTATTGTTATACAATTTCAAAAGTTATTATGTTTTTAATCATCTTTTTTCTTTTATTCTAAACTACATCAAATTTTTTTTTGTAATAATAGTCTAAGAGTCTAAGTGATCATTTAGTAATCTAATATATACTGTAAAATTTTCTTACAAATATGTGTGCAGTATTCATTAAAAGAATCTTAATTGTATGTTAAGAAAAATTAGAATTTTTTGTAGAAATTAAGTCACGTCGGACTGGGACTGATTTCATTGATTTTTACACGGCCGAAAGGCTCAGGCCAAACTCTTAATTTTTTACACCGGTTTGGGCCCGAGCCTGAAAATTTCGGCCCATGCAGATCTCAAGAGTGACACTAATTACAAATTTTAAAAATGTAAATGTTGTTATTTTGTAAAATAACTTGTAAAAAAAAAAAAAGAAAAAAAAAAAGAATCAGCTCTTTTTCATAATGGAATATAGCATCTCATGTTCTTTTATGGAAGGTATATTCAATTTTAATCATTTTTTAAGAAATGAAAGGGGGTATTGTGACAGCGTTTCTGTCCCATACATATAATTTTTATTCAAAATTAATTAAAAACATAATTTCTACTTTTAAAATCACATTATCCCCCCCCCCCCCTCTCTTTCTTATGCTGAAATATGTAATTAAATTCATTTCTCAAAACCATCCAGCTTTTATTAAAAGGTTTTCTTTCTAAAAACATCTTTATTTCTAGCCGCAAAGATTCATTCCTTTTTTTTTCTTCTTTTCCGTATCTGTCTGCTACCGCTCCCAGTGCAAAGAAATAAATAAGAATTAAATGGCACATCTGCTAGTATCAAGGTCTGCATTTAATTCCATCGGATTTTTGCGCGCCACATTGATAAGAATTTTTATCTCTACTAATACGTGAACGTTGCATATGTATTAACAATTAAAAAGAAAAATGAACAGATCTTATGGGAAGCATGTATTTATCGTGTCTTGTGGTCGAGCTAAAAGCCAGATGCCTGATTTCCAACATTTTTCTCAGGCAGCGGTCTTCTTTGTAAGATAAGTTGTATAAACAAGTTTCGCTTTTCTGATGCATTTCTCATCGTATTAGAAGCGCTTGCTTGCAATCTCAGCCTCCCCCGTCCGATTGTATCACCACATTTTTGCGGTAATGTTTATCGCCAAGACCCTTTGTTCATTTTCGCGCAGTCACCAAAAGTTGTAAATTGGCGATTCTGTGCAACGCCAAGATTTCTTGACTTCTTGTAAAACTGCACTTCTGTTTCAGCTTTCAACATGTAAAGTTATCTAAAAAGACCAGGCGCTTCGGCGCCCTATGTATCTATGGGGGTCTCTCTCTCCCATTGTTCTTTATCTGAACCACCTAACGATGCTTTTAAATAAAGAGTAAGTCCAGTAAATTATTAGTTGGAGTTTTTTTTTAGCATTTAGAACCCGGTCTTCAAATCGATGCTATATACTTATTGGTGCATCGCCTATATTTTTCTCCAACTTAGTTAAAAAAAAAAAAAAAAAAAAAAAATGCACGTTAGAGAGAGAAATTCACCCCCCCCCCCCCCCTTAAAATCATTCAATTACCCCATTCAAGTACTCTTGCAGTAATTTTCTTCAAACTCTTGGACTGGATATTTTTTTTCAACCATGCCGGACAGTGTGCCTTCCTGGTGTGCCATGATATCCTGCACTCATAACAGCCTGCGCTCGATGGATGGATCCGATTTTCTCTGACGGACAGTGATGGAACCCAGTCTAGTGTCTCTTCGCTCACCAGCTGGACATCTTCGAGCCGCTCTTGTTTCGCCGGTATGCCTCCTCCCCCCCTCTGATGTTGCTACGGTTATTTTCTTCGTGCCTGCTCACCATCACCTCCCCCAGATGTGTCGTCGAATTGATCGTATATCGTCACTAATCATAAAAAAAAAGAAAAAAAAACGTGACTTCAGCGGTTCGCCTTGTGTGTGTTTGTGTCGCCGTTCTGCTTTCTCCTTTCGACAGAATATCGTTACCTAGTGTGTTTTCATTCATAGTGCGTGTGCATTTAACGGTGCATGGAGATTTATCGTGAGGAATGTGAAAAAGTAAAAAAGTTCGTGTGCATTGCTTCAAAGGTGTACGCAAAATCTCATGCTACGATTTTTTTAGGAAAGTGCCTTCAAAAGTTTTTTTTCGAAGTGTTGCGTCAAGGAGTTACGTGTATTACGCCATGTATGTGTTGTCTTCAAGTGAAAATTAATAAAAAAATATGTGGACATATCTCACATAAACGCTCTAATCAGGTGAAATTTTTTTGTAAAGGAAAAGAAAGTGCATCTTAACAGAATTAGTGCGTCCGAAAATATTTCAAATTATGTGAACAATTTTCTTTTAATCTGTGCTTCGCTTCTTGTGCATAAAGGTGATAAAAAAAAGAATTTGCTTCAGTTTTCATCATCAAATTTGCATCAGATTGATTTTTGTTTGTTGCTGGTTTCTGCCATCTTAGCTTGTAAAAATTCAGTGCCAATATATTCGCAATAGTAAAAGTGGTGCACCTGATAAAAAAAAAGAAAAACGTGAAGTATAAAAAATGCAAAAATGTACAGAAATGTACCATCGTATGTGTGCGAATAATACAACAAAAAAATTCTATGGCTAACTATTGATTACATAATAAAAGTGTCTAGCTTTCACTGCATAAGCATGAACACGGAAAATTCAAGTGTTTCTTTTAAACTTTAATTGTAATAAATACAGTAAATTAGTTATTATTATTTTGCTTTATTTTTATCTGTAGGTATGCGTTATGATTTATCAATTTTCCCTTTTCATGCTGTTTGGATAAAAAAAAATAAACATAAAATGATGACTTCTTACTATTCAGTATATTTGTTAGCATGAACAGAGAAGCTTACGAAATTTAAGCATTATATTTTAAATGTTTTATTCGGCACTTATAATTTTTTTGTCTTCTCTTTTCTTGCTTTATTTTGAAAGGTAAGTTTTTTTTTTTAATTCAGTATTGCAGTGCATATTTATTTTATATTGATATTTAGGTGATTAATTATTTTCCATACAGAAAATAAAATGTCATTTAGTTAAAATGTGTTTGTGATAGGCTAGGCATATTAACATTTATTGCCCTCGTTTCCAGAGGTGCGTTATAAAATTTTCTTGGCTATTTTTTGATAGTTTTTTTTATTTATTTTTTTGCTTTTACTCAGCATTTACAAGTGAATATTATTTTTGCATGCATATAATTGGAAGATGTTGCAGTGATTTTGTGCTGTTTTCTATATAATATCTGAGGGTTTATAAATTTTTCTTACTGTATGAATATTTCAGATACTGCATACTTTTTAAAATAGACAGAAATTTTTTTGAGAACTTCCAATTTTTTTTCTTCTCTTTTAATCTGCTCATAAAAAAAAAGAGAAACGGAGAGAAAATATTTGTTTTGATTTTTTCTTTTTCTTGCTTTTTGCTCTAATACAGTAACTAAATTTTAAATTATTGTGCCATCTTTTATAATTTTTTTTAATTCTTCTTTGGCTACTTTTTCCAACATTTTTGAAAAAATGTCACAGGCCGATAGCCATCCAGAATTAGAAGTAACTATGGCCGAATTAAAATGTTCTCTGCCGTACATGTTTGAGGAAGCACTTAACAGATTTGCGAAAAGGGTAAACACAGAATTCCCTATACTACAGGAACAAATTGGTAGTAAAAACAATGACACTTTAGTTGAAAATATATCTTCTATGCATAAGAAATTTTTATGGGAATTTCAAATGTTGGGTAATTTTTTTTCAGGTTATAAAAGATGATTATGTTAGGTTGCAAAATAAGAACAAATGTTTACAAATTGTTAATACAAAAATTTTGGAAAGATTGCACGCACTCACAGTGAAAGAGAAACATAAAGTTGAAATTAATGAGACGTTTTATCAAAGCACATCCGAGGCATACAGCGAAATACTATCACCTAAGCGGATTGAAACAACACAAATAGATAATTGTGAAATCAACAGTCTGACTGAAAATTCCTTGCAGCATAACTCAAATATTATTTCTGATTTGAAATGCCCACAACAAGAAGTTACCACTTCTCCCATAAATAATAACTTTTCGTCCCCTTTTAAGCATGATTTGAAGCCAATTTCGGTTATAATTTGTCAGTTGCCAGAAAATTTTAATATTCCTGATATTCTTTTGGCAATTTCTGACTTAACTGGTATATCCACACCTTCTATTCAATTTCAACAAAAATATAAGATGAAATATGTTGAGTTATTTAATTGGATATTTCTAATGCCCCCAAAGATAGCTAAAAGATTAATTATTCATGGCGAAATCAAAATTCAGTCTACTGGTTACCCTGTAAAAAGATACGTTTCGGTAAAAAGATGTTTTACATGTCAAAATCTTCTTCATCAGGCAAAATCATGCACAGATAAAATTAGGTGTCCTGTATGTGCCTTATCACATAAAGATCCTCATTGTTCAAACAGCCCGAAATGCATTAATTCATTAGATGTAATGAGGTAAACAACACAAAATTTAACGTTTTCCATACAGCTTTCTCACATAGATGTCCTACCGTAAAGAGATATATAAAAGAGCAACGAGAAACTTTACACAACTGCAATTCATTTCATTGAACACATTTTTTTAGATAGATAGATATAAAAAAAAAAAGACCTCTTTACAAGATAAATTATTTTTTTTTCTCTTGCTGCATTTTGTATTGTGAAGGATTCTTTAAAATGAAAGGTCAGTTAAAAAAAAAAAAAAAAAAAAAAAAAAAAACATTTCACTGTGTTAGACAGTTATGTACATCTTAATAATTCACCATATGGCATTAGTGATATTTTATTTCACAGTTAACACTTAACTGCAAATTTAAATATTTTTTTTAGAAAGTATGTGTGTACTGTTAGGTATATCTTTTTATCATTTGATTATTACTGCAGGAATGGTCGGATGATTGAAAGATTGTATGGGAGAGTAAAATACATTGATGCAGGTCATCAGTTTTTTTTATTTTCGCTTGTAAAGATTTTGGTAGTACAGGTGTACACACAAACACTGTACAGATGTTCTTCTTTTTTTTGCACCAGCTACACTTAAACGATTTTAGATATTTTTTTCCTATTTTGGTAATTTGATAAATACAAGTGATGGAAACATCACATTGCACGCTTTACATTCAGTTTTGGTTTTGGAATTTACATTTTCACAATATAATTTAATAACATTTTCTATTTTTGACTCTTACTTAACATTTATTTTAAAATTGACGGTACATTTTTATTTTTTTTTTGACAACATTAGTTCATGTGCTGCACTTAAGTTTTAGATAGATACACAATTAGTTCATGTGAAATCATACATTAGTTCATGAGATTATTTACACAATTAGTTCATGTGAAATCACACATTAGTTCATGAGATTATTTACACAATTAGTTCATGTGAAATCACACATTAGTTCATGAGATTATTTACACAATTAGTTCATGTGGAATCACACATTAGTTCATGAGATTATTTACACAATTAGTTCATGTGAAATCACACGTTAGTTCATGTGATTTGTTACATAATTTAGTTCATGTGAAAACACACATTAGTTCATGAGAATAATTACACAATTTTGTTCATGTGAGATTACATTTAGTTCATGTGAGTTTATTTTAGTTCATGGGTATATTTACACAATTTTAGTTCATGTGAAAATACACTTTGTTTATACACTTAGTTCATGGTGTCAAGCAAAACTCTGTATCATTATATAATCTAGTGATATTAATTCATTAATTATGTAATTGAAATCACATTCACAAGAAGGATTTTGGAGTTTTGTGTTTGTACACACGTACCGTTATTTTTTTACTTCTACATCTTATGTCAGGTTTTCGTTTTACACTACAGATTTTTTTTTTTTTTTTGGTTGTTTTTCTCTCTTACCCTCTATATACTAATTTTTTCAGTTTGGGTAATGTCATAACTTACTAATGATACCATCACTTTCTTAATTACATAGTTTTTATTTTTAGATCTACATGAAATTATCCTTCACATGACATTTCTACTTGACACATTCATTTTGCGGCAATTAACCTGTAACAGTTTTTTTTAACACTTTTGTTATAGACTCCTTGCTTGTAAGTGGCATATCAAGTAAGGTCTCTTTTTACACTACACGAAGTAAAATACAATTTATAAATTTTTTAATACACTTGATAGGATGTTTTTGGTTGATGTGTTTAAAAGTTTTGCAGAAATTATGACACAATTTAACTATTGTACAGGGTTTGCACATACATCTTAAATTTTTACACAGCAGATAATTAATTGGCTGTACATTTTTACACATACAGTTAATCTACTGTTTAATTTCATTGTTTACACAAAGCTGGTGACTTGTTGCTATTTTATTTATAACATAAGGTAATGTTATTTTATCTGACATGACATTTGATATCCTTACATGTGTTTTTTTTTTCGAAAAATTTAGTCAAAGGCATAATGCTAGCTGTTATGTACACTTTAGTTATTTTTTTTTAACGCTATTCAAATAGAGTCATTAAACTAAATCTTTGGCATTTTCTCACATTTGAAATTTTTTTAATTAGTGAGTGAAAGTCTCACGTTGTCTTGTGACGGATACATACACGCATATGACATGAAGAATTTAGTTTTTTTTTTCTATGCATTTTTTTTACTTTCTCTTTCATTCTTTTTACTTGGAACATGTTTGGTTTGGCATAACTTCTACATTTTCAGCGTAGAATTATGCAATCTACTGGGCACTTCTGCATTTTATACACACTTTTGTTACCTTAATACAGTAATAACTTGCGCAGATACAACTTTATTTTAATTTTAACCCTTAGTCAACCATTAAGTCATTTTTACAAGCAGTTCATGTGTTGCATATTTGTTTATGTTGCACAACATTTGCTTATTTTGAATACATTTTTTTGCATCCATATACATACATTACACTAGTTCATGTGCTGAATTACATATTTGGTTCATTTGCTTTTACACATTGTTCTTTGCTAACGATTTATTCGGCAGTATTTCTTTTTGTTTTTTTTTCTTACAAGTAGTTCATTGAGTAATACACACTGGCTGGTTTAGAGTTTAACCAGGGTTTACACACACATTACAAGTAGTTCATTTGTTTTTTTAACCCTTATTCACTACATTTTGATGATAACTCATTAATTATGTAATTGAATCTCACTCGTTGTAAGTGTCTGGGGTTATTACACATATACTGTCTGTTTATTTTGTTGGCAATTACATTACATTTTTAGTTCATTGAGACATTAATACATACAGTTCATGTGATATTATACAATTTGTTCATGTGTTTACTTACACGTTGTGTATGCTTGCGTACACTTTTGTTCATGTGTTGCATTACAAGTAGTTCATGAGTTTGGGAGTTTTTTTTTTCCACCCCTCCCTCCACACACATACAGTTTCTCCTTTACTTTACTATCCTTTAAATTTTCACCATGTTTCAATATTAAAATACTTTTTAACAGTTTTTTTTGTGTTTGCATAATGTCATAATATATCAATGACAACATCACTTTGTCTATGTACAAAGATTTTAAAGTTACAAGGAGTTATCCGTCACATGACATACTAAACTACACATACATTCCGAATTTGTTTATTTTTAACATGTTACATTTTAACACTTTGCTTAGATACTTCTTACTTGAAAGTGGCAGATCGAGTAAGGTATCTTGTTACATTATATAACATTTAGATACATTTTTCTAACCTTTTTTTTCATATTCTTGCCAAGTGTAAGAGAAAATAACTCTAGTGAGTACACAGGCACTTCATATCATGCAGAATCTTGAACACAAGATGGGAAATTTTAATTAATACACAGAAATACAGGACGACAGTGTGTAAATTTATCAAATACTAAATTATATTATACTTTGACTTCTTGTTACAGCGGGAACTTAGTTATAGTGCAGGTATCTAACAAAACATATACCCTTATTATCTAAGGCAGAAGCCCTAAGCTGACGCCATAAAACTTGTGGTCTCCACAAGATTTAGGGCTACACCTGTTTGCCAGCGTGCTACATGCACCCCTTTTTGGTAGTCCTGTGCCTTGTGCACAAATTTTTCTTTTCATATACGATTCATCTTTATTGTAATACAGTACATTTTAACTTTTATTTTATATATATACATACAATACTTTTCTGTGTTCCAATTTTTTTGTAAAAAAAAAAAAAGTTCTTATTGGTGTGTTTTGTTTTAATTTGCTTGCATTTCGTATGAAATTATGATCTCATTGTAAGATCACATTGTGAGAAGTTATAAAATATATCTAATGCAAATACTTCTCTTTGGAATCATGACACAACAAAAAAAGCTGGTACCAGCGCCACAAATATAGAGCCACATAAAAAGCATAGGATCCTAACTCTTCGTCAAATGTGGCATTTCTTTTTTTCTCTTGTGGCATATTGAATTGATAAATAAGATTTGTTTTAAATATGAGCGCTCAGTCATGAATAAATATTATTATTTTGAATTATTTGAAAGCAAGCAAATATGTTTATATACTACCTTTCTATTTTATTACTTAAATTACTGGAAATGATGCTCTAATAGCATTTTAGAGAAACTGGTTCAAACATTTTTCTGTTATTGGATACAAATTTTTTTGATATTTCTATGTAGATTGTATACTCTGTATGTGCGAAGGTGGACAAAGGATTTTAAGTAGATATAAAGCTGCAACGTACACGTTTCAGCTTTCTTCTGTGGTCGGGGTGAGTTATGTGACAGCGTTTCTGTCCCATACATATAATTTTTATTCAAAATTAATTAAAAACATAATTTCTACTTTTAAAATCACATTATCCCCCCCCCTCTCTTTCTTATGCTGAAATATGTAATTAAATTCATTTCTCAAAACCATCCAGCTTTTATTAAAAGGTTTTCTTTCTAAAAACATCTTTATTTCTAGCCGCAAAGATTCATTCCTTTTTTTTTCTTCTTTTCCGTATCTGTCTGCTACCGCTCCCAGTGCAAAGAAATAAATAAGAATTAAATGGCACATCTGCTAGTATCAAGGTCTGCATTTAATTCCATCGGATTTTTGCGCGCCACATTGATAAGAATTTTTATCTCTACTAATACGTGAACGTTGCATATGTATTAACAATTAAAAAGAAAAATGAACAGATCTTATGGGAAGCATGTATTTATCGTGTCTTGTGGTCGAGCTAAAAGCCAGATGCCTGATTTCCAACATTTTTCTCAGGCAGCGGTCTTCTTTGTAAGATAAGTTGTATAAACAAGTTTCGCTTTTCTGATGCATTTCTCATCGTATTAGAAGCGCTTGCTTGCAATCTCAGCCTCCCCCGTCCGATTGTATCACCACATTTTTGCGGTAATGTTTATCGCCAAGACCCTTTGTTCATTTTCGCGCAGTCACCAAAAGTTGTAAATTGGCGATTCTGTGCAACGCCAAGATTTCTTGACTTCTTGTAAAACTGCACTTCTGTTTCAGCTTTCAACATGTAAAGTTATCTAAAAAGACCAGGCGCTTCGGCGCCCTATGTATCTATGGGGGTCTCTCTCTCCCATTGTTCTTTATCTGAACCACCTAACGATGCTTTTAAATAAAGAGTAAGTCCAGTAAATTATTAGTTGGAGTTTTTTTTTAGCATTTAGAACCCGGTCTTCAAATCGATGCTATATACTTATGGGTAGAAGGAGGATAGTTAACTCAAACAAAACTATTATTGTTAGTATTGTTCATATTTAAAAACTTCTATGGAAATCTTGTGTATAAAATGTAGTGTAAATTTCATAAGAACTGCACAAATTTTCTGATTAATGGCTCTATGCTAAAACCTTTATGTATGCATTTGCTTTCATACAATTTTGATTATTTATCATTGAATTTCAGATGCCAAGAAAAGGATTTGTACCGCATTTACCCTTGGGTTCATCAATATTATAATAACTTAAAATCTTGTGATCAAATTCAGATGGTACGTTTTCCTGATGTAAATCCTACTGACTTGCCAGCAGGCTTAGAATTCTCTATGGTTGCTGGAAGTTATATTGAAATCTATAATGAACCAGGTAATTGTTTAAATTATTTTAAAAACTGAAATAATTTTGATTAAATTGTGTGGACTTTTTGTATATGATAGATATTTAACTGCTTTCACTCACAGTATATGACTTTTGAAAGCTAATGTTAAAACAATTGAAACCCTTTCTACAAATTTTTCATTTGCACTTCAATACTTTTAAATGATTCTTTTTGTATGAGATATCTGTGGTTAAATTGCAATGTGAGAGTTTTATACTTTCTCGATTGAAAATTTATTCTAAGAACACTTTTAGTTTCTAAAGTGGTGATAATCAAGGTATTGTTTGCCAGAGTTGTATAATATAGACGCACGCACGAACGCCATGTGTGGTGTTAACCAATTAAAACATTGGCCAAACAGAGTTGCTGTGGTTAATGTGGAAGACTTTCAAGACACTAGTTTTTAAAAACAAACTTAATTTATTTGAAGCATGATGAACTAATGATATACATTGTAACAGCTTTACTTCGCCGTCAAATCATAATAAAAAACAAAATAATATCTGATGCAGCTACATTATGATAGGTGACATAATCATACAAAAAATTCACGAAGCTACTGATCCACAATCAGTCCAGATACATATACTTCTGAAAACAGCAATGTTTTGCATAAAAACTGTGGCCAATCAGTAAATACAAACTTACTCAGAATACATCCGAAACCCTGATCATACGAACGCAGCTGAAACGCCATTGGCTGTAAACTATGACGTCACAAATCGACCGTTCACGGTGAAAGGCATGATCCCAAAATCACTGTTACTGACAGTTACTCAGCAACAACACTTGCTTCAAGAGCTAATACGCATGTATAAAACTACCGGTCGTTTCGGATGTAAACAAGAACAAGAGAAGGGGAAAAATAAACGTGCATCAATAGAAAATAAATACTTTAAAGCTTTATCATTCAATTTAAACTTTACTGAATGTTTAATTAGGCATTGTAATTGATGCAATGCATAACAATCGGCCTCCTTTTTCATCATCTCTTGAGCTTTACAGAAATATGGAAAAGGTCATATAGATACAAAATTTACAAATACATGAAAAATTTCAAAAAGTTCAAACATGTAATGGTTCAAAAAGTTCAACAACAAAAAAGGTTACACTTTAAATTCAAAAACAACAATCTGATCAATGTCAGGTCATATAAAACTTTATTGGCAAGGCATTGACCAGAGTGAACAACATTGTAATGAAAAATTATAACCCCCCAATAAAAGTTTAAATATCAAAAATACTGTTATAAAATGTTAGCAACTGCTCTTTAATCTGTGGTTTTGTGAAACTGTCTGCAAGATTAAACTTACTAGCAATATATTTAAGTTTAAATACTTTATCAAAAACTAGGTTTCTAAGAAAAATATTTTATATGAATATGCTTAGTTTTCTGATTTTCAAATGGAGAATTAGAAAAGGCTATTGCAGCTTGGTTATCACAGAACAGAGTACAATCCCTCAAGTTTAAGTTAAGAACCTCATTTTCCAAAACATTTTTGACCCAGATTAACTCTTTTGCAGCTTCAGTTAAACTGACATACTCTGCCTCCATGGTAGAAAGACTTATACATTTTTGTTTAAAAGTCTTCCATGATATGGGCGTTTCATCCAGAAACAAAATATACCCACCCATAGATACACGATCGTCTCTGTTTGCTGCAAAATCTGAATCTGAATAACATGAAAGATATAATTGACTGACTCTGGATAACTCAAGTTTATATTCTTTAGTATATTTTAAATAACCCAACAATTTTAACAAACTATTCCAGTCATTCCAGCATTTGATTGAAATTGGGATAATAAATTAACTGCATACATTATATCAGGTCTAGTTCTCCCAGCTATAAAAGACAAACATCCTATAAGATTTCTGTATGGAAACTTAGACATAATTTCTATTTCTTCCTTAGTGGAAGGTGAATCTTGTTTTGACAAAACCAAGCCCTTGGGAATAGGTACAGAGCTTACAGGAAATTTAAATTCTGCAAACATTCCTAAACTTTCTCAATATACGAGGTCTGGTGAATGTACAGATGATTTCCTATCTCTTCAAACTCTATGCCCAATAGCTTTCTGGTTGTCCCCATAATTTTTAAATTGAAATGTTTTTGCAGTAAATTCAACCCAAAATCTGAATCATCTCTAGTTTTACCAAAAAGAACAATATCGTCAACATAAAGTAAAAGAATCAATCTGGACTGAAACATGTACACACAATTGCACCAATCGAGTTTATGAAAATCTAATTTGGATAAAACATCATCCATTTCAAAGAACCACTGTCTGCCGGATTGATGCAGACCATAAATGGCCTTATTTAATCTGCAAACTTTATTTTTTTCTTTAATGAAACCCTCAGGTAGATGCATGCATACAGTCTGATCCAGATTTGCATAAAGATAAGCATTGTTGACGTCTACCTGGACATTAACCCATTTTAACAGACATGAAAATATGGCAAAGAATAATCTTACTATTGAAAAACTATCTACTGGACTGAAAACTTCCTCATAATTTTCTCCTTTAACTTGGTTAAAACCTTTCGCTACCAATCTAGCCTTATACCTTACTATTTCATTTTTCTCGTTCCTTTTTAAGGTATACACCCAACGGTTACCAAGAATCTTAGCATCTTTTGGTGGTGTCACAAGATCCCATACGTTACGCTCATGCATAACATTTAATTCTTGGTTCATTGCGTCCCTCCAATTTGATGCTTCCGGGGTTTTTATGGCCTGATTGTAGGTTTGAGGAATTTTAATTTCAGTTAATGTAGCTTCACCTACATTTAATAAATTAGTTACTTTACCGGGTTCTTTATTTTTACTGCTGAAATTAAACAAGTTCTTATCACATTCTATTTTATTTACTTTACAATAATCTATTAATTCATTAAAAGATCTAATTCTAGTATTGGTTCCTTCTATGCCATAATAAATGTCTGTTTTATCCTTTCCTGTTTTACGTGTTACTGCCTTACGGGTCCATGGAATAGATCTACAAGGTTTTAAACTAATCTGCACTGAACTCTGGTCTTGATCTGAACTCTTTCAATGTCATTCCCCAATTGAGGTGGATTCTCAGGTTCATCAAAAATGTCTCCATCTTCTGGAAAGTCAAAAAGTGAAAAATTAAATTTTTGTTCTTTTAGTTTTGAAACAATATCTACCCCCCTTTTTGTTTCATCAAACCTAACGTTAACAGTTTCTACAATTTTATTTTCCTCTATTAACCAAATTCGGTAGCCTTTTGTTGCCTGAGCATACCCACACATGATCCCTAGTTTAGCTCGCATGTTGTGACGATAATAAATGATCGTTTAAGTGGTTTAGAACAAATTGCGAAGGTCTTTTAATAAATTACTATTGATCGTTAAAGAAATAATAAAACTGGAGAGTTCTTACTTGAAATGTAGGCAGTGAAGAGGCAATTTGATGAAAACAAATATTCTTTATTTCTTACGTTAGAAACGGTAGAAGGTTATGAAAATACTTGCTTCTGGTCACCATTTTAAATAGAAGAACTAATCTTTTAAGAAGAAACATAGCAGCCAACACGGAATAAATCCATAAGATTCCTTTTAATGAGAGCAGCACAACTTTAAAGGATTAAACTTTGAAAAAAAAAAAACACATCCACTTAAATAAAATATCAAACTCATTCGGCCAAAAAAAAAAGCGGCACGACATTCGAACGGCCGGCCAGCGGGCTGGCGCTCCGCTAAATCTACGTTAAAAGACTACATCTTTTTCAGACAACATCAAACCAAATTCTGAATTAAAAATTAACGAGTTTTAGTTTTTAAATGAGGAATACGGGGTTGACAAAGTAATTAAAAGGCAGAATTTAAATTGATTAGCTAAATTAACATCTACGAGAAATTAATGAAAATCGAATTACAAGCTGCAGAATTTAAAAAGTTTCACTGATTGGAAAACGAAACCAAACAATTCTCCTGTCAGCGATCGGCATCAAAAGAGGGCGGCACATAATTTCAATGACGTCATCATAATGCAAGCTGTCTCCATCGATACGAGAGCTCCAGAAATGTGCTCCTAAAATACGGAGTGCGCATGCGCAAGCTGCTGATCCGCTCCCAAAGCAGATGTGAATATCGGCGGTGAAAAATGAACTTGCTTTACGGTGAGGGATAAAAGCGTCAACATCGCGGCATAAAGATTGAGTTTAAATAGACATTGATGCAAAAAAAAAGGCTGAAAGGGAATAAAATTAAACCAAATTTAAATACTGTGAGAAGTATTCTCACACATGTCAAGCTTCCTTCTGACCTGCTTGGGCACTCCAACATATGCTAAACAACCGAATCTTTTCAAATGAGAAACTGAGGGTTTTTTACGTGAATACATCTCAAAAGGGGTCTTGTTATTTTGTTTGTGACATACCCTATTCCAGGTATAAGAAAAACAATATAAGGCTTCAGCCCAAAATTTTTGAGACAAACCACTAGCATTGAGGAAAGTTTTAATACCATCAAGAGCAGTTAAATTGAAACGCTCCGCAATGCCATTCATTTCTGGGCTGTACGGATTCTTTTTCTCGTGACTAATTCCCTGCTTCTCTAAAAAATTCTCAAATTCTCTGTTACAAAACTCCATGCCACCATCAGTTCTTATTGAAATTATTTTCTTATTCAAGTACCTTTCGGCCCTACTCTGGAATTTCAAAAACGTCTGAAAAACATCAGACTTATTCCTGATGGTGTATACAGTAACAAAACGAGAAAAATCATCAATGATGGTAAAAAAATATCTACCCTATTCCAGGTATAAGAAAAACAATATAAGGCTTCAGCCCAAAATTTTTGAGACAAACCACTAGCATTGAGGAAAGTTTTAATAGCATCAAGAGCAGTTAAATTGAAACGCTCCGCAACGCCATTCATTTCTGGGCTGTACGGATTCTTTTTCTCGTGACTAATTCCCTGCTTCTCTAAAAAATTCTCAAATTCTCTGTTACAAAACTCCATGCCACCATCAGTTCTTATTGAAATTATTTTCTTATTCAAGTACCTTTCGGCCCTACTCTGGAATTTCAAAAACGTCTGAAAAACATCAGACTTATTCCTGATGGTGTATACAGTAACAAAACGAGAAAAATCATCAATGATGGTAAAAAAATATCTACCCCCCCCCCCCCCCCCCCATGCAATGTCACCTGTAAAGGCCCGCACAAATCCATGTGTAAGAGCTCCAGAGCAGTTTTAGATCTTATTTTGTTTGTTGCTTTAAATGAAGTTCTTTTAGATTTTGCAAGTTTACAGGAGATACAATCCACGGCCAACTTTGACAGCACTTGAAGTCCTTTAACACTTTCATTTTTACATGTGTTAATTAAGTATTCGTTATTCACATGGCAAAATATTTCGGGCCACAATTCATTTAACTTAACTTTTTCAGAATGATTAGCTGAAATGTTAGCCGAGTTGCTTTCTCCTTTACACATAGAATTATAATAAGAAGGTTTCAAAAATACAAATCATTTTTTCTAACTGCATAAAATAACCAATTCCAATCTTTGTCATATACTACAAGTTTACCTTTACTATCTACAAAATTTGCACCTAACTTTTCAAGCTTACTGCCAGACAAGAGATTTCTATGTAAATTTGGATTATACAGAACATTCTTTAAAATAATCTGATTAAAACTGCCATCTTTACATTTTACAAAAAAAATGTACAATACCATTTCCCTGAACAGGACTTTCTTTTTCTCCAACAGCAAGTGACATCTGCATATTTGAAACAGGTTCAAAATCCAAAAACAAATTTTTGTCATTGCAAAAATGAGCCGTAGCAGCTGTGTCAAAAACCCAGCTACCACTTTGGCCAAAATCAGATGAATTAGCTTCATATGGAGAAATTTCAATTAAACTAGCCTCTTGTTCAGAGAAAGTACATTTTACACTATTACATTTTATACTATTGCATTTTACTTTATCACAATTTACTTTACTACATTTTACATTGCTACACTTTAATTCAACATTACTATTTTCTGAAAATTTATTTTTAAATTGAGAATTTCTAGAGTGAGAGCCTTTAGATTGATAATTTTTAGATTGACTTTTAAATTTATAATTAGCAATTAAATGACCATAAGATTTAAGAATAACAAGGACCTATTAATTTACTTTGCTTAACATTATTCTTAAATTTAGAAAATTTACATTGATTTACATAGCTATCAGATTTAGAAGATTTACCTGTTTTACATTCAGCTATTTCCCCAGAAAAAGCAACATTATCAGCAAGGTCTCTCTTTGCTAGTTTCAAACGATTCTCCTCTAACAGCAATTCTGATTCTATCTTGTCTGGAACAAATTCTGCATCTGGCCAACGGTAAATCGCCTGGGCTGTAGATTGGAACTCCTCTGGTAAACTTCTGATCATCTGATACTTAAATACAGAGGCTGTAAAGTATGTCCAACTTCCCGAAGACGTTCGGCAGCTTGCTTCACTCGACAGAGGAAAAGGCCAAGATTTTCACTGGGATTATATCGGACACTAAAAAATTCATCCAACAGATGTATCACTCGTTCTCTTGTAGTTGGTTCAAAATGATCTTTCAGAATTTTCCAGGCAGCAGCTCCACTAGTGGAACCGGCGATTAAAGGCTTAAACTCAGGAGACAAAGTCTGGTATATAATTGTGTACGATCTTGCTTTACATAAATTCATCTCGCTTCTTTCCCTCCAAGTCAACTGGTCTGTTACAGGAACTGTTTTTTCCTTTGCATCTTTCTGTTCTGACGATTCACCTGTTTCTTTCACCTCGTTTTCTGAATCAGGGTTCTCGATATAGTTCCAAGCTCCATAATGCATTAATAGGACTTTCACTTCGACTTTCCATGTTTCCCAATTCGTGGAGGTCAAGAGAGCAATGTTAGATAATTCCATCTTTAATACGGCCTCCGTCGAAGCAATTGTAAACACACTTCAACAATGTTGGTAAAGTTCACAAAAAAGCATCTGAAGAATTGACGAAAAACATAATGAAAGTCCATGGGAGACATCGAAAAAATTCATAACAAACGTCGCTCAAAAACATCGAAACTCCAACAAAGAGGTACATCTTTTAACAAACAGGAAAAGTTCATCAGCGTCAACAGAAAAATACATTATCTTCACTTCCACAAGGGCCACTGGGCCCATAACCTGTTAACCAATTAAAACATTGGCCAAACAGAGTTGCTGTGGTTAATGTGGAAGACTTTCAAGACACCAGTTTTTAAAAACAAACTTAATTTATTTGAAGTATGATGAACTAATGATATACATTGTAACAGCTTTACTTCGCCGTCAAATCACAATAAAAAACAAAATAATATCTGATGCAGCTACATTATGATAGGTGACATAATTATACAAAAAATTCATGAAGCTACTGATCCACAATCAGTCCAGATACATATACTTCTGAAAACAGCAATGTTTTGCATAAAAACTGTTGCCAATCAGTAAATACAAACTTACTCAGAATACATCTGAAACTCCGATCATACAGACGCAGCTGAAACGCCATTGGCTGTAAACTATGACGTCACAAATCGACCGTTCACGGTGAAAGGCGTGATCCCAAAATCACTGTTACTGACAGTTACTCAGCAACGACACTTGCCTCAAGAGCTAATACGCATGTATAAAACTACCGATCGTTTCGGATGTAAACAAGAACAAGAGAAGGTGAAAAATAAACGTGCATCAATAGAAAATAAATACTTTAAAGCTTTATCATTCAATTTAAACTTTACTGAATGTTTAATTAGGCATTAAGTAATTGATGCATAACACGTGGAAAATTTTCTGAAAAATTTGCAACTTTGCGGAAAAAGGTTAAGTAAAGAAAAACGTATGTTTTATTTTTGTAACTTTTTTTTTAATACCGAAAATTTAAACTATTCCCCAATTTTATGTACAATTTATATGTTGTTTGTCCACAATTCAAAGTTTAAAGACTTAAAACATTGTTGTGACATCACAGACCCTTTTATTTTTACTTTCTTCTATCTTTACAAGAAGAAAGTATTGGATTCGTGGAAAATTTCGACTTCCGGTTTTCGACGGATTTATACATTTTAGAATGCCCGGAACACGATTTGATGGTTTTTAGAAAATGTCTGTCTGTGAGTCTGTCTGTTACTCTGTGAGTCTGTATGTGACAAAAATTTTGTGGGCGCTCTATCTCAAGAACTAATGCACGGAATTTCACAAAACTTCATATTTAGTTAGACCTTGATATAAACTGGACCTGATTAGTTTTTGGTGAAAATCGCCCAACAGGTGGCGCTGCTATGTGGCATTTTTCACGATTTCTGCAATAGCTATATCTCAAGAACTACTGCACGGATTTTCATAAAACTTCAGATTCAGTTAGTCCATTATAATTTGGTGCTGATTACTTTTTTGTGACAATCGCCCAACAGGTGGCTCTGGTATGCTGCATTGTTCATGATTATCGCAATAGCTCTAATTCAAGAAAAAATGCACGAATTTTCATCAAACTTCAGATTCAGTTAGTCCCTGATATAAATTAGTGCTGTTTAATTTTTGGTGTAAATCGCTCAACAGGTGACACTGCTGTGCTGCATTTTTCATGATTTCCACAAGAGCTGTATCTCTAGAACTATTGCACGGATTTTCATCAAATTTCAGATTTAGTTAGTCCTTGACATGAATTGACATATAAATTAGTGCTGTTTAATTTTTGGTGTAAATCGCTCTACAGGTGGTGCTGCAATGCTGTATTTTTGCGATTTCCGCAATAGCTTTATCTCAAGAACTAATGCTTGGATTTTCAACAAACTTCAAATTCAGGTATACCTTGATATCGTTTAGTGCTGTTTACTTTTGGTGTAAATCGCTCAACAGGTGGCACTGCTATGCTACATTTTTTCAGAATTTCCGCTATAGCTCTATCTCAAGAACTAATGCACGAATTTTCATCCAACTTCAAATTCAGATATAATTTGATATGAATTGGTGGTAAATCGTTGTTATTTCTTGTATTATTTAAATGATTTAATTGACGTGATTTATATAGAAGAAAGTTTTGTGATGACCACAACATACTAGTTATTTTTCGCAGACTAAAATTTGTCGCCGATTGGTTTTCCATCAGCGGCTGCAGTGACTTTTTAGCCTGGCAACGGTGGTTAAATTGAATAATTTTGTAGTGTTATACTGGCATTTTGTGCAAGAGATTTAAATATTAAGGATTGGGCTGTTTCTAAATGCATTGACAAAATAATTGAAAAGAATTCACCCCCTTCCTATCATGGATTTTTGCTTTATTATTTTTTAAATAAAATAATTATTTTTTAATTTATATTAATTAATTTTTAATTTAAATAGCATTTATTTTAAACTAGGTTTTTTAATTCATAACATCAAAATAATATAACATGTAATTTTATTGAACATTAAATTAATTTGCAGAAAATTTTTGACCAAATATTTATATGCGCGGAAAGTTTTTGGTTTTATACAAGTTTGTTGTTTGCTTTTGTAGCCTTTCAAAATCCATACCAGCAAAGTTTGGAATTGCATAACGATATACAAGAACATCCAGTCTCAGATATCCTCTACAAAAATAATCATAAATGGAAGTTAGAATTGTAGTGCTCATTTCACTTTAAGCTAAATAATTAAAATTCACATAAAAAAAGTACAAATAAATGTACAAAAATTACTTTCTGGTGCATACATATAATTTAAAATTATTTAAAATACATCAAAATATCTCAAATACATTAGAAAAACACAGAACATTTTCAATCATCACAAGGCCATCATCAGGTGGATTTAAATGTTGTTATTATTTTCTTTGTACTTATTCGAGAATTGTCTAGTTGAAAATCATTGTAATTTAAAGGTTGCACATCATATGTGATGCCAGATAAAGTTATTAAAATTTTCAACAATACGAGCTTTCATTTATTATGTAGCAAATTTCTCCAAGCTCCATGGATATCATACGATAGTGCATCATTACAATAAATCAAAAATTATATTTTGTGCAAATAATTACCAGGAAGCCATCATAAGAGAATCAATTGAAATAATTGCTAATAAAGATACAGCTGGTAACGATGCACTATTGTACATCCATGGAGTATGAAGAAATTTGCTGCATAATAAATGAAAACTCGTATTGTTGAAAATTTGAATAACTTTATCCGGCATCTCATCTGATGTGCAACCTTTAAATTACAGTGATTTTCTTTTAGACAATTCTTGAATAAGCACGAAGAAAAAAATAATAGCATTTAAATCCCACTGATGATGGCCTTGTGATTGTTCAAAACATTCTGGGTTTTTCTGATGTGTTTAAGATATTTTGATGTATTTTAAGTAATTTTAAATTATATGTATGTACCAGAAAGTAATTCTTGTACATTTATTTGTACTTTTTTGTATGAATTTTAAAAATAATCATTTAAAATATTGAAATGCAAAGTGAGAAATTTATAGAGACTGCTGATTTTGGTTTAATATTAGATTGTAAATGTCATGTTCTGCAACTGTAGGCTCCTAACTATATTTTTTTAAAGACAACTTTTGTTTTGAAATTTTTTAGGCAGTCTTATTGCTAATATTATTAATTATTATTATTATAAGTATTATCAGGGGTGAGGAATTGCACCAATCTACCTGCCATTGGCGAGTGAATCTTCTGATGAGGCAAGTCACTTTTTAGATTCTTTTAAAAACTGAAAGTTATGAAAAATCTGCCAAAAACTTAGATGCTTGTTGGCAATATTTTGAGTTTCTCCAAATTGCTGTGATGTAAGCAGAAACATGGCACTAAATTAAATTAGATGTTATATTTATATTTTGTTCTTAGAAAGTAAAATGAAATGATACTTTCTAACATTATTGAAAAGTGCTTCTGCATTTGGTTTGTTTGTTTGTCCGTGCTCTAACATTCATAAATATAGTTGGATTGACATTTAATTGATATATGTTATTGAGATTTACCATCATTTGTTTACACGACACTCTAAAGAATGCTGTTACATTATGATCTATGGGGAAAAATCATTTGCAGCGTATTTTAAGTGCAAAATGCTTACTATATAGAGTATAGCATTCATACCATTTATCATTCACTTATTTGGACACATAAAAGGGTTCAGATACTGTATTGTCTATAAGCAGTAGTTGCTCGAAGTGTGTTTTCAATTGTGGTATATGTTTTTAAATGTAATGAATTTTTTGTATGTTACATGGCGTGTATAGATTCTATATATCATACACAGGGCTGCACAAAAAAATCCAAGTACATTTCCGCTTATTGACGGAAATTGCTGAGTATTAAATGGTAAAAATTTTTTACAATATTCTGAATGTATTGAAAAGTGTTAAGTGTTTCTTAACCTATGCTTAATGTATGATTTTTCTTTTTTGTTAAATTATGAACTATATACATTGTCTAATGCATTTATAGTATCAAACTAGGTTCCACTAGGTCTTCCTAGTTTTACATTAAAACTAGGAATAGAATGTCTTGAAAAGAATATAATCCCCAACGAATATTTTATATTTGAAGAAACTGAAATTTGAAACTTTTATTTGCCATATTGTTTTTATTGAAATCCCAGTTCCTTTTAATATAATTGCAATGGCAACTAAAGTAAAATTAGTTAATTTTCCTGTAAATTGTGATTTATCATACATGCAATGTTTCTCGGTCAAATCTCAAACTTTTATTTAAAAGACTAGGGGGCACCGCCCCCCTGCTCTCTACGCTCACCAAACCCCCGCGTAATCACTTAGCAATTCCTATTTTCTAGCCAACCCCAGATTATTGTCTGTGCTTAAAAATAATGTAAATAGTTCAATTAAGCTCTATTCATAAGCTAATATTAGTTTTTGTTGCATTGAAATATCTCAATTTGTTGATTTCCTGCATGCAAGTAAACCCTATTGTATTTCAATGGGAGTCTATAAAAATTTGGCAAAATACTGGAAATAGCGCTAAGTTGGCATCACTTTTGGTGACAGAGAGACGGGTCTCCCCTTGGTAACCTCCCTATTAGCGTCATAAAGCTCTGACCATTCAGTTGCATTTCACGGTATCTACGCAGATTTTTATTGTTCCATTTCCAAAGCATTACTTTTTGCAAGGCATACTTAGATACTACTACCGGCAGACCGATTTGCGTTTAATGTATGAAGTTGCTCGCCAGAGGACTCTGATACGCTGCCCAAAACAGAAATTTGACTCTGACCGTAACTTCAACGACGAGAATCAATCAAACCACTCTGGGCAGGGTTCAGAGAATTCCAATGTGTTTACATTTTTTTTTTTTTTCCGTATAGATATGATTCAAAAGAGTTTAATAAAAATATTAACTCTAATCATCAGAAAAAAAAAATTATCATTTTAACAATTATCGGAATAATAAATGGTGCGACCGGAGAATACTTCCAAGGTTGCTACTTAATACCAAGTTAATACGAAATACCAAGGTTGCCACTTTGGCGCATTTATCGCCAGGTTGGGGAGAAGTAGAGTATTCTACGATTCACCCCAATAAATAAAAACATGCATAGTCTAAAAACATCAATGTCATAAATTTATTTGCTATCTTCACTGCTGAAACAATAAAACTAATGGAATTTCTTTTAAATATATTAAAGTACTCATAAAATTCCTTGTAATAATTAATAAACATAATTTATTAAGTAACAAATACACTTACATGATTTAATCAAAATTGATTGGATAACATAAAATATTGCAACGATATTTAAATCTGCGATCACTATTTCTTTCTATGATTAAAAATAAGGATATTTAATGTTTAAGGAAGATAGTCTTTTTTTTTTTTTTTTTTTTTACTATTATTATTATTATTTAGTTCGGACGATATCAAACAGAAACATTTTACGTGTAGCAATAAATTCGTCAAAAATAACTGCTTCAAGCCAGTTATGAGAACTGTAGTTTAATAAAAACCAAATATTAATTTTAAAACGTGTATATGAAACACAAACTATTTTTATGTAAATATGGACATTCAAAAAAGAATAACAGAATGAACCAAATGATCACGTAAACAATAAGTAATTTAGCTAATCTTAAAAGTATGTGAACACTAAAATACTACAAGCTGTGTAAAATATCCTTTTAAATCGAAGGAAATTGAAGAATATAAGTATTTAATTTATTATTCTGAAAATACGATCAATGATTCCTAAACTTCGACGATGAGAAACAAGCTGCTATCTGGGCAGGGTATAAATGTAAACAAAAAAGAGCACGTTGTGATGTTTTGGTTCAGAGTTTGAAGCTGAATCCAACTTCACTTTTTCGACGGTTTTCGGCAAAATGCGTGGGCCGTATATATCATAGTAGGCTATGCCTTTTGGTACTTTTCCGTTATACGGGCAGCATTGTCGCCAAGCGCAATAGTTGGTGCAAAATGAAAATCACGTGAATTGAAACATTTGAAAAATAAAAGAAAAACATTGTCGATAGTAAAGTGAGCATTTTAAAAATATAACATTTGAAAATTACAGAATTTTACGAACTATTTTATTAAATCACAAATATATAATTAAAATAAGTGAACAAATAACTGTTATACAATAAAGTAATAAAATAAAAAATCATATTAAACTGCTGCCATAAAATTACAAATCTCTTTGGCACAGATGTCATATTCGCCCCATATTGGCGCGATTTTTTTTCTGTTGCCAATTTGGCGAAAACATCAACAGCATAAACAACATAGGTACAGATGTCCTATACGCCCCATATTGGCGCAATTTTTTTCTGATGCCAATATCATATACGCAACGGGTATTTAACTGGCGCCAAAGT
The DNA here is from genome assembly GCA_963932465.1 of Maratus speciosus. NCBI lineage: Eukaryota > Metazoa > Arthropoda > Arachnida > Araneae > Salticidae > Maratus > Maratus speciosus. The sequence continues at coordinate 325,595,671 of OZ010792.1, read as the reverse complement.
GTCGTTATTTTGCTTGATATGGTAACCCGGATGTTGCTGTTTATGCTATTGATATTTTCGCCAAATTGGCATCGGAAAAAAATCGTGCCAATATGGGGCGTATATGACATCTGTGCCACAACATAATCCGGGTTACCACATCAAGCAAAATAACGTCACTTTGGTGCTAGTTAAGTACCCGTTGCGTATATGACATTGGCGTCAGAGAAAAATCACGCCAATATGGGGTGCCATATTGGCGCGATTTTTTTTCTGACACCAATGTCATATACGCAACGGGTACTTAATTGGCGCCAAAGTATTGTTATTTTGCTTGATGTGGTAACCCGGATTATGTTGTTTATGCTGTTGATGTTTTTGCCAAATTGGCAACCGAAAAAAAATCGTGCCAATATGGGGCGAATATGACATCTGTGCCGTTGCTTTTTCTTCTGGTAAAAAGACTTTCATACTTCTATAATTTTATTAGGTCCACTGATTTTTCTATTTGGTCGTGAACATAAAGCATTTGCACAAACTTCTCTAAAATAACTATTCCAGTCCACTGTTGTGTTGTGGTTCATATCAAGTTGCAGCTCACAAAGCTCAATCGATGTCAACTCTTGGCACCATAAATATATAAACCTCAAAGCATTAAGAAAAGACAACCGCGATCCTTCAAACCATGTTTTTTGTCGTATTCCTACGCTTTCTTCGCATGATCGTAAGCTACATCTCCATTTCGAATTTCCAGATCTCATCCATAATTTCATTTCATGATTGTTTGAACACAACCTTTTATTATGCAGAATTCAAAATTCCTGAAACAGTTTTATCGCAACTTTCTCATCATCTGGTAATTGACAAATAGTAAAATCCATCTCAGCGTCAGCAGTAAAAGTAAATTATAATTTTATATAAAAAAAGAAGCATTTTTATTTCGAATAATAGCAAATTAAAAAGCTTTCCAAAGTTGAGGTTAAATAATAATCATTCACGTAATTCACATTTCATAAATAACAAATCACAATGTTTCGCATGGTTTACAAGAAAAATCCTTTTCACGATGAGAGCTGAAATAATTGGCACATTAGCATACATTTTGGCATGCTGTCCATATAACGGAAAAGTACCCTTAATTTTGACGAAATACTGGAAATAGTGCCAAGTTGGCGACAGAGAGACATGTCCCCCATTGGTTACCTCCCTTATAGCATCATAAAGCTCTGACCAATCAGATGCATTTCACGGTATCTACGCAGATTTTTTTTTGGTCCATTTCCAAATCAAAACTTTTTTTTATATATAGAAGGACAAACTTTCCTCTGTTAGATATCTTTCTTAATTTAATACTAAAATTTTATTAAAAAAAGGTTGCTATGAAAACTTATTGTAATGAACTATTTTTGCAGTTGCACAAGTTTTGTTATGATAATTTTCAACTGTATATTGCATTGTGCTGGTTGGTGGAAAAAAAGTTGGCTGTTAAGATTTTTCGAAAATTCACCATCCCTGATTATTATTATAAAAATACAGAAAAGGACCAAGTTGTAAATTGTCGACATATTTTCTATGTAAAACAAGTCACCTGGATTTCTCCAGAGTTGTTAAAGCTTAAATAACTGTATCAATAATAAGTTGTAAATAAATAAAACTTTCTATTAAGAAGTATTGTAAGCTTTTATTTTCTATAATATTTTTAATGATAAAGGGAAAAACGTTCAACCTTTACCATGAAACTAATGAATAAATTAATATGTTTGTTGAAATTGTAAAACAAGTAGAAATTATGGGTTTAATAAAATATTGATTCTACTGCAAATATTTAAGAATCAAAGCAATGTTTTTATTTTAATTAAAAACAATGTTTTCAAGTTACACAGAATTGTCAGTTTCTCCTCAGTTTCTCAAAATAAATAATAAAACCATTAATATAATATAAAAAACAATAATAGACAAAATTTGAAAAATGATTTAATTTTTTTGATATTCTGTATTAGTTTTTGATTACTTCTCTGTTATAGGTGATGTGGCAAAATAGAGATAATGGCCTTTTCAAGAGAAGCAAATTTTTCACACACATTTTCTGGCAACCTATTCTCTGTTTCATACGCAAGCAATTTTTTCAATAGTTATATAATTAAGTTAACATACTGAAGCCATTTATCTGCTATCATATACAAACAGAAGTAATTTATCTAATGCATGCGCAAAAAAGGAATTTAAAAAATATATACATAGGCAAGCATAATAGTTTATCTGTTTTTATTTCCATAACTTTCTATATCAGTTGGCGGCAAATCAAAATTTCTTGCATCAAGCTTTTTTTAGAAAGGGCCAAGGAATATGTAACAAACAAGTACCAGTTTTTGTTTGCATTTTGTAACAAATGTTATCCACATAAATGCAACAAGTGCACAAAAAGAATGTATCTTTTATGAATAATGTTCTTTTACCCTACATGAAATTAAATCCAATAGCATATAAGTATACATATTATTGTGTGGAGGGTAAAAATACTCGTGATGTCTAAAACTGGGGATTTTAAATTGGCAAAGAACAATAGCATGTCAAATGTTGATGATGTACATGGCTGCACTTACGCTTTGGCATGCTGGGTAGTTGCCCAAGACTGCTAAATTTTCGTAATGCATGTACAAAAATTGATGTGCATTGCTTTCAAGCCAAATACATTGTCTTGTGTGTCTATTAATTATACATAAAACACTAAGCTAAAGTTTTTCCCAGTTTAAAAATAAGACATCTGCACATTCTAAAATGTTTACCATCACTGCCTTAGAAATAGAAAAGCTGAGCGTCAAGCACCATCTTCACTGTGGTGAATAGACCTTGGAATGGCTCTGAATCATATATTAAATCACTCTGTTCAAATTTTGACTTACCATTTCTTCTTTTTATTAATTGATTTACTATGAATTATTTATACAAATAAAATGTAAATATATAGATTCTTACATTTAAACAGAAAAACTTTTTTTTTTTTTTTTTTTGACATCCCAGAGGATGGTGTTACTGGCAAAGGACGCTAAAATCTTAAACACGATTTATAAGTACAGTGGGTAATCGGTTAACGAGCTGTCCGGTTTACAAACAGAACACTTTCATGAGAGATTTTTATGTTCAGATGACGAACAGCTCACAAAACAAAGCCAAAAAGAAACAATGCTGTGTTCCAAATTTGCCGAGCTGTATTTAATTGCATCTATTGTCGACTTAGATAACATTTTAAGAGTTGTATACATATGGTGAAATTAATTCATGGGCTATCGAGGGTTCAGGCCCTACATTTTAGATCTTCCAAATTAGAATGAACCATTTAGAAACATTATTTTTTATATTTTGTGTTCCTTTTTAAAGAAATATTTTTAATTGCCAATTAATTATTTTAATTTAAATTTAAATTTCACAAATTATTAATAGGCTCTTAGACTCTATGTGAGCTTTATCGGGCCCTGCAGTAAACACAATCTTTTAGAAAGCTAAGCAACTTTTGAAAGATCAAAGTAACAAATTGATATGATTTACTGCCATAGTCAATGAATGTAATCCTAAAAGTTCTTACAATGGGCATGTCATTTAATTTTTTTTTAAATATACCATGACATGGACAAAGCCTTTAAAATACGATCTGTCCATATTAAATAAGAATGTATATTAATGCTATTATGAAAGGAAAATCTATATTATTTAGCTTTTAGGAACAAATTAATTGAAATCCCATACAAATCTATGGTCGGTTAGCGAGCACTGGTTTGGAAGGGCTTAAGTTCGTTAACCGATCACCCACTGTATATATTCTTTCATAATTTCACAGTTTAGTTTTGTATTTAGTACTGTATATGCTCATGCATGTGTCAAAGAATTTTAGAAAAAAATTTGGGAATTGAAAAAGAGTGTTGACTTATACATAAGTGAAAAGAATATATGTAGTCAACCCTAATTAATTGAAAATTAATCTACAGAATTCAGAAACCTGATTTTTTGTTATTTACTTGTGAAGATGAAAATCAATCACTAAAACTTTTCAAAATATAGAACATTATTCATTTCTTTGAAATTTTACCACCTAATGTACTGAGAAAAGCCCTGCAGCTTATCAAAGGTGTTGTTTATATTTGTAAATATCATTTGAATAGCATTAAAAATATAATAATAATTAATTTAAATATTGCTAAATTGGATTGGCGATATTCTCAAATAGATTAACATCCACTACTTTTACATAATGATTATTATTTTTTTTTTAAATATAGAATAAATATAATAATATTCTAATTAGAAATGTACAATTTAAAAAAAAAATAGTTTACCCAATTTAATGAAAATGTGTTGTAAAACTATTTCTATCTGATCGTTCAAAGAATTTTTCAACTTTATACCAGAAATGTGGTTTGACTTATTTATACACAACTATTTAATTTTTTCCAAACTGTTGCCTAACAATTCATGAAGTTTAATTATACACAAGCATATACAGTAATAGTACTTGATGGATGAATAAAAACTGAGAGTAGAAAAAGAAGTAGTATCTATCTGATTTTTTGAGTTACTGTTTTCAGACTTCTGATAACAGAAAAGTGGATTGGTTAAATGACAGTTTTTTTCGTAAATGTTCATTGTAATTTATTTAATTTTTACACATAATTTAAAATGTCATAACTTTACTTTGTTTATGTTTTAACAAAAAATGATGGATCAAAATATTTTAGTGTTTATATTGTTTACTTTTTTCTCTGGAATTACAACTCTAAATTAACCTCTTCAGACCTGAGGTACACAAATGTAGACCTCTATTCTTTCCCACATAAATACTAAATTGTTCGATTTTTTGCATTTTTACTCTGTTTCTACATAGTTGAATTTTTTTTGCTTTGAAACAAAACCAATAAATGGCAGCACTGATGCTTATTTGCTCATAAAATAAATGTTATTTTCAACTGAGTTTGCAAAATGTCTTGAAGAAAGTAAGAATTTTTCATAATTATCTAACTTAAATGCTTTACAATAAAAATTTTTGAGGATTTTTAGATCATCCACTTGTTTAAAGCCCTTAAATTTGTAATTGTGTAGTAAATTTAGATTATTTATAGTTAAATTGATATTTTAAGAGGGTTATTAATTTTAGATCCATGTTTGTAAACCTAAATGACCAGTCCCCTAAAGTTTCAATTTCAGATAAAGTGCTCTTTCTGTCATCTATTATATCATTTTGTTTGTGCAAAAGAGTTAGAGAATTACTCTTTTGTTTCAAGAACGTGCCACCAGATGGCAGCATCAAACAATCCTCTTTGTTGTTTTACTGAAACAGAGACTCAGAACATCAGTTGGTTCATGACTATATAGCAGAGAGCAGAAAAATACTTTTAGATTAAAATCCACTAGTATTCCAATGGAATAATAATATATTAAAAACTGCAACAAACTAATGTTTAATACATGGTTCAAAGTATTTCTTTATATTTGTGTTTGTAAATATTTCTCAAGAATATACATCTGTTTTCATATTGTGAGTGTTAAAAGTATTGTGTGCAGCAAGTGCAGCATCTTATTCTACTGTAGTTTTCTTCTAATAAACATGTTTTTTGTTCATCTCAAGAAGAATATATTTCATCTGAATAATTCAGAAAACATAAAGGTAAAACTTTTACCTTTTTTATTATTTCCTATTGAGGAACTTCTTATCCATGCCTTCATATGGAATAACATTCCAACAAAAAGCAATGAATGTGTATTTGTAGTGTTAATTTAACTTCTGGTCTGAAGAGGTTAAATACATTTCATCACATAATTTTTACAGATACATATACAGAGCTGCCAGGTGTTCTGATTTTTTGTAAACCATTGGTTTTCTTTCCTGTAAAATTAAAACAGGTTCCCATTTGTATCGAAAAATCAGATCTTTTTATATTAATGACAAAGTTACTAAAATATTTAAGAGAAAATATTGAAAATCATTGCTCTTATTAATACAAAAACTTTCACACCTTTGCATATGGTGAAATACATAATAGAATCAAACACAATCTTTTCTGGTATTAATTTAAAAAAAAATACTTGTGTAATATCCTTTTTTTTCTGTATTTCAATCCATTTATTTTTATTTATTTTAGATAAATGGGACTGTGTTGCAACTTGTTTCTTTTTGGATACAGCAAATAATGTTGTAGATTATATTGAAACTACTTGGAATATCTTGAAACCTGGTGGATATTGGATAAATTTGGGACCACTTCTGTATCATCATGCAGATCTTCCTAATGAGAATTCAATTGAGCCAAGTTATGAAGAAATCCGTGATATTATTTCTAAGTTTGGCTTTATCATGCTTGTAAGTATATAATAATAACTATATATTGCAAGATAACACAGTTTATCAACAGAAAGTCAGTACTACAAGGAGGATGTACTTCAAGTTTATTATCAGATTTATACTTATATCACTAAGAGCGTACTTATTGTAATAGTAACATACATTTATATTGTTATATTGATGACATAATTTTAATTACTACTGATCAGTCTAACATTTCTCAATTTCCAGTAGATTATCCTACTAATTTAGAATTAACGGAAAATCTCTTATCCAACAATATAATTAACTTTTTAGATCTAAAAATTACACTAAACAAAAACAAAACAATAATTAATGTATTGTGACAAACGTAAAGAATTTAAATTCAAAGTTAATACATTTACTCATTTTAAATCTTGTCTTCATAATTCAGTATGTCGTAATATACTCCTCAATCATTTATATAGAATAAAGAGTTTATGTTTTCCTTATCTTAATAACAGCAACTTAAAAAAAATAATTTATGCATTAAATCAAGGTTTTCCTAAAAATTCATATATTCTTTAATGTACAATTAGTACATAAAGGATCCTATAACATAATTAACGCATTGCGTAAAAAAATATTTATTAAAAAAAAACAATAAAAGACTAGAAATGCAAAATAATACAGTCAAACCTGTCTATCTCGAAAACCTGTATATGTCGAAATTTTCAAATTTCCCTGCATTTTCATTCAAAAATCAACGTATTTTCCAAACTTATCTCAAATTATTTTTTCTCCAAACCTGCCAATCTCGAATTTTCGGAAGAAACACCACTTTTCAATTCGAGGTCCGATCTTTTTTATGATTAACAAACAATCCCACCGTAACATCAATAAACGTTTGTAACTCGCTAGTCCTCATTTCTGTGAAATTCCTAGGGGACATAAGCCACTCTCCGCACCGCAAGGAATGCTCAGGGATAGCGCGGGAATTATAAGATAGATTCTACGATGCAGGGAGTTGAGGGGGGGGGGGGGTAGGGGTTTGAGAAAAGAGGTGTGGGACCCTATTCTAATTTTTCTCCGAAAAGGTAACTCGTTCTTAGTTTTTGATCCTTTAGAAGATATTCAAGGAATCATGAAAATATCTTGGCGACTCGAATGATCAGAAGGTTAATTAAAAAAAAAAAAACTTTGCTAAATTTTACGATACATAGCCAAATATTTTGCGTGCGAGAATAATTCTGCGTGTTCTGGAGAGCTCAGATTTGGCTGCATAACACGTGACCGAAAGCCAGCGCTCCGAAGGAAACGAAGGGAAATAAGGCACGGTGCGAGGCTATTGGTCGAAATGAAAAACCTCTCCTTGTGCTGCGTGGAGAGAGAGAAAAAGCAGGCTACTACAATCATTTAACCAAATGAGTAACGAGTAAAAAATCGTTTCAACACATTTCACTAATTTAGAGCTACAAATGTCAGGTATAAAAAGAAAATTAAACGTTTTATCAATCGAAAATAGATGGAGATTGACTTTTTTGAAGGAAAATCCGTCTGTGATGAATGGGCGCTGTGAAATTTGGAATTCCACCCAGTACTCTTTCCACCATCATAAAAAATAAAGATTCTATCTAGAAGAACTTTGAAAACAGCGCTAAAACCATGAAAAAGAACCGTGCCTGCCCTTTTCCTGATGTGGACAAATGTGTTAAAAAATGGTTTGAGCAATACTGTGGAGAAGGAGTTCCTATCAGTGGGTTAATGCTTAAGAAAAAATCTGAAGATTTTACAAAAGAACTGGGACTTAGCGACTTCAAAGCAAGTAATGGCTGGCTTGAAAGCTTCAAAATGAGACATGGCATTGTATTCAGAAAACTTTGTGGAGAAAGCGCGTCTGTACCAACAAGTGTTATCATAGATTGGCTTAAAACACTTCCATCTTTGTTGCAAGGATATGATCCAACTGATATTTTTAATGCTGATGAAACTGGCCTTTTTTTCCAATGTTTGCCGAACAAAACAGCAATTTTTAAACGAGATGAATGCAAAGGAGGCAAGCAAAGTAAGGTAAGACTAACTGTACTTCTAGCTGCTAATCAAAATGGCAGTAAAAAACTTCCGCCAGCAATAGTAATGATTGGCTGTTCAGCAAAGCCAAGATGTTTTGCAAAAGTAAAATCACTTCCGATTCTCTATAAAGCAAACAGAAAATCTTGGATGACCAGCGAAATTTTTGGAGAGTGGTTAAAGAAAGTCGATAAATCGATGGGCTTGAAAAACAAAAAAATTCTGCTCTTCATCAATAACTGCAGCTCTCAAGAATCTTCCTTCAACAAAGAACGTTACGGTAAAATTTCTACTTCCGAATACAACTTCAAAACTTCAACCGTTAGATCAAGGGATTATTCGGAGTTTTAAAGTTGAATACAGAAAAGAACTCATTCGAAAACTCATCAATGCAATTGAAGAGGGTGAAAAACTTCCAAGCATAACTGTTTTGGATGCTATGAGGATGATAGACTATGCTTGGTGATGTGTCACAGAAAAAACTATAAAGAATTGTTTTAAAAAGGCTGGATTTGAGCAACCATGCACTGTCGGAGAACAACAGCTAGAAGGAAAAGAAGAAAAGCCGTCAGAGGAAATTGATGAAAACTCCAAGGAATGGAGGATTATCAGAGATGAACTAAATTTTGACAGTTCATTTAAAGATTTTGTAAACGTAGATGAATCACTGGTAACGAGCGGAACATTATTAACTGATTCTGAAATTTTAGAAAACGTTCGAGGGATTTCTGATGATGAAGAGGAAAATGATAATGAGGACAATATCAATATAGAAAGAGTTGTTACACCAAAAGAAGCAGAAAAAGCTGTTGAAACATTGAGAATTTTTCTTGAATCCCAGGGCAATATTGATCAGGATTGTTTCTCTGCTGTTGTAAAACTGCAAAAAATTGTCCAATCTAAAAAAGTTTTGCAACAAAAACTCCTAACGGATTACTTTTCGTAAGGTATGTAAATAAAACTTACTATTTTTAACCTTCAGTGTTTTGTATTTAGTGTAAAGAAATTTTCTTAGTCTGTTTATATAAAACCTGTATATCTCGAAACTTGTTTATCTCGAAATTTTTTTTGACTCCCGAGAGATTCGAGATAGACAGGTTTGACTGTAATAAAAAAATTATAATAGGATGGATGGGTAGATGTTAGAGTATGGAGGAGGGCGGCATTGTCTGTATAATATATGCAATGGTTAATAGGGGGGAAAAAAAGAAACAAAGAGGGTACTTGTTTATTAAATATGTAATGTGACTCTGGGTTATGTAAAGTGGAGCGAAAATTCGAAAAGAAATATTCAAATCTAATCGAAATAAATCCAATTCACACCCCCAGAATCACGTTATAGCTGGATGTATAGTGGCCAACATATGCGTTGTAACTAAATTAATTTAAAATTGATTAATTTTCAAATGGTAATAAAATGTTATTAATAATTAGAAATCTCTCAAATATATTGGCCTAATGATAAATAAATTAAATTTAAATAACTGGCCAATTTCTGTAATAAAATTTGTGAACCTGAAAATGAAAACAAAAGATTTACTCACCCCATGAAGCACTGTAAGTATGGAAACACGAAATAAAACAACATTGCCAAACTCATTATTTTATTTATATAAAAATATAAATTAATTGCACAGGATCCTTGCAGAAAACATAAATATTAATTAAAGATAAGAAACATCACTTGATAACTTTCACTTTGATCACTTTCCAAGATAAGAAACATCACTTGAACTGGCAGATGCTTTTTTGAAGCGAAGCATGAATTGAAAACGATTATACATAAAGAAAAGTAGAAATTATTTTCTTATTTAACTGGTAAACTATAAAAGCAATTACACTGAAATTTTACCAGAGGAATGAGAAAAAATATTAGAATTTAATAAACGTGATTTCAAATTAAAATAATTAAGAATAAAGATTTTAGATTTTTAATATTTAAAACTTAGGGAATTTTACTGTCAATTTGATAGATCAAATTTGAAGTTGTTTATTTTAATAAACAAAGTATAAAAATTGAAATATATGTAAATTTTAAATGGGAATGTTATGTACTGCTTTTATAACATAACAAAATACAATGCAATAATACATATTTTATTATGGATGTTGATTTGGCACACTTCAATTGCTAAATGTATAGTTCTATTTTTATTAATTTAAATTAAATATATATATATATATATATATATATATATTAATAATGTCAACGTTAAATTTTTATTTTATTTTTAGCCCATTGTGGCCAATATCATATTAATATCTCATACATTGTAAATTCTATTAAATTAGCATACAAAATATATGTATTAATTATAAGCTTTATTTTTTGTTCTGTCCTCTCCTCCATAATTATATATTTTGAATTTTATGCAAGCATGTGGACATATGAATTGTTACTTATTGTTTTCAAATGTTAAATTAAATTTAAGAAGCATCATAAATTATTATTATTATTATATTTTTATTTATTTACTTTTATTGTTGTTATATTTATTTAAGTGGTTATGCATTGCTGTGACAGAGATTTAAATATGTTATGCTTATGGGATTCATACTCATCAGGGGATTATGATATTCAGGGGATAAATTTTGGGTTGTAAAAATCAGAGGAATCTCAGGGAATAATGCAAAAAATTCCCCAAACCTGGGAAAACCTGGCAAAATGACTGGCTACTCTAGGAAATGGGGATCAATTGCTGCTGTTCATGTGCTTTATGATATCACATCTGTCGACATCCATTCAGTCACTCGACACACGTTCTAACATCGTGATGTTTGACAACAGTTCAAGAGGAACTTAACTAAAATAAAGTACATTTTTAAATTGATATTGCACTTGTAGCCTTCATATTATTCATAATGCTTTTCAAAGAGGTAATAAAATCTTTAAGTGGAAATTAAATTCTTGCAGCAAGCTACCAAGTTTTTAAGGACAGCCCCACAAGGCATAGACTTTATCTCTGTTTTACACAAATTAATGTTTTTCCTTTAAAGTTCTGTTCATGTTGTTTATATAGGTGATGTATAAACTTTATTTTTGAGATTACCTTGTTTTTATTTTATTTTGAGGAGGTGGGAATGTCATGATACTGGTTTAAAAAATGTCGTTAATTGTTGATATGAAAAAATTGTACATCTCGAAAAATACATCAACGAATTTTTTCTTGGAAAATGAGCATGAACCCTATAATGTTCTACATTTATTTATATAAAAATTAATTAATGAATTATCCACATCATCATTTTACTTATTTAATTTTATATTTTGGTATGTATATACATGCATATTTTTATTTCATCAATTATATTAACTTAATACAATCACTGTTTTATGCTTAATGAACTATTAGTTATTACTAATATTTATTAATTCATTTACTTATTTATTCTTATATATTATTATGTAGAATTTTTTTTTAATTATCATTTATAATATCTGTCCATATCTGGACAGTTTCTGATTTAAAGCTTAATCCAATATTAGTAATTAATAATTATTAATCTATATATTTTAATCATTTATTAGTTTTTCTTCCAAAGATTGAATAGATAATAATCTGATAATAAATTCTTGTTTAATCATTTTAAATGTTTCATTTAATGACAGATGCCAACACTGTATTGATTCATTGCTTAATAAATTGGAATTCATGTTTTAAAAGTTACTAAAAATGGTAGCACTGTATCTTCTTCAACAGAAATATAATTTTTTTTTTAATACCTGCTACTCTACATTTTTACTCTTTGGTTCTACTCATCTTTATTTAAAAAATGTTGGCAACATGTCCAAATCATTTCTTATCCCCCTTTTTTTTTTATACCAGTGTGGATCCTCAAATGGTAATAAGCTGGGTTTTTTCTTTTTAATCCATTTCAATCCAATTTTTTTTATATCTTAAGTTATTTCTGGTTTCATATTTTCTGGATTTAATATGTACGGTAGCACTTTTTTTTTATTCTTTAGTTTTTTATGGCTAATGTAAAGATGAAACCGTACATGTTATTTGTGGTGATAAAGGTAATTAGGGCCTGAAGATTCTACCTTGGTTCCACAAATATTTCCATTTTTTTTTTTTTTCATTGTTTGCTGTATTTTCAATTCAATGTTTCTCTTGTTATAAGAATATGTTTAAAGAATTTTGTAATGGTTTATACATCATTTTTAGTTTGAATAAATTCCTTTATTATTTATACATTCACATTAGTTGTTGAGAATTTGTGTTGGTTTATAATGGTTTTATATATACATATATATATATATATACAGTAGTGCTCAAAAGTATTTTGGCAACCTTATATTCTCTCTTATTTTATTTAATATAAAAATGTAAAAGAAAATATATTCCCTATAATTGAGAACACTATGACTGCAGTTATTCAAATGTATCAAGTTTCAACTTATTTGTTTACATTCGGCGCCACCGAAGAAATATGACTCCTCCTTAGCTCAAAAGTATTTTGACAATTAGTTTGCATTTAATTGTTGAAGGTGTCAGTGATGCAATTAATGATTGACACCGGAATTTTGGTTTAAAAAAATTTGGTTTATTGTGTGTGTGAAATATAGCCTTTTCTTTTTTACAAATAAATTTGTTTTCGAATTCCGGTGTCAGTCATTAAATTCAGCACTTTAGCAATGGAATTGCTTTGCCCCTGAAAGGGTTGTGCCTTTTTACAAATGCAACTCTAGCCTTCCTATTCTTAGTAGATAACAAACGTGTTTTTGCTGGTCTTCTGCCATGTAAACCATAGAGGTTTAGGCGTCGTTCGACTGAAGAAACGTGTATGTCTATGCCATAATTTTCTTTCAATTCATTTTTTATCATTACAGTGGACTTACGACAATAACTTGTAGATATCATCATGGAAGACGGTAGTATTCCGAGTGACGCAGCCTTAAGCCTAAAATCGTATCGTATCGTAGAATTCGTAGATGGCGGAACTCATATATACAGCTAACTCGACATCAAAGAAAATGCGAAAAGCCGCCTGTAAATAACTCGGCGAATATAGGTTCTATTGTTCTGATTTTTTCAAAACTGTCTCATATCTGCAGTCTAATCCTATTCTGAATTTTTTACAATTCTACGTGCAGTATATTTTCAGATCTGTAAATCCATTTTGAAAGCAATTTCGATGGTGTAAGTTTGTCTTTTTTTTTTCTCCGAAACGGTCTAGATTTTTTTAAAAACATTAATATATAAAATGAATCTGTTTTTGATTAAGTGGATAAGACTAACCTAGTATCTAGGAAAACTCTTAATTTTTATATAATCCGCATGAAAAATTGGACTTCTTAGGATCGCGGATTACATGTTATTCTATGGGCTAGCAGACAGAACGTTGCACATCGGTTTTGCGCGGTTTAGGTCACAGTTAAAAATCTGAATATTCCCAATAAATCTTTTTTTAAACTACAAAAACAGTTTATTATGTGCTTTTAAATACTTAGACTGATTTTTTTAAATGGAGCAGTATTTTGTAATTATATGTATTTTATTTCATTGTTATTCATAGCAAGTAAACATTTTTTTAAGGAGAAAATATTTCACATTTAAAAAAAAATTCTCGTATCGAAATTCGATATTTATCGAAAATTCTCGTATCGAAATGAAAATTCATCGCGTTCGCCATAAGACTTCGCCATGTATCACTACGCGATACGCGAAGTTGACTGAAGAAATAAGAACTATCAAAGATCTTGAAATGGTATTCCAAGGGGAGAAAGTGAGTACAATTTCTAATTATCCAGACAACATTCTTTGCAACCGATCCTTTCTAATTAGTATAATGTTCTGAATTGTTTTTATTTTCAACAATACTTATAACTGTTTTCCTTACAAAATAACGTTCATGTGTGGCATAGGTATTTCTTGTGATATGTGAGTGTAATAATGATAGATTACTAATTTAATTTTGTGTTTTGAGTTTTCTTTTAAAGAAATTAAACAAAATCTTTCATTTTTAAAGAACGCACAATTTAAATAAAAGGTTTGACGAAATCAAAATTGAGATTTCCAATCCCGTTTATAAAATGATTCATTTGCGAATCGTTTCTAATAACATTATAAACGAAAAGTAACTTAAAATGACATCTTTTTCGAAATATGGGTATCTTTTGTTTATTTTTTTTTATATAACTCTTTTCAGCTTCAAAAATTAAAGCATCGTAGTATTTTATTTTTATAAAATTAAACCTAAAGGGGAAAAAAAATTTCTTATTGTCGTTTATCTCTGTAACAAAATAAAAACAGAAGAAAATAAAAACTAAAAAAACCCTGAAGCATTTCTTTTAGGCTAATTGATTACAGCCATGGGTGCTGCAAGACTTTCAGTCTCAGGACTGATTTCAGTCTTGGACATATTTTTGACTGATAGAAAATTCTACTTTATATAGTACTTAAATTATCACGATTAGCTCAAAATGAACCATTTTATCCTGACTGATTGTTTTGAGCTCCTAAAAGTAAAAATTTTCATCATGATACTTTTCCTTATTTAGTAATTAAAGTTTATAGATAAATAAGATAAAACAGCTTTTTTGCAAAAGTAAGATACTTGTTTTTATTTAATTTTAAAGTTAATATGCTTAAAAGAAAGCTTTAAATAATTTACTTTTAAAAAATATAAAAGTAGCCAGCTCCCTTATATGGTATTTGTGGTAATGAAGTATTATTGTAAATAAGAACAATTCAGGACATGTTACTATTTAGAAAAGATTAGTTTCACAAAATTTCATTAGCAGCTGCATTGTAGCTGTCATGATAATTAGACTTTGTATAAACTAATAAAATGATTACCCAGTAACCATTTCAATTAATATATTAATCTGACTCGCATCTTAAATTAAATATTAAGTTTTTATTCTGCTTTCATTAAACCATTCACTATTCTTTAACATTCCGCATATTCCGACTACAAAAACTCTTTTTATCAATTCAGCCTGTACACTGGAGGGTTGCCGTGCCACTTACAGAGTAGCGCGTTTATCGCCTAGTTGTGCAATAGCATTTGAAAGATCACCACAGTACAGTGGCTAGAATAGATAGTGTGCCGTTCCTTGGTTACCATTACCATAACGCTTTTTTTTTTGGTCGTGAAAAGAGGACGCCGCAAGGTGGCGCGCATGTTATCACCGACTGGGGATTTTGAAAGCATTTAGCGCCGTGACAGTGAAGCATATTGTAAACAAACGCGAGTTTTTCTCATAAAGTTTTAATTATGTATGTTTAAGAAACAAAATATGGGTGAAAAACTAACAAAAAATATAAGCAAAGGTATTGTTTTGCGCCTGGTTGTCGTAATTTGTTTTTTAATTTTTAGAATACAGTCAACATTGCAAGTTGTTTTTTTCGGATGGCCACTTTGAGGCTTATTTTCGAGGTATTTCTGTTTATTAAAAACTTTATTCCATGTAATAACAAGTTGCCGAGACCCGTTAAAAGAACGAGCTAATGCTGCTTGCAGTCTACCTTTCTTAAGTGCATTTACAGCGGCTTTTCTAGAATCACTTCAATATTTTTACTTTCGGCATTTAAAAATAATCACAATAAGTCGATATAAACACTAATCGAAACTATAGCGCCACTGACACCTTCAACAATTAAATGCAAACTAATTGTCAAAATACTTTTGAGCTAAGGAGGAGTCATATTTCTTCGGTGGCGCCGAATGTAAACAAACAAGTTAAAACTTGATACATATGAATAACTGCAGTCATAGTGTTCTCAATTATAGGGAATATATTTTATTTTACAGTTTTATATTAAATAAAATAAGAGAGAATATAAGGTTGTCAAAATACTTTTGAGTGCTACTGTACCGTATATACTCGCGTATAAGTCGAGTGATTTCTGACAATTTTCGGTAAGCAAATTTAGGAGGTCGACTTATACATGAGTCAGTTAAACAAGAAAAACTAAAAACTTCGAATACTGCAAAATTATGGCTTTTTATATGTATGAATAAAAAAATAATACATAAAAAATACAAATAACAATAATTTATCGTTAAAAAAAAATTTCCATGATTTGTTTTTGTTTACTTACTACCTTTTCGCATTGGCAAGTGAAATCTTTGATTTGATTTTGTGCAAAATTGAAGTAAAAAGTTAGGGAGTTGACTTATATGCGGGTTTTTGATTTTTTTTTTCCAGAATTTGCATTCGAAAGTTAGGGGGTCGACTTATACGCGAGTATATATGGTATATATATTTGAAACTATTATGAAGGGTTCTTCATTTATCAAGAGAGATTAATGTATACATGTGTAAACTATTGTTCTTAATCTTTGCCGAAAAGTCACTTGAGTTGAAGAAAAGCACATGATCGTGGATATCAAAATTTGTAAGGTTCTGGGCGTCAAAAACTTTACCTTTGACTGATGAGACTTCTAGAGAAATAAAGACAAGGAAGATTACTGTGATATTTGAAAAATATACTTTATTTCCAGTAGATGAAACGTCAATCTGGGAGAAGTCGTGCTGCCCGATCTGTCCATTAGCTAAGTCCATATGGTATAACAGGAAAATGTGAATGCTTTCATAATTTTAGTGGAGTTAAGTTCAACAAAACCAAAGTATCATGATTTATTAATGGGTGATATTAGTGATATTATTTATATTATTATATTATAGTGATTAAGTGATATTACTTTAAAAAGAAAAAAATGAGGTGAGTTCTTATACAAAACGGTATCTTACCATAACCACCAGCAGAACCTTATGGTTCACATAACCAAACTAAGATTGCTGCCTCAAGCAATAGTCACCTACATCTCCAACGAATTCACACTGAAACCTGACTGACTGACTGAATGACCATGCAAGCGACCATAAAACATTTCAAACTTGCTGCAGGAGAGAAACACACACAAAAAAAACAAGGCAAAATTAAAAAGTGTGCTCGCCAAGTGGCTGCGCTCCAAAGAAATTGCAGGCACATCCAAGCTCTCTTCGGCAAATCGCAAAATACATGAGGAAAAATATGATAAATGGTCAAAAATGGGCAAATCGCCAAAAGTGGAAAGAGGTGGATTTAACATACACTTTGATAAAAAGCTGAAATAAGACATAATATTAAATGCGATACGATTTATGATCGTGATATAAAATGGATGAAAACTAAAAGAAAGATTATTGAATAGATTAAATGTAATATGCTAAAAATAAAGATTAAATAATGAATACTGAATAATTCAGCTAGTCAAATATTCCTATGTTTTAGGGTTTAAATGTATTAACACTTTAAAATTAAAGTTCATTTTTATATTATATTTAATGCAAATACTTCCATTTCGTTGAACAAGACCTTTTCACAAGGAAATTTTATACTGAAAAATACCTATTAATTGAATTATTATTTAAGAAGAGGATAGTCTTAAAATTTTTTTAATTATAAAACTTTAAACTTCATGGCTTCTGTGAATTAAAATACATGTAAAATTTTCTTATATTCTAAAACAAATGTTTTAAAATTGAAGAGATATTTTGAAGGAATTAGAAGGAAAATTTTACAGTCATATGGTGTTTATATGTGAGAAAGAGACTACAGTTAAGAAAAAAAAAAAAATTCAAATGGTAGCAACTCAGCAAGAATAAATGCCCTACTGCTTGTGATTTAGCAAGGAAGTTTTTTAATGCACCGAATAGCAGTGTTTGGAGTGAACAGCTGCTTTCAGAGGTTGGAAACATACAACATATTTCTAAACTTTTGAAACAAACTTTCAGGGGAGATAATGCAGTTGAGACAATCGTTTTTTCACAGAAAACCAGCATCACAATCCTCTTATTACATCAAAAATATAGGGTGTCTCACTGCAAGCTGAACCCAAATTTTTATTCACAACTTTAACAGTAATTAAGATACTTTAAGAATATTTTTATCATATTAACTTTGCTTTATGAAATATGATATCATTGGAAATAACTGAATTTTGGTCAGTGACACAATGTATGTACTACCAGCTGCATTCTGAGTGATAGAATGTCTAGCTTGTTTTGTTTAGATCTCAATGGTGGCAATTTACAGCACTTTTCATTGTGGCATCATTTTTCATAGAAAAGATAATAAGTCTTTTGAAAATATTGTTACATTATCGTCATTATTGTTAAAATAAAAGTTGAAATCAAAATCCAAGTTCAACTTGGAGTGAGATACACTATATTTTTGATGGAATAAGTGGATTGCTATACTGCCTCTCTTTACAAAAACTTTATCTTGATGCCAATTATCACCACTGAAAATGTATTTCAGTTTGTTTAGATTTTGCACGCCATTATTTGTGAAAAAGCAAGACACTGATTATTACCAGGCAATATTCAGAACCATGATTTTATACATAATTAATTTTCGTAAGTATCACTTTTCAAACAGCAAATAAATAATGTAAAAGCAATCTCTTTTATTTAAGTATAATTCTATTTCTCAGTTATTCTGAATATCTTTATTTATTGAAAGTTGTAAGCTATGTAAGGATTTAAAAGATATTTTAAATATCCGTTGTGGCCAATCCAAATATTTGGCAGGCTGAAGAGTCTAATGTTCAATAGGCTGAATAGTTTGATATTCAGCCTTACCAATTATTCAACAGATCGAATAGTGTGATGCTCAGCCTAACCAAATATTCGGTAGTATGGCCGAGTATACCAAATGTTTGGTACATCCCAATAGCTTTGCAAAAGTGTGATTTTACCAGGTAATATAGCTTAACAGGCACATTTAAAAACCTACCATGTATATTTACTATTTGTTACGAAGGAAATAATCTTATATAGAGTGTCTAATTTTACTACCTTCAGTTTTTCTCACCATATTTTCATTGCAAAGTAATTCTGGTACTGTTTCAAACTTGTGAATAGTGTCTTCATTATATTAGATCATCTTATGCATCATTATGGCATTAAGTGTGAAATATTGATTTTATGCAATTTGTAGATCAAAATCCATTCTCATATAAAGCTGTATTAAATGGTATTACAAATAATTAACTGTATCAATCTGATGATATTCTGGAAGCATTCTGCATTTCCTTTAGAATTTGTTCTACAAAATTCTTGTAAAGAAATTCATTTGACTAAACATGCTATAAAGTTTATTCATGCATATTTTAAACTTTGCCATATTTCACTCCCTCCTCTCTCTTACCTGAAATTCTCATTTGATAGGAAAAGAAAGGTTGGTAAATTTTCTTTCTGCCTTCACATTAACTTGTTGATAGTTTGTCAATAAGTAGGTATCACCGCAAAGGCTCATATAGGTATAATTTTTCTAGCTATACTTAGATTTATACTCGTCATTTGGAAAATAGCGAGCGTCATTTGCTTAGCCTGCAATAAACACTAACCTTTCAAACTTATGTAGCATTAAAACATTTTATTTTTTTCAGTTTTACATTTAATTCTTAAATGTAACTATGTTCCCTTCAACTATTTTTGGTTTTTAAAAAAATCTCATCAGTAATGACTGAAGTTTGAAAGAACAATCTTTATTTACTCAGATAGCCAACAAGACAGGATTAATAAGTACAAGTAACTGATATAACATATGAAAAGTACATAAATATTAAGTTAAGTCTTGAAATTATTGGTCAAACAAATTCATCAAAATTTGTTCTGATATTTCAGAGACAAAAACTACTAATATAATTCAAAAAAGCAGTGAAATAGTTGTTTTTATGAATTCAGAATGACATAAGCTCACTTCAATATGAATTTGTGTGATCTTATGTGATTTTGAGTTACCTTTTATTTGTCATTTTGCTGAACCCCGGTCTTTTGCATACCAGTATTAGGACCTATAAAATTAACTTTGAAATGTTCAAATCAATTTTGTACATCTTTAAAGAATTTTTTTAAGAAATGTTAAATTGTCTTCTATATGCTGTTATGAGAGTAGCGACACTTCTACCAATTACTCTTACAATAATTGGCAGAAAAGTACACAAGTATCTTCTTAAATAATTAAAAGAACTTTACTTGTAGGTAACTGAAGTTTTAATGTCATTAAAGAAATAATTTTTCATATGTAACATTAATTATATTTTTATTTTACAGAGAGAAGAAGTGAATTTATCTACTCCATATTCTCAAAATCCACGTTCAATGATGTCTTATGAATATAAAAGTGTCTTTTTTGTTTGCCAAAAACCAAATTTAAGTAATAGTTCTAAAATTGGAAAAACTGTTGTAAATGACGAAGTTTCTTAAACTTAAAGTAGAATTATTCTTTTGTCTTATGTATCTATTATTTTGTTATAAAAAATATTTTTTTACTTTCTTTTGTACTTATTATTTTGAGTCCCTTTTAGTTTCAATTGAAAAAGAGGTAGAGAGTGAGAAGTATGTGTATATGTCATGTGTGCACATTATCAATGCTGAATTACATCTGAATCTATATACATATGAAGACATGAGTTTCAAAACTTGTCTTATCCAGAAAATCAAATTTTGGAAAATCGCGAAAAACCTCTGTCTGCAACCATTGGTTTTCATTGTAAAACAAGATTTTATAATGCCATAAATAAACTGTAAAACTAGTTTTTTGTAAAACTAGCAGATTGTAGTGTTTTTTCTATGCAGGTTCACCAATAGAAAAGTCGACAGAGAAAACTAGAGGATTTTAAATTTTGGATAAGGTGAGTTTTGAAACTCACGTCGTCATATGTATTCTAAAACATCAAGATAATTTCTGGATAAAAATAAAGGTATATTGTATACATATAGTAAATCACTAAGTGCATAGTTGTTTTTATTATGAGATCTTTCATTGCGATATGGTACAATGTAGATTTTCTGACTTCCACAACCTTTCAGCTTTCTTTTTATAAATGAATCATGTTCTCATTTTCACCCAAAAAATCTGATCATCTGGCATTCTGTAAAAAATACTGGAAAGTTTGAGAGCAGTTTTTGAAAATAACGCTCATTATTAAAAAAATATATAAATGGGAGATTGGATGTTCTGGTATAATATTTTAAGATCACCCTTTGTAAAAATTCAATTTTTTCTTTTTTAACCCCTTCGCGAGGAGAGCCTTTTACGAAATTTTTAATCTTTTGTCACTGTTTTTTAAAAACAGAAATTTGTGTCTTCTTGAATCGAGATAATGCGCTGATTAAATAAGGCAAATTTTACAGTAAAATTTTACTGGTGAGGAAAAACAAGAATTCTGAACGCTTCACACAGCACGTATACATGTCACTCGCCCCCAAGAGGTTAACACTTTCCAACATAGTTGAAAATTGTTTCTGACTCCAGTTGTCTGTCTGCCGTCTGCTCTCTCTTAAATAGACTCGGATAGCCATGTACAATTTATATATTTTATTGAGGTTTACTATAGCATGTCTGCTATTGAAAGTGAAGTGTGTAGCATTTATAGTACATTTACACGGACACTCAAAAGAATTATGTTACATTGTGCTCTATGGAGAAAAATCATTTGCAGTGTATTTTAGTGATGTTAAACTATTTCAAACATAAGGAAATCGATATAATTTCCTGAGGTGCACTAAAAATACTTTCTATAGAATATGGAGTGCAAAGTATTTATCATTCATTTACAGTAGGGATGCACAACCTGTGGCCCGCCATGGGTTAACTTGTGGCCCGCGATCACAATTTATGTAATTTCTTCTCTTTTTTTGACACAATTTCGTCAATTTATAACTGAAAAAATTGCAATTTTTTGTCCATATATCGCAGGAAAAAATCGCAAATTTCGTTGATCGAGTTCGGAAAAATCACGAAATTTATCATGAGTAGCAGAAAAATCTCAAATTTCGTTAATCAACTGGGGAAAATCTCGAGTTTTGTCAGTTTATCGCGAAAAAAAATCGCGAATTTCGACAATTTGCCGCTGAAAAAATTGCAAATTTCGTCAGAGTCAGTTAAAAATCGTGAATTTAGTTGATCGAACGCGTTAAAAATCGCGAATTTTGTCGATTATGTAATCCTTGATCGGTTGCTGAAAAATTGCGAGTTTTATTGGTTGATCGTGAGAAAAAAACGGAATTTTGTCAATTTGCTGCGGGAGAAATTACAAAATTAGTCAGAGTCAGTTAAGAATCGCAAATTTCGTTTATCGGGTGCGGAAAAGTTTCGAATTTTGTTGATCGCGAGAGGAAAAATCGCGAATTTTGTCGACTCGGCGCGGAAAAGTCTCAAATTTCTTTAATCGGGCATAGAAAAATCGCGAATTTTGTCGATGAGGTACGGAAAAATTGCAAATTTTGTTGACCGGCTGAAGAAAAAAACGTGAATTTCATCAGTTTATCGCGAGAAAAAATGTCGAATGTCATCAATTTGTCGCGTAAAAATTACAAAGTTCTTCAAAGTCAGTTAAAAATCGCGAATGTCGTTGATCGGACACGGAAAAATCGCGAATTTTGTCGAGGAGCTGCGTAAAATTTGCAAGCTTTCTTAATCGGCTATGGAAAAATCGCGAGTTTCGCTTAGCTTATTGCGGGAAAAAATCGCAAATTTCGTCAATTCGCCGCGGAAAAAACTACAAATTTCATTAGAGTCAGTTAACAATCATGAATTTTACTAATCGGGCACAGTAAAATCTCGAATTTTGTCGATGAGGTACAAAAATTGCAAATTTCGTTGATCGACTGGGGGACAAACGCGATTTTGTCAATCTGTAGCGGAAAAAAAATCACGAATTTTGACAATTGATAGAAAAAATTACAAATTTTGTCAATTGGTCGCAAAAATATTGCGAAATTTGTCAATCGCTCGTGAAAAAAAAATCGTGAATTTTCCCAAAAATTCGCGAATTTCGTGAATAGCTCATGGAAAAAATTACAAAATTTGTGTGTCGGTCCCAAAAAATATCATGAAATAGAAATCCATTGGTCGCAGGGAAAAATCGCAAATTTCATCGATTGTGCGCGGAAAAGAAATCGCGATTTTCGCCAATTTGTTGCGTGAAAAAATCGCAAATTACATCAATGTATATAAGGGAAAAATCCCTCGTCAATTGATCATTGGGAAAAAATGCAAATATTGTCAATCTGTCACGTAAAATATCGCAAAATTCGCTAATCACTCATGGAAAAAAAATCGCGAATTTTGTCAATCGTTCATGGAAAAAACTTGCAAATTTTGAAGATCGATCGCAGAACAAAAAAGTCGCGAAATAATTCGATCGGGTGCGGAAAAAATCGCAATTTTCGTCAATCCGTTGTGGGAAAAAAATCTGAAAGTTTGAAAATTTATCGCTGAAAAAAAATCGCGAATTGCGTCAATTTATCGCAGGTATTGCAAATTGGTTGTTTGAAAAGATTGCAAATTTTGCCAATCGGCAATGGAAAATTACCGCGAAATCTGTCAATCGGTCGGTGATAAAAAATCGCGAATTTTGTCAATCAGTCGCACTTGATTGACAAAAGAAAAAAAAAACGAGTTTTGTTAATAGCCCGCAGAAAATAATAGCATAATTAGTCCATCATGCCTTGTTATTTCAAAATTAAGTTTCCTTTTATTTTAAATTAAATTATTCTTCAATATTTTTTATATATATAATTTTCAATAACGTACAATTATTTAGAAATTTTGTGTAATTTTTTTTTCTTCAAGTTACTATTTGTCAAGAAGCGTTAGTCTTCATAAAGTGTTGAATGGTTATTCATACAGATACGAAGAAGCCCTTCATACAATTATTTATTTCCGTTTGTTTATTTTTATTATAGACAAAAAATAATTATTCATCAAAAGTAAAGACTTATTACCCCCCCCCCCCCTACCTCCCCGATATAGAATTTTCTCTGTGTTACTGATGTGGCCCTTCTCTTAAAAAGGTTGTGCACCCCCTAATTTACAGGGTCACACAAAATAATGATTTGCAGTAGATTTTTAATAATGTTACACTATTTCAAACATAAATGTATGTACATTAATGAGGCACACTATAAGATGCTCACTTTAGCATATGGTGTGCATAGCATTTATCGTTGATTTATAGGGACAACACTAAATAATTTTATTACAATACTGTTTATGAGCAGTGATTGCTGGAAGTCAGTTTTCAGTTGTGATGTTTGTTTTTAAGTTTAACTAACTTATTGCTTATTATGTTGTGTCTATAAATTTTATAAATCGTATAGAAGTCTGCTCAAGATAATTCATAAGCATTATTGTCTATGGACATGAATTGCATAAATGAATTGTGCTATAATTTTCCCAGCTGAACTATATTTAGTATACTAAGAGATGTTTGTAGAACATAAGCAAACTTACATACAGGACTACACAAAAAACCAGATACACTGCTATAGTGTTATTCATTTATCGGAATTAAATTTTAACTTAATATGTGGTATGTATAAAAATCTGTTCAGAATATACAGGGCTATACTAAAGAATTCCAGTACATTTTCGTCTTTTGGCAGAAATTGCTGAAGTTGAATTAAAAAAAAAAAAAAAATTGTGTATTTTCTAAGTGAACTGCATTCTGTGTAGTATATATACAAATCTATAGATCGTATACTGGGCTGCACAAAAGAATTCAAGTACCTTTCTGACTATGGGTGGCAGTTACTGAATTTCAGCTTAGGACAGTGTTGTAGACAGAGTATGGCCAATCTAAGCTACTCAAGATTCTAAAAATGAAAATCATAGAATGTGCAATTTAGAAGTTATTTCATGTGAAATTATTAGGATGAGCAAAGCAAATCCTCTACTAGGCTACACAAATTACATTTTGTCGTACACTTTACAAAAAAACTATTCAGTATTTTAACTTGAAATTAAACACAAAAATAAATTATGACCAGTAGATTTGCACAATATTATTTTTTTTACAGAATAACCTCAAAAAATTTATTATTTTAATTAATTTATTTTACATGCTTTTCCATTACGGACGCATTTTTGTAAATAAAAAATGAAACACGTATATTTTCAGAAGAAAAAATAAATCATGTAGTCATTGTAGATGGAAACATGATTAATTAAATAGTTTCACGTTTTTTTTTTAATGAAATTTTTAAAATACTATTTTTATGAAAATTATAGCATATTTTTAATGAATTAAAATTTGTGAAAATTCAGTTATTTACATTCAATAATAAAAGTATTTTTCATTGTTAGGAATTCAAATACACAATTTATTCTTATTATGTGAAAACATTTACGCAGATGATACTTAAGCATTTTAAAAGAATTATATTATGATTTTTTTTTTCTTATTTTTTTTTAAGTAGGAACAAAAGAATTGTAAACAAATAAGATTAATTATTAAATTCGTTATATCATAAACTAGCTGTTTAACCCGTTCTATGCACTGGAGTTCATGAATTTAATTCTAAATCCATAATTAACAATAACTATTCGATTTAGTCAAATATATTTTACTACTACTGTGCCTTTTTTTTAATGAAATTAAATTTATCGTGTTATTAAGGCAGCAGACGATAAAAACGATATCTTTGGAATAAGGGAATAAAAAATTTTGTTGATGTTTGTGATAAAATGTGTTTCTTTATTTTTAAAAAATTGCAATAATTAAGCACAATTAAATAATCTGTAATTATTTGCATGTAAGGTAAAAGAGTTATCGTAATACCCGCTAAAGCTTCTTATTATTGCAGCATGGCATTCATAATATCCAATGCGTCTTGCAATAGAAAGGTAGTTGTTGTGGTAAGAATTTTATTGTGAATTTTTAATTGTTGGCAGCTGCTATAGTATAAATGTTTAAATTTGATAGAAAATTTCTGAAAATTTGGTGGTTTTTTATTAATCAAAATTAAAATATAAATTATTTCGATTCCGGATTGCTTTAGTTGCCTCGGCCGTGTTTTAATACACATGTACATAACATTTCACAATTCTGGCTTCCAAACTGTGGATTTGTGTAGCATTACAGACAGACAGACAGATAAAATTTCATTTTTATATGTTTGATAAAAAATTCTGAGGCAATTCTTAGTTATTTGGCTCAATTTACATTTCTAAAATTAAAATGCGCCAAAACATAAAATAACGTTTTTACTTAATAAAGATGTAAAAATAATGTAAAAAAATTTTGTTAGTTTCAAATATTTATCTTATTACTAGGGGGCTCTACCCACTGCAGTGCTACGTTTGCCAACCCCCGTTCAGACCTCACAGAATCTATTAAAGAAGTTTGATTAAAGAAGATCAGTTAAACATTTGAAAAGAAGCTAAAATAAAGTGAATTAAATATACAAAGTCTTTGCCTCCCGATATTTTTTAACGATTCTAATATGATTGACATAGTACAATTTACTACAGTTACTACAATTTACTGCTTTAGCCCCTTCAAGGGCGGTGGTTGATTTTTGGACCACTTAATTTTAATTCTTAAATGCCACATTGGCACCAGAATGTAGGAATGAAAATTTTCATTTTATTAAATAAGTGAACAAAAGCATTTTCGTATTTGAAATAAATTTGTTTGTAAATTCTGGTGCCATTCACTGATTTCAACATTTTATGAACAGTAGGGCTGGATTATTTATCAATATATCATTAAATATTGATATATTTTAATTATCGCAATAACAGTATCGGAGTTATGACTCTAAGAATATATCTGAATACCGATACCTAGGCTTTTACTCTAACCCATACACCCCAAGAACCTTTTTTTTATTGACCGCGACTTCAAACACCGAAAAAAAGCACCGAATATTCAAAACTATTAAAGAAATATCCTCCACTTTCAATCGTTTCCTTAGCGCCATCCATTCCCCGCTTCCTTCAAAGCACAGTATCCCCCTCCAATGATTATCTGTCTTTCGTTAATACTAACTATTCCAATATATCCCCAATTACTTTCTCTATGTTCAATCGTTTCCTTAGCACCACCCATTCCCAGCTTCTTTCAAAGCACAGTATCCCCCTCCAGTGATTATCTGTCTTTCGTTAATACTAACTATTCCAATATATCCCCAATACATTCTCTACATTCTTATGTTTCAAACGCAAATTTCATTCTCCGTAATTTTTCAATCATTATTGATTAATGAATGCTTGTTATCATACACGTTTTAATTCTGCTACTGCTATTGGTTTAGACATATCAAGGGCTATCTAGGTATGTCATAGCATTGATATATTCAGTAACAAACATGGACAAATAAAATACGTGCTGATTACTTTGGGCTGTTGGACTACGTACATAGTATCACTTATTATACCTTAGCAGCTGAAAAGCTCGTCTGTAGGACAACCAATCAGAGTCTGCTAATGGTAAAGTTTTTCTTTCTGCTTTTTTTCGTTACATTGCCGAAGCTTCTCTGTTCGTTCATTAGTTGCTTTTAAGCTGAGCTTTCTAGCTAGAAACGTCTATGCTGTGCTCTATGATCATTCGTTTTATCTTTTCTGTAGCATTATCGGTAAAATAAATGTTTCCAGGGTGAATTTATTATATCCTGTTTTGAAATTTTAGTTTAAAATGTTCATTAATGTGGTTTTTAATGTTTAATTAAATTTTTTTAATTTATATTTTAAAAAAAAAGCAATTTTAATTAGTATAAAACTATTTTCAATTGGGATTTGAGGACTCGTATTTAAGATTTCAATCTTCCATTCATGTAGTGAAAGATATAAATACTGCGAAATTTGATTTATTTTTATTTATTAGCCCCCGATATGCTATTACTTTCGGGCAACAATTAAAGTGGCATCCCTAAAAAGTACTATATTACATTAGCCAACGTAAAACAAAGCATATGTTTCATTGTATGGTTAAGGGGTCAGTTTACCTTTTCAACAACTTTGTTTATTTTTAAAAATATTGTTCAAATGGTGAACTCACTGCATTTCAATGTTCAAATAACAGTGAATTTTGAAAAAAAACAATAACTACATATTTAATTAAAAACTTTAAAAAGTTAAAAAAAAAATGCATTTTTAAAATCGCTACTACTTTTTTAAATATTGATATTTTTGCCCAATGTTTTATTTTAAGATTTTCAAATGTGTATTACATAACATTGCGCATGGATTTTCAGTTACATCTAATATTATATTTAATATAATTTTTTACTGATATACGTGTATATAGTGAAAAACGATTAAAACTAACACATCTTCATATACCTTTATTAAAAAAAAATATACTGAAGTCTAATTCCATGAGCAGTTTTATCACATATATAATAAAGAATATACAGAATTTTTTTTTAAATCTCTAACTCAAATACAAAAAATGCCTACGTTAAATCTATTTCAGTTTTTGCCTTTGCTTTTCTCTTATTTTAATAATATTAAAATACGCAACATCCTTAAGGATATTATATTTTAATTTATTTTTCCTAATATACTCAGTAATTCATGAGGAAACGAATAGTTATAATATTATTAATGAATAATGTATAAAATAGGAAGGATGGGGGGAATGTACTACTTTTTGAAGAAAAACGCTATGCTAAGCAAAGTGCAAATAGATATCGAACATTGGTTCCTTTTTCTAAGATATTTCTATTTTGTATAAACACATGTGCATTTAAAGGATGCGTGTGAGCAAATAGGTATGTACATTTAGGTATATACCTATTATATTAGGTATATAATAGGTAATACATTTATTCGTTGCTTTCTACATCTGTTTTTAAACAAATTGCTACGACCTATCTTTTAACTTTCGAAATTGGGCATTCTTTCTGTTTCTATGCACTTTGATGTATTTATCGCAATATATCAACAATATCGATATTAATTCATTGATATATTGCAATATTAAATTTCTGATATCGTCCAGCTCTAATGAACAGAAGTACCATGCCCCTGAAAGTGTTAAACACATATTAATGTAATAATTATCAAGTAGGAGCTTGGTGCAGTATAATAAAAGCGTAAAAAATAGCAACGTTAATATAATGTAAAAAACAACGTTATGTGAGCAAATTTCCACCATCCTTAGCACTGAGGAAGGTATGCTATATGCTACCGAAATTGGTATGCTTAGAATTTAAAATTTTGGTGCTTTTAACGTTGCTATTTTTTACGCTTTTATTATAACATATTAATGTATTTATTATTTTAAAGTTTCCTTTTTTTTTTAATATTCACGTGTAAATACAATTTTCAAGACATAATTTTCAATATTTTCCTGCTTTTAACACATACTCATTTAATAGTAATTTTAAAGTTTTTTTTTTTTTTCTGTTTTTAATTGTCACATGTAAATAAATTTTTAATCATAAGGAAATATTATTCTTTGCGCTGTTTTTAGAATTGAAAACAATCTCTATAATAATAGCCTAAGTCATGTGACTATCATCAACAGTTCCGGGCGGATCCCTTCGCTTTTTATATACCAGGTGGCCATTTTGGTACTTTAATGTTAGCCAGCCGCAGAGGTGATAAGTCGCCAAATATTATTTTGTCGCCATTATTTCACCTATATTATAATAGACCAAGTCATGTAACTGCCATAAACAATTACGGGCTGATCCCTTCGCTTTTCATATGAAAGGTTTCCATTTTGATTAAAGAATCAAAATTATTTTTTCGAATAAAACTACATAAAAGTCGCCATGATCACAAAGAATTCTTGGTACTTTTTTGCCAGGTGCGAATCTCGCCAATAGCTTTATTTTTTTTAACTCGCATCCAGTTAGCACTTTTATATTTTTTGAGTGGTAAATTAAAACAGTACTACTTGGTTATCCCGTCAGCCAAAAATCTATCACCAAACTATAAGATTAAATGCCGATAATGGTTATCATAAATGTCACATTCACTTGACTTTAAGAAAGTTACACGTGTTTATGCCAACAAGTGATTTTTATTTCAACGTTTTATTTGTATTTTTATTAGTGTTATACTAATTTATTTGTTATTTCATTATTTAAAATAAATATTATGTCAATTAGTATAATTTGGCAATTTATATAATTTGGCGAAATTAGTCGACGGGATAACTAAGTAGTACCATTAAAACATTGCTTTGAAGTTTAAATTAAATCTCATGATTTGTTGCATTATTTAATACTAGCCGCCTTTGGCGACCAATTTGGTCTCCCTTAAATGTTTTTGTTGTCCCCTAAGTTTTGTATCATGTTGCTTTTATTCATATTTTAATTTTCTGCCTCAGACCTTTACCAAATCGGGAGATTCTGTTAGAAAAATCGAGAACTCTGTATTTTTATGTGAGCTGAGCACAGATGATAAATAGCCAAACAATGTTCTCGTCGCATTTTTTCGTATTTCATTAAAAATATAAACCTTTCACTCATTTTATTTGAAACACTTAACTTTAATTTTAATCTGAAACATTTAAAATTCATGACTTACCATTATTTCATAAAAAATAAAAAGAGAAAAATAACTGAAAAAGAAAAATAATACCATAAACCCATGACATTTAATTTCAACATCAAAGCATTGTTTTAATTTACCACGCAAGAAACGAAAACTGCTAACTGGAGTCTTAAGAAATGCTATCGGCGAAATTTGCTCCCGGCTGACATAAAAGTACCGAGAATTCTTTGCGATCACGCCAAATTTTATGCAGTTTTACTCGAAAAAATTATTTTGAATAAAAATAGCCACCTTGCGTAGGAAAGGCGAATGGGTCAGCCCGTAATTATTTACGACAGTCACATGACTTGGACTATTATAATATAGATGAAGTGATGGCGATGGGACAATATTATGCGATTTATCACCTGCGCCCAGACCCGGCTAACATTAAAGTACCGAAATGACCAATTGGCATATAAAAAACGAAGCGGTCAACACAGAACTGTTTATGACAGTCACATGATTTAGGCTATTATTGTAGTGATTTGACACTGATGTGATATACGCACTGGGTTTTTACGACAATTTGGCGAAAACCTCGTTTTCGAAAATCAGTTATATATGTATTTTTAAATTATTTTCTATTATTTTTAAAATGAAATAACAATAAATAATAAAAACTTTAATTAATAACTATAGAACAAAACAATTTATAACTGTTTTTTAAATAAAAAGAAAATAAATGTATATAAACATTTATTAATAAATAAGCAACAATAACCGGGTTTCAATGCTGGGCAAAATAAAGCCAGTTTGGCGCCAATTAGGTACCCCGGTGCGTATATGACATCTGTGCCTAATATTTTTCTTTTCATTTCATTAAAAAAACGTGAAAGCCATTAATTTTAAATGTTTCAATTTTAAATAAAATGAGAATAAAATACAAAAAAAAAATCTGATGGGAGAAATGTTTGGCGATTTATTACCTGCGTCGCGCTCACATAAAAATTCTGAGTTCTTGATTTCTCTATCAGAATCTTCTGATTTAACGAAAGATTGTTCAAGTTATGTTATTATGCAAGTTAATATGTCAAGTTGAATTATGAATAAAAGTAACATGATACATTTCTGAGCATACATTTAAGGGGGAGGGGGGGGGGGGGTTAAACTGGTCGCCAAATTAGTTTAAACTAATAATCTTTTCTGATATATGAAAAAAATACTTGTTATGATAAGTATGAGTTGCCATCATTAGAGAAAAATGTTTAAAATTAGCAAAAAATTAATATATCGAAAACTAATTTGAATTTAAAAATTCTAATACAAGTTTTGAGATCTGATGATCAATACAGATTTTTGGTGTTAATTTCATCGCATAATATTCCATATTTTAGGAGAAATCGCCGTGAAACTTAATCAGTTGTTTATTCAGTCGTTTCATAAAATCATTTCATAAAGTCGTTTCATAAATTCATTTCATTAGGATTTTATATACTAGGTTGAGCGAAAAGTTCTGGGAAATTTTGGAAATTTGCATTGTTATGCACAAATTAACAACAAAAGCAGCAAGGACTATTCTTCAAAGTAGGGACCATCATAGTCCACAACTTTCTACCATCGTTCTGCCAGATTCCGGATTTTCTGAAAGTACGAAGTTTGTCGCTGTACCAGCAGCTTCACCCTCATTAATCTCATCGACAGCTTTCGGAATCGTTAAACCTTTTCTCCAATAACACACGCAAATCATACTGTTTTAGGCATTTTGGAGCCAAAATTCTTGAACTCTTATAGATATACCCCAAGTACTTCTATATTCAATACATATTCTGGTAACTATTAGATTAAAAATTTTTCAGAACTTTTTGCTCAACCTAATATATAGGGTAGAAATAATGCTTCGCGAATCCAAACAAAGCAGGGCTTTTGCTAGTTATTCTTTCTTTCTTTTTTTTTCATATTATCTCCTGAATGCTGATCACATTATGGCTGTGACATTATCTTTGGATAAATGCTATTTTGGAGTCTTTCCTTCTAATAATGCCAGATTTCATGACAGTCACAAAAACATAATTAATAATATGGATGGGTTTTACTGGCAATGTTGACTTAATTATGTAACTTGCCGTTCTCTACTTGAAAGATATAGCTTGAAATAAATTATTTCAACAAAAACAACGAGTGATGCTAATGTATGTCCTACAATAATCAAAAGAAAAGCTCCTGACATATCATTTAGACTCAAAGATCGAGCCTGGTTTTCTGCTAATTCAAATTTTTTTGAAGATTTTGATTTTAGACCTTCGAAGAATATCACATCGTCCAGAAGCTTTAAATATATTCCAGATCTACTAAGCGTGTGAATGAAGTCATCAATTTTATTTTTACCGCAAAAGGTTTTTGGCATCACAATTGCTGAAAGATGAGGCTTAAAGGAATCTCTAGATACAAAAAACTCATCTTGTAAAAAGAATTTTAGTGTAGTACTTGGACATATAACAGCAAATTTTTCTTTTCTTATAATTTCCACGAAAGCTTCTTTCTGAAATTCAACTAAGTAATTGTTTTTTTTAATATGCTGTGCAATAATTTTGATATCTTCTCTTTTACTCTGCTGTAATTCGAAAGCTATAAGCGAACCTTTGAAAGTCATTGCTTTGAAATTTCCAGCAATTATTTCTGCAGCCAGTTCTTTGAAATTTTCAGGTTGTTTTTCCATTTTAGGTATACTAAGATAAGATAACAGGACAGTCATATAACAATATGATAAAAATAAAGATCCAAATATCCACACATTCACGATGACTTTAATATTTCCATGCTTAATTTTGATGGACTGCGACATTAAAATTCCAAAAACTTGGTGAAGAGATTTAAATAAACTAATCTTTTGTAAAATTGAAAAAGTTAGTGACATGATTATGACTGTGATGAATAATACAAACCAAATTTCTTTTGTAAAAGGACGAAAAATCGCATCAGTTTGTCTTTGGAAATGGGGCATTTGAGTTGCAAAAGTGAGTTCTTCTATAAAGTATGGATAGCTGAAATCAACGTATTTAAGTCTAATTTTTGATATAGCAAATTTACTTACTGCAAGATCTGCCTCATTCCTGTAAACCATTCCAATTGCCCCATTCCACATACCATCTACAAAATTACCCCATCCACCATCATTCACAGGAATCACCTTGTACGAAAATTTAAGAGCTTGAGCACAGAGTTTAATCAGTTCTCCTTCAATACCTCCAACAATTTCGTAATAGCCATGAGTTTTATTCAAATACACCAGGGTTGCATTTGGAACTACAGCTATACGTAAAAATTCTGGAAATTTCATTGTTTATCCCTGCAAAAGAAACATTTCTTATTCAATTTTTGTATTTTTATTACATAATACAGCACCAATGCAAAAAATTAGACTAATAGAAAAAGAAAATTACCCAGTTAAACTGATGGCATTGAGCTCACAGGCTATTCACACTAATTGTATATCATACTCATATTTCAAAGAATAACGCCCTCGAAAAATAAAAGAAGGGATTAGTCCCGGTTGCCCCCCTTTATATTTAACCAAAGAACCTCCTAATCTAATCAGGAAGCTCCTTAACATAATAAACTGGTATACCAAATTTGAAGCAAATCAGATAATTCTGCATGAAAAAACCATTTCGCTAAATTAAGGGGGGGGGGGGTATTAGCTCCCCCATTTCTCCTTTTATGCTGAACCAATGAACCTTCAAGTCTAATCAGAAAAGCTCCATATCAGAATGAACCTAGAAAAAAAAAATTAAACTAAATTAGATAATTCTGCATGAAAACCCATTTATCTAAATTAAAGGGAGGTGCAATTGCCCCCCTTTCCCCCCTTTTATACTTAACCAATGAACCTGCAAATAAAATGAAGGAAGCCATATTGGAATAAACTGGTATATCAAATTTGAAGCAAATCGAATAATTCTGTATGACAAACCCATTTATCTAAATTAAGGGGAGACTAGTCCCCGTCCCTCCTTTATACTTAACCAATAAATCTCCAAATCTAATCAAGGCAGCTCCTTAACATAATAAACTGGTATACGAAATTTGGAGCAAATCGAATAACTCTGCATGAAAAACCCATTTATCTAAATTAAGGGGGGCAGGTCTAGCCCCTCTTTCCTCCTTTTATACTTAACTAATGAACCTCCAAATCTAATCAGGGAAGCTCCTTAACATAATAAACTGGTATACCAAATTTGGAGCAAATTGAATAGTTCTGCATGAAAAACCCATTTATCTAAATTGAGGGGAGCGGGGCTAGCCTTTCCTCCCTTTATACTTAACTAATGAACCTCCAAATCTAATCAGGGAAGCTCCTTAACATAATAAACCGGTATACCAAATTTGGAGTTAATCGAATAATTCTACATGAAAAACGCATTTATCTTAATTAAGGGGGGGTAGCCCCATTTCCCCCCTTTATACGTTATAATGATCTTACAAATCTAATCAGGGAAGCTGCTTAACATAATTAACCGGTATACCAAATTTATAGCAAATCTCATATTTCTGCATAAAAAACCCATTTATCTAAATTAAACGGTAGGGGGGATAGCCCCCCTTTCCCCCCTTTATACTTAAGTAATGAGCTTCCAAATCTAATCAGGGAAGCTCCTTAACATAATAAACCGGTATATTAAATTTGGAGCAAATCGAATATATCTACATGAAAAACCCATTTATCTAAATTAAGGGGGTGAAGGCGGGACTAGCCCCCTTTTACCTCTTTATCCTTAACCAATGAACCCCAAAAACTAATCAGGGAAGCGCCTTATCAGAATGAACCTAGAAAAAAAATTTGAAGCAAATCGGATATTTCTATCGAGTTATCGCGTTGCGTACAACGTGAGTACATACACACGTACGTACATACAGAACCGGCCAGCACATAAGCTCTCAGGCTTTGATAGCCTGTGAGCTAAAAAAGGAATTGTGAAAAAAGGTTTTTTATGTATCGCTTATACAAAAAGTCATACAGGATAAAACTTGATATTGTAAGGATCTACATAGTTTGTAGAATCTTTTAGCATAAAAATTAAAGGAAATAATACAAAAATTTAAATAATTATTCACACTTGGAAGAAATCAAAATATTAGAATAACCATTTACCTGGTTTACAATATTTGAATAATGCATTGTAAATAATATGTGTTTAAAAAAAAAGGAAAAATAGTTATTCTTTAATATTTTGTAGCATCAGCTTTACTTTTTATAACAGCACGAATTCGCTTTCCCAAGCTAGTCACAAGTGGTTCACAATGTTTTCTGGCCAGACATGACCATGTCGACTTTATGCTGGAAAGAATCTCAACTTTGTCTTTTGGCGCAATGTCTTGCAATCTTTTCTTCATTATTCCCCACAAATTCTCCATTGGATTTTGGATTCAAATCCGGCAAATTAGCCGGACAGGGAAGTACGTTAATTTGGTGTTGGATAAGCCAGTTCTTGGTGAACACTGACCTGCGTGAAGGTGCTAAATCATGTTGGAAAATAAAATCGTCACTACACAGATCTTCCGGCGATGATATGAAATGTCCAAGGGTTTCTTGATATATCTCAGAATTAATCCTTTTGTTAACGATACATAGTCTTCCAGGACCACCTGCAGTCATGCAATCCCATACCATTACACTGGCTGCAAATTTCACTGATCGTTTCATGCAGTCTTTGTTATATGCTTCTTGTTTCATTCGTCATACACGATCACCTTATGTTACGCAAAACACACTCTCATCACTAAACAATATCTTTTTCCAATCATCCAGGCCCCAGAAAAGCCTTTTTTTGCACCACTTCACTTCCCTTTTTTGTGTAACAGTCATGAGGGGTTTTATCTTTGGTACATCCAAGTTTATAGAGACGTCTTAGTGTTGTAGATTTACTCACATCAACACCGTGTTCTTTCCACTTTCGATGCAAATATCTTACACTTCTAAAACGTTTTTTTTTTTTTGTTTTTTTTTGCTTGTTTTCAAAATGCCCGCCGTTAAAATATTTCTTTAATGCTCTACTAACACTTGGTTGAGAACATTTTAAGTAACTGACGATATATTGCTGATTACGACCTTCTTTATGCAATTCAATAATATGATACTTTGTAAACTCCGTTATGTCGGACGAACGACCCATGTTTCACACAAAATTAAAACAATGATGGTGCAAAGCGTTTTTGTAACTTAAGAAGAAGTCCCACAGAAGCTAATTTTATGCAACCTTCTGAACCAATTAGGAAAATTCATAATTATTCTAATTTTTTTAACCACCTATTGTAGTATTCTAATATTTTGAATAATAAAAATAATTTTACAAAAATACAATATTTACTCAAAATTTAATCTGTTACAATTTTAATTTTCGTTAATAACATGCAGATTTATTAAAGCATCAATCGTTGTTCCTTTTCAGTTGCACTACACTGAAATAAAGCTAACTGCAATTCCAAATACAAATTAAATGAATTACAGTAAACTCTGTCTAAGGCGGAATCGATCGGGACCGAGAAAATCTTCCGTAGTAGACAATATTCCGCCGTAGACAAATTTTACTCAATGTATATGGATTCGCAAGGACTTGAAACTCTTTCCGTGTTGGACAGATTTCCGTCTTACACAGAGTCCGCCTTACAGAGAGTTTACTGTATTCTAATTTTTTGACTTGGAACTGTATTTTAAACAGAGTTTCTAATTTAATAAAATGAGCATTTTCTATCGTGTGCATATATGAGGCCTCTATAATATATTTGTGTATTCGTTATCCCAATCCCAGTAGTTTTGCATCATCTCAAGTCTCCTCTTATCACTGAGAGTGGGGTTTGAGTTCTGTTTAGATTCGTTATTTTTTACTCCCCCCCCCCCCCTTTGCACATAAGCTTTGGTTCCTGCGCTTCGGGTATACCCAGTGATGTGGGAAGGGTAAATACCCAGAGGGTAGGTATTTACTTTTTGGGTATATACCCAACTACTTCAAACAAAGTTTACCCCTAAGTATAAAATGATTGTAGATAATGATTTTCGAAAAAAATTGTCGGTATTTAGCCGTGATAGTAACCGTTAAAGACACGGTCAGTTTGGTCATACATAAAGACGATGTACATAAAGGCGCGTACTCTATGCGCCATCGGCTTTTAAAACCTAGATAACA
The DNA here is from genome assembly GCA_963932465.1 of Maratus speciosus. Classification (NCBI taxonomy): domain Eukaryota; kingdom Metazoa; phylum Arthropoda; class Arachnida; order Araneae; family Salticidae; genus Maratus; species Maratus speciosus. The sequence continues at coordinate 325,557,929 of OZ010792.1, read as the reverse complement.
ATATTATATTTCATATTTGTGTAAATCAATGCCAAGTAGTAGTATAAAAGCAATATACTTCAAACTGTTAAAAACAGATTAATTTAATCAGAATTAATCAATTACTATGGAATCCGAGACTAGTTTGCATTGAGTGACTCTCTCAATACGCCAGCCCGTGTCTTTAAAGGTTAATTAAAAACCTATCAAGAAAAACGAGGCACGGGCCAAGGTGCGTTGCAACTCTGTGACCTCCTTTCGAAGCGCGCTTAGCACAATGCCAAATTTAAACTTTGAACAAGGGTTTTGTTTTAGGTACACTGTAAAAAGAAAAGATTATTACGCTGAATTTGGGCTTATGAAATGCCAAATGTAGTTTAAATATGCACTATTTTTATTGTCAACACCAAATTAACTTCATCATAAACAGATTAGGATAAGATTAAAAAAAGTGTTATACAGAATTGCAATATTTGATACTATTTAGGCTTTATATCTCTCTGACTTTCATGGTATATCCATTTATAATTTTCTAGTATATACAGCTATACCCAACCTACCCTACGTTGTATAGTTTTTTACAAAGTCTTATTATTCTTATAGCAATGATTTTTTGTATAATACAGTTACTAATTAATATATTTATTGTACGGAAACCTTCTCTACGCGATTAATACTCGCACTTGACCATTTATTAATTAAAATAGTCAGTGGCTTATACAGGGTGTTTCAGCACTGCAGTTACAAAGATTCATGAGAGATGGAGTACACCTAGACAATGAGAAATCACATAGCAATGCATGATCGGAAATTCTTTCCTGGCGTGGTAGGGACAACACAAAACACAAGAAAGGAATGACACGAATAGGGTGAGAAAACCTATTTATTAGTCTTAGTACCACAAAATTGCTGAGACAATGCTGGACAGTGCTGAGAAACTTGTTGCACGCATTGTGGCACCTGCTGGGGAAGTCCGGGACACGCCCGGTATTTTCGAGAACATTAGATCTTCCATGCGCCGGAGATGTGAGGCCTGTATCACGGCCATGGGGCAGTAATTTTGAACACGTTCTTTGATGACGATTATTGTCTCTCTTTCTGTTCTTATTTCTTAAATTTTTGCTGTACTGAGAATAATAAACATGTTTTCTCACCCTGTTCATGTCCTTCTTTTCTTGTGTTTTGTGTCGTCACTACCGCTCCAGGAAAACGTTTCCGACCATGCATTGTTATGTGATTTTCTATCATCTAGGTGTCCTCTATCTGTCCTGAAACTTTGTAAACGCTGTGCTGAAATACCCTGTATAAATTAATCGATAAATTATTACCATAAAACGAATAAAAATATTTTCTAAACATTACATTACCTTTTTTTCTTTAAATATGCAATTCTTGATAATTTTCCAACAAAACATGCAATCAGCAGACGTCTCTTAAAGTATTTTGAACTATTAACGTCAAAATATATTTACCAAATTCTATATTTAATTTTTTTAAACTTTATATACATTCCTACAATATTATTACTGCTAGCTTAGAAAATTAAGCCAGTTGTTACTCTATTACAGAAATATCAAACTCACAATTACATGATTTTACGATATTTTACTTTTCTAAGCTAAAACAGTAAAGAAAATTATAAAGAGGGAGTCAGTTTAAAAGAACTCGAAGTTGGTGTTCCTTCGGTTTATAATACCTGTTTTGAAATTCGTGCTAAAGTTTTTCGCTGTCTCTATACTTTAACAAAGAATTTTGTTTGACTTTCCAGTATTGTGTGTCCCAATTACACGCGATCTTTCGTGAACTTAAAATACACGATCATAATCTTACTTTAAATTGGTTTGTTTATTTAGTTCTAGCATTTAGAAAAAGTTTAGTTGCATATTTCCAAACAAAAGCTGAACAATCTATTTTTCTTTTATATATATTTTTTAAGTAATCGTAGGGATTCAATGGGTGGAACGTATGTAAATATTTGTGTAGTTAACTAAATATATTTTCCTGTTTTCCCCGGTGTAAATATCACTTGTGAATTTTTTATTCATTAGAATATGTGTTTTTGCTGACATACACGGATTTTGTGAATGCTTGTTTTGTGTTTAACCACTACATCTTTATTCTATTTTTTTCCCAGTTCTTTCACAATGGCAAAAAAAATATATATAATAATAATAATAATTAATGTACACTAAATTCCCCCAGTTCCGGTTCATATTATACCAGACGTGGTCGGATTACCGAAATCATCGATTTACTGGAAGATAGCTGGATTTATTTATTTATTAATTTTATTTTTTATTTAGTTAATTTTTTTTTTTTTTAACAGCACGAACAACAGTTCTGCGTTTTCTTTATGAAATAGCATTATGAGACATTCTCACATAATTTTAAGTCCCTGAATAATAATTTTTATGTTAGTACATATTCTTGGTTTCTTTTTATTTCTTATTTTGGAAAATATGGCATTGCATGATTGTGTAACACTATTAAGAGATAAATAAGTTTTGGACGATGTTAGGGATCAAAATGTACCGTGAAATTCCTTACCGTCCAATGTCCCTGATACTGGTTTTTAAGTTTGGAGCTGTCTGTATAAAATTATTTCAATAAAAGTAATTCGACGCATCCCCCCAAACTGGAACTATTGTTTTTTATAAATATGTAGCAAAAAATGAACCTGCACACATTTTTACGGTTATTATTATTTTTTAACTCTGTCCTTGGATTTTAGATTCCTTACCGTTCTTCTTACTAAAATTATGCAGAAAATTACTCCAGATGCAGCCACAGAATGCTTTTGAACTTTTTTCTCATACAGAAATATGCTAGAGAAAAAAAAATGGCTGTAATTATTTGACAGGAAATTTACATAGCAGGATTTAAATCAGCATTTAAATATCAATTTCAAGCATTGTGGCTTTATTGGTAGTCATACCGTCCCCAAGATTTATTCCCGCACTTTTCGAGGTAAATAGTTTTTTTTTTATTATTATTTAGTTTAATGTAAATAACTGTAACAATGTAAATATTTCCGACTGTTCTTGAGAGCATTTACTTCTATAACTACCATGCCAAATTTCGAGTTGCTAGCTCCTTCAGTATGGCAAAAATCGCAATTTAAAACTTTTTTGCTCCTGAAATACCTAGGTGGTAGTGTCACCAACATAAAATATAGCCTATGTCGAAGTATGGACTGTCACCATCAAAGTGCAACCATTACTTTTGAAAACGTTTTGGTATTTCCTGAGATTACATAGAAATCGTAATTTAGATCTTTTTTTAAATTGCTTTCGCGCATTTTCACACCTATTTTCATTTTTTTAGAAACTGTTTTTAGAGCGTATTTATATCGTATAAGTAACTGCCATGCGAAATTTCACGTTTCTAGGCACTTTAGTAACAGAAAAACCGTCTTTTTAGAACGTTTTTTGCTCCTGCACCACTTAAGGATAGTGGCATCGACATAAAATATAGCCTATGTTGGAACAGGGACTGTCAGCATCAATTTGCTACCATTATTTTTGAAATCAGTTCGGTAGTTCCAGAGATTACCAACAACAAAAGAAAAAAAAAGTTTACTTCTTTATAATGTTACTAGCAAACACCGCGGCTTTGCTCGCGTAATAGTTGAAATATGCCAAGTGATATTTGTATGACTATTTTTTATTAGAAGAACACTTCTTGAAATAATTCAAAAATTACAAATTAAGCCACAGTTTGACTAAACTTCATTATAAAAGTGCAATAGACAGAAATGAGATTTTAATTAATAAGAAGAACTAAAACTAATTCTAATTAAATGATAATTTAGAATTTATTTTGAGACTTTAATACTCATTTCATACGCTCATTTCAGTATTCATTTGAAGTTTTGAATTTTTTAGAAACCATTTTAACACATTTACATCTTAAAATTAACCATCATGTCAAATTCCAAGCTTCTTGTCTAACAGTCTACCTCCTCTCTGGTGTTAGTGGCACCAACATAAAATGCCGACACAGAGTTGAAATAGAATGTCTCGAAAAATGTTGAAACAGAGACTGTCACCATTAATTTGCCAACATTAACCTTGAAATTGGTTGGTATTTCTTAATATTCTATAGAAAACGGAATTTAGATGTTTTAAAGGATATCTTGTTGTTCCTGCCAACCAGGTGGTAGTGACACCGGCATAAAATATAGCCCGTATAGGATCAGGGACTATCACTCTTGATTCGCAGCCAATAACTTCTGTAATCGGTTTATTATTTCCTGAAATTCCATAGAAATCGTAATTTAGGACTCTTTTAGAATGCTTTTCGCTCCTTCCCTTGGCTTCACCCCCTTTTAATTTCGAATTTATTTTCGATTGTTCTTAGAGGATATTTATATTTTATAAGTAACTACCGTGCTATATTTAAAGTTTCTAGCCTCTTCAGTAGCGCAGAAATCGCAATTTAGAAAGTTTTTTGGTCCTGCAACCCTCAACATAAAATATAGCTTATTATATAGGAGCAGGTTCTATCACCACCAATTTGCAACCATTATGTTTCAAATCGGTTTCGTATTACATGCGATTGCATAAAAATCGTAATTTAGAACACTTATAGAACGCCTTTCGCTCACTTCATCCTTTTAAATTTGGAATTTTCCTTCGACAATTCTTAGAAAGCATTTGCATCTTTGAAGTAATTACCATTCCAAATTTAAACTGTTAGACTCCCTCAGTAACACAAAAAACGCAATTTAGAACATTTTTTGCTCCTGTAACCCCCAAGTGGTAGTGTAGTAAAATTTAGGCTATGTTGGAGCGGGGACTGTCACAATCAATTTGAAATCATTACTTCTGAAATCGGTTTATATTTCCTGAGATTGCGTAGAAATCGCTATTTAGAACGTTTTTTGAACGCTTTTCACTCATCCCCCCCCCCCTTTTAAATTTCAAATTTTAAGGAACTCTTATCAGAGAGTATTTACATCTCATAAGTAATTACCATGCCAAATTTCGAGTTGCTAGCTCCTTCAGTATCACAAAAGTCACAATTTAGAAAGTTTTTTAAAATTCAACCACAAGGTGGTAGTGACGCCGACATGAAATAGATCCTATATTGGAGCAAGGGCTGACATCATCAATTTCCAACCATTACTTTTTAAATTGGTAGGGTACTTTCTGAGATTGCGTAGAAATCGCAATTTAGAACGTTTTTAGAATGTTTTTCGTCCATTTTCACCCCTTTTAAATTTCGAATTATTTAGGAATTATTAGGACGAATTAATTAAATGTTCTTAGAGATCATTTATATCTTATAAGTAACTACCATGCCTAGTTTCAAGTTGCTAGCCCCTGCAGTATTACAAAAAAAACGCAATTTAGATCGTTTTTTACTCCTTCACCCCCTTTGGGGTAGTGGCACCGACATGAAATACAGCCTATGTTGGAGCGAAGGCTGTCACCATCGTTTTCACACCATTATTTTTTAAAATCGGTTCGATACTTCCAGAGATTGCGTAGAAATCGCAATTTAGAAAGTTTTTTAGAACGTTTTTCGCTCATTTTCACCACTTTTAAATTTCGATTTTTTAGGAAATGTTCTTAGAGATTATATGTATCGAACTGCCCTGCCTAATTTCAGGATTCTAGGCACTTCAGTAACACAAAAATCGCAATTTAGAACGTTTTTGCTTCTGGAACCCCTAGGTGGTAATGACACCGACATGAAATAGAGCCTATGTTGGAGCAAGGGCTGTCATCATCAATTTACAACCATTACTTTTGAAATAGGTTGGGTACTTTCTAAGATTGCGTAGAAATCGCAATTTAGAACGTTTTTTTGAACTCTTTTTGTGCATTTTCACCCCTTTTAAATTTCGAATTTTTTAAGAAATGTTCTTAGAGATCATTTATATCTTGCAAGTAACTACCATTCCAAATTCCATGTATGTGGGACCTTCAGTAACACAAAAATTGCAATTTCGAACGTTTTTTTGCTCCTGCACCCCCTTTAAAGGTAGTGGCACCGACATAAAATGTAGCCTATATTGGAGTAAGGGTTGTCACCATCATTTTGACACAATTATTTTTGAAATCGGTTTAGTACTTTTTGAGATTGCGTAAAAATCGCCATTTAGAACGTTTTTTAGGCTTTTTGCGCATTTTCATCCCTTTTAAATTTCGAATTTTTTAAGAAATGTTTTTATGTATCATTTATATCTAATAAGTAACTGCCATGCCAAATTCCATGTATCTGGACCCTTCAGTAACACAAAAATCGCAATTTCGAACGTTTCTTTACTCCTGCACCCCCGTTAGGGGTAGTGGCACCGACATAAAACGTAGCCTATTTTGGAGCAAGGGTTGTCACCATCATTTTGACACCATGAATTTTTTTTAATCGGTTTGGTACTTCCTGAAATTGCTTAAAAATCGCCATTTAGAATGTTTTTTAGAACACTTTTCGCGCATTTTCACCCTTTTTTAATTTTGATTTTTTTAAGAACTGTCCTTAGAGATCATTAGTATCTTATAAGTAACTACAATTCCAAATTTCATGTTTCTAGGCCCTTCAGTAAAACAAAAATCGCATATTTAGAACGTTTTTTGGCCCTGCACCCCCTTTTGGCCAGTAGCACAGACATAAGATATAGCCTATGTTCTAAGTTGGACTAACACCATCATTTTGATAACATTACTTTTGGAATCGGTTCGGTAGTTCCAGAGCTTACTTCGAAAATATACATATTTTATATTAATTAATTATTTATGATTACTTCTTATTCTTACTTGTAATACTTACTTGTAATAATACGTACATGTGAAACAATTTGATAGTTATGCGAAAGTATTTTAGTAGCATCATTACAGGCTGCTTTCCCCTTTTCTGTCATATGACATAACATCATCCAAAGTTTTATTCTCTTATCGGAGGGATACGTGTTTTTAAGGTTCTTAATAATACATACACCTGAAATAAAATGTTGTGCATGAGATAAGCAATAAAACTATTAATTATAAAAAAAATTCATACAAGTAACTTATGCGATTTACCTTCCATATTCGAGTCTCATTTTTTTTCTATATGCATCACCATCATATGTGTTCCCGTCTTTTCCTTTTCTGTCAAATGACACCGTCCTTCGTTATTCTTTACTTTTTAGAGGGATACTTATTTTTTAAGGCTTTCTTTAGAATATATATACCTGAAATAACTTTTCGTGCATGAGATAAGTAAAATATATATATACTAGTATTAAAAAATGCTCTGACGATCACCAATAAAAGGTTAATATGTTTTTAAGCATGAAAAAGTGTTCGACGAGTGCTTCTAATTGAGCATAAGAAAGGACAAGGGGTCCCTTCTTGGCTGCAGCTCACTGTCAATGCCAACTTTGAAAAAATCATATTTGCGCTTTTCCCATATAAAAGAAATTGGCGGTACTTTAGTAAAACTTCCCGTCATGCTTTACATGCTAACTTTACTGTTCCACTGTTGTTCTGTAGGTGCGTCTGCAATGCAACTTTGTACACTGCACTGTGTACTATTATTTCTATACAAATTGTACTACACTATACATTCCTATTATGCTTTTGAACCTCAGCGCACACTCGCACTTTGCTTTTGCACTTCCGTATTAAAGGTATATGCGTCTAATGTTCGTTTATAATTTACATATACATTGCTGTATTGCATAGTACATTGTACAGCCACAGCCACTTGCATATAATTTCAACAATCAATGAATGCATTATACTGTCATGCGCAGTTCGCTACTGCGAATGTGCGTTCCAACAGGATACTTTCGAAAGTTTATAAGAAATTATTCGGTTATAGCTAAACTGTTGAGTGACCTGTTAAGAAAAGATTCTAAATTTAAGTTTGATGTAGAAGAACAGAAAGCTTTTAATGAACTCAAACGCATTTTGTCGTCAAAACCAGTACTTTGAATTTACAATACCAAAAGCGCAACAGAAATCCATTGTGATGCCAGTATTGATGGCTATGAAGCTGCAACAATCTCCAGTAGGTAATCAATTTCATCCAGTTTATTTCGCCAGTAAAAAAAACAACCGAAGCTGAACGAAAGTATACTAGCTATGAATTAGAAGTCTTAGCTGTAACCCTTGAAAAAGTTTAGAGTATATGTGCTTGGTTTCTATTTAAAATTTTAAACGACTATAATGCATTTAAAATGACTATGGATAAGAAAGAAATGAGTACCAAAATAGCTAGATGGGCAATAGTGTTATCTGATTTCGATTATACTATTGAGCATAGACACGGTACTAGTATGAGGCATGTTGGTGCATTAAGCAGATATCCTATTTGTATGGTAATCCAAGGTAGCTTAACTTTAAAAATTATCCAAGCTCAAAAAACTGACGAGCATATTAAAATCATAAAAGAAATTCTAAAAGTAAAATCTTATGATGATTATTTAGTTAAAAATGATGTTCTTTATAAATGTGTTAATGGTTCGTTCGCTACTGTAGGGCTCTGGCAAAATGTTGTAAAGTGTGTATTTTGGCAAATTAAAAGACGCACGCAATCTGTTATATTCTTCTACAGCCTCTTTTTTGCAAGAAATTATGCAAGGATCAAAATAAATCAATTGCACTTTTGACAATTGACAAGCGCTACATAAACCATGCAGTATTCGAAGCAAGCTGAGCTGACAACAACTAGAACGTCATCTAGAGTTAATCCTTGTGACTTGTGAACTGTTATGGAGTAATCTAAACACAGTGGAAATTGCGATCTTTGTATTGTAATACCTGGAAATAAAATACAAACTGCGCAAAATTTTTCAACGTTACACACGTTTCAGGAAATCAAATTTTACTACGATGTATTTTACTTTTTTACTTACAACATGCCTTACAATGTCAACAACAATGCCTAATGACTCATTTACAAGACCTGAATCAACAACTAAATTTCTTAGCAGCATCCCTCTCGCGTTGATTCCAATCTTCAACGTTTCTTCTAATCCAGCAGTTTCTGATGGTTTCTTGAGCTTATTTTCCATTTGTACAGATTTTTTTCATTTCGTTCAAAATGGCGATTTTTCGCTTGCCGTCTTCAGATCGAGTAACTACGCAGGGTATCTCAATAACTTCAATTTTTTCAAATTCAAGCAAAAATTTATGAACTCGTTGACTTTGTCATTCGTTGGCAACAAACAAATGCAATTTGCTTGAATCGTACTACGAGTGCCATCAGTTCTCATCATTTGCGCCTTTAAAGCATTAAAGTCAGCTAAAGTGGGTATTCCAATACGAATTCGAGATAGCATTTCAGAATAAACTAAATCATCGGATTACCGTATGTTCATTGTTAGCTCGCTGTGTTCAAATTCGTTCCAAAAGTTATATTGACGTAATTATAGTAAAGTGTTTCAGCTTTTTTAATTAAAGTGCATGTTTTCTTTGGCGCGTGTAATAAAAGTATACGATTTCCCTGACCATACGCAGGGAAATGCAATAAATATAACCAAATGACCTAGTATTTACTGAAAATTTATTTCGTATGACTTAAAAAATAAAACTTTTAACCAAATAATATCTAAATATTTTAAATAGAATCATTTTATGGATGGTAGTTATAAGGATTAATTTCAGAAAATCAAGAGTTTCCACGCAGAATGAAACATTAGAAAGGGACAATAGAAAACGACGTCATATCTAGCAAACTATTTTGTTTACTATATTTTTCCTAAATTATCCCTTTGTAATTGAAATATCTATATTATAGTAGCTTTTTTGACTACAAAAACATTCAAATGAAGGTACGAGGCTATTTTAACACACATTATCTAGTTAGATTGACGTCGATTTCAAAAATCTATCAGTTGAATTTGAATTTTTACTGACTTATAAAAACAAAGTACACGTGTTATCTTTTTTTTGAATTATTGTACTATTTTTAGGGAGTGGCAACACGAAAGAAATGATTGAATTAGAAAATTAGAAAATGAAAAAGAATAGATTTCTATAATTTTATGGAGACATTATAAAAGACAAATTCTATTTTCTCAGCGACCGTCAAGCATACAGAGATGAAAAAAAAAAATCTAAATTAAGTTTTAGTAAGAGGATAAAAATAAAACAAAGGCGAAGTTAATCCATCCACTGAATCGTTAGCTAAACTTTGTTGAACTCTGACACTTCATTTTTTCGTTTAAAATTAAATAAAAAAGTACAGTAAGCTGCAGTAATTTTTTAATTGTATCAGTTTATTCGTCTCGTCTAGTTCTATCTTTCAAAAAAAAAAAAAAAAAAAAAAAAAAAAAAATCACTGTCGTATGTCAACTGGTTCGCCAGAAATTTCAGAAAGTCGTTTGCATTTTCTATTTCTTAAACATATTGTAGCAAAACGCTACTACCGGGTTTGCTATGAATAATTCTAAGAAAATTCAAACAAGTAAATGATGCGATAATATCTCTAGACTAGGCTTTTCTAATACAATAAATTACCACCTTGACATCAGAAATGACACACTTTCTAATTAAAATATTTATATTGAAGCGTACTTATTTATAATAGCTCAAAAGCCGATAATATGTACAAAAGAAGATACTATTTACAAAATTAGATCACATCACGTCTTAAATTAGATCTACTCGTCGTTAGAACATCCATCTCGCTTTTTATACGTTGCAACCTCCTGCAGCATACCTCACTCATTCACCGCCAAAACATAGTAATATTCTTTTTTGTTCCAAACCAGTTCTCTTCGCTTCCGTTCTCCCGACTGGCTTTAGCCACGCCTCCTCTATTCAGCCGGTCCCTAGAGTGTATTTATAATGGCAGAGTTACGTTTCAAGAATAATGGTGTTATTACACGAGGGATCAAAGACGCTTCAGATTCCGGGCGTCTCCATGTATTCCTATGGTTCCAGGGGAGTCGCTTGGAGCGCGAGCGTCTTTTTTCTGTCGGAGCATCTTTGACGCCCGAAACGAGGCGAGTCGCCAGTAACAGCCAATCAAATGGTTGGAAATCTGATAATAGAAAAGCCTTTTCCGGAACAGCCAATGAAATGCTAGGAAAAGACGGACCGTGAGGCGGCTGTTGTCGCTAGACGCCTGGGATTCCAAGCGTCTCCGACTCCTCGTGTAATAACACCATTACATAGACTTCCACAGGTCACCAATCACTCCTGGATGGCGCTTCAAATTTTAGGCACTGTAGGCACGCAGCTTGTAAATACAGTCATACATTTCGGCCGTGCTGACTAGGCATTCGATCTCGGATGCATCCTTGTCCACTGGAAGCAGCAGCTGGATCACTTGGAAAGATAAAAAAAAAAACCCAGCAGCGTTCAAAGTTCTATTTTGAAAAAAGGGTCATCATTAGTAAAACACTGGGGAACATTCAAAAGAGGGCATCTCCCATCATAGAAATACTGTTTCAAAGTATTTCTTGAAAATTCTTCTTCCTGTTTTCATTTTTACATCTTTTCGTCTTTCTTCTCAGGTCTTTTCGTCTTCCTTTGTGTTATGTCTTTTCGTCTGATTCGTCTTCTTTCTTCTTACGTCTTTTTGTCTTTCTTTTTCTTGCCCTTTTTCGTCTTCCTTTTTTTTAATTCTTTTCCTCTCAATTTTTTTTTTCATTCCTTGGGTATTAATTTTGTCAAAATCGTTTTTAAGCGTCAGACCGATGAGTGGGCCGTAGTCGGAGTGGTGTCATAATAGGTGAAATTCTTTTTTTCTGTCAAACTTCATCAGTCCACGGCTTCATGTACTCAGCGCAAGTACTGGTGACCATTGGACCTTCATTAAATCCAAGTATCTTCATATCGTAGGTGTCATTATTTTTCACTTTTATGACTTCGTAAGGACCTAAATATTTTGGTTTTAACTTCAAACCTGGACCTTGTTGTGTACGTTTTATAGCAACCATATCGTTAAGTTTAAATTTGGTAGGCTTTTTTCGTCTGAGGTTATAAGTTTTACGGTTCTCTTCGTCTTCTTGGACTTTTAAAATTTGTTTTTTAGCGTCTTTTCTAGATTCTTCACGATTATTCATAAAATCGGATTGTATTTCAGCATTCAAAAGACTAGTGATCTCGATGTTATTTTTTAATTTCATCTTAGTACCAAACGTCAGCTCGAAAAGAGTTTTGTTAATACAGTAAAGCCCCAATTATCCGCGGTGCGGTTTATCCGCAAAGCGATTTTTTTTTTTTTTTTTTTTTTTTTTTTTTTTTTAATTCAGGCCAACAGCAAACAAAATACAATAAGCCCTACTAATAAATATAAAATGAAAAATTCATGTATTCGAAAGTAATAGAAGAATATTTCTAGGTTCGGTTGCCATGTTTAAAATATCATCTTTTCTTGATTTTATTAACAAAACGTAAACACAACAATTAAAATATTTAACAATCAAATAAGACTGTTACGATAAATTCCAGAGGAGCATATCAAGAATAGCTTCATTTTTGAGATAGAAAAGGTGTGTCCAAAGCAAGAAGCAAAAACCACTGATTGATTTTTTAAAAAGGTGTAACTCAACATTTTTTGTACAGTATGCATGGCTTTGTTTCTTGTTTACTGTTCTTTATTTTAGTGATTCAGACGAAAAGAAAATGTTTTTGCTGTACTGTGCATATGTATGTATTTTAAACGTTTTATTATGTTTTTGTACACTAAAACATAGTTTTTATGTTGAACTGTCTTTTTTTCGTGCTTGCACTGCATTTGAAGTCTTTTTCGGATTACCCGCGATTTTTGTTATCCGCGGTGCCCTTGCCACCCAATTTCGCGGATAATCGGAGCTGTACTGTACTTCTTTGAAAGGTCGAATTTATCATTTGTTGGACATCGCTTACATGAGTATACCATTTCGTTGGATTATCTACTGACAATTTGGACAGGACAGATATTATAACAGAATTTAAAAACTCGACCTGGTCGTTAGCTCTTGGTAACCCTGTGGTAATTGGGATGTATTTAATGTTTTCTCTGACGCAATAATCTTCAAAAGCTTTAGAGGTAAAAACAGGATCTTTATCTGAAATTGTACGAAATGGACTTCCAAAAACAGTTTTTTGGATTTCTAATTTAGAAATTACTTCTGCAGTGTCGGTAGATTGTGTGGGATACAACCAAACAAATTTTGTGAATACGTCAATGACGGAAAAAATATGTTTGTAATTTTTATTAGTGCTCTCCAATGGACCTAAGTGATCAACATGGTACGTATGTAACGGAGTTGCTTCTTTTTCTATCGGGTGTAGCAAACCTTCTTGTTTACCATATTTTCGGTTAATTAAAATACAGGGAACACAATTTGCTATCAATTTCTCGATTTTTTGTTTAACTTTGGAGGTGTAGAAATCATTCCCTAAATTCTTTTCTGTTCGTGCGACTGCGTAATGACCTTTTTCGTGAGCGGCCTTAATTATATTCATTTGCATTTCATCTGGGACAACTAATAAATCATTACCATTAACACATTTATAAAGAACATCATTTTAAACTAAATAATCATCATAAGATTTTGCTTTTAGAATTTCTTTGATGATTTTAATATGCTCGTCAGTTTCTTGAGCTTGGATAATTTTTAAAGTTAAGCTATTTTGGACTACCATACAAATAGGATATCTGCTTAATGCATCAACATACCTCATACTAGTACCGTGTCTATGCTTAATAGTATAATCGAAATCAGATAACACTATTGCCCATCTAGCTATTTTGGTACTCGTTTTTTTCTTATTCATAGTCATTTTAAATGCATTATAGTCGGTTAAAATTTTAAATGGAATACTAAATTTACTGGATATAATGGAATATATAGACTCTAAATTTTTTCAAGGCTTCAATTACAGCCAAGACTTCTAATTCATAAGTAGTATACTTTTATTCAGTTCAGTTGTTTTTTTTACTGGCGAAATAATCCGGATGAAATTGATTATTTACTGGAGATTGTTGCATTAATACAGCTCCATAGCCATCAGTACTGGCATCACACTGGATTTCGGTCGCGCGTTTAGGATTGTAAATTGAAAGTACTGGTTCTGATAACAAAATGCATTTGAGTTCATTAAAAGTTTATCCTCCCTATCCATCTTCCATATCCTATTTTAATTCTTTATAAGTCATAAAATGTCTAAATAGAATCTTGTGATTATCCTAAAGACATACTAGAAATTCCTAAAACTATCCTACTTATTCCTAATAGCATCTTATTTACTCCAGAAAATATCCTATTTTTATCCTTCATATGTCCAAAAAGTTCAAAATGTATCCTAAAATTGTCTTATCATGTCCTGAAAAATCCTTAAAATGTCTTATTACGGACACCCAGAAGATGTCAACAAGTGGGACATTTTGACTGCCCGAAGGAGTTTTTAGGACGTCTATAAGAAATTTCAGGATGTCCTCTGGACGTCACAACATCCTATATGTGACATCTTCTGGCTTCCTTGAGGACCTCCTTGTGTTGTGTGGGTTTCTTTTCTTCTATATCAAACCAAAATTTAGAATCTTTTCTTAACAGGTCACTCAACGGTTTAGCTATAACCGAATAATTTCTTATAAACTTTCGAAAGTATCCCGTTAATCCCAAATAACTTTGAATATCTTTGGTACACTTTGGTTCGGGAAAATTTATTACTGCTTTTGTTTTCAGCGGGGAGGGACACAATTTACCATTTATGATTCTTTACCCCAAAAAATCAATTTCACGCTTCAAAAAATTGCATTTTTTAAGATTTAATTCCAATTCGTATTCCGATGCAGTTTTAAGAACAAGTTTTAATTTTTCCAGGCCTTGAGCTTCGTTTTCGGCAGGTATTAGGTCATCCATATAAATGACGACAGTGTGATCTTTTAACAGGGTTTGAAATACATTGTAGATATATTTCTGAAAAACACTAGGGCTATTGGTCAGTCGGAATGGACACTTTAAAAATTCGTTCTGTCCTTCATAAGTGACAAAAGAGGTGTATTTCTGGGAACCTTCTTCAACCTCTACATGATTTTTTTTTTAAAAATCTATTGTTGTAAATATCTCAGCAGAATATAATTGATCTATAACATCATCTATTACTGGTAATGGGAAATGCTCACGCACTGTCTTCTTGTTAAGACGTCTGTAATCAATACAAAGTCTTATTGTGTTATCTTTTTTCTTAACCAACACAACTGGTGACGAAAAATTAGAACTTTTCCGAATGGTTCCCTGAGCTAGCCACTCCTCAGTTTGGTCTTCAACTGTTTTTTTCTCACATGGCGGTAATCTTCGAGGGGAAGAACAAATTGGGATTTCATCAGTTAAATTAATTTTCATTTTAACATCTACTGTTTTAGTTTTAATTGGCACAGAATTCTCAATTAAAGAGGATAATTACGAACGCAAATTTTTGTCAGCAATGTGATTTAAATCAATTTTAGGCTCATCCAGAACATTTACAGTGTTAACTAAAATGTCATTAGACTCAACTTCCGTTTTAAACAATTTCACTTCATTCTCAGAAATCGTTAATGTTCCTTGATATATAACATCAGTACCAGCAATTAAATCGAAATTAATGTAACTGTCATTAAGAACAAAAATGTCAACTTTAAATTTTGAAATATCAATTTCAATTTCTGAATTAAAATAACCTTCTGGCTTAATTGAGGGTTTTTCCTAAATCGGTCAAAGTGATACCCGTAGGTTTTAATTCCACAATCTTCTTTAAATTATCATAAACACTTTTCTTTAAGAGAGTTTTTTGACAGCCAGTATCTATCAAGGAGGTTAAATCTAAAGAATAAAGCTTTATCTCTTTTAGAATTAAAACTTGGAATGTAATGGTATTAACTTGTGACTGACCGTTTCGAACATTTGTATCTTTCGATTTATTACACTGAAATGATTTGTGGCCATAACTGTAATAACGGAAACAAAGGGCCGCTTTATCTTTATTAACGCAGTTAATACTTTTACGATTATTCCCACCACAATTATAACATCGCATATTTGACTTTACAGGCTTAAATCTATTATTAAATTAACTTCAACTTCGGATTTAATTTTAGGCTTAGCTCCTTCATGTTTACGAGACTGCATTTTCATACTCCGACCTTAACTTTTCATAGATTTTGAATTTTTGTTTGAATTCTAAAATCGATTGCATCCATATAATATATATTTTCTAAAAACAGGGTCGGGTATACCATTTAAAACATACGGCATCAATGCGGAATCCTCAATGTTACCACGCGAATCTAACTGCTTCATAACAAGAAAATATTCTTCGAGTGATTCATTTTCAAGTATTTTTCGTTTATTTAATAAATCACGTAGCTCCGCAGGATTATAAGTGGTGCTAAATTCTGATATCAAAAGTTGTTTCAATTTATCATAGGAATTTATATGCAATTCGGTCTGAACTAACAATTTAGCTTTTCCTGGTAGGGATCTCTTGACAAAAATAAATTTATGGAATTCCGATAAATGAAATATATTAGTGAAATCATCAAAATTACTAAGGCAAACATTTACATCTTGAAAAGAACTACCGTCACACGGAAGTACAATATTTTCAATATCATTAAAACTAATAGTTGATGGCACAAAACTTTGATCTGGAAATTGCTTGTTTTTATCAAATTTGATGATTCTGTGTCATTATTTTCAGAATCATTATTTAAAGGTGTTTGAAAGATACAAGGCTCCCTTCAAAGTTTTCCAGACGCATGCTTTTACTTTTTTTTTTCGTTCTATGTTTTTGTAGTCTGTCTTGTGCCATCAACGAATGAACACATTAAAATGTGAGCTTGTGCTAATTACTTCCAAAATATCAGCGGAGATTATTTATGGTGTCAGGTCATGGGGTATTGTTGTGTTTATAGTGTTAGTTTTCTGCTGTATTTGTGGAAGTCGAAAGTATATTGATTTTAAGGAGAATGTGTTCGGGATTTAAAAAAAAGATGTGTATTCGACGCTAGGATTACGTAATTCATGACGGAACATTTCGTGGATAATAGAGGTGAGTGTTAGTTTCTGTTCGATTTGTCTTGTCTGGTATTGACAATAATGTTTGTGAAAAATAAATGTAGGGAGAATAAAGTTTCTATTTGTCTGTTCGTATAGAGATGTTAGGTTTTGGGGTAATTTAACTTTGAGAAATGGTATTGTCATCTGAAAGCTGTGTAGTAGAGAAGGAAAATTTGTTATTTTGTTGATTTTTGTTTATTGTATTTTATGTTGTATGTTGAAAGAAAATTTGCTTATCGTGTAATTGTTGTTGTGTAAGTAGTATTGTTGAATTTAGCAAAATGTCTGATCTAGAGAAAAAGTAAGAGTAAATGGAAAGCAATCAGAACCGCTACCACAAAATTGTTAAACAGCGTCGAAGAATTGTTTAACCCCTTCGGGACGGGAGCCTTTTACGAAATTTTTAATCTTTTGTCACCGTTTTTTAAAAACAGAAATTTGTGTCTTCTTGAATCGAGAAAATGCGCTGATTAAATTGGGCAAATTTTACAGTAAAATTTTACTGGTGAGGAAAAACAATGATTCTGGGCGCTTCATGCGGCACGTGTCGTATACGTGTTGCTCGTCCCCAAGGGGTTAAAGAAATAGATTATGTTAGTGTCGATATTTTAAATGAAAAATTAATGTTAATTGTAGAAAAGGAAAATGCGTTAAATGAATTAAATAAAGAAATAGAAGCTTTACTTCCCGCTAAAGATATCAAAAGTGATGTAGGAACTTCGATTCAGTACGCTGAAGGTATTTGTTTGTGGTAACAGAGAATAAAAATTCAAATTGGAAAGTTGAAAGGTCCCGAAGTAATTGAACTAAAATACTCAATAAATGAAAAAACTGTTAAATTGCCAAAATTAAATATTAAACCATTTTATGGTGATTCTGCTTATTGGTTGGAATTTTATGGTCAATTTGAATCTGCTATTGATACAAATCCAAAACTTACGAAAATAGATAAACTGAATTATTTGAAATCTTATTTAAATGGTCAGGCTGTGAGTTCGATTGCTGGGCTAGCAATTACAGAACAAAATTATGACGCGGCGCTCAACATTCTTAACAGTAGGTTTGGTAATACAAATACATTGATACAAACACACATGAACTGGTTATTGAGGATTCCTGCCTACGATTGGCTTAAGAAAATTATTTGATAGAATTGAGAATCAAATTAGAAATTTGGAAGCCTTGTGTGTTAGAAAGAAACCTTTAGCAGTTTGTTAGCGCCTATAATTTTGGATAGGATTCCAAAAGACCTCGTTCTTGAGTTTAATAGAAAATATCCGATTAACCTTTCAGGATATACATACTTATCTAGAAAATGAAATTCAGTCGAGAGAATAAACGTATTTAGTTCCATCAAAATCGGATTCTTTCAAAGTAAAATATGAGAGTAGTAACAATGAATACAAAGGCAATTTTAGAAAGTTTAATAATAGAAGATTCGATCAGATACCACCAACCGCAACCGGGAATTATGTGTCAAACGTAAAAAAGATTTGTGTGTTTTGTGACAGTACGGAGCATGAATTTTGTGAGTATAAAACAGTAGAAGATAGGGAAAACAAATTAAGATAAGAAAATAGATGCTTTAAATGTTTTTCTAAAGCTCATTGTAGCCGCTCGTATAGATTAAAATTTGAATGCAAATACTATAAAAGCAAATTTCATAATTATATTTTGTATAGTAAGAATGATGTTCAAAAGGAAACGCCGAATGTAGATAATAGTAATACTGAATTGGGTAGCTCTGTTATTATGGAATGTAATTCTTATGTTTCAAAGTCAAATATTTTGTTATTAACATACTCAGTGATTGTTAGCCCCATTAATGAAACAAAAAATGTTAAAATCGCCCGCCTTTTAATGGATAATGGTTCAGAGCATTCGTGGTGCACGAGGTCCCTAGCGATTTTTTAAAAATTAAAACCAATGCGAAAAGAAAGATTATCAGGTTATTGCTTTGGTTCTGAAAAGACGAAAGAAAAAAATTATGACGTTGTTAAATTGAAATTAACGAGCAGAACTGATAGTCAGCAATTTATTGAGATAGAAACATTAATTACTAACACAATAACTGCGGCGCCAGTCGCCATACCAAACGTAGAAATTCAGGATGTTTTGAAAGGCAATGGGATAGTTTTAGCCGATTAATGTAAAAATACTGATCAGTCAATAAACTTTCTAATTGGAGGGGATATGTTTTGGAACATTATTAAGAACTGTGACTTTCATAAAATAAATAAAACGCTCACTTGTGTACCGACGATATTTGGATATATTCTTCAAGGTACATGCAGACGGATAATAAATCTAGTTGTGTAAATATAGTATCTGCTAATTTAAGTTTGGGAACAGATGTTCAGGTATTATGGGATTTAGAGAATTTGGGTATAAGAGATAAGGATGAATTGCCTATTACCTAGAAATGTCTTATTGAACAGTTTGAAAATAATCTAAAGTTTAATGACAGTCGTTATAACACGATTATTATGGAATGGAAAGACTCGCCCGTTGCGTTGCAGAGTAATTTCACGTTAGCTAAAAAGAGGTTTGATGATTTGAGGAAATGTTTTGATAAGAGTGAGTGTATCGCGAATGAGTATAAACAAATAATAAAAGACCAGATGAGTAAGGAAATAATTGAAGAATGTGGCAGAGATGATAATGAGTATTTTATGCCACATCGAGCAGTTGTAAATACAAATAAAGAGACCGAATAAATTTCGCGTTGTGTATAATTGTAGTTCTAAATCGAAAGAAAATCTGTCATTAAATGATTGTTTGGAAACTTGCCCGAATATAAATCCAAACGTACTAGATATTATATTGAATTTTAGAAAATTTAAGATCACATTTAATGGTGTTATTGAAAAGGCATTTTTAATGATAAAAATAGCAGGAAGATCGCAAATTCTTAAAATTTCTTTGGTTTGCTGACAATAATGAAACATATTATAAAATTATGCACATGAATAGGTTGCCATTCGGGTGTAAAATTTCATCTTTTATTCAAAGTGGAACTATTAAGAATCACATTCGAAAGTATGAAATGAATAAACCTAGGTTGGTGCATATGTTAAATACATCTTTACATGTCAACAACTTATTTTCCGGTGCTAAAAGTATAGATGAGGCATATAATTTATCTCAGGATGCTGTTTCAATTTTGAGGGAAGATGGGCTCAACTTGCAAAAAATAAGGTTAAAGTCTTCTGATTTGTAAAAATTATGGGAACAAAATGGATTAAACGTTGGTAAAAAGGGTCAATTAAAGGTATTAGGGTTGGACTGGAATGCTGAGGATGAATTTTTATCATTAGAGGTTAGATTGTTGACAGATAGCTTTGGGTCAATAAAAAATACAAAGCGAGGTGTGTTAAGAGTAGCTGCAATGATTTTTGATCCGATTGGTGTTGCCGCTCCCTTTATTGTGAAAATAAAGCTTTTGCTGCAGGAAATTTGGGAAAGAGGTATTAATTGGGATCAAGAGTTGCCTGATGATCTGAAGGAGAAGTGGTTAGCGTGGTGTACGGAAATTGAGGGCTAGAGGAAATAAAAATTGGTAGGAATTGTTTGTTAGGGCATATTAATGATAAAGTTACGGGTATTGAATTGCACGTGTTTTGTGATGCCTCGCCAATTGCTTATGGAGCTGTTGCTTATTTTCGTTATCGGGATGAATTTGGTAGAATAAAAGTGTTAAGGTTAGTTGGGGCAACTGGGACATGATTTTACAATGTGACTCTGGAGCTTCTGACAATTCAGCTTCAAAAAACTAATGTTCATTTGAATTAAAGTCTGAAATTCTGTAAATGTGTTCAGTTAGGTTCCCTCTATCAGACAGAAATGCTCAAAATTACATTTTAATATTTAAAAATATAAAAATATGCATATTTCATCTTTCTTTCCTCATGGGTCCAGTTGCCCCCAAAAATGGGGTAACTGGACCAGTGGGTCCTATGTTCCACACGCGTTCATATTTTTTCATATCGGATATCAGATCCTGTTTGAAAAAGTGTAAACAACTTAAAAAAATTTAAACCAGGCAGATCATGTAAATTATATGTCAATAAACAGCGTTGTAAGGGAAACCTTTGCTGTCAATGTGTCTAAAAAAAGCACTAAAAGTGAAAATATTAGATTTATTTATACCAAAACCATAAAACTTAAGGAAGTATTTATGTACTTTAGTATAGATAACAAGTATAAAAGTCACGTGGGTATTTTAAGGAAAAAAATAGCAAGGTAAATCTACGAACAAACGGCTACGTAAGTACTTAAGTACTTTATCCAGGGGTCGCATTATACAGGGAAAATTTTATTGTTCCTACCAGAACCCTTACAGAAAGGTGCGATGAAGATATTATTTTCAAAATAGTGGTAGGAACGATAAAAGTTTCCCTATAGAATGCGACCCCTGTGTATAGTACAATTTCAAGGTCTGGCTATCTCGCTTTCAGGAGCAAGGTACTTGCATTCGTAAAATGTTGAAATAATTTAATGACACCAATATTTACAAGAGAATCTATCTGAAAACAAGTAAAATTATATTTTCGCGTACTTAATAAAGGTGAAATTTTCATTATAAAATTCAGGTGCCAATGTGGCAATTAGGAATTAAAATTAAGTGATGCCATAATGGCATCACCACCTCTCAAGGGGCCAAGAAATTTGGTTTGATACCACTCAATATGCTTTTTTTAAATTTCATTACATAATTTTAATAAGGTATTCTATCATTTTCTTTATTGTGAGCAAAAAACAATGAAGAAATTTACTTCCCGTAGTAAGAGAAACACAAAAATATTATTTATAACTATTGGGGTAACTGGATCCAGCATGGTCCAGTTACCCCGGATACATGTCCCAGTTACCCCATTCTTGAAAAATTTATGGGGTAACTAGGACACCGGGCTTACATTTGAAACATGAAGTAAATATGTATAAAAGCTAATAATATTAATGTAGTTATATGTCTAATCTTTAAAAAAAATGATTGTTTAATAAAAGTACTTACAGTATTTTAATACTCAGCCGAGGAAGTTCAACCATATAGACGTTGTTTTTAAAAAAAGAAACGTAAATTTTTGACAACCTATCACAGCAAAAAGAAAGTTATGATTGAGTTGATACACGTTGTTTTAGGAAGTAGATATTAAGGGGCATTGTTCACAAAAGCTAAAACTTAAAAAAACACCAACAGTTTTTATAAAATAGCCTATGGCCGAGTTACCTCGTGGTTCCAGTTACCCCAACTAACCTTATTTATCATGTCGAAAAATAGAGTTGATCCTCTGAAAAAACTCACGTTGTCCCGATTAGAGTTAATGGCGGTTTTGATTGGTGCTCGAATTGGAAAATATATTTGTAGTATTTTTTAAGATCTAATAACTAAAACGGTATATTGGACAGATTCGGAGATAGCTTTGTATTGAGTCAAGGGATGTGCGAAACGTTGGAAACAGTTTGTATCCAATAGAGTTATGGAAGTACAAGAGAAAACGGGCCCGAAATGTTGGTTTCACTGCAGGTCTGAGGATGTTTAGTTTTAAATTGCTTTTATAATTCGTAATTGCATGTATTTCAGTTGTGCTAAAGTGAAACTGAATATTCCAGCCCTTTTCCCTGTGCGTAGGGATAAATGAAAACACGTACTCTGTTTTTCCCTCTGCGCAGGGAATTTATTGTTGATATTCTTTTCTTTGTCAGTCGAGTTTGTGGATCTCGATGAGAGTGTGTTGTGATCCCTAAGCGGATAATTTATTTGTGAAATTGTGAAAGCTTTCAATTAAATAGTGGAAAAAGTTAGTGTATACAGCCTACTGCTTAATTCAAAAAACCTACAAGGTACATTTGGTCGTCTAAAACCGGAGTTAAAACGAACTAAGTGCAAAGAATGATGCGTAGCTAAATTTCGTTCGAACGTGAAAGCGTGAAATCATTGGAACTGTGCCAAATTAGAATACTGAGAGAGAAAAATAGATAAAAACTTAGAAACTGATAAACGAGTGTTGAAATCTCCAATAACGAGATTGAAAAACAAATTTCTTAAAACTGATCTGAATGTGTGTGAATTAGAGCAACTTCAGTTATTAAAAAGGGAAACAGAAAAATTAGAGGAAGAGTTGAAGGTGTTGTTTAAAACGATTTTTTCTGCTTGTGAAGAAAACGACATCGATTCATTTATAGAAGAAAAGGACGAACAGCAAGACATCTTTGATGAATTGATAGTAAAAATCGAACATGCAATTACAGCGAGAAAAATAAATGTGAACAATCCGAAGAAGGAAGTTAATGAAATAAAATTACCAAAGCTTTCTCTACCATCATTTAGTGGTCAAATTAGTGAATGGTTGAGTTTTAAAGATTTATTCATGGCGAGTATGCATAATAATGCAAATCTATCGCCAGCTCAGAAGCTGCAATACTTGAAATTATCTTGTCAAGGAGACGCTTTGAAAATAATAAAATCAATACCTATTGAAGATTCGAAGTATAGTATCGCTTGGGACTTGCTATCTGAAAGATATTCTAACAAACGTGAATTAATATACAGCCACATTAGAAAATTATTAAATTTTCCATTCGTGCAAGGTGATGCGCCCACAGCAATACTTAATTTGGTAGATATGACAAACGAATGTGTCCGTTCTTTCGAAATATTGGATCAGAAGGTAAGTGGCTTTTCAGAAACTTTGTTGATTTATTTAATATTGCAAAAAGTTGATCATAATATTAAATTATGGTGGGAACGCCAATTAAAAAATGACGAGCTTCCAACGTTAGTTCAATTGATAATTTTTCTGAAAGATTATGCTCGTTCATTACAATCTGCTAGAGGAAATATTAATTATAAGAAAAACAGTTATCCTAAATTAACTGCAATGACTGCTTCTGTTAATAATATTGAATGTAAATATTGTTCTTTGAATAGTCATAAAATATCTAAGTGCAGTGAGTTTCTAAAGTTATCTGTTCGTGAAAGAGTGCAATTTGTAAAAAATAAAAATCTCTGCTTTGCGTGTTTATCTCCAGAACATAAATTAATTAATTGTCAGTCAAAAAAAATTTGTTCGAAATGTAATTTGAAGAATCACAATAGCTTATTACATTATGAAAGGCGAGAAACAAATTATCCAGATATAAAAAACTAAGTAACGCCTCAATCCTCGAATCAAAATAGTGAGACTGTTGGTGAATCATCTAGTAATGTAAACATGTCAATAAATTCTTGCCTTGGTGAAATATACTCAAAATCATTTGGCATACTTGCAACTGCGCTGATTAATGTGAAAGATAATTATGGAGGCAATAAATTACTGCGTTGCATTATAGATGTTGGCAGTACCAATAATTTTATAAGTGAGCGTGCGATACAATTATTAGGAATAAAAAGAAATTCAGCTAATTTACAGATTAAATGTTTGGGAATGGGATACTCCGAAGAAACTCGTGGCGTTGTAAGATTGGAATTTTCTCCACATTTTGATAAACAAAACACACGGTTAGGTACTTTTTATATTTTGAAAAAGATAACGAGTAATCAACCAGTTGTATCATATGATACTAATTCATTCAGTCACTTAAAAAACATAACATTAGCTGACCCTAAGTGGATTGAACCAGTCCCAATAGACTTAATTTTTGGCGTGTCTCTATCATTATCTATAATTAGAGGAGAAAAAATATTTGGGAAACCAGGACTTCCTTTTGCAGTAAATTCGGATTACGGGTGGTTAATAACGGGAGATAGTGATACATTTTCAGAAAATAAACCAAATATTATAGTTAATTTTCCAAATGTTGAAACAGATTATGTGAAAAAGTTCTGGGAGTTAGAAAATATCCCCTCGAAGGAAATATACACAAATGAAGAAAAATATTGTGAGGAAATTTTCGATACATCCCATTCACGAGATTCGAATGGAAGATATATTGTGCGTTTGCCATTTAAGAAGCAATGTAAAGAATTAGGGGAGTCAAAATCACTAGCTATGAAAAGATTTCTAAACTTAGAAAAAAGATTTAATAGAGAACCGGATTTGTATGAAAATTATTGTCTATTTATGAATGAATATCTTGATATGGGACATATGGAAAAAATACCGAAGAGCGAAATTCAAAAACCCGTTAATGAAATTTATTATCTTCCACATCATCCAGTCATTAGAGAATCTAGCACGACAACCCGTCTTAGAGTTGTGTTTGATGGGAGTGCAAAAACTACAAATAATGTTTCTCTTAATGAAAATTTAATTGTAGGACATAGGGTTACAAGAGTTATTTTTTATTTTGTTGAGATTCCGCACACACGCTATAGCTATTAACGCTGATATTGCTAAAATGTTTCGTCAAATTAAGATACATCCTGAAGATCAAGATTTTCAACGAATTCTCTGGAAAGATAAATTTTCCGATGATATTAGTGAATATCGTCTCACTACAGTAACATATGGATTAGCATCTAGCCCATATTTAGCTACTAAAGTTCTTCAAAAATTAGCGTTGGATGAAAAATTAAATTTTCCATTAGCATCAAACATTGTATTACGTGATTTTTACGTCGATGACTTACTTACAGGTGCATCATCTCCCGAAGAAGCTACTAAATTAATATCAGAGTTACAAGAATTAATGAAAAGAGGCGGATTTGAATTACGTAAGTGGGCATCAAACGACATTAGTGTACTAAAAAACATTCCTGAAAATTTAATTCAGACTAAACCCGATTTATCAATTGAGAACGACAATTCAATAAAAGTGCTAGGATTAAAATGGGACTCAAATCGCGATGTCTTCAAAATTAGTGTAACCATAGAACCAACATTAAAAGAAGTTACAAAGAGATCTCTATTGTCAGATATAGCCAAAATGTTTGATCCACTTGGTTGGATCTCTCGCTTTATAATTTCTGCAAAAATTCTACTTCAGGAACTTTGGAGTCTACATCTAGCATGGGACGATCCTGTTCCACTACTCATAAAAAATAGGTGGATAAAAATTCGGGAAGAACTTGCATGTTTGACATCGATTACTGTGCCTCGGTTAGCAATTATTCCCTCAGCTAACAAATTTGAAATTCATTCATTTAGTGACGCTTCCTTAATAGCATATGGTGCAGTTGTTTATTTAAGGTCCTTATCCGATGATTCAACTGTATCAGTTAGAATATTAACTGCAAAAACAAGAGTTTCACCATTAAAAACAATATCTTTGCCTAAATTAGAACTGAGTGCTGCCCTGCTGTCAGCCCGTTTGGTAAAAACTGTCCTAGATTCATTGTGCTTGGACATCTCTAAAATTAACTGTTGGACAGATTCAAAAATAGTTCTCTCTTGGCTATCAACAGAATCAAGAAGATGGCAAACTTTTGGTGCGAATCGTGTTTCGGAAATACAACAACTTGTTCCGTCAGAGTGTTTCCGCATCATGTAAAAGGAAAAGAGAATCCAGCAGATTGCGCATCAAGAGGTCTATCACCCTCAGAATTATCATTGCGTGATCTTTGGGGGAATGGTCCGAGTTGGCTTAGTGATCCATCTTTCACCTCTCCAGAACCGCAATTAGGTACTGTTTTGTGTGACGAAGCCTTAATAGAGCAAAGAAAAAATTATTTTTGTGCTACAGCTCAGTTAAGTGAGGAAATGCCTATTCTCTCAAATTTATCGTCCTTTACTAAACTAAAACGTATAATTGCTTGGTGTTTGAGATTTCTTACGAATTCTCGTTTACCTGTTTCAAAACGAAACTTTGGTTTTCTTACAAACACAGAAATTAAGAGTGCTTTAAAAGTGATCATCAAACAAGTGCAAAAGTCATCATTTACTGACGACATTAAATGTATGACTTCTGGTAAGTGTTTACCTCGCAATAGCAAATTGATCAATCTTTCTCCAATCCTTGATGATGAAGGAATACTCAGAGTGGGAGGACGTCTTCGTCATTCAAATCTCACACAAGATCAAATCCATCCAATATTGTTACCAAAAAATCATCCAGTGACTGTGCTGATTATTAGATATTTTCATTTATCTCACTTTCATGCTGCCCCTCAACTACTATTGTGTGTTATCAGACAGCGATATTGGATTTTAAGTGGAAGAAGTGTTGTAAGAAAGTTTGTAAAAAATTGTGTAATTTGTGCTCGTGCTTCTGCTTCTATGTCCAAACAAATCATGGCTGATTTACCTTCTACTAGAGTGCAACCTACCCGTCCGTTCCTTGTCACAGGAACTGACTATGCAGGACCTATATTATGTAAATTTAGAAAAGGTAGAGGTACAAAATCTTTTAAGTGTTATATTTCATTATTTATATGTTTTTCTACCCATGCAATTCACATTGAATTAGTGACTGATTTATCTACTCAGGCCTTTTTAGCTTGTCTCAAGCGATTTATATCCAGACGAGGCAAACCAAAAGAAATTGTAAGTGATTGTGCCAAAAATTTTGTCGGTGCGAGCAAGGAGCTGAAAGAATTGTATAAATTTGCAACTTCTTCTCAGCATAATGAAGAAGTGGCAAAGTACTTAAGTTCGGAAGAAATAAATTGGCATTTCAATCCACCCTCAGCCCCTCACCTTGGAGGACTTTGGGAGGCTGGTGTTAAATCGATGAAATTTCATTTAAAAAGAACCGTTGGCAATTCAGTTTTAACATTTGAGGAACTTTCAACTCTTTTAGCTCAAATCGAAGCCTGTTTAAATTCTAGACCCCTTTGTCCTGTAAGTTCTGATCCTAATGATTTACAGGCCTTAACCCCTGGTCATTTTTTAATTGGTGCTCCTCTTACTTCAGTACCAGAAGTTGATATTTCAGACGTACCTGCTTCAAGATTGACCAGGTGGTAATTAGTGCAGAAAATGCTCCAACACTTTTGGAAAAGATGGAGTAATGAGTACCTTTCGACCCTACAACAGAGAGTAAAATGGCTTAAAGAAGAGCCTAATATTAGGATAGGTGATTTAGTTATAATAAAAAATGAAGGTCTTTCCCCTTTACAATGGAAATTAGCTAGAGTGATTAAAACACATCCTGGACCTGATAAAAAGGTTCGTGTAGTTACCCTGAGAACTGAAAATAGTGAATTGAAAAGGCCAATTACTAAGTTATGTAAATTACCTTTAGAGTAAAATTTTGAAACCCTTTCGGCTTTCAAGGCCGGGAGAATGTTTAGTTTTAAATTGCTTTTATAATTCGTAATTGCATGTATTTCAGTTGTGCTAAAGTGAAACTGAATATTCCAGCCCTTTTCCCTGTGCGTAGGGATAAATGAAAACACGTACTGTGTTTTTCCCTCTGCTCAGGGAATTTATTGTTGATATTCTTTTCTTTGTCAGTCGAGTTTGTGGATCTCGATGAGAGTGTGTTGTGATCCCTAAGCGGATAATTTATTTGTGAAATTGTGAAAGCTTTCAATTAAATAGTGGAAAAAGTTAGTGTATACAGTCTACTGCTTAATTCAAAAAACCTACAAGGTATAGAGGATAACCCCGCAGATTTAATAACTAGAGGGATATCTGTCGTAAGTTTAATTGGCAACGAAAAGTGCTTTTACGGGCCGCATTGGTTACGGTAAAGTGAGGAAAATTAGCCTAAATAGTTAAAAGGGAAACAAGTGGATAGGAGTTCTATAGAAAATGAGGAGAAGACAATTTTGGTCACAAGTATTGTTGTCAAATCGAATATAGTTGAGGAACTTTGGAGTAGATTTTCTAGTTGGAATAAATTGCTCAGAGTAGTTGCTTGGTTTTTAAGGTTTGTTGGCAACTGTAAAAAATCAAAGGTTTTAACACCATATCTGGAAGTCAAAGAGTTAAATAAAGCACATAACGCAATTACGCGATCAGTTCAAAGTAGCGAGGTCTATAATGAGATAGAACAGTTAAAAAGGCAGAAGTGTCTTCAACCATCGAATAAGTTAAGCCAGTTGAGCTTATTTTGGGACAGTGAAGGACTAATTAGAATAGGTGGCCGAATAAAGCATTCGAATTTGAGCGATACCGTAAAACATCCGATTCTCCTACCAAAGGACCACTTTATTACTAAGCTTTTAATCACATACTTCCATTTAAAATGCCTACATTGTGGACTACATACAATTGACCCATTCATTCTTGCGGCAAAAGTACTGGATTATTAGAGCCCATGTCACTATACGTCGAATAATCCGAAGTTGTGTTATTTGTATTCGCCATCGTATAGAGCTTTCAAAGCAAATGATTGCAGATTTACCTTATTAAAGAGTAAATCCAGGAAAACCGTTTTCGAAAACCGGAACTGATTACGCCGGTCCTTTTCATGTTAGTGCTAGACGTGACAGAGGTATGCGTCCTACAAAAATGTATGTGTGCGTCTTTATTTGCTTTATTACCAAAACTGTGCACCTGGAATCCATTTATGATTTAACTGTGAACTCTTATTTCT
The DNA here is from genome assembly GCA_963932465.1 of Maratus speciosus. Classification (NCBI taxonomy): domain Eukaryota; kingdom Metazoa; phylum Arthropoda; class Arachnida; order Araneae; family Salticidae; genus Maratus; species Maratus speciosus. The sequence continues at coordinate 325,528,558 of OZ010792.1, read as the reverse complement.
ACGTTAAAAAGATTTGTCGCACGTACAGGAAGACCCGAAGAGTTATACAGCGATTGTGGAAAAAACTATATTGGAGCGCGACACATATTGAAAGCATGATGGGTATCTCAAAATGTTGGACAATATCTTGCTGATGAAGGTATCCAATGGAGAACAAACGCTCCTTTCGCACCTCATTTCGGTGGACTTTGGGAGGTCGCCGTAAAAACTATGAAATATCATATGAGAAGGGTGATCGGTCAACAAATTCTGAGTTATGAAGAATTCAACACATATTTAACCGAAATTGAGGCGGTAATGAATTCTCGTTCATTAATTCCAGTCACAGACGATCCAACGGATTTGTCAGCCCTTACTCCTGGACATTTCATAATAGGAACTAAACTAAAAGCATTACCGGAACCTGACATACAGTCTGAAAAGATTACCCTTAGAGAACGTTACAAACTGATTACGCAATTATCGCAAACCTTTTGGGAAAGGTGGAAAAAGGACTACCTAACTCAATTACAAATACGAAACAAATGGAGAAAAACTTATCCAAATATGCAAATTAATGATTTGGTTATTATAAAAGAGGAAAATTTACCCCCATTAAAATGGAAAATGGGTCGAGTTCTGCAAGTTTACCACGGCAGTCGTGAAAGAGTTCGTGTTGTAAAATTAAGGACTGCTCATGGTAAAATAACCAGACCTATTTATAAATTGGTACTGTTAATGAGTGAAAATTCAAAAGAGTAATTTGTTTATTCCATTATTATCTGTTATTGTGTAAAGGTTAAAGTTAATCAAGTTTTTTCTTTTATGTGTAAGTATTATAGGTAATAACTTCTGTATAACTGTAAGCTATGTGTTATGTTCTGTTTAAGTGATATTCTGTATAAATAACTTCTGTTGTATTCTGAAAAAAAAAATTTGATATTATGTAATTGATGTTTAAAAGCTATCGGGACCCAGTATGTTTGAAAGATAGAGGGCGCCGTTCAAAGTTTTCCAAACGCATTTTTTTACTTTTTTTTCGTTCTATGTTTTTGTAGTCTGTCTTGTGCCGTCAACAAATAAACACATTAAAATGTGAGCTTGTGCTAATTACTTCCAAAATATCAGCGGAGATTATTTAAAAGGCAATTCGGGTTCCGAATCTGTATCGCTGTCATTTTGAACTTAGCTTGTAGTAAGCTTAAATCTGATAAATAGGTAACTAATCGCGTCGTGAGATCAAATAAAGATCCTTCATTAGAAAAACAAAGTAAATTATAAACTGTAATCAAATCATTTAGAGAAAAATCCGTTTGAATTTTCGTTACCTTATTTTTAAATTCAGAGCTGTCGGTTTGATAACCAAAACCAGAAAAGTCTCGAACTCTTTTCCTATTGGATCTATCGCCTTCTGCATCAAATAGGAATTTGTGCAAAAGTTTTATTTGTTGTTCATTTTTAATCGCAAGTTTCAGTTTGGGGATGTCAACTAATTTCATCATGAAATATAAAATACAATGTATACAATGTACTCACCGTTAAGAATAATATCCATTTTGAGTGAAGAATTTCGTATTTTTTAATTTTTATTACAACTTCGGCGATATTATCACACTCAAAACACTTGTGGGCAGCGGAGTCAAATCTTTCGTGCCATTTCTTGCACCATTTTTGTAGACTAGACTTTTCTAATACAATAAATTACCACCTTGACATCAGAAATGACACACTTTCTAATTAAAATACTTATACTGAAGCGTACTTATTTATAAAGCTCAAAAGTCGATAATATGTACAAAGAAGATACTATTTATAAAATTAGATCACATCACGTCTTAAATTAGATCTACTCGTCGTTAGAACATCCATCTTGCTTTTTATGCGTCTCTTTGCAACATTCTGCGGCATACCTCACTCGTTCACTACCAAAACATAATAATATTCTTTTTTGTTCCAAACCAGTTCTCTTCGCTTCCGTTCTCCCGGCTGGCTCTAGCAACGCCTCCTCTATTCAGCCGATCGCTAGCGTGTATTTATAATGACAGAGTTACGTTTCAAGAATAACATAGGATTCCACAGATCACCAATCACTCCTGGATGGCGCTTCAAATGCTATGTACTGTAGTCACGCAGCTTGTACCGGGTGTCCCAAAAAATGACTGATGGATTTTAAAATTCAATAACTTCCAAACTGTGACAGATATTAAAAAAATTCTTGCAGGAGAGTTATGTATGATGTTAGGAGTTTTTGTATTGTGATTCTTGATTTTAATTCGGATTTCAAATAATAGATGACGCTGAGAGCAATAGGCGCTCTGTTCGGACCCGATTTTTGGTACTTCGGGATCCATTCAATATATTTTAATCTCCTTTTTTTGCATGGAAGAAGAGAGAGGCTGAAAAATCGAACCTGGATTTAGCGGTTATTGCTTGCAGCGCCATCTATCGATGTTATTTGTAACTAAAACTCAGAATCACAGCATAAAAACGCCTGGCGTCTTACTAACACTGCTGCAAGAATTGTTTTAAATATCTGTCACATTTGCAAGTTATTGAATTTTAAAATCCATCAGTCATTTTTGGGACACCCGGTAAATGCAGTCCTACATTTCTACCTCTAATATTCTTTCTAATATAGAACTCTTTCCCTTTTCTACTGTGTAAACACATATAGTAAAGATAAATAATAGAGATGAAGTATGGTGTCTGGGGGTGACGCCGAAAATGTAACTCTAAAATCCGTTACATTCGGCCCGAATGTACGTGCTTTGAAATTACGTGCTTTGACGCGCTTGTTAATTCAAACCTATATTTCTTTGCTTTTGCTTTTACCTTTGCAAATTTTTATTCATAAATCGTGTGTTGAGCGTAGGTATGATCAAAATTTTGATTAAAAATGAGAATATGGGCAGTTATAGGATTAAATACATTGTTCCCTGTTCCACTTGCTTGTCTTGTTTGGCTCGAATGAGTGCATTTAAATTTGCTCGATAATCGCTTTCATATAAGGAAAGGGCAGCTGACGTCACTGTTGGTCGAATTACTGTGGATCAGCACGAAAGACTTGTACGTTCTTTATGACTCCTACCTGTACACATGAGCTAAGGAAATTTGATTGGTCTACGTTTAACAGGTTTCTAATATGATTGGCTTTCGTCACCAAGACTATTCCTGCAATGATCGTTATGACAAAAATGTAGTTGGTAGATCTGTTGACGGAAGTGTTTGTAAACATGCCTTTCCTTATTGCAAACTGATTTTACAGTATACTGCATCTCCAGCCTCCATGGTGTAAACATCCCCCATCATGCTTGTTCCGTCTTTTCTCTTTTCTGTCAAATGTCATCATTCTAAGACTTCCTTTTCTTATGAGAGGGATGCATGCTCTTAAGGAAGATTTTTATAATACCCGAAATAAATTGTTGTCCATGTAATAAGCAATAAAACTATTCTAAGAAATTCAAACAAGTAAACGATATGATAATACCAAGAATATAGAGTAGACTGCGTTCAAGGCTCATGAATAATACTTATTTCCGATATTCGAACCCATTTCTTTTCTACTCTCTAAGTACCCAGATAGCATGAACATTAATAGCAAGCTGGATTTTTTCTCATATAATCTTGTCGTGACAAATTTGAATTAAGAAATTCGCAGCAAATCTCCCGCAAGGTATACCATCACCCACTTGCATAAGTAGTTTGTTGCATAGGCGTAGCGTGACCAGAAATTTTGGGGGGGCACCAAGGCCGTCAAACTGCGCCCCGAGCGAATTTTCAATTTTGCGCCCCCCCCCATCCACCCCCCCCCCCCCAAAAAAAAAAAAACTTTCTCTTTGTGATGGGTGTAATAAAATTGATAAAGTGCAGAAACATAAATAAATTCTATTGAATAAATATTTCGCGTTTATTTTGGAACTTTAAAAGGTTTAATTTTAATTTAGAAATTCAAAACAACTAAACAACATAAGGGAAAATTGCACTTATTTGTTAGAGAGTTCATGATGTTTTGCGACAGGAAAAATAATGATCAAGAGAGAAAAAGAAATTCCCCGAAAAATGATCGGCGGCCAAAAAATGAATAAAGCCGTGGTTCGCAGTATAAATTTTGCGCCCAGGGCGACCGACCGCTCCTTTAGCACCCTCTTTGCAAGGACCTGGGGAGGCACACTAGAGGTCTGCGCGGACCGCAATTTCAAAGCTCGGACGCTCAGCTCGGACGCTCAGCTCGGAGTAAAAATTAAAACTTCCACCCGAACCCGGCCCGTTTATATTTTCACAGCTTATGGTCAGGCCCGGCTCGTACAAAAATCAGTAAAAACAAGCCCGGCCCGTGGAAAATCAATTAAATCAGGCCCGGTCTGGCCCGACTCAATTTCTCATAAAATTCCGATTTTTCTTAACATACAATTGCAGGGCTGCACTTGCTACTAAAATCCTACTGAAAGCAACTATTTTAAGCAGAACCATTAAAAAGCGACTATTTCAAGAAAACAGGAGATTTTTTTTCGGATTTAAGCGACTATTTTTACTGAAAATATTCGATCTTTTCCTTCAAAGCGCTTGTAAAGTCATCTTCCCAAACGCACTTTTCCAAAGGTTATTTGAGGAGTTTCACGATTTTTTCCGCGACGAATTCCAAGATTCACGATTTTTCCCGCAATCGATTGACGAAAATACCTCTTTCTTTCTGAAATCTTTTTATACTATCGTTGAAGGAGATTTCGCGATTTTTTCTGCGATCCTTTGCCAAATTTCGCAATTTTTTCTACGACAGATTGACGAAATTTATTTATTTATTTTCCACCACTTGTCCAAATTTGCAATATATATTTCCGCGACCGATTGATGGTAGTTACTATTTGTTTCAGAGATCTTTCGACGAAATTCTCAATTCTTTTCCAGATCGTTTGTCAAAAATGGTGATTTTCTTTTCACGACCGACTTACAAAATTCGTGATTTTTTACGCGATCATTTGGTTAAATTCTCAATTTTTTTTTAAAATCAAATTTGCGTTTTTTTTTTTTTTTTGTCCGCTACCATTAGACAAAATTTGCGATATTTTTCTTGTGATCGTTAGACGAAATTCGCAACTTTTTGTTCATTCTTTTGACGAAATTTGCGATGATTTTTCTGCGACCGACTGACGAAAATCGCCATTTGTTTCCGCGACCTTTGGTAAATTTCAAGATATTTTTTACGGTTGTTTGAAGAGATTTGTAATTTTTTCCGCGACGAATTGCAAAATTCGCGGATTTTTCTCCAATTAGGGGGCGATTTTCCCCGCGATTGACGAAAATATTTATTTCTTTTAGCCATCTTTTGCTACGATCTTTGAAGGAGATTTCGCAATTTTTCCTATGAGCTATTGCAAATTTCCCGATTTTTGGGGGGCGATTGTTTCGTGGAACTCGCATTTTTTTTCCCGTGATCCTTTGCCAAATTTCGCGTTTTTGTTTCCGAGATCGTTTCACGGAACTCACGATTTTTTTTCGCGATCCTTTGGCAAAATCAGCGAATTTTTCTGCCATTTTGTTTTCCCGCTACCATTTGTCAAAATTCGCGATATATATTTTTTCCGCGACAGATTGATGGCCAATTTCTTCAAAAGATCGCAGAAAAACGAATTTCGCAAAAGAATCGCGAAAAAAACGCGAATTTCTTCAAGGAATAGCGAAAAAAAAGTAAACTTCGTCTAGGGATCGCAAAAAACGCAAATTTCATCAAAGGATCGCGGAAAAACGCGAATTTCACCAAAGGATCGCGAAAAAACGCGAATTTTGACAAAGGACCTCGGAAAGAACGCATAATTGGTGCCGGGAGGAAAATTTCCTTCATACCCTCCTCTGCCGTAACCTTTCAGAAAATTTACTGCGAATTTCAGATTTTTTTTTTTTTTTTTTTTTTTTTTTTTTTTACTCAGAATTACCCTTGCCGTGTTTTTGTCCGCGACCATTTGGCGAAATTTGCAATTTTTTTTTTCTTGATCGTTAGACGAAATTCGTAATATTTTGTGCATTCTTTTGAGGAAATTTGCGATGATTTTTCCGTGACCGAATGACGAAAATCGCCATTTGTTTCCGCAACCTTTGATAAAATTCAAAATATTTTTCCATGGTCCTTTGAGGAGATTTGCGATTTTTTCCCCGATGAATTACCAAAATTCATTTTTTTTTTTCTGCCAAACGTTTCATGGAATTCACGAATTCCTTTACATACTATACTATGCTTTGCAAAATTTCGTGGAATTTTCTACGACCGATTGACGAAATTGATATTCAGTATTTGTTTCAGAGATTTTTTGACTAAATTCGCGATTCTTTTCCACGATTGTTTGTCGAAATTCGTCTTTTCTTTTGTCGACCGAGTGAGGAAGTTCTTGATTTTTTGCTGAATATTTTAGATGAAATTCACGGGCATTTTTTTTTCTGTCCACGACAGTTTGACAAAATTTTCGATTTTCTTCCCTAATCCTTAAGCGAAATTTACAAGTTTTTATGCGACCGATGGAAAACATTTTTGTTGATAACTGCGATGTTTTTCGCTACCGATTGGAAAAATTCGCGACTGTTTGATGAACTGATTTTTCGGAATTCCCGAAGAAACGAAAATCGTGGCTTTCACGGGAAAAAAAAATCGCTTCTGAATCATATGCCTGTGCAAGAAGTAAATTTTGAAGATTCCATCCAAACGAATTTTTTTATTTTGCAGGATTTTTCTTTTTTGTGTGGGATTTGCGATATCCCAGACGTTATTTCTAACCCTGCCCCTCAAATAAAACTTTTCTTCCTTCTCTCCAAGAAACTCTTGAAATGAAAGGCCTGATGGAAAATAGTATCGGGGATAATCTGCAAGAAGTTTTTACTGCTATGTTTCCTGGTGCTGTACATAATTTTTATTGTTGAAGAACCAAGCTTACTTACTTCATAACTGAAACATTAGGGCCTTATTTTCAGGATAACTTGCTTTCTCATTTGAAGAAATCACTCTATTCTTTATTCAGTGTTTTGAGTAATTTCAGTGATTGATTGATAAACTGTGAAATAAGATGTGAACATTCATAAAGTAATTTCAGTTGTTATGGATGCATTTTTTCTTCCCTCTTTTTAAAGTGATGGGTGTAAGACTATTTTGGCTACTATTTTCGAACAAATGGTACTATTTTTTTCGTTGGAGGCTACTAAAGCTACTATTTTCAGTGTCATTCGGCAGTGGCAGCCCTGCAATTGAGATGTTTTTATGAAATAGAATAAACTCTTTTTTTCTTAAAAACCCCGATTTTTTTTTTATAAAATAACATCAAAGTTGGACTTTTGATTTCCGAATTCGAAGGCTGACAATTACAAGACGGATCCATTTAGTAATCCACTTTAAATCAAGCTGCTTCGAAATAGGAAAAATGTTAGGAAAAGGGAGAATGCTGTAATTTTCAGGCAAATAGGAATAGAAATGAGTTTATGAATGTGTCAAAAATAATCACATTTTTGAGTGGGGATTTTTGTTTTTTCTGAAAACGTATTAATTTACTAAAACAAACAATTCTATATATTCTTACCTTCTGTTCCATTTTCGTCCTTCTGAAGCCAGACTTGCATGAATTTAAAACCAGCATGGCGTACTCCGTGACATCTCTTTTTATTGAGTTTTCTATAAAAATTTCCTACTTTTTTATCGCGCTTGTTTTTGCGTGGGTCATTCATTCCTGATCAGTTAAAAATATAATAACAACATTTATCTACAAGCACATTCTCACAAATGGCCAGAATAGACCAAACCAAGTGTGTATAGGAGCGTGTGTGTGTGGTGTGTGTGGGGGGGGAGGGTTAGGTAGAGACGCTCCTACTATCTAATTTGCACAAGAGGGAAACACGAGTTCAGAGGTCAAAGAAGTTCTTTGTGTGACCATGTTACTCACTGCAATTAAACTACGAGTGTGACTGGAAATATAAGAAATAGTATATAGCTTTGCAGTTAGGAAAAATTTTTCTTCTACCGATCAATTTACAACTACTGACCAAATATCAATGACTGGCCAGCACCGAATTGATGGTTGAGAACTAAAGCGTTTTTGTTTTTGGGGGAAGAGAGAGTGGGTGAAATGCTACATACTAAAGAGGTTTAAATTTGACTACATCTTTAAAAAAAAGAAAAAAATTGAAAATCATTGCCATTTATCGTCTTTGTAAAAGTCTCAATAAATCACAGTCCTAAAATATGTGAATATAAATTTCACATTAATTTATCTGCAAATCCCATGTATAATACACAATCACATATCCCTTTAAAACAGTGACTTATGAATGTTTTTAATAATTTGCACAATAAGTACAACCAGGGGCCTCGCAAAGGGGGGGAATGGGGGAGACCCTCTCCAAACGTTTGCGAATGCTGTTACACTTGACAAATTTATAAACTTAATTGGAAAATTTGCTTAAAAATTTAATAAAAAACTACAAAACACTTTCTATTTCTGATGGGTTTGACAAAAGTTACAAATATAATTGGGAATATTATTAAGCTTTTTACAAATAAGAGCTATATTACATCTTCTAAATGTGGTAACTTGGTAACATTATAAAACTGGTTGGCAAATGTCGAGAACTATTTATTTTTACTTCTCAATGAGTTGGCAAATACTGAACTTAACAATTTAAGATCCTCTCCCCCACCAACAAAACGTCTAAAACGCGATGGTCCTGAGTACATCTTATATCAATCATACGTTCAAGGCCGAAACTAGCCTTTTTTGCGTCCGGGGAAAACATGGATTTTGTCCGCCCCCCTAGCCCCCCCCCCCTTCTCCTCACGCACAATAAAAGTTATCGATCTCAGGTACCTAATGCAAAATAATAATAATAATAATAAAATAAATAAATAAATAACAATCATAAAAAATAAAAATCATTTAATAATAAAAATTAGAGCAGAAAATATGTAAACAACGCTCCCATAGGATTAACATTAGCCTGAGCGCTAACCCTTTGAGAGGCAAGTAATTGCGTTTTACTGTAACGTCGAATTCACACCTGAATCTTTCAAAAAATTTATTGCAAAAAAAGGAAAAGCAATTTTATGACTTTTTTTCTACCAAAATTAGAAAAGTAAAATTTAATAAAATTTTTCTGGTGCAAATCTTCATTAATCGTAGATGGGATATAATATATCCCACCGCCCTCAAAGGGTTAAGAGCCTACACTAGTTACGCGAAGAAACTGGATCACTAATGCTAAACGTATGGGACCGTTCTTTTTAAATTGTCTCGCTCGTATATTAATAGTTTTAATTTTTTTTCCCTTAGAAAAGCTGAGGTTGAATTCTAACCGGGTTAGTGTTTACTTTTTTGATCTTGGTTGCAGATTATTTTTATAAAGTTACTTTCACTTTCAGTACCGGTTTCGAAACCGAAAAGTATAGCAATGCTAAAGATCAATCTAAACTATCCTAAGGAAAAAAAATCCTTTTAAAATATTAAAATGCAAGAGAGAAATTTGAAAAGAACGCTCCCATAGGTTTAACATTAGCTTGCGAGTTTCTTTATATTTCATATATAAATATAATTTTTGTATGAAACGGCAACCCAAATGTCCATTTAGCGCCCTTTCGCCTTTGTTCTGGCACCTGGGGCACATGCCCTTTCTGCACCTCCCTAGTTTCGGTCCGGGCTATATTCTTTAAAAAACATTTAAAAAGGGAGTTACTATTCTATCTTGCATATATTTCAACCCTTAGTCTTTAGCCGTTGACAGTTGCCCGACCTCGCGCCCTTTGAGGCCGGATCTGGATATAAAAAATGTAATTTTAGTAAAAGGCATGGGCGACATTTTTCAGTTGTCACCTACCTAGAAATGGCAAAAGGACGAGAAATGCAGTTTGGTAAGGTAAAAGCAGGGGCGGCTGCGGTGGCGCCCTTTTTTGTTTATCACGGGCAGTCAGTCGCCCAAACTCGCCTCGTCTCTCTAAGACTGGATCTAGTTGGCTGCAAAAAACAATTGCCCCAAAAGTAATGCAAAAAATAATTGCACCAAAAGGAACAGAGCGGCATTTTTCAATTTCCGCCTAAGGTGGCAAAACGCCTAGAAATGGCAAAAAGAAGAGAAAAATCATTTTGAGCGATAAAGGCAGGGACGGTTTTATTAGCCATGGCGCCCTGTGCGAGATTTTTTACTGTACCACTGCAAATGATATATATATATATATTTCTTTTAAATGGTTTTACTAAAGCATTTTACTTTGTGCACTCTTCCAGGGCCGAAACTAGATATAATATCGCCCGGGGCAAACATGGAATTTGGCGCCCCTCTTCCTTCCTCTGCAAAGTAAATTTACAAAGAGAAATTTAAGAAAGTTTCTATTAGTGGACTTATTTTAAAATTTTAAATGCGTAACAGTAAAATACGTAACAATAAAATACGTAATACTGAAATATATAACCAGCTTTGTCAAATATTTATTCACTAAAACCTGGAAAAAAATCAAAAGGAATGGGAAATAATTCCGCTTATACATGTTTTCGTCTTAGCAGGTATAAGTGTTGGAATACTTTCTGTTGGAACCGGGTAGTTTTTTTCATTTAAGACAAGATTCCATTACAGACACATGTCATTTTGCTAGATTATTTTAACACAATTATTGTAATTGGTAAACAAATCATATTAGATGTAAATTTCCAACTGGGCGAAAAATGTCCGGACCAGGATTCGAACCCGGGATCTCCTGGCTGAAGCCGCCAGTGCTCTGCCATCTGAGCTATCCCGGACGATTCTGGTCGAACTTTTTCACCCAGCTAACCTTGAAGATTACAGCATCTGGTCTGAAACCTGGTTCAGCTCAACAGAATAAATCTCAGGTAATGGAACTCCAGAAATGCTTAGCTGGGTGAAAAAGTTCGACCAGAATCGTCCGGGATAGCTCAGATGGCAGAGCACTGGCGGCTTCAGCCAGGAGATCCCGGGTTCGAATCCTGGTCCGGACATTTTTCGCCCAGTTGGAAATTTACATCTAATATGATTTGTTTACCAATTACAATAATTGTGTTAAAATAATCTAGTGTAGTTTCGCATCCTGCGATTTCTGGAGTTCCATTACCTGAGATTTATTCTGTTGAGCTGAACCAGGTTTCAGACCAGATGCTGTAATCTTCAAGGTTAGCTGGGTGAAAAAGTTCGACCAAAATCGTCCGGGATAGCTCAGATGGCAGAGCACTGGCGGCTTCAGCCAGGAGATCCCGGGTTCGAATCCTGGTCCGGACATTTTTCGCCCAGTTGGAAATTTACATCTAATAACATTTCATTTTTCCAGATTTTACTTGTTGTAGCATTACAAATTATTACATTTGAGGCACTTTAATGTTACAGTGATATGACTCACATCGTTTTATGAACTATAAAAACTACGATTTACTGTAGGCATAAAAATGAATTCCAGTGTTGTAAAATATCTTCCTGTACTATTTACACCAGATTTGTGGAATTATCACTTATACCACTCTTCTTATTTATAGATTGATATGTCTAGATACTTTTCTGAACCTAATGCTAATTTTCAAATTTATGTGTGACTCAAAACAACAACAACAAAATTATTAAGTTTTTACTTTTTATTTTGTGAATTTTCGACAGCGTGGTTTTTATTGTCCCAACCAGTCACCTGACCTCACCATCTCTAAGTTCAGATATGGTGATATGCATGTAAAAAAAATAATTATATAAAAAAAAAGAATGGGGTTATTCATTTTCTGTCTTGTATATTGCAGGAGAATCTTTTTATCTATTTAACAATTTTAATGCAGTTTACTCAGCTTTTCTTTTTGATTTTTCGGCTAGAAAATATTTTTTACACAAATTTCACACGCACATTTATATATTGCATAAAACGACAAACCAAATTTTCATCTGGCGTCCTCTTCGCGTGGCGCCCAGGGCACACGCCTCCCTTCCCCCCCCCCCCCCCCTTAGTTTCGGTCCTGACTCATTCTCTCGTTTTCTTTTTGTCCCGGACAGTCGCTCGACCTTGCCCATAGCAAGGCGGAAAAGAATAGTTCAATGCTGCTCAGGGAGAGAGATTAAAAAAAAAATTAGAGCAGCCTTCATGGAATGTTTTCATCAGAAAAGTCACAGCCAAACAAAATCTTCATTTGGCGCCCCCTTCACTTTTTGTTCTGGGGCCCGGGGCATATGCCCCCTCTGCACTCCCCCTCTCAGGGAAATCGGTTGACGTTTGGCAATTATCGGTGAGGGTCAGTTTCACACAGAAAATAGGGTAGAGACTGACCTTGGAAAATGTTAGTGATTCTCCTGACACAAGAAGGGATTTAAGGGCGCTGGTCACTGGCGAGAAATATCGCGTTCAGCTCATATACTAGACCGTTCCTACCCCCCTGCCAGCTGTCAGAGAGGCGTGTACCTTTAATTTGCGTGAAGTCCAAGAGATCTTATCGGTTGTCTGTTGACAAAATTTATGAGCCAGTAGGAACGGAAAGTTCTCCTACAGCAGCTATTTTTGTTAGTAGGGAAATATTAGTACTTCAATTTCTTTTGCAGTTTTTAAAATACACGAGATCACATTGAACAATTTTACTGTTATTATTATTATTATTATTATTACAGCGACGCAACCAGGAATTCCATCAAGGAATAAGTTTCAATTGAATAATTTCGACTTTTATAAATGCCTAAATTTTAGAAAATGTTTGACAAAAATTTAAATATGACAATAAAAAGTGATTCAATGTCATTTTGCTGTCTAAAATGATTTTGATGTTTCACCTTGCTTTATATTATGTTTATTATATGTTCATGTTTACCTTCAAATTTAACCATCCTAAATTTTAAACAAATAATTATTAAATCAACTTGTCTATGACTCGTTTTCATAATTTATTACGTAATATTCAGTGTTTGTGATTTTTTGTTGTTGTTGTTGTTTATGTAAAGCAACATTAATTTACTACTGAAAAATCAAAGCACAATTGATTATAATTAATTACTGCAATATGTATTTTTTTTTTTTTTAAGTTTGTTTATAGATAAAAATATTGTTATAAATCATCAGGTAAAGAAAATATGGACAGAGTGAAGATTTTAGTCTGAGTTACACATTCATTTTTTCTATATGATATATTTAAAAATATTCCACAAATTTATTGAACACTTAAAATTCGATATTTCGTTGAGATTTTGGACCTATTTTTATGAACGATGACAGATACAGCCATCGGTATTTCTCACTGGGTAAGACAAAGAAAATCTGTTGAATTGTCAATGTAGTACCCCCCCCCCCCTCCAAAAAAAAAAAAAAAAAGGTTGTAAGAGAATTTTATCAAAATATCTCCGATTATTGAAGTTATTCAAATATTGGCACGTATTTAAGTATTTATATAATGAAATTAAACTACAGTGCAAAATGAACATAAACAATACAAAAAATACTTTAAGTAATGTTTTCAATACAGCTTTATTTGACAAAATCATAATATGATTTCTAATAACTCAAATTAGCGGTCATAAATTCGAAATTTGAAAGTTATTTCATTTAATTTTGATCATCTTTTAATAAAATTAACATTATTAAGAAATATTGAAAATTGCGAATTTCAATACATGTAACGATATCTTCATTAATTCTCTATTCAATCAAAGGATACAATATTAAATATAGATACAACATACATGTAGCAATGCATATACGATTCACAAAGACAAAATGTCAAAGTATAATATTAATTTGTATAGAAATGAGGAAAAAAATGATTAAATCAATATTAGTTAGTATTGCGCATGCTAAGTACCCCCCCCCCCCCTCCTACTCAACCTTGCTCCCACCAAAAATATCCATAATAATATTAACTGAAAGGAAAGTAAAAACATAATATGTTTGCTCTGCATATTTAAATTTTCAAATAATATTCATTTTATTTAATTACGTGATTGTAAATTTTAATTAAAGATGTGGAATGCTTCCTCAAAAAATTATTATTATTATATTCTCCCCCAAAGCTTTGTTAACCTTGCCTTGAGTTTATAAGAATTTTGTTATATTAAACAAAGAAAGTACTATATTTTCTGTATTATTTCTGTATGTATATAGTTACATCCGAATGTAAATATTACCCGAACTTTCTTTTTTCTCACAGAGTATTTAAATAAAGCACATTTTTTTTTTTTTTATGTAGATTAAAACTTAACACTAAAAATTATTTTAAAAACATTAATTACCCAAAATATACCATAGTAGTTTTTCTCATACATTAGGAAGGTTCACAGCTATTTTCCACACATTTTAACAAATTCTTTTCTTTTTCTGATCATTTTTCAATAAAATTGACATTATTAACAAATATCCAAAATTTCTAAGCGCAATACATATAATTAATTTTCAGTTAATTCTGGCATTGTCATCTATTCAATTAAAGGATACAATGTTCAATATAAATGCAACAAAGCTGCAGCAACATATATATGATTCACAAAAATAAAATGTCAGAGTATAATATTAATACGTTGTACAAGTGAGACAAAAAAAATCATTGAATGAAAATTTGTAATGGGAATGCTGAGTTCCCACCCATCCCTCGACTTACTTCCACCAAAAATATCCATAACAATGTTAAATGAAAGTGAAAACAAGAAACATAATATGTTTGCGCTGCATATTTAAATTCTCAATTAATATTCACTTTTTTTAATTATGTGATTGTAAAATGTGTATGTTTAAAAATGTGTGTGTGTTTAAAATGCTCAAAAAGGAAACAAAAAAGAAAAAGTTGACTGTGATAGCGTGATGCACCGTGTACAGGGGATTCACTCTCGATGATGTTCAATAGCTGATTCCTAAACCGTTAGACATAGACATATAGTTCCAATTTCAAAAATGTTTTAAATGAAGTAAAGAAGTATTTTAAAAGCGATTTCGGTCAATAAAAAGATTTTTTTAATGTGAAAATTTATTTTTAATGCGGTCTCCCGCCCCGGGTCCTATAAGTAATATTTAGTAAATTTTTTCTATATTACACTGACAAGTAAGAGAAAAAAAAAAAAAAAAAAAGGAGCCATTATTCCACGATTAAAACTGACCAAATAATAGCTGTTTAAAGTTGGAGCATGTTTTTTGCTGCGAAATAGCGGTCATTCACAAATTTAGTAGAAATATCGTCAGCTGTATTAAAAAAATAGTTGAGATTAAAATTGCAATATAAATTTGAAATCTATAATCATTCCGACATATTAATGCAAAATATACAATTTGTACTAAACAAATAAGAGGGGAAAAGTAACTGAATTTTTGTTAAATAAGATGATGAACAGCAATAGCCTCATTTCTTTACAAAATTATACATATAAAATGCTATTAGGTTGCAAAATTTGAGTTGTGTTATGTTTCTTAGCTTTTGATAATTGACTCTATCTTATATAGATATATATACACACTGGTGTCCAAAATTAAGGACCAATCACAAAATTCTAATTTTCAATTATGCGAATACTGAAAAAGGAAATAATATTATTCGAATAATTACTATCTTTACTGCACAGATAGTCCATATAACATCTCATTCATGTCACACATGGTCACAAGTGTTACAGTCAATACTGTGAAGCAAAAAAAAATAGGAAATTCCACACATCTCATTATGAGTCTTAAATGATCACTATATGTGACTCCACTGAGTCGTCACTGTGACTACTGCTTTGTGACGAGCCACAAAGTGACTTTACAATGTAGTTACATTGCGACTCTCATGTGACTGGCATCTGTAGACTTAATTTCAAAGTCATCGTGAACGCTGCATTGTGATAAGTTATCAAATAATGTCACATTAAAGTCACATGATAACTTTCAGGTGACAGAGAGACTACTGTGAAGTCACCATTGTGCCCTTTGTGAAAAGTCACCATGTGTCTATAATGTGATATTATTTGGTGACTTATCCTAATGCAACGTTCATGATGACTTTGAAATTGAGTCTAAAAATGACAGTCACATGAAAGTCACAATGTAACTACATTTCAAAGTCTCCTGGTGACTCGTGACAAAGGATCAGTCACATTGACGTCTCAATGGAGTCACATATAGTGATCATTTGAGACTCATAATGAGATGTGTGGAATTTCCTATTTTTTGTTTCAACGTAGTGACTGTGACACTTGTGACCATGTGTGATATGAATGAGATGCTATATGGACTAGCTGTGCTGTAAGGATAGTAATTATTTGAATTATATTATTTCCTTTTGAGTATTCGCTTACTTGAAAATTAGCATTTTGTGACTGGTCCTTAATTTTGGACATCAGTGTATATATTCAATTAAAAAATAAATATAAGAGTATATTTTTAATACGTAAAATTAAAAATTCATTAAATAATAAAGAAAAATCATGCTTCAAGCATAGATTATAAAAGACTTTCCAACACTTCCAAAATGCTTTATCAAGACTTCGCCATTTAATAATGTAAATAAGATAGCCAAGAAGCATTTTAGAAAGCACATAGCACATTTGAAAATCGGATATCAGTAATTACCGTCCACGGTCGGAAAGGTACTTGAATTCATCTGTGGAGCTCTGTATATGATACATTTGTACATTTTTGTACATGTTCATGTTATTTGTATATATTCTACATAGTCTGCTAAAATTTAGTATAATAAGAAAATGCATGACACAGTTAAAAATTCACTATCAATATACGGAAACGTACTTACATTCTTTTGTACAGCCTATTTTAGCACATTACCTATACATTTTTGTGCATGTAATATATTAAGTTGAAATTTAATTCAGGCAAAAACAGCTTTCTCCACTCCTCATTATTTATTTATTTATTTTGCTACTCTGCCACAACCTCCTTACCTCTTCCAAAATGTTTACACCCCCCCCCCCCTCCCTTCCTTTCATTTTCTTCCTGAACACTAAGTTTACAATACTATATTATTTTGAAATAACTACTTGTAAGTAGTACTAAACATCTACTTCCACATGCCGACCCCCCCCCCCCCCCATTATAATTCAATAGTTTATAGATCTTTAAATATTTTTTTGTTGTGATCCTTGAAACTCCTTGATTTATATTTAAAGAAATGGATTAAAAAAATATTTTGTGAAAAAACATAAAAGGTTCAAATTAAAATTATTACTTTAAAAATAAGAGCAATGAGAATTAAGATTTTTTTTTTTTTTTTTTTAAGTTAAATGCAATTTGATGTATTTTTCCGTTATAATAACTAATCTACATAGCTAATATAAATAATCTAAAATTGAATAAGTACTTACAACGTAAACTATGAAAAACTATAATAGAAATTATTAAAAATATATTGGAAAATTATTGAAATGAACTATATAAAGATTTAAAGTAATCAATTTAAAAGCATGGAAAGAATTTTGGTTATAAAATTACGATTTCTGAAAATTAAATGCACTTAGGCAGGGCCCGACCTCCGAAGCTATGGTAAGCACAGCTTCATTACGGTACCACCTTTCACCCAAGAACAGTTTTCGAAATTCAATATACTTGGAAACTCACCAATGCTATAAATATTATTCCAAAGAGTGCCTCATTCGAGTCCACATATAGTTAATAAAACTTTTTTTTATGTTCCCTTATATATACTATGAACAGGAAAATTGGACACAATCAAGAACAATATGCAAAAATGATTTTGCATAGTATCAACATAAAAATGTTGAATTCAGCATGTACCGTATTTTATGGAAGAAACGCCGCACCCTTCAAAATTGGTCTAAATAACATTAAAAACATCGTAAACGCCGCACCTGTGGGAACACTACTTTTGTCGACAGTGTCTCATTGACCTAGCTTTAATCAAAGTTTTCTGAACAGTGTAGAGTGACTCATTTTTAATAATTTAGGATTTTAAAATTTTATTTAAAATATTTAAATCAGGTTTTAAACATTTTTATGTAATTTTTTTTAATTAAGAAGACGTCAATTGGCATTAAAACCATCCAGAGCACGGGACGCGGATCCTCTTCTTAGGCGCTCCACATTTTTTTAAGTGGCCGTCGCAACTTAGCACGCTTTTTACGTCGCATGCACTTTACCCTTTTTAGCTTCAACTTGAAACCCTCAAATTCTGAGTTGTCAATATCTGAGAGGAAGAGTAAAATTTTCTTTGTCCACCTGTATGGTTCAGTATCATCATCCGAAATGTCACAGTTTTCATAATCGGTGAAGTCAGAAGGTTTCGCGTTGTTGAGCAGGGGGCTTGAGAACAGTCTTATAACAATATATATATTATTATTCATGGGATTAATGAATTTTTATTTTATCCCAATTTTATCCTCACGAAAAAAAAAAAAAAAAAAAATCGTAAACGCCGCAATTGACAAAAAAAATAACTTTCAAACTCGTAAACGCCGCGGCGTTTCTTCCATAAAAGGTATATGTAATGCTCAGTATAAAATATCAATATTTTGAAATACTTCTTTGAATTTTGCCAATGGTTTAAATTACTAATATTTTAATGTTGTGCATATTCAACTCAAATTAAATATTATTCAAATTCAATATGTAAAATAATAAACATACATTTAAAATAATGGACAAAAAACTGAAAAACTGTGATCATGTGGTTTAAACTACTGGTGTATTACATGAAAAATTAATTTGCTATGAAAGATATTTTTATGAAACATATATATACATATATATATATATATATATATATTAATGGAATTAATTCAATATAAAATTTGGGGTCCGCTGCTTTCTCAATTCCTCTTCAAAATTTTCTAAGGGAAGCAAAATGCTTCTTGCGCTGGTTGAAACCTTCTGTCTACTTCCCCTACCTACTCCCCCCCTAGTGTCAGGAGTCGGAGCAGACGCGACGGGGTGTCCTTTCACGTAGAATGATGGATTGCTTCGTGGGGGTAGACACTGAAATCATCAGAATAGAAATATATGCGTTTTGTTTTAATTATAACTCCCTCCCTAATTAATTGAAATGAAATATTTTTATATCAATGGATAAATTAGAAACTGTACATTTTTTCGTATTTTTTTAAATTTCCAAACGACCTAATAGAAGTGCCAGAATTTACAGTTTAATGAGAGGTAGAAATTATTTTGGTCATGCTCCGAATATTTCATGTAAAATCAAATATTTAAAATTATTTTTAATATAAAATGAAAACTAGGATGAAAAGTGACAAGTTTTAAGAATTACATACAGAAAACAAAATTCAAAAATCTCATTTTTTTCATGAGATATCCTTAGAAAAGTGAGAGAAAATATTCCCATAGGTTTACATGGAGAACGGAAAACGGGATTGTAAGTGATCAGCACCCTTAAGTGATAGAAGGCGTAAACATGATACATTTGGAGAACAGCTCTTTTTTCTAATTCATTTGCAGTCTTCTGTTATAGACGAATCTTTTTATATATTTGTAAATTTTAATGCATTTGGTTCAGTTTTCCTTTTGGATTTTCTGGCTGTGAAACATTTTTATGCGAATTCGTATATATACATATACATTATACATTTTTGTATGTAAAGACAAAAAAAAATCTTCATTTGGCGCCCCCTAAGCTTTCTGTTCTGGCGCCCGGGTACAGAAGGTTGGGGGGGCACGTGCCCCCCCGTGCCCCCCCGACGCTACGCCTATGGTTTGTTGTGAAACTGATGGCAAGATTGTTTTTAATTCACGAAAGTGACGAAAGCAAAAAATCACTCTGTTGAGAGACTAGACAATCAGCACATACGCAGAAATTCCAGAAATGTTATTCGGTTGGCACCGCTTTTTCTAAACGCCATACTTATCAAATACCAAAAAGGCGTGAATTGAAAAGTACAAATATTACCTTAACTTGTTTATGGTGACAAAAGAGATGCATGCCCCTTCTGACGGTGCGTTCGCATCAATAGACCTCATCAGGTCTATGGACCCCTTTGAAGGGGTTAAATTTATTGTGTAACAGCTGTAAACAGAAAGTGTGGCATGGAAAGATCACTATTTTGCAGTATTTTTTATTACTTGTTGGCCATTAATTTGTAAAAAATTTTATTCAGCATAAATTTAACTTGCACGACAAGTTTGCTGCAGGTTCAAAGTGTGGTGACTTCGGCGTTTGCGTTATCTTGCTTCAGTCTTGTTATGAACCTTCAGGCTTGTCATGCTGTCTTGCTGCAACTTTGCAGTTTTTCAAAGCAAGATTGCTGCAAATTTTCTACAAACTAAAAGCGCTATGCGGGTATCATCCATAATATGTGTTCCTGTCTTTCCCTTTTTGTCTCAAATGATATCATTCTAAGTCTTACTTTTCTTATCAGAGGGATACATATTTTTAAGGCTTCTTTTAATAATACGTATACCTGAAATGAATTGTTGTGCATGAGACAAGTGATGAAATTGCTGATTATAAGAAAATTCAAACAAGTAAATCGTGTGATAATCTTACCTCCAATATTTGAACACCTTTCCTTTTCTACTTCCTAGACATCTTTCTTTCAGTCTTTTCCTCTTCTGTCTAACCATTTCGTCTTTAGTTCTTCTTTTCTTATCAGAGGGATACATATTTTTGAGGCTTCTTTTAATAATACGTATACCTGAAATGAATTGTTGTGCATGAGACAAGTGATGAAATTGCTGATTATAAGAAAATTCAAACAAGTAAATCGTGTGATAATCTTACCTCCAATATTTGAACACCTTTCCTTTTCTACTTCCTAGACATCTTTCTTTCAGTCTTTTCCTCTTCTGTCTAACCATTTCGTCTTTAGTTCTTCTTTTCTTATCAGAGGGATACATATTTTTGAGGCTTCTTTTAATAATACGTACACCTGAAATGAATTGTTGTGCATGAGACAGGCGATGAAACTACTGATTATAAGAAAATTCAAACAAGTAAATGGTGTGATAATCTTACCTCCGATATTTGAACACTTTTCCTTTTTTAATCTCTAGACATCTTTGTTTCACTTTTTTCCTCTTCTGTCAAATTACTTCGTCTTTAGTTCTTCTTTTCTTATCAGAGGGATACATATTTTAAAGGTTTCTTTTAATAATACGTATACCTGAAATGAATTGTGCATGAGACAAGCGATGAAATTGCTGATTATAAGAAAATTTAAACAAGTAAACCATGTGACAATCTTTACCTCCGTTATTTCAACACCTTTCCTTTTCTACTTCCTAGACATCTTTGTTTCAGTCTTTTCCTCTTCTGTCTAACCACTTCGTCTTTAGTTCTTCTTTTCTTATCAGAGGGATACATATTTTTAAGACTTCTTTTAATAATACGTATACCTGAAATGAATTGTTGTGCATGAGACAAGCGATGAAATTGCTGATTATAAGAAAATTCAAAAAATTAATGGTGTGATAATCTTAACTCCGATATTTGAACACTTTTCCTTTTTTAATCTCTAGACATCTTTATTTCAGTTTTTTCCTCTTCTGTCAAATCAATTCATCGTTAGTTCTTCTTTTCTTATCAGAGGGATACATATTTTTAAGGCTTCTTTTAATAATACGTATACCTGAAATGAATTGTTGTACATGAGACAATCGATGAAATTGCTGATTATAAGGAAATTCAAACAAGTAAATCGTGTGATAATTTTACCACCGATATTTGAACACCTTTCCTTTTCTACTTCCTAGACATCTTTGTTTCAGTCTTTTCCTCTTCTGTCTAACCACTTCGTCTTTAGTTCCTCTTTTCTTATCAGAGGGATACATATTTTTAAGGCTTCTTTTAATAATACGTATACCTGAAATGAATTGTTGTGCATGAGATAAGCGATGAAATTGCTGATTATAAGAAAATTCAAACAAGTAAATCGTGTGATAATCTTATCTCCGAGATTTGAACACCTTTCATTTTCCATTTCCTAGACATCTTTGTTTCAGTCTTTTCCTCTTCTGTCTAACCACTTCGTCTTTAGTTCTTCTTTTCTTATCAGAGGGATACATATTTTTAAGGCTTCTTTTAATAATACGTATACCTGAAATGAATTGTTGTACATGAGACAATCGATGAAATTGCTGATTATAAGGAAATTCAAACAAGTAAATCGTGTGATAATCTTACCTCCGATATTTGAACACTTTTCCTTTTTTAATCTCTAGACATCTTTGTTTCACTTTTTTCCTCTTCTGTCAAATTACTTCGTCTTTAGTTCTTCTTTTCTTATCAGAGGGATACATATTTTAAAGGTTTCTTTTAATAATACGTATACCTGAAATGAATTGTTGTGCATGAGACAAGCGATGAAATTGCTGATTATAAGAAAATTTAAACAAGTAAACCATGTGACAATCTTTACCTCCGTTATTTCAACACCTTTCCTTTTCTACTTCCTAGACATCTTTGTTTCAGTCTTTTCCTCTTCTGTCTAACCACTTCGTCTTTAGTTCTTCTTTTCTTATCAGAGGGATACATATTTTTAAGACTTCTTTTAATAATACGTATACCTGAAATGAATTGTTGTGCATGAGACAAGCGATGAAATTGCTGATTATAAGAAAATTCAAAAAATTAATGGTGTGATAATCTTAACTCTGATATTTGAACACTTTTCCTTTTTTAATCTCTAGACATCTTTGTTTCAGTTTTTTCCTCTTCTGTCAAATCAATTCATCGTTAGTTCTTCTTTTCTTATCAGAGGGATACATATTTTTAAGGCTTCTTTTAATAATACGTATACCAAGGGCGGATCTGGAGAGTCCTCAAGGGGGGGGCGATTTTAGAAATTTGGAAACTCCAATCTGATGCGCGGGTCGGGGATAATTTTTTTCACTGCGGGTCGTGTTACTTCTACTTTTTACTGTGGGTCGGGTTTGGGTCCGGTTGACTTCTATTTTTTGCTGCTGGTTGGATAAACTTATACTTTTTTGCTGTGTGTCGCGTTTGGGTCTGGTTGATTTCTATTTTTTGCTGTGGGTCGGGTTAACTTCTACTTTTTTGCTATGGGCCGGGCTAACTTCTACTTTTTCGACGCGGGTCGGGTTTGGGCCCGGTTGACATCTACTTTTCTACTACAGGTCGGGTTGACTTTTACTTTTTAGCTGCGCCTAGCGCGTTGGGTTTGGGGCAGATTGATATACATTATATCCGGTTTGGGTCAGTTTCGGATTGGGTTTTCACTACTGCGACTTGCGAGAAGGGTTCGAGTTGACCCGTTTTTTTTTTTTTTTTTTTTTTTTTTTTTTTTTTTTTTAAAGAAAGTCTAGATATTTTTGAAGATAAAAACTATATGCAGTAAACAGACACGTCCAAATAATTATTTAGGAATACATTTTAATCTCCAGAATTATGTAAAAAATACTAATTTGGTATAAGACTGCTTGTCTCTTTATATCTAAGGTGAGTTGTAATTCAGTAAAGAATGCTTTGAAAGTTATTAAAAAACATACCGTGTGTCCTTAAATGGATTTTAAAATTTAGTACTTTTCGAATGGTGACAGCTATTTAAAAAAATCTTGCAGGAGGGTTATATAAGATGTCATGAGATTTGTTTCTGTGATTCTTGATTTTACTGTATAATAGCAGCGATAGATGGCTCTGTAAACAATGGTCGTTAAGCCTACCTCCACCGGGAACCGATTTAGCACCTCTTGCTTCCAGCATGATCTTCGTTGCTATTTTAAACTAAAATCAAGAATCGCAGTTAAAAAAATTATCAAGGGCAGAGTAAAAAAGAAAAAAAAAATTCTGAAATTCAAAGAAAATTTTCTGAAAGGTTAAAGCAGATGGGGGGATTCCGTTCTGGCACTAATTATTTTTGTTGCAGGTCGGGTTAGCTGTTTTGGATTCGGATCGATTTCAGGCTGAGTGTGGATTCCTGCTAACTATGGGTTTGGGTTAATTTGTTTTTTTTTTTTTTCAAAAATTAGTTCAGTATATTATTTCAAGTTAAAAATTATACCTATAATAATAAACGTATGTAAGTGTGCTGTTTTCTAAAGAGACCACTGCATTTTCCCCACGACTCTTTGATGAAATTCGCTCGTCTTCGACCCTTTGATGAAATTTGCGTTTCTTCTGCAACCCTTTGACGAAATCAGTGTAATTTTGCAGACCTTTGGTAAAATTCGCGTTTTTTTCCGTGACCCTTCTACAAAATTCGCTTTTTTCAGCGATCCTTTGACTAAATTCGCGTTTTTAAAGCGATTCTTTGACTAAATTCATTTTTTTCCCACGATTCTATGAAGAAATTCGTGTTTTCTCCACGATCCTTTGACGAAATTTGCGGGGGTTTTTTTCGCGGCTATTTGACAAAATTTGCGTTTTCTCCGCGATCCTTTAACGAAATTCGAGTTCTTTTCCACTGCCTTTTGAAGAAATTCGCGTTTTCTGTGATCATTTGAAGAATTTCGCATGTTTTCCGTGGCTCCCCGACCGAATTCGCGTTTTTTCTGTGATCATTCGGCGAAATTGAAGTTATTTTCTGCGAACGATTGACGAAATAGATTTTTTATGGAGACAATTTATCAAAATTTGCGATTATTTGTACGTCCGAATTTTCGAATAGGTGAATTTTCAAAATTTTTGGAACCGAATGCCTTAACCCTGGAGCTGCGTATTATTATTATTATTATTATTATTATTATTATTATTTTATCAAAATAGGTTAAAAAATTGCGCATATTTTTTATTACACATTTCAAATCTGCACTCATTTTAGAGTAAAATATGTCCCAAAATCTTTGTGAAACAGGAAATTTTTTAATAGAATTAGATCATAAAAAAAAAGATTTGCTGCGGAAATTGCGGGTTGCGCAAATTTTGCCACTTTTACGTTGGCCGTGGAAATCGCGGGTTGCGCAGCGAGAGGGTTAAATTTGCGGAAAATTTGGAACATAATCACCCTTGTTCCCAACATCTATAACCCTCCTGCAAGTATTTTTTTAATATCTGTTACCATTTGCAATTTATTGAATTTTAAAATCAGTCAGTCCATTTTAGGACACCCGGTATATTCTGTAGTTATGGGATGATGGCTGAAATTAAGCATTTAAGAAAAAAAGTTAAGCTGGCTTCGATATGCCAGTTAGGGGTTTACCTGGGCTGAAGTTATCAGGCCCAATCCCAGGTTCAGCCACATAAAAAAAATAAAACTATTGGCCCCGCCCGGTATAAAAGCTAAAAAATCAACTCCAGCACTGCCTGCATTTTGCAATTAAAATTATTCATAAAGTACACTTGCTTATGCTCATATTTTATTTTCAAATTATGTTCGAAATTCATGAATACAGAAAAACAACAATATTAATGGCTATAGCGATGACTA
The DNA here is from genome assembly GCA_963932465.1 of Maratus speciosus. Classification (NCBI taxonomy): domain Eukaryota; kingdom Metazoa; phylum Arthropoda; class Arachnida; order Araneae; family Salticidae; genus Maratus; species Maratus speciosus. The sequence goes on along the minus strand of OZ010792.1, from coordinate 325,503,325 downwards.
TTTGGGCAATTATGTACGTAAACACTACGTAAAAATATGACTTAGACAATTACATTCAAATAAAAATCCAGTAAGATAATCAGTTTAGAATGAAAGAAACGGTTGAGAAAAAAAAAAATCATAAATTTAAAGCTCTACAAAGTAAAAAAGTAAATTTTAAATAATGCATCTCTGTAACTTATCAAATAAAATTAAATTTCTAAAGATTTCGCTAAACAAATGTGCAAAACAAATTTAATTTTTACGAATGACAAATAAGTAAGATTGCAGACCAACTTGGGATCGGGAGGAAGAATTTAGAGGAATGCACGGGTCGTGGTCGGGCCAATAATGCTTATCATACGGGCTGACACGGACCGAATGTTTAGCTTTTATTCCGGGCCGAGCCCCGACATGGAAATTTTGGCCAGTGCAGACCTCTAGGAAAAATGAAATCCAGGCCAGGCTCGATCTGGAGGAAAAAGAAGTCTGACCCGACCCGAATCTGCAGAAAAAATTAAGATCAGGGCACGACCCGGTTCTGAAAGAGAAAAGACCTGACCCAGCCCGAGTCTCGTGGATTTAAACTGGTGCGACCCGGGTCGGGTCGGACCAACTTGGGTTCGGGAGGAAGAATTTAGATGAATGCACGGGTCGTGGTCGGGCCAATAATGCTTATCATACGGGCTGACACGGACCGAATGTTTAGCTTTTATTCCGGGCCGAGCCCCGACATGGAAATTTTGGCCAGTGCAGACCTCTAGGAAAAATGAAATCCAGGCCAGGCTCGATCTGGAGGAAAAAGAAGTCTGAGCCGACCCGAATCTGCAGAAAAAATTAAGATCAGGGCACGTCCCGGTTCTGAAAGAGAAAAGACCTGACCCAGCCCGAGTCTCGTGGATTCAAACTGGCGCGACCCGGGTCGGGTCGGACCAACTTGGGCTCGGGAGGAAGAATTTAGAGGAGTGCACGGGTCGTGTTCGGGCCAATAATGCTTATCATACGGGCTGACACGGACCGAATGTTTAGCTTTTATTCCGGGCCGAGCCCCGACATGGAAATTTTGGCCAGTGCAGACCTCTAGGAAAAATGAAATCCAGGCCAGGCTCGATCTGGAGGAAAAAGAAGTATGACCCGACCCGAATCTGCAGAAAAAATTAAGATCAGGGCACGACCCGGTTCTGAAAGAGAAAAGACCTGACCCAGCCCGAGTCTCGTGGATTTAAACTGGTGCGACCCGGGTCGGGTCGGACCAACTTGGGCTCGGGAGGATGAATTTAGAGGAATGCACGGGTCGTGGTCGGGCCAATAATGCTTATCATACGGGCTGACACGGACCGAATGTTTAGCTTTTATTCCGGGCCGAGCCCCGACATGGAAATTTTGGCCAGTGCAGACCTCTAGGAAAAATGAAATCCAGGCCAGGCTCGATCTGGAGGAAAAAGAAGTCTGATCCGACCCGAATCTGCAGAAAAAATTAAGATCAGGGCACGTCCCGGTTCTGAAAGAGAAAAGACCTGACCCAGCCCGTGTCTCGTGGATTTAAACTGGCGCGACCCGGGTCGAGTCAGACCAACTTGGGCTCGGGAGGAAGAATTTAGAGAAATGCACGGGTCGTGGTCGGGCCAATAATGTTTATCATACGGGCTGACACGAACCGAATGTTTAGCTTTTATTCCGGGCCGAGCCCCGACATGGAAATTTTGGCCAGTGCAGACCTCTAGGAAAAATGAAATCCAGGCCAGGCTCGATCTGGAGGAAAAAGAAGTCTGACCCGACCCGAATCTGCAGAAAAAATTAAGATCAGGGCACGACCCGGTTCTGAAAGAGAAAAGACCTGACCCAGCCCGAGTCTCGTGGATTTAAACTGGTGCGACCCGGGTCGGGTCGGACCAACTTGGGTTCGGGAGGAAGAATTTAGATGAATGCACGGGTCGTGGTCGGGCCAATAATGCTTATCATACGGGCTGACACGGACCGAATGTTTAGCTCTTATTCCGGGCCGAGCCCCGACATGGAAATTTTGGCCAGTGCAGACCTCTAGGAAAAATGAAATCCAGGCCAGGCTCGATCTGGAGGAAAAAGAAGTCTGAGCCGACCCGAATCTGCAGAAAAAATTAAGATCAGGGCACGACTCGACTGTAAAAGAGAAAAGACCTGACCCAGTCTGAGTCTCGTGGATTTAAAGTTGCGCGACCCGGGTCGGGTCGCGCCGGGCTCGAGCTCCGCCCCAATTTATTTCCTGTGAGGATGTATAATGTCGTTTTACAAACCCTTTTTTAGTCCAAGGGGGGGGCGATCGGTGTGATAATCTTACCTCCGATATTTGAACACCTTTCCTTTTTCTACTTCCTAGACATCTTTGTTTCAGTCTTTTCCTCTTCAGACTAACCACTTCGTTTTTAGTTCTTCTTTTCTTATCAGAGGGATACATATTTTTAAGGCTTCTTTTAATAATACGTATACCTGAAATGAATTGTTGTGCATGAGATAAGCGATGAAATTGCTGATTATAAGAAAATTCAAACAAGTAAATCGTGTGATAATCTTACCTCCGAGATTTGAACACCTTTCATTTTCCATTTCCTAGACATCTTTGTTTCAGTCTTTTCCTCTTCTGTCAAACCAATTCGTCTTTAGTTCTTCTTTTCTTATCAGAGGGATACATATTTTTAAGGCTTCTTTTAATAATACGTATACCTGAAATGAATTGTTGGCGATGAGATAAGCGATGAAACTACTGATTATAAGAAAATTCAAACAAGTAAATGGTGTGATAATCTTACCTCCGATATTTGAAGACGTTTCCATTTTTAATCTCTAGACATCTTTGTTTCAGTTTTTTCCTCTTCTGTCAAATCATTTCGTCGTTAGTTCTTCTTTTCTTAACAGAGGGATACATATTTTTAAGGCTTCTTCTAATAATACGTATACCTGAAATGAATTGTTGTACATGAGACAAGCGATGAAATTGCTGATTATAAGAAAATTCAAACAAATAAATCGTGTGATAATCTTACCTCCGAGATTTGAACACCTTTCATTTTCCATTTCCTAGACATCTTTGTTTCAGTCTTTTCCTCTTCTGTCTAACCACTTCGTCTTTAGCTCTTCTTTTCTTATCAGAGGGATACATATTTTAAAGGTTTCTTTTAATAATACGTATACCTGAAATGAATTGTTGTGCATGAGACAAGCGATGAAACTAATGATTATAAGAAAATTCAAACAAGTAAATGGTGTGATAATCTTACCTCCGATATTTGAACACTTTTCCTTTTCTACTCTCTAGACATCTTTGTTTCAGTATTTTCCTCTTCTGTAAAATCACTTCGTCTTTAGTCTATACTCCTATTATAAAGAGGAAAAAATTGTTTATTTGTCGGAGATAAGCTCTGGAACTACCGAACCGATTCCAAAAGTAATGGTATCAAAATGATGGTGTTAGTCCAACTTAGAACATAGGCTACATCTTATGTCGGTGCCACTACCCCAAAGGTGGTGTAGGCGCAAAAAACATTCTAAAATGCGATTTTAGCGTTACTGAAGGGCTTAGAAATATGAAATTTTGAATATTAGTTACTTATAAGATATAAATGATATCTAAGAACAGTTCTTAAACAATTCGAAATTTAAAAGGGGTGAAAATGCACAAAAAGCGTTCTAAAAAACGTTCTAAATGGTAGTTTCTACACAATCTCAGAAAATACCAAACCGATTTAAAAAGTATTGGTGTCAAAATGACGGTGACAACGCTTGCTCCAAGATAGGCTATGTTTTATGTCGGTGCCACTACCCCAAAGGGTGTGTAGGAGCAAAAAACGTTCTAAAAACGCGATTTTAGCGTTACTGAAGGGCCTAGAAATATGAAATTTTGAATATTAGTTACTTATAAGATATAAATGATATTTAAGAACATTTCTTAAACAATTCGAAATTTAAAAGGGGTGAAAATGCACAAAAAGCGTTCTAAAAAACGTTCTAAATGGTAGTTTCTACACAATCTCAGAAAATACCAAACCGATTTAAAAAGTATTGGCGTCAAAATGACAGTGACAACGCTTGCTCCAAGATAGGCTATGTTTTATGTCGGTGCCACTACCCCAAAGGGTGTGTAGGAGCAAAAAACGTTCTAAAAATGCGATTTTAGCGTTACTGAAGGGCCTAGAAATATGAAATTTTGAATATTAGTTACTTATAAGATATAAATGATATTTAAGAACAGTTCTTAAACAATTCGAAATTTAAAAGGGGTGAAAATGCACAAAAAGCGTTCTAAAAAACGTTCTAAATGTTAGTTTCTACACAATCTCAGGAAATATAAACCGATTTAAAAAATATTGATGTCAAAATGATGGTGACAACGCTTGCTCCTAGATAGGCTATGTTTTATGTCGGTGTCACTACCCCAAAGGGGGTGCAGGAGCAAAAAACGTTCTAAAAATGCGATTCATGTGTTACTGAAGGGCCTAGAAATATGAAATTTGAAATATTAGCTACTTATTAGATATAAAGGATTTCTAAGAACAGTTCTTAAGCAATTCGAAATTTGAAAGGTGTGAAAATGCGCGAAAATCGTTCTAAAAAACGTTCTAAATGGTGGTTTCTACACAATCTCAGGAAATACCAAACCAATTTAAAAAATAATGGTGTCAAAATAAGGGTGTCAAAATGACGGTGACAACCCTTGCTCCAACATAGGCCATGTTTTATGTCGGTGCCACTACCCCAAAGGGGTTGCAGGAACAAAAAACGTTCTAAAAATCCAATTTTTGCGTTACCGATGGGCCTAAAAATATGAAATTTGAAATATTAGCTACTTATTAGATATAAAGGATTTCTAAGAACAGTTCTTAAACAATTCGAAATTTAAAAGGAGTGAAAATGCGCGAAAAGCGTTCTAAAAAACGTTCTAAATGGTGGTTTCTACACAATCTGAGGAAATATTAAACCGATCTAAAAAATAATGGCGTCAAAATGATGGTGAAAACCCTTGCTCCAACATAGGCGATGTTTTGTCTCGGTGCCACTACCCGAAAGGGGGTGCAGGAGCAAAAAACGTTCTAAATTGCGGCTTTTGCGTTACGGAAGGGCCTAGAATCGTGAAATTTGGAATGGTAGTTAGTTATAAGATATCAATGATCTCTAAGGACATTTCCTAAAGAAATCGAAATTTAAAAGGGGGTCAAAATGCGCAAAAAGCGCTATAAAAAACTTTCTAAATTGCGATTTCTATGCAATCTCAGGAAGTACTGAACCGATTTCAAATATAATGGTGTAAAAATGATGGTGACAGATCTTACTCCAAGATAAGCTATATTTTATATCTGTTTCCACTACCCCAGAGGAGATGCAGGAGCAAAATGCGCGAAAAGCATCTAAAAACGTTCTAGATGCCGATTTGTCGGCAATATCTCAGGAAGAATGAATCTGATTTCAAACGTAATGGTAGGAAATTGATGCTGACAGCATCTGCTCTAACATAGACGCTATTTTATGTCGGTATCACTATCACCAAGACGTTGCAGGAGCAAAAAAGCGTTCTAAATTTAGATTTTTGTGATCGGTAGGGGCTAGCAACTTAAAATTAGGCAAGGTACATATTTATTAGCTATAAATGATCTTTAAGAACAGTTTCGAAAAAATTGAAAATTTAAAAAGCGGTGAAAATGCGCAAAAAGCGTCCTAAAAACGTTCTAAATTGCTATTTCTACTCAATCTAAGGAAATACCAAAGCTATTTCAAAAGTAATGGTTGCAAATCAATGATGACAGTCCCTGCTATAACATAGGTTATATTTTATGCTGCTGTCACTACCATCTGAAGGTTGAAAAAGCAAAACATGTTCTAATTTGCATTTTTTGCACAACTGAGGGGTCTAACACTTTGAAGTATGGAATGGTATTTACTTACAAGATGCAATTGCTTTCTAAGAACAGTCGAAAGAAAATTGCAAATTTTAAAAAAATGAAGTGAGTGAAAAGCGTTATAAATTACAATTTTTAAGCAAACTTCTAAATTACCAAACCGATTTAAAAAATAATGATGACAAATTTTGGTGATAGAACCTGCTCAAACATAAGCTATATTTTATGTCTGTTCCACTACCACCAGAGGGTTGCAGTAGCTAAAAACTTTCTAAATTGCGATTTCTGTGATACTGAAAAGGCTAGAAACTTTAAATATGACATGGTAGTTACTTATAAAATATAAATGCCCTCGAAGGAACGTCGAAAATAAATTCGAATTAAAAAGGGGTGAAGCGAAGGGGAGGTGCGAAAAGCATTCTAAAAAAGTTCTAAATTACGATTCTATGCAATTTCAGGGAATATAAACCGATTATAAAAATAATAGTTGCGAATAGTTGCCAGTCTCTGATCCTACACAGGCTATATTTTATGTCGGTGATTCTACCACCTGGGGTTCACAGGAACAACAAACGTTCTAAAAAAGGGCTTTAAAAGCTTTTTAAATTACTTTTCTGTGGAATATTAGGAAATAACAAACCGATTTAAAAATTAATGTTGGCAAATTAATGGTGACAGTTCCTGTTTCAACATAGCCCTTTATGTTGAGAGAGGTGGTAGGACTTGGAATTCGACATGATGGTTAATTTTAAGATGTAAGAAGATGGTTTCTACAAAATTCAAAACTTCAAATGAATACTGAAATGAGCGTATTAATTGAGCATAAAAGTTTCAAAATATTTTCTAAATTATCATTTATTTAGTTTTATTTCATTTTATTGATTTAAGTCTCATTTCTGCCTAATACAGTGTAATAATGTTGTTTAGTCAAACTGTGTTTTAAATAGTAATTTTTGAATTATTCCTAAAAGTAATAAGTACCTTTTAATAAAATAAAAATTTAGTTAGTACCTTTTGATAAAAATTAGACATATAAATATCACTTGGCATATTTCAAATATTACGCGAGCAAAGCCGCGGGGTTTGCTAGTAAATAAATAAATAGAAATGCTTAAATTCTGAATGAATGAATTTGGCTCAGTTTGCTTAAAGAATGATAAAACGAGTAATTTTCCACTTCCCTATATCCATGGTTTATTTTCCCAGTGTTTCCGGATCTATAAATTAACTTCCACTTTCACTCCTTTCGTCACCATCTACGTGGATTTTGAAAATTAGGCGTCAATAACTGTTGTATTTCTTATATTCATCTGAAGAAGAGTATGTTTTTTATAGTTGAAAGTTCTAAGGTATTAAAATAATTTAACATTTTTAAATACTTTGTCATCTTTTAAGTAATTTTGCACATAGTGTAAGTTTAAGTGTAACTTCGTCTTTAGTTCTTTTGTTATCAGACGAAAACATATTTTTAACGCTTATTTTAATAATACCTGGAATAAATTGTTGTGTACGAGGTTACTAATTGTACTATTAATTATATGGAAATTCAAACAAGTAAATGGTGTGATAGTACCTACCTCCCATATTTGAATTCTTTCCTTTTCTACTTTTCGAGAACCATCTCTATCGCATTTTCTTAGATCTTTAAGAAAACAAATACATCTAATAATTCCGTTAATTATTGGATTAGTTGAGTTTATTGCAGTTAATATAATAAATTTAAGTATGAAAAATAATAAGAATATTTAACAATTTAAAATGTAACATGTATGAAACACTTCTAATAATAATAAATTTTAACTCAATTAAATAAATGAAACTATTAACTGTGTTATGAAAACATAAGTATGCAATTTTATATCTTAATAAATGTGAGGAAAAGAAGATGTATATTTGAAAGTAATATAAAAATAAGAGTAAAATCATCTTAAAAAGAAAGAAAAAATCATAAATTATATGTACACTGATGTTACAATGGTGGTTACAATTTCAGGTTGCTTTGCAATGGCTCCATTGTACAATTTAAATTAAGTACCGAAGCATTTTGTGAAAGCTACTTTACTAAATCGTATGTGTCTGAAATAAAGTGAACGCCTGTATCGAATTTTCTTCTGTTTCTTTATCGTTTGGACGAAGACGCTCCAGGAATAGTTGTTTTAATGAAACAGTCTTACAAATACTAATGGTTTGGTGAGATGCCGACCTCAAAGGAAGAAAATTCATTGTAGACGCTCGCCGTATTTCATCATGTAGTGTTGAGTGTTATATTGCCTGCGATTATTGAGAATTACTGAATATTACTGAGTATTGAATTGTTTCAATTACAAATTACAATTGCACATTCTTTCAATTACAATTTTCAGAACTTATCATGAATATTTATGCATTCGTTGACAGTAATGAAATATATAACTGTTCGAAGAGATATGCCATAGTTAATTAGAGCATGATATCGTGAAAGTTACTTCTTTTAAAAAAGCATCTCTTATATAAAAATGTATACATTAAACTCCAGTACAGTTTAAATATTGATGTCAAAAAAGTAATTTTGGAATAAATCCGAAACCGGAAAATTATAATTGGAATTCATTCTATTATTTCATACCTAGCAGCCATCGGCGACCATTCTTCTCGCCCTAAACATCTAACTTCAGAAATGAGCCAATACTTGGTTGGTTGGTAAGGAAGGAAAAAGCCTCCTTCTATTATTGCATGAATGATTATGGCATATTTCACTTTTGTAAAAAAATACGATTATGATGTTTCAGTTTTAGTTGCCTAACTACATTAAAAATACTGAAAAATGCCTGATTAATATTTTTCTGACTATTTCAATTTTTAAAGTCGAAAATTTTTCCAATTTCCATCTTGCAAAAACTGTTAGTTTTACTTGATTGGAAAGTGTATTATAATCCATACAGCAACAATGAATCCACATTGGCTCAGTAATGGTGGCTACAACAATGTTTACAATACACTGGTCGCAACAATGGTTACAATGCAACAATGATGAATGTTATAACAATGATCCAACAATGGAACGTCAGTCAGTGGATCACGGTGTTTGTTTACTATATGATAAGGCGGGAAATTTAACCATTTACAGGCTCCCAGTTGAGAAAATCGATTTGAAAATCGTTTAAAAATTGAATTTCATTTGACTTGAGAAAATCTAAAGCTATCACTTATTGAAAGATGGGTAGTCTTTTTAGATAAAAATTGAATTTCAACTTAAAAGGGGAAAATGTTCAGTAAATCACAACAAGAAAGAGAAAAAAAAAACAGTACAAGTTCGAGTAGGAATCGCACCCTAGGCGTTTCATTTGTTTAAAAAATATTAATATTTACTATTTCAAGAAAAAAATCTGAATGCCGATTTCATGTTATTCGTTTATTCTGCAAATTTGAATTTCGTATTTAAAAAAAAAAAAAAAAAAAAAAAACAGCTTTCTACTAGTACTTTTTTTTGTTGTTGTTCCAACGACATCTTGGGTTTAAAAAAAGTCCTTCCGGCCAGTGCCGGGAGGAAGAGGTAGCTTTCATATTCCTTATTTTTAAAAAGCAAGCTTATATTATTCAAACACACGAAGCTCAATTTAGTGGAAACCGATTATAGAGATTCAATCCTAATCTTTATCAGTACTAAATCATTATGAATGAGAATTTCGCGAAATTAGTCAGTTTTATCAAAGCTGCTTTTATTTAAAGTAACTTATATTTGGTTACCAAATTCGGCGATATCTTGAAGTTCCTGCCATTTTAAGACAATATGGTGGATGAGGCTAACGAGTGAACTTGGTCGAGACCTTAGTAATGGCTGTGCACATGCTCACTCACATCGGAATCGGTTGATATATACAAGTTCTGTCGCAGGCAAAAAATCAGATTTTTCAAATTGTCACCCACATTAGAAATTCAAACTACTATATCTGAGCCATTTTCTAAGATAAAGACAAAACAAAAAATGCTCCGGAATCCTTATATCATGGTCAAATACTTAAGAAAGAAACCTTTTCTAATTTCTATTTTTTTTTTGCACCTCACTTTAAATATAATTTTTTTATTTAATTTAATGGCCTCCATTTTGAAACAAGATGGTTGATGAAGCTGACCAGCGAACTTGGTCGAGACATTACGATATACTATCCACATGCCTTCTTACATCGAAATAGGTTAATAAATACGCGTGTTATCACGTGACAAATATCAGATCGTTCCAAAATGTCAGCCATGCTAGAAATTCAAAGTGCTATAATTCAACCATTTTTTAAGATATATACGAAACAAAAACTGCTCCGGAATCTTTGTATCAAGGTCAAACACATAAAAATCTTTTTCTGTTTTCAATTTTTGATAACTCATTTTAAATTTAAAAATTAATTTTTTTTAAATGGCAGCCCTTTTGAAACAAGATGGCGAGTGAAGCTGACCAACGAACTCGGCCGAGACATTGGTATGTACTATGTACACACCAAGTTACATCCAAATCGGTTCATAAATACGCCTGTTATCGCGTGACAAAAATCAGGCTGTTTCAAAATGTCAGCCACAATAGAAATTCAAAATACTATAACTCAGCCATTTTTTTAGATATAGAAGAAAAAAAACTGTTCCGGAATCTTGGTATTAAGGTCAAACACATACAAAAAAATCTTTTTCATTTTCCATTTTTTTGGTACCTCATTTTAAATTTTAAAATTTAAAAAAAAATTTAAATGACCGCCATTTTGAAACAAGATGGCGGGTGAAGCTGGCGTACGAACTCGGTCGAGAAATTAGTACGTATTATGTATACACCAAGGTACATCCAAATCGGTTCATAAATACGCCTGTTATCGCGTGACAAAAATCAGGTCGTTTCAAAATGTCAGCCCCGCTAGAAATTCAAAGTGCTATAACTCAGCCATTTTTTAAAATATAGGCGAAACAAAAACTGCTCCGGAATCTTTGTATCAAGGTCAAACACATAAGAAAAAAAAATTTCAATTTTCAATTTTTTGGTACCACATTTCAAATTTAAAAATTTTTTAGAAATTTTTAAATGGCCGCCATTTTGAAACAATATGGCGGATGAAGCTGGCCAACGAACTCGGTCGAGACATTTGTTTGTACTATGTACACACCGAGTTTCATCCAAATCGGTTCATAAATACGAGAGTTACAGTGTGACAAAAATAAGATATATATACGAGGGTTACTCTGAAATTATTGAGATACGCGAAGACGAGAATTTACAAAATAAAAATAACGGTTTAATTTTAAAATACAAAGTATTTTAACACAGCAGACGACTTTTTACTGGCTTACTTCAACTTGTTTAGCGTAGAATAAATTTTAAACAGAAGAGAAAATGGAGTTGACGCGAGAACATTTTTACGCTATGATTTTCTACGATTTTAAAGCAGGATTAAATGAAGAAGAATGCGTTCAACAGTTGAAATTAGCATTTGGTGATGAATCTCCAGCTCGCGCTACTGTATTCAGATGGTTTAAAGAATTTAGCAGAGGTCGCAATTTTCTTCAGGATGAAGAACACACAGGAAGGCCGCCGTCGACAATAATCCCGGATAATGTGTCTGCCATACGAAAAATGTTAATGGATCATAATCGCTGTACCTATCAAATGATACAGAAGGAACTTAACATTGGATCCGCAGCCATACACAAAATTATTCATGAAGAATTGCATATGAAAAAAGTAGTTTGCCGTTGGATTCCCTATAGTCTAACTGAGCACCAAAAAGAGGAGCGTGTCAGAATCAGTAAAGAAACTCTTAAATTGCTAAATGATGGTGGCCACCGCATCATTTCTAAAATTGTAACGGGTGATGAAACATACATACCGTTTTTTGACGTTCCAACACTTCAAGAAAGCAAAGTATGGGTCTTTGAAGATGATCCCACGCTGACAATGGTGAAAAGACAACGCGCACTGAAAAAAGTGATGTATGCCGTTTTCTTCAGAAGTACGGGATTGGTAAAAGCCATGAAGTTGGAAGGACAGAAGACAGTAACAGCAAACTGGTATACCACTAAATGTCTTCCAGAAATTCTACAAGAAGTGAATGTTAGGGGACTAATGCTTCACCATGACAATGCATCTTCACATACAGTCAGATTAACAGTTGAGTTTCTTAAACAAAAACGAATTAAAGTGATAGAACATCCGCCATATTCCCCTGATCTAGCTATGTGTGACTTTTGGTTATTCTTTAATCTAAAAAAGAACTTACGTGGACGTCGTTTTCATTCAAAAGAAGAGATTGATGTAGCTATAAATGCATTTTTCATCTATTCCAAGAAATGAATGGCTTGAGGCATTTAATTTGTGGAAAATTCGTCTACAAAAGTGCATTGATGCTGGAAGAGACTACTTTGAACACACCTAAAATTTTGTAAGTATAACTTTAAAAACCTAGTTGTATCTCAAAAATTTCAGAGTGACCCTCGTATATATATATATATATACGGATATATATATATATATATATATCAACTTTTGAACGGAGGGTGGTTTCGGGGTCTGGGGGTCATGATCGATGAAAATATACCAAAATTTTTTGAAATCGCTTTCCTCCGAACGGCTGCAATAGGTAGCTTTTTGTAATGAAAGCTACCTAATATGTCAATATTTACTATTTCAAGAAAATTATTTTCTGGAAATCCTCTTTCACGAATTTGCCAGACTTTTATTTTTCGCATTGCCTTTCCAGATATCCTTTCGTGTTGTATAAGAAACCCACCTTGCAATTATTCGCGTTTTAAAAGAGGAAGGGAGCTGATAAATTATTTAGGTTTTCTCAGGAACTTTTGACTGGAATTGAAAGTTCAATATATCTAAATGTCACAAATCGAATCCCCAATCTCACTATAACGGGACCCTTAGTTCTTTTGGGTAGATTTTCGTTTAGAAATATAAAATCATACAAATTCGAGGTTCGTTTGCAAAACAAAAAGAAAAAAAAAAGCAATTTAACAAATTACAACGACCATTTGGAAAATGACTTTTTCAAAGACTAAAATTTAAAACATGAAAAATCGCACAGAGTTGATCATACTTTACGTACACCATGAATTAAGCATTAATAGTGTTATTACACGTAAAAATTCCAAGCGACAAAAATCGCCTGCGACTCGTACGTATTATCCATCTGAAACTTACGTATTATCCAAGCATTTCATTGGCTGTTCGGGAAAAGGCTTTTCCATCGTCAGATTTCCAAGAAATCCGACGACCCATTTTTAATGAAATTTCATTTTGAAACTTTTAAACATCCCACAATATTACTTTTTACACCGTCGTATAGAGAAAAAAAATGTACTTTTTAAATGCAATTTGTTTGAAAGCTGTATCTCAATTTGTTTCTGAGCTATTATTATTATTTTTTTTTTTGTAGTTTTTATTACTTTTTTGTCATAGTGGCAACAGAAGGTATCTGTCTCTGTTGAAAGTAAAGGGAAATACAGATTACTGTATAGACCAATCCGAAAACGAATAAAATGCGGATTAAACCAATAAAAAGCTTCAGATATGCTTTTGATTTCCTACCCTGACGAGGACAATAACCATTTTTCCAAATGGTTTAAAAAAGAAAGAAAAAAGACTGCAGGTTTAGTTGGATAGATTTTCATTTAAAAATATAAAGCTTGCTCATACAAATTCAAGGGCTACCAAATGCAGTAGGGCCCCGACATTAGGTTTGTTTGGAAAGACTTTCGTTTAAACAATGGTGGATCCAAAAGGACATTTCAAAAATATGTACCCCTTGCTCAACAATGAGAATCTTTCTGATTCTTTAAAGCTGTACTTAAATCCAAAGTTGGTAATTTCTGACGCATCCATGAAGTCATTTTTAATCTGAGATGCAAGACATTTGCAAGTGCACTTACTCCGAACAAATGCGATTGATAAGCGTTTTCCATTTTTCCACAAAGGTAAAGAATATTTCGAGAAAGCTCTGTAAAATGTGGCTGTTTAAAATGAATTTCAAACCGCGGCAGCCAATTGCTCCCTCATGACGGCATTTTTGTAACTGCCAAGTCCTAAAAATTTGCTTAAAATGTTCAATTTCTGAATGATTCTTTGACCTTTATAAGAAAATGCGAAATTCTTCAATTTCTTGGTATCTGAAGAAAATGTGTAAATTTTATATTTTTAAGAATATTAATGTAATTTTTTTGTATTTCTGAATTAAAATGACTTCCCAAAGTTATCAGAAAAGTAGCCATTTTGGATATGAGAACAGCCTTAAATAAAAAAATTTTATTAAGTTATGCGATCCCCACCCCCACCACTAAAAAAGGAGCCATGACACCTCCCCCCTCCCCCTCTAAATGGAGGGCTGGATACGACCTTGCGTTTAACCCTTACCGGCGCTGAGTAATTGTGTTTATAAACTGATGAATTAATGGACTGACACCGCAATTTATAACCGAATTTATTAGAAAATATATTTTCATGTACATTATAATAGGAAAAAATTACTTAAATATTTTTGGTGCCGTTTATCAGCTTTGGAATTAAAATTAGGTGTCCTTTTTTAAGGACACCGCGCCGGTAAGGGTTAAAATATAAAATCAAATCAGACCGGAGCGTGTTGGAAAAATCAGATAGTATTGTGTACTTTGTAATCGTATTTCTTTTTTTTTTTTAATTGTATAATAGGGGAAGAAAGGGTAAAGTGGCCATTCTAAGGTTTGGTGAATTTTTATGATACCTTTTTAATCAGTAAACTTCTAGAAATAAATGCCAATAGTAAATATAACTGCAGTTTCAGCAGCCATTTTACTTTTTTTTTAATGTACACGTTGCTTTAAAAGAAAAATTACAAAATGGCCACTTTTCCCACCTAGGCTGGGTAAAGTGGCCAGCACATAAGTAAATGAACAACTTACATTCATTCAGAACGTATATTTAATCAACGGAAGCTAAAATTAACACACATTAAGGATAAGTATTATATTTTGTAATATTTTAAGTACTGTTAAATCGTTACAAGATAAAATAAACAGTAATGAGTATCAATATGATAAATGGAGAAATATGTGCCCCCAGCAGACATGCAGACTGCAAATGTCGAGAGTAAAGTCTTTCTCTGCTGAAGTTATTTCCCCAAAGTATCTTCTTTCTTAGAAAAAAAAAAAATACTTTTAAATAGTATTGTGTTATGAACAATGAATAAAAAATCGTTTCCGGGCAAAGTAGCCATCTGACCATTTTCCCGATCTCTTTGTCGCCACTTTGCCCGGAATGATACTATTACAAAAACTGTTGCCTAGCATATAATCTACATGACTTAGCGTTTTCAAACACACATCATTTAAAAGATCATTTCACACTGATCAAACAGCATAAGATCAAATAATTGTAACCCTATATATTATTTAGCTATAATCAAGAAATTGTAACATTTGCCTAAAATAAAAAATGCGAACAAACCATAAAATGAGCCTA
Source organism: Maratus speciosus (assembly GCA_963932465.1). Lineage (NCBI taxonomy): Eukaryota > Metazoa > Arthropoda > Arachnida > Araneae > Salticidae > Maratus > Maratus speciosus. The sequence goes on along the minus strand of OZ010792.1, from coordinate 325,488,025 downwards.
GAACTAGAAAAATGTGTAGCCTTCCACTTCAAAATCTCAGACAATGCTACCAGCATCTGTGACGACTGTTTCGCCCAGTTCCTGCCCTATACAACTGAAAAAAAATCTCAAATGGCCACTTTGCCCCCACTCTCACTGGCCACTTTACACGCCCTTCCCTTACATACATTGTAAGTCTTTTCTGGTAATAGGCATATTTTAATTTTTGGTACGGTTAGCCGGGCGCCAGTGTTATACATACATATATATGTATATATTCATGTATGTATATATGCATATATATATGTGTGTATATATACAATATATGTACACTGTAAAAAAAAAAAAAAAAAAAAAAAAAAAAAAAAAAAAAAAAAAAAAAACGGAAATACTACTGGCAATCTAGACGACAGTAATATTTTAGTATTTTTAGGGAAATTTTTCCCCATAAATTACAGAAAATTTTCCGTTTTTAATCAGAAACACGGAAAATTTTCAAATTTATGGGGGAAAATGTCCGTAAAAAAACGGAAATAGTACTGGCGTCTAGATTGCCAGTAGTATTTCCGTTTTTTAGTCCGTTTTTTTTTTTTTTACAGTGTATAATATATATACATGTATATTTAAATATATGTATGTATATATATATGTATATTTACATATATGTATATATATAAGTATGTATATATAACATTGGCGCCCGGCTAACCGAAAAGTACCTAATTTTTTTTTTTTTTTTATGCAATGAATAATAAATCGAATGCATCCGTTTTAAGCATTTACGAAGTTAAAGGAACTCTTAAAATTGGAAAAAAAGAAAAAAAAAAGAGGACCATTTTCAACATTTAATATCTTAAAATGTAGGGGAGATGGGGGATGAATGGGACATTTTCACAAAAATATTTTTTTTTATTTTTTCATTTAAGTTATTATCAATATTATATATAACATTTCATACATTAGGTATTTGACAACATATATGAACAATATTTGTTCTAGATTATGATTTATTCATTAAAATATTATGAAATAAAAAAAAAAAAACGTTCCTCGCTGTCCCAATCATCCCCACAGCAGGGATGAATGGGACACCAATAGGGATGCATGGAACACAAAGGTTTTCCTCCCTGTATAAAATTTTACCAAATTAAAATTTATAATTATAACCTTATATGTAATTATATTTATAATATATGATTTTACAGCACGAATCGATATGTTTTTTTTTTTTTTTTTTTTTTTTTTTTTTCAGTAACTTCTTTTATTGTAGTTTTAACTTTTAATGCAGACTTCGGCTATCAATCTGTTCTTTTTTCCCACTTGCGAGGCATTTTAGATTTGAAATGAAAGTGCAAAATATCTTTTAAATATGGCATAGCTAATAATTTTCAATCATAACTTATCAATTAATATTAATTAAATGTATCTTAGAAACATGCAGAACGGAAATTATTGGGTCGATCGGAAATTCGTGTGGTGTTGGGAAAATCAATTCGTACCGGAAAATTCTGCCCGGTAATTATTAGACATCAGATATCGGAATCAATGTCTAATAATTAAATGATAGAATTTTCCAGTACAAATTGATTTTCCCAACGCGACACAACTTTCCGATCGACCCAATATGTTCGGGGTGGGGATCTATTTGTGTAACATTTCAAAATTCAATATAATTTCGCCCATTTGATCAATAAACATATACTATTTTTAACAATTTTATCTATTTTGATTAAGTTTTAGTACCAATTTTTTGATAATCTATTAATAATTATTAGAATACAATAAATAACACTCAGAAATTTTAAACAATAACAACTCATATAATACTATTTAATACTATTAATTAACGTAAATTATTAATTTATCAACCTATATAATACAATTTAGTTAATAAATAAAATTTTCAACTACTGTAGGGATGAATTAGAATGTCCCATTCATCCCCATTTGAAATGTCTCAATCATCCCCATGATGCATATATTCCCTTCTCAGCCATTTTGCTTCAAAAATTATTTTGTCACAATGGTTACTATTCATTCATTTTAATTATCGATATTGAACCTTAAAATAAATAACTGCAAAATAGCTTAATTTTTTAAATTGTATAAGATATTTCACATCTTCAAATGTAGAAAAAACTTACTTTTAAGCAGAGATTTCAGGAAATGCAACTTTGAAGGAAAATGAAAACAGCAATGTGGTCCTACTTTTAGTTCTGAAGCACACTGTGGTAGAGCCTTATATGGCGATAGGAAACAATTTAAAACAAATTTTTATTGCTTGAAATATTGAGTATGTCCCATCCATCCCTTGCCCCATTCATCCCCTAGCTCCCCTATATGATTTAAGAACATAAGATATAAGTATGTTCTCTCATTTCATGTATTTAAAAAATTGCAAGATGCTGAATTATTATTTACAGGGGACTCCAGACTTTCAGACATTTGTTTAGAAGAAAATTGGTATAACAGCTTACACACAAGATTACAAAATAAATTTTGCAACAAGAATGACATTTTTTGCGCCTAATTATACTTCAGATTGTAATACTTATCCTGAACCTAAATAAATTTGTATTTAAAGTATTTTCCTATTTTTAGTACAAAGTTGTATTTAGCTAATGCCAAATTTTGAAAATTTCAACTGTATAATCACAATATTTTTTTTCTTCTTTTTTTGAACAATAAAAATAAAATTTTAGGTTCAGTTTATACAGACTAACGTGAGACATATGTTTTAAAAATTTCATGAAAAAATATTCAGAAGTTTTTGAGATGTCCTGCGCGTTATACCCAATAACGTCATTTGGAGAAAAATGACTCCAAAGTTTCGGAAACGCCGCTTCAGTTATTGAGAGGGTATAATTCTAAAAGCCATAACTTCTGTTCTGATAGGAATTTCAAGGCAACAATCATATCAAAATGTTCCGAAAAGATAGGAGTTTAACATCTAAAAAAAACTAAAATTTCGAAATTTTTGAAGCTTTAAGGGTCCTGGATATCGTTTCATCATCTCCTCTCCTCATAGATCTGTAATTGAGCTGGACAATTAAAAAATTCAAGAAGAAACAGATTATCACCTAAAATATTTAAAAAAAAATTATGTTTAAAAAAAAATTCGAAAAAATTGCTATAATTTGAAATGTGAAACATTACTTTTTAATGCAATTGTTCACAAATTATGGATCGCGATCCACTAGTTGGTGTCGGGCGATGTTTTAGTAGATCGCAAAACGATCGGCCAGATCTGCTGAAATGAACAATTAATTTTATTTTCTACGATAATATAATAAACAAGAAAGAAATAATCATGTATCAGGCATATATTATGAAACACTTTCCATAATTCTTTAACGAAACTCCGCTGTTTAACCTCTTAACGGTCGCATTACGGTTTAAAAATTCAAATTGGTTATTGGCACCACTTTTTTGAAAAAGAAATATTCACCTTATTTAATGACAGGTAAAATGATATCATAATAAAGCCAATTACACTATTTTATAAAACTGGCGGGAATCAAACAATCTGAATAAAAGACACAGCTCGTGAATATCACGGGAGCGAAAATTAAGGGTTAATAAGGTAAAAGTAAACATTTCAGAAAAGGCCAACACATCTGAAAACCAGATTTCAGCAATTAACGCCAAATGGCGTTATTTTATATAAAATAATAAGTGTATTTTAAGCAGGGTTTGCAGGTTTTTGACACGTGTCAGTTTTTGACGGTTTAAACTGCGGTTTAAACCGTCATGTCAAAAACCCCTTGTCAAAAACCTCGTCAAAAACCTGAAATACTACAATGATCTGTAAAATTTCACATTAAATGTCACACATTAGATGTAATATTTAAAATTCTCTATTACTATAATTTTATAATTATTATATAGTATTAGTAATAATTACAGGGTTGGCAGGTTTTTGACATGTGTCAGTTTATGTCGGGTTTAAACCGTACTTTAAACCGTCATGTCAAAAACCTCAAAAACCTCAAATTGATTTGTAAAAATTCAAATTAAATGTCACACATGACAACATTACATGTAATATTTTAAATTCACTCTAACTGTATATCAGTAATTACATAGTAAAAAAGTATTATTGTTAAGTACAACTTTTTAACAGGGTAAAATTTTTATTTAAATTTTTTTTGTAAAATTGTGTTTTTCTAAAAACTAGACATTAAGCTCACCTGAGCTGTACACTTTTTCTCTTACTTAAAATCGTTTTAATTTCTCTTATTTTTGAGAGCTTAATGCATTAGCTAGCTTTTTTTACGGGGGGAAAAAAACTTAGAAAAGTGCAGATTTTTTGTATATATAACAAGATAATATGCATCAATGTTATTCTAGCAGGGCTTGAATTTCAGGGCGGGATGGCGGGATTCGCGCCCAAAATTTTGAAATCCCGCCCAAAAAAATCTCACCATTTTCCTGAAAATTTTGCATTTTGAAATTACGATCAACTCCCTCCGAAATCCTTGCGAATTTCTCGATATTTTCGCGCGACCGATTGACACATTTTGCGGTTTTTTTTACCGCAAAAGATCGTTGAAATTCACTAATTTTTCGCGAAAAAAAAGGAATTTCTTCAAAAGATCGCGAATTTCGGGAAAAGATCGCGAAAAAACGCGCGATTTTCGTCGAAAGGTCGCGAAAAAAACGCGATTTTCGTCAAAAGGTCGCGAAAAAAAGCGAATTTCGTCAAAAGATCGCAAAAAATTGGCTTTAACCCAAATCCAATTTACAGGAATCTACACTCGGTCTGAAATCAAACCGAAACAAAAAAAAAAGAGTTTACTCGACCTACAAGAAAAATAATTAGCGCCTGGAGAGGATTTCCTAATCCCTTCCCATACCCTGCTGTTCAGAAAATTTGCTATGAATTTCAGATTTTTATTTATTTATTTTTTTTTACTCAGAAACACCCGCGAATTTTACGGTTACTTTTTGCAACAGACTAACGAAATTCAGTTTTCCCGCGTCTGATCGATGAATTTTGCTATTTTATACCGCGGCCAATCGACGAATTTCACGATATTCTTCCTTCGACCGATCAAGGAAATTCCCGATTTTGTTTCCTATGCCCGATTGGCATATTTCACGGTATTTTTTTCCTGTGACAGAAAAAGGAAAATATCCAAAATGGAGCTCCAAAAAAGGACATTGTCACTGGGTGCTGCGCTCTGGCAAATGAATCTAGATTCAGTAGTAAACAAAAATAAGATTAGAAGGACCGCAAGGATCTTGTGGTGCACATCAAAGAAAATTCCCGAGCTCCAATCAAACGTATATAGAAACACCAAACAAGTTGATCCTTGCAATTAACAGAAATTAGGACTTGACAATTTAAAGTTAACCTACGTTTCTCGTGTAGTAGAAGAAATGAATCAACAGTTTCCATTTCAAACTTTTGACTTTAATTGAACAAGCGTTCAAATTTGCATTCAAATTTTAAACAAAGAAAATGCTAAGGAGTCAGGTTTTGACTATAATTCCATTAAGGATATAATAAAACAATTTTGTTCAGAAATGGATATTGATGATTCCATTGCTGAATATATACTGTTCATGCAAGTAGTTAAAAATGAAAGCATGTCAGTTATTGCAAAGTTTTCTAAAAATTTTTTAACAGAGCATAACCATACGTTTCCGATAACTTCCAAAGCTATAAACGCTGTGCTTGTGCTGTCTGTCACAAGTTTATCTTCTGAAAGAAGATTCAGGGCCCAAAATGGAATAAAATCTAAATTCAGAAATTCATTTAACAATCCCATTGTTAAAAACCCATGATATTTGGTTGAAAGTTGAAAAATAGGCTATATAAAAGCTTATCTTTCTTACTTTTTTAAATAAAAAATATTTTCCATAATTATTCTGAGTTGTTGATTTAAATTGCTTCAATGGTATTTTGTCATGTCTGTATTAATACAGCATGACAAAATAATTAATGTAAATCTTTAAATAGCACGTAAAATAACAGTGTGTTTTAGATTTTTCTCTCCCTCCCAAATAGCTCAACTCCCTTCCATTTATAAATGTTGGTAGGGAGACTCCCCTCCTAGGAAAAATTGAATTTCAAGCCCTCTAGTCTAGGCAATAACCATTCCATTCAAAATTGAAATTGGATTATTAATTTTAAACATTTACAAAATAAGAGAAGTAATTAAAAAAAAAAAAAAAAGCTTAAAGTCAAAATCTTTTTAAAACATGCTTTCTTTCAATATATAAAAGTGTTTTCGATTTTAAAACTGAACAAAATTGGCTCAGTCATCTAAAAGAAAATTCCTTTAAGCCCATATTGAAAAAGTGAATAATAGAAGGAACCAAATCATGAAACCATACTATTGTTTGGCTTATACTTTGCATCCCAACCATCAGGGGCAAAGGCTGACTGCTGTATCAGTTGATTCAGCTCGCGCTTGAGCTACAGAGAGAATTTATGGATGCGAAGTTTTCTTCAAGTGAATGAAAATAATTAGTTCCAAATTTCAATCATAGATAGGCACTACTTCTCCGTATGTTTGTTTCCAAACGTGTGTACTTTTCTGATTTTCAGATTAATTTTGACGCTATGACACAGAAATGTCGACAGCGCTGGGAGTCATCTTTTCTGTGGCACAGCGTGAAAATTAATCTGAAAATCAGAAGAAAACGCATATTTGAAAGGACAAGTGACGCCATCTAGGATCGAAATTTGGAGTTAATTATTTTCATTCACTTGAAGAAAACTTTTCATCCTGAGAAGCATTTTAGTCCAAACCGCGCTCTTGTATAACAATTACTTGATTTGTATTGAATTTTAAAATGGGCCCAGGAATTTTCGGATACCCTATATAAAGCAGCTGAAAAGTGTATAGTTTTCAATAGTTATTTTGAGTCTCTACTGTAGGATGGTTCTCCATCATTTAATATAGTGTAAGAGTAATTTATAAGAAAATGGTGGGAGTGGTGGAGTGATTATGAGTATTTTGTTTTCTAGTAATGCATAAATATGATGTTTAAATATCTGAATACTGCGTGTTATAAAACAGATGCAAGATACAAATATTTAGAGAAATGATTTTCGTTTTTTTCTGTGTTCACAATGCATTTGTGTAACTACTCGTGAGAAAACACATTAGGCTAATTTCATGAAAACTTGTCATGTCTGCCACATACTACGATTTTTGGCAACCAGTATTTTAGAACGGAAAATTTTGACTTATTTTATCGGAGATATCCCATCAATTGAATAACACGAAGCAAACTTTTCGAAGATAGCGGTGGCCAACAAGCATAGTGATTTTCAGTGGTGTGACGGACATGACAAGTTTTCATGGAACTAGCCATTAATCAAAATTTCACACGAGCACTTTTCTTTAATATTGAATACGTTTTTAAATAAGTGATTTTTTTCCCCAGTAGATTTTCATTAGAATACTTTCCTTCCATATATAAAAAAAAGTTTTGATTTGGAAATGGACCAATGAAAATCTGCGTAGATATTCCCGGTAGATCGGCATCCAATTTGAATGCTTAAGCATGGCCTTTCTTCGTTAATATTAAAAAAACTGTTGCATACAAAAATATGAAAATCGGTGGTATTATAGAGAAAAGTTTGATAAACACGCTGATGCAGACAGTTTTCAAATCGAAGAATTATTTTAAGAGATATTTAATACTAAAGTTGGACGAAATCGCTCCATTAAAAAAGTTTTATTGGAGCAAAAACTATACATGAGAATTTAATTATTTTTAGATCATTTTATAAGTTATAAGTTCGCGGTGTGCAGATTGCATTTATTTTTTTTTTATTTAACTCAATTTTTGAGGTTTTATTTCTATTTTAAATTCAAATTTTCAGCATTTCGAAAGATATTTTTTATATATTTTAGAAAATGTTATTAATTTAAACTGTTGCCAATTGTATAAACAGCACAAACAATAATGTTCACTTCAAATTAAAAATCTATTTACACGTGACTATTATAAACAGAAAAAAAAACTTTAAAATTAGAATTAAATGATTACATGTTAAAAGCAGGAAAATTACGTCATAAGAACCATATTTACACTTGAATTTTAAAAGAGAAACAAAATGTTAAAATAAATATATATATATATATATATTATGCGTTAAAACTTGTAAATGGAGGAAATTACGTCATATTTAAAATGGCCAAAAAATATGGCAAAACAATTTGAATTAAAAAATATATTTGCGCGAGATATTTTGAGATAATCTTTTCAACTATTATCGTGAATTCGAAGACAGCGCAAATAACATTTCCTTCTAATAACAAAAGTATTTTCACCTGAATATTAATAAGAGAAATAAAACTTTGGTGTAAATTACGTCAGATTTAAAACGATACATTTAAAATGAATTACTTAAAAGAACTATCTTATAGCGCTGTTAAAAAAAATACCGGAAGACAATGCACTGTTTACTTAATTCATTTTACATTAGCTTATTTTCAAATGTTTAACTAATTTTTTAATTAAATACGAAAACCGCCATTATATCTCTTAACAGCAGCAGATTTGGTCTTAAAAATCCCCAATCCAAGGAAAACGAATGGAAACCCGTTTACAGAGAGATCGCTACTAATATTTTTTTTATTATTACTTTAATTCAATATTTTTAATGCCGATCAAATTAGCGTGCTTTTTGGATTTTGGTGTGCCTGAACGGGGGTTGGCGAGCGTAGCTCGTAGGGGGCAGAGCCCCCTAGTATTTTACATTAAACTTCAGCCTATGAAAGAATGGTACTTAGATTCGAAAGGAAGAGTAGTTTTATGTTTTCCTTATTTTTTTAAAGGAGAAAAAAAAATATTTTTTTAAATTAATTTGTCATAAAAATTTTTTTTCCAGATATAATTTGTAGAGAATTAAACTTCCTTTATTATTTTTTTTAAGAAACTAGGGGGCTCGGCCCCCAACGAGCTACGCAGGCCAACCCACGTCCAGACACCGTAGATTCTAAATGCACGCTAATTTGATCGGCTTTAAAAATATTTCGAAAGATTGAATTATAATTTAAAAAACAGTGGCGATCTCTCTATAAACGGATTTCTATTCATTTCTCTTTGATTGGGGAATTTTAACGCCAAATCCGTTGCAGTACTACTTGATTATCCCGTCGACCAATTTCGCCAAATTATATAAATCGCCAAACCACTCGCCAAATTATACAAATTGACATAATTTTTATTTTAAATAACGAAAAAACAAATAAATTAGTACAACATTAATAAAAATACAAATAAAACGTCGAAATAAAAATAACTTAATGACGTAGACACGTGTAACAACATTTCAAAATAAGCTAATATAAAAGGAATTAAGTAAACAGAGTCCTTGTCTCCTGGTATTTTTTAACAAAGTGAAAAGAAAGTTCTTTTAAATGAGACATTTTAAATTAATCGTTTTTAATCTGACGTAATTTTGACCAAACTATTCTTTCTCTTTTTAATATTCACGTGAAAATACTTGTGTTAGAAATGAAATATTATTTGCGCTTTCCTAACAAAAATAGTTGAAAAGTATCCTCTTAAAATATCAAATAAATGTCTAGCGCAATTTCTAAATTTAAACCGTTTTGCAATATTATTTTGTGTTCATTTTATGTAATAACTGTAATGTGACGTAAATATGACGTAATTTCTCCTATTTAAGGCTTCTAACGCATGTTAATAAATTTATTGTTTTACAAATTCCTTTCTCTCTTAAAATTCACGTGTAATTATAGTTTTTATGACGTAATTTTTAATAAGTTCCTGCTTTTTGTACATAATTATTTAATTCTAATTCCAAATGTTTTTTTTTCTGTTTATAATAGTCACGTGTAAATAAATTTTTAATTTATTTACACGTATAAATATATTTTTTTTAAGCAAACATTATTATTTCCGCTGTTTATACAATTGGCAACAGTTTAAATTAATATCACTTTCTAAAATCTCTCTATTCTTAAAAAAAGTAACTACCGCTGTCAACGCCGCCGCCGCCGGTTTTGAATTTTTTGTGACAGGAGGTCTTTCTTCGTTAATATTAAGAAAAATATTGCGTACAAAAATATGAAAATCGGTGATATTATAGAGAAATGTTTGATAAACACGCTGTTGCAGACAGTTTTCAAATCGAAGAATTATTTTAAGAGATATTTAATGCTGAAGTTGGACAAAATCGTTCCATTAAAAAAGTTTTATAGCAGCAAAAACTGTACATGGGAATGTAATAATTTTTAGATCATTTTATGCATTAGAATTTGCCGGTGTGCAGATTGCATTGATTTTTTAAATTTGACTTATTTTTGGAGGTTTTATTTCTATTTTAAATTCAAATTTTCAGCATTTTGAGAGATATTTTTTTCATTATTTTAGAAAATGGTATTAATTTATACTGTTGCCAAATTTATAAACAGCGCAAACAATAATGTTTGCTTCAAATTTAAAATTTATTTACATGTGACTATTATAAACAGAAAAAATCATTTGGAATTAGAATTAAATAATTATTTACAAAAAGCAGGAACTTATTAAAAATTACGACATAAAAAGTATACACGTGAATTTTAAAAGAGAAAGGATATTGTAAAATAATAAATTCATTAACATGCGCTAAAAGTCTTAAATAGGAGAAATTACGTCATATTTACGTCACATTACAGTTATTACATAAAATGAACACAAAATATTGCAAAACGGTTTAAATTTAGAAATTGCGCTAGACATTTATTTGATATTTTGAGAGGATCTTTTCAACTACTTTTGTTAAGAAAGCGCAAATAATATTTTATTTCTAACAAATGTATTTTCACGTGAATATTTAAAAGAGAAGGAATAGTTTGGTCAAAATTACGTCAGATTAAAAGCGATTAATTTAAAATGTCTCCTTTAAAAGAACTTTCTTTTCGCTTTGTTAAAAAATACCAGGAGACAAAGACTGTTTACTTAATTCCTTTTATATTAGCTTATTTTGAAATGTTGTTACACGTGTCTGTGTCATCAAGTTATTTTTATTTCGACGTTTTATTTGTATTTTTATTAATGTTGTACTAATTTATTTGTTCTTTCGTTATTTAAAATAAAAATTATGTCAATTTGTATAATTTGGCGAGTGGTTTGGCGATTTATATAATTTGGCGAAATTGGTCGACGGGATAATCAAGAAGTACCGCAGCGGATTTGGCGTTAAAATTCCCCAATCAAAGAGAAATGAATAGAAATCCGTTTATAGGGAGATCGCCACTGTTTTTTAAATTATAATTCAATCTTTCGAGATCTTTTTAAAGCCGATCAAATTAGCGTGCATTTAGAGTCTGCGGAATCTGGACGGGGGTTGGCAAGCGTAGCTCGTAGGGGGCCGAGCCCCCTAGTCTGTTAAAAATATCTCTAAAAATGCTGAAAATCTGAAATTAAAATAGAAATATAACCTGAAAAAATTAGTCAAAATAAAAAAATTAATGCAATCTGCACTCCGGCAAATTCTATCGCATAAAATGATCTAAAAATGATTAAATTCCTATGAACAGTTTTTGCTCCTATAAAACTTTTTTAGTGGAACGATTTTGTCCAACTTTAGTATTAAATATCTCTTAAAATAATTCTTCGATCTGAAAACTGTCTGCATCAGCGTGTTTATCAAACATTTCTTTATAATACTATCGATTTTCATATTTTTGTATGCATTATTTTTCTTAATATTAACGAAGAAAGATTTCCGGTCACAAAATATTCAAAACCGGCGGCGGCGGTGACAGCGGTAGTTACTTTTTTTAAGAATAGAGAGACACTTAAATCTGCTAACTTGTTCAAAAGTTGTCAAAAGTTATCGTGACAAAGCCCCTGAAAAACAGTGTTGCGAGTTAATTAAGTTAAAAGTTTTGCCTGCACACGTATCGTTGGTATCCGCGGCTCGAAGTTTACGGCTCGTAACAAAACTGCTCGTGACGGCAGTAATTTTAGTTTCCTATCATTTTAGTATCCTATCTATTCATTGGGAAATTTCCTATCGGACCAACTATACAACATTACATTTTTAAAGGTTCAAACATTACAAAATTAGTAATAATGAAAAATAAAATTTTGTTTCATTTCAAACCTTTCTGGTTCCCTTCACTTAACTTGGTTCATGTATATATGCATAAAAATAAAAATTTGTAATTCACTTTTCATGCACTTCCTGGTGGTCTAGAGATCTAGAAATTGTGTGCAGTTGACATATAATAGAATATTGTGTATGTAATACAATATTTATTTTCATAACTTAATTATCTATTAATAGAATAATATTAATTAAAAGACACGATGATTCCTTTTTTGGGGAAGGGAGTCGATTGTACTGTTGTATTTCAATTAAATTTTTACAATATTAAACCATGTTCTTCAATTTGAGAGGTGTTTTTCATCACTTATAGAACCAAACATAGCACATATTTCGTGATGACTACTTTTAATGGTTTTCTATAATGCCTTTGATTATAATAAAATTGCTTCAAAATATGTTTTTTTAATTTTGTCACTTAATATATATATATACATCTGCTGCAAGTAATTTTCTGTGTAAATGCAACGATCCCAATCTAAAAAAATATATAAACAATGGTCATGGACATATAATCACTGGAAATCTTAATATTGTTAATGATTTTAAATTGAAAAAACTAATGGATTATGGTACTAAATATAGACTTCCATCTAAATTTAATGTAAAATCTATTATCAAGCAGTTTACATATGATATACATGTTTTTATATATAAAACTAGGGGGCTCGGCCCCCTACGAGCTACGCTCGCCAACCCCCGTCCAGACACCGCAGACTCTAAATGCACGCTAATGTGGTCGGCTTTAAAAAGATTTCGAAAGATTGAATTATAATTTAAACAAGTAACATAAAAATTTTGTTTTTAAAGTCAATTCCTACTTAGGTCACCAAAGAAAAATTTAACATAATCCCTTAAGCTAATATTAGTTTTTGTTGCATTAAAATATCTCAATTTGTTGATTTTCTATAAGCAAGTAGGTTTACAATGGAATTCTATGGGAATTTGGCGAAATATTAGAAATATCGCCAAGTTGGCGTCACTTTTGGCGACTTATTTTGGAGGCCAAATTTGGCGGTATATCGCCAAGTTGGCGATAAACCTGGCGGTATTTGGCGACAGAACAGGACCCCCCCCCTATGGTAACCCCTTATTGAAAATATTTTCATTGACCTTCGATAACCAATAGCCGCCATTTTGTTTCCCATGCAAAACTAAAATTAATTAATTAAAATTTAATTAATTAATTAATATTTGAAAAAACTGTATTAACATCAATTGTCATCCAGTACAAGTTCAAAAAAAATTATTTCAACTTGATAGGATGTATAATGAGTATTTTATTAACGATTGAAAATTTGAACAAGATAAATATATAAATAAATAAATATATAAATAAACAAATATAGGGAGAGTGTGAACTAATAGTAGGAATTGAAAAAAACAGTGGCGATCTCCCTATAAACGGATTTCTATTCATTTCTCTTTGATTGGGGAAATTTTAACGCCAAATCCGCTGCGGTACTACTTGATTATCCCGTCGACTAATTTCGCCAAATTATATAAATCGCCAAACCACTCGCCATATTATACAAATTGACATAATTTTTATTTTAAATAACGAAAGAACAAATAAATTAGTATAACATTAATAAAAATACAAATAAAACGTCGAAATAAAAATAACTTGATGACGTAGACACGTGTAACAACATTTCAAAATAAGCTAATATAAAAGGAGTTAAGTAAACAGAATCTTTGTCTCCCGGTATTTTTTAACAAAGCGAAAAGAAAGTTCTTTTAAATGAGACATTTTAAATTAATCGTTTTTAATCTGACGTAATTTTGACCAAACTATTCTTTCTCTTTTTAATATTCCCGTGAAAATACTTGTGTTAGGAATAAAATATTATTTGCGCTTTCCTAAGAAAAATAGTTGAAAAGTATCCTCTTAAAATATCAAATAAATGTCTAGTGCAATTTATAAATTTAAACCGTTTTGCAATATTATTTTGTGTTCATTTTATGTAATAACTGTAATGTGACGTAAATATGACGTAATTTCTCCTATTTAAGACTTCCAACGCATGTTAATAAATTTATTATTTTACAAATTCCTTTCTCTCTTAAAATTCACGTGTAATTATAGTTTTTATGACGTAATTTTTAATAAGTTCCTGCTTTTTGTACATAATTATTTATTTCTAATTCCAAATGTTTTTCGTTCTGTTTATAATAGTCACGTGTAAATAAATTTTTTATTTATTACACGTATAAATATTTTTTTTTTTTTTAAGCAAACATTATTGTTTCCGCTCTTTATAGAGTTGGCAACAGTTTAAATTAATATCACTTTCTAAAATCTGTAAAAAATACCTCTCGAAATGCTGAAAATTTGAATTTAAAATAGATATAAATCCTCGAAAAATGAGTCAAATTAAAAAAATAAATCAATTCTGCACACCGGGAAATTATAACGTATAAAGTGAACTAAAAATTATTAAATTCCGATGTATAGTTTTTGCTACTATAAAACTTTTTTAGTGGAACGATTTTGTCCAACTTTAGCATTAAATATCTCTTAAAATAATTCTTCGATTTGAAAACTGTCTGCATCAGCGTGTTTATCAAACATTTCTGTATAACACTACCGATTTTCATATTTTTGTATGCATTATTTTTCTTAATATTAACGGAGAAAGACTTTCGGTCACAAAAAATTCAAAACCGGCGGCGGCGGCGGTGACAGCGGTAGTTACTTTTTTTTAGAATAGAGAGATTTCAATCTCTTATAATAAACCTATTGAATATTTTAGTCAATGGAAATTATTAGTAATTGAAAGATTAACTATGGCTTTAAAATATAATGTTTCTGATTTAGTTACTATTAACACACAGCATTTTTTCCAACAAATTAATAAATTACAAAGATACTATGTTATTACATATGTAGACAAATCTCCTAATAATTATGCAATCATATGTAAGTCTTATTATCACCAACTTCTTACTAACTCTGTTTCTTCTAATAAATCTTTTCAGAAAACTAATGAAAATGTAATTGTAAATAATCGTAAAATTCAAAGTTATTATAAACTATTAAAAATTCTCTCTACTAACTTTAATTAACCTTATTTAGTACTTATTCCCAAATTTCATAAGACTCCTATTAAATTACTACAAACAATGATAATACACATTGTATAAAAAACAGCTATCAACGGGTCAATATTATGAAAAATCTTAATTGTGTACATAGTATAACGACATATGACTTCAAAGATCTTTTTAATAATATAGATTTATTAGATTTACATAATATTATAAATGCATTATTTAAACAGTATCATCAAAAACTGGATTTACCATCTAATATAGATATAATTTATTTTAAATCTTTAACTAACTTCATTATCTATCATAATTATATCTTGCAAGATAACACATTATATTTACAACACATCGGTATACCACAAGGTGGCTGTACATCCAGTTTATTATCAGACTTATATTTATATCACTATGAACGTACTTTTACTAATAATAATCTACATTTATATCGTTATATTGATGACATAATTTTAATTGCCACTGATCAAACTAAAATTTCTCAATTTCCAGTAGATTATACCACTAATTTGGAATTAACGGAAAACCTCTTATCTAATAATACAATCAACTTCTTAGATCTTAAAATTACAATAAAAGACAACAAAAAAATAACAGATCTATATGATAAACGTAAAGAATTTAAATTCAAAGTTAATACATTTACAAATTTTAAATCTTGTCTTCATAATTCTGTATATCAAAACATAATACTTAACCATTTATATACAATAAAATGCTTATGTTCTTTTCATCTAATTAATAATAATATTAAAAAACTAATTGATGATGCATTAAATCAATGTTTTCCAAAGAAATTCACATATTCTTTAATATACAATTAGTACTTACATGATCTTAAAAAAAAAAAAAAAAAAAAAAAAAAAAAAAAAAAAAAACATGCGTAAACAAAATTGCAAAAAAACCCTTATAAAATAAGAAAATATTTATAAAAAAAAAAATAAAAAATTGTAAAATAATAAAAAATTATTATAGGACGATTGGGTGGGTAGATGTTAGAGTACGGAGGAGGGTGGTGTTGTCTGGATAATACGCAATGGTTAATTTATTTAACAAAAATGATGGGGCATTTAAATTATAATTACACTGATAATACGCTTTTTATATGGAGGATGATTCGCTATTTTATATATATATGGTGACGTTAAATTATTATTTCAATTCATGTTGAATTTATTTAGCTTAATTAATATTTAATCAAGTTAACAATTAACTTGTTTTTAATTTTTAGTCTTCTCGGGACAATATCATATTAATTTCTAATAGTATACCATCTTTATGGTGAATAATATGCATGATATAAAAAACTGGTGGAACCAGAGAAAAAAGTAAAGCTCGATCTAAAAAAGTTACAGTAAAAAATTGTCAAATAGTTTCAGTTTAAAAAAGTAAGTAGTGCGTAGAAAAGTAATGGAATCAGATTATCTGTAAAGCTCATGAAATTACCCAAATTTTTGTTGATAGCTGAAAATGTGGACTGAGCTTTACTGGTGCCTTAAAATCAATCAGGGAAGTAAAGGCATTTTTAACTCATTCTGAATTCCAATCATTCATAACCAGTTTAAATATTTGGGTTCATAAGAATAGGTTAGAGGTTGAATTGGAAATGAGCGAGAACATGAAAGGTATCCAGAACATGAGAGATCGTTCAGTACGAAAGTATGGATGAAATTCCATTCCAGGGGTCACTGATAAGCCTGGAAGATCAAAATCCAAAATAAGCCCAAAACCCTTAAGCATGTACGATTCAACCATATGCTAACTACTTGTCTGGCTTAAGTCCATTGACATAAGACTCCCTTTTCACAGTAATTACATGAAATAAAAATTATTACGCTACATGTGTTATGTCAGAAATGTTAATAACAACAATTCCTCAACAACTTGACTATATTAATGTTATACTTAAAATATTACTTCATGGTTTACATTCTTTCAGCTTTATGGAGTTTAGCTTGACTTGATGCAATCATGTCCACAATTCTGGGCCTGACAGAATTTTTTTTGCACATATTTGCACACAACTACACATTCTGTTTACTATACCCAGTACTCATTTTGAGAGTATAATATGATTTTGAAAATAAGGCACCAGTAAAGCCCAGTCCACATTTTCAGCTATCAACAAAAATTTGGGTAATTTCATGAGCTTTACAGATAATCTGATTCCATTACTTTTCTACGCATTACTTACTTTTTTAAACTGAAACTATTTGACAATTTTTTACTGTAACTTTTTTAGATCGAGCTTTACTTTTTTCTCTGGTTCTACCAGTTTTTTATATCATTTCACATCCTTTTCAGATCCTTTCAGGAACTTAATCAACCAACTTCAACTAACCAAACAATCGCCCCAATTAACCAACCAATGATCCCAATTAACCGGCCCAACCAATTGTCCCAATCAAAAACTAACAGAAACATTGGTTCACCAGTATATTTCAAGAGCTCTGATGACCCCATACTTATTGCTAAACCCCATACTGGGATATTGACCTATACTTTACTCAAGACTGACCGCCAGACTAGTTTTTAGACTAAGTTTTATACATAGTATGATCTCTTGAATTTTTCTTCTATGTATCTATGCTCCTCTGGTTTAAGGGACTATGCAGTATCCTAGGCCAACCCCTCAAACACACAAAAAGCTAGGGTCATAAGAAACAGACATAAGAAATGAATTAAAACTGCGAAAAAACTATAAAAAGGGAAAATTTCTGTCTTTGGAACTTAATGGGAATTTAAAATTTAAAAAAAGTCTGAAAACGACTGAATGCAGAAAAATGACCAAAAGTGATTGAAAATATTATACAATACATCGGTAAATAATACCAGAAATATTACTAATGTTGGATATTTATAATAATATTTCGGAGGTCAAACTAAAATATCATGATAATGACTAACATATTTACATCTAACTGTAACCATTGATCAAAAAATCAAGAAAATTGGAAAGTAGGTGTCCTTTGTAAAGTATGCATTAATTAAGGAGATAAATTACTTAAACGAGTCCATTGACAATTGGCGTATTTGGTATGGATAAATTATATAATTGAGCCTACAGACAATTGGAGCATGTTACCGGGCGTCGTTTAGGGGATAATTAACTGAACCGTAAGCGCACGTTTGTACACGCGCGGGATTATTTAATCCCAAAAGTCATATTTCTACTTTTCTAGCCAACAAACTAAAGACATTCCTTCTTGCAACCTTTCTCAACCTTGGCCTTGAAAGGTACCATTAAGGTCAGAAGTGTTTCATGACGTAATTTTGAAGTTTTTTCACCTGCATAACCCCGTCTCTCGCAAGTAAACGCAATTTCTCCCGCCAGCCAGACCGCCTGCATACATACTACACCATAAAATGGAAGAGCATATAGAAAAATGAGCTTTGCAAAAATGACGAATTTTTGAAGTTTTTTTTACCTGAATAACCCCTTCTCCTGCAGAATGCAACGTCTCCCGAAAGCCAGACCGTCAGCATACGTACTACACCATAAAACGGAAGAGCATATAGAAACATGAGCCTTGCTAAAATGACGTAATTTTGAATTTTTTTCACCTGCAAAATACCTTCTCCCGCAGGTAAACGTAACGTCTGCCGCCAGCCAGACCGTTCGCATACATACTACACCATAAAACGAAGAGCATATAGAAAAATGAGCCTTGCTAAAATCAAGTGACCGAAAACGTTGCTATAGCTCTTACACCAGGGATGGCGAACCTTTTCACGTCCACGTGCCAAAATTTCCCAAAAATATACTTTACGTGTTTATGACGTGCCAACAATAAAAAATTTAATGGATCAAATAATAACGAATCAAAACTACTTAAAAAAATTTTTTAGCATTAAAAAAATACAGTTAATATTTGATGTTATGCTGTAGAAATTTATTTAAAAAATATTATTTCTGTTGTCTCATCTTAAATGCCAAATAATTTATATCCGCTTCGTACTTAGTTATTTTCGATAGAATGCAAGTTTAATTGCACTCACTTGACAAGACGTTTTTAGTTGAATTTTTCATTTTTTTTTTTTTTTTTTTTTTTTTTTTTTTTTTTTTTTTTTTTTTAAAGAAAAGAATGTCTTGCAGAAAAAATTGTCATTATAGCAAGCGCCAGAAACTGCAGCTTTTAGTGTCTGGAATTGAATTCCAAGTTGTTATAATTTTGCAATCAGCATTTTTGCTTATTATACTTTTAATTTTTGCATACGATAATCTTCTAATTCTCAAAATTTTCTGAGCCAATATTCAGCTAGATTCGGATAAATTAAGTTATATTTCAATTTCTTCAATTTGTGTGACAATCACAACCAACCGAACTAATCGGATTCAAGTAACACAGACAACATCTATATTAATTAATGCATTTTGTGAAATTCTACTATATTTTGATGTAAAACTTAAATCTATGCCGTGCCAAAAATAATCTGCAGCGTGACACTTATGGCACGCGTCGTGCCATAGGTTCGCCGTCCCTGTCTTAGATTATTATTTTCGGCCCAACAATATTAATTTTTTTTTTTAACTCGCGAAATTGAATTTCATTCGGCGTTATAATGACGTAATTATAGTAAAGTGTTTCAGCTTTTAAAATTAAAATGCATGTTTTCTTTGGCGCGTGCAATAGCAGTATACGATTTCCTTGACAATACGCAGGAAAATGCAATAAATACACCAAATGAACTATCATTTACCGAAAATTTCTTTCGTATGACTTAAAAATAAATCATTCGTTTTATGGATGATAATAATGAATAATTTCAGAATATCAGGAGTCTCTTTTCAGAATAAAACATCATTACAAAGTTGTGTCAGTTAAACAGAAATTGGCGTCATACCTAGCAAACGATTTTTTTTAAATTATTATCTTTTCCTAAATTGTTTTTTTTTTAATTAAAACTCCTGTATTAAAATAGATTTTTAAACATTAAAAATATTCAAATGTAGATACTGCGTCATTTTAACACGTATTTAATTAAAGTTTTTACATATATATATAGGAAAAATTTTCATTTTCTGATTAGAATGACGTCGATTTGAAAAATGCAAAAATATAGCCAGAAAATCTGATTTTTTTTTTTAAACAAAATACGCGTGTTATCACTATTTTTGTGCCGCTTTTTAGGATGTGGCAACAGTAAAGAAAGATTGAAGGAGATATTTCTATATTGTTAAATTATGAAACGCTATGTAAAGTTTAAATGGGTGCCATTCCTTTAATATTGGATATTTTTTGACCCGACCTTCGAAAGGCAAATCGCTAAATTAAGACCTTTCGAAAAAGCCATCATTCATCACTGAATGTTTTCTGGTTTGGATTGTAATTGAGTTGTTGTCTTTTTATCATGTTTCAAAACGTAAAAGATGCGGCTGAGCTCTACTATACAGCACGATCGTGCTGTATGATAATAAGTTTATTTGATATAACTAATGATATTACAGTTTGTATTAAAATTGGGTTATTATTTTTTTATTATTCCTCTATACTTTTTAATAATGTTTAATTTTGAACTTAGTATTAAATGATTAAATAACGGTTTTATGTGAATGTTAATCCCATATTCATATTCTTTAGTTTTTTATGGTTAATATGAAAATGAACCACACAATTTATTTGTTATTATTAGGCGATTGGGAAATGAAGATTCTGACATAATTATATCAACATCTTTTTTTTTGTCTTCCTGTTCATTTTACTAATTATTTTTTTTATATTTCAAAGTATTTCTTATAGTTTATATTTTTATTATATATAAGTTTTTATATATAAATTATTTAGTTTTATAGCATATTGCTATATTATATTATTATTGTTTTGAAATTATTTAAATTTTCCGTATAGATTAATAGGTATGGTAGTAGAATATATTGCAATCATTCTATTAACATTTGTATCTACCCTATATATATAAAATCCTAATGAAACGAATTTATGAAACGGAAGTATGAAACGGAAGCATGAATCGACTGATTAAACAACTGATCATGTTTCACTGCGATTTCTCCTAAAATAGGGAATACTTTGCGATGAAATTAACACCAAAAATCAATATTGATCCGCAGATTTCAAAACTGGTATTAGAATTTTTACATTCGAATTAGTTTTCGAAATATTAATTTTTTTCTAATTTTACATACATTTTTCTAATGATGGCAACTCAAATTTTAATCAAACAGATATTTTTTTTATATTTCAGAAAGGGTTGACATGGTAACCCGGCTATTGTTGTTTATTTGATAATAAATGTTTATTTACTTTTATTTCTTTTTACAAATTATATAAATTATTTTGTTCTATGATTATTAATTATTTTTCTTATATTTCCTTTAAAAAATAATAGAAATTAATTAAGAAATACAGTACTACTTAGTTATTCCGTCGACCAATTTCGCCAAATTATATAAATCGTTAAAACACTCGCCAAATTATGCAGATTGACAATTTTTTTTTTTTAAATAACGAAAGATCAAATAAATCAGTATAACATTAATAAATATACGAATAAAACGTCGAAATAAAAATCACTTGATGACATAAACACATGTAACTTGCTTAAAGTCAAGTGAATGTGACATTTACGATCAACCATTATTGGCATTTAATCTTATAGTTTGGCGATAGATTTTTGGTCGTCGGGATATCTAAGGAATACCAAAAATGCATATGTAACTGGTATTTGAAAACGAGGTTTTCGCCAAATTTTCGTAAAAAAAAAAAAAAAACACGCGAAACCTGCGGTGCGTATCTGGCCTATTACCACTCGAAAAAAAAAAAATGCTAACTGGCGAGTTGAAAAAAAGCTATTGGCGAGATTTGCATCCTGCTAGCGTAACAGTACCTAGAATTCTTTGCGACCATGGCTACTTTTATGTAGTTTTATTCGAAATTTTTTTTTGATTTTTTAATCAAAATGGAAAACTTACGGTCCCATATTGGCGCGATTTTTTTCTGGCGCCGATGTCATATACGGAACGGGCACATAACTGGCGCCAAAGTATCGTTATTTTGCTTGATATGGTAAGCCGGATGTTGCTGTTGATGCGTTCCCCAAATTGGCGTCGTTAAAAAATTACGCCAATATGTGACGTATATGACATCTTTGCCAAACTTTCATATGAACGGCGAACAGATCAGACCGTATTTGTTTATGGCAGTTAACGACTTGAACTATTATAATATAGATGAAATAATGGCGATAGAATAATATTTGACGACTTATCACCTGTGCCTGGCTAACATTAAAGTACCAAAATGGCACCTAGAGTATAAAAAGCGAAGTGGTCCGCCTGGAATAGTTGATGATAGTCAGATGACTTAGGCTATTGTTATAGAGATTGTTTTAAACTACCGGGAGACAAAGACTCTTAAACTTAATTTATTTTATTTTAGCTTCTTTTCAAATGTTTAACTGATCCTCTTTAATCAAAAACGAAAACAACCATTGGATGTCTTAACAGCAACTGATTCGCCCTTAAATTTTTGCAATCAAAGGGAATTGAATGGAAACCCGCTTACAGGGAGATCTGCACAGCTTTTTTCAGTATAAATCAATCTTCTGTAATACTTTTAAAACCCATGAGATTAACGTGTTTTTAGATTCTGCGGTGTCTGAACGGGGGTTGGCGAGCGTAGCTTGCAGGGGGCAGAGCCCCCTAGTTTATTTAATATTTATATGAATAATGAAATATAATATGGTATTTTTATATTAGGATTTTTTGGGATACAGCAGTTGGTATATTATGAATGAATTAACTTATAATAGCATAATCTTATGACAATTTGTTCATATTAGTTTCAAGTTAATATCATAGATGGCAGCACTAAAATTTAAATTGGATTCTGTCTGATGCTTCGAATAGAGTAATAATATCATTTTTTAACACATGGTGGAGCTTAATGTTGGCTATTTGTGATTTTGTAAACTTATAGTTTTGAATTTTTTACTTTAGTTAAGAAATTTAAAAAAAAAATTAAGTGTTAAGAGGTAATTTAATTATTATGTAATTATTTTCTATTTATATTATTTTAATTGCATTTATCACGGTATTTCAAAATAGATTAACTGTATACATTAGGTTTTAAAATCTGTGTTAACTTAATTGTAAAAATAACCTTAAACTTATCTAGCTTTTGGATACCATGTGCTAATGTGTATTTGGATAAAATAACTGGTATTTTATTAGGTATTTTGTGTAATATTACTATTTTTCCTTGCTATAAATTAATTATTTAAAAGGTTGTATTGCTTTTTCCATTTCATAGCATTTAATTTTATTCTGTTTTCATCTTATTCTCTTGGTTATATTGGTCGTTAGAGTACAGAAGAAAAAAAATTTCAGCTTTTAGCTTTTTTTCTCACAGAAAACGACTGATTTTGCTTATATAATTGAATTCTGTACTCTTGATAACGTAATTCAATATATAAGCTTTTCAATTATTTTTATCGAAATCCATATTCTTCTTTTTCTCTTCATTATTAATTCTTGTCATATAGTACAAGGGACTTCATTTTATACATAGCAGATTGTTTATGATGTTTTTGGTATCCATTCAGTGTGTTTGGGGACACTGTATTGTTGTAAATTCATTCATACTATCACAATTATTGATGGTGGTCAGTAATGTTTAATTAATGGTTATATATATATATATATAAAATAAATTTGAAATCACAAATATATGAATAAACTGGTAAAGTTCTAAATATGAATTAGAAATGAACACAGGAAACCAGTATGTAAAATAAGAAACCATGAATTACCCACAGAATCTTCAGAGGAACTGGTGGGTTCATTCATAGAAGATGCGTTATTTCATCCAATTTTGTCATTAAGCCTAAAATGACAAAATTTAGCTCCTTATAACGCAAACATAACATAAAATAGATAATAAAAATCCAAGAGATCTAAAAAAGATACACGTCACACAGGATATTAAAAATTAATAGAACACAATACCTAAATTACATACAAGGAAGCAAAACTGTAGCATGTCTGGATGGAAAAACAGAGTTAAGACTATTTTAACATGTGGCCCTACAGTTGAGTATCTGACTGAAACCCATAACTTTGCTGCCATCTGGTGTGAGAAAAGAAAAATAATAAATTGGAATTGGAATATTTAACAATAATGTTTAGTGTTGCCAGGAATGAAATTGATTGAAGAAATAAAGAAATGACTTAGATTAACATTTAGTTAAAGTAGAATGAAAAAATAGGAATAAACTTGATAAGTACTGAGTAAATACAAAATAAAATAAAAAATAGGAATAAATTAATAAAAAATAAAATAAAGAATTACATAAAAATAAATAAATAGAAGGGCAATTGATTAAATTAACTAACTTAAAGACCAAATATTATAATATAAAAAATGAGAATATAAATAACATTTAAAAAACAGTGAGGAAAATTTTGAGATAGTAAAGTATAGCCTTGTATTATGTAACTAAATGTGAAAATTAAAAAAACAATGAGGAATATTGAGATAGTAAAATATATCCTTGTATTATGAAGCAATATGTGAAAATTTATGAGAAATTTGTGATGTTAAATGCATGATACCCGTGTTTTTTTTTAAAATATATATATATATATATATTCATACAATATATTCACATATATATAAACATATAAGGTTTTAAACTTTTTTTTATCATTCTCGACCTCAACCCTCCGTAATGGTATTTTTATTTTTTATAAGTTTTTTTTTTTAAATAGTGTATGATGTATGGGAAAACATACACACACACATACTTTTTATTATTATTATTATTATTATTATTATTATTATTATTATTATTATTATTATATAGATATACATATACATGCGTCATATATATATACATACATATAAGTTTTTTGTGTATGTTTTTTTGTAATTTTTTCAGCAATCCACATCCCACCCTCCATAATAGTGTTTTCGATATTTTAGTTTTTTTTAATATACATATTAATATACCTATATTGGTAATAAGTAGAAAAAAATGAATATTAAGATTTGAGCCATGCAGATATAAAAGAGAAATAAAAGACAATGCTAATTGCTTTAATTAAAAAATGCTAGACTGTAAGAATTGGGAGGAACATAAACGTTTGATACGAAGACTATGATTAAGTAGAATATTTCTACATACTGAAATATGTAAGCAGGAATTGAAGTTCGTAAACTTAATTACATTAAATGAAAATTCATTGCGTTTATCATAAATATTGAATGTTAGGGTGTTATTAGAGAGAATATTAATTTTAACATCCATAAAATTGATACTAGAATTATATATATATATATTTATATATATATATATATGTTTGTGTGATTTTTCTGTGTAACCAAGGTCAAAAATAATAACCGGGGATACTTTTTATTGAATTCCTTTTATTGCAACAAACGATCTTCATCAAAATTAGACAAGCATTACAAAACTAGTAATAATGAAAAATGAATTTTTGTTTCATTTCAAACCTTTCTGGTTCCCTTCGCTTAACTTGCTTCATGTATGCATAAAAATGAAATTATGTAATTCATTTTTCACGCACTTCCTGGTATGTTAGAGATCTAGAAATTGTGTGCAGTTGACATATGATAATAAAATATTGTGTATGTTAATAAAATGTTTATTTTCATATTTTCATAACTTAATTATCTATTAATAGAATAATATTAATTAAAAGACACGATGATTCCTTTTTTGGGGAAGGGAGTCAGTTGTATTGTTGTATTTCAATTAAATTTTTACAATATCAAACCATGTTTTTCAATTTGAGGGGTGTTTTTCATCACTTATAGAACCAAACATAGCACATATTTCATGATGACTACTTTTAATAGATAACATAATAGATGAAAGCTCGTTTTGTTGAAAATTTGAATAACTTTATCTGATGTCTCATCTGAAGTACAACCTTTAAATTACAATGTTTTCTTCTGGACAATTCTCGAATAAACGCAAAGAAAATAATAACAACATTTAAATCCCACTGATGACAGTCTTGTAATGGTTGAAAATGTTTTGGGTTTTTCTAATGCATTTTAAGATATTTTTAATGTATTTTAAATATCTTTATATTATATGTCTGCACCTAAAAGTAATTTTTGTACAATTATTTGTGCTTTTTTATATGTATTTCAAAATACATTTTTTAATTTTGTCTCTTAAAAAATGACAAATATTATAAAATATGATTTTCCTGTACAATCAAGGTCAAAAGTAATACCGGTGATAGTTTTTATTTAATTTCTTTTATCGCAACAAACGATCCTCATCAAAATAATCATATAATCTGATTCTTCTCTTTTCCAGCATACACAGATCAAATGAATGTATTTGTGTCAATTAATTATTCTGTGACCCGATTCCTGTCCCTCATCAAAAAATTTAATAAATCTATGTTCGTGTTCAATCTATATTAAACCTATTAATTTGATAATTTTTATTTAGCTGAAGAATAACTCTACCATTATTCTTTGTTTTAGCAGTATAAAATTTCGCAATAATTATCTTTGATTTTTCATGGTAGTGTAAGGTGACAAAACAAAAACTCTTGAACTGGGTAAAACATAGGAGACAAATATAAAGCTTAATGAAGCGAAAAATATTTTTAAAAACAAAAAAGTTTACTGCTGGATAGCGTATCTAAAAATTGATTTAATAATTTAGTAAATGTGCCAAATAATTTTTTGAATTATTTATACGTTTCCAAAAAAAAAAAAAAAAAATATATCACCTAACTCGTCTTTGATGGAAAGGATGGTTGATTTACCCATGCATTGATTCACAATGGGCTTTATGCGAGGCTAACGAAAAAGAAAGGCTACCGCGGTGCTTTACGTGTATCTTTTTTTTACAGACCACTGGAGTCACGTGATGCTCGAATGCACCAATGCAGATGTACGAAAAAAGCATCACGTCACTCGAGCGGTCTGCAAAAAAAAGACACATGGAATTCACTGCGGTAGCCTGTTTTTTTCGTTAGCCTCGAGCTTTATGCGCGTGACGTCACACAACAGAGTTGGCGGTATTTTGATCGGTTATTAAAAAGTTATTCTATAGCTGCTGTGCCGCCGGAATCCCAGTTCCAGTATGTGCAGCCGCAGCCGCTAATGCCGCCAGCAGACGAATTGTACCCTCCCTCAACCCAGGATGCGTGTATACAGTTTCACTGAAATTTTGCAAATTTAGCGAATGTTCTCGGATACAGAACAACACTAGAATTTATGTTACTATATATTAAGTATCTACTGCTACAACAATGAATTTTTTGCGGTCTTTTTAATATATAAACATTAATAACACATACTCCATAGAGCGAAATGTTATTCAAAAATAAATATCCGCCAGCAGACAAATTTTAGGCTCAACCTCAGGCCGCGTGCATGAAGTCCATTGGTAGGAATTTGGTGTAAACAATTTACTTAGATGGTGAGTCAGAAACTTAATTGTAATTAGCGATAATTTTGTGTTTATGAATGTTTTGTTGGGAAAATAGTTTACCGTTTCAAAAGAGGATCAGAATTTTACACTTTGCTAACTTTGAATCATCAAATTTGTGGCAGTTGGCTGTGTCGTTCATATTGGAACTTCATGTAGTAATCTTATTTCATATGAAATGTGCCTTTTACACTCACCTATACAGGGCTGCCACTGGCGACTACTTATACATTCTACTCGCAACACTATTAATTTTTTTTTTTTTAATTTTGCTCTTGCGCACGTTGTCAAAGCGTGTGAGAAAGAATATTATTTTAAGAAAGGGTGAGAGACAGAGTTAAAAAATAATCGCCAGTAACATTACAAAGCAATGTGCAACATTAAGCATGCCTAAAATCTTCCTTGTAATACCTCTATTTGCAACTGCCATTAAATTTCATTGAAGTTACACTTCTTTGATCTAAGAACCGCGTTACTGTACGAAGTTCCTATTTAAACGGTACATCCAACTGATGCTATACCATTCGTGGTTTAAATCAAAATCTAACAGCTACAATGAGTTGTAATTTTTCAAATGGGCGAAAAATGTCTGGGCCAGGATTCGAAGGAGGGATCTCTTGGCTAAAGCTACCGATGTTCTGCCAACTGAGCACTGAGCTATCCCGGACGAATTTGGAGGGCCTAATTCACCCAGCCAACCTTATTGATCATTATCATCTGGTCTGATATATGAATCATGATTCATATATCAACAGCAGCTCAACAGAATAAATCGCAAGTAATGGAACTCCAGTAAACGCTGGATACCTAATTACACTAGGTCCATTTTTAACACAACTATTCTAGTTGGTAAATAAATCATGATTTATTTACTGTTAGAATATTGTAATCATAGCCTTGCATTATTCTTCTATTAATTTCAGTTTTCATTTTAACACAATTGTTTATGTTTAACTGTGTCTGTCATGGGCCTTTCAAAATCTATAAATACATGTTATTTCTCTGTTTTATTTCAGTTGTTGTAGTTCTTGTAAATATGTAACACAATATGCTCGATTCGATCCGTGCTCGTCTTTTGTTTCCTTATTTATTTTTGAACATTTACCAAGTAGAATAATTGTGTTAAAAATTAATCTAGTGTCACAGCTACAGTCACTTGCACAAATTTTAAACACCTTAAATGCTGGAGTTTTATCAATATTTCGTCAAGTTTCATTCAAATATGTTCTTATAAAGAGTGAGTACATTCCACAGCTGCAACAAACTTTTTCTCACTTGCGTATAAAAACTGACTTCTGTAAACAAAAAAGCTCTTCTCTTCAATAAACTTTCTTTACTTTTTAAACTTTCTTCTTAATACGAATTCTAAAATAAAATAGTTCACCCAAAACTGCAACGAACGCAAATATATGTCCTGAGATTACCAAAACAAATGCACCGTACAGGTCAGTAAGAGATAAAGGTCTAGCTGTAGCTTTATGCGGATCTGTTTTATCAAAACCGTCTGCTTTCAAATTGAGTTTGAATAATGTATCGTCAGTCAGTTTTTGATATATACCAGAGGCAAATAGTACGTGAACAAAGCTATCAATTTCATTCTTACAACAAAACGCCTTTGAAATTACGATTCCAGTAGAATGGAACTTTAATGAATCTTCGGAAATAGGAAATTCTTCATGCATGAAAAATTGAAGTGTTATTTTGGGACCTATAAGAGCTATTTTTTCGTTTCGGAGTGCTTCTGCGATAATACTTCTATTAAGAGTTATTGTATGATTGTTTTTTTTAATATGTTGTGCAATAATTTGTATATCCTCTCTTTTACTGTTGAATAATTCGGGAAGTATCATGGTGCCTTTGAATGACATTGCTTTATACGTTCCAGCAGTTATATCTGAAGCAAGTTCTTCGTAGTTTTTGGGCACATTTTCCATGAGTGGCACCGTTAGGAACGAGAGCAGAACTGCAATATAGCTGTAAGATAAAAATAGGGAGCCCCATATCCAAGCAGATAAAAGGAACTTATTTTTCACACTTGTGCGAACAGACTGCGAAATCAAAATGCCACATACTTGTTGCATTGATAATATAAACCCTCTTTTGTGAAAACGTGAAAAAATAGCTGCCATAAATAAGATTGAGATGATTATTGTCATCCACAATTTGAAGGAGAAAGGATGAATAATCCCGTCCGCTGAAAATTTTATTGAGGGTTTCCTCGTTCCGAAGGTGAATTCTTCGATGGCATACGGAAAACTGAAATCGACATACTGCCGCCTTTGATATGATTCTCCGATCTTAGTAATTGCGATATCTGCTTCATTTCTATAAATCATACCTATAACTCCATTCCATTTGCCGTTCTCTAAGTAACCCCATCCATCTGTTGAAAATACCAGTTTATAAGAGAATTTCAGAGCTTGAGCACATATTTTAATAAGTTCTCCTTCTGAACCTCCGGTAATCTCATAGTCTCCATCTTCAGTTTTATTTTTGAATGTGATAAAATAATTGTGTGGAACAGCAGCTATGCGTAGAAATTTTGGAAATTTCATCTTGTTTACCTGAAAAGATATATACATTTGTATTTCTCTGGATTGATTATAATTCAATAGCATAGAAAAAGCTGTCATGAACTTTGCAATAAGTAATGCAACATTTTATATGTCATTTGCTTTATACAGGGTGGTCTTAAAAAAAAAACATCCTCGATATATGTACCCCTAGCGACTTAACCGCTCAACCAATCGAAAGGAAATTTTATATTTAGTTATTTGAAGATATGCGCTCGAGATCGTGATGATTTAGAAAAATAGAACTCTCACGGTTACGGTTACAGTGAAAAAAATTTCGAAATTTTAGAATGGCATCACCCTTTTTCTTTTCCTACGCAAATTCATCAGCGCATTGAAAAACCATAAATGGCGTTGGAACGATACACGTATGACTAAAATTGCCGGTGTAATATCGTGGCACCCAACCCTAATCAGTTCCTGTGTAACGTAACATTCGGTACACTAAAACAAATTATTACATTTTTATTTACACTATCTGTACACAAACAGAACTCAAAAAACAGTTTAAAACAAATCTTACAACATTACTCAGTTCACAAGTGAGAAAAAAAATCGGCTACTGAAAAACATGTCTTGTAGCCACTCCCTTCGTTCCTCGCAATGGCGTTTTTTGCAAGTGTTTTACGCCAGCAATTTTCATCGCACGTGTATCATTTCAACGCCATTTACGGTTTTTCAATGTGCTGATGAATTTGCGCATGAAAAAAAAAGGATGTTGCCTTTCGAAAATTTCGAAATTTTTTTCACTGTAACCATTACCTATTGTTTTTAATCATCACGATCTCGGACGCATACCTTCAAATAAGTATATCTAAAATTTCTTGAGTTCTAAAATTGGTTGAGCAGTTAGGCCGCTAGAAATGATATATCGTGGAAGTTTCTTTATGATCACCCTGTATATCAACAAACGTGATTGTGAATTATTAATTATTTTTGTAATTATGTTATTGTGTAAAATACAGTATCTATGAGTTTTAATATAATTAAATCAAATTATGTTTATTTCATTAAACATTGTAGGAAGGAAACAATAATAAAACTTTCGTATGGTATTAACATCAATCCAATTTGGCCCCCTTTAGGTAGATTTCGTAAGAAATACTACCTATTGCAGTCGTTACCATTGTGCGACTTTTGAAAAATTCCTTCATAACTTTTTTATTATAGGACCCCAGGAACCCAAAACCACCCCCACCTAAAAAGTTTATATATATATATATATATATATAGTCGAACCTCTATTTAACGAAGTCGCTAAATCCCAGAAAAAAGTTCGTTATATGGAAAATTCGTTAAATAGAGATTCACCTTTTAAAATACTTTAAACTATATAAAACAGATTTTAAATTCATAAACATTAAATATTTTTACTAAAAGTAAATAATCACTTTTTTTTTTATAAATTATATCGATTTGTTTTATTTATTTTACCCACCAATATCCATCATCAATTCATTTTTTCTATGTGTTTAAATCTTTGAAATTTGCAAGGAAAACAAGACATTGTCCGGGAATACACTGTATTTTCTGTTTGAAATAAATAGTGACCTTATCGTATTTATTATTATTATAACAAATAATTTTAACCATACATTAACATATGCGTTCTTAAGTTTAGTTTCTGAAAAACTCTTTTAATTTTGTCTGAGTTTTTTCTTTTAAAAAGTGCTTTCTCCCATAATACGTCTAGCATCTTTGCAATGCACCAAAACCCCCTTCATTCGTATTTTCTTCCGCGCCGGATTGTTTCAAATGAGTTTAGCATTTCATCATACGAAGTTTTGTTAATTCCTGCATCCTGATCATTTCCACCTTCATCATATTCGTCTTCATCGCAATTCATTGCTGTATTGTTTTAATTTTTCACACTGTCGAAAATATCCAATTCGGATAGTGTTTCCGATCTCTCAGTTTCAGAATTAAATGAAATACAATCATCAATCAGCACATCATGGTTAATTTCTTCTTTTTTTCTCATCTGTATCCACATTTTTTTAAGTTACTCTAAGGGATTATAGTCTTTGTCCCCCGTACTTACCGAATTCTCACTGCTGACAAAGAAGGTGCCTGGTAAAACCAGTTCAAGGCCATTGAACATCATAAAATGTGTTTAAAGAAAGAATAAGTTTGAAATGTCCAGAAATATTTTGAGAAATGGGGAGAAAAAAGATTTAGATCACAAGAAAAAGTTCGTTAAATAGAGAATGCACTTCGCTATTTGGAGGTTATTTTACGAAGAAATTAGCAAAATGTTTTTTGTTCCAAGGAAAAGTTCGCAAAAGAGAGAAATTAGCAAAATAGAGGTTCGTTAAATAGAGGTCCGACTGTATATGTATGTACTATCTATGTATGTACTAAATTTTGTCCGCACGATAAAAGTCGCAATTATGCACGGATCGTCTTCAAACTCGCCAACAACTTTGAGATGGCTAATATCTCGGCGGGGATTGAAAATGGGCAAAATCGGCACAAGGGAATGGAAATGGGGAGGGTTCAAAATTTTGAATACCGTCTTAACAAGATTCTGATAAAACCAGCTCTTACACAACAATGACAGGAAAAAATAAATATTTTTCGTTATAGCATTGCCAACAATTAAAAAAAAAAATTCTCACCACAACAATTGCTTTTCTATTGCAAGATTTTCACGTGAAAAAATAAATTAAATAAATAGTTTGACGAATTGAAAACAAATTGAATATTACGTCATAAGTTTTCTAGAGCAAGATTTCAGCATGAAAACCCAAAATGAAATAAATAGTTTGACGAATTAAAAAAAAAAAAAAAAAAAAAAAAAAAAAAAAAATATTGCGTCATATTGGAAATATAATGGACCTCAGCAGGTGAATATGTAACGTCATGTGAGTTTGAAGAAACGTATTAAAACATGATAAAAACCCGACTATGGAAATATTAACATATTTTAACACTTTAAGGTTCTCTGAATTTGTTTTAGCCATTTTTAAACCTATTCCATAATGTACATGCGTGTGTGTATTCATGTATATTAGAATTTTCACAATATGTTTAGCTCCCTGGAGCTCATTCTTAGTGAAGGAACTGGGTTTATCTCTAATCTTGATTTAAGTTTTATTGGTGAATTTAGTACTTAACTTCGAAATCTACCTCCACCTGTAGGCCCGAGTCGGCAGGGATTTTTTTTATTTCAAAAATTTTCGTTCATGCTAGAAAATTCCTATGCTATTCTTTTCTTTATTAGACAGACATTTTATGATTCCATAAAGAAAAAACACTTCTTTGAAAATTTCCGGTATAAAATCGAAAATTTTGAATTTAAAAAAAAAAAACAAAAAAAAAAAAAAAAAAAAAAACGCAAATCTGGCAAATCTGTCAAACACAAAAAATGCATGAAAAGAAATAGAAATGGATTTTTTTGCGTTTTTTTTTTTTTTTTAATTCAAAAATTTCGATTCCATATCGGAAATTTTCAAAGATTTTTTTTCTTTATGGAATCATCAAATGTCTGTGTTAAATAAAGAAAAGAATAGCATAGGGATTTTCTGGTATGAATGAGAAATTTTGAAATAAAGAAAGGTACAAACACCAGGGGGCCAAATTGCGCGTATATAACGCGTGTATAACGCGTCACTTGCGCTTATACATTCCTATACAATAAATGATTGTTACAGAGTCCTGCACCAACCCTTAAAGTTTGTACCATGAATTTAGAATCGCCCTGTATAGTTCTTGTATGTTTGGTTATACGGATGGTTTCTTACTAGCACATCAGGATGTCATGTGATTGGTAAACCAGCCTTTTGATCATATTCAAATTTACTTGTTAGATAAGTTTCCTGAAATAGTGTGGATGTTGTCCTGCATTAAACAAACTTTTCAATGCAATGCCAGTATAATTGGAGGCCCCATTTCACAGCCATTTTGGGGCCCATCTTTAATTTTGGAGGGGAAGCTCGCGATCCATGTGCCTATAGGATAATCAGGACCTGAGGTAGGGGATAAAAGCTATAAATATTTACATCGTTTAATGCAGACTTCAGTTAGTACGTGCAAAAAATCGCCCCCCTTTGAAATCCGCACTAGCGGAAGTTCACTAAAGGGAGAAGTTGGATTTCAATATTTTTGTTACTGAAAAATGTACTAATTAGAAACGTTTTCTTGGACTTCTAAAAATAGGGGGGAATTTTCAAAAATGCTTCCTTAGTGCTCACTTACAGAGCCCGATTTATGCAGGGCATACAGGGCAGCTGCCCCGGGCCCCCCGTGAGAGTACTCAGGATTTTCATTAAAAGGTGTCAAATTATTAAAATTAGCCAAAATTGACCAAAAAAAAAATGTTTGAAAATTCATATATTTTCAAACATTTAAGAAGAAGTATGGTCCCCGTACCCCTCTTTACTTCCAGTACCCCCTGCACCCATGCAAAAACAAACTATATGATTAGAAAACTAATGATTAAGATTTTATTATGATAACTTAGTAGTCTATTG
Source organism: Maratus speciosus (assembly GCA_963932465.1). Lineage (NCBI taxonomy): Eukaryota > Metazoa > Arthropoda > Arachnida > Araneae > Salticidae > Maratus > Maratus speciosus. The sequence goes on along the minus strand of OZ010792.1, from coordinate 325,453,406 downwards.
TTTTCAAAAGAAATTCTTTATTAACGCTTTCCTCGCGCAATGTGGCAAGTTAAAACCATTAATTATGATCAATTTGGGGCATTTACTTTTAGACATAACGTAAATTGATAAGCAAAGTAAAAGTTTGCAAAAAAAAAAAAAAAAAAAAAAAAATACTCGTATCAACCAGTCTATCATTTTTTAAACAATGATACTAGTAGTATTTTTTCTTAAAGTTGTGACCATTATTTTGTAATACCCTGTTTACAGATGTGAGCAGTACTGGGTACAGAATTTATGCATATATACAATATGTATGAAGTTTAGTACTAGCCACTTCCACATTATTCCAAAAGAATTCTACAGATATATAGAAGGGGGCCCCCAGAATGATGCTTGTCCCGGGGACCCCCATAACCTTAGTCGGGCAATGCTCACTTATGTCATAAGAAGTATGTTTGCCCCATTTTTCATGCTTCTAGGTTCAGTAGTTTGGGCTGAACGATGATGAGTCAGTGAGACGGACATTGCCTTTTATATATGGAGATTGATATTATTATTTTTTTAAGGGTCTCAGGGCTCTTAAAGCTTTAAAATTTTCGAAATTTTAATTTCTTTAGATGCTAAACTCCTGCCTTTTCCGAACATTTTGATATAATTGTTTTCTTGAAATCCACATTAGAACAGAAGTTATGGCTTTTAGAATTAGGCCCGCTCAATAGCTGAAGCGGCGTTTCCGAAACTTTGAAGTCATTTTTCTCCAAATGACGCTTTTGGGCATAACGCGCACGATATCTCAAAAATTTCTTAATATTTTTTCATGAAATTTTTAAAACACGTGTTTGATGTTAGTCTGTATAAACGGAACCTAAAATTTCCTTTTTTTGTGTTCAAAAAAATATTTTTTTAGGTGATTATAGTGTTGAAATTTTCTAAATTTTGCATTAGCTTAATACAACTTTGTATTAAAAGTATAAAAATTCTTTAAATACAAATTTATTTAGGTTTAGGGTAATTATTACGATCTGAAGTATAAGTAAGTACCAAAATTTTCATTCTAGTTGCAAAATTTACTTTGTAATCCTGCGCGTAAACTGTTAAGCTGATTTTCTGCTCGTCAAATGTCTGACAGTTTGGAGCCCCCTGTATATGCTAATTCTGCATCTTGCGATTTTTAAAATACGTGAAATGAAAGAACATACTTGTATCTTTCATTTCAATTAAAATTGTGTATTAAAATCAAATACATTTTAACATATTAAATGTTGAAAATGGTCTTTTCTTTTTTTCATTTTTTCCAATTTTAAGTCCTGAGACCCCTTAAACGAAAGTATTTTTGTATGGATTCAAATTCTCTGGGCAATTTTTATATAGTATTTATTAGACATGTATCTAATACATGTTTAGGAAATAATAGATGAATATTTCATGAGAATGTTTAAAGTATCGCTTGAAAATTATTTAAAGCTATTTTATTATTTATGATATTCCAGCAAGAAAGTCTTCAAAGAACTGTTCTGTACCAAAAACTCAATAAATATATATTTTTTAATTCAGTATACTGGTTTTTATTTTTTTAAGCTATTAACCCTCCAAACCCTATAAGTAAATTTATAATACATATATTTTTTTAATTCATAGATTGTATTGTACTGTTAACACTAAAATAAATAAATAAATAATAATAATAATAAACTATTTTTTCAAAAAGTGAGATATGGGACTTTTTTCTATGATTAGGTAAACTTTTCTAAATCCCAATAAAGGCACCAAGGTGCATTTCTATATTATAAAGGACAAACGTATCCGTGTGTAACGTTGACGTCACTTTCAGGTTGACCACAACAGACGATTAAATTTCGGTTTTGCAATTTTCGCTTTGCAATTTTTCTAACTTCTAAACATAGCACATTTTCAATTTTTACACCATCGTATAGAGGAAAAAATGTACTTTAAATGCAATTGGTTTGAAAACTGTATCGCAAATTACTCATTTATTGTGGTTTTAAAAATAATTTTCCAGCATGATATTTTTTAATCTACCTCCATCGCATGCAGTCTCAGTTACGGAAGAATAATAATACATTTGAATTTAAAAACAATAAAATAAGTTCAGAATTTGTCTCCGGATAATTCTCCATAACGAAATTAAAACTTCATCAATCAATAATATAATATAATATAATATAATGTAATATAATATAATATACCACTCAAATTTAACATATAGGAGAGACTAGGGAGGGTTGACCGTAGAGGAGGCTTAACCCACCCACCAGTTTTCATATTTAAAAGCATTTCAGACTTTTATCAATAGGTGTCAACCAAAGCTACTGGAATGCTCAAACAACAGTCTTCCTTTCATACAGATACTCGAAATAGGTGTGGAAAAAATGAATTGTGAGGCGTTAAAAGTTGTGTTTTTTAGAAATATTTTGTAAACTTTTTTGAGGTAAAATATATCATAGAAATTTAAGTAAGTAGGTTTTAAGTAATGTAGAAATATCGGCCTTTCATTCCAGGCATAAAGATTGTACAGTAATTAGGCTCAACATAACAATGTAATTTTCTTTAGAAAAGGGCTATGTGGGGAGGGTTGACCAGATGATCAAGGCTCCCTTAATTAAGTGGTTTTGGAAATCTTTTTGTTATACGCTGTGCATAATGAAATGTTAATGGTTATACATATATATAAAAAAAAATGTAAATTTATTTTGTTAAGCTAAAGTAAAATGGGCTGATGGAAAATAAAATGTGTAAAACTGATTAAAGACAGATGTGAAAAATTGCTATAGTATTCACTGCAAGAAAAAAATTAATGAAATATAAATGGAACAGTTGATAGGAACTTTTCTCCATTTAAATATTACTTACTATAGGTAAATAGAAACAGTGGAAAAGACTAGAAAGGACTAGATAGTATGAAAGCAGCAGTCTTAACCCCTTTCAGGGGTAGTGGCATGTTTATGGAACCACTTAGTTTTAATTCCCTAACGCCACAATGACACCAGAATTTTTCAAAATCTTTTCCAGTTAACCATGGACACATTGCGTATTCCATAAGTATGTGAAATATAGCCTTTTCTTATGTCCAAATAAATTTGTTCATAAACTCCGGTGACAGTCATTTATTTCAACATTTTAGCACTGAAAGTGCTAATTAACTCCTGAAACGGTTAAAAGATCTTCATGATAAGTTAAGTGCTCATGCGGCTGCAAAAGAACCTAGCATTTATCGAAAAACTTTAGGAAGGTATGTAGACAAATTTCACCAGGATGAATACAGTGGGATGAAGCCAAACTATTTGACAACTAGAGTTGTCAGGTCGAGTGTAGGATAAAGAGGCAAAAAAAAAAAAAAAAAAAAACGCTATGAAAACGGAACCTGACTCTAACGGAATACTGTCTTAAACGTTAAAATTTCATTTTCCCTGCTGTAAAATTATACCTGCTTCAGACAAATTCCTGTTTAAAACAAAATTTTCTCCTCTGACTTGCAATAGCGTCTAAACAGGTTTGTTTAAGCATCATATTTTCAACAAAAAAAAAATAAAAAAATATTGTAATGATTAAAGCATGTAGCATACAGTTATTTTACAGTCAATCAGGGTAACTTTGAACCACGGGGTGTAAATTTGTACCACCTCCTATTTTTCAATATTTTTGACTCTAAAAGACTAAATAAACTCCAGAACTGTGCTCTGTTGGCAAGGTTCTAAACTGAGATTTCTACTTTTTATTTTAGAAAATAAATTAGCAATATTATGCGCAATTAATTGCATCATCTAACTATTTTTGTGAAGTACTGTTTTCAAGTTAATTTTGAATGCTGTTTTGAAGTTGTTGTAATCCAATTAAATTTTCATAGTAAGTAACAATATACTCATTTATCAGACATATTATTATCTAAATGTTCTAAATGTGTTAATATTTTGTGATTATTTATTTATTAATAGTTAATAAAATGTAAAATAAGAAGACACTAGCATTTTACCGCATTTTCAGGGTAACTTTGAGCCGGCTCAAAGTTACACTGATGCTTATAATTTACTGATTATAGGTGCTACTGTCGAAAATTTCCCATATTTGCACGTATATTTTATATAAATGCCAAAAGTGTGCATTAGATATGACATGTAAATATTTTTACAAATATGTGTAACATACATAAAATTCATTTAGAGGCGTGATTAGGGGCGGAGCTACTCAAATTTGACATTTCATACGTTCGACTTTTTTTATTCTTTTTTGAATAATACTAGTACTTGTATGTATTACTGTTTGTTTTTCACTGCATTTTTATGTTTTATATGAACAATAAACAGGTTTTTTTTTATTTCTAAATGATCATGGTTCTCTTCTTCCACTTTTCTTATGCCTGATATTTGTTGTAATATCATAAATTATACAAATCTTGTGATATTGGGAAATGTAAATTCGCAGTCTTTACATATCTGAAAACATTTTTTGGTGTTTAAAGTTATCCTGACTACAATACTTTTTTTATAATTAATTATTTCATATAAAAATTTATTATGTGGTACAAAGTTACCCTAAATGGCTGGGTAACTTTGAACCAGGCTAAAAATCCATTTTTTATTGCTTTTATCCTTATTATTCCTTAATTTTTTATAGTCAAACAATAATTTAGGATCATTTCTTCTCTTTTATGCCCCTAGTTGCGTCAATATTCTTCAAATAAGAGTGTGGCATATGAAAATAGAGAAAATGCGAATCAAAGTTACCCTGATTGACTGTACCTTTTTAACTGTTTTTTTTTTCTCTTCACAAATATTTCAATGTAAAACAAAGTGGGTCAAGCCTCCCATATAGTGGGTCAACCCTCCCATATGTGGGGAGCCTTGAGCCATTATTTTCTCATGATTAAAATCAATCATTTTTCAAATTTCTTATATATTACACTTATGTAGCAATTTTATTTTGATAAGTGATTGTATAACGAATAAAATGATATATAAAACTTTAATCTACGTTCAATATTTAAAAAATAAAAATTCATTTTGTAAAAAGTGGGTCAATCCTCCCTAGTCTCTCCTATGTAATCGAACAATTTAAATTTTTACACCGCCAAATAGAGACAAAAATGTACTTTCAAATATAATTTGGTTGAAAACTGTTTCTCAGTTTACTGATGGTTTATGGTTTTTAAAATAATTTTCAAGCATGAATTAGTTTTAAATCTATTTATGTCGTGTGCAGCCCTATTACGAAAAAATGATTCATTTGCACTCAAAACAATATCAGTAGTTAAGCATTTATTTCCGGCTAATATTCCATAAGGAAATTAAAACTTCATCAATAAATAAATTAATAAAATTAATATAATCTAATAGATAAAAATGAAAATTTGTCTGCAATTCTATACAAATCCACAGTTTAGAATACAGAATTGTAAAATGTTACGTACATGTGTATTAAAACACGGCCGAGGCAATAAAGTAATCCGGAATCGAAATAATTTATAGTTAATTTTTAATTAATAAAAAACCACCAATTTAATAGCAATTTCCTATTAAATTTAAACATTTTTCGTTATAGCAGTTGCCAACAATTAAATATCCATAATAAAATTCTTACAACAACAATCACTTTTCTATTGTAAGATTTCTACGTGAAAATTGAAAATGAAATAAATAGTTTGATGAATTAAAAAAACCTGAATGTTACGCCATAACTTTTCTATTGCAAGATTTCCACGTGAAAAATAAAAATGAAATAAATAGTTTGACGAATAAAAAAAAAAAAAAAAAGTGAATATTACTTCATATTGAAAATACAATGGACGTCAGCAGGTGAATATATAACGTCATACGAGTTTGAAAAAACGTATTAAAACATGATAAAAGCCCGATTATGTAAATATTGGCATATTTTAATATTTTGAAGTTATCTGAATTTGTTTTCGCCATTTTTAAATCTATTCCATATAATATATATACGTGTGTGTACTGTGTATGCGTGTATATTAGAATTTCCACATAAATTGAGGTCCCTAGAGCTCGTTCTTAAGGAAGAACTGAAATAAAGATTTCAGAATTTTTTTTAAAATAAAATTCATAGAATTTTTGAGCTTGACATTTCTCTTTATTCACGAAAAAATTATTGAAATAACAAAATACTCTTAAACAACTTTTCATCAAAAGGTTTTAATCTCGGTCTTAATCGAGGTCACAGATTATATTTACTAAGTAGTTGGGTAATCTGTCGTCCGGATTAAAAGGAAAAAAAAAAAAAAAGAGTGAAAATTACGCAAATTAACACGTAATCGTTGATTTTTTCAAAACAAACATTCTTAAAATTCTGGTCAACGCCAGGTACTTTAGCTATCGTAAAATAAAACACAAATTTAACAGACATGCAACCGAATTATGCGTTAAAACGGCTGAAATTATCAGAATCAAAAAGACTGTGGTAAGTAGCGAAATCTTTGGCGATTTCTTCAGCCATTAAATCCTGGCATGTGGCTAATACAAAAAGTATCGCTTTTAATGAATTTCAAAACTTTATTTGAATACATTATTTATATTTTTAATATAAAAATATTTTTTTGTGTTGTAAGTGGCAACCTGAAAAAGCATATTCAATATAAAAAATCAATTAGAGTTTTGTTTAAAAAAATGGTTTTCACCTGTGATTCGAAATCCGGGAGGCTCAAGTTGTATCTCCTAGTTAACTAAAAATCTAAAGCTAGAGGTTTTTTTAAAGACGTGTCACCTTGTGGTGACAATGGGAGTTGGCGGGTTAATTACTACTTTTATCATTATTAATTAAAATTCTTCATGCGTTCAGATTTTCGTAATATTTTCTTCATTTTATTACAGTACAAAGTCTAAAGTCCGGAATCCTCCGGACTTTACCAAGTCCGAACTTCGGGTTTTTCCGAACTTTGGATCATCAAAAATATTGTTTTTCCAATAAAAAGAAAATTTACTACTTTAAAGACAAAATATGACGTTCATATATTAAAAATTTCATATAACAATTGTTCATACTAAATTAAACAATCATTTTCATTAAATAAATCATAATAAAATAAAAAGCAAAACAAAAACCTTTATTTAAAGCTGTTCTCAAATCCAAAAGAGCAACTATATGACATGAGTTTTAATTTATTTTTGTTCGGAAATGCATGAAACTAGCAGGTGTTGTTGTTCACAAACTATGTAATCAAACTGTATTTTCATTTTTTTTTTTTTTTTTTTGAAAACGCAATAGATATTTCAGAAAATAGTGTCAAAGTGGCCGTTTTGAATCGAATTTCCGCGCGAAAGTAGAATAACCACTCAAGAAAGGGCGAAAAACGCGTTTGTCAAGTGATCCAAATCGCTTATAACTCAATAGGTAATTTATTTATAAAAAAAAAAATCAAAAAGATTTCGATTTCAAATCGCTTCCATAGTCAGACCCTCTAATTTTGTATCTTTCCATTAAAAAATGAACTTGTAAATGTGCCAAACGTTTTGCGCTTGCAGAGCAGAGCAGTTGAGAACAGCCTTAAGGGAACATACAATTTAAGAAGAAATTTTAAATTTCTTAACTATTGAACATTTTAGTTAATGTGGATTGCTTTATTAACTTAGGTATCATTAAGAAGTTTTTATTCTTTTATTCCAAGATTCAGTAACAAAGCTTCTTTGCTCTAGATCAGGGTCGGCGAACCTATGGCACGCGTACCAGAAGTGGCACACAAAAGAACATTTTTGGCACGCCGTTGATTGATGTTTTAAATCAAGATACAGTGACGTTCATTACACAAAATTTACCGATACAGATGCGTTGAGATTGTTTACATTCGATATTGAAGAATTTAAATTGCAATTACTAAATTCCAATCTAGTTGAATGTGGGCTGAGAATTTTATCAAACAAAGACAAGATATGGAAAATATCGAAAAGATTATTAACAAATATAAGTAAAATGCTGATGACAAAATTAGAGCAACTTGGAATTTAATTCCAGAGTTGTTTTTTTTTAAAAGAAACTTGTATTTGCATTAAAAAAAAATTTTCCTCCTATCTACTACTGCGTATAATTATTTTTAGAAGTGATAGTATTAACTCATTACCTGCTGATGGTGCGTTTTCGCACCATTAAAAATAAATTTAAATTAACTATCAAGATATCACTATTTTTCGATATAAAAAATTGTCTTGATTGCTCACAAAAAGTTTGAACATTAAATAAAGCGAAGATTATCGTTTAATATTTGTAGTGGCAAACATAAAAAACCTTACAGTTGCAGCAGTTAATGGGTTAAAACTCAAATATAAACTACTTGCCAGATAAAAACAGTTTAGCTTGCATTCTGTTAAAAGTACTTAAATATGAACCTCATATTTTCTCCCTCCAACATGCAACAATAAAAATCGCATTTAATGGCATTAATTTTTTTGATTATTGTTTTTTAAAATATATTTCTACCCTATATATATAATTATTATAATCCTAATGACTATTATAATCCTAATGAATCGAATTGAAACGAATTTATGTAACGATTCTATGAAACGACTGATTAAACAATTGATTACGTTTCACGGCGATTTCTCCTAAAATATGGAATACTTTGCGATGAAATTAGCACCAAAAATCCGTATTGATCCACAGATCTCAAAACTGGTATTAGAATTTTAAAATTAGAATTAGTTTTCGAAATATTAATTTTTTTCTAATTTTAAATACTTTTTTTCTAATGATGGCAACTCAAATTTTAATCATAACAGATATTTTTTTTCATATTTTAGAAAAGGTTATTTTAAATTAATTTGGCGACGAGTTTGGCCTCCCTTAAATGTATGCTAAGAAATGCATCATGCTACTTTTATTCAGAATTCAACTTGTATTTCATTATCATTTTATTTAATACAAAACTTTCATTTAAAATTGAAACCTTTAAAATAAATAGCTTTTACTTCATTCTTTTTTTTTTAAACGAAACGAAAAGAAAAATATTAGACACAGATGTCATATACGCAACGGGGTACCTAACTGGCGCCAAAATGGCGTTATTTTGCCTCACATGGTAACCCGGCTATTGTTGCTTATTTATTAATAAATGTTTATTTGAATTTATTTTCTTTTTATTTACAAAAAATGTTATAAATTGTTTTGTTCTATAGTTATTAATTAATTTTTTTTTATTTATTGTTATTTCATTTTTAAAATAACAGAAAATAATTTAAAAATACAAATGTAACAGGTATTTGAAAACGAGGTTTTCGCCAAATTGTCGTAAAAAAAAAAAAAAAAATCTCGCCAAACCCGATGCGTATGTGACAATGCAACAAATCATGAGATTTAATTTCCACTTCAAAGCAACGTTTTAATGTTATTACTTCTCCCGTCGACCAATTTCGCCAAATTATATAAATAGCCAAATTATACAAATTGACATATTTTTTTATTTTAAATAACAAAGAACAATAAAATTAGTATAACATTAATAAAAATACAAATAAAACGTCGAAATAAAAATCCCTTGATGGCGTGAACATGTGTAACTTCCTTAAAGTCAAGTGAATGCGACATTTACGATCAACCATTATTGGCATTTAATCTTATAGTTTGGCGACAGATTTTTGGTCGATGGGATAACCAAGTAGCACCGTTTTAATTTACCACTCGAAAAATAAAAAAATGCTAACTGGCGAGTTACAAAAAAGCTATTGGCGAGATTTTCACCCGGTTAACACAAAAGTACCAGGAATTCTTTGTGATCATGGGAACTTTTATGTAGTTTTATTCGAAAAAATAATTTTGATTCTTTAATCAAAATGGAAACCTTTCTTATGAAAAGCGAAGGAATCAGCCCGTTGTTTATGGCAGTTACATGACTTGGACTATTATAATATAAACGAAATAATGGGGATAGAATAATAGTCGGCGACTTATCACACCTGTGGCTGGCTAACATTAAAGTACCAAAATGGCCGCCTGGAATATAAAAAGCGAAGGGATCCGCCTGGAGCTGTTGATGATAGTCACATGACTAAGACTATTATTATAGAGATTGTTTTCAATTTTAAAAACAGCGTAAAGAATAATATTTCCTAACGATTAAAAATTTATTTTCACGTGACTATTAAAAACAGAAAAAAAAAAAACTTTAAAATTACTATTAAATGAGTACGTGTTAAAGGCAGGAAAATATAGAAAATTATGTCCTGAAAATTGTATTTACACGTGAATATTAAAAGGGAAAGGAAACTTTAAAATAATAAATACATTAATATGCGTTTAACCCTTTCACGGACAAGGCACTTCTATTCGTAAAATCTTGAAATCAGTGAATGGCACCAGAATTTACAAACAAATTTCGAAATACAAAAATGCTTTTGTTCACTTACTTAATAAAAGGGAAATTTTCTTCCCAATATTCTGATGCTAATGTGGCATATAAAAATTAAAATTAAGTGGTCCAAAAATGAACCACCGCTCTTGAAGGGGTTAAAGCAGCAAATTTTAGTAATTGTATTATGTCAATCGTTTTATAACGCTGTTAAAAAATACCGAGAGACAAAGACTCTGTTTACTTAATTCATTTTATTTTAACTTCTTTGCAAATGTTTAACTGATCTTCTTTAACCAAACACGAAAACAACCACTGGATGTCTTAACAGCAACTGATTCTACCTTAAATTTTTGCAATCAAAGGGAATTGAATGGAAGCCCGTTTACAGGGAGATCGCTACAGGTTTTTTCAGTACTAGGGGGCTCGGCCCCCCACGAGCTACGCTCGCCAACTTCCGTCCAGACACCGCAGAGTCTAAATGCACGCTAATTTGATCGGCTTTAAAAAGGTTTCGAAAGATTGAATTATAATTTAAAAAACAGTGGCGATCTCCCTATAAACGGATTTCTATTCATTTCTCTTTGATTGGGGAATTTTAACGCCAAATCCGCTGCGGCACTACTTGATTATCCCGTCGACCAATTTCGCCAAATTATATAAATCGCCAAATTATAGAAATTGACATAATTTTTATTTTAAATAACGAAAGAACAAATAAATTAGTACAGCATTAATACAAATACAAATAAAACGTCGAAATAAAAATAACTTGATGACGTAGACACGTGTAACAACATTTCAAAATAAGCTAATATAAGAGGAATTAAGTAAACAGTCTTTGTCTCCTGGTATTTTTACTTTCTTCTATCTTCAATAGAAGAAAGTATTGTAATCGAAATTTTTTTCGACTTCTGGTTTTCGACGGATTTACATGTTTTAGGGGTCAGAGATTCCAAAAAACATGTTTATAGAAAATGTCTGTCTGTCTGTGTGTCCGTCTGTCCGTCTGTCCGTCTGTCCGTCTGTCTGTCTGTCGCCATTGTACCATCAAAAAGTGTATGAAGTTATGCATAGAATTAAACAACCAAAATTTTATTTTAAGTTTTTGGCTATGGCAAGCAGGTCCTCCTGGAATTTGGAAAAAATTCGCCGGTAGGGGGCGCTGATATAGCAATTTTTGTGCGATTTTGAATATTGTACCATCCAAAAGTGTATGGAGTTATGCATGGAATTGAACCAAATTTTTATTTTAAGTTTTTGGATATGGCAAGCAGGTCCTCCCTGAATTTGGAAAAAATTCGCCGGTAGGGGGTGCTGATATAGCAATTTTTGTGCGATTTTGAATATTGTACCATCCAAAAGTGTATGGAGTTATGCATGGAATTGAACCAAATTTTTAGTTTAAGTTTTTGGATATGACAAGCAGGTCCTCCCTGAATTTGGAAAAAATTCGCCGGTAGGGGGCGCTGATATAGCAATTTTTGTGCGATTTTGAATATTGTACCATCCAAAAGTGTATGGAGTTATGCATGGAACTGAACCAAATTATTAAGTTTTTGGATATGGCAAGCAGGTCCTCCCTGAATTTGGAAAAAATTCGCCGGTAGGGGGCGCTGTAAATGCGATTTTTGTGCGATTTTGAATATTGTACCATATAAAAGTGCATGAAGTTATACATAGAATTGAACTAAATTTTTATTTTAAGTTTTTGGAAATGGCAAGCTGGTCCTCTCTGAATTTGGAAAAAATTCACCGGTAGGGGGCGCTGTAATAGCGATTTTTGTGCGATTTTGAATGTTGTACCGTCCAAAAGTGTATGAAGTTATGCATAGAATTAAACCAAATTTTTATTTTAAGTTTTTGGATATGGCAAGCAGGTCCTCCCTGAATTTTCAAAAAAATTCGCCGTTAGGGGGCGCTGTAATAGCGATTTTTGTGCGATTTTGAATATTGTACCATCGAAAAGTGTATAAAGTTATGCATAGAATTGAACCAAAAAATTTTTTTAAGTTCTTGGCTATGGAAAGGAGGTCCTCCCTTAATTTGTAAAAAAATCGCCCGCAGAGGGCGCTGTAATAGCGATTTTTGTGCAATTTTTGTGCCATTTTGAATATTGTACCGTCGAAAAGTGTATGAAGTTATGCATAGAATTGAACCAAATTTTATGTGTTTCTTTTTGGTCATGTCACGAAGGTCCTCCCTGAATTTGGAAAAATTCTGCCGGTAGGGGGCACTATAATTGAGATGTCTGTACCATTTTCATTATTGTACCATCGAAAAGTGTATGAAGTTATCCATATTATTGAACCAAATTTTGTGTGCATGTTTCTGGCTATGGCAAACAAGTCCTCCCTGAACTTGAAAAAATTCCGCCAGAAGGGGGCGCTATAATTCCGATCTCTGTGCCATTTTCATTATTGTACCATCGAAAAACCTATAAAATTATGCATACAATTGAACCAAAATTTTTGTGCTTGTTTTCGGCTTTGGCTAACAGGTCCTCCTAGAATTTGGGAATATTGCGCGGTAAAGGGGCTCTGTGCTAGCGATTTTTGTATACTTTTCTTGATTTTTCGTAGTTCTATTGTGCATCGGCGGCTCATGCAGCGGCGGGAACTCGCTTCCTGCTAAGCCGGCTATTCGCAAACAGCTGATAACAACAAAATAAGGAAAAATTAATAGTTTTAAAAAATATCATGATATAGACTAACTCGTTTTTAGTCCGTTTAATTGACTCGAGCTGAAATTTAAGATGAAAATCAAAGTTGGTATAGTATTGAACTAATAATATTGAAGTAATAACATGTGTAACTAGGTTTTTAAATATTAAGATATATAAGATAGAAGAAAGTTTTGGGATTGGCACATCCAACTAGTTTATCAAAGCGAAAAGAAAGTTCTTTTAAATGAGACATTTTAAATTAATCCTTTTTAATCTGACGTAATTTTGACGAAGCTATTCTTTCTCTTTTAAATATTCACGTGAAGATACTTTTGTTAGAAATGAAATATTATTTGCGCTTTCCTAACAAAAATAGTTGAAAAGATCCTCTCAAAATATCAAATAAATATCTAGCGCAATTTCTAAATTCAAACTGTTTTGCAATATTTTGTGTTCATTTTATGTAATAACTGTAATGTGACGTAAATATGACGTAATTTCTCCTATTTAAGACTTCTAACGCTTGTTAATGAATTTATTATTTTACAATATCCTTCCTCTTTTAAAATTCACGTGTATACTTTTTATGAAGTAATTTTCAATAAGTTCCTGATTTTTATACGCAATTATTTAATTTTAATTTGAAAGTATCTTTTCTGTTTATAATAGTCACGTGTAAATAAATTTTTTATTTGTAGTAAACATTATTGCTTCCGTTGTTTATACAGTTGGCAACAGGTTAAATTAGTACAATTTTCTAAAATCTCTCTATTCTAAAAAAAAGTAACTACCGCTGTCACCGCCGCCGCCGGTTTTGAATTTTTTGTGACTGGAGGTCTTTCTTCGCTAATATTAAGAAAAATAATGCATACAAAAATATGAAAATCGGTGGTTTTATACAGAAATGTTTGATAAACACGCTGAAGCAGACAGTTTTCAAATCGAAGAAATATTTTAAGAGATATTTAATGCTAAAGTTGGACAAAATCGTTCCACTAAAAAAAGTTTTATAGCAGCAAAAACTATACATGGCAGTGTAATCATTTTTAGATCATTTTATGAGTTAGAATTTGCCGGAGTGCAGATTACATTAATTTTTTTATTTTGACTCATTTTTTGAGGTTTTATTTCTATTTTAAATTCAGATTTTCAGCATTTCTAGAGATATTTTTTACAGATTTTAGAAAGTGATATTAATTTAAACTGTTGCCAACTGTATAAACAGCGGAAGCAATAATGTTTGCTTCAAAAAAAATATTTATGCGTGTAAATAAATTAAAAATTTATTTACACGTGACTATTATAAACTGCAAAAAAACATTTCGAATTAGGATTAAATAATTATGTACAAAAAGCAGGAACTTATTAAAAATTACGTCATAAAAACTATAATTACACGTGAATTTTAAGAGAGAAAGGAATTTGTAAAATAATAAATTTATTAACATGCGTTAGAAGTCTTAAATAGGAGAAATTACGTCATATTTACGTCACATTACAGTTATTACATAAAATGAACACAAAATAATATTGCAAAACGGTTTAAATTTAAAAATTGCGCTAGACATTTATTTGATATTTTGAGAGGATATTTTTCAACTATTTTTGTTAGGAAAGCGCAAATAATATTTCATTTCTAACAAAAGCATTTTCACGTGAATATTTAAAAGAGAAAGAATAGCTTGGTAAAAATTACGTCAGATTAAAAACGATTAATTTAAAATGTCTCATTTAAAAGAACTTTCTTTTCGCTTTGTTAAAAAATACCAGGAGACAAAGACTCTGTTTACTTAATTCCTTTTGTATTAGCTTATTTTGAAATGTTGTTACACGTGTCTACGTCATCAAGTTATTTTTATTTCGACGTTTTATTTGTATTTTTATTAATGTTGTACTAATTTATTTGTTCTTTCGTTATTTAAAATAAAAATTATGTCAATTTGTTTAATTTGGCGACTGGTTTGGCGATTTATATAATTTGGCGAAATTGGTCGACGGGATAATCAAGCAGTACCGCAGCGGATTTTGCGTTAAAATTCCCCAATCAAAGAGAAATGAATAGAAATTCGTTTATAGGGAGATCGCCACTGTTTTTTAAATTATAATTCAATCTTTCGAAATCTTTTTTAAAGCCGATCAAATTAGCGTGCATTTAGAGTCTGCGGTGTCTGGACGGGGGTTGGCGAGCGTAGCTCGCAGGGGGCCGAGCCCCCTAGTAAGTAAAAAATATCTCTCGAAATGCTGAAAATTTGAATTTAAAATAGAAATGAAACCTCGAAAAATGAGTCAAATTAAAAAAATAAATGAATTCTGCACACCGGGAAATTATAACGTATAAAATGATCTAAAAATGATTAAATTCCGATGTATAGTTTTTGCTCCTATAAAACTTTTTTAGTGGAACGATTTTGGCCAACTTTAGCGTTAAATATCTCTTAAAATAATTCTTCGATTTGAAAACTGTCTGCATCAGCGTGTTTATCAAACATTTCTGTATAATACTACTGATTTTCATATTTTTGTATGCATTATTTTTCGTAATATTAACGAAGAAAGACCTCTGGTCGCAAAAAATTCAAAACCGGCGGCGGCGGTGACAGCGGTAGTTACTTTTTTTTAGAATAGAGAGATAATTCAATCTTCTCTAATCTTTTTAAAACCGATCAGATTAGCGTGCTTTTAGATTCTACAGTGTCTGAACGAGGGTTGGCGAGCGTAGCTTGCAGGGGGCAGAGCCCCCTAGTATTTCTATAAATATTACAATGTTATACAGCATGTATGTTGCCCATATTTTTGAAATCCCAGTAAATAATTTTCGAATTATTTTGTCTTGATTTTCTTTTCCATTAAATTTGTTTGATGGATGGCACGTCATGGCTACGAATTATAATTTTGGGGGAAAGTTGGCACGTGGATGAAAAAAGGTTCGCCAACCCTGCTCTAGACCTTTTTTTATTTCAACAATTTTGTTTTTTGACTTCTTTCTTGAATACTGCCGCTGGAAAGTCCGACCTGTGGACAATTCCGAACTTTGTGTGTCCGAACTTTAGACTTTGTATTGTATTTAAAAGGACTTTATTAAGAAATTGTGTATCCCCCCCACCCCCCCAAAAAAAAAACAATTAAAAAAAAATAGCAATTTAACAAATTACAACGACCATTTGGAAAATGATTTTTTCAAAGACTAAAATTTAAGACATAAAAAATCGCACGGAGTTGATCCTACATTACGTACGCCATGGATTAAACGATAACATTCCTGGACCAATCGTGAACAAATTTTAAAAGAAATTTCAGTTTTACAATTTTAGGTACTGTAAATTTTTAAACCTCTACGGAGCTGGTCATACATTACGTACGCCATGAATTAAACATTAATAGTATTATTACACGTAAAAATTGCAAGATTTCCTGAAACTTGCGTATTATCCAAGCATTTCATTAGGTGTTCGGGAAAAGGCTTTTCTATCATCAGATTTCCAAAAAATCTCACGACCAATTTTAAATAAAATTTCATTCTTAAACTTCTAAACGTCCAACAATATTACTTTTTATACCATCGGCTAGAGAAAAGAAATGTACTTTTAAATGCAATTTATTTGAAAGCTGTATCTCAATTTGTTTCTGATTTATTAATTTTTTTTGTAGTTTTTATTACTTTTCTGTTATAGTGGCAACACTCTGTTGTCCATCGTTGTTGAAACCAAAGGGAAATACAGATTACTGTATATACCAATCAGATAACGAATAAATTGCGGATTAAACCAATGAAAACGTTCAGATATGCTTTTGATTTCCTACCCTGACGAGAACAATAACCATTTTTCCAAATGGTTAAGAAATATACAAAAATAAAAAACTGGCACGAAGCTGAATTTTCGTTAAAATTTACATGTTAATATACTTTCTCTAATTTGAGTATTTTAATTAATCAATGTTCCAAAATTGATGCATAGATTTGTTGTAGCATGTACTAGAGTACTGCATGAGTCAGGTTGTAGCCGATCCTAACACGAAATTTCTGCTTAAAGTCAATCCGAAACCCGATACAGTTCAACCCGAACCCAAAGAGAAAGAAAATTAATCCATATTTTAATACAATTATGAAAAAATAGTCTACAATAAAATATTTAATATCAATTTATTTATTTATTTATTTATTTGTATAGGAAGGAACACATATACACTCATTAATATTGAAATATATAGGTTGTTGTTTTTTTTAAAACTTAATATTCATAACTTTCTTTGAAAAATTGGGTCAATCCGACCCCGAAACGAGCAGTCGAAACCTAATGCGAATCTGACCGAACCTGAAATGCACTATATGGTCAACGATGATTGGTCACTTGCGTTTTTAGACGTTTTGTTAAATATCTAGAAAAATACACGAGGAATTATCCTGAAACTCTAGGTGAACAGAATAGTATAGGTCATAAATATCCGCGAAGATTTTGTCCGGAAACCCCATAGGGGACCGTCAACAAATTGAAAAAGAACGAAAATCTTTTGGATAACCCTGTAAAAACTAATGTACCAAAAGCGTTCAAACTATAGAACATGATTAAGAGGCTTATTGTAATAAACTGTGTTCATTTTTATGAGGATAGCATGTATACTACTAGATAAATTAAGCTTTTTATAAAAACAGTCCCAAATTTTGCCAAGTTTTTTGCTTATAATTTGCAGAGTTTTTAATATAAAATGCTCTTTTTGGAAAATATAACAAACAACATTGTACACAATACCCTGCAATCAGAATAAAAAAATAATAATAATTGGATAAAAAAGAGCAGGTTTACTAAAAAATGTTTCACTGCGCATGCGCAAATGCAATCAAAATATAATGTGCATAATGTATTAGCTAAGTATATAGACCAACTTTTGTGAAAGTCTCAAAAACATGCTTGAAAATTCTGAAAATTATCGTCGATAGAATAAGCTCGAAATCCGTTGTTCCCAAAAGGAAGCAAAAAGATGAGGGGTTGTATCCAAATATAGTATAGTACGTGCAATATTGTGTCTAATCAATCAACAGATATTTTGGATACAGCTCCTCATCTTTTTGCTTCCTTTTGGGAACAACGGATTTCGAGCTTATTCTATCGACGATAATTTTACAGAATTTTCAAGCTATGTTTTTGAGACTTTCACTGAAGTTACTCTATGCACTTAGCTAATACATTAAGCACATTATATATTT
Source organism: Maratus speciosus (assembly GCA_963932465.1). Lineage (NCBI taxonomy): Eukaryota > Metazoa > Arthropoda > Arachnida > Araneae > Salticidae > Maratus > Maratus speciosus. The sequence goes on along the minus strand of OZ010792.1, from coordinate 325,435,250 downwards.
TGATTGCATTTGCGCATGCGCCGTGAAGCATTTTTTAGTAAACCTGCTCATTTTTTATCCAGTTTTTATTATTTTTTAATTCTGATTGCAGGATATTGTGTACAATGTTGTTTGTCATATTTTCTGAAAAGAACATTTTTTATATTAAGAATAGGTTATTATAAGTAAAAAATGTGAGTCTGTTTTTATAAAAACCTTAATTTCTTTACTAGTATACATGCTATCCTCATAAAAAATAAACACAGTTTATTACGATAAGCCTCTTAATTATGTTCGACAGTTTGAACGCTTTTGCTACATTAATTTTTACAGTTTTTATTAGTTTATTCAAAAGTTTGTTTGTTTGTGTTTTTGACGGTCAATTATCAACACTAGGGATATGGGCCTTAAGGGGGAGGAGTGCCCTTCGTGGGGGTCTTTCTAAGGGAACCTAACCCGTATTAACGCTTGGAGAACCAAGTTTCGAAGAAAACCACGAAAACTCCGAACGATTAGGCCGACGGGCGCGATTGGGATCGAAACCAGCACCTCCCGTCTACCAGCTTCGAGAGCAGAACCTCTCGGCCACTGGTGGGGCGTTTATTCAAAAGACATTCGTTCTTTTTAACACTTTCCAACAAAGTTGAAAAGTGTTTATGATTTCGGTTTGTCTGTCCGTCTGACCGTCTTTCCGCGTTCTAACTCCCGTAAATATACTCGGATTACCCTGAATTTTTTTGGATATTATTGACGTTTACCATAGCACGTTCCCTATTTCAAATCAAGTTTGTAGCATGTTTAACAGTCATACAGTCAAAAGTTTTCCGTTATATTACGGCCAATGGGGAAAAATCGTTTAAAATGATTTTTAATGGTGCTACATGCTTTCAAAAATAATAAAATTGATATGCATTAATGAAGTGCACTAAAGTATGCATTCTGCAGAATATGTGGTGTAAAGAATGGTTATTATTCATTTACAGGGCCATACAAAAGAATTCCGTTACATAATGATATGGGTAGTGGGAATTGTTTGTGGCGTATTTTAATTATGTTAAACTATTTCATGTATAATGAAATTGTTATACGTCGCTGAGATTTACTATAATTTATTTCATGTATAATACGAAGTGCATAGCATTTACAGGGACACACAAAAGATTTTAGATACTATATTGTATCCGAAGTACTGTACATTAGCGATGATTGCTGGAAATGTTTTTAAATTATGATATGAGCTTTTACGTTTCCCTATATTTATACATATTATATGGTGTGTATAAATACGATAATTCATATACAGGGCTACACAAAACAATTCGTAATGATTACTGAGAATGAGTGCAAATTGCTGAAAGGTGGTTTTTAAATAAGTTATGCATTTTTACGCTGGACTGCATTTAGTTTACTAAGAAATGTTTGAAAAATTTAGATAAAATTATATACAGGGTCATGCAAAATATTGGACAAATGACCGTCTATAAATGATAATTTCTGGAAATGTGATTCCAGTAGTTTTAAAAATGTTTTAGTTTGAATTAAATTTTAGCTAAATAGTGCCCTGTAATAAAGGTACTAGGTTAACTACAGGGTTGTACAAAAGTATTCTAGTATGTTTCCATCTATTAGTATAAATTCCTGAAAGAGAAATTTCAACCTGTTATGCGTTTTCTTGCTAAACTAAATTTTCCCATTATATAATATACAGGGTGTCCGAAAAGTCTGGAAACGGTCGAATAACTCGAGAAATACAAAGCAGATTGAAAAACGAAAATATACATGTTAAATATTTAAAAAAAAACTACTCAGTGATATCAAATTTGACCCTCGCAACCGACCCCCCGGGGGTCAGAGGGCGTCCAACTTTGAAATCTTGAATGATAACCCCCATTTTTTATTGCAGATTCGGATTCTACGGACAAAAATACGTAACTTTTGCATTTAACCTTTTTTTTTTTTTTAATATTCGTTTATCACGGTGTAATCGAGCAAATAAAACAGATACATATTTTGGTTTTTCCAACCAGGTTTTGACATCTCGAAGTCTGATTGGACAGAACTTTCATCGTCAAAGTAGCCGTCTTTTGCGGGAATAGTGTTTCTCGAAAACCATCAGTGGTGGTTGTTTCGATGACGCTTTATATGCTTTTTCCCACAGCCCCCTGAATACTAGGCCTGAGCGCTGGACCAAAAATGGCGGCTGCCGAAGGCGGATTTTTTTCAGCGTGTGTACGGTCCCTTAAATATTCCTACCAATAATTTTTTGAAGTTTTTTCCGCTTCATTTTTCTGAGAATAAACAAGGTACAGAAATCTTTTATAAAATACTGGTGTCTACATTTAAGGGACCGTACCTACGCTAAAAAAAATCCGCCTTCGGCAGCCGCCATTTTTGTGTCATTTTTGTGTGAGCGCTCAGGCCTAGTATTCAGGGGGCGGTGCTTTTTCCATAAAAACTAATAGAAATATATTAAATTAGTACTGCATTTGCATATTTTTTTATCCAGTCAATCACTTCAAATAATAACCTGAGTATTTTGATTTTTTAACGTGTAAATATACACTTTCCCTCTCGGACAGAAAAAGGATGATCTTCACTATTTGGGGGCGGAGTGTGCAGATATTCTGCGTTTTGATGGCTTGTGCTGTTTTTTTTTTTTAAATATCATCTAATTCAGGAGGCTGATGCTGGTGTACAGTTTTTTAAAATTATTACTATAGAACAAAATATAGGATAAAATATTAAAAAAAAAAAAAAGATATAAAACTTTTTATGCTGTCTGAACAAAGGATGGGGAAGTAGCGTAAATTTCAGTGGGGGTGGAGTTACATATTTTGATGGTTGATTAGTTGCTGCAACTCCAAAATATCAAGTTGGGGAGACACTTCTTCAACAATTCTTATAAACGTAATAATTTATTGCAATTTAAAATATTTTTCAATTTAACATTTTTTTCATAATTTTAAACAATTGAAAATTTTTGATCTTTTAAACTTTTTCAATTAAAAAATAATAATAAAAAAAAATAATAAAACTTTTTAAGCTCTCTTGATTATTTCTGGGGAAGATGACGCTTTAATTTTCATAGGGGAAGGATGATGTAGAAGATTGTTTAATTATTTATAAATTATTACAATAAAATATCAAATGTGACAAAATACAAGGTGTCCGAAAAGTTTGCAAATGGTCTAATAACTCAAGAAATTCATATAAGATTGAAAAACAAAAAAATACGTGTTAAATATTTTTTTAAAAGCTATTCCGTGATACCAAAGTTGATACCCCACCCCGACCACCTGGGGGTCAGAGGCGTTCCAACTTTGAAATCGTAAATGATAATCCCCATTTTTTATTTCAGATTTGGATTCTACGGGGGAAAATGCGCAACTTTTGCTTTTAACATTTTTTTTTTCGAATCTTTGTAGATGACGGTGTAATCCAGCAAAATGTGTCAGATACATATTTTGTTTTCTCAACCATGTTTTGCAATCACGAAATGTGATGGGCCAAAGCTTTCGTTACCAAAGTGGGTCGCCTTAGCTGGAATTGTGACTGTCGAAAACTATCAATGGAGGTTGTTTCGATGGCAAAAGTGTTTTATATGCTTTTGCCATGCAAATTAACAGAAATATATTGAATTAGATTCCTATTTGTGTTTTTATTTTATCCATTCAGTCCATTCTAATCAATTAACCTGCGTTTTTAAAAAATATTTTGACGTGTAAACATGCCCCTCCTCTTCCGTACAGAAAAAAAAAAAAGATAATCTTCGTTATTTGGTAGAGGTAGGCATGGATATTCGGCATTTCGATGGCTTCTGCTGTTTTATATATATATATATATACCATTGAATTCTGTGCCCTTGATAACGTAATTCAATATATAAGCTTTTCCATTATTTGTCGGTGTCCACTTTCTTCTTTTTTCTTCCATAATAATTCTTATAATAAATTATTTGGCACTTTTTTTATACTTACAGCTTTAATTCATAATATTACGGTTTTTGATTGTGGTAGGTTATGTTTAATTAATGGTTATATATGTATATATATATATATATATATATATATAATAATAATCTACATTTATATCGTTATATTGATGACATCATTTTAATTGAAACTGATCAATCTGCAATTACTCGATTTCCAGTTGATTATCCCACTAATTTGGAATTAACGGAAAACCTTTTATCTAACAATACAATTAACTTCTTAGATCTAAAAATTACAATAAAAGACAATAAAACAATCACAGATTTGTTTGACAAACGTAAAGAATTTAAATTCACAGTTAATACATTTACAAATTTTAAATCTTGTCTACATCATTCTGTATTTCGTAATATAATACTTAATCATTTATATAGAATAAAATGTTTATGTTCTTCTCCTCTAATTAACAATAATATTAAAAAACTAATTTATGATGCATTAAATCATGGTTTTCCAAAAAAATTCATATATTCATTAATATACAATTAGTACTTTTCTTACATGATCTATAAACACAAATTAACACATGCGTAAACAAAATTACAAAAAAATTATAAATAAAAAAAAAAAATATCTATAAAAAATTAAAAATTGTAAAAGAATATAAAAAATATTATAGGATGGTTGGGTGGGTAGATGTTAGAGTACGGAGGAGGGTGGTGTTGTCTGGATAATACGCAATGGTTAATTATTTATATAAAAAAAAAAAAAAAAAAAAAAAAAAAAAAAAAAAAAAGCGGGGCTCTTGTATTATTACTATTTTCTTGTTATGTATTTTAGTATGTTGATTTGATATTTTATATGTAAGTTGGAGATTTTCATTAATATTATAATTAGCTTAATTATTCATTAATCTAATTTACAATTATTTGATATTAAATTTTAATTTACTTTGGACAATATCATATTAATTACTAATAGTATGCCACTCTTAGTTTAATGTTTTTGATTGTCCCATATTCATTCTTTATGGATTTTTATGGATGTCTGAAAATAATCCACATTCTATATTTGTGCGTTTTAAGTAATGGGATTTTAAGTATTATTTAACCTTCTATATACTTCCACATGTTTGTTATTTCCTGTTCATTATATAAATATCTTATATATAATTCATAAAAAATAATTTTTTGGATAATTTTTAATAATTATTTATATTAATTACTGCTGAATTTATTTTGTTTTATAGCATATAGATATATGCTATATATTATCAATGTTCTAACATTATTTAAACTCTTAGTTTACTTTAAATAATTTAGCTAATAGAACATATTGTATGCTTTTAAATATTATTAACAATAGTTTTAAATACTTTGTGTGATTTATATTAGGTTTATAATTCTCTATATATAAGGATTTGTTTGGTTTTGCTGTTTAAACAGTTATTTACATTCACAAGCTTGCAAATTTTTATCTTGCGATAGATGTTTAATATAATTATTAATAGATGGCAGCACTAAAATTGTATTTTCAGATTGCTTTAATTTTTATTTTTCTAGCTCCATTTCAGTTATAATTTATACATCCAGGGTGTATTTTTAGCTAAATTTTGACGATATTGTTAAACTGTTATCTATTAATTTCATAGTGCATTTTAAATAATGTAATTAATATCTATTTATCTTATATTAGATTAAATTTGTTTTACAAGGTCTTTCAAATTTTATTTCAAAATGTATTAACTGCATCCTTTGGTATCATTTACTGTGATTTCTTAACTGTTTTATTCACCTTTATCTTTTTGATATACTGGAAGACATGTGCACATGGATTTTTGTCAAATACTGAAATATTAATCGGTATGGTATTTATTATTTCTATTTTATATCCTATAAATATTTAAATACGTTTTATTGATTCTTCCATTTCATATTATTTGTTTCTATTCTGCTTTTATTTTTAATCAATTCACTTGATTTTAGTGGTTGTTCTATAATTCTCTATGTATAAGGATTTGTTTGGTTTTGCTGTTTAAACAGTTATTTACATTCAAAAGCTTGCAAATTTTTATCTTGCGATAGTTGTTTAATATAATTATTCATAGATGGCAGCACTAAAATTGTATCTTTCAGTTTGCTATATTTTTAATTATTCTAGCTCCATTTCAGTTACAAACAATACACCAGGGTGTATTTTTAGCTAAATTTTGACGATATTGTTAAACTGTTATCTATTAATTTCATAGTGCATTTTAAATAATGTAATTAATATCTATTTATCTTATATTAGATTAAATTTGTTTTACAAGGTCTTTCAAATTTTATTTCAAAATGTATTAACTGCATCCTTTGGTATCATTTACTGTGATTTCTTAACTGTTTTATTCACCTTTATCTTTTTGATATACTGGAAGACATGTGCACATGGATTTTTGTCAAATACTGAAATATTAATCGGTATGGTATTTATTATTTCTATTTTATATCCTATAAATATTTAAATACGTTTTATTGATTCTTCCATTTCATATTATTTGTTTCTATTCTGCTTTTATTTTTAATCAATTCACTTGATTTTAGTGGTTGTTCTATAATTCTCTATGTATAAGGATTTGTTTGGTTTTGCTGTTTAAACAGTTATTTACATTCAAAAGCTTGCAAATTTTTATCTTGCGATAGTTGTTTAATATAATTATTCATAGATGGCAGCACTAAAATTGTATCTTTCAGTTTGCTATATTTTTAATTATTCTAGCTCCATTTCAGTTACAAATAATACACCAGGGTGTATTTTTAGCTAAATTTTGACGATATTGTTAAACTGTTATCTATTAATTTAATTGTGCATTTTAAATAATGTAATTAATATCTATTTATTTTATATTAGATTTAATTTGTTTTACATGGTATTTCAAATTTTATTTAAAATGTATTAACTGCATCCTTTGGTATCATTTACTGTGATTTCTTAACTGTTTTATTCGCCTTAATCTCTTTGATATACTGGCAGACATGTGCACATGGATTTTTGTAAAATACTGAAATATTAATCGGTATGGTGTTTATTATTTCTATTTTATATCCTATAAATATTTAAATACGTTTTATTGATTCTTCCATTTCATATTATTTGTTTCTATTCTGCTTTCATTTTTAATCAATTCACTTGATTTTAGTGGTTGTTCGGGCACAGGGGAAAATTAATTTTAGCTTTAGCTTATTTTTCCAACAGAAAACAACCATTTTGCTTATATCATTGAATTCTGTGCCCTCGATAACGTAATTCAATGTATAAGCTTTTCAATTTTTGTCGGTGTCCACTTTTTTCTTCCATAATAATTCTTATAATATTTTTTAATACTTACAGCTTTAATTCATAATAATTGACGGTGGCAGGTTATGTTTAATTAATGGTAATATATATATATATATATATATATATACTCTAAATCGTGGTCAGAAGGTGGGTGTATGGGATTTTTTTACTATTACTATAGAGTAACATATAGGACAAAATAAAAAGAAGTACATGTATTTTTTTTTTTTGTGTGTGTGTGCGGGCGGAGCAAAGAATGGGGAAGTAATGTAAAATTCAGTTGGTGGTCGGATTGGAGATTTAGATCATTGATTAGTTACTGCAACCAGAAAATAACAAGTAGGGCAAAAATATTTTCCATAATTCTAATAAATGTAATAATTTTTTGTAAATTAATATATTTTTTCAATTTAACATTTTTTTTTCATAAATTTAAACAATAGAAAAATTTTGATATTTGAAAATTTTTAATTAAAAAATAATTTAACTCTTTAACTCTGTCGGGATTTGTGAGGAACATATATTCGTCGTCAAAAGGTGCATGCGCAATTTGTTTTGGGCGCCATTAATAAATGAATAATATTATTTAATTTTTTAATTAAAGGATTTTTTGGTATTTCACAAGTAAAGGGGACAGCTGAAAAAACACGGTGTATTCCAAATAAAATTTGTGTACGCGTTGCGGTCTCGAAAGGGTTAAAGTGTAATGATTATTTGCTGGGACAGATGACGTGTTAATTTTCATAACAGAAGGATAATGTAGAAAATTGTTTGTTTATTATTACAATAAAATAACTTATGTAACAAAAAATATAATCTAAAACATAATTGGCAGAACAAATTAAAAACAGATCAGTTTATTTTCTTCATTTTTCAAGCCCTAGAAGGAACATTTATTAATATATTTCATTCGGTTAGATCTACGTTCTTAAATTTTTATAACAAATAAGTTAAACCAATGGAATAATTTAAAAAAAATCAAACAATATGATACATAAAACCCATTAAAAACATAAGTTCCGTTAAAAAGAAATCTAAATAAATTTTAAACTTTTTTCCTTTTTAAGTTGCAAATATTTGTATTACTGATTTTGTATTCTGCGTATGATGAGTGTGTACAAAATGATAAGGCACATGTAAAATACAAAAAAACATTTTTTTAAAGTCTAAGATTTATTTCGATTTAATTTGAAGGGAAATTTTAGGGATTTTTAGGGTATTTAAATTATCATATTGTTTAAATTTTGTTTTTATTTTTTAATGTTCATTTGGTTTAACCCTTATCGGCGCGGAGTAATTCTATTTATAAACTGATGAAATGATAGACTGACATCAGAATTTATAAACGAGTTTATTGGAAAATACAAGCTTTCTTATTTTCAAGTACGTTATAAATGGAAAATTTTAATTAAATATTTTGGGTGCCAGTAAAATAAAAATTATGAATCCTTTTTTAAGTCCGCAAAAGCTCTAACTTATTTGTTACATAACTTCAGGGTCGTACTGGCCCACCGGGCAACGAGGCAAATGCCCGGTGCGCCCATCGTCACTTTTTTCTTTTTTTTTTCTTTTTTTTTTTAAGCACGCATTTTGAAAGGCATAAAATTTTCAAAGATTTTCATTTGGAAAATTAAAAAGTAATGCTTTTTATTTTTTAAAGTATAGCATAAACAAACTATGTGTGATCAAATACAATTAGATAAACCAATTTCGAGATAACATAAGTTATCGACAATCAGATATGCCGTTGTTACACATTGTATCCAGGACCAGACTTTGTTTCAAAGCCTGTACTAATGATAAATTCTAAGAAAAATAATATTAAGTACTCACTTATTTAGATATACGCCTTATTAATTTCTGTTCTAGGAATGCTTCTAATAAGTGTCTAATAAGTCTGCGTCTAATACGTTTGCACATTTTCTGCGTCTAAGTATTTAGCGCCCCTGGTGTTGTGAGGTATTTTTGTATTTCTGCCTTTTGTGCAAGCATAAACGACGAAACACTGTATAAGAAACATATTCTCATTTTAAATGGATTCATTCACAGAGACTTTGATAGTCATGGCGCCCTGGTCCAGATTTTATTCAGTACCCCGAAGAATAGTAACTTCTACATAAATTTATATTGGTATTAATGATGTATTTAGTATATTTTCTGTCAAATATTCAGCGCCCTGGGTGGCTGCCCGGTAGTTTGGTATTTCTGTCTTTTGTGAAAGTACAAAAAACAAAACAAAAAAAATGCCAATTTAAGACAAGAGATTTTCATTTTAATTTCATTTGGTCCCTTTGTCAGAGGCGGCTTTGGTAATCATGGCGCCCTTGGACAATTTTTTTAGCGCCTCTGTAAAAATAAGTTAAAAAAAAACTAATTGTGTTTTCGTAATAATGGCGCCCTTGGTCAGATTTTTTCAACGTCTCTGTAAAAATAAATTTCAAAAAACTAATATCGTGTTTTTGTAATCATGACGCCCTTGGTCAGATTTTTTTCAGTGCCTCTGTAAAAATGCTTTTCAAAAAACTATTATCGTGTTTTTCTAATCATGGCGCCCTTGGAGAGAATTTTTTCAGCGCCTAAGTAAAAATAAATTTCAAAAACTTAATATCGTATTTTTTAATCACGGCGCCCTTAGTCAGATTTTTTTTTTCAGCACCTCTGTAAAAATCCCTTTCAAAAAACTATCATCGTGTTTCTCTAATCATGGCGCCCTTGGACAGATTTTTTTAGGGTCTCTGTAAAAATAAGTTTAAAAAAACCAATATCGTGTTTTCTTAATAATGGCGCCCTTGGTCAGATTTTTTCAACGCCTCTGTAAAAATAAATTTCAAAAAACTAATATCATGTTTTTGTAATCACGGCGCCCTTGGGGGGATTTTTTTCAGCGCCTCTGTAAAAATAAATTTCAAAAACTACATCGTGTTTTTGTAATCATGGCGCCCTTGGACAGATTTTTTTTTTCAGCGCCTCTCTGTAAAAATAACTTTCAAAAAACTAATATCGTAATTTTGTAATCATGGCGCCCTTGGTCAGATTTATTTCCAGCGCCTCTGTAAAAATAACTTTCAAAAAACTAATGTCGTGTTTTCGTAATCAATTCGCTCTTGGTGAGATTTTTTCAGCGCCCTGTAAAAATAACTTTCAGAAAACTAATATCATGCTTTTGTAATCATGGCGCCCTTGGTCAGATTTTTTCAGCGCCTCTGTAAAAATAAGTTTTAAAAAACTAATATCGTGTTTTTGTAATCATGGCGCCCTTGGTCAGATTTTTCAGCGCCTCTGTAAAAATGCCTTTCAAAAAGCTATTATCGCGTTTTTGTACTCATGGCGCCTTTGGGTAGAATTTTTTTTTTTCAGCGCCTCTCTGTAAAAATAACTTTCAAAAAACTAATATCGTAATTTTGTAATCATGGTGCCCTTGGTCAGGTTTATTTTCAGCGCCTCTCTGTAAAAATAACTTTCAAAAAACTAATATCGTGTTTTCGTAATGAATGCGCTCTTGGTGAGATTTTTTTCAGCGCCCTGTAAAAATAACTTTCAGAAAACTAATATCATGCTTTTGTAATCATGGCGCCCTTGGTCAGATTTTTTCAGCGCCTCTGTAAAAATAAATTTCAAAAACTACATCGTGTTTTTGTAATCAATGGCGCCCTTGGACAGATTTTATTTTCAGCGCCTCTCTGTAAAAATAACTTTCAAAAAACTAATATCGTAATTTTGTAATCATGGCGCCCTTGGTCAGATTTATTTCCAGCGCCTCTGTAAAAATAACTTTCAAAAAACTAATGTCGTGTTTTCGTAATCAATTCGCTCTTGGTGAGATTTTTTCAGCGCCCTGTAAAAATAACTTTCAGAAAACTAATATCATGCTTTTGTAATCATGGCGCCCTTGGTCAGATTTTTTCAGCGCCTCTGTAAAAATAAGTTTTAAAAAACTAATATCGTGTTTTTGTAATCATGGCGCCCTTGGTCAGATATTTTTCAGCGCCTCTGTAAAAATGCCTTTCAAAAAGCTATTATCGCGTTTTTGTACTCATGGCGCCTTTGGGCAGAATTTTTTTTTTTCAGCGCCTCTCTGTAAAAATAACTTTCAAAAAACTAATATCGTAATTTTGTAATCATGGTGCTCTTGGTCAGATTTATTTTCAGCGCCTCTCTGTAAAAATAACTTTCAAAAAACTAATATCGTGTTTTCGTAATGAATGCGCTCTTGGTGAGATTTTTTTCAGCGCCCTGTAAAAATAACTTTCAGAAAACTAATATCATGCTTTTGTAATCATGGCGCCCTTGGTCAGATTTTTTCAGCGCCTCTGTAAAAATAAATTTCAAAAACTACATCGTGTTTTTGTAATCATGGCGCCCTTGGACAGATTTTTTTTTCAGCGCCTCTCTGTAAAAATAACTTTCAAAAAACTAATATCGTAATTTTGTAATCATGGCGCCCTTGGTCAGATTTATTTCCAGCGCCTCTGTAAAAATAACTTTCAAAAAACTAATGTCGTGTTTTCGTAATCAATTCGCTCTTGGTGAGATTTTTTCAGCGCCCTGTAAAAATAACTTTCAGAAAACTAATATCATGCTTTTGTAATCATGGCGCCCTTGGTCAGATTTTTTCAGCGCCTCTGTAAAAAAAAGTTTTAAAAAACTAATATCGTGTTTTTGTAATCATGGCGCCCTTGGTCAGATATTTTTCAGCGCCTCTGTAAAAATGCCTTTCAAAAAGCTATTATCGCGTTTTTGTGCTCATGGCGCCTTTGGGCAGAATTTTTTTTTTCAGCGCCTCTCTGTAAAAATAACTTTCAAAAAACTAATATCGTAATTTTGTAATCATGGTGCTCTTGGTCAGATTTATTTTCAGCGCCTCTCTGTAAAAATAACTTTCAAAAAACTAATATCGTGTTTTCGTAATGAATGCGCTCTTGGTGAGATTTTTTTCAGCGCCCTGTAAAAATAACTTTCAGAAAACTAATATCATGCTTTTGTAATCATGGCGCCCTTGGTCAGATTTTTTTTCAGCGCCTCTGTAAAAATAAGTTTTAAAAAACTAATATCGTGTTTTTGTAATCATGGCGCCCTTGGGCAGAATTTTTTTTTTTCAGCGCCTCTCTGTAAAAATAACTTTCAAAAAACTAATATCGTAATTTTGTAATCATGGTGCCCTTGGTCAGATTTATTTTCAGCGCCTCTCTGTAAAAATAACTTTCAAAAAACTAATATCGTGTTTTCGTAATGAATGCGCTCTTGGTGAGATTTTTTTCAGCGCCCTGTAAAAATAACTTTCAGAAAACTAATATCATGCTTTTGTAATCATGGCGCCCTTGGTCAGATTTTTTCAGCGCATCTGTAAAAATAAATTTCAAAAACTTAATATCGTGTTTTTTAATTACGGCACCCTTAGTCAGATATTTTTACAGCGCCTCTGTAAAAATCCCTTTCAAAAAACTATCATCGTGTTTTTGTAATCATGGCGCCCTTGGACAGATTTTTTTAGCGCCTCTGTAAAAATAAGTTTAAAAAAACTAATACCGTGTTTTTGTAATCATGGCGCCCTTGGTCACTTGGCCAGATTTTTTTCAGCGCCTCTGCAAAAATAACTTGAAAAAAAGTAGTATCGTGTTTTTGTAATAGCAAGCCCCCCCCCCCCCCACACACACACATACACGCACACTCCCCACAAATACACACATAAATTGATGCTGATAAATTGAAATCCTACGAGCTACGCTCGCTAACCCCCGTTCAGTCACACCAAAATCCAAAAAGCACGCTAATTTGATCGGCTTTAAAAATATTGAATTTAAAAAAAAAAAAAAAAAAAAAAAAACGTAGTGATTTTTCTGTAAACGGGTTTCCATTCGTTTTCCTTGGATTGGAGATTTTTAAGACCAAATCTGCTGCTGTTAAGAGATTCAATGGCTGTTTACGTATTTAATTAAAAAATTAGTTAAACATTTGAAAATAAGCTAATGTAAAATGAATTAAGTAAACAGTGTCCTTGTCTCCCGGTATTTTTTAACAGCGCTATAAGATAGTTCTTTTAAATAATTCATTTTTCATGTATCGTTTTAAATCTGACGTAATTTACACCAAAGTTTTATTTCTCTTATTAATATTCAGGTGAAAATACTTTAGTTGTTAGAAGGAAATATTATTTGCGCTGTCTTCGAATTCACGATAATAGTTGAATAGATTATCTCAAAATATCTCGCGCAAATATATTTTTTAATTTAAATTGTTTTACTATATTTTTGGCCATTTTAAATATGTAATTTCTTCCCTTTACAAGTTTTAGCGCATAATAATTTTTTTATTTTAACATTTTGTTCCTCTTTTAAAATTCAAGTGTGAATATGGTTCTTATGACGTAATTTTCCTGCTTTTAACATGTGATCATTTAATTCTAATTTTAAAGTTTTTATTTCTGTTTACAACAGTCACGTGTAAATAAATTTTTAATTTGAATTAAACATTATTGTTTCGCTGTTTATACAATTGGAAACAGTTTAAATTAATAACATTTTCTAAAATATATAAAAAATATCTCTCGAAAAGCTGAAAATTTGAATTTAAAATAGAAATAAAACCTCAAAAAATGAGTCAAATAAAAAAAATAAATGCAATCTGCACACCGGGAACTTATAACGTATAAAATGATCTAAAAATGATTAAATTTTCATGTATAGTTCAGTGGTGTAGTCGAGGGGGGACGCAGAGTGACGGCGTCCCCCCACTTTTTTATTTTATTTCAAGCGTCCCCTTACTTTTTTTTTTCAAGGGGGACGCTAAGGGCGCGAGGGGACGCAGATCTTCCTGATTTATTAAATGTTTAAAATAAAAAGCACATTAATAAATTAAGAATTTTATGAAGTAAAGAATTGATTTTTAAAACTATTTCAGTTTTCTTTGAATATTCAGAAAACAAACTGAAAAAAAATTGGGGAGAAAGGGATATTTACTTGCCGTTTCAACATAATTAACAGTAGTGAAACATCTGAAATACCGCGCTAACATTAGTTCCTTCAAGTGCATACATTAGTTGTACTTGGAATTTTCTAATCGAAAACTATTATCCTCCTCCTTTTCCTAACATAAAGAGAAAGACCACAAAAGCTCTTTGAAAAAGATCTTTACACACCGCAGTCTCCATTTAAAAATTTCCAGATGTTTCAGTTTTGAAAGACTGATCATGTTTTTCTCACATGGTAATTAACAACAGCATGTTTCCATTAGTCAGTAAATAAGGTATTTAAAGACGTTCGGGGTAATTGTCATATCTGCCACATACTGTTGGTTAGTAGGGGTCCTCAGATGACTGGTATGGTGTCTGCAATCGAATACAGAATAAATCAACAAAAGGGACACCAATGCAGACCGACAACTCCTGATATATTGCAGTGCCAAGAATCCCACAAAATCATTATCCCCCTTTCTCCTATCTTCCTGTATCATTCACATTGACAATTATTTCTTGGTTTACTATTCGGAGATTACTTCTTTAGACAGGAATAAACTACAAGCATTGGATTATTTTGAATTCCAGCGAATATCTCTGAAGTATCGGTTTTTTAAATTCTAGCCATAAGTATTTTGCATCAAAATTTCAATTTTTGAAGGAAAAAATAACAATGAAACGATATAGGCAGCCAAAATTGGAAAGTTTTATAATTTCTTCGAAACGTTGGTCGTCGATGATAGTATAACAATGCCGTGATGATAGATACGAAATTATCGAGCACAATTGAAGATCAAAAGTCCGATGCAAGAGAATCGTAAGCATATTTTGAGTTTTGATCAATAATATTTTTAATTATATGCTATGTTATACCATGAATCTTTGATAAGGGTTTCATATTTTCCAAATATCAGTATGTTTTTGTATGAAATTATATCTTTTGTACAATGGGATGGAAAGGAAACATGGGTGCCAGAAATTGTAGTTGAGCAGAATTGCCCCTCTTTAGATTTTCAAATTTAATTAACTAAATTTTCTTTCCCTCTCGAAAATTTCAAAAAATAACAAAGTTTGTTCTTCGCATAGGATTTAAAGTAATTGAACAGTAAAAGAAAGGATACCAAGAATTATTCATGAGGGAGAGGGCCTGTCCTCCTGAAGCCCCCGTAAAAGACTATTTTTAGTTCTGTTTTTCTTTTATGTTTGTGTATTTTGTTTTCCTAAGCCACCGATTAAAATATATCAGGTGTGCAGAAAAAAAAATAGTAATATGTTTCACTAGTTCCTTTTGTAAAAAAAAGCTGATAGAAGTTTAATTTAGGAGTTTTTAATATGCGTTTTATTTGTTATATTTCTAAAATACTTTGTTTTAAAATAAAGTATAGATTTTATTTAATAACGGCAATATTGTTTGAAAATGTCTGCAATCTCAATAAAATTTGCAGTAGCATAAACAATACAAAATTAAACTACAACATTTTAACACTTTCTAACATAGTTGAAAAGTTTATGACTTTGGTTCGTCATTCCGATTGCCCGTAAATAAACTGGGATTGCCACTCTATTTATATACATTATTATGATTTACTATTTACTACAAAGATTCTTTAATGAAAATGAAGTGTTTAGCACTTATAGTTCGTTTGCAGGTATACATAAAAAAATATTCCGTTAAATATAATATTCCGTTCCTATGGAAAGAAAATTCTATATTTTGTATTTTAATGATGTTACACTACTTCAAACAAAGAAATTGATATACATAACTGAAGGGCACAACAACACGCTTCATATAGAATACGTATCGTGTAGCTTCTTTCGTTTATTTACAGGGATATAGAAATAAATTACATTGTATTAATCTCGGTTTACAATAACCAGTGTTGAATTCAGACACTTTCCTCGGGGGGGGGGGGGGATTTCTGTGGCTCTGAGGGTGACATTATAGAGTTCCGAGGGGGATTGCACTTTTTGACCATTCAAAACACGAAATCTCAAATCTTCCGGGGGAATGTCCCCTTCGGGCCACCTCCTGAATTCACTGACAGTAATTGTTTGAAAAGCGTTTTTTGAAATTTATATACGTTATTGAGGAGGGAGATAACGTCATCCACAGAAAGCATAGGGAATATATCATATCAATTTTCTTTAACAGTCTATAAGCAACATTGTAAGATGTGCTTTTTCAATCTCAACTAATTTTTATTAAATTCTGTGGAATGAATTCTACAAATTATATGCAGTGCAACAATTCAAAATATTTGAATTGTGTAGGCGGGATTTGATGAAAATGCATTTTCAAGAGTGTTATTTGTTTCTTAGCACAACTAAGTCTTACTGTGTGAATATAATATAAATAAATTCATACATAGGACTGCACAAAAGACATGGATACACAAATATTGTCGTCAATGAACGGTAAAAACCTTTTTTTTAGTGAAAAGCGTTGTTCTATTTAATTAGACTTTTAGTTTTACCGTGTGGTATGCATAAAATACAAGGATTATATTACTGAAGATTTTGCATGTTAACACTCGCAAATTCTTCACACCCGCTTTCTAATGTTAATCATATGGAAGATTTTTTTTTTTTTCTTGTTTGACTTTTAATATTTGTAAAAGATTTTTTTTTTTCATTGGATAGCTGAGGCCAATCTCTACAAAAGCCGAATCTTTTTTTTCGATTTTGTTTGTATTTTTTTTTTCCAATTTAGATCATTTTACTTTCGGAACCGGTTTCGAAAGTCGACCTATCCTCATAAAAAATGACTGCGAACAAAATCGAAAAAGTAAAAAAACGGGCATTATGAAAATCGACCTTGGCTATCCAATGCAAAAAAAAAAAAAAAATCATTTAAAAATTTTGACATGCAAACGATATACCTTTTTAAAAACTTCTCCCATAGGATTAACATTAGTAAGCGAATTCAGTTCCCGTGAGTGAAGTAGTCCCTTAATGTCTTTAGGGACTACTTCAGCCTAGGCAGTAGTTACTGAGATAAGGCTTTTAACTTTGTTAAGTATTTTCTAAAATGTCTATTAACGCATCGCTGTTCCTTGTAAGAAAAAAATAATTATAATGAAATATTTTTGATAGTATTAGAAAATATTTCATATTCTATGCATGGCGCATGATTTTTATTCTAGTTAAAGTTGTATTTGGAATAAAAAATGTAAAATCGTTGTAACATAAATTACGTTTAATGAATTTCTTTTTCATTTTGAACAACTGTGTACAAAAAAATAAATTAATTATTTATGTAAACAATTACCATTTTCAAAAATTTGAAAGAAAATCTTATCTATAGTACGATGTTTAAAACTAAGATTGAAGTAACAGATGTTATTAGTACTAAGAGGCGCAAAACTTACCGGGTGTCCCAAAAAGGACTGACTGATTTTAAAATTCAATAACTTGCAAACGGTGACACATATTAAAAAAATTCTTGCAGGAGGGTTATGCATAAGGTCAAAAGTTTTATTACAGTGATTTTCAATTTTAGTTCGATTTACAAACAATAGATGGCGCTGTAAGCAATAGTCGCTAAATTCAGGCTCGATTTTTGGTACTTCGTGGCCCGGATAATACATTTCCATCTCCTTTTTCTTCATGGAGCAAGATAAAGGACCAAAAATCGAGCCTGTATTTAGCGACTATTGCTTACAGCGCCATCTATTGTTTGTAATTCGAACTAAAATTGAAAATCACTGTAATAAAACTTTTGACCTTATGCACAACCCTCCTGCAAGAATTTTTTTAATATCTGTCACCGTTTGCAAGTTATTGAATTTTAAAATCAGTCAGTCCTTTTTGGGACACCCGGTATTTATTTTATTAAATGGGAATGTAGTAACAGATCTTACATTTTTCTATTACAAATGCTGAATTAAATTGCACAAAATTAAAAAATAAATATTTTAACTAATCAGAACACATTTATGAAACTATTGAAACTGTTAATTACACTGAAACCGAAAAAGATGGTATAACTTTTATTTAGTAATATAGTTTATTAAAGTTGCGTCTATGCATTTGTGATTTGCACCACGGGTGGATCCATCTTTCCTTGTAGATGAGGTGGAGTCTGTGTGTCATGTACCTCTTTTTGTAGGTAAGGGTCATATCGGTATAATATCAATTTTTATATCTTACGATTTTTCTTCGTCCACAATTCCAAACTGGCTGTTTTATGACACGTTATCAAAGTTACATTTTCTGTTTGTAAATGCATAAAATTTACCAGTTCTATTCAGACAATATTAGTTAAAATAATCGATTAGGGAAGTGCTTTATATAACGTGGTCTGGTTCAAATATGAACACGAAATTAAGGGGGGCAGAGGGGGCATGTACCCCGAGCGCCGAATGAAGATTTTGTTTGTCGATTTTTCTGGCATCTGCGTTTTGCACGGTATTGTTAAAATCATTCTGTCTGGCGTATGACAAAACATAGAAGAATCTAAAGATGATATGGCATAAGGATCCTGTATAAAGCGGAATATTTTTAGATTCCGTTTCCGAGATTTTAATCAATCAATATTCGACAAAGCCAAGGACGGATTCAGCTCATCATTTAGAGGGGGTCATGGATTTCCTTTTTGGGGTGGGGGGCGATCACATCCTCGTTATGCAGGGATGTAGTGGCGGGTATACGGAGGTATATGCGGTATACCTTCTGGATTTTTTTCAGGAACATCGTATACCCTCTGTTTCTCAAAAAATCTATTGTATATATACTCTAAGGTCTACTCTCTGACTTGAACGTATACCCTCTGCTTAGAGCGTATACTCTGGTTTTTTTTTACGACTACATCACTGTCGTTATGAGAATTTTTTATATTGAAAGCTATTCCCAAATCCAAACTAACTACTTTTCTGATACTTTCGCGAAGTCTTTCATTCGTAAATACAAAAAAATTGCATTAATATTCGTAAAAATATAAAATTTGCCGATTTTGTTCAGATACCAGGAAATTAGTTTCCCATTTTTAGGTGCGTTCGTAATTATATAAATACGTAGCACCTATAGTGGTCGTTCAGTCCGTCCGTCCGCATGTAACAGAGCAAAAACTACCCAACCGAATGGGCTGAAATTTTAAATATATGATTGTTGCAAAATTTTGTCGAGCCATTTCAAGTTTTATGAAAATCGGATGTATAGTTTAATTACAGGGACAGTCAAAAGTTTTTCTTTACATTACGACCAATGGGAAAAATTATTGTAAATGTATTTTAATGATGTTACAGACTTCCGAATGGTCTGAAATTTTAAATATATAATTGCTGCAATATTTTAGCGAGCAATTTAAAATTTTATGAAAATCGGATGTGTAGTTTAATTACAGGGACAGTCAAAAGTTTTCCGTTACATTACGGGGAATGGGTAAAAATTATTGCAAGTGCATTTTAATGATGTTACAGACTATGCACTTATGAAGTGCAAACAAATATACATTCAGTGCAATATGGGGTGCAAAAAATAATTATAAAACTAGTTATAGTACGAACGCACCTCATTTGCCACGTTTGACGAGCAATTTCCAACTTGTTTTATAAAGGCAAAGATTCATTCAGAAAATGTTGTCAAAGATAGCACTTTTAGCCAAGTTTTACGAGTTGAAGCCACAGAAATGTCGTCGCAAGGGAACAATTGGCTGTCACTTCCGGAATTTCAGTTTAAAAAGTCTAACAATTGTCAACGATTAAATATGGCAAAATTTGTGTTAAATTTTAGAGGTAATTAAACCGTACACATTGGCAGCTATGGGATTCTATTAGTGTCATAAAAATTGCAGGTGAAGCCTCTTCTTTCTGCTCAAAGTATTAAATAGTTTTTTTCAATCGAACTTATATCTTTGGAATGGATCATTTTCTTCTGATGGACTGGTGCCATCCATTATTATGAAACAACCGTTATAAATGAAGTGTTAGGTGAAGATGAAAGAGCTGTCGTAAAAAGTTAGAACTCTGATTTTCTGGTCAGAAAAGGAAAAAAAATGGTCATAATTTTTTTTTTTTTTTTCTGGTCAGGATGAAAAAAAAAATGGCCATAATTTTGTTTCTGATCAGAATGGGAAAAAAATGGCCATAATTAAAAAAAAAAAAAAAAAAAAAAAAAAAAAAAAAAAAAAAAAAAAAATCTATGATATCTTTTGAATGTTGAAAAAATAAAGAAATAAAACATATTTTTAAAATAATTCACGTAAAATAGACGTCACTCTTGAACTAAACAAAAATAACTTTCCTGAAATTTTATACACCATAATTAGTATTTGTATTCTAGAGATTGTATTATATAAAATATTATTGAATTGTATTAAATAATATTTTGCACTTTTGAGTTTTGGCCCAACGAAATTGTTTTTGTTTGTTTTATTTTAATATTTTATTTTCCATTTGGAGATAATTGTATGGAGATTGTTATTCAAATATTTGGGGTAAAGTTTGAATTAACTCATTAGATAAGGTGAGCGAAATTCGAAAATAGAGATAGCTTTCTTAGAAAAATGTGGTGGAAAAAAATACCTCTAAATTGGCAACACTGGTCTAACATCAGATTTTTTTTAAGTGCAATGTCTTGCGGGGAACTATTTTTGTGCATATTACATTTTTATAGTGTAAAATACTAATTTGGGTGACATAATTATTTTAGGAATAAAGTTTTCGCTATAGCAATATACTCGTATATATTTTTAAAGTGATTTTTTATACATAATTTATATAGTATGTGCGTGTGTATGTGTATGTATATATATATATATAAGCATTTGCGCCCTTTTGTAAGGCAATCGGCGCCCTTTTTATCCATTTTGCCACCGCCCTCTCAGTTATGCCAGTACGACCCTGCATAACTTTAATATTAAATATCGAAGTAACTGAATGAAATATATGAATAAATGTCCCTTCTCGGGCTTAAAAAATGTAGGAAAAAACTGATTTGTTTTTAATTTGTTCTGCAAATAACGTTTTTGTTTATATATTTTTTCACATTTGTTATATTATTGTAATAATTAATAAATAATTAAACACTTTTCTACATTATCCTTCCCACATGAAAATTAAAACGTCTTCTCACCCAGGAAATAATCAACAGTGCTTAAAGAGTTAAATTATATTTTAAATTCAAAAGTTTAAAAGATCAAAAATTTTCAATTGTTTAAAATTATTGGGTCGTTCGGAAAGTCGTGTCCGTTTAGAAAAATCAATTCGTACCGGTAAATTCTATCATTTAATAATTAGACATTGATTCCTATAGCTAATGTCTAATAATTACCGGGCAGGATTTTCCGGTGCGAATTGATTTTCCTAAATGAACACGACTTCCCGACCAACCCAATAATAAATTTAAAATTAGGAAAAAAATGTTAAAATGGAAAAACATATTAATTTACAAAAAAGTATTACATTTATTAGAATTTTTTAATGTTTTCTGCCCTACTTGCTAGTCAGTAGTTGCAGTAACTAATCAATCATACAAAACCTATAATCCCACCCTCCTCCACCTGAAATTTACGCTACTTCCCCATCCTTTGATCAGCCAGCACAGAAAGATTTTATATGTTTTTTTTTTTTTTTTTTTTTTTGCTCCTTTATGTTATTCTATAGTAATAATTAAAAAAAAAAAAAAAAAAAAAAAACCCTTATACACTCCCGTCCGGCCCCGAATTAAGTGATTTTTTTGACAACAGAAGACATCGAAACACAGAATATCAACACACTCCGCCCCCCAAATAATGAATACTATCATTTTTCTGCTCGGGAGGGGAGGTGCTTATTAACTCGTTAAAATATCAAAATACGCAGTTTATTATTTAAAAATGATCAACTTGATAAAAAGACATGCAAGTAAAAAACTAATTTAATATACTTCTATTAAGTTTTATGAAAAAAGCATATAAAGTGCCATGAAAACAATCTCCACTGATGGTTTTTGAGAAACACTATTTCCGCAAAAGACGGCAACTTTGACGTTAAAAGTTTTGGTCAATCAGATTTCGAGATGTCAAAACCTGGTTGGAAAAACCAAAATATGTATCTGTTTTATTTGCTCGATTACACCGTGATCAACGAATATTAAAAAAAAAAAAATGTTAAATGCAAAAGTTACGTATTTTTGTCCGTAGAATCCGAATCTGCAATAAAAAATGGGGGTTATCATTCAAGATTTCAAAGTTGGACGCCCTCTGACCCCCGGGGGGTCGGTTGCGAGGGTCAAATTTAATATCACTGAGTAGTTTTTTTTTTTAAATATTTAACACGTATATTTTCGTTTTTCAATCTGCTTTGTATTTCTCGAGTTATTCGACCGTTTCTAGACTTTTCGGACACCCTGTATATATCAACCTGCAGATCAAACACAGGGTTGTTCAAACGAACTGGAATACATATTTGGCTATTGGAGATAACTGCTGAAATCAGCTTTTAAAATGTTTTATACGTTTTCTAAAATGTTTACTTAGCTATTTTATATACATTATTTCCCTAAATAACGAAATTTTGTTAAAGCCTTCAGGATGTGTTGGAAAGTGTTTCATAATCTATGCTTAACGAATGAGTTCTCTTTCTTGTTTAATTTGTTGACGGTCCCCTATGGGGTTTCGGGAAAAAATCTTCGCGGAAATATATGACGTATACTATCCTGTTTACACACCTAGAATTTCAGTATAATTTACTCTTGCATTTTTCTAGGTATTTAACAAAACGTCTAAAATCGAAAGTGACCGATCATCATTGGCCATATAGTGTAGTTAAAGACAACCCGACATACAGCGAAAAAAAAATAAGCGTCAACCCAACTTTACCCGAACCAAGGGTCGGGTCGGGTCAGTTTCGGGTAAAGTCGGGTTCCCCGACCCGATGCAGGACTCGAAATATGCAACAAGGCTGTAAGCTTAGACATATTGAGAGTTTCGAACAAAAAATTAAAGCTCATGGAACATTTAAAAATGTATAGACTGCAAAAAAATAGTTTGAGAAAAAATGCATTTGAAAGACATTGTGTTAACGTTATGATATGTTATTTTCATTACTTACCTTTAAAATGTATGAAAACACACTTTCTTCCACGTATATGACAATATATTTGTACTTTTTAAGGTTTGACTGATTTAACACAAAACAAAAATTCGCTGTTTTAGTAGATTTTTGCTCATTTCAAATGTCCACAGCCTCTTTAAAAGGATGGGCACTTATTAAAAATATAAAATTACATCTTGTTAATATTCAACTCATATGTGGCATTAAATCAATGCTCATTTCAAAATTTAACTTTATTGTTACGTTGTATCAATCTCAAAATCAAAAAAATTTTTTTTCTATCTCTCAGTAAGAAAGAAAATAGGCAGCTTGCAATAAGGCAAAGGAAGTTTGTTTTGGTAATAACTGTTTTTAAAAATATTTTTAGTTATGTTATCTACGTAATTCGTCATAAAAAAATGTTTGATTTAGAATGTTTAGTTTAACTTTAAAAGTAACACGCGATCTGTCGTGGATTTAAAATACATGATCTTGAAGTATGTAATATCTCCTTTAGTTAATGCCTTTAGTAAGTTTAAATTATCTTTAGAAAGTTTAGGTGTACATTCAAAACAATTTTGTTTTTGATTTTTGAAATTATCAGAAAAGCTCAAAATGATGTAAGTATTTTTGTAATGGACTGATTGCGTTGTTCTGCAAAATAATGTTATCGTGATCTCAAAAGCAGTTTCTTTGCATTACAATAAAGTTTTGCTGAAAAGTGAACATTCCGTGAATGTTGTAGAAGTTATCGCGGCGCAGTCTTAATGTTGTTTCAAT
Source organism: Maratus speciosus (assembly GCA_963932465.1). NCBI lineage: Eukaryota > Metazoa > Arthropoda > Arachnida > Araneae > Salticidae > Maratus > Maratus speciosus. The sequence continues at coordinate 325,411,272 of OZ010792.1, read as the reverse complement.
GTTTCTTCATCAAGAAATTTCATTCCAAAACAAGTTTGTTATAGTCTAATGTAAGAGTAAAATGTACAGTCGTGGAAAAAAAAGTAAACACCCCCTACTAACTCCTCAACAAATTATCGTAGGAGAAAGTTACTGGTACCGAACGATTGGAAATAAAGTCTACTTTTAAAAAATGCATACAAAATTTGCTTAGGTGGTCATCTACATATTAAAACGAACCCAAACTTCATTTTTTTCCATGGCAGTACCCAATTTTGACAGGATATTTAAAATCTCCAGTTCAAATTATGCCTAGACACCCAATTTCAAGTCATTTGAATGATAAGTTTTTGAATTATAAACATTCAAAATTTAGTTCTTCTAATGTTAAATTACATTTTCATATTTTTATTAATATCTCCTGAAATTATACCCCTAATGTGCTAATTTTTTGTGTAGCAATAATACTAATATACCCAAACATAAATACGTCGAATTTGCAATTTTTATAATTTTATGATATGAATTATGAATTATGAAATTAATACTCGATAAAATTATGAATCGCAACCTACAATTTTTTTGATGGATTTAGATTTATTAAGTCTTGCTTTATGGAAATCCAAAATTTCACATTTTCCTTCCAAGTTGTTTTCTAATTATGAATAAAAAACGGCAAAATGATGGTTTAAGGGGCCGTCTATGATAGAAGTGACTAGATATTTTGAAATTTCTTACGCTATCCTGTAATTTAGCGGTCTTCAATGATTGCTTGGGTGGCACTTAAGAAGTCTTGATCAAGTAAAGGGCTCTCTCGGTGAACGATCGAGTGCCGAACTTTAATTTGGATACAGCCCTTAAAATACGCTCGTTTTAAAATATTTAATTTCTTGGAAACTTATCGTACGAATTGCATAAAAATTTGTTTTTAGGCTACTTGAAAGGTGTAGAGTTTATTTATGCTATCAGAATTGTGTACTACTGTTGAAAAAAACAAAGTTATGGTTCGTTTTAATACGTAGACGGCCCCCTAGGTAAATTTTATATCCATCATTTAAAAGTAGACTTTATTACCAATCTTGTGGTACCAGTAATTTTCTTCTACGATAATTTTTTGCAGAGTTAGTATGGGGTGTTCACTTTTTTTTTTTCCACGACTGCACGTAAGACTAACGTTGACGTCATGAAGATGGTGGCAATGATCTGCACTCTCACTTTCGCTTTTATCGCACGTATATTTGCTTCTAAGTATAACATAATTTCAATATTTGTACCTTCGAATGTAGAACAAAAAATTTACTTTTACATAAAATGTCTGAAAGCAAGAACTCTATTTACCGATGTTTTATGCGGGTTTAAAAATAATTGTCATGCAAAATTAAAATTTTTTTAGTTGTCTTAGATTTTTTGTGTTCTAAAACGACAATTAGAATTTTAGTCAGAATGCTATTTCATCGAAGCGAAAGAAACAAAGATCTAACATTACAAAATATGAATTAACGTTACTTAAGTCTTTGAAATTTCTTACTGTTAAATCGCTACCTTTAATATTGTTTAAACGTACAATATACTTTTAAAAATCTATAGTTTCCTACTAGACCGGGAGCCGGAAGCACACACAATCTCCTCATCGAGTTCACGGCTGAAGTTGCAGAATTAGTTAAAACTCGATTCGCATATTAAAACGCAATCGGTCTGCCAAGTCATATCTTGGTGGAAAACACCCGAAAACCCGATTTTAGCGGTTGACTCGTAGGTTTACCATTGTGTTTTCCTACTCCCAGTCCTCCATGTTTTCATACCTTTGGGTGCAGGAAAACACAATGGTAAACCTACGGGTAAACCGCTAATATCGCGTTTTCAGGTGTTTTTCACCAAGATACGACTTGGCAGACCGATTGCGTTTTAATATGTGAATAGAGTTTTGACTAATTCTGGAATTTCAGCCGTGAACTTGATGAGGTGATTGTCTGTGCTGCAGCCTTCCGGTCTATACCCTTTTTGGTTCCAAATAATATATTTTTGAAACAGCGCGTCTTGTTTCTAACTTTTTAACACTTTTCCAACATAGTTGAAGAGTTTATGAATACGGTTTGTCTGTCTGTCTGCCGTACTCACGCAAATATACTCGGATTATCATGAAATTGGTGTTTATTATAGGATGTTTGGTATTGAAAAGAGCTGTAGCATTTATGGTTTGTTTACATGGCGACTCAAAAGATAACTGTTACATTACGGTTTATGGGGGAAAGTCGTTTGCAGTGTATTTTAATGATGTTACACTATTTTACACATATTGAAAATGATATACAGTCGAACCTCGTTACCCCGACACTCTAATGACTAGAAGAAAGTGTTGTCATAAGCGGGGTGTCGCGGTAACCGGAGTTGGAGAAAAATATGTTTATAAAAAGCTGTATTTTTAATTAATTTCAAACAATTTTAAATTCATAACTGTTCTTGCAGTTTTAAGCAATAAAACATTATTATTAAACAAAATAAACGCAAAAACAAAATTGAAAAGAATAAAAATCAGATTTATGATGATTTGTTTTTTATTGTTACATGAAATATTGATGAATTAAGTTTTGCTTATAACTAGATGTGCTTCCTACCATTCTTTTATCAATATTATACAATGAATTGTAATAAATATTTTTTGTTTCGGAAATGGATGTTAGATAATTTCTGATTGTTTCAATGCAATGCAATGCTTCAGTTTTTGTCGGATGAAAAACGCAGTGGAACCACAAGAAAGAGCCGCCTGACCAGAACAAAAAGACCACCAGTAGGCTGATACGTCTATCTGGAGCTTAAGTGGGTCATTCATAGTGTGTGGTTTTATTTATTCAGATAAAGGATTAAAGTAAAATTTCTTGTTTATCTCAATGGGTATTTTAGACACTTTTTGAAAAGTTTGGGTAAGACATTTCTTACCGCTTAATTTCCGTGCTTATAAGATGGGTTGTGAAAAATGGAGAATTTTCCTAAACCGTCGGGATATCCGGAGTTGAAAATTATTCAACGACGCAAAAGCCGGAGTTTATTTACATTAAAATCATATACAGAAATTCGGGGCTTTGAAAAGCTGCCGTGATAAGCGGAGTGTCGTGAAAACCAGGTGTCGGGATAACGAGGTCTGACTGTATATTACTGAGGTGCATTACAAGGCGCTTTCTGTAGAATTTTTTATGTGCATGCAATTTAGTGTCCATTTGCAGGGACTCACAAATAAAATTGGCAACAGTACTGTCTATATATCTAAAAGTATATTATAAAGGACAAATGTGTCCGTGCATAACGCTGACGTCATTTTGACGGTGGCAACAGCAGACGATTAAATTTCGCTTTTACTGCAATTTTTTAATCTTCAAAATAAATTTTTACACCGTCGAATAGGGAAAAAATGTACTTTCAAATGGAATTTGCTTGAAAACTGTATCGAAATTTGTTTTAAAAGTGTACCGCTATTTACTCTTTTTTTTTTTTTTTTTTTTTTTTCAAGCATGATTTTTTTTTTATAAATCTATCTATATCACGTGCAGACGATTACGAAAGTAAATCGATTTGCACTTAAAATAATATAAATAGCTCGACATTTGTTTCTAGCTTATATTCCAAACGAAATTAAAACATTCATCAATCACAAAATCTATCTATATTATAAAGGACAAACATATCTGTGCGTAACGCATACGTCATTTTGCGAATGGCATCACTTTGAAATTTGAAATAAAATTTTGGTTTTGAAATTTTCTCTACTGCAAATTTTTAAACTGCTAAACATCACACATTTTAAACTTTTACACCGTCGTATAAGGAAAAAAATGCTCTTTTAAATGCTATTTATTTGAAAGTTGTATCTCAATTTATTTTTGAGATATTAATTTTTTTGTAGTTTTTAATAACATTTTTCTTATCGTGGCAACAAAAGTACCCCATTTCTATTGAAAGTCATTGAAAGTAAACGGAAAATAGTCGAAAATAGGCGATACTGTATCTTTTTGTTGCCATTTTCTCATAAAACCTGAAAAAAAGTTGAAATTAAAATATGGGCTATGTCAAGAATATTGTTTGTTATTCCGTGATAATGACGTCATATGCATACTTTTCTATAGACAAAGTTTAAGAATAGATTGTAAAAGTGAATTGCTTTAGTGGAATCAAATGACGTCATTTTATAAAAAAGCGTGTATTTTAATGTTTTGTAGAAGTGCGTCATTTTCACAGCCCAACTGCTTTGAAATTCTTCACAGGTGAAAATGCTTCACTTTTGAAAATAATGTAATCGAAATCACACACTGATAAAACGCAATATTTTACAAAAATTTAGAGTGTCTTTATAAAAGAGCGGTAACATGCAAATAATAGCGATTTATATTACAGAAATTGATGATTCTCGCCTGGATGGATTTGCTTCGCCGAGTTAGACAAGCAAACAAATAATTCGTGGTTTAAAATAATAATATGTTCCTGAAGTTTTTGTCAAAATTCTCTCGAATAATAAAATTTTAATGCTATTCCTTAGGGCATTCTACTATAATTTTATCAAAATAACATAATTTGCTTAATTTAATTTTTCCTAATTTTATATAATCTATATAATTAAAACACAAGTGTGTTTTTTAGTCATCTGCCCTGATATTTCTGCTGAACCAATTTTACTATTTTTTTTAAACTGAAAGCTCTTCATGTGTAGATGTAATCGCACTATCTGTTTTTTTTTTTGTTTTTTTTTTTTTAACCATTTAGAAAAATGGTTATTGTCCTTTGTCAGGGTAGGAAATCAAAAACATATCTGAAGCGTTTTATTGGTTGAATTCGCATTTTAATCGTTTTCTGATTGGTCTATACAGTAATCTGTATTTTTCCTTTACTTTCAACAGAGATGGATACTTCTGTTGCCAGTATAACAAAAAAGTAATAAAAACTACAAAAAAAAAAATTAATAACTCAGAAACAAATTGAGATACAGCTTTTAAATGCAATTTGTTTGAACAAATTGCATTTAAAAGTACATTTTTTTCTCTATAAAGTAATATTAAGGGATGTTTAGAAGTTTTAAAATGAAATTTCATTTAAAATGGGTCCAGGAATATTAATGTTTAATCCATGGCGTACGTAATGTATGACTAGCTCCGTAGAAATTTAAAAATTTACAGTACCGAAAAATGTAATCCATGGCGTACGTAATGTATGATCAACTCCGAGCGATTTTTTATGTCTTAAATTTTAGTCTTCGAAAAAAATCATTTTCCAAATGGTCGTTGTAATTTGTTAAATTGCATTTTTTTTAAATATCCCCACTTTTAATTTTAAAAGCATATTATGAAATTTCTTCAAAATGGTGAAAATTAGATTGCTTTCATTATTGCAGACAAGAGAGAAATAATGAGGTATTTTTTATCTTTATTCATGCTATTTTCTGATAAAATTTCAAAATTGTTGATAAAAATTGTTGTGTAGGGTTTAATGTCGCAAAATCCTATTAGGAGCAGAATATCTTATTAGGGGCATAATAACGGAAAATGACATACTGCTTTTGAAAACACGCATTTTTCCTCAGAAATTTTCTATATTGTTTTCCCTTCTGCTCTGTGTACTGATACTAGGTTTCAGACACTAGGCAAAATTCTTATTTAAGTGAAAATGAAATCATATTTAAAAGAAAATGATCATTTTCTTAGATAAAACTAAACATTTTAACACAAATGCATCTAAAAAACATAAATTGCGGAATTTTTTACTCTCCGGAATTGAGATTAGAATCTCAAGTAAAGAGTGCCCCTGTTCACATAAAAGGTGTTGCTGACAATCATGACTTCAAGTCTTGAGTTAAAATGATTTTTAAATGATCAAACAAAATATACAATTTAAAAAAAAAAGGATGAATATGGATATGAGAAGTGCTATGCAAATTTTGAGAAGGTGAAAATTGCTGTTTTTCATTCCGGAATACCTAGCATAAGAGTCTCAATTGATAACCACATCCTAATAACTGATCTTTATTATTTTACTGATTAAGTATCTATATTATAAAGAACAAACGTATCTGTGCGTAACGCTCATGTCATTTTTCGAATGGCAACATTTCGCGATCAAATTTCGGTGTTGAAATTTTCGCTACTGCAATTTTTTAATCTTCTGACCATCGTACATTTTCAATTTTCGTCGCATAGGGAAAAAATTTAATTTCAAATGCAATTTTTTTAAAAATTGTATCTTAATTGACTGATGAATTAATTGATATTTTCTAAAATAATTTTTAAGCATGATTTTATTTTAAGTTTATCTTATCACGTGCCGGTTTCAATACATAATAATAGTAATAAACATTTTGCACATAAAGCAACAAACATTTTTCAGCATTTGTTTCTACTATTTTTGCATAACGAAATTAATGCTTCCTTTATAAACAAATAAAAGAATAATGTTAAAAAAACCACCAATCTAACATATTTGTGAAAGACAAATTAACGAAATTAATACTTCTTTTTATAAACAAACTAGCAGCCTAACGCCCGCTACGCTGGTCAATTTTTCCAAAGAAACCTTGAATCAAACGAAATATATCTGTGAATTTGATCATGCGTTTTAAAGCAATATGGACATCTACCTGGCATGCCCAATCTAATTGGTGAAAACAATATGAACGTTATTACGCTATTATATCTTTTGAGCCATACAAAATTTAGGCTGTTAAGAGCCAACTTCTTTCGTTGATCATTTAGTGTAGTATTCGGTGAAGAACGATAGAACAATATGTAATATACTAAAAGGGTTCATGAAAAATTATCAATGCAAGTCTCATCAGAATCTGTTAATTGGACATATTGAAAAGGCTAATAGTTCATAATTTGGTTCGCTTGATTCTAAAACATTCAGCTTTAATTCTATAATCAAGCAACCTGACGACCAATCAACACCAAGCGGGTCATATGTGCTTTATACTAAAACATTCACTGAAAAATTAACCAATCGAGCAAGTTCCATCGAAATCCACTTAGCAGGATCTTTTAAACTGGAAAACGTACCGAAACATTACATAAATATAATCTAATTAACAGTTTAAATCCTGTGAAAATTCATTCAGCGGAACCTAAAAAAAAGCCAAACTTTCGAAATTGGGTTCATCTGATTTAGAACTTTACCATAATTATTTAATTAAGCAACGTAGAACATTATGTTTTGTACTAACATCTTTTCTGTAAATTATCTAACTAACAATGTAAGCCCCATCAAAATCAATTCAGTAGAAGTAAATTTAAAAGCGGCCGGAATGAAATTTCTCTTTGCATTTTATATACATTGAGATAGTTAAATAGGGGAGAGTAGCCATATTTGAACCGCAGCTTTAATTGGACCGTTGCCATTCTGCCGTTAATTACTGGAAGAGACTCCATCTACCGCTGAAATCCTACTCATCAGAATGACGTCACTCATGATTACAAGAAGACGCCGCCTACCACGTGCTGTTTTCAGGCAATTTAAAAAAACCTAAAGTTAGCTGTTTTAATCTAAATTTTTTAAAACTAAACGTAAGTGAATATGTTAATACTAAGGTAAGTTGTTATGTTTTCATATACATATATGAATTCATCTGTTTATTGCGCATATTTTTCACGCGGATTTGTTTGATTTCATTTTTGTTTTTAGTCTTGAAATTAACTCTTTTAAAAAATGGCGCAGTTGCCGTAATTGGGCCAATTTAAGTTGCTTAAATTGGACCAGATATGCGATCATAAATTTGAAAAGTAAGTAATGCAGGGTTCGCACAGACTCCTTAGACTCCTTGGAAACTCCTTAGAAATGAAAACGTTCCCAAGTAGTACTTAGAACTACTTAGATAAGCAAACCACTACTTAGAAACTCCTTATATTCTATTGCGGCTTCGGACGCAAGCGATAATTGCTGCCGAGGAAGAAAAAAATTGTGATTGAAAAACGCACGGTAAATCCTTTATGCACGTCATTCATCTGAAGCACAACATTGATTGGGTAGGGTAATGTTAATAGCAGGGCTCCCACTAGATCCGTTTTTCAATTATTAGGTCCGTAAAGTCCGTTTTTCGACACTGTTAGCCGACTTTTATTTTAAATTTTATCGATGTTTGGCATTTAGCCAAGAATCTCGGAAAAATCGCGTTTTTCGCAAATATGTTCCAAAAAATACCGTCAATCGATCGCGGAAAAAATTCTTAAATTTTGTCAAAGAATCGTGAAAAAACGCGAATTTCTTAAAAGACAGCGAAAAAACGCGAATTTGCTCAAAGGATCACGAAAAAACGCGAATTCCGTTAAAGATCGAGGAAAAAAAAAAACAGATTTCCTCAAAAGATCGCATAAAACGCGAATTTCCTCAAAAAATCGGGAAAAACACACGGTTTCCATCAAAAGATCGCGAAAACGTTCGTTTCGTCAAACGATCGAAATAAAACGCGAATTCCATTAGAAGATCGCGGAAAACGCGAATTTCTCCAGAAGATCGCGAAAAACACGTGAATTTCCTCAAAAGATCGCGAAAAACACGCGAATTTCCTTAAAGATCGAGAAAAAAAGCAGATTTCCTCAAAAGATCGCGAAAACGTTCGTTTCGTCAAACGATCGAAATAAAACGCGAATTCCATTAGAAGATCCCGAAAAACACGTGAATTTCCCCAGAAGATCGCGAAAAACACGCGAATTTCCTCAAAAGATCGCGAAAAACACGCGAATTTCCTCTAAGGAATGCGAAAAACACGCGAATTTCATCAAAGGAACGCGAAAACCACGCGAATTTCCTCAAAGGATCGCGAAATACACGCGAATTTCGTCAAAGGATCGCGAAATACACGCAAATTTCGTCAAAGGATCGCGAAATACACGCAAATTTCGTCAAAGGATCGCAAAATACACGCAAATTTCATCAAAGGATCATGAAAAATTTCTACCAAAAGATCGCGAAAAAAACGCCAGATGCGTTAAACAATTCGTTAAATAAAACGAGAATTCCATTAAAAGATCGCGAAAAAAGCGAATTTTCCCAGAAGGTCTCGAAAAAAAAGCGAATTTCTCTCAGAAGATCGCGAAAGAAACGCGATTTCCCCCAGAAGATCGCGAAAAAAACGCAAATTTCATCATAAAATCGCGAAAAAAAATGCGAATTCGTCAAAATTTCACCTTCAAAGAAAGCGATCACCGCTGTTCTAAAAGAATAAATTCAAAACTTGTTATATTTTTTCTTGTATGTTGCATTTAGCATTCTTTTTTTTTTTTTTTTTGTTTTGCCTTTTAAAATTTTCTTTAAGATGTATCATGTATGTGATATACATAATAAGTGTTTGGGGTTTGACTAATCTCTATTTATATGACCTAGGGGTGATTCTAATCCGAATTTTCCGAAAATGTAAGGCATTCATTTCTGAAAATTTTAAAAAATCGGTCACCAATCCAAAAATTCGGACATATGGTCGCCGAAAAAAAAAATATTTGTCCATCGTTTGCAGAAAAATCGCCAATTTCGTCAAATAATCGCGAAAAAATCCACTAATTTCGTCAAAAGATCGCGAAAAAACCACAAATTTCGTCAAAAGATCGCGAAAAAACCACAAATTTCGTCAAAAATTCGCGAAAAAACCACAAATTTCGTCAAAAGATCGCGAAAAATCGACAAATTTCGTAAAAAGATCTCGAAAAAAACACAAATTTCGTCAAAAGCTCGTGAAAACCCCCACAAATTTTGTCAAAAGATCGCGAAAAAACGCGAATATCGTCAAAGAATCACGGAGAAAACGCATAGCTAGTGTCGGGAGTTGATTTCCCCCTCCCCCCCTCTCTCGTGTAACTTTACAGAAAATTTGCTGTGAATTTCAGAATATTTTTTTTTTACTCAAAATCACCCCAGTAGATTGTCGATTTTATATTTAAACTTACGAAATCATTAAGCAATATATTGTGAATACTGTGCGATTTCAGCACTAACAATTAGATTCTGATAGAGTAAAATTTGTTTTTGAAATGTTTTTCTCTCCAAATTGGGTATTAAAAATTGGAGTGTGCATACCACATAACGATGCAGCACAAAACAACATCGACAACAAAAAAAAATGGCAAATCCTTAAAATTTTTTCGACTCCTTGGATTTTTTGGGTACTCCTTGGATTTTTTCTTCCCAACTCTGTATGAACCCTGGTAATGAATTTCGAGGACGGTACGCTTTGTACACTATTTTTTTTTATATTTTATAATGGATTACTATCTTCATGCAATTTTTTGTTATATCTGGATTATTTTTGTATACAGTTTAGGCCTATATAAACATAAAAATATTTTTACATGTCTATGCAATAAATTTTGTTTACAATGTCTTTTATCTTGTATGTAATTGTATTTATTTTCTTTGAATTCTTTATTCCTACGGCCTATTTGATTTATAGAGTTGAATTCAAACATTTTCCTCCTGCAGGATATTTGTGACGGAAGAATTTTTACAGTTGTGGGGAGTGGAATTATACTTTTTTGCTATTAAAACGCATAAAATCTCAACCTTGATGAAAATGTTGAAAAAGATATACACAAACTGTCTGGAAGAAAAACACCCGTGACAGCAAAAGCTGTTGAAGATATAGGAAACAAAAAGCAAACAGTAAGTTGTACAAATCCTCCCCAAAAGCAAAAAAATCATTAGAAATGTTATTTCCATTGCTAAATTCAGTTAAATTAAAGTACAGAGACGGTAAAAAAAAAAAAAAACAGTTATGTTAATATCATAGCCATATAAACTAAACCTTGAAATGAAAACAAAAGACAAAAAGGAAGCTTTCAGAGCACAAAAGTAATTGGAACATCGAGTTTTAAAAATTAGGCGTAATGCAATAAGCAGGAAAATGATGGAAGAGAAGAACTACAAACATAATATAAAGAAAACTTCTGTTGCAAAAAAATTTCTGATAATTCAGAATCTAAAAAGAAAAATCTAGACAGTGATGATTGGTTTTGCCTAATTTGTAAGAAAAATAAAATAGCAGACATGATTCAGTGTTCAGATTGCCATATACGGTTCCATGTTGTGGGCGCTGGAAAACAAAAACAAAAAACAAAATTCATGTATAAGCTTTGCATCACTCCTTACATGATATTCAAGTAACTGACAATTAGTTCCACAATTTATATTCTTAATTACTGATAATTTTGATTTATATTTTGAATACATTTTGATTTAAAACAATTACTCTTTTTTTCAGATATTTGATTTCATTATATTTCATTGCTGTTATTTTGTTTGATTGTTTCATTAATCGCATACTTTGCTTTTAATAAAATTAGTTATATTCCCTAGTCATTAAAACAACCTGATATTATTTGGTCCAATTTAGGAGACTGGGGGGTCCAACTTAGGCGACCAGTTGCTGAATTTGGACCACTTTTGACACATTTTTCAAATTAAAATAAAATTTAAGATTTTCAAAAAGAAATTGATCTAAATATTTATTTAGTTAGTAGATGAATAGATTGACCCTGTGTAATGATCTTTTGCAGATATTCCAAAAATTAAGTGAGTTACACCGGAAAATAAGTGAAGTGGTCCAAATTCGGCTACTCTCCCCTATAGCTATAATAATCGCGTTAACCTGATTTTAGAATTCTCAGGGATGTAGGGGTAGGTATACGTCGCATCATTTCTGGATTTTTAAAGAAACTCTGCACAACTTCCATAACTATAGCATTCTTGTATATATCCTTTGTCTGTAGCGTATTATCCTCCAATTTTCTTTACTATACCACTGAGAACATTTTCCGCATAGCTTCGTAACTAAACAATTATGAAAGATATGATAAATATTGAGAAAATCCCTGAAACATTATCTAATTAACTGTGCAACTGTCATTAAAATCCATTTAGTAAAACTTGAAATCTTCCCTAATCGAGTTCACCTAATTTTAGAACTCCCGTAACTATTACTAAGGAACTTGGAACGATGGGTTTTGCATTAAACTATTTATAAACCAAATTTACTTTCTAATAGTGTAAGTTCTGCAAAATTATGTTCAGTAGAATCTGAGTTATAATCATTCGGAATGAAATAGGAATTTGCACTTTACATATAGTAATAGAAGCCTTCGCCCGCTACGCTGGTCGGTTTCTCCAAACGAAACTTTAATCAAACGAAATATATCGATGTATTTGATCTTGTGTTTTATAGCAATAAATACATTTATCTCCAATGATCATCCGCGTTGCTGAAAACTATATGAACGCCATTACGGTTTTATATCTTTTAATGTCTCAGACAAAATTTGGACTGTTATGAAGCAAATATTTTAGTTGATTATTTATAATTCAATATGAAAAAGAACGGAAGAATAATATGTAGCATATTAAAATCATCCCTGAAAATTAAAAAATGCAAATCTCATCAAAATCCGTTCAGTAAAATCTTGTAATAAGACTAATTTTTCATAATCGGATTCACCAGATAATAGAACATTCAGCTATAATTCTATGGCAAAGCAATGTACAGCAATATATGTTATATACTAAAATCTTTCCTGAAAAAATATCTAACAACAGTGCTAATTAACTCAGTAGAACCTTTTAAAAAGGCTAATCATTCAAAATAGGTTTCACTGATTAAAGAACTTTCGCACATAATTCTATAACTGAGCAACGTAGAATAATATGTGTTATATATGAAACACTTTCTTGAAAATTTATCTAACAATCCAAATATTCTCAAAATCCATTGAAAAGAACTCAGGTTATAAGCGGTCGGACCGAAATTGCCCTTTTTATTTTATATTTCAAGTTGATAGTTAAATATATCTTTCATAATCAAGTTAACGTGATTGTAGAATTTTCAGGAATGTAGCATATACTATACACCGTAGACCTTCTGGATTTTTTTAGAAACTCTGCACTCCATACCTATAACATATATACTCTCTAATATATACCCTCTGCCTGTAGATTTTATCCTACTTGTTTTTCAACTACACCACTGAGAACTTTCCTCATTGTTCCATAGCTAAAAATGTAGAATAACATGTCAAATATTGCAACATTCCCTAATATTACCTAACTGTGCAACTCCAACCAAAATACGTTCAGTAGAACTTTAAATAAAAGGTAATCTTTCACATTCGGGTTCACCTAGTTTTGGAACTTTCTCTTGTAATCTAATTTTCTGCAATCTGATTTGTTGCCAAGTTTGTGCTTCAGAAAAACAATAACCCAGAAGAAAACTTCCCTGCAGAGAAATATCATCCATGCAAGAAGTACCAACCATCCACCAAAAATAATCTAACTGACAGTGTAAGTCCCATCAAAAACATGATCAAAATGGATGATCAAAATACATCCAGCAAAACTCAAATTATAAACGGGTGGAAGGAAAAGCAAATTTGCATTTTATATAATTACAGTAGATGTATCTTTCATAATTGCGTTCACCTTTCTGTATACTTTTCCAATAGCTCTATAACTAAAACTAAGCAATGTAGAATACTGTGTGTATACATAAAAACCGTTTCAAAAACATTACCTAACTAATAGTGGCATATCCTATCAAATTATTATAAAGAATAGGAAGAAAATGCAAATTTTCGTTTTAAATATGTAGTATATGATGGTGATACGATTTTCTGTAATAGAATTCGTCATGAAGTTTTCGCTTCATACATAAACGATGATTTCAACATTGTAATTAATACGCCGATTGAAGAAGCATCCGATTACGGAAGATTAACCAGAAATTCCATGAACAACTATTCAAAGAAAGGTGAATATATGGCTTTTGTGATACTTTTATGTTAGCCGGGCGCAAGTAATAAATCAACAAAGATTGTTTCCATATCTTATTCTTATTTTATTATTTTCATTCAAAATAAAATCATTTCACTCATTTCATTTATAATACATTCTTTACACTAATGTCATTGAAAAAGATGAAAAGTAAAACAATAGGAAATAATGTCATAACTTAAAACAAAGAATTGTTTTTAATTTACATACGCGAAATGTAACTACTGCGCTATTGGCAATTTTAAAATTGCTAATGGCGATATTTACATACGGATACGGCTGACATAAAAGTACCCATTTTTTTCTTCTTATCCAGGAGCAAGTGATAAATCGTGATGTATTATTTTAATTCCAATTTATTCCATTGAGAAAAGTAATACTTACGCATTATTCGGACCATGAGATAGATCGCCAAAAATGGTTGACAATTGCCAATCTTGTTTATCGTTTGCCAATTACGTTCGAAAAAGTAATTTAACATTCTTAAATACATAACCTTGTTAAAAATGGCAAATTGTTTTTAAGTAAATAAAATATATAACATAAAACTACATACCATAAACTATAATAAAAATTTATAATAATAAAATTAATTTTAAACTATGCTAAATAAACTATCAAATGGACAAAAAATAAGGGTTGCTGTAATTAATGTAATTGCCATGCTTGACGCAATTGTATCTGACATGGCCCGGATGTAAGTACCACAAAATTTTTAAAGTCGTACAAACATTGCTTTCATTTTTAAATATTTTCGTTTTATAATGTTAATTTCTAAGTGGATCGCTTCCTTGTATTTTAAATAAAATCAATGTATTTTTCTTTTTTTCAAGATGTTTGTATTTATTTATTTTTTTCAAACTCATATAGCCGTTTTAATTTCTTAACCGAAAGAATTCACAAGAAGATTTAATTTGAATTTCTTCCATTGCTACAGTAACGGGTATACAATATGAATCAATATGGATGAATTATCACTTGTAATGTTCGGTATTTCGAGATTTTGGCGCCAAAGACATTGCCAAATTAGAAAAATATGAAATATCATGCGAACTATTGGACTTAAAAGAATTTGGTTAGTACCATTCGATTCAGCATACAAAAATACACCAAAATATGTTGTCAGTTGAAAAATAACTATAAAATTAGATTTTTAAGGAATTTTTTTTAAGTTCGTCCTCTTTTTTACCCCTCTTAGAGGTGGAATTTTGGAAAATCCTTTCTTAGCGGCACTCTATATCATAAGAAGTATTTTTACCCCGATTTTCAAGATTTTAGGTTCAGTAGTTTTGGCTGCGCGTTGATTAATACAAAATCCAGACTTTCTTTTATATATATAGATAAAAGAATAACATTGTAAAAACACAAATCTAACATATTTGTAATCGTACAATTTAAGTTTTTAGATCACCAAATAGGATTTTTTTTTCAAATGGAATTTGTTTGCAAAGTTCATCTCAGTTTACTGATTGTCTATGGTTTTAAAAACAATTTTAAAGCATGAAATATTTTTTAATTTATCTATATCGCGCGGAGCTCGACTACGAAAGACTAATCCGTTTGCCCTGAAAGCAAAATAAAGAGCTCATCATTTTCTTACAGCTAATATCCATTAAAAAAAACTTACCTATGAATAAATAACTAAAATAATATAAATAAAACACAAATTTAACAGACATGTATAAGCTCTGAAATTATCAGAATATAAAAGGATGCCATAAGTAACAAAATCTTGGTCAAATAACTCTTAGCATGCGGCTAATAAGAAAATATCTCCTTTGATAAATTTCAAAAATTTATTTGATCGTAAAATTCGTATTTTCCATAGGAAAAATGCTTTTTTAATGTAAGTGGGCAATCTAAAAAAAATATTGCATATAAAAAAAATATTAGTTTTCAATAAAAAAAAAAATGTTTTCACCTATATTCTTTAACCCGGGAAGCCCGGGTACGATTCCCTAGTATGAATAAAAATGTAAATGTTCGTTTGTTCAAAAACGCTAATCTCCGAAAGTTCTTCACTCTTCACCGATTGCTTTGAAATTCACGGTTTGAGTTGCATTCGAATACGGAAATGTTGTTATATACTTATTATGGACCTCGCTCACCCCACCCTCCCATTTGCCACCACCCCCACCAGGGGGCGCTTTTTAAATTGCATCCAAAACCATCATGTGATATATCATTAGAAAGCCCTTGGACTACTGTTTCATATTATGCACCTCGCATCTCGTTGCCCTCACTTTCCCCACGTGCGGGCACATTTCAATATAAATAAATATATAAATGTTCGTTTGTACAAAATCTTAAACCTCCGAAAGTTCTTCACCGATTGGTTTGAAATTCACGGATTGCGTTGCATTCGAATACGCGCGTGTTTTTATGTACCCATCACGAACCTCGCTCCTCCCTCCTCTAATTTCCTCGCCACCACCAGAGGGTGCTTTTTTTTTCAGATACACGTCATATGACATATCGTTAGAAAGCCCTTTGACTACTCTTTCATATTATGCATCTACCATCACTTTCATTCCACTTTCCCCCCGTGGGGGCACATTTCTGTATAAAAAAAATGTAAATGTTCGTTTGTACGAAATCTTAAACCTCCGAAAGTTCTTCGCCGATTTCTTTGAAATTCATCGATTGCGTTGCATTTGAATGCGCACGTGTTTTTATATTACTATTATGAACCTCGCATCCCCTCCACCCAATTTCATTCCCCGGGGCACTTTTTTAATATTTTTCGACACCTATTATGTGGTATATCATTAGAAAGCCCTTTGACCCCTCTTTCATATCATGCATCTCCCCTCAATATGCCTCCGGAGGGACACATTACTGAAATATTTCGTCAGTATTTTTTATATTTCTTTTTTCTTTGTTTTTTTAGTTCGTGTTTTTTTCTTTTGCTCGCAGGTTCTGTATGTACGTATGTATGTAACGCGATAACTCTTGATAAAAATATCCGATTTGCTTCAAATTTTGTAAATAGGTTCTATCTGATAAGGCGCTCCCCTGATTTGTTTTAGGGGTTCATTGATTAAGTATAAAGGGGCGAACGAGGCTAATCCCCCTTAATTTAGATAAATGAGTTTTTCATGCAGAATTATCCGATTTGCTTCAAATTTGGTATACCGGTTTATTCTGATAAGGCGTTTCCCTGATTACATTTGGAGGTTCATTGGTTAAGTATAAAGGGGGGAAACGAGGGGTAATCCCCCTTAATTTATTTTTTAATGGGCATTATTCTTTGAAATAAGAGTATAATGTACAATTAGTGAGAATAGCCTGTGAGCTCATTGCCATAAGTTTAACTCGGCACATATCTTTTTAATTCACTTGTTTTGCAAGGGATGCCACCGCACGTACTGCAATTAACAATCGGCCTGCCAATTATGATGTTGCGAAATATTCACAAGCCAAATCTTTGCAACGGCATGCGGCTTGCAGTAAAAAAATAATGAGCAACTTCGTAAAAGCAACAATCTTGACAGGACCTTTCAAAGGTGAAGATGTTCTCATTCCTCGCATTCCTTTGATTCCAATGGATGCGCAATTTCAATTTAAGAGATTGCAATTACCTATTTGATTGGCGTTTGTAATCTCCATCAATAAAGCTTAAGGCCAAGCTTTAAAATTCTGCGGTTTAGATCTAGACATGAATTGCTTCTCACACGGGCAATTATATGTTTCGTGTTCTAGAATCGACAAATCAGACAATCTCTATATCTGCACAGACAATGTAACAACAAAAAATATTGCATACCCACAAGTATTGTGAAATTAAACATATTAGAAACGTGCACTTTCTCTTTTCTTTCTTTTCCATTTAGCCAGACACAGCCACAGCAACGCGTGGCCGGGTGCAGCATGTAAACAATAAAATACACAAATTTAAGTCAGGTAATCGAATTATGTTTTTAAACCACTGAAATGAACGGAATCAAAAAGGCTGATTGTAAATAGTGATCTTTGGCGATTTCTTCGGCTGTTAACTCCTGGCGCGAGGCGAATACGAAAGTATCGCCTTTAACAAATTTCAAAATTTTATTTGAACGCATTATTGCTATTGTTAACGTAAATATGATCTTCGGTACTGTTAGTAGACATTCTTAAACTAGTTGGATGGGGCAACCCCCAAACTTTCTTCTATCTCATAAATGTTAATACTTCAAAATTCACTACCACAGTGCCAAAATTAAATGGCAACATATGCCCATCGTGATGATTGTAAAGATATGAAATTCCGTGCATTAGTTCTTGATATATGGCTATCACTAAAATCGTGTAAATCCTTCAAAATGCATCATAACAACGTTACTTTTTGGGTTATTAATACTAAAACTTAATCAGCAACAACTTTTGTACTGAATCCTAAGTTAGATGAAAATTCGTGCATTAGTTCTTGAGATAGAGCTATTGCGGAAAATTGCAGCGTAGCAGCGCAACCTGTTGGGTGATTTACACCAAAACGCAAACAATACCAATACATGAACGATCAACTGAATCTGAAGTTTGATGAAAATCCGCGCATTAGTTCTTAAGATACAGCTATTGCGGTAATTGTGAAAAATGCAGCATAGCAGTGCCACCTGTTAAGCGATTTACTCTAAAAACTAATCAGCATCAATTTATATCAGGGACTATCTTAATATAATTTTTTAGTACCAGGTATATCGAGCCGTACTCGGTAGTTCTTTTTTATCACTCTTTCATGTTTAACTGAACCTGGTTTTTGTATCTAAAGATGGAATTTTATAATAGATTTTTAACTCACTTCTGGATAAGCGAGAATTATAAAAATTATGTTCACAGGTGTGTTTCCGTTAGCAATACAACTTATTATTATTTTTATAACTTAACTTTAAATTAGAACATTAATTTTTAGGTATTTTTCGATTAGCCTGCCACAGGTGGGTCAAATATTCTCTGTGACCCCTACAACTGTATAGTAGTTGAAACAACAATGGATTTAATTATGCGCCAACAAATGCGCGCCAAAATATCCCAAATGGCTGCCATAAACTGCAACAATATTTCACTTTAAGGGCTAAAACGTAAAAAATAATTTGTAAATAAAATATGAAGAGTCTAATACTAATAATTATAAAAGCAAAAATAACTTTTTAAAAAACACTATTTTATAAGCATTCAAAGTTCATCTTGAAAATCACGTCTATTTGTTTGGATGCAATTAATGTTTTTTTTGCAAAAATTTCCGTTACCATACATTCATTTGGTGTGGGCACCGAATTCGATTATGAAAAATCAACGGAATTTTTTGTGCTCTGTAGAAAACGCAAGCAAGTGATTTTATAAAAAACTATACAATTTTTGCTCTGTTTCTTTTTACTTTCTTCTATCTTTACAAGAAGAAAGTATTGGATTCGTGAAAAATTTCGACTTTCGGTTTTCGACGGATTTATACGTTTTAGAATGCCCAGAACACGATTTGATGGTTTTTAGAAAATGTCTGTCTGTGAGTCTGTCTGTCACTCTGTCACTCTGTCACTCCGTCACTCTGTCACTCCGTCACTCTGTCACTCTGTCACTCCGTCATTCTGTCACTCTGTCACTCTGTCTGTGAGTCTGTATGTGACAAAAATTTTGTGGGCGCTCTATCTCAAGAACTAATGCACGGAATTTCACAAAACTTCATATTTAGTTAGACCTCGATATAAACTGGACCTGATTAGTTTTTGGTGAAAATCGCCCAACAGGTGGCGCTGCTATGCGGCATTTTTCACGATTTCTGCAATAGCTATATCTCAAGAACTACTGCACGGATTTTTATAAAACTTCAGATTCAGTTAGTCCAAGATATAGTTTGGTGCTGATTACTTTTTTGCAAAAATCGCCTAACAGGTGGCGCTGGTATGCTGCATTATTCATAATTATCGCAATAGCTCTAACTCAAGAAAAAATGCACGAATTTTCATAAATCTTCAGATTCAGTTAGTCCCTGATATAAATTAGTGCTGTTTAATTTTTGGTGTAAATCGCCCAACAGGTGGCGCTGCTGTGCTGCTTTTTTCACGAATTCTACAAGAGTTGTATCTCAAGAACTATTGCACGGATTTTCATCAAACTTCAGATTTAGTTAGTCCTTGACATGAATTGACGTATAAATTAGTGCTGTTTAATTTTTGGTGTAAATCGCTCTACAGGTGGCGCTGCTATGCTGTGTTTTTTGCGATTTCCGCAATAGCTTTATCTCAAGAACTAATGCTTGGATTTACAAAAAAATTCAGATTCAGGTATACCTTGATATCGTTTAGTGCTGTTTACTTTTGGTGTAAATCGTTCAACAGGTGGCGCTGCTATACTACATTTTTTCAGAATTTCCGCTATAGCTCTATCTCAAGAACTAATACACGAATTTTCATCCAACTTCAAATACAGATATACTTTCATATGAATTGGTGCTAAATCGTTGTTATTTCTTGTACTATTTAAATGATTTAATTGCTGTGATTTATATAGAAGAAAGTTTTGTGATGGCCACAACATACTAGTTTTAGATAGGGAAACGGGAAAGAAAAAAATTCAACATTATTTAAACACTCATTTTAGGATTTCTAAATTGATTGATCAACGTATAACCGTAAATTAATTAATAAATTAACTATTAATTGATAAAAGTATGCTCTTTTTTTAAATATTACACTCTTCATTTTTTATCTTTAATTTATTTTCTACCCTTTAGCCATTAAAATGTTTCATTGTTGAAGTTTCACAGCCATTCGGCCCTGTTTTTAAGAGCGTTTGTTGGCGCATCATTAAATCCGTTGTTGTTTCAACTCTCGTATAACTGTACGCATTACAGAGTATAATAATCTATGTTCACAATCGATTCCGGTAATCGCGCCAGATTAAAACATTTTAAGTAAAAAGAAATTTGACTTGATTTTGAAGATGACCATTGAATGCTTTTGAAAGAATGTTAGAGAGGTTTTTTTTTAAAAACTATTTTTACTTTTATACTTATTTTTCAATAAGTATCAAAAAGTGAAAGTTACTATATCAAAACATCAATAAGTTATGGAAGATATATTTAAATCTACGACTCGTAGTCATAGCACAGTCGAGAGCGAAAAGCCGGTGAAAATGATGTCACAGTGGTGCAAAAGTGATGACATTTTTCAGATGTAACATAAAAATGATTGCTTTCTTTTAAATATAATGTTGTTGTTGTTGTTGTTTTGCTTTTTTTTAAGAGGGGGTCGGTGGGGTAGAATTTAGATTTCGTATTGGGAACAATTTAGTAAAAAAAATGTATATAGAAGGAAATTTCGACTGTCATTTATAAGAATAAAAGACTTTTATATAAATGTGATTACATCAGGCGTATTCTGACGACTATTCTCCTTGTTTTATAAAAAAATAAATGCTTATTCTTTAACAATCGTTGTCGAAGTTAATAGTTGGCGGCAAAAATGAGCCATTTCAGGAACTGTGTGGCAAGTTTGGCAGAAAAATTGTCTTGCTTTTGAAACTACTGCTAATTTTGCTCCAGGGTGTATCGCCGTGCCATCAAACTATAGACGAAATTAACATTTGGTAAAATCAATAATTTTTTCCCCCCTGTTAAAACGAGTTTTACCGTATTTTTTATCTACATAGGCCGTTATCTAGTGCTCGATTTAGTACAGAAGGCAAGCCCTTAGTGCCGCCTTCGAGATCATCCTTTATCTTGTTGATGATAAATGAGCATTAGTATTAGCGAGAATTTCGATTACGGAAGATTAAATATGAAAAAAAAAATGATTTAATTGCTTTTTAAAAAATTCTGAAGTCGAGGTTCAGTTGGATAGTTCTCTCACAATAGAATAAAGCATATTTCATAAAAAATCGTAAGACTTGTTTTCAAATGATAGCACCATTTTGAATAACGAGTTTGTCTTAACAGTAATACTTTGTTGTACCAGTAAACGATTTTTCTCGAATTAGAGACCTAGCTAGATCGATTTATTGTGCTCGAATTAGTATAGGAGCCAAGTTTTGTGAAAATGGTTAGAACCGTTTTCGAGCTATAGCAACATTTTCAGTGCTCAGTTTATTTTAATCCATCAAAACAAATTTTCGTGAATTCGAAACCTAGCTAGATGTGTTTCTCGTGCTCGAATTAGTGTAGAAAACACATTTGGTGTAAATTGCAGGAGCATTTATCGATTTATAGCAATCAGAAGTTTCAGCACTGATCTTTGTTTACCTTGTAAAAATGACTTTTCTTGAATTCGGGACCTAGCTAGATCTTTTTCTCGTGCTCGATTAAATATAGAAGTCTCGTGAAACTAGGTTCAGTCGTTAACGATATTATTCGTAATCGGAAAAATCGCTTGCTCGTTTAATATATTATGATTAAATTATTATGATTAAATTATTACGATTAATATGTATGATTAAATTCCGTGCATTAATTCTTGAGATAGAGCGCTCACAAAATTTGTGTCACATATACACAGACAGACATTTTGTAAAAACATGTTTTTCGTGATCTCTGACACCTAAAACGTATAAATCCGTCGAAAGCCGGAATTCGAAATTTTTCAAGAATCCAATACTTTCTTCTTGTAAAAATAGAAGAAAGTAAAAATATACTAAATGCAAAAGATATGTTTGAGTTATCAATCTCTCTATTCTAAAAAAAAGTAACTACCGCTGTCACCGCCGCCGCCGCCGCCGCCGCCGGTTTTGATTTTTTTGTGACCGGAGGTCTTTCTTCGTTAATATTAAAAAAACTGTTGCATACAAAAATATGAAAATCGGTAGTATTATACAGAAATGTTTGATAAACACGCTGATGCAGACAGTTTTCAAATCGAAGAATTATTTTAAGAGATATTTAATGCCAAAGTTGGACAAAATCGTTCCATTAAAAAAGTTTTATAGGAGCAAAAACTGTACATAGGAATTTAATCATTTTTAGATCATTTTATGCGTCAGAATTTCCCGGTGTGCAGATTGCAGTTAGTTTTTTAATTTGAATAATTTTTCGAGGTTTTATTTCTATTTTAAATTCAAATTTTCAGCATTTCGAGAGATATTTTTTACAAATTTTAGAAAATTGTATTAATTTAAACTGTTGCCAGCTTTATAAACAGCGCAAACTGTAATGTTTGCTTCAAATTAAAAATTTATTTTACACGTGACTATTATAAACAAAAAATATAAAAAGCAGGAACTCATTGAAAATTACGTCATAAAAACTATAGTTACACGTGAATTTTAAATGAGAAAGAATATTGTAAAATAATAAATTCAGTAACATGCGTTAGAAGTCCTAAATAGTATAATTTACGTCATATTACACTTATTACGTAAAATGAACAAAAAATAATATTGCAAAACAGTTTTAATTTAAAAATTGCGCGAGACATTTACTTGACATTTTAAGATGATCATAATATTTCATTTCTAACAAAAGTATTTTGACGTGAATATTAAAAAGAGAAAGAAAAGTTTGGTGAAAATTACGTCAGATTACAATTGTCAGATTCAAATTATAATTCAATCTTCGAAATCTTTTTAAAGGCGATCAAATTAGCGTGCTGTTAGAGTCTGCGGTGTCTGAACGGGGGTTGACGAGCGTAGCTCGTAGGGGGCAGAGCCCCCTAGTTTGAAAAAAAAAAAATGCAATTTAACAAATTACAACGACCATTTGGAAAATGATTTTTTCAAAGACTAAAATTTAAGACATAAAAAATCGCACGGAGTTGATCATACTTTACGTACGCCATGGATTACATTTTTCGGTACTGTAAATTTTTAAACTTCTACGGAGCTGGTCATTCATTACATACGCCATGGATTAAACATTAATATTCCTGGACCCATTTTAAATGAAATTTCATTCTTAAACTTCTAAACATCCCACAATATTACTTTTTACACCGTAGTATAGAGAAAAAGATGTACTTTTAAATGCAATTTGTTTGAAAGCTGTATCTCAATTTGTTTCTGAGATATTATTTTTTTTTTGTAGTTTTTATTACTTTTTTGTCATAGTGACAACAGAAGTATCCATCTCTGTTGAAAGTAAAGGGAAAATACAGATTACTGTATAGACCAATCAGAAAACGAATAAAATGCGGATTCAACCAATAAAACGCTTTAGATATGTTTTTGATTTCCTACCCTGACAGAGGACAATAACCATTTTTCCAAATGGTCAACAATGGTTTTCACCTATGTTTTGTAACCCGGGGATCCCGGGTTTATCCCCTTGTGAACGATAGGGTAAATTGGGTGAAGATGCCGTAGTTTTTGACTTTATTGTTTTAAAAATCGCCGGTTGTTTTTATTTGTTATTCATTGATTTCTTGTTGAAGTTTGCACCCTTATCTATCATTTAAAACCTTATTTTATTTTACAGATATTATATAAAGCATCAAAAATTTTGTTTTTGTAAACACTTCCACTTCGGCATCTTACCCATACCTATGGGTAAGATGGCCAACTATCTAGGGGTAAGATGCCTTGTGGAGTTTCAATATAAACAATAATTTTTGTGAAGCAGCATAAAATATAATGGGACGAATAAAAGTAACTTTAATATTTTAGACATACTAAAGTTATTAACTTATTTAATATTAGTAAATTACAAAAATATGAATGTAACAAACGTTGGCAATTTAATAAAAGGACAAACCAATATTTGAAAAAAAAAAAAAAGTTATGTTCTATCTACTTAACATTTAAAAGAATTATGTCTCTTTAGTATGCCTATTTTTAAACATTATAATAAGTTTAAATACGATAAAGCCAATGTGATTAAATGCTTTAGAGTACAGATTTTTTGTTGGTAGGTATGCCCCTTTGTTCTTTTCAGCTGTAACTCACATCTGCCACAGACTGCACATTTGTTTAGGCGCTTTGAGCAACTTTTATGTAACCAACAGTTTCGCTGAATGCATTTGATCCAATCACATTTTTCAGAGGTTTTATTGCACTGCTAGACACTCTTAACACTGATTCTCATTCACTTTAAAAAATCCTCATCTTTTGAATCTTGGTAGGAAATTTAATCCGTCATCTCTTCAAAGCAGATCAAATTAGCGTGTTTTTAGAGTCTGCGGTGTCTCGATGGAGGTTGGGGAGCGTAGCTCGTAGGGGCAGAAGACCCTAGTTATCTAAAACTATATTATATACTACTGATATTTACATTTATTAAAAATATTTATAACTGCATTTAAGATAAAATTTTTAACAGTGATTAAAATTAATAATTATTAAACAATTATTTATAAGGCCAATAAAGTTTATTTATAAGTCGCAATACATATAGAAACCTTTCAAATTTTGTTCACCTTAGATTTTAATATTTCTTTATGTCATTTTAAACTTTATACTTTTAACTAATGATTTTTTAATCAGTTGATTAAAATCACAATTTAATCACTGATTTAAATTACCTGATTAAAATTGTTGACAAGTTAGTTAATATACAAGAGAATTTATACAATGAAGAAACAACCAGGCATTTGACCGCAGCGGAAAATAACCGGCATCTTACCCCAAGGGAAAAAAACCGGCATCTTACCCAGAAAAAATTTTCGTCGACTCACCCCAAAATATTGGGTAAGACGCCAGTGCCCCTCACTGACGTGAAAAAGCGGGAACCGGCCACCATTTATGCTTTGCAGAAAGGTCAGGTGCCAAGTACTCTCTAAAAACATCAGATTTATTTCTCTGGTGTTTAAACTAAGACTTATATAAGCAAATAAAGAAGTCACGTAAAAGGTTTTTGACACTTACCGAAAGTGTTTTGACGAAATAGCAATAAAAAAGTACCACTTAAATTTTTTTTAAAGAACGCAAACGGAAATTAAAATATCAGTAGGGTACCCTCTTCCTTACAACTGAGCGGCGTTTTCCTACAGCGCCTGCGCATATGAAACCTATGTGAATCGGCATCTTGTACAACACGTCATCTCGCCTCAAGTTACCCTAATTGCTTTAAGTGCGTTTTTAGGTGTGTTACGCGTTTTTAAAGTTAACTATTTTTTTACATAGTACTTGGTGTATATAAATTTTTAAGATCATCTACAGGTTGAAAAGTATTTCATGTACATTTCCGTTTATTGACGGAAAGTGCTGAATGATAATTTTCAACTGTGCAATGCGTTTCCTAACTGAACTAGCTTTTAGTATACTATGTATTATCTACTAAAAACCAACTTTTAAAAAGTAAAAAAAAAAAAAAAAGCCAAGCTATAAAAAAAATATAAATAAATAAAAAATAAAAGTTGAAAGTTGTGGCTAAAAAATGGTGTGATATCAAATTTCCAAGATTATATTATGGTACTTATTTAACATTTTTCATTAAAAATTTTACAATTTGTAAGTCGAGTGACTACAAATGTTGATAGAACTATGTTGATAGAAATCCTTTTCTCCTGTACTAAATACATCATAACGTGTTTCTGAAAATTCAAATGTTTTAAAATTATGCATGATGGGCTTGGCGGCCATCTTTCCATATTTTACACAAATTTATCTGTACACAAATCCATAGTTAAATGCCGAAATTCAAAATTGCTACTTAAGCAGACATTTTAAACTTTTCCTTTACTTTTCCTTTAACTTTTCCTTTTTGTATTCGGAGAATTTTGTGCCTTAAAATAATAGTTATTTATCTAAAGGATTCACCTTGTGATTTATTTCATAGAGTAAGGTCAAACGGATGGCACAGGTCATTTATTCTCTCAAAATATATTGTTTCAGGGATCATCTCTCAATAACAAATTTAGAAAAAGAAAGTATTCGAGGCCTTTCCTTATTTCTAATCAATATTTATGTAAAAACGGGCTTCAATACTCCCACTCCCACTTTGGCCCCCAATCCAAGACCTGCAAATTATAAAATCACTTGTTCACTACAGAAAACTTATAAATACGTTGCAGACAAAGCACTCCCTAAAATGATAAACCGTCTTTGGTGTCTTAACTCGGATCAATTTGCATTATCATTTTTAGATGATACTTTGGGGAAAAAAGTAAACATAAGCATGGCTGTAAAATTAATGTCATTTGAAGAAAAAATGATGATGATGATAGGAATTTAAGAGCAACAAAGGGTTTCAACGAAGTGGATTATCTACTGAACAAAAGAAGTCGATGTTTTTGTTTCATCTCAAACTGTAAATTTTTTAAAAGAGATTTTATTTCTAAGTATTTTTTGAATACTGATATTAATGTATGGTGTGAAAATAAACCTTATTTGAAAGCAAAAAACTGTGAATGGTTTTAAAGCTGTCAATGACACAGCTGATAAGGGAATAAAATTAACCCGAGATTTCAATTCCTGTTTAACAAAAGAGGAGTTGTATCTGAATGTAGAAAACTTTTCAAGATTCTTCAAAAGCCACCTTATCTAAGCCATTACCACCTTAAGCCTTTCCGGCGCAGCGGTCCCACGTTGGGACCACCTAATTTTAATTCCGAACTTACATACGGCACCAAGAATATTTTAATAAAATTGCCCTTTTACAATGAAAGGCTAAAGTAATGTTTTCTCGATTTCTAAAATGTAGTTTATAAATTCCAGTGTAGCCATCATTTCATCATTTTACGAACATAATTTTTTTGTGCTGGAAAGGGTTAACGTGACAATTGTAAGGGATAATAATTTCTTTTCTTTCCTTTCTTGTAATGCAACTTTAATAATAAAATGCATTTCTTCTCATTTTTATACTTTCTTTGCCCCCCCCCCCCCTTTTTTTAATTCTTTCAGTTTAAAATTAGATTTTTTTTTCATTTTCTTTGAAATTTTTTTCTAATTAAACCCTTTATTACAAAATGAAAAAAAAGAAAAACAAAAGGTGGAAAGCAGATGAAATTGAATATTACAATTTTTTTTCGCATTTTCATAAAAAGTAAATTTTTAGGATTCGGGTGAAGTCTAGTCCTGAAAAGAACGCATATTTTTAAAGATATACATTTTTAGGAAAAAATGGTGTGTGGTTCTTCAAAGCAAAACTTTTTTTTATATAAAATGAGACCTGCATTATGTTTCTAGGTTCAATTGTATTCATTTCATGAAGGAAAAACAGCACTTTTTTGCGAAAAATCACGTTTTTTTTTTCAAATTTAAACCTCAATGAGGCACGGGTTAATATTATCCAAATGAGCTGAAACTTTGCCAATCTCATTTTCTAGTCAATTGGCAACTTTTTGGGGGGTCCCCCAGAAACAAAAATCGAAAATTGATTTCTTGTGACCACCCTAATGTTCATTCTAATAGATGAAGGTTAAGATTATGCTAAAAAATATATATTTGTAGTTTACAATTTTTTTAATTGTTTTTAAATAAATGTCTTTAAGCTATTGGTAAAAGGCATTATGACATGACATCGCGGTGCTTAAGGAGTGCCAACGCGGCGCGTAACCTCCAACTAAATTTGAAAAAGAACTAAGGATGAATTTCGAAACAATGCACGGCCTAAAAGTATAATTTGGAAGCTCTGGTGGAGTCCCGAGGGCCATTCCAGAGTTGGAAGCACGAGGTTAAATATAACCTCCAGAAAAAGGGGCGCATAAGGCATCCAAGAATTTTTTTTTTTTTTTTTGGTTGCCCTATACTTCGATGTCACTTCACCGACTGGCGTAGGCAAAAAACAGAGAATGTAAAGGTAGTAGGGTACCAACGAGCACAGGAAAGCTATAGCATAAGGTAACCAAGCCTATCTATCTCTAAAATTTATAAAAAAATAGGGGGGGGCACATAGCTCACTAATTTAGATGTCAAGCCTAGTGCGCATTACAGGTCGTGGGTCTCCCGGCTTTCGCACAAACCGTAGAGCCTTTAAAAAGGCTTTGTGGTACTAGATATCGGGAGAACACCGCTATTGCAAATTGCATTTTGGCATTGACAGTGATCGAAAAAGGGGGCAAGTTAAGATTAAAATTAAAAGCTAAAAAATATGCAAGTAACTTCAAAATTAACTACAAAACTGGGTCATGAATTTCGTGACCGGGATGCCTGAGCACCGCCGGTCAAATGAACCAAAATGGGAAGAATAAGGTATAAATAGTCGGGGTGCAGTGAGCAAACACCCCAAGGCCGGTCGGGAAAAAAGTAGGCGAAGCCTAACCTCTCCCTCGGTGGGAGTAACGAAACTGTTCTAAACAATCTAAAATTTTGTAAAGTAAAGAGCACCCATAAACACTTAATAAAATATAAGGAAAGGAAGCTCCAAATAAATAAGGACAAAAAAAATTAATACACAACAATAATTAAATTAGGAAAGTTGAAATTCGCGGCTGTTGACAATGAACAGTATGCTGCATAACGTCACGGGGGAAAGCCAATTCTAGATGAAAATTTCTCTCAATCTAGGGAAAAGATAGAATTCTCCCGGGGAATTCTGCGTTTAAGTGACACCAGATGGAGTCCTCCTGGATGTTTTGGAGCATGGGACGAAATTGTCGTCCCGAGTGAGAATTACGAGGGGCCGTTTTCGGTTCCCCCCCACTCTGGCGTCATAACGACGGATGGCATCTAACGCAGGATTCCTCACGGCTGGGGTTGACCTGTGAAACTTCAACGTAAGTTTTTTGATTTCTGCAAATACAGGTTTGATTTTGAGGTCACGATGGATGACGTCATTTCGGACATAGCGGGTTGCCTTAGTAAACCTACGCAGGAGTTTATTTTGAAAAAGTTGAATTCTACTAAGTTGGGATATAGATGCACTACCATACACTACTGACCCATAAGTAATGATTGGTCTAATCATTGATTTGTACAGTAACAATTTATATTTGATTGACAGGGGGCTATTCCAAGCCAAAAGGGGTTTGATTGAGCCCACGGCGCAGTCAGCACGTCCCAGAGTTTCTGTTATGTGCTTGCACCATGTCAATTTGGAATCTAGGTGAATGCCTAAGTATTTAAAATCAGTCTTCCAGGGAATATTTTCATTATTCAATTTAAAATTACGATTAGCATCTGGGGTAAAACGTTGACTGGTGAAGAAGATGGCGGCACTTTTGACACTGTTCACTTTAATTTTCCATTTCCTTAACTAGACCGAAAGTATATCCAAATAATTTTGAAGTCTAGAGAACACTATTTGTGCATGTTTATGTTGTTTAAGCATGGCGGTATCGTCGGCAAAAATTGCTAAGTCGATATCAGGCTCTTTAGGAATATCGTTGACATAAATGTTGAAGAAGGTGGGACCGCTGAGGGAGCCTTGCGGCACAGAGCTAGAAATTGGTTGAGGGTTAGAGTAAGAACTTCCTACTCTAACGATGAAGTATCTAAGTTGAAAGTAGTCATTATAGATTTTAATTAGTTGCCCCGGTACTCCGAGAGCAATAAGTTTAAAGATAAGAGCGATGTGCCAGACCTTGTCAAAGGCCTTCTGCACATCGAGAAAGATTGCTCCTGTCACGCCACCTGATCTAATGCCATCGTGAAGTACTACATTTACCTTTCTTTTGGTTTAAATTGAATTATCTCTTGTCTTTTCTTTGTTTTACTGTTTATATGGTGTTAAACTCTTACTAAAAAAATACTTAATTCTGCATCATTATTTTTTTTAATTTTAAGTCAATAATACACCATCTGACCCAAAGTATCCGGATACTTTCATTTTAGTTCTTTTATAGAAATTATCGAGAAGTTCTTGTCAGATTCTTTTTGAACTTCGGTGACGTAAGTAACATGTTTGATCTCATATTTCTCAGTGAAGATTGAGTCAGTAGAACAAATAGTAGACTAAAAACAAATTAAATAAAAAAATAATATTTCTGGTCATCCAGTATCAGAAAAAGCTTGAAATAAATTACAATATTTTATATAATATAAATTGCAGTTTTTGAACTACCCCTCATCATGAAATTACTTCTCAAATATTTCTAAAATGCTGCTCACGATATCGCCAATTCTGATTTTTCACATTTACCCAGCCTTTTTTGTATAAGTTGTCCTATATGTCGTATACTACAGAATTCCGAAAGAAAAATTGTGTTATCTTTTGATCATACGCAGCAAAAAAAAAAAAAAAAAAACATTTCGCACAATAGCTCATGTTTTATCAAATATCTAATGTATCCCTTTTTTATTTGCAATATAATGTTTCTCCTGCATGCTGTCAAAATTTCTGAAAGTAATGTTAAATTTGGTTTGAAACCTTGCGCGTTATAAACAAAATAAATGTGGAATTTTTTTAGTTTTTCAAAGAAACGCTTACATTTTCATCCATATACGTGCTATTCCTTCACAAACGTATACATGCATTGTGCAGAGTCTATTAAAAATTAGAGCTGTACATCATTTTAAGCTTTTTACGATACAGCGGTATCGCAAATATTGTTTTTTTAATTCAATTCGTAGTTGGTCCCTTAACTGAACTCCTAACTAAATCCTCACTGAAAAATATGAGATCAAACATTTTTTTACATCCTCGATGTTATAGTCAAGAACAGTTCGCCAGATGTTTTCCAAAACTTTATTACACTAAACTATAATGTATAGAAGGTATAGTGTGGCAATGGACAATTACATTAATGCTTTAAAAAGTAGTAAAAAATTGAAGCCGGTAAATGTCGGATGATGCTGAACGATAAATGTCGATCGCAGCGACATCTGGTAGAAGAAAAGGCATATTTATAAACAAACATTTCCGTCAACCAATCTATGATACTACTATGTTTTTGCCTTAGTGAATAGTGATCAATGTAGGAATCGTCATGGCGACATAGACCAATCATATCATAGACCTTTTTAACATGAACCAATCAGATCCCCTGAACTCATGTGTACAGTAGGAGGCATAAAGACGGACAGGTATAAGGAAAAGGCATGTTTACTAACAAACACTTCCGTCAACCAATCTACCAGTACATTTTTGTCATAGCGATCATTGCAGGAATCGTCTTGGCGACGTAGGCCAATTGTATCATAGACCTGTTAAACGTAGACCAATCAAATTTTCCGATCTCATGTGTACAGTAGGAGTCATAAGGAACGGACAGGTTTTTCTTGCTGATCCACAGTAATTCAACCAACAGTGACGTCAGCTGCCCTTTCCTTATTACTTCCTACCCCACAGTCATTTATCCTACAGTGACGTTAGCTGCCCTTTCCTTATAAGGATCGAATTGAAAAAATATTTTTTTCCTTGGAAAAGGTGGCAGATGTCGCTGCGAACGGCATTTAACGTTCAACGTCGTTCGAAATTTATCGTATTCAGTTTTCTAGTATTTTTTTAGCACAATAGGGGGCTCGCCTCCCTACGAGCTACGCTCGCCAACCCCCGTTCAGACACCGCAGTTTCTAAAAGCCCGCTAATTTGATCGGCTTCAAAAAGATTTTGAAAGATTGAATTATAATTTAAAAAATAGTGGCGATCTCCGTATAAACGGGTTTCTATTTATTTCTCTTTGATTGGGGAATTAAAAAAAAAAATCAGTTGCTGTTAAAAGATACTATGGCTGTTTTCCTCTTTGATTAAATAAAACCAGTTAAACATTTCAAAATAAGCTAATATAAAATGAATTAAGTAAACAGAGTCTTTGTCTCCCGGTATTTTTTAACAAAGCGAAAAGAAAGTTCTTTTAAATAAGACATTTTAAGCGGGCTCTCGTATCAAGCACACAAGTCGTAAGTTTGTTGTTCAATAAATAAATAAATTAAAGACATTTTAAATGTATCGTTTTTAATCTCACGCAATTTTCACCAAACTTTTATTTCTCTTTTTAATATTCATGTGAAAATACTTTTGTTAGAAATGAAATATTATTTGCGCTGTCCCAACAAAAATAGTTGAAAAGTTCATCGCGAAATATCAAATAAATGTCTCGTGCAATTTTTAAATTAAAATGTTTTGCAATATTATTTTTTGTTCATTTTACGTAATAAGTGTAATGTGACGTAAATGTGACGTAATTTCTCCTATTTATGATTTCTAACGCATGTTAATGAATTTAACAATATCCTTTCTCTGCTAAAATTCACGTGTAAATATAGTTTTTATGAAGTAATTTTCAATAAGTTCCTGCTTTTTATACGTAATTATTTAATTCTAATTTGAAAGTTTTTTTTTCTGTTTATAATAGTCACGTGTAAATAAATTTTTAATTTGAAGCAAACTTTATTGTTTGCGCTGTTTATACAGTTGGCAACAGGTTAAATTAGTACAATTTTCTAAAATAAGTAAAAAATATCTCTCGAAATGCTGAAAATTTGAATTTAAAATAGAAATAAAAGCTCAAAAAATGAGTCAAATTAAAAAAATAAATGCATTCTGCACACCGGGAAATTATAACGTATAAAATGATCTAAAAATGATTAAATTCCGATGCATAGTTTTTGCTCCTATAAAACATTTTTAATGGAACGACTTTGTCCAACTTTAGCATTAAATATCTCTTAAAATAATTCTTCGATTTGAAAACTGTCCACATCAGCGTGTTTATCAAACATTTTTCTATAATACCGCCGATTTTCATATTTTTGTATGCAATATTTTTCTTAATATTAACGGAGAAAGACCTCCGGTCACAAAAAATTCAAAACCGGCGGCGGCGGCGGTGATGACAGAGTAAGTTACTTTTTTTTTTACAATAGAGAGATTACTGTGATTTAATTTGATTTGGTAGTCTAGATGACAGATTTTCACATGGAACATCCTGAAAATTGGTTCTTATTACCCCCGATCTCAATAAATGCTAAGCCAAACATTTTCGTATACTCCCTACTTTATCATTCTGTTAAAAAGTGCCTTTTTTTTTTCAAACTGAAAAGACTGATACACAGCTGAAATTTTCATCTGTCAAAAGTACTCAGAGGTTTTCGGACAGTGCCAATAAAAATCAATAATTAATATAGTATTATTATAAATGCATTTATAAAAGAAAAGTTTACTTCGCAAGCTAAATATCTTTGAGGAAATTTAAAAAATAGTTTTGCTTTTGTACGCAATATTTGTACGTTTTATACATTCTGTGCATGCTGAAAAGAAGTATCAAAACTCTGATTCAAATCCATCATACATTTTATTTCTGAAGAAAATTCATAATACAACTTTGCGCTAATATGTTAAAGGTTTTTTCAAACAGAATGTTAAATATACATAAATCTTAGCATACTATAAATAAAAAAAAGAGTAGAAATCTTATGCAAATTTCGACAAGTGCTGTAAGTTTGCGAGGGCTCGTCTAAGTTCTGTAATTTTTTCTTCTACTGCCCTGGCTTGACAGTCGGCTTGGAATTCCAAACTTCTCTCAATACGAGATAAACCTGCTTGAACCTATAAATATATTTAGAAGACTGTTAAAACGTTTATAGCGTGGGTTTTTTTTTTCAAAGTTACAATTTAATTTTAGGTAACATTATAACAGATCAAGTATCATAAGCTGCATATTTTTACTTAAAACATTGTTAGTTTTAGGTACTACTTAAAATGAACATTATCTCGTTCTCGAGTATTTAAAAAAATCATATCTATACTCATTCTAAAGAAACCATAAAAAAATCATGAAATATATATTACTCTTTAACTTTTCTTTTCTCTTTTGTACTGTTATATTAACCCAGTGGTAGAGGATGAAAAAAGGGTCGAATTCGGAATTAATTAGGGAAGTCTGAAATTTATTTATTCTCTTTAATTTAGGTCTAGAAAGAATGTTCCCCCTCGTA
This sequence comes from Maratus speciosus, assembly GCA_963932465.1. Classification (NCBI taxonomy): domain Eukaryota; kingdom Metazoa; phylum Arthropoda; class Arachnida; order Araneae; family Salticidae; genus Maratus; species Maratus speciosus. The sequence continues at coordinate 325,376,865 of OZ010792.1, read as the reverse complement.
CTAGGTGAGCGTTAGAAAATATGTACATAATTACAGTTGAAAAACACGTTATTTTTAATTATCATAAACTCTGTTAAAAACATTATCAATACAAATGTTGTAGAGCTTTAAAATTCTGAATAAAATGAGTACCCACACTTAATATGTTTGTTGAACATTAAGCTCACAACTCTACTTCAAAGTTATGCCTAAATCGCTAATCAAGAGCTTGAAGCCAGAACAGACCAAATTATCAGTCCACCCTGCTTCTAATTTTTATATACAATGTATTTCTTTTTAATTTATTGACGCCTTTACGATGTTTTTTAATTATTTTAGATCTTTATTTTGAATATTTTGACGATTAGCCTGTTTTTACGGGCTAGGCTTTGTGATTTTCTTTATATTCACTCGTACCACAATTTTGGGGACGACTCATTCACCCGCAAGAAAAAGACCCATCTCGCAAAAATTGTTTTGTTTTTTTTCGGCTCGGAATGAATCTAATTTGCTTTCTGCAGGTTGGGTTTACACTAGAAAAATTCTTGCAGGTCATATATGTTTTTTACTTCTCAGATTGTTGGGATTTTCACAAAAATTTTGAGCACAACTATGTTTCAGATGAAAAGAAATACGTATTTGAATTAGATCTCTGGACGAGTCTGATTGCACCCTACCCGTGCACCGTATACGACTCAATTAAATGAACACCACAGGCATGATAAATTATACCCGAACTTTGATACAATGAAAAAAAAAAGAAAGTAGAAAAATGATGTTTCAATCTATATGTAACGGTATAAAATTAAAAATCTAATCTTTAAATATGCTTTAAAATTAATTGCGGTTTCAAATGTTCCACTTATAACGGTACACCTTGTATTACACAATTAGCATTCTGCCTTATCGTACTTTAAAAATATCATACAATACGCAGCAAAACTTTAAATAATTCTTCCTATCTTCCTGTCTATCACACAGTAGATTTTTGTCATAACAACGTTAAAAGTATCAAGACTAAAACATTAGACTAGTCAGCAAAAATGCTTTAGCAATGCAGAAGCATTCGTTATGATCCTTATCGTACCGGTAGTTGAAAAAGTATGTTTATATTAACTTCCAACAACTAATTCTAAAAGTCCTTCCGGCCAGTGCCGGGAGGAAGAGGTAGCTTTCATAATCCTTATTTTAAAAAAGCCAACTTATATCATGAAAACACACGAAGCTCAATTTAGTGGAAACCGAATATAGGAGATTCAATACTAATTTTTTATCAATATAATGAATGAGAATTTCGCGAAATTAGTCAGCTTTATCCAAGCTGCTTTTCTTTAAAGTAACTTATATTTGGCTGCCAAATTCGGCAATTTCTTAAACTGCCTGTCATTTTAAGACAACATGGTGGATGAGGCTAAGCAGTGAACTTGGTCGAGACCTTAGTAATTGCTGTGCACATGCTCACTCACATCGGAATCGGTTAATATATAGGAGTGCTGTCGCATGCAAAAAATCAGATTTTTCAAAATGTCACCCACAATAGAAATTGAAACTGCTATATCTGAGTCATTTTTTAAGGTAAAGACAAACAAAAAATGCTCCTGAATCCTTATATCAAGATCAAATACTTAAGAAAGAAACCCTTTTCAATTTCTAATTTTTTTGCACCTCACTTTAAATATATATATTTTTTTTAATTTAATGGCCGCCATTTTGAAACAAGATGGCTGATGAATCTGGCCAGCGAACTTGGTCGAGGTGTTGATGTATACTATCCACATGCCTTCTTACATGGAAATAGGCGAATACGTGTGGTATCACGTGACAAATACAAGATCGTTTCAAAATGTTAGCCATGCTAGAAATTCAAAGTGCTATAAATCAACCATTTTTTAAGATATCAACAAAAGAACAAATTTTCAGAAACAAAAACTGCTCCGTAATCTTTGTATCAAGGCCAAACACATAAAAAAAATCTTTTTCATTTTCCAATTTTTTAATACCTCATTTTGAATTTTAAATTTAATTTTTTTTAAATGGCAACCCTTTTGAAACAAGATGGCGAACGAAGCTGGTAAACGATCTCGGTTGAGACATTGGTATGTACTATGTACCAACCAAGTTAGATCCAAATAGGTTCATAAATACGCCTGTTATCGCGTGACAAAAATCAGGTCGTTTTAAAATGTCAGCCACAAGAGAAATTCAAAATGCTATTACTCAGCCATTTTTTTTTAGATATAGACGAAAGAAAAACTGTTCCGGAATCTTTGTATTAAGGTCAAACACATACAAAAAAAATCTTTTTCATTTTCCAATTTTTTGGTATCTCATTTAAATTTTTTTTTTTTTTAATTTTTTTAAATGGCCGCCATTTTGAAACAAGATGGCGGATGAAGCTGGCCAACGCACTCGGTCGAGATATTTGTATGTACTATGTACACACCAAGGTACATCCAAGTCGGTTCATAAATACGCCTGTTATTACGTGAGAAAAATCAGGACGTTTCAAAATGCCAGCCACGCTAGAAATTCAAAAAAGTCCTTCCGGCCAGTGCCGGGAGGAAGAGGTACCTTTCATATTCCTTATTTTAAAAAAGCAAACTTATATTATTCAAACACACGAAGCTCAATTAAGTGGAAACCGAATGTAGGAGATTCAATACTAATTTTTATCAATACTAAATCATTATGAATGAGAATTTCGCGAAATTAGTCAGCTTTATCCAAGCTGCTTTTATTTAAAGTAACTTATATTTGGCTGCCAAATTCGGCGATTTCTTAAAGTGCCTGCCATTTTAAGACAACATGGTGGATGAGGCTAACCAGTGAACTTGGTCGAGACCTTAGTAATTGCGGTGCACATGCTCACTCACATCGGAATCGGTTGATATATACGAGTGCTGTCGCAGGCCAAAAATCAGATTTTTCAAAATGTCACCCACGTTAGAAATTGAAACTGCTATATCTGAGCCATTTTTTAAGATAAAGACAAACAAAAAATGCTCCTGAATCATTATATCAAGGTCAAATACTTAAGAAAGAAACCTTTTTCAATTTCTAAATTTTTTGCACCTCACTTTAAATATATATATTTTTTAATTTAATGGTCGCCATTTTGAAACAAGATGGCTGATGAAGCTGGCCAGCGAACATGGTCGAGATATTGATGTATACTATCCACATGCCTTCTTCCATCGAAATAGGCGAATACGTGTGGTATCGCGAGACAAATACAAGATCGTTTCAAAGTGTTAGCCATGATAGAAATTCAAAGTGCTATAATTAAACCACTTTTTAAGATATAAACAAAAGAAGAAATTTTCAGAAACAAAAACTGCTCCAGAATCTTTGTATCAAGGCCAAACACATAAAAAAAATCTTTTTCATTTTCCAATTTTTAATACCTCATTTTAAATTTTAAATTACATTTTTTTTAAATGGCAACCCTTTTGAAACAAGATGGCGAATGAAGCTGGCCAACGAACTCGGTCGAGACATTGGTATGTACTATGTACAGACCAAGTTACATCCAAATAGGTTCATAAATACGCCTGTTATCGCGTGACAAAAATCAGGTCGTTTTAAAATGTCAGCCACAAGAGAAATTCAAAATGCTATTACTCAGCCATTTTTTTTTAAAGATATAGACGAAAGAAAAACTGTTCCGGAATCTTTGTATTAAGGTCAAACACATACAAAAAAAAAAATCTTTTTCATTTTCCAATTTTTTGGTATCTCATTTAAATTTTTTTATTATTTAATTTTTTTAAATGGCCGCCATTTTGAAACAAGATGGCAGATGAAGCTGGCCAACGAACTCGGTCGAGATATTTGTATGTACTATGTACACACCAAGGTACATCCAAGTCGGTTCATAAATACGCCTGTTATTACGTGAGAAAAATCAGGACGTTTCAAAATGTCAGCCACGCTAGAAATTCAAAATGCTATAACTCAGCCATTTCTTAAGATATAGACGAAACAAAAACTGCTCCCGAATCTTTTTATCAAGGTCAAACACATAAGAAGAAAATATTTTTTCAATTTTAAAATTTTGGTACCACAATTCAAATTTAAATTTTTCTTAAAAATTTAAATGGCCGCCATTTTTAAACAAGATGGCGGGTGAAGCTAACCAACGAACCCGGTCGAGACATTGGTATGTACTATGCATAAACGAAGTTACATCCAAATCGGTTCATAAATACGCCTTTTATCGCGTGACAAAATCCAGGACGTTTCAAAATGTCAGCCACGCTAGAAATTCAAAATGCTATAACTCAGCCATTTTTTAAGATATAGACGAAACAAAAACTGCTCCGAAATCTTTGTATAAAGGTCAAATACATAAGAAAGAATATTTTTCCATTTTCAATTTTTTGGTACCACATTTCAAATTTTAAATTTTTAAAAAAATTTTAAATGGCCGCCATTTTGAAACAAAATGGCGGATGAAGCTGGCCAACAATCTCGGTCGAGAGATTCGTATGTACTATGTACACACCGAATTACATCCAAATCGGTTCATAAATACGCCTTTTATCGCGTGACAAAATTCAGGACGTTTCAAAATGTCAGCCACGCTAGAAATTCAAAATGCTATAACTCAGCCATTTTTTAAGATATAGACGAAACAAAAACTGCTCCGGAATCTTTGTATAAAGGTGAAATACATAAGAAAAAAATATTTTTCCATTTTTAATTTTTTGGTACCACATTTCAAGTTTTAAATTTTTTTTAAAATTTTAAATGGCCGCCATTTGGAAACAAAACGGCGGATGAAGCTGGCCAACGAACTCGGTCGAGACATTGGTATGTACTATGTACACACCGAATTACATCGAAATCGGTTCATAATTACGGGAGTTACAGTGTGACATAGGTCAGATATATATATATATATATATATATATATATATATATATATATCAATTTTGAACGGAGGGTGGTTTCGGGGTCTGGGGGTCATGATCGATGAAAATATACCAAAATTTTTTGAAATCGCTTTCCTCCGAACGGCTGCAATAGGTAGCTTTTTTGTAAAGAAAGCTACCTAATGCTATAATTCAGCCATTTCTTAAGATATAGACGAAACAAAAATTGCTCCCGAATCTTTTTATCAAGGTCAAACACATAAGGAGAAAATATTTTTTCAATTTTCAATTTTTGGTACCACATTTCAAATTTAAATTTTTCTTAAAAATTTAAATGGCCGCCATTTTTAAACAAGATGGCTGGTGAACAGGCCCGTAACCAGATGGGGGCGAGGGGGGCTGAGCCCCACCTAGCTTCCTCTAGGGCCCCCTCTAACGATTTCCCAACTTTTCATTTTTTCAACAAAATGTACGTTTTAACTTTCTTAAAAAAAAGAAAAAAAACTAGTAAGAAAAACATTTAGATCTTTTAACTGCTTGAATGCAATGGAATATGCCAAACATTTTGCGTTCAGAACCCTATTAGATTAGTTGTTTTATATTATATTGCTTGCGATATAATTCTCGAAACGTGTTGTAAGTAGGAACATTTCTTTCTCCCAAAAAATTAAGTCCAGATGCACTAACTAGCCACCACATATTTTCATTCATCTTGACATTTTAAAAGCAATGATCGTATACAGGATAAATGGAAATAGACATATGCTGCTCAAGTTAATCGATAATTAGTTAAGCAATGGTTAAATGTCTTCACTAAAACGTAGTCACAAAAAAGATGTGTTTCTAAATGTTAATGATTTGCCTGTTGACATTATGTATTTGACAGCAGATTTAGTTAATGATGAAATATCACTTGGAAACTAACTAGAATGTTTGTTGAAGGAAATTATAAAGATAACAAAATGTCATTTTATACAAATGCAATAAAAAAAATAATTGCTTGAAAGCCAAAAATTGTTTCATGCTATGGGTGTAGGCAGTAGAAAAGCAGGGGTAGGGCATTTTTTTGTTTGCTTTGTGAACTTTCGTCTAATTTTTTTTTCTTGTGTTCCATGAATTTGCTAAACATTTTTTTTTTCAATTTGTCATATAACAATAAAAAACATTAAGTGAAAAAGCATGATTAAGGTTAAGTTTATTATAAGATTATGACAAAAATATCCAACTATTTGGCGTATATTTCATTTAAATCCATTTTCAAGCATAAATGCGCTACTTTCTGACACATTTTCGAAATAATTTTAATGATAAAGGCATAAAATTTGCAGATACGATTATTCAAGCTCAAGGAATTAAACTGTGTTCTGTGTTTTATAAGGCTGTTTTCAAATATAAACCAGCTACTTTCTGACATATTCGCGAATTTCTTTTATTTATAAAGATATTTGCAAGTATTGAAACTATACAGAAAATTAAAAGAAAATCTGTCAAAAAATGACAGCAAATTTGACTTTGTAGGCTGATTTTCTTGGCATTTAACGACGAAATGCTAGTCATCGAGTAGCAAATGACTATCAATCATGTTATTTATAATCATGGCATTTATAAGAAAATGGGAAATGGTATTCAATTCTTAGGCGCATGAATGTGAGAAGCTGAAAATTTTAGGCAAAGGGAAAGAAAATCACTTCTTAACTGCATCAGGAAAATTTTCTTTATTGAGTGGGGGAAACGTATAATAATAAATATTCGCCTACATTTAATGAAAACTGTTCGAAAAGGGCGTTCATGCCCTTGTGTTTTTTTTTTCTAAATGAGATTGAACAAGTTTCATGAAACACATGTAAAATGTTTGAATATAATATTAAAATTACAATCTAAGTCCAGGTATGTTTAAAAAATATGTAATTAATGTATATTTGTAATAATTGATTCATATTTAAAATTATATAATCATATGCAGAATTTTAAATTTAATTATTATTGCGAATTGTTAAATGGTTAATTTTATAAATCATATTATTAATAAAATAAGGTTAGGTAACTCTCGTTTTAAAGAGAAACAATATCATCACTAAATTAAATCGTAAACAAACAACCGTGATTTTAAAATGATCTAATAATTCAGCAGAAACCAAAATATTAATAAAATTAAATAAATTACAAATAGCTATTAATTAAAAATATTAAACGTATGGAATTAAAATATTAAAATATTTTTTAAATGGTAATAGTAATTTGTGAATTATTCAAATTAATAAATATAGGACACATAACCATAGATGCCAAAATCTCCGGAGTCTGATCCAAAACAAACATGTTTTAAACTAGAAAAAATATATAAGGAATTGTGTCTTTTTTCGATGTTCATTTTAGATTTCAGTTTGAAATTTTTGATTAAATGAAATTTCCTGTTGAAAATATTTTCGTCTTGTAACAAACTCCGGATAAGTGTTGTTGGCATCTATGCATGACGCATAAACATTTGCAAAATCTCAAATTTTCGTTCTTTTTTTCTATATATTAAAAAATTGATCAGAATATGATATTTAAATCTATGTAATGTCTTCAATTTAAAGAAAAAATATGTGAAAAGAGCTGTATCCTACAGTAGAGGTCTGCACGGGCCCGGGCTTGGCTAGAAGCCCGTACTAGGCCGGGACGGTGAAATGAAATCGAAGTTTCAAACAGGCCGGGCCGGCAAAATTTGAACGTGCCTGCCGGGCTGATAAAATAAAATAAGTGGGTCTGTCGGCCCGATATACATATTTAAACGCAGATGAGAAAATATGAATCATTTTCAATGAATATGAGTTTCATGAGAATAAGTATAAATGTGCGTTACGCGAGCCTATACTAGTTTGGCAGCATCAATATCGAAATATAACATTTTCCAGCGTAGAGATCGGCATCGGACAGTTACATGGCATTTGAGCCCGGGCTTAATTCTTTCAGCAGACTCGCGCCGGACCGAGATCAGGCTTGCATTTTTTTTTCAACATAGCCAGAAATGGACTTAATTGTTCTCAGGATGTTTAGGGCCAGGCAATGTGTTTTGTAAAAATATTAATAGCGATAATGAACTTCTGTTAACGGAATTTTTGGAAATATACTTGAAGGTGGATTTCAAATTCACTGCCCAAAAATGAAAAACTTTGACACAAATATTAACTGTAAAGGCATAAAATTGACAAGCCTGTCTATTGAAGGGATTTGGAATTGAATAGCGTTTCCCATTTTTAATAAATAAATTACTTATAGAGCTATAAGAGATTCTTGTCATGTGACTGCAGGTTTTTCTCCTTTTCCGTGCTATCGTCTCTGGAAATTTGATTCAAAACGCTAACTTGGACAGTATTTTCTCAAAAATATATTGACATTTTCGAAAAGAAATGAATTCAGAAATGTGTCAGAAAGTACCTTCTTTGGATTTGAGAAAAGCCTTAAGGAATAACAGAAATATTTTCGCAAATCTACTTTTTATAATAGAGCCTCAAAAGTTATCATCATGTTTTTAACCTTCCCGTTTTTCTTTTATTCTAAACAATATGAATTTTTTAATGAATCCTTATTTGAATGTTGAAACGTCCAAGACTAAGTAAATCATTAATGTTGCTATTGTGTCTTTTCTGTCTTGCGAACACATCATAAATTTAAAATATGCTGTAAAATTATCCCATAAATATGTATGCAGTATTCTTTAAAAGAATCTTAATTGTATGTTAAGAAAAATCTGAATTTTTTGTAGATATTGAGTCTGGTCGGATCGGGCCTGATTTAATTGATTTTTCCACTGGCCGGGTCTGTTTTCACTGATTTTTGTACGGCCGTGAACTGTGAAAATATGAACGGGCCGGGTCAAGATAGCCTTCGTTCGGGCCGGGCCCGGGCCTGGAAATTCCAGCCCGTGCAGACCTCTATACCAACAGATTCCTTTTTCTCAATTTTTTCAAAACGCATCTTTAAAATAATTGTCATGCTGGGCGGTTGAAAATTTCTATGTTTGTTGTATGAATCGATATTTTTGTAAATAAAGATGTACTTTTCTGTCAGAATGCTAGCATGGTAAATTACACTAATTTATTCAACAGAAAGACTGATTTGATTAATCAGCGGTTCAAATATGCATATATATAATAAATGTTCAATAGAGTAGAGCGCTGGTAATCCGTACCAATCGGGGCCGATGCCGATCCAGTTAATGAAAAATCTGGATAATTGGACAACTTTAAAAAATGGCTATGGCAGTGTTTTTCAGGTAACTTCCCTTCACACTTTTTCCAGGCTTAAGACTGGCAATTGTAGTGGTGCACATTTTAGCATATTACAAATGGCCTGTTTAGAAGTTATTTTTTTAACATTTTAAAATTTTATTTTCCACAAAATTGGTACAAAGTTATACATAGAAGTACACATAGAAATTATTGCGTGTATATATGCACACACTGTACGAACAAACGCGAGAGGAGAGAGGGGGGGGGGGGTCCTTTTTCCAAAGACACCAAGGGACAAAAGAAGCAATATACTTAATGCAAAAATTGCAATGGGAATAGAATACAGTGTACAATCCATTAGTTTTCCTTATTAAAATTTAAATAAAGTCATTTTTTTATGAGGTGTCGGATGCTATCTATTTTTTCCCATTAAATACAATAAGACTTAAGACTAAAACAAACGGGATGGAGAAAAGTTCTATTTTTGGTAGGTTTTCTTAAGAGGTACGCTGCCCCTAATTGTTTTATACTCATTTTCCGATTACCATGAAGTATTTTCCGTTTAAGAATTTCATTATAGAAAGTTCCGTTATAGAGAGATTACACTTTAGACGGGTTTCTTTATAGACAGGTCCATTTTATCAGTTTTACTATATTTAGTTTGCTTAAGATATGGATTGTTAAAAGATGTTAGCCCCACCAAAAAAAATCAGAGCCCCCTCTGACTGGACTCGCTGGTTACGGCCCTGCTGGTGAAGCTGGCCAACGAACCCGGTCGAGACATTGGTATGTACTATGTATAAACGAAGTTACATCCAAATCGGTTCATAAATACGCCTTTTATCGCGTGACAAAATTCAGGACGTTTCAAAATGTCAGCCACGCTAGAAATTCAAAATGCTGTAACTCAGCCATTTTTTAAGATATAGACGAAACAAAAACTGCTCCGAAATCTTTGTATAAAGGTCAAATACATAAGAAAAAAATATTTTTTCATTTTCAATTTTTTGGTACCACATTTCAAATTTTAAATTTTTAAAAAAATTTTAAATGGCCGCCATTTTGAAACAAAATGGCGGATGAAGCTGGCCAACGAACTCGGTCGAGAGATTGGTATGTACTATGTACACACCGAATTACATCCAAATCGGTTCATAAATACGCCTTTTATCGCGTGACAAAATTCAGGACGTTTCAAAATGTCAGCCATGCTAGAAATTCAAAATGCTATAACTCAGCCATTTTTTAAGATATAGACGAAACAAAAACTGCTCCGGAATCTTTGTATAAAGGTCAAATACATAAGAAAAAAATATTTTTCCATTTTAAATTTTTTGGTACCACATTTGAAGTTTTAAATTTTTTTAAAAATTTTAAATGGCCGCCATTTTGCAACAAAACGGCGGATGAAGCTGGCCAACGAACTCGGTCGAGACATTGGTATGTACTATGTACACACCGAATTACATCGAAATCGGCTCATAATTACGAGAGTTACAGTCTGACATAGGTCAGATATATATATATATATATATATATATATATATATATATATATATATATATATATATCAATTTTGAACGGAGGGTGGTTTCGGGGTCTGGGGGTCATGATCGATGAAAATATACCAAAATTTTTTGAAATCGCTTTCCTCCGAACTGCTGCAATAGGTAGCTTTTTTGTAAAGAAAGTTACCTAAAACTAGACAAAACGGACAGGCACGCATTTTGCTTTTGTGAAACTTTGATCTGCAGTTAATTAGACTTTTAACGTGAAAAAATATTTTCGACATTATTTTAAAAAATCGGGTCAACCCGAACCCGATCCGCAAGAGTCAAAAAGTCAACCCGAAACCGCCCCGAACCCGAAACAATGAAATCCAACCCGATCCTATCCGTTGTTCGGGTAAAATCGGGTAACCCAACCGTCGGAACTTGGTTGGCTGAGTTAGTAGTGATGTCATCATTTGCTGGAGAATTGGTACATGCTTGGCCTTTGCACTAGTAGAAAATTGTAGAATAATAAATCGATGGCAGCTTTCCTACAGCTGTAGGCCAAAGTACACCTTTTTTTACGCTTACGTGATATCATAGAAAAAAGTGCTGGAGAAGCTGGTTCCTTGTGGCGGTGTCTGCGAATGACCCATTTTTGTTTTTCAATCCCAATCCAAAGGGTTTTTTTGCAAATCGACTCCAAAGTTGAAGTTGTAGGTATACAAAGAGACGATGTTCACGCGCAAGTGCTGAAGTGTGGTGCAGAGACGCTAAATTAAAGTTATTTTTTGTCAATTATTTCTAAAAAAGGCGAAATCTCAAATAATATAATGTTTCTTTGCAGCCCTTTCCGCCACACAAGGCTATCAAAAATGTTTGTCCTGCTTTATAGGTATCATCAAGGCAAACATTTTCATCACGGAAAATGCTCACAACTTGTTTCAGTATAGTAGTGTTAGAACTTTGACTTTTTCTTCTTCAACTGTCTAAAATGAACGGATGGGGTATTACAACCACAGAACGCATGGAGAAACGAAATTTTGTTTCTTATGTCTGGTACAATGTTCAGAGTTGCTAGAGAATATGAAACATCTTCTGACTTACCTATTCCAGGCTTCAAGAAAGAAATGTTTTCGGAAGTAGTGGATGCTGCCATTATTACCAAAAAGACAATTCTTCCCCAACTACCACAATATATTGTGACCAGTTTTCCATTTCTAAAGACCGTATCAGATAGTCAGCATCTTCATCAGCTTATTTCACAACAAAACCTTCTTTTTGAAACAGCACACATAACATACTTATAAGCCGTTGCTTCTTTTTACCATTTGATAAAAAAATTACTTGAGACGTAGTGAATAACATCAATTTATCAAACATAACATGACCAGTTCTGTGTATACTTGTCTATGATAATCTACCAAAATCATTTTTATTTAAAATATCTTAGCCCTTTTTGTAACATACTGAAATTTAATGTCATTCTATTTGTTGATCTTAAATTCCCGCTAGAAACAAGACTCCTCCACTCTCTTTTGTTCACTCCTTTGCCCCCCCCCCCCCGCCAGTTCTGCCAATTTATATTCGATCCCCTTAATTCATTTACGTACATATTTTTATTCACTTTGAACAATAATGCGTCATATTAAATGCTGCTCCATATTTCAAATACAATATCGGAAATAACAAACAATATTTCCCATCAGTTATAAATTATTTTCTAAATATGCTTAAATTTATATAAAAAAAATGCATTTTAATTATTAATTTGTGTGTGAAAATTGGGCAGGGTGGACTGATAACTTGGTCTTCAAGTTCTTGAACAGCGATTTTGGCAAAACTTTGAAATAGAGTTGTGAGCTTAATGTTCAACAAAAATATTAAAGTGTCGGAATTTTAAGCTCTACAACATTTGTATAGACAATAATTTTGATAGGGTTAGTTATTTTATTTTTTAGATTCTGTGGTAATTAAAGAAAACGTGTTTTTCGACTATAAATCTGTACATATTTTCTAACGCTCACCTAGTATGAGGGAGAAAACTTAGTACATTCGTTCTAGACCTAAACTAAAGTGATTAAAACAATTTCCAGCTTTCCGCTAATTAATTCCAAATTCAACCCCTTAACCACCGGGCTATGTGTGTTTCGTAAATAAATAGAAATTAAGTAGCGATTCATTCAGATAAAACTAATTTTTGAAAAGATTGGAAGTTTATTGTAGTTCAGTCAATGTACAGTGGTGGGAAAAAATAAGTAAACACCCCCTATTAACTCAGAAACAAATTATTATAGAAGAAAGTTACAGATACCAAACGATTGGAGATAAAGTCTACTTTTAAATGATGTGTATAAAATTTGTTTAGGGGGGCATCTACATCTCAAAATGAACCCAAACTTTTTTTTCTTCAATAGCAATACCAAAGTTCGACAACATAAATAAATTCTACATCCTTCAAATAGCCTAAAAACAAATTTTCATATTATTCGTAGGATTAGTTTCAAAGAAATTAATTATTTTAAAATGAGCCTATTTTAGGGGTTGTATCCAAATTGAAGTTCGGTACTTGATTGTTGAAATGCTACATAAATGACTTTGTAACTTCTTTTAATGTATTATTTCCTTACCAATATGACCATTTCACTCCCTTAATATGTTTCAACTACTGCCAGCCCAAATGTTTCAATAAAATGACTAAAATATATATATTTTTTAAATTACTAGGGGGCTCGGACCCCTACGAGCTACGCTCGCCAACCCCCGTTCAGACACCGCAGTCTGTAAAAGCACGCTAATTTGATCGGCTTTAAACAGATTTTGAAAGATTGAATTATAATTTAAAAAACAGTGGCGATCTCCCTATAAATTGGTTTCTATTCATCTCTCTTCGATTGGGGAATTTTAAGGGAAAATCAGCTGCTGTTAAAAGATACAATGGCTGTTTTCGTCTTTGATTAAATAAAATCAGTTAAACATTTCAAAATAAGCTAATATAATAAGCAAATCTGCATCAAAATGCAAATGTATTTCACAAATACCAATGCCTTCTTTTGACGGAAACCATACAGAAGGTTAACGAATCTTAAATAAACCATTTAAGCAATTTCTTTATTTTCTGCTTCACAGATTTTTCTCTTTCAAATCATATTTTTTGCCGATGACACTTCATTTTCAGCTAGTAATCTTTTTTATTTTTATTAAATTACTAAATAGTCGCTAGAAAGCAGTCTAAACGCGTTCAATAAATTAATACTAATCTTATTAATATAATCTCAAAATATCAAAATAATGTCTCGCGCAATTTTTAAATTTAAGCTGTTTTGCAATATTACTTTTTGTTCATTTTACGTAATAAGTGTTATGTGACGTAAATGTGACGTAATTTCTTCTATTTAAGACTTCTAACGCATGTTAATGAATTTATTATTTTACTATATCCTTTCTCTTTTAAAATTCACGTGTAAGTATAGTTTTTATGAAGTATTTTCAATAAGTTCCTGCTTTCATAAGTAATTATTTAATCCTAATTTGAAAGTTTTTTTTCTGTTAATAATAGTCACGTGTAAAATAAATTTTTACTTTGAAGCAAACAATATTATTTCCTCTGTTTATACAGTTGACAACAGTTTAAATTAATACCAATTTCTACAATAAGTAAAAAATATCTCTCGAAATGCTAAAAATTTGAATTTAAAATAGAAATAAAACCTCAAAAAATGAGTCATATTAAAAAAGTGAATGCAGTATGCACACCGGGAAATTCTAACGTATAAAAGGATCTAAAAATGAATTAATTCCCATGTATAGTTTTTGCTTCTATAAAACTTTTTTAATGGAACGATTTTGTCCAACTTTAGCATTAAATATCTCTTAAAATAATTATTCGATTTGAAAACTGTCTGCACCAGCGTATTTATCAAACATTTCTCTATAATATTGCCGATTTTTATACTTTTGCATGCAGTATTTTTCTTAATATTAAAGAAGAAAGACCTCCGGTCACAAAAAATTCAAAACCGGCGGTGGCGGTTACAGCGTAAGTTACTTCTTTTTAGAATAGAGAGAATCTTTTATGCATATCATAGGCCACCTTAAACCATCATTTTGACGTTTTTTAATCATAATTCGAAAACTACTTAGAAGAAAAATTTTAAATTGAGAATTCGAATAAAGTAGGACATAATAAATGTAAATCTCTCTATTCTAAAAAAAGTAACTACCGCTGTCACCGCCGCCGCCGGTTTTGAATTTTTTGTGACCGGAGTTCTTTCTCCGTTAATATTAAGAAACATAATGCATACAAAAATATGAAAATCGGTGGTAATATACAGAAATGTTTGATAAACATGCTGATGGAGACAGTGTTCAAATCGGAGAATTATTTTAAGAGATATTTAATGCTAAAGTTGGACAAAATCGTTCTACTAAAAAAGTTTTATAGGAGCAAAAACTATTCATGGGAATTTAATCATTTTTAGATCATTTTATACGTTTTAAGTTCCCGGTGTGCAGACTGTATTTCTTTTTTTAATTTGACTCATTTTTTGAGGTTTTATTTCTATTTTAAATTCAAATTTTCAGCATTTCTAGAGATATTTTGAACATTATTTTAGAAAACTAGGGGGCTCGGCCCCCTACTAGCTACGCTCGCCAACCCCCGTCCAGGTACCGCAGACTCTAAATGCACGCTAATGTGATCGGCTTTAAAAAGATTTCGAAACATTGAATTATAATTTAAAAAACAGTGGCGATCTCCCTATAAACGGATTTCTATTCATTTCTCTTTGATTGGAGAAATTTTAACGCCAAATCCGTTGCGGTACTACTTGATTATCCCGTCGACTAATTTCGCCAAATTATATAAATCGCCAAACCACCCGCCAAATTATACAAATTGTGCACAATTTTTATTTTAAATAACGAAAGAACAAATAAATTAGTACAACATTAATAAAAATACAAATAAAACGACGAAATGAAAATAACTTGATGACGTAGACACGTGTAACAACATTTCAAAATAAGCTAATATAAAAGGAATTCAGTAAACTGAATCTTTGTTTCCCGGTATTTTTTAACAAAGCGAAAAGAAAGTTCTTTTAAATGAGACATTTTAAATTAATCGTTTTTAATCTGACGTAATTTTGACCAAACTATTCTTTCTCTTTTTAATATTCACGTGAAAATACTTGTGTTAGAAATAAAATATTATTTGCGCTTTCCTAAGAAAAATAGTTGAAAAGTATCCTCTCAAAATATCAAATAAATGTCTAGCGCAATTTCTAAATTTAACCTGTTTTGCAATATTATTTTGTGTTCATTTTATGTAATAACAGTAATGTGACGTAAATATGACGTAATTTCTCCTATTTAATACTTCTAATCCATGTTAATAAATTTATTATTTTACAAATTCCTTTCTCTCTTAAAATTCACGTGTAATTATAGTTTTTATGACGTAATTTTTAATAAGTTCCTGCTTTTTGTACATAATTATTTAATTCTAATTCCAAATGTTTTTTTCTGTTTATAATAGTCACGTGTAAATAATTTTTTAATTTATTACACGTATAAATATATATATATATATATATATATATATATATATATTAAGCAAACATTATTGTTTCCGCTGTTTATACAGTTGCCAACAGTTTAAATTAATACCACTTTCTAAAATCTCTCTATTCTAAAAAACAGTAACTACCGCTGTCACCGCCGCCGGTTTTGAATTTTTTGTGACCGGAGGTCATTCTTCGTTAATATTGAGAAAAATAATGCATACAAAAATATGAAAATCAGTGGTTTTATACAGAAATGTTTGATAAACACGCTGATGCAGACAGTTTTCAAATCGAAGAATTATTTTAAGAGATATTTAATGCTAAAGTTGGACAAAATCGTTCCACTAAAAAAGTTTTATAGCAGCAAAAACTATACCTGGCAGTGTAATCATTTTTAGATCATTTTATGCGTTAGAATTTGCCGGAGTGCAGATTGTATTAATTTTTTTATTTTGACTCATTTTTTCAGGTTTTATTTCTATTTTAAATTCAAATTTTCAGCATTTCTAGAGATATTTTTTACAGATTTCAGAAAATTGTACTAATTTAAACTGTTGCCAACTGTATAAAAAGCGCAAGCAATAATGTTTGCTTCAAATTAAAAATTTATTTACACGTGACTATTATAAACAGGAAAAAACTTTCAAATTAGAATTAAATAATTATGTATAAAAAGCAGGAACTTATTAAAAATTACGTCATAAAAAGTACACACGTGAATTTTAAAAGAGAAAGGATATTGTAAAATAATAAATTCATTAATATGCGTTAGAAGTCTTAGGAGAAATTACGTCATATTTACGTCACATTATAGTTATTACATAAAATGAACACAAAATAATATTGCAAAAAAGTTTAAATTTAGAAATTGCGCTAGACATTTATTTAATATTTTGAGAGGATATTTTCAACTATTTTTGTTAGGAAACCTCAAATAATATTTCATTGCTAACAAAAGTACTTTCACGCGATTATTTAAAAGAGAAAGAATAGCTTGGTAAAAATTACGTCAGATTAAAAACGATTAATTTAAAATGTCTCATTTAAAAGAACTTTCTTTTCGCTTTGTTAAAAAATACCAGGAGACAAAGACTCTGTTTACTTAATTCCTTTTCTATTAGCTTATTTTGAAATGTTGTTACACGTGTCTACGTCATCAAGTTATTTTTATTTCGACGTTTTATTTGTATTTTTATTAATGTTGTACGAATTTATTTGTTCTTTCGTTATTTAAAATAAAAATTATGTCAATTTGTATAATTTGGCGAGTGGTTTGGACGATTTATATAATTTGGCGAAATTGGTCGACGGGATAATCAAGTAGTACCGCAGCGGATTTGGCGTTAAAATTCCCCAATCAAAGAGAAATGAATAGAAATTCGTTCATAGGGAGATCGCCACTGTTTTTTAAATTATAATTCAATCTTTCGAAATCTTTTTAAAGCCGATCAAATTAGCGTGCATTTAGAGCCTGCGGTGTCTGGACGGGGGTTAGCGAGCGTAGCTCGTAGGGGGCCGAGCCCCCTAGTCAGTAAAAAATATCTCTAGAAATGCTGAAAATTTGAATTTAAAATAGAAATAAAACCTCAAAACATTAGCCAAATTAAAAAAAGAAATACAATCTGCACACCGGGAACTTCAAACGTATAAAATGATCTAAAAATGATTAAATTCCCATGAATAGTTTTTGCTCCTATAAAACTTTTTTAGTAGAACGATTTTGTCCAACTTTAGCATTAAATATTTCTTAAAATAATTCTTCGATTTGAAAACTGTCTGCATCAGCGTATTTATCAAACATTTCTGTATAATACTACCGATTTTCATATTTTTGTATGCATTATTTTTCTTAATATTAACGAAGAAAGATCTCCGGTCGCAAAAAATTCAAAACCGGCGGCGGCGGCGGCGGCGGCGGCGGCAGTTACTTTTTTTTAGAATAGAGAGATGGTATTAATTTAAACTGTTGCCAACTGTATAAACAGCGCAAACAATAATGTTTGCTTCAAATTAAAAATTCCTTTACACGTGACTACTATAAACAGAAAAAATCATTTGGAATTAGAATTAAATAATTATGTACAAAAAGCAGGAACTTATTAAAAATTACGTCATAAAAACTATACACGTGAATTTTAAAAGAGAAAGGATATTGTAAAATAATAAATTCATTAACATGCGTTAGAAGTCCTAAATAGGAGAAATTACGTCATATTTACGTCACATTACAGTTATTACATAAAATGAACAAATTATATTGCAAAACAGTTTAAATTTAGAAATTGCGCTAGACATTTATTTGATATTTCGAGATGAACTTTTCAACTATTTTTGTTGGGACAGCGCAAATAATATTTCATTTCTAACAAAAGTATTTTCACGTGAATATTTAAAAGAGAAAGAATAGCTTGGTCAAAATTACGTCAGATTTAAAAGGATTAATTTAAAATGTCTCATTTAAAAGAACTTTCTTTTCGCTTTGTTAAAAAATACCAGGAGACAAAGACTCTGTTTACTTAATTCCTTTTATATTAGCTTATTTTGAAATGTTTAACTTATTTTACTTAATCAAAGACGAAAACAGCGATTGTATCTTTGGTACTACTTAGTTATCCCATCGACCAAAAATCTATCATTCGCCAAACTATAAGATTAAATGCCAATAATGGTTGATCGTAAATGTCACATTAACTTGACTTTAAGCAAGTTACACGCGTCTACGTCATCGAGTTATTTTTATTTCGACGTTTTATTTGTATTTTTATTAATGTTGTACTAATTTATTTGTTCTTTCGTTATTTAAAATAAAAATTATGTCAGTTTGTATAATTTGGCGAGTGGTTTGGCGATTTAAATAATTTGGCGAAATTGATCGACGGAATAATCAAGTAGTACAGCAGCGGATTTGGCGTTAAAATTCCCCAATCAAAGAGAAATGAATAGAAACCCGTTTATAGGGAGATCGCCACTGTTTTTTAAATTATAATTCAATCTTTCGAAATCTTTTTAAAGCCGATCAAATCAGCGTGCATTTAGAGTCTGCGGTATCTGGACGGGGGTTGACGAGCGTAGTTCGTAGAGGGCAGAGGCCCCTAGCCTATAAAAAAAATTGCAGGTTGCAATTCATATTTTTTTCGAATATTAATTTCATAATTCATATCATAAAATTTAAAAAAATACAAATTCAATGTGTTTATGTATGGGCCTCTTAGTATTATAATCTCACAAAAAATTATCATATTAGGATTATAATTTCTGGAGAAAATGTAATTTAACATTAGAAGCTCTAAATTTTGAATGTTTATAATTCAAAAACATATCATTCAAATGACTTGAAATTTCGTTTTTAGGCATAATTCGAACCGAAGATCTGAAATATATTGTCAAAATTTGGTGTTGCCATTGAAAAAAAACACAGTTTGATCTGGTTTGTTTTGTAGATGCCACCCCCCCCCCACCCCCCCACACACACACCCTGAGCAAATTTTATAAACATCATTTAAAAGTAGACTTTATTTCCAATCGTTTGGGAGCAGTAACTTTCTTCGATTATAATTAGTTGCAGAGTTAGTAGGGGGTGTTTACTTTTTTTTTTTCCACGACTGTACGATTAGCTAGATTCTGAAATATAAAAAATCTTATTTCAGGGTTGTATGTACGTGATGAAGGCTATAACCGACATTTTTTGTAATATCACCACGATTCACGAAAAGCAAAGTCACTCTGTGGGAAATGTCATTAAAATATTTTCATTTATTGTTAAAGTCGTCAGAGAAGAATCGGTTTCGATTTGGTGTGAGATCCCGTATTTTTGACTGAATAAGTGGTTTGTAACCCTGGTTTTCTGTGCAAAAATTATTCATCTTGATGATAGTCCAGGCAATAGAGACCGTATAGGGACTCTACCTAGCAAAATTAATGGTAGTACTGGAAATCGGCTTTCTAGATGTTTTTTGGGTCGCTGAATCCGAATTTGTAACTTCCCACCAAAATTTCCACCGGCAACCCCCAAATTTTGGTAAAAAGCCCCCCAACAAAGGTTTTTATTAAAAAAATCAAATGTTTTAATGTTTTAAAGAAAAAGTATCTAGAAATTCAGAAAGTAAACAAAATTTCCAACAAATCCGTATGACATTATGACTTATGACTTAGGATGAAGGGGAAGGGGGGATCTGCCTCGGAACATGCGCCGCAGTGCTGCGTGGGCTAAGTTGCGCAATTCCACTTAACCACTCACACGTTTACATTAGCCCTCCCATCTTCCCTCCGAACTTTCTGTATAAGGTTTACTTTAAGTTTTTTGGATTGCTGAATCCGAATTTTTAACTTACCCCCAAAGTTTTCCTCCCCGAACCCCCCACCCCACCCCAATAGTTGTTTTTAACTTAAATTTCTTATTATTTTAGGGGAAAAGCATTACAAAATTCACAAACTAGACAAATTTGCAACAAATAGGATATATGAAATTATGACGTAGGATAAACGGGGAGAGAGGGGGCTGCCTCGGAACATTCCCCGCGGGCTTTTCTCGAAAACCAAACTTTTTCAAAAAATCATTTTTTTGGGGGGGGGGGGGGGGGGGGAGGGTTGCCGGGTGAAATTTTCGTGGGAAGTTACAAATTCGGATTCAGCGACCCAAAAAACATAAAGTGAGTCGAAATCCAGAACTAGTATTAATTTTGCCAGATAAAATCCCCTATTGCCTGGACTTCATAATTTAGTGTACTTAGCGCCGCAGTGCATGTTCAGAGGCAGCCCTCACCCTCCCCGTTCATCCTAATTCATAATGTCATATATCCTATTTGTTGCAAATTTTGTCTAGTTTCTGAATTTTGCAATGCATTTCCCCTAAAACAATAAAACATTTAGGTTAAAAACAACTATTTGGGGGGTTTCGGGAGGGAAATATTTTGGGGAAAGTTAAAAATTCGGATTCAGCGACCCAAAAATCTTAAAGTAAACGTTATAGAGAAAGTTCGGAGGGAGATGGGAGGGCGAATGTAAACGTGTGAGTGGTTAAGTGGAATTGCGCAACTTAGTTTACGCAGCACCGCGCGCATGTTCCGAGGCAGATTCCCTCCTTCCCCTTCATCCTAAGTCATAATGTCATGTATCTAATTTGTTGGAAATTTTGTCTACTTTCTGAATTTCTAGATGCTTTTTCCCTAAAACAATAAAAAGAATTGATTTTTTTAATAAAAACATTTGTTGGGGGGCTTTTTACCAAAATTTGGGGAGGTTGCCGGGGGAAATTTTGGTGGGAAGTTACAAATTCGGATTCAGCGACCTAAAAAACATCTAGAAAGCCAATTTCCAGTACTACCATTAATTTTGCTAGGTAAAATTCCCTATTGCCTGAACTATGAGCACTATCACCTCTTATTTTGAACAAGCAGTTCATGAACGTCTAGAGATGGGAAAACTTTTTGTCACTATGTTCCGTCGTTACAACAACAAGCTACAATATATATTTGAAATCTATATACAGTCGGACCTCATTATCCCCCGACACTCTAATGAGCATAAAAAAGTGTCGTCATAAGCGGAGTGTCGCGGTAACCAGAATCGGAGAAAAATATGTTTATCAAGCTGTATTTTTAATTAATTTAAGACAAATTTAAATTCCTAACTGTTCTTGGAGCTTTAAGCAATGAAACATTATTATTAAACAAAATAAACCCAAAAACAAAATTGAAAAGTACAAAAATCAGATTTATGATGACTTGTTTTTTTTTTATTGTTACATGAAATATTGATGAATTAAGGTTTTCTTACCCCTAGATGTGCTTCCTACCATTCTTTTATCAATATTATACAACGAATTGTAATAAATATTTTTTGTTTCGGAAATGGATGTTAAATAATTTCTGATTGTTTCAATGCAATGCAATGCTTCGGTTTTAGTCGGCTGAAAAACGCCGTGTAACCACAAGAAAGCGCGGCCTGATCTAAACAAAAAAGATCGCGAGTAGACTGATACGTCTATCTGGAGCTTAAGTGGGTCATTCATAGTGTGTGAGTTCATTTATTCAGATAAAGAATAGAAGTAAAATTTCTCATTTATTTCAATGGGTATTTTAGACACTTTTGTAAAAAATTTGGCTAAAACATTTCTTACCACTTAACTTCCGTGCCCATAACATGGATTATGAAAAATGGAAAAATTTCCTAAACCGTCGGGATATCCGGAGTTGAAAATTATTTAATCTACGTAAAATCCAGAGTTTATTTACATTAAAATCATATACAGAAAATCGGGACTTTGAAAAACTGACGTGATAAGCAATGTGACGTGAAAACCGGGTGTCGGGATAACGAGGTCCGAAGGTCCGACTGTAATTTAAAACACAAGTCGGTTTTTTCCTCATCTGCTCTGAGTATTCTACCGAACCTATTTTAATAATTATTTTTTTTTAGTTAAAAGCAGTTTGTAGATGAACCCGCAACTAGTTATTATTATTATTTTTTTAAATATTTATATTTTTAACAACCTCAAAATTTTTTTAAAGTGTTTATGACTTCGTATGTCCGTACTCTAACTCGCGTAAATATACTCAGATTGCCATGTCATTGATATATGGGATTGAGGTTTACTATGATATTTTCGCTATTGAAAATGAAGTGTGTAGCATTTATAGAACATTTACAACATCAGCATTTATAGATCATTCACTCAAAAGAATTCCATTACATTATGGTCAGTAGGGAAAATCGTTTGCAATGTGCTTAATGACATTGCACTATTGAAATTGATATATTATCCATTATCTTTAAGACAAACATACTGATTAATGAAGTTATCATACGAATTGAATATTTCCAAAACTTTTTGCTCACAGGCAGTTCTATAACAGTATTCTTTTGTGTGTCACTGTGAGTGAACGATAAATGCTATGCACACGATATTCTACAGTAAGCATCTTGTAGCGCACCTCGGTGATTATATATCATACGAATTGAATATTTCCGACTGAGCGAAAAAATGCCCAAGCCGGGACTCGAACCCAGATCCTTGGCGAATACCAGCTTGGACATTTTTTTCTCTCAGCTGGAAATATTCAATTCGTATGATAACTTTACCAATGCGTATGATTGTGTTAAAAATGACAGAACAGGGTAAATATAAATGATGAACCGATTTTAAAAAATCATATTTTCGAAACTACTGCACACAATTACAATAAATGGTACATGAATTTAAAGAGAAATATAACAAGTTCTTTTCAGTTACAAATGCTCGATGTGTGACCCTCTTGTTAGACGGCATACGTCCAATCTGTATCCAGTTCATTCCAAATATTTTGTAGCATCACTCTGTCAATGGTTCTGAATGCTGCACAAATGCGTTCTTTAAGTTCTGGCAGTGTTTTTGGCATTGGTGGTACATAAACAGTGTCTTTGACGTAATCCCACAAAAAGAAATCACATGGTGTTAGGGGGTTAGGTCTGGGGATCTTGGTGGCCATGTGATTAAAGGTAAATCACCATCACCCGCACGCCCCATCCACCGGTGTGGAAGCTCCTCGTTCAATGGTGGAAAAAACTTGGTATATTTCTCTTTAAATTCATGTATCTCTTATCGTAATATATGCAGTAGTTTCGAAAATATGATTTTTTTTAAATCGGGCCCATCATTTGTACTCACCCTGTATATCTACGTACCCATCGTTTATATATTCTATCCTCTATTTTGTTGAGTTGTCTGCATGGCAAACTAGATGTTATTACCAATAAGGTTATCTGAGCGAAATATGCGCACCGTTGTCGACCCAGGTAGCTTAAAAGGTAGAGCAATGTAAGCCAAGGATCTGGGTTCAAGTCCCGGCTTGGGCATTTTTTCGCTCAGTTGGAAATATTCAATTCGTATGATATATAATCACCGGGGTGCGCTACAAGATGCTTACTGTAGAATATCGTGTGCATAGCATTTATCGTTCACTCACAGTGACACACAAAAGAATACTGTTATAGAACTGCCTGTGAGCAAAAATTTTTGGAAGTACGTTTTAAGTTGTCGTATGCATTTTTTAAATTTAACTAAATTTAACATTGGTGGGTATAAATTCTATAAATGGTTACGGTACATATTTGTTTGAGTAGAAAAAAACAAATAATCGATTTTTTTTTAAGGTTTAAAACTTAAGAGTTCCATTAAACTGCATAATTAAATGTGTGACAGATTATTATATTTTAGTTTTTAGAAATGGATTTTTGGGAAGGGCGGGGAGCAAATGAAACTGGATCAAGTTAAAAGAGGAAAACAAGTGTTATAACAATGTAATTTAAAAAAGAAATTAACAATTCCTTTACTCTAAAAATAAGTATAACGATTATGCGTGGGAGATAACTCAGGATTACATTGAATATGCCTAAAATGATAAATTGACATAACTATACCTTTTGTTGAACATCCTCCTTAAATTCCATATAAAGTTGCTCATCACTTTCTCGTTTGCTATTTAATTGTTGAATTGTTGTCTCTACTTCTAATTCTATTTTTTGTTTCTCTTCTAACATTTTATTAAAAAAATTTTGGTTGATAATTGCTTCTTCCCTGTAAAAAAGGGTGTCAGAAAAGTTATATAATAAACAGATTACGGGAAGATAAATTTATACTATTATTTTTATTCATGTAAATTATTATAGTAGTACGAATCTGAATATTTTTTTAGTATGTACTGCCAGTTTTGACTGTAATGTCATGGTCGAGAATGACTTCCTTGTTTTTCTTATAAAATAGAACAACAAAATTTTCAGAAAAATACAAAATCTGTATTTGTAAAAATTTGTTTTACCTTAAAAAAGAGAGTTAAAAAGATTAAATCCTGATGTACAATCTATAAGTTAAATAGTCTTTTATCTAGATAATCACTGTCTTCGTAATATTGTAAATCGAAAGCTATGCTGTGTTTAAGACAAGATGATAACAATAGTGGACTATCGGCTAATCTTACCTCTTCGGGACATTGAAAGATTAAAAATGTTCAAGCATAAAGTAAGGAGTTTTCTCTCTTTAAAAAGTTGTCGCCTTTACAAATACATTCTTTTGGGATAAGAATGCATGTATCAGTTAAAGTGTTATGTAATTAATGCAACAGTAGATACAAGAACACTATACCTTCCAACAAATAATGTCACAGAGAGCTTCTCCTTGTGACAGGGACTTTTTTAGCTCATCTTTGAAAATGTGAAATGAAATTTAAATGTAAAAAAAATCTTTTAAAAGAACAATGGAAATCTATCTTTGAAAATTTAACGATAAATTTATATTATTAAGGTAAACATTTGTCGAAAAGACTTTTGTGCAGATAATCAGGTGCAATTGAAATTTGTCTTTTTACTTTTTTAATAAATATTTTTATAAATCACCCAAATTAAAAATATATACTGCTGGGATATTATACTGTGATATAATTTGTTCTTAACACAGACTTTAAAGAAAAGTTTATTGAATGCAAAATATAGGAATTACATTTGGCTCCGATATAACCTGTAAAGTTTTCAATGTTTACACATTTACAAAAATTACAGAATTTTCTTTGTATACCATGATATTTTTAACATGTCTCAATATTTATCTTTTAAGTGAATTTTGCATGCAAAACCCATAAAAACTGCATCACTTAAAGGGCCCATGAAGATGAACGTCTCTAAAGTTGGATAATATCACTGAAATTCATCTTTCTCTATCGAGTTTACAAAAATTATTACACAGATTTGTTATAAATAGTACAGGTAAAATAGGGTTTGACAATGACAAGGGGTGTGCATTCCCGAAAATTTGCGAATAATTTTGTTTTGGCACTGGAAATGAAGATACGGTGAGTCCACAAATTAAGAAGTTGTTTTACCATATTTCGCGGGATAAAGAAGGGAGGGGGGGGGATGCACAATTATGCAAAACTGAACTTTTTAAAATTAAGTCGTGTGGGATATCATATTTCTGTCATTTTTTAATTCTGAATCGAACTAAACTCTTCGCAATTCGATACGATCAATTGTTGCAAAGTTATTATAGGTTTTATGAATAAAAAGTCGAAAATTACATTTTATGAGAGAGCACAACTTTAAATTTACTTTATGTTCAGAAATATATTCTGTATATCATATTGAATCACTTTAAACATTTTAAATGTCCTCAAAATAGCAATAATCAAAATCAGGGTCAATTGCGTCTTCTTGAAGTTCATCGAACTTGTCAAAATCGATTTCAGTTTGCACCGTAACTTCTTTTCAAGCAGTGTAGTGTATTGCAGCAGGCTACTCCCTCACAAATTTTGAACAGTGCCATTGCCCCCTAGAGTGTATTCTAGGTGGCAATGACCGTGCAGAACAGGTTGTTCCACTTTTCTTGCAACTGCATTGGTCTGATAAACAATTACCTTTTGCCGGGACAAGATATCAGCTTGATTATTTCGTCGAAAGCAGGAGGTAGGGTAGTCCGAACATAATTAAGTCACAGTCTTTACGTACTCATCCTCAATGTTCGGGTTTCAATTTATTTCCAAGTCATTGGTGGATTTCATGGTAGATCCTAAATTAACACTGGGTTAGCAGAATTAGGCGAAAGAGATTCCAACTTGGGTGAGTTCCTTTTCAAAGACTTCTGGAATTGGGTGTAACAATGTGCGTCGACTTAGAGGTTTTCTGCCTTAGTTCCTTAGAAATGAAGGAACAGGGTTTCGTCTACTTTGTTCACTTCTTCAGCCGTGGCATTCGTTCCATTGAAAGTGCCAACGCATTTCTTCAAGGCGCTGTGACTAGCTATAGACTTCATAAGTAGCTTTTACTTTTGCCGTGTATGGCACTAGTTGTGTCACATGAGCTAATCATATATACGAGGATAGTGTAGGTTTTAATGTCATTGTGTCGACCCTTTAATGAGGTGGAAGAATACGCTTTCCTCTTCACACGGCCTATTTTGTGTTTTAAGAAAAATATAGGCTTTTTAGGTGGTATGAAGGCTGTTAAGATTATCAGGACGACTATATCTTCAGCAGCAATTGTTCGCAGTAATTGTTGAGACTACTATACAGCTGT
The DNA here is from genome assembly GCA_963932465.1 of Maratus speciosus. Lineage (NCBI taxonomy): Eukaryota > Metazoa > Arthropoda > Arachnida > Araneae > Salticidae > Maratus > Maratus speciosus. The sequence continues at coordinate 325,349,701 of OZ010792.1, read as the reverse complement.
CTGAACAATTAGCACATATGCGTCTCCAAAAGACTGTCCCACTGTGACGCTATTATTTTTAAGTATAGTAGACAGCATAGTGATCAACTGCTTCTTGTTTTGAGCATACTCCCCCATCCTCACCCCCCCCCCGAAAAATCGTTCTTTATTGCAATAAACAAGAGTTCTGGCTGAAATTTGAAACTGTGTCGGTACCTGCGTAACTGTTTACTCTTTTCCGTGCTATCTGGGTCATCATAACCACTAAATACTACTATAATATGTGTGCTTTTGTTATGTGCATGAAATGTTTTTTCACGTAGTTTACATACTGCATGGAAACATCATGGTAAGTTTTTCAAGTGTCTTTGTTCCACTTTACAGTGTGCATCAGGTAAACGCTATCAACAACGAAGCCTTTGTTGTTGATGGTCAAATGAGTCGCACTGAATTCAGTGCGACTCATTTCGTATTCCACAACAGTGGTGAATACATTATACAATGCTGATTTCACCAGAATATGTAAACAGGGACAGAGGGTAGGATATGGGGGGAGTAGATAAGAAAAGGAGAATTAAAATTTCAAGAAAGTTTGAGTTTGAGTTTGAAGGGGGGGGGGGGGGTTTGCTTTAAGACCTATAGCAGCGAGGCTGTCATCCCGAATGATCCAAGAAAACACTAGCGAGAACTAAACCCCGATCACTGAAGAGAATAAACACATGAAAGTGGAGAATGAGTAGCACAGCACCCAACTAGAAACGATCCATACTATGAAGAAAATTCAGAGTAGAAACACGAAACCCTTTACAGGCACAAAATTTTCTAATAAAACACACAAAAGATCTAAAGCACTCGCTATTCAACGCAGCATTATCCCAACACCTACTGGGCTGAGACCGATACCTAGGACATAAAAGTAAAACGTGCTCCAAGGAGTCAGACACACCACACGTACAGCAAAGACCGTCAGTAAGTAACTTTGAACGAGCTAGAATCGCAGGAGTTATCAGCATCCTACAGAGAAGCCGAGTAATCAAAACATCATCCCTTCTATTACCAGTCCAACTATGCGTACGCTTAATACTAGGAATGTCCCCATGCGAAGAGAAATATTTACAAGAATCATAAAGCTGACCAAAACGCAGCTTGATCTTCTGCTTATATGCACCGATTAAATCCTCCGGCGCAATCCAGTCAATCAAAATGTCAGATGCATTAACACTCTTTGCAAGATAGTCAGCATTTTCGTTTAAGGGGATCCCCCGGTGACCCGGTATCCAGTAAAGATGAATATTAGGAGACAGGGACGAAATCCTTATGATTTTATTATGAAGCCAGATAATGACCTTAGGAGACTTAAGAGAGATCGACTGAAGTGCAGTGAGAACTGACAAGCTATCAGAAAGAATCAGGACAGGACGAGACAAGGAGACTAACTCATCGATAGCCAAGCCAATAGAGAGAGCCTCCGCAGTGATTATAGAGTTCACCTGGGGAACCCGGTACCCAAAGTGACCACTTGCCGAACAGCCCGCAATCGCGGTGATCGATGTCGTCTTGGGTGCATCTATAGCTATGATTTCCCAAGAGCCAGAAAAATCATCGATAAAATCCGCAAACAAAGGAGCCATCATGCAAGCAGCCAGATTCTTACTCTGGAAGGAAAGGTCCGAAGTAATAATTTGAACAGCAGTCATATTCATAGGCAGAGGGATTTGGAAACACAGAAGGTGATCCGGACAGCAATTCAACTCACTGAAAGTATCAGAAACACAAGATATATTAGCAGTGACCGAGGCCAGACCCGCATCCCGTGCTTTCCACAGAAGAGACCAACTACCCAGAGCCAGGTGTTTAACTCAGAACCCGAATGCCAAAATACCGATTCTGTCAATAATAGGGAAAGCATCAGCGTGCTTCCTTAATGCAATGTTAGGATTCCACTTTGGCAGACCCAACTCCACCCTAAGGGCACTCGTCTGAAGAACCTCCAGCTTTTGGAAAAAAGAAGGACAGGCAAAGTTAAGGATAGCAGCACCGTACTCCATGACACCACGAATCGACGCAAAAGCCAAGGTGAGAAGGTGGAACGTTCTTGCACCATAGCTTTTCTGAGCCAAGGATTTTAAAATATTTATTCTCGAGAAAAGTTTCTTCCTGAGGTATTCAGCATGTTTGCGGAAGCCACCTCGTTGTGCTACATAGAACCCGAGAAACTTAATTTCTGAGCACCACTCGATGATCCCACCGTTGACACTGAAATGTAACTCGCAATCCCTTAATCTTCTCGAAAGGTTGATAGCTTAGCACTTATCCGGTCTAATCGACAACTTCCAGTAGTTACACCACTGCATGATAAGCCTTAAAGTTTCTTGCAATTTCCAGAACTTCAGAAGAACCCTCCAGAACTTCAAAAAAGTCAGCCATAAAAATTGTGAACAGAGTAGGGCTTAACACGGCCCCTTGGAGAACCCCTCTACCAATGGTCCGGACAGACGACGTAACACTTCTCCAAGCCACTTTAATAGATCTGCCGGATAAAAAACGGTGGAGCCAACGAAGCATCCGGCCAGAGATGCCAATTGGAGAATCAGGGCTTAATTTGCGCCGGAGCCCACGGGAGCCCGGCTCCGGTACTTCTCTATTTTTAGTAAATGTTTAAATATTGGTCGGAATTCACCGGAGCTCATAAATACAGGGCTCCGGAGCCCCATGAAAAGCGCTCCCGAAAAACCTAAGCCTAAATTACCCTTTCCTATCTCGAAGCTTTTGCATTATTTTTGCCAAAACATATGTAACGTAATGTGTCGCACACGCAGGAGATGGAGATAAAACGGACTCGATTTTTATATCAGTTTTTGGTCTTGGACTGACTCGAGCTCAATCTGTACTACATTTAAATTCTTATTTATTCATGTATAGAAAAAAAAAACTTTTCGTCCTTTAAAATTACATATTATATTCTATTTCAAATCATTTTAATGCTGTTTTGATCAGAATGAAGGGGAAACAGAAATCGTGTTTTTTTATTTCAAATTTATGTCGGCGATGTGTTGATACGGCGCCACTCAAGAGACTGAATTTGCTTTCAGTTCGATCCCTTTTAGTGACAGTAGGAATTTTTTCTTATTGGCTGTTTTTTTTTAAATTTTATTTAGATATAACATGAAAAGAATATTTTCTATTTTAGCCAACGAGCATCAGCTTGGGTTTTTGTTTGTTGGACGTTTATTGCCTTCTGTTGCGTGCGACTATAAAAATCACTTTAGTGATTTTTCTATTTATTTTGTATCATGAACGGTACCCATGCTAAGACTCTGCTCTGCACATTTACGAAGTCACTTTCATTTGTAAGTAGATATAATTGCCATGTATTGTTATTCTGATAGAAAGCAATCGAGCAGTGTTTCCTTTTTTTCTATAAAAGCGTCGATTCTTTCCGCTAACGGTGTCAAATGTTTAATTTAATCTGATTTTCAGGGACTCACCACAAAAGATTGAAATCGATTATAGTTTTAGATATGCACCTTTTATAGGAAATTGTAAAACATTGCTCCATTCTTCAGCATATAAATATTAATTTCTGTAAATTTCCTTCATTTTTTCTTAAAAATGCATAGCTGCGATCTATCTCTTTTTTGAGTTAACACTATTTCTGAATCATAATCCTTGCCATATTTAATCGCAGAATTCTGCAATTAATTAACATTAAAATTAGGAAAAGATTTCTATTCAGAAGGAGTGATAACTAAAAAGTGGAACAGTTGATAGCTAAATATATGCTGATAGATATACTTGAAATTTTTATTTTGCTAAAAGAAGAAAAAAATGCTTTAATTTTTGCGCATAATGTACGAAATATAAATATGCAGATTGGAGTGACAGGGGGGGGGGGGGGGGCGGTACGGTTGTTGTACCGGTACAGCAAAATATTAGAGCTCCGGTACTTTTTTTGTTAGAAATTAAGCTCTGCCTTCCTAGCCTGTTGAAGATCGAGATGCAGCATCGCCAGCGCCGTATGGCTATCACGAAAGGGTTGGAAACCCAAATGTCTACTATGTAAAATCTTATTGTCAAGGAGGTGGCGAGTAATCCGTTTTGAAATCATCCTTTCGCCGATTTTACACATGACTGAGGTCAAGGCTATAGGACGATACGAGGAGGCATGCATTTTCGGTTTCCCAGGTTTAAGTATAGGCAAAATCACAGCAGAGATCCAGCTCGACGGAATGTCACCGGAGGTCCAACTTTCATTGAAAAGCTGCAGCAGACGTTCAAGCGCGAGGTCATCTAGACCTTTAAAAAGTGCGGTACTAATCTTGTCTTCACCAGGGATGGAGGTCTTTGTGCGATGGATAGCATCTTTCAATTCAGATAACGTGAAAAGGCAGTTGAGAGAGGAGCTGTCTTCGCCCCTATACGTGAGAGGGATTGTCTCATGATCAAATCTCAAACCAAAGACTTTCAACATACATAGACTGGCAAACTGTTAGCTTAACTGGGGATTTTTAATCGCCATCGCCACTGTTGTACGGCGGTATATATGTTTTATATTTTAATTTACCTAAAAAAGCGCTTTTATCAGGGTATTTTTTATTGCGGATCATTAAGTATTAGTCTACCCTATTTGATTTAGGACTTTTTTTTTTCATCAGTTTTTTTTTTGTTTGTTTGTTTGTTTTCGTATAGCAAGTAAGTGTTTCAATGAACATCCTCCAAGAATAAAAATATAGTGTTACTTTCGTTAATATGCATTTTTTAAATTACCTTTTTGCATAAAAATTAGTTTAAAGAACGTAGATTTCTTCACAAGTAATTTAAAATTTGGTAAATTACTATATTATGTTACAGTTGCTACTTTTAAACTAAACTTCCCTACCAGTTGCTTTTGTAAGTGAAACTTAAAAAAAGGGGGAATTATAATCATTAACAATCTGTTTCCATATAAATTTCGCCTTTATTTCGGTTTATAAGGCATGTTAAAATTAGATACTCTTTTTCAAATATACCATCCATAAAAATATTAATAAATCGCCTTATTTAACTTTATTGCTGAAAATTAAATATGTATAAAGCATATTTAAATATAAAAATAGTTTCATATAGAACAATATGCCACAAACATCATATACAATATTGATAAAAAATAATTTTTTTAGCTCATTCTAGCCATGGCACTTAATGGTAAATGACTCACAGCTGATGCACAAACCTCGCGGTTGAGGTGTTTCAATTTACTTCAAATCATTTCAAATGGCTGTCATGCTAGTGAATGGGAATGGCCGGAGGAGTTGCCTGTCTAGTATCTTAAAAGTCTCTATCTCAGACATCTGAAGTTAAATTGCCGAAAATCACACTCCCCACGTTTAATGGTAATCTGGAGGAGTGGCTGTCCATTTAGGATTTATTTAGGGCTAGTGTGGATTGTAATGAAAGTTTATCAGACTGTCAAAAGTTACAATATTTGAAATCGGTATGCAAAAATAGTGCACTTCAGATTATTCAATGCCTTTCGACCTCTGATTCATACTATAAGACAGCGTTGGAGCTGTTGAAGGATGGATATTCAAATAAATGCGAGCTAATTAATGCGTTTATTAAAACATTTATTGGAACGCCTTGCATTTCGGATGCTGCACAGTCTCTTTTAGAAAGTATAGATGTTATAAATGAATGTGTGCGTCCATTAGGTGTACTTAAACAGGATGTTAACGGCTTTTCAGAAGTATTGGTGGTTCATTTAATTTGAAAAATTGGATAGGAATACGAGATATTGGTGGGAAAGAACACTCAAAAAGGAGGAATCGGGAACATTTGAAAATTTATCATGCGAGAACACCAAAACAGTAAATCCTCAGTAAAAAAATTTGGAAAACCTAAATTCACTACATTATTGTCTGCTAGTAATATTTGTGCTTATCTAAGGAATCGCATCCACTTTACAAATGTCCGTGATATGTGCAATTAAATGTACAGAAAAGAATAGCGATAGATAGAACAAATAGCTTGTATTATAACTGTCTTTTTGATAAACACCAGGATAAAAAAGTGTAGGAGTGTGGGTTAATGTAAAGTGTGCCACAAGCCTCATCACAGTTTTTTACATATTTCACGGGACATTGGCCCTCATATAGAGAGTGTGACTGAGACACCGGAAGTTTATCTTTCACCGAACGCAACGGAATTTCGACTTAAACAAAATGAATGGTTAAATCAAACTTCTTGCACTGGCACCTTTGAATTTCGAAACAATTCTGGGTCGTGAATACAATTAATGGATAAAAGGCTGACTCCGGTTTGTGCTGCAATGATTAAGGATCTTGACTCAGTGGGTAATCTTGTAGGTTGCCGCGCGTTGTTGGATAGTTGAAGTGAAGCCTCTTTTATAAGTGAAAATTGCATACGAAAATTTTGCTTATCAAGGCGAAGAACTAGAGTACAGGTTACATGCTTGGGTTCTAATTGTGCTGAAACAAATGGAGGAGTAAATTTAAAATTTTCTCCTCATTTTAATTCTGAAATAAAATTTGCCACTAAAGCATTTCTGATAAAAATAATAACAGATGTACCATATAGTTCTATTCCTTCAAACTTAGTGAATGACTTTAATGATTTGACATTGACAGACCCATTGTTTTTTAATAAAGACAGTGGATATTCCATTGGGAGTTAACGTATTTTTTACATTTCTAAAAGGGGAAATTGTGAAAAGAGGGGACTTTCACTGTATGTTCTAAACTTGGATTACGGGGACTACCTCCTTTGATACAGGTCGGCATACATTTGCCGTCAATAATATTCTGTTAAAATTAGATGACTTGGTGCAACAGTTTTGGTCTCTGGCCTCTGTTCTGGAACTAGTTCAGATTAATAAGGAGGAGCAGGAATGTGAGGACCATTTTAAGCGCAATTATTTTCCAGATAGTTTTGGATAATTTGTTGTTAAACTTTCATTTAAAGATTTCCCATCTCGATTAGGTGATTACTAGTGAAATGGCCATCCAGAGATTTCGTTCGTTAGAACGCAGACTTTCAAAACAACCATCTATTTATGAAGACTATCGAAAGTTTATGAGGAAATATTTTGAATTGAGTCACATAGGATGTGTATCAGAGTTGGAGGGTCTTCCTTCAAGTGTTTGTTATTTATACATCATGCGGTAATTCGAAAATCAAGCACAACAACAAAACAGATTTTTTTTTTTTTTTACGTTTCAGCTTAATCTACTTCAGGTGCATCTTTGAACGACATTCTTATGGTCGGTCAAGTCAATCCCAATTCTTTTAAGATTTTGAACTTTACCTATAGTTGTATGTGCAGATATAGAGAAAATGTTTAGACAGGTCTTGATTAATCCTGAAGATAGAGATTTTATGAGAATTCTTTGGACAGAAAGTTCCCAGGATTCTATAGAGATTACAGTTTAATAACAGTTACTTATGGTACCGCATCTGCTCGTTTTAGTCCTTCATCAGCTTGCCTTAGATGAGAAGAGTGATTTTCCTTTGGCATCTGAGGAGTGTTAAAGGATTTTTATGTAGATGATTTATTGTCTGGGTGTCAGAATGAAAAGGAAGTTGTGGAACTAATCGATCAATTGACATTGTTAAGAAACGAAGTGGCTTTAATTTGCGAAAATGGATTTCTAATAAACTTGGAGTATTGAAGAACATTTCGGAAGAATGTAGAGAAAGTGAAGATTCGTTGTTCTTAAAGAATGATAGTGACATAAAAATTTTAGGAATCCAGCGGAAATGTTTGAGATTTGTAATTTCAATATAGCTTTTCCTCTCGCACTCTATCGATTTTCTAGCCAATGTTTGACACTTTTAGAAAGAGACTGAAATCAAATTATCCTGCTGATAAGCCTGTTGATGAATGGTAAGAATAGGAAAGAAGTTTTTGAAAATTCCAAAAATAAAGATAACTTATTTTTTTATTGTATATATATTTTTAACTTATTAGCAATTGAAGATACGTGCACACATGACCAGTTTAATTTTTTTGTACATTCGACAGTTTTTGTTTTTTAAATAATTTTATTAACATTTTTCACTAGAAAGTCAGAATTTTTTTTATAACTGCTAATTTTCCAAACAGTTTTCATTTTTATTCAGTTGAAAAAGCATTTAAAAAATATTTCAAATACCAAACATTCCGATCCCCATACGTACGCACATCTGTATATTACTGTGACTGAAAATTGTTTGTAACTTATAAGAATAAGTATATACATATATATACAAGGATAAATGTTCACTTATATCTCAAATGGCATTTTGAATGTTAAATAATTCTGTATTATGATCTTTATTTTAATCAAAGCGAAGCAGAGGCTTTGTCAAGAAACAGAATTTATCTGCAAGTAATATGAAGTTTCTAAAAATTATTTTACTGTCTTCATTTTGCTTATCTAAAAGTTTTATTTTTGTATAAAAGATGTTTAAGAGCTCATATCAAATAATCAAAGGAGTTAAAAATAATTTTCGTTCAGTTCAGTATGTTGTAATTCTTTTACAAAAAAAAAAAATTTTTTTTAGGTATCTTTAGTTATCTTTAATTTTACAGATGAGATAAAAGCTACATTGGATGCAATGTTTCCAGGTAAAATATTACAACTGAATTTTGAATACCACTATTTTCGTACAGTATTATTTAATGACACAATTTCTGTAATTAAATAAGACGAATCTTTCTCTATGAAAATAGTAATTTTCAAAACTCAATTGTAGTATTTTCTTCGCAACTGTGATTGAAAAAAAAGAATCCCTCTCATTCCGTATTGCAAAAAGAAAAAAAAAATGAGCGCATAAGTTTCGTTAAGCTTGAAAAGATTAAATTACTTACATAATTCATTTGTTTAACCTATTATAAGCTCTTACAATTTTACCTATTATATTCCATAGATACATCTTGACTTCCTTCTTCAAGCATTTTGTCAATTCTTGCAAGAACACGACCAATTTCTTCGCACTTTAGCTCGAGCTTTTTTGTTCCTTCACTATGCATATGTTCAAATGATTGCCTAACAGCTTTCATCAGAGAGTCAACCTGAAATAATAATCAGATCTGTAATGCTTCATCGAAACCTCTATGCATTTAGAAAAAAATGCAGGGTGAAAGAAAAATTCTGCTAGATTTTTTTTACAAATTCATTATTGCCTATTATTATATGGAATATCACAATTCAGAAAACTTCGATAAATATTTCTGTGTAATCGCTCAGTTGTATATGCAATTTTACAAATTGCAACATGGATTGAAAATTTCGCACGGCTGTTGTACAATTTTATTTAAAATTTTTATTTTATAATTTCATAAATTACTAAGTGAAACTCTGTAAAGTATAACAAGTAAAAAAAAAATATTTAAAAATAACTTTTATAAAAAATTGCTCTCTACTATTTTTGCTGAAAAGTCTTAAAATATTATACACATGAAATACAAACTGTGTAAAGAAATTTGAACTTATTTCGAATTCATATATTTTATTTAAAGATACCAAAAAAAAGTCTTTCGCTAAATTTGGGGGCTAATTTTCGTTTAAGGTCCATACGTCAAGGATTGGTGTCAAACAAAAGCGATGCCGACAAAAATGCAGTTTAATTCTATATGAAAATAACTTTTGCATATAAAAGCATGGAACAAAAAGTATGTAAAAACAACGTCAACGAAATTAGAATCTAGTAAAATATTTAATCTTTGACGCAAAAATCCATCTTTACTAGTTACAAGAATGAAGTTAATTTTATACCAAAACATGAAAATCAAATGCGTTGTTTGATGTGGACTCTGTTTACGGAAAATTCACAGTTTTGATCAGAGTTTGATTTGAATGAGTCAAGTTACTAATCAAATTATTAACTAAATTCAAGAAATGACAGCTTTTTAAAAATTGAATTGAAAAAACATATTTTTTCAGTTTATTTTTTTAATTTGGATGTATAGCTTTTTTTTCTGCAACATTATTTTTCCGAAAACAGAACAGACGAAAGAAGGCTGATATGGTTTAATAACAAATATGGAGTTGCCTGCCCATCTCTTAAAAGACTGCGGAGCGTTCATCTCACGTCGCGAACCACGATGTGTAGTGTAAGTGTTTTGACCACAAAATGCCAATGTCCATCCACCGACTTCTTGGTCACCCTAGGTATAATTTTAAATTTGTTCTGCTTTGTCTGTAAAAAATTAAACAAAAAATTTGAATAATAGATGCATGCATGTTCTTAATTCGTAGTCCGAGAGTCGCATGATTAGTGATACAGCAACACTGATTTATGTTTAATTATCGGTTTAAACTAACATTCCTCGTGTGCAAGCTAATTGTTTCTCGAGATGGGGAAAGGAGTTGTCGAGATAGGGTGAGATAAAATATAAGCAAATTCATAAAATTTACTTTATCACGGATAATCTTCTTCATTTGAATGAAAGTCGCTTCCCTCTTCCTTTTGATATTTTGCAATTCGGTCAGACATTGGTCTACTGAACACTTGTATTGCTCTTGTATCTGCTGATAAAAATTCAAGTCAGAAGCACATCCAGTCGATTCGCTCCAATTTCTGAAATGCGTCATTATTGTTATTATTATTATTACTATTGCATTTATTATTATTATTATTATTATTATTTCCCAGTGGTTCATGAAAGATCAAAGGAATTTCTTATTTAGAAAATGTCCATTATAACCAGACAAGAGGCTACCATGGAAATGCTGGAAGGAGCACTTCTCAGCTCCTGTAAGTAACTTTTTTAATAGTAAAAAAGTCCTTCCGGCCAGTCCCGGGAGGAAGAGGTAGCTTTCATTTTCCTTATTTTAAAAAAGCCAACTTATATTATTCAAACACACGAAGCTCAATTTAGTGGAAACCGAATATAGGAGATTCAATATTAATTTTTATCAATACTAAATCATTATGAATGAGAATTTTGCGAAATTAGTCAGCTTTATCCAAGCTGCTTTTATTTAAACTAACTTATATTTGGCTGCCAAATTCGGCGATTTCTTAAAGTTCTTGCCATTTTAAGACAACATGGTGGATGAGGCTAATCAGTGAACTTGGTCCAGACCTTAGTAATGGCTGTGCACATGCTCACTCACATCGGAATCGGTTGATATATACGAGTGCTGTCGCAGGCAAAAAATAAGTTTTTCAAAATGTCACCCACATTAGAAATTGAAACTGCTATATTGAGCCATTTTCTATGATAAAGACAAACAAAAAATGCTCGTGAATGCTTATATCAAGGTCAAATACTTATGAAAGAAACCTTTTTCAATTTCTATTTTTTTTTGCACCTCACTTTAAATATATTTTTTTTTTAATTTAATGGCCGCCATTTTGAAACAAGATGGCTGATGAAGCTGGCCAGCGAACTTGGTTGAGATATTGATGTATACTATCCACATGCCTTCTTCCATCGAAATAGGCGAATATGTGTGTTATCGCGTGACAAATACAAGATCGTTTCAAAGTGTTAGCCATGCTAGAAATTTAAAGTGCTATAATTCAATATTTTTTAAGATATAAACAAAAGAACAAATTTTCAGAAACAAAAACTGCCCCAGAATTTTTGTATCAAGGCCAAACACACAAAAAAAATTTTTTTTTCATTTTCCAATTTTTTAATACTTTATTTTAAATTTTAAATTACTTTTTTTTTTAAATGGCAACCCTTTTGAAACAAGATGGCGAATGAAGCTGGCCAACGAACTCGGTCGAGACATTGGTATGTACTATGTACAGATCAAGTTACATCCAAATCGGTTCATAAATACGCCTGTTATCGCGTGACAAATATCAGGTCGTTTTAAAATGTCAGCCACAATAGAAATTCAAAATGCTATAACTCAGCCATTTTTTTAGATATAGACGAAACAAAACCTGTTCCGGAATCTCTGTATTAAGGTCAAACCCATACGAAGAAAATCTTTTTCATTTTCCAATTTTTTGGTATCTCATTTTAAATTTAAAATTTTTTAAATATTTTAAATGGCCGCCATTTTGAAACAAGATGGCAGATGAAGCTGGCCAACGAACTCGGTCGAGACATTGGTGTGTACTATGTACACACCGAATTACATCCAAATCGGTTCATAAAAACATCTGTTATCACGTGACAAAAATCAGGACACTTCAAAATGTCAGCCATGCTAGAAATTCAAAATGCTATAACTCAGCCATTTTTTAAGATATAGACAAAACAAAAACTGCTCCCGAATCTTTTTATCAAGGTCAAACACATAAGAAAAAAATATGTTTTCAATTTTCAATTTTTTGGTACCACATTTCAAATTTAAATTTTTCTTAAAAATTTAAATGGCCGCCATTTTTAAACAAGATGGCGGATGATGCTGGCCAACGAACTCGGTCGAGACATTGGTATGTACTATGTATAAACGAAGTTACATCGAAATCGGTTCATAAATACGCCTTTTATCGCGTGACAAAATTCAGCACGTTTCAAAATGTCAGCCACGCTAGAAATTCAAAATGCTATAACTCAGCCATTTTTTAAGATATAGACGAAACAAAAATTGCTCCGGAGTCTTTGTATAAAGGTCAAATACATAAGAGAAAAATATTTTTCCATTTTTAATTTTTTGGTACCACATTTCAAATTTTAATTTTTTTTAAAAATTTTAAATGGCCGCCATTTTGAAACAAAATGGCGGATGAAGCTGGCCAACGAACTCGGTCGAGATATTTGTGTGTACTATGTACACACCGAATTACATCCAAATCGGTTCATAAATACGAGAGTTACAGTGTGACATAGGTCAGATATATATTTACAGCTTTAATACATAATATTTGACGGTGGAAGGTTATGTTTAATTAATGGTTATATATATATGGATATATATATATATATATATATATATATATATATATCAATTTTGAACGGAGGGTGGTTTCGGGGTCTGGGGGTCATGATCGATGAAAATATACCAAAATTTTTTGAAATCGCTGTCCTCCGAACGGCTGCAATAGGTAGCTTTTTGTAATGAAAGCTACCTAAAAAAAATAATAAGCTAAAATAGTTATCATATGCGGTATCCGATTCACACCTTACTAGCGGAGAGGATTTTCATACTGTCAACTGGGGTAACTTTGACCAAAATTTCTCTTTTTCATGGCATGATCAGCACCTCCATTCTGTTATTTTATTTAAAAAATGAATAATTTTATGTTTGCTAAGAACATATGGAACCACACTATTATCATAAATTTGTCGACATTGAATTTTTTTTTACCAAAAAGTGTTTTTGAAAGTTTTGGGCCAATGTTACCTTGATTATGTGGTCCAATGCTACCCTGTTGCAAAAGACGGGAGAGAGAGGGTAAGAAGTGTAAACATGCAAAAAGACAATAAATTAGCATATATTTTAGTTAAAAAGTTTATTAAAAATCTCATAAATATTGCTTAACGTGGATTGTTCAGTTCTGGGACTGAATACTGGTTTCTCTTAGACAGAAATTTAGGTGAACTAATTTTTGCAACATTAGCGTTCCATTCAAACACCATCGAGTCCGGTCGCTGTGGACAACACTAACACTTTAACTTCTTTTCCATGCAGTCAATAACACAACTCTCCTTTGACTTCAAAGTAATCCTTCCGGGATAGATATTGCCATTAAACAGCACAAGTAGAAAATGTCCGACGTTAGAGTCATCTTTGTCAATAGCTTTCCTGTTTGGTTCAGTTGGAACCAATACACTAGATAGATGAATTTTCAGCAAAATTATTGTTTGTATAAGCACAAATGTCTATTTTCATAAGTATACCAAAAATAAACAAAAACATTACCTCAAACACATCAATGTTTAAATTCAACAAAATAAAAAAAAGCTCCCCTTCAAATATAAAATTTTTTATGCATTGACATGGAAGTATATACAAAAATTTAAATGATAATTGCTTGGGTCAATGTTACCCCATATGTTGGGCCAAAGTTACCCCGTCTTAGAAAAACGCTTTTCTTTATCTCAGGAAAGACAGCGCATAATCTTACGTTAGGCCTTGATCTACAGTAATGAGATTATAATAATACGTACTTACCAAAATCCAAATGAAATAATTTACAGCTTGGCAGACAAAAGTTGTAAGAGCTAAATTCTCACCTTCTTCACACGTTTTTGTTTGACTGGTGGAAACTTGGCGAATTAATTACAATGAGCTGCTAGCCTCAAGCTAATGCTATTACCTATATTCTGAGACAAAAACTTTGTCGATTACTCAAGCGATGTAGAAAACATAGCAGATTTAAACTTTTTACTTTCTTCTATCTTTACAAGAAGAAAGTATTGGATTCGTAAAAATTTTCGAATTCCGGTTTTTGACGGATTTACACGTGTTAGGGGTCAGAGATCCCAAAAAACATGTTTTTAAAAAATGTCTGTCTGTGAGTCTGTCTGTCTGTCTGTGTGAGACACAAATTTTGTGCGCGCTCTATCTCAAGAACTAATGAACGGAATTTAATAAAACTTTAGATTCAATTAGTCCCTGATATAAATTGGTGATGATTACTTTTTGGTGTAAATCTCCCCGCAGGTGGCACTGCTATGCTGCATTATTCATGATTTCCACAATATCTTCAGAACTAAAGAACGGATTTTCAGAAAACTTCAGATTCAGTTAGTCCTTCATATAATTTCATGCTGATATCTTTTTGGTATAAATCTCCCAATAGGTGGCTCTGCTATGCTGCATTATTCATGATTATCGAATAGCTCTATCTCAAGAACTAATTTACGAATTTACATCAAACTTCAGATTCAGTTAGTCCCTGAAATAAAGCAGTGCTGTTTAGTTTTTGGTGTAAATCGCCCAACAAGTGGAGCTAGTATGCGGCATTTTTCACGATTTCCGCAATAGCTCCGTCTTAAAAACTAATGCACGTATTTTCATCAAACTTCAAATTCAATTAGAAGTTGACACAAGTTGAGGCTGATTAGATTTTGGTGTAAATCACCTAACCGGTGGCGCAGCTATAATGCATTTTTCAGGAAGTATTCACATGTCTGAAATAAAAGAAAGTTTTGGGATTGCCACGTCCGACTAGTTTCTCTCTTGGGCCAAAGTTACCCCAGTTGATGGTATACATGATAACAAAATTGATATATTAGTTAGAATCTGCGTTTCTCATTTCGCTGTTCCACGCTTCGCCACTGATCCTATCAAATAATTCTTTTACGACTTTCCATTTCCAAAGCATGCATTAAGAATTTAGAACATCATATCGGCTTATTACACTAAGGTAAAAAAGCGCTTAAAATTGTGAAGGACAGGAAGCTGAGTCATAAAAAAAAAGTTGAGAAACACACTATAATAAAGCAGTCTGTTATAGACCGGGAGCCGGCAGCACAGACAATCACCTCATCGTGTTCACGGATGAAATTCTAGCATTAGTTAAATCTTGATTCGCATATTAAAATTCAATCGGTCTGCCAAGTCATATCTTGGTGGAAAACACCGGAAAACTCGATTTTTAGTGGCTCACTCGTAGATTTACCATTGTGTTTTCCTGCACCCAAAGGTATGAAAACATGGTGGGCTGGGTGCAGGAAAACACAAGTGTAAACCTACGTGTCAACCGCTAAAATCGGGTTTTCAGGTGTTTTCCACCAAGACGGCAGACCGACCCTTGGCAGACCGATTGCATTTTAATATGCGAATCAATATTTAACTAATCCTAGAATTTCATCCGTGAACTCGATGAGGTGATTGTCTGTGCTCCGGCTCTCGGTCTATTATGAGTAAACTTGCATTTTCGAAAAATATTATCACTTTTCAAAAGTATTATTATAATTTAAATTTCTTTCAAGGAATACACTTATTAACGTTTCAAGTTTATAAATAAAGAAATGTTAATTCATCAAAAAATGCATACTTAAAATTTTCATAATTACAGTATTGAAATGCTAAAGAGAGAATTTTTGCCTAGCAACTGCTCCCGCGCGCCATTTGCCTTTATCCAATGGAGAGCGCATTTTCCCTTTTCTTTTAATCTCTGAAATTTTCCAAGCCTATTATCTCATTTGCGGCATCATTATCTTCTTCTATATATTATAGCACTTCTTCAATACAATAGCATTCTGGTACTATGAAACATTTTCATAATAAATTTATAAATTTCGTGTTCAGGTTAACAATACTGCGATCAGATCAGATGTAAAAACACTCCAATATAGTGAATGGAAAACGGTTGACAACTGGATTTATTTTTTAATCACACTGGAATAAAAGGAAATTGAATCTTTTAAATGGAAAAAAAATCAATTTTATATTACTATTAATAGAGGAGTAATAAAATATTAATATGTAATAAAATATGAACATCATTTAAACCTATGAACGATAAGCAATTGTCATTGAATTAAAATAAAAAGTATTGGAATTTAGTATTTCTTATGATATTTCACACAATTTTTCTTTTCGTTTATCTAAATTTGAGCGACATTGGCTTTTAATTAGACACGTGAATGTGAGAATTTTATGTACGAAATTCTCAGTAATCACATATCCTAACTACATAATAGATTATTAGTCATACATTACTGACAGCAGAAGGTGTCTTCCTCAAATTTTTGCAAAAAAACTTTATGCAAAACTACCAGTTTCCCACTTAACACATTTATTTATTTTACTAAAAACATTACATCAGATTATTACAGTACACATTTCTGCTGATATATTAAAATATTATTTACATGATACTTGTTTAATTATAATACGATAGTTAAAATTTAAGACTTTTTTATAATTTATATTAAAAAAAAACTTGGAAAATTTAGCTACAATTTTCCTACTTCATTATTTGAAAATACATTTGTTTGTTGTATTCGATTGCTTTTAAAGATTAAAATCATGCAATATTTAGAAAGATAAATACATGTGGTCAAAGCGAAAGCGATAGCGCAATTTCGGCATCTAGTGTTATTTTTGAGCTTAGTGTTAATGATGGAAAAGTTAATGCGTTATAACATAGTAGACACTAGAGGTCAGCATAGGCCGATTTTTATTCACGGCACTCGGGCCGGGTCTAACTTAAATTTTCTGTACAAAGCCTAGTCTTCATGGCTCAAAATTTTCAGTCCTAGTTTTAAGCCAGCCCGTATGAAAATCATTGTCTCAGCGTGGCCTAGTCCAGTTAAAGGTCAGTTAAATTAGGCCTGGCCCAAAAATTTTTGCAAAAAATGCATACATTTTTGAATCGCCCTTATTCTACATTTAAACATTATTTTTTTTTTTTTTTAAAGAATAGTAGATTTCTACGCATATTAAAATATAGCTAAATTAAAATATAGTAAAATGTGCGAAAAGAAACCTGCCTATGACGAGACTCTGTTTTAAACTGACAAACGTGTTGATCCATGCAAAATTAATATAATTAATATACTAATAAGTAAGAAAAGAATGTATAATACATTTACACTTACTAAGAAGGGAACTTGTCTATAACGCATTTTTTTTTCTATGCAATTCCGTCTTAGAAGATTTTACTGTATAGCCTTTTACATATTTTTAACACTTCTATACATGGAATACGGATTAACAATATTGATGATAACTGAAACATTTACATACAAGAAATAGAGATTCATTAAAAAAATAAATATCGCAGCCTGCGGCACTTCTATAAAAATGATTATAAATATGAAAAAAAAAAAGTTTAGGTAAATATTTTTGGTCAGAACTCCTCGTACGAGACAAATTTTTAACCAATTCGACGTAAAAATCAATGTTTTCTAGAAATTCACTCGGGCCGAGATTTTAACTTTTTTCCGGTCAGGGCTCGGGCCGAACTTTTAATTTTTTTTATCGGGCCGGGCCGAATTTTTCTCTCTATGAGTCGGGCCGGGCCCGGGTCTGGGAATGTCGACCCGTGCAGACCTCTAGTAGACACATTCATCTCTTATTAATACATTCTGATTTCATTTTCCTTTACCTTGTAACTGAACAAATATTTCCCATGTATTCTAGTCCAGATGTTTGAGGAAACATGTCATAACTGCTTGAAGGTGATGCAGTGTTTGGGTCTTGAGAAGCTTCACTTAAGTCTGAAAATGGTACTATAAAACGTAGAAGAAAATGTTAATTTTTTAATATCACCACAATAAAAACAAGAACGAAAAATCGTGCATCATAGATAGATTATAAAGCACTTTCCAAAATTGCAAGAATATCTAAATATAAGGAGATATCTAAATAAACAATTTAGAAAACACATAACGACATATCTCAGTTAACCCTTTATCTACTGACGGTACTTATAACTACCATTAAAATAACTTGTTATAAAATTCATTTCATACATCGATTAGTTGTAATAGAGTTTAGAATGAGTTATAGATACATTACTTTATCTTGTTCCAAAAGCATTATTGGTTACACAACACAAAAATATTTTTAGGTAGATTTCGTATGAAATACCACCTATTGGGATCGTTCCTATGTTGGAATTTCTGAAAAATTTTTGCAGATCTACACCGATCATGACACCTAGAACCCAAAACCACCCTCAGTAAAAAACTTATATATATATATATATATATATATATATATATATATATATATATATATATATATATATATATCACTTTCTTCTGGACACGATAACTTACGTAATTCTGCACCAATCTCTTCCAAACTGATACATAAAATCAAAGGGCATAAAATCTCGGTCAAGTTCGTTAATGGGCAAAATCGAACCAAGGGGATGGAAATAGGGAGGGGTTTTGTGAAAACCGAAAACCCCCCATAACTTCTTAATTTTTGTACATATCAAATCAGTTTAAAGTTTTTATTACTTCTAAAAATATGGCCAAAATTTAGTGTATCACAGATTTTTTATAAAGTTAAAAATGGGCTCAAGGGGCGCAAAAAATAGGGTTTTTGGGAGAAAAAAATTCATAACTTCGTCAATTCTCAAGATATCAATTCCAATTAATTTTATTATACATCTTCTTAATATTATCTACAACTTTTATATTCACAAGTTTTTGATAGGACCAATTCGTACCGCAAAAAAAAATTAAAAACGAAAACAAAAAGGGGGTTTGAAGAAGTAAAAAATCCATAACTCCGTCAATTCAAAAGATATAAAATCCCCATGAATTTATCATATATCTTCTTAATATTGTCTACAACATCTCTATAGACAAGTTTTGGATAGGACCAATTCTTACAGCAAAAACAAATTAAAAATACATAGCGGTTGAAAAAAAAAGTCCTTCCGGCCAGTCCCGGGAGGAAGAGGTAGCTTTCATTTTCCTTATTTTAAAAAAGCCAACTTATATTATTCAAACACACGAAGCTCAATTTAGTGGAAACCGAATATAGGAGATTCAATATTAATTTTTATCAATACTAAATCATTATGAATGAGAATTTTGCGAAATTAGTCAGCTTTATCCAAGCTGCTTTTATTTAAACTAACTTATATTTGGCTGCCAAATTCGGCGATTTCTTAAAGTTCTTGCCATTTTAAGACAACATGGTGGATGAGGCTAATCAGTGAACTTGGTCCAGACCTTAGTAATGGCTGTGCACATGCTCACTCACATCGGAATCGGTTGATATATACGAGTGCTGTCGCAGGCAAAAAATAAGTTTTTCAATATGTCACCCACATTAGAAATTGAAACTGCTATATCTGAGCCATTTTCTAAGATAAAGACAAACAAAAAATGCTCGTGAATGCTTATATCAAGGTCAAATACTTATGAAAGAAACCCTTTTCAATTTCTATTTTTTTTTGCACCTCACTTTAAATATAATTTTTTTAATTTAATGGCCGCCATTTTGAAACAAGATGGCTGATGAAGCTGGCCAGCGAACTTGGTCAAGATATTGATGTATACTATCCACATGCCTTCTTCCATCGAAATAGGCGAATATGTGTGTTATCGCGTGACAAATACAAGATCGTTTCAAAGTGTTAGCCATGCTAGAAATTTAAAGTGCTATAATTCAATATTTTTTAAGATATAAACAAAAGAACAAATTTTCAGAAACAAAAACTGCTCCAGAATCTTTGTATCAAGGCCAAACACACAAAAAAAATTTTTTTTTCATTTTCCAATTTTTTAATACTTTATTTTAAATTTTAAATTACTTTTTTTTTTAAATGGCAACCCTTTTGAAACAAGATGGCGAATGAAGCTGGCCAACGAACTCGGTCGAGACATTGGTATGTACTATGTACAGATCAAGTTACATCCAAATCGGTTCATAAATACGCCTGTTATCGCGTGACAAATATCAGGTCGTTTTAAAATGTCAGCCACAATAGAAATTCAAAATGCTATAACTCAGCCATTTTTTTAGATATAGACGAAACAAAACCTGTTCCGGAATCTCTGTATTAAGGTCAAACCCATACGAAGAAAATCTTTTTCATTTTCCAATTTTTTGGTATCTCATTTTAAATTTTAAATTTTTTAAATATTTTTAAATGGCCGCCATTTTGAAACAAGATGGCAGATGAAGCTGGCCAACGAACTCGGTCGAGACATTGGTGTGTACTATGTACACACCGAATTACATCCAAATCGGTTCATAAATACATCTGTTATCACGTGACAAAAATCAGGACACTTCAAAATGTCAGCCATGCTAGAAATTCAAAATGCTATAACTCAGCCATTTTTTAAGATATAGACAAAACAAAAGCTGCTCCCGAATCTTTTTATCAAGGTCAAACACATAAGAAAAAAATATGTTTTCAATTTTCAATTTTTTGGTACCACATTTCAAATTTAAATTTTTCTTAAAAATTTAAATGGCCGCCATTTTTAAACAAGATGGCGGATGATGCTGGCCAACGAACTCGGTCGAGACATTGGTATGTACTATGTATAAACGAAGTTACATCCAAATCGGTTCATAAATACGCCTTTTATCGCGTGACAAAATTCAGCACGTTTCAAAATGTCAGCCACGCTAGAAATTCAAAATGCTATAACTCAGCCATTTTTTAAGATATAGACGAAACAAAAATTGCTCCGGAGTCTTTGTATAAAGGTCAAATACATAAGAAAAAAATATTTTTCCATTTTTAATTTTTTGGTACCACATTTCAAATTTTAATTTTTTTTAAAAATTTTAAATGGCCGCCATTTTGAAACAAAATGGCGGATGAAGCTGGCCAACGAACTCGGTCGAGATATTTGTGTGTACTATGTACACACCGAATTACATCCAAATTGGTTCATAAATACGAGAGTTACAGTGTGACATGTGTCACACACACATATATATATATATATATATATATATATATATATATATATATATATGGATATATATATATATATATATATATATATATCAATTTTGAACGGAGGGTGGTTTCGGGGTCTGGGGTCATGATCGATGAAAATATACCAAAATTTTTTGAAATCGCTTTCCTCCGAACGGCTGCAATAGGTAGCTTTTTGTAATGAAAGCTACCTAAAATCATCTAAGTAAGGGTGTATTCAAATCCAAACTGCGTATTTTCTTACTCATTTTACAATTCATTTTTGCTCTCAAAGGCTTCCAATTGGTACGTTTTCTTACTCAGAAACTATATAATGTACCGTAATGGTCGATTTTTTGATAGAGGCAGAATATATTTTAAAAAATGCTGTTAAAGTGGGCATTTTGAACCGAATTTCCCGAAGCGGATTGTGTTGGAAGAATCATTGCATTAAGAATGCACTCAAATCCAAACTGCTTATTTTCTGACTCATTTTTAAATTCATTTTTGCTCTCAAATGCATTTAATTGGTAGATTCGCTTATTCAGAAACTATATAATGTACCGCAATGATCGATTTTTTGATAGAGGCAGAATATATTTCAAAAAATTATGTCAAAGTGGGCA
Source organism: Maratus speciosus (assembly GCA_963932465.1). Taxonomy (NCBI): domain Eukaryota; kingdom Metazoa; phylum Arthropoda; class Arachnida; order Araneae; family Salticidae; genus Maratus; species Maratus speciosus. The sequence goes on along the minus strand of OZ010792.1, from coordinate 325,327,850 downwards.
TTTTGAACGGAATTTCCCGAAGCAATTGTGTTATCACTTTCTTCTGGACACGATAACTTCCGCAATTCCGCACAAATCTCTTCCAAACTGATTCATAATATCAAGAAACATAAAATCTCGGTCAAGTTCGTTAATGGGCAAAAGCGGACAAAGGGGATGGAAATAGGGAGGGGTTTTGTGAAAACCGAAAAAACCCCATAACTTCTTAATTTTTGTACATATCAAATCAGTTTAAAGTTTTTATTACTTCTAAAAATAGCGCCAAAAATTCATGCATCACAGATTTTTGATAAAATTTAAAATAGGCTCAAGGGGCGCAAAAAATAGGGTTTTTGGGAGAAAAAAATTCCTTACTTCGTCAATTATCAAGATATCAAATCTAATAATTTTATTATACATCTCCTTAATATTATCTACAACTTTTATATTCACAAGTTTTTGATAGGACCAATTCGTACCGAAAAAAAAAAAAAAAAGAAGGTTGAAGAAGAAAATTTTTCATAGCTCCGTCAATTCACAAGATATAAAATCTCCATGAATTTATCATATATCTTCTTAATATTGTCGTCAACATTTATATAGACAAGTTTTTGATAGCACCAATTCTTAAAGCAAAAACAAATTAAAAATACATAGCGGTTGAAGAAAAAAATCATCTTATTAAGGGTGCATTCAAATCCAAACTGTCTACTATCTTACTCATTTTTAAATTCATTTTTGCTCTCAAACGCATCCAATTGCTAGATTCTCTTATTCAGAAACTATATAATGTACAGTAATGATCGATTTTTTGATAGAGGCAGAATGTATTTCAAAAAATGATGTCAAAGTGGGCATTTTGAACAGAATTTCCCGAAGCGATTGTGTTAGAAACGAAAACTATTGCCCTACTGAGAAAATAATGGTTTATTAATCAAGTTTTAATTAATTGAAAGAAAAATAAAAACACAGGTCGCTTATAAATCTTTTCAAAAATCACGTCAGCATGTTTCATATTTTTTTTTATTAAAAATTAATCTGAAAATGTGCCAGAAAATTTCGAGTTGTTGAGTATGGAAAAATATTTTTTTAATATCGCCTTAACATGATTCTGATAAAACCAGCTATTTTATAAAAAAGGAAATATAAACTCGTCAAAAGCAGACAGATAAAACTGTTAAAGTGGATTTATATCTAATAATAATTTAGTTTTTGTTGGTGAAATTAGTATACTTAACTTCGAAATCTACCTCTGCCTGTAGGCCGGGCCGGCAGGGATTTTTAAAAGGATGATTTATTTTGCCTTTGCTTCTTTTCAGCTTGCTTAGCGTTGGGGGAGGGGGAGGATTTTCAATTCGGAAATATTTCTATATTTCTAGCGTAAGAACATTATATTTGTACATTTCCTAATTCTACAAAATATTAAGAGAAATATTTAAAATAAAATATTTAAGTAGGGTTATAAATATTGCACAAAATCCCTATAAATTCAAATTTAATTAATCCTTCTAAATCCTTCAATCTTTCTAAAATTTATTACAGGATTATGTAAATATTCTAATGTAGTTTAAACAATTCACGAAAAATGCTTTAGAAGATAAATTTTTCATGAATTCATAATTCAGTACATAATGGGTTAAAGACCCCACTTTTAGCAACTACTGTCCATGGGTAGTAATGCATGCGAATTCTTTTGTGCAACCCTGTATATGATGTATATTGCTTTTTATACATACCACATAGTGAAGTTAAAATTTATTCAGCTGGAAAATACATGAAGCAACTAAAAACATTTTTACTGGCTATTGCCATTCATATTCGGCCATGTATCTATATCCTTTTCTGTAACCCTCTGTATAAATACACTGCATATTATTAATTTTTAGAAAATTTTAGTTCAGTTGAAAAACGAATATCACACTTGAAAACGCATTTTTAGCAAATCCCGTCCGTATAAGCTAATTAATTCGAATTCTTTTGAGTATTCCTGTATACGTTCTATAGAATTTATGCGCACCATAAAAATACCAAGATTAAATTAAGCTTGAAAACGCATGACACCGTTGAAAACACACTTATTGCAATTATTATTCATAGACGATTACTTATCTAAATATTTTGTGCGGCACTGTAAAAGAGCATCATTAAATGTTATTTATAAGGGTGGGAAATGTTACCAGGCACCTCAATAACTTCAAAATTAATTATCAAATAATATCCTCAATAACTATCAAATTCACAAAGCGAACATCAAACAATCACTATGTTTACTGAGAATAATGCAATAAAATCCTTTTGTGTGTTCCTGTAAAGGAATAATAAACAATCAATTTGTATAAAAAATATGGTGTAGTATGGATCAACAATGTATATCAATTCCGTAATGTTTGAAGTAATTTAACATTTTTAAAATGTACTTCAAATAATTTTGACCAGAAGCAATACTGTATTCGAATTCTTTTGAGTGTTTCTGTAAATGAACTATAAATGTTGGACACTGCATTTTCAGTAGAGAACATGTCAGGGTAAACCTTAATAACAAATATCAATTATGTGGAAATTGAAGCATATTTACGAAAATTAGAGCGTGGTCGCGGACAGACAGACAAATCGAAGTTATGAAACTTTTTTTCAAAATAGTCATTTGATGTGTTATTTTAAAACAATGCATGAGATACATAGCATTATAATTATGTAAGATACATTTAAGTCTATTTAAATATCCAATTTCCCACTCTGTCAGAATATTTTATTTTATTTATTTATTTATTTATTTATTTATTTCTCTCTTTTTTGGTTGCATTAACTCAGCACGGTATTCACTGTAATTGGAAAAATGTTTTCGAAGTACATAATTTGAAATTTTGATTCATTTTGTAATAAAAGTAAGTACACACAGCAGCCGGGAGGTTTCTAAAACGTAATAAAGTTTTGTTAAAAGTTTAAACTATAATGAAATTTTACATTAAGTGCATGAAGATACTGCTTAACGGTTTACTAAAATTAAAAAATTATATATTACGGTGTATATATTTTTTTTTTCAGTTGTTATAACAACGAGCAATCAAAGAAATGTTTAAATAAAATATGCATGAAGACATCAGCGAAATATTAAGGATTTTACTATAATGTCAATATATCAATTGTTGGTAAATAATTAAAACGTATTTCAAACAATTATCGACCATAGGCGATAATGATTCTGAATATATAAGGGTTATGTTCAGCCGCATCCCCCACCCCTCCAGAAGTCCGTCACATTGAGATAAAATACTTTATATTTTATTGTTGATTAAAAAATATATAATTTCTCAATGTGCAACCATTTTTCAGCGCCATCTACTGCTTGTAATTCGAACTAAATTCGAGAATCACGGTAAACAAAAAAAAGTCCTGACATCATACATAACCCTCCTACAAGAATTTTTTTAAATATCTGTCACCGTTTGCGAGTTATTGAATTTTAAAATCAGTCACTCCTTTTTAGGACACCCGGCGTCATGTTAATTTTATTCATAACTCAATTTACTTGAACAATCTTTCGTCAAATCGGAAGATTCTGATAGAGAAATCAAGAACTCGGTATTTTTATGTTAGCGGGACGCAGGTGATAAATCGGCAAACATTTTCCCCGTCGAATTTTTTTTTTCATTAATTTCATTTAAAATATAATCCTTTCATTCATTTAATGTAAAATACAAAATTTTCATTTGAAACTGAAACATTTAAAATTAATGGCTTCCACTTCTTTCTTTTTAAAAAAAAACAAAACGAAAAGAAAAATATTAGGCACAGATGTCATATACGCACCGGGGTACCTAATTGGCGTTATTTTGCTTGACACGGTAGCCCGGCTATTGTTGTTTATTTATTAATAAATGTTCATTTACTTTTGTTTTCTTTTTTAAAATTATACAAATTTTTTGTTCTATAGTTATTAATTTTTATTTATTTATTGTTATTTTATTTTTAAAATAATTTAAAAATACATATGTAACTGGTATTCGAAAACAAGGTTTTTGCCAAATTCTCGTAAAAAAAAAAAAAAAAAAAAAAAAAAAAAATCACGCCGCGTACATGACGTCTGTGTCAAATGTTAAATAATCCAACAAACCATGATATTTAATTTCAACTTCAAAGCAGTGTTTTAATTTACCACTCGAAAAATTAAAAAAAAAAAATGCTAACTGGCGAGTTTTAAAAAAAAAAAGCTATTGGCGAGATTCGCACCCGGCTGACATAAAAGTACCAAGAATCCTTTGCGATGATGGCAACTTTTATGTAGTTTTATTCGAAAAAAAAGTTTTGATTTTTTAATCAAAATGGAAACTTTTCATAAGAAAAGCGAAGGGATCAGCCCGTAATTATTTATGGCCGTTACATGACTTGGTCTATTATAATATAGATGAAATGATGACGATGGAATAATATTTGGCGACTTATCACCTGTGCCTGGCAGACATTAAAGTACCAAAATGGCACCTGGAATATAAAAAGCGAAGTGGTCCGCCCGGAACTATTGATGATAGTCACATGACTTAGGGTATTATTATAGATGTTGTTTTCAATTGTAAAAACAGCGCAAATAATAATATTTCCTTACGATTATAAATTTATTTACACGTGACTATTAAAAACGGTAAAAAACTTTAAAATCGCTATTAAATGAGTACGTGTTAAAAGCAGGAAAATATTGAAAATTATGTCATGAAAATTGTATTTACACGGGAATATTAAAAAAGAAAGGAAACTTTAAAATAATAAATACATGCGTTTAAAGCAGTAAATTGTAGTAATTACGTCATATTTAAAATGCCCAAATAATAATACTGTTAAACAATTTAAATATATCTATGCGGGACATTAATTTCATATTTCGAGATAATTTTTTTAATTAATGTTTCCAATTCTAAGACACCGCGAAGAATAATATTTCCTTTCTAAAAACAAAAGTATTTTCATGTGAATGCTAAAAAGAGAAAGAAAACTTTAGTGAAACTTAGATCAAATTTAAAACGATACATTTTAAAATGTCTGTATTGTATTATGTTAATCGTTTTATAACGCTGTTAAAAAATACCGGGAGGCAAAAACTCTTGTTTAGTTAATTCCTTCTTTTCAAATGTTTAACTGATTTTCTTTAATCAAACACGAAAACAACCATTGGATGTCTTAACAGCAACTGATTCGGCCTTAAATTTTCGTAATCAATGGAAATTGAATGGAAACCCGTTTAGAGGGAGATCGCCACAGGTATTTTCATTATAATTCAATCCTCTCTAATCTTTTTAAAGACGATCAAATTGGCGTGTTTTTAGATTCTGCAGTGTCTGAACGGGGGTTGGTGAGCGTAGCTTGCAGAGGGCAGAGCCCCCTAGTTACAAATATAATTATATATAAGTTTATGATTATAAATCTTAATTAGGTAACGTTGAATACAGGGAGGAAAATATTTGTGTCCCATCCATCCCTATTAGTGTCCCATTCATCCCTGCTATGGTAATGATTGGGACACAGGGGAACTTATTTTTTAATTTTATAATATTTTGCTGTATAATAATCATTTAGACTAAATATTGTGCATAAATGTAGTCAAATATCTAACGTATGAAATGTGATACATAATATTAATAACTTAAGAAAAGTATTTAAAAATAAATATTTTTTCGAAAATGTCCCATTCATCCCCCATTTTCCCTATATAAAATTCAAAGTTTTCTATTACTACCTAAACAAAAACATGCAAATTTTGCAAAAAAATAAAAAATATGTAAATTTATTAAATGCAGCCAGCTCTTAGCATTTTCATTAACATTTTCACTGAAAAACAGGAACTTCAAAACATTATTTTCTGCTTCCTGATTTGTTTGATTAAAAGTGTCAACAATAACCCAGATTATAAAACATGCAACGGGGAGTAATGAAACAAATAACAAAAGCAAAAGTTTTATTAGTTATTTTTTTATAAACCAAAAGCTTTGAAGGGTGTTCATTACTGGCATATCTACCTTATCTATATTCTATAGTATATATATTCAAAGTGATCGGAAAATAATAGGCTAAATTTTAAAGGGTGGTAGAGGGGACCAAAATAAGTATTTTTTGTCATAGAATGTGTCCTTATACGCTGTGTTCCATTGCACCTTTCACAATTTTCTTCGTCACCAGCGCTTAAACGTGTCATTTCCCGATACACGTTCTATGACGAAAAATGCTTGTTTAGGTTCTCTCTACTAAAATTTGGCCAGTTATTTTCCGATCACCCTGTGTGTATAGATATACTAGCTTTACTATAATATTTTTTATAATGATTAATGTATTAATAGGCCTGCTCCTTATTTCATGTAAAAACCCCTCCTTGCAAAAAGAACCTACAAGAATAATAAACCGGATGCTTCTAAAAATCAACGACTAAGGCTACGGAAAAGTACTATGATTATGGCTACATGGAATATACAGGGTATTAGATCAAAATGGATTGATGTAATGAGAGAGATTAATGCGATGAAAATTGATTTGATTGTTTTAACAGAGACTAAGAAAAAAGGATCAGGAATTGAAAAAAATGGAGAATTTATTCATATATATTCAGGAGTTCCAAAGGAAGAAAGAGGAAAACGAGGAGTATCAGTTTTAATGAAAAGAAAATTTAAGAGACATCTCAAGAATTTTGACGCTGTGGATGAAAGAATTCTAAAGATTAATATGGATATTTTTGGGAGAAGAATTAGTATTTTAGGAATCTATGCTCCGAATAATGATGAAATTAATGAAGTTAAAGATATGTTTTATCAAAAACTGCAAAAAATCACTGATGAAATTGGAGGAACAAGAGAAATTATAATGATGGGTGATTTCAATGGAAGAACTGGATGCAGGAAGAGAGATGATATTGTTGGGGAGTTCGGAGAGGATGTAGTCAATGATAATGGAGAAAGACTTATAGAATTTTGCAATACTAACGACCTAAGGATTACAAATGGCTTCTATAAACACAAGGATATTCATAAATATACGTGGTATCAGCATACTAGACAACTAAAAACGATTATTGACTATATACTTATTAAGAAAAGGACCCAATTAAAACTATTAGATGTTAGAGTCCAAAGAGGAGCGGATTGTGGCTCAGATCATTTTATGGTGAGAGCAAGACTTGCATTTCCTTACTCGACTAAGCTAATTAGTGAGGAAAGGAATTATACAGAGATGGAAGATATTGATGTCCCAGAATATATGTTGGAAGGATTGACGGAGGAAAGTACAAAAAGACTCTTTCAAGTAAAGATTAGATGAAAAATTAGAGGAAAGAAATTATACTAATACAGCTGAACTATATCAACATATTAAATTAGCTTTACACCAGGCTGCAAATGAAGCATTGGGACAAAAAAGAAAGGAAAAAATTTTGGTGGGACGAAGACATTGAAAAGACTATAAAACAGAAAAAAAGAAGCCTATATTAGGTGGATGAGTTCAAAAAAAGGAAGAGGATAGACAGCTTTATAGAACTATTAAAGAAGACATTAAGAAATTAATACTAGAGAAAAAAAGAACATCATGGGGGGGGGGGGAAATGCAGAGAAATTGAGACATATATAGGAGGGAGACGATGCACAGAGGCATGGAAGTTTTTAAAGAATATTAGAAAAGCAAGTAATAATTCATGGCAAGGAATATCTGTGAACGAATGGGAAGAATATTATAAGACTTTGCTTACAGAAACTAGAAGTGAGTTTCAAGTAAATAATTCTGGTATTGACGTTGTGGGACGACCTATGATGTTGGAGCTTGAGAGAGTTAAAAAAGTAATTAAACATTTAAAAAATCAAAGAGCAAATGGTCCTGGAGGAATATCAGCGGAGCTCATCAAAAATGGAACTGAAAAATTGTTCAGATTAATTACACAATTATTCGAAAAATGCCTAAACGGAGAGGTAACACCAGAAGAATGGAGGATTGGATATTTAACATCAATATATAAGAAAGGAGACCGACAAAAATGTGAGAATTACCGAGGCATTACTGTAACAGCAACGTTTAGTAGATTATACGGACGAATTTTAAAAGATTTCATTGAAGAAGAAATAAGAATGAAGGAAAGTGGAGAGCAAAGTGGATTCAGAGCAGGAAGATCATGTGTGGATAATATATTTTGTCTTAAACAAATTGTTGAAAAAGAAATGGCAGTAGGAAATCAAATTCATCTTCTGTTTATAGATCTTACGAAAGCATATGATAATGTTCCAATCACAAAATTATGGAATGTATTAAATGAAATGGCTATAAATCCAAGTATTATTAGAGCAATTCAAGAACTTTACAGACAATCAAAAACAAAGATTAAAATAGGCCAAAGATTATCAAAAGGTTTTATAACAGATAAAGGACTCAGACAGGGATGTTGTATCTCCCCAACACTTTTTAAAATTTATGTTGAAGAAGCACTGAAAATGTGGAAGAAGAAATGCAGAGGAATGGGACTTAATATGAATGGAACGTCAATTTTTACTCTACAATTCGCAGATGACCAAGTTATAATTGCAAAAAGTAAAAATGATTTAGAGGAAATGACGGTGAAAATTAAGGAAGAATATGAGAAATGGGGACTTCACATGAACGTGAGCAAGACCAAATACTTATATATAGGAGGAAATGAGACAGACCTAAATCTAACAAATAACATAAGAATAGAAAGCTGTAAGCATTATAGATATTTAGGTGTAGACATTAATAGAGAAGGAAGAGACTCACAGGAAATTAAATACACAATTTGTCAGGGGAGAAAGGCTGTAAAACTATTAAATTCTATTTGGTGGAGTAAGGAGATCTCTAGGAAAAGAAAGTATAATATATACAACTCTATTGTAACGAGCATATTGTTATATGGAGCAGAAGGATGGAGAATTATGGAGACAGAACGAAAGAAACTAGCGGCAGTAGAAATGGATGCCCTAAGAAGATCATGCAGGATATCAAGAATAGAAAAAATAAGAAATGACACAATCAAGGAAATGATGAAAATAAAGGGAACCATATTAGATGATATAAAAAAAAACAATTAATCTGGTATGGTCATGTCAAAAGAATGAATGAGGAAAGACTACCCAAAATAACATTCAATTATGAAACAAACAAAAAAGGAAACGGGGAAGACCACGAAAGAACTGGATGGATGATATTTCAAAGGCAATGAGGGATAGAGGTCTGGAAGAGGAATGGACCCTTGACCGGAAGAAATGGAAAAAGACTCTTGTAGATTCTTCGGATCGCGGCATCTGACGCCATAAACCGAGTTTATATATATATATATATATATATATATATTAATGTATTGCATTTTTACATGCAATCTTCATTTAGAATTTTGGTTAACATCGTTATATAAACTTGTTAGATAAATTTTGATTCAAAGGTATTATATATATATATATGTATGTATATATATATATATATAATGGTTAACCTTTAACTGATGTGACTAAAATTTGTCACACAACTGATGTGATCCGGTCTCTCAGAACCCTCGAATAAAAAAAATAAAAAAAATAACTCAAATGGTTGAATTTACTTAAATTTTGTCCTAACAATATCGTTGTACTTCTCTTAGGAGCATATGAATTAAATTGTATGAAAAAAGTATTTTATTCATATTATTTAACTTCAGTACAGAAAAGTAAAAAGCTGTAAAAGTGTTTACAGCTGGGAGTCGCGGGGTCTGGGAGACCGCCTGACATCAGTTAAGGTCCCGCTGCAGAGAAATTTATTTTCGTCTTTCAGAAAAAGCACGTCTTGTAGAAGTTTCTGGAGGCGTCAACAATGTACCAGTGATTGACAGAAATTCCCCCAATTGAAATAGAGGGCGATTTCAATAGGGTCAGATCAACCCTCCGTATGGTCAGATATCAGTTTAGGGCAGTGGTTATCTTTCCTTTTGAATGTAGCGCGAAAAATCTCCCCTCTCTGTGGGGGTCATCTCTTGACCTCAGAATGAAAGGGGAGATTAATTTCAGGTATGTTTCGAAAAGCAGTAATTCTATTTCATTTTGTTCAAAAACAAAGGAAAAAATAGTGTATAATATATGCCCAAATAGTAAGAAGAAAAATTCCATCAATCAGCCACAGAATTTTTAATATTTGGCTAATATGCATATATTTTAGAATAGATGGGATACCATCGTTATTTAATTTTTAAACTATATAAAGAAATTCACTATGTTTTCATTATGTTCGAGTTTTGTGTTCGAATGCAATTTTCCAGATGAAACAAAATAAACATTTTCGGAGATAAAGTTTTAATCAACTTACGACGATCTCGTGAAACATTCTCCAATCATCAATTAACGGTAGTTATTTATGTTAATTAATTAATAATTAAAAATATTGAATTTAATAACTAATATAATTATTAATTTAGATTTAATATTTAGTGTTATCGCAGTTACTATTTTGACATATATACATGCATGAGCAGGATACCAAATTTAAAGTAGAGACACATTTCATCCCAATTCAGATACGCACCGTTGACACGTATGAATCGTAAAATTTAATTAGTAATAAAACAATAATAATATTGAATAAAATGCAAATAGTTTAGAGATAAAATATTTCAAAGGGATAAAAATAAAATAAAAATGCTGAATATGCCATTAAAAAAAAAAAAAAAAAGCAATTTATCAAATTACAACGACCATTTGGAAAACGACTTTTTCGAAGACTAAAATTTAAGACATAAAAAATCGCACGGAGTTGATCATACATTACGTACGCCATGAATTAAACATTAATAGTAACACGTAAATAGTAACACGTAAAAATTGCAAACGACAAACATCGCCTGCGACTCCTCAGATTTCCTGAAACTTGCGTATTATCCACCTGAAACTTATGTATTATCCACCTGAAACTTATGTATTATCCAAGCATTTCATTGGCTGTTCGGGAAAATGCTTTTCCATCCTCAGATTTCCAAGAAATCTGATATCATTTTAAAAGAAATTTCATTTTTAAACTTTTAAATATCCCATAATATTACTTATTACACCGTCGTATAGAGAAAAAAATGTACTTTTAAATGCAATTTGTTTGAAAGCTGTATCTCAATTTGTTTCTGAATTATTAAATTTTTTTTTTTGTAGTTTTTATTACTTTTTTGTCATAGTGGCAACTCAAGTACTCCATCTCTGTTGAAAGTAAAGGGAAATACAGATTACTATATAGACCAATCAGAAAACGAATAAAATGCAGATTAAACCAATCAAAAGATTCAGATATGCTTTTGATTTCCTACCCTAACGAGAACAATAACCATTTTTCTAAATGGTTAAAAAAAAAAAAAAAAAAAAAAAAAAAAAAAAAAAAAAAAAACTTTACAGGGTCAAATAGTATTTAATTGTCAGGAAGAGACTAAAGTAAACATAAATAAGTAATACAATCTATTCAGATTAAAAAAATATATATTTATTTATTAAATGTAAATTGAAAGTAACAAAAAAAAAAATTCAAAAGTTATTATACAACCAATTTAATTGATAAAGGACTTGGAAATATCTGGCAAACTGTAATTAAAGAAAATACATATGCTTTTCAAAAACTTCATTATTTACATGACACCACAATGATCTCGATGACGACATTGACGATATTTTCTAAATGCTTGTTTGGGAAAACTGGAACATTCCAAAAACAATTTGGGAAATATTTTACGAGAAATGTTTACAAAATGTCAGCTGAAAATGACAGGGGGAATAGTGGAAAAAATATAAAAAAATGAAGCAATGTGATCTCATTGATTAAAAACTTTGAAATAACTGCCTCTAAGAAGGCATTGGATGCTATATGCAGACGTATAAATATCTGAGAACATTTCCTAGTTGATTGTTTAGAAAAACTGGCGCATTGCATTAGAAAAGAAGAACTTGGGATATATTTATATATATTGTATATATATATTTTTTAAACAAACTGAAAATGACAGTGAAAATGTTAAGAGATATAAAAAGAGAAGCAACATGTAATTTCATTGATTGAGTTTCGAAAGCTACAACAGAAGAAAATAATTGTTTTTTCAAAAACATCATTATTTAGATAATACAACATGTATTATCACGATGTACAATGACGACATTATCACGATAGCAAAATGGAGATATAGAGATATCTGACGATATTTCCTACATAATTACTTTAAAAAAATTGGCACATTATACAATAGCGAACAAATTTAGGAAAGATATTGAGCCGTATTATTTTATTGATCAATGACCTAATTTTTAGAAAAATGCTTTTTCTAAACTGCATTATTTACACAACACAATGTATTTACGTAACATAAGATAATAAATTAATTACATAACACTACATATATGGATTGAAAACGAACAAAACTACAGCAAAACGCATGGAATATCTGACAATGTGCCCTTTAAAAAAGGAAAAAAATTAGTACCACAAGATTGCAGACCTCATCAATATTTTCAAAATTTTCGTTATGGATATCTATTTAGAAATAGACTCCAAAGCATATAGAAGAAACAGCACAGTAAAACATACAAATTTTGTACTACATTGTGTACATTAATTTAGAAAAAACTCCAAAGCATATAGATTTAAAAACAATACAATAAAAAGTACAAACTTTAATGAATAAGAGTGGCATAATATAGGTTATCATTAAACAATTCGGTATAATTATATAAAAACAATACTGGATTAAAAAACAGTAAATTAAAACATATTTTTACAACATATTTATATATGGAAAGAAAGAGAGGAAGATCAGGTATTATGGAATGGTCGAATACTATGGAATACTTCAATATCTGGCACAGCCAAGCGTAAATCTGCCATACAACTTCCTAGTGCTTCCATGAGGCACAGTACTCTATTTTGTTTGTATATGGAGTTGTTGAAGCGACGGTTAAATAAAGTCTTATTCTCAATTTTTGCAGTTTTTTGTAAGGTAAATTTTATAAAATTCATATTAATTATAAAATCTCACTGTCAGTGGCGTTAACCAAGTTCAATATAAAGTTAACTTATAAACAGTTATATTTATTGCTGGCAGAAGCGCCAACTTTTGAAAAATATTGGGTGAGCTCAAAAAATTGAGTAAAATAACACATAATACAATTTTTTTAGCAGAGGATCAAATGACTAAAGATGATTTTCGAAGTCAAATTATAGTTTTTCTAAGTAAAATATAAAATTATTAAAATGTAATTATAATTTAAAAAATGACTTTATTAAATTATATTGTCATAAATTCTTTTTAGAAAATAATTAGTATTTATTATAAATAACATAAAAATTGCTAACAATTGGAAGTAAAAAAAAAATAAATAGCCAGAAAAACATACATTTTAGTCACCTAAGTGCTTTATCGATTTAAGACAGATGAGATGACAAAATACACAGGAAATTTGTTTTTGAGAAAAATTTAATGATACATCCGCTGAAGGGAACTTTCAGTGTTTTTGTAAATCTAATGGATGTCTTTACTATTTTTCAAACAAAATTATTTCGAGAACGTCAATAAAACTAAATTTCATTCCAGCGATTACATAAATAAATAATAAAATAAATGAATGAAAATTGGGTGAGCGCAGATATCAAATTATTGGGTGGGCTCGCGCCAAACGAGCACATATAAGTTAGCGCCACTGATTGCTGTGTTAATCAGTTTTCCTCTATGTTGACTTGTTGACGCGTGAAGAAGTGTGCTTTTCAAAATGTGTGTTCGGGTAATATTTAATATTAACTAGACAGCTGTTTGAAGGCGAGTCTAAAAATTAAAACAATTTTTCAAAGGGTCTGAGGACTTATAAGGTTTACTTATTAAATAATTTTAGTTATTTTTTAAAATAATGCTTTTTCTTGCAATTTTAATATTCCTCATGATTCTATTCTATATTACCCATCTGTCTGCCATTAACAAAAAAGTGTATTTTTTTTTAAAGCTAAATATTTATATGTATTGTGTTCTTAAATTTTAAAGACGTTTAAAATATGTTAAGAAATAGTAAAGATTTGTTCTTTATTAATTTTTAACGCACCTCAATTTTTATTGATGTTGAATTACAAATAAAAATGTAAATGGCATTCCATTATACCCGAACTCCCCCCCCCCCTCTATCTCTCTCTGTATATATATATAAATATATATATATATATATATAGGTATATAAATATATATATATTTATATATATAAATATATATATATAAACAGGGTGGTCATAAAAAAACTTTGCCGATATATGGAATTGTAGCGGCCGTTCCGTTTAAACCGATCGAGATGAAAATTCAGATATAGTTATTCAGAGGTATGAACTCGGGATTCTGTGAACGGCAACAAATTGGCGCTCACGGTTACGGTTATAGGTAGAGAAACTCGAAATTTTCGAATGGCAACGCCCATTTTTTTTTCGTCGCAAAATGCTCAGCGCATGCGAAAACCCTAAATAGCGCTGGAACGGTACGCGTATCGTAATAAACGGACTCGATTTTTTGACATTCGGTTGGTTGAATTTGACGGCCGATTATCTACACTAGGGATATAGGCCCGAGGGGGGAGTGCCCTTCGTGGGGGGTCTTTCTAAGGGAACCTAACCCGTATTTACGCATACGCGATAAATCGCATCCATAGCTCGAAGAAAACCACGAAAACTCCGAACAATTAGGCCGACGGGCGCGATTGGGATCGAACTCAGCACTTCCCGTCTACCAGCTTTGAGAGCAGAACCTCTCAGCCACTGGTGGGGCTTTTTGACATTCTGAAAAGGAATTCTGTTTCAAACTTTTAACCTTATATAATAAATTTTCTCCTGGGCGATTTTTGATCTTTTGGGGTTTATAATATGACATTCAATGCGATTTTAAGTGATTTTCTGAGATTTTTATTGTTTTTTATCTTTTTTTTATCTTTTTTTTTTTCTTTTTTTTTTTTTTTTGTCATTTATCAAAGAATTCCGACTACAATGTTGTACCCCATTATAGTAAATTTTGTCTCCAGCAAGTTTTGAATATTTAGCGATTTTTAGTCCCACCACGATTTTTTTGACATTCGGAAAAGGAATTCGGTTTCAAACTTTTAGCCTTATGTAGTAAATTTTCTCTTGAGCAATTTTTGATGCTTTTGCGCTTTTTAGCTTTTTTTTTTACGTTTCATGTCGATTTTTTTACATTCGTAATAAGAATTAGATAACTTTTATCCTAATACAGTAAATTTTGTCCTACATGATTTTTTGAAACTGCTACGATTTTCACGTTTCTTCGCGATCTGTAGCAATTTTTTAATTTTTTGATCTCATATAGTAAATTCTGTCTTCTTTTGCAATAAATTTATTTGGATATCGTACCGCAATTTTTTAACGTTTTTGAATTTTTAAAGTTTTTTTGCATTTTGCACAGATTTTTTCGACATTCATGGAAGAAATCTTGTTTTAATCTTTTATCAAAATATAGTAATTTTTGTCCGCTGCGATTTTCGATATTTAAGATTTTTTTTGCTGTGGTAAAATTAGAAAAGTATCTGGTTTCAATCTTCTAGTTCAGCATAGTAATTTTTTTCTCTTCTCAGTAAAGTTTATTCGGATTTCGTGGGATTTTTTAATTTTTCGTGATTTTTTTTTTTTTTTTTTTTTTTTTTTTATGAAAAAAATAAGGTTACAATATTTTAGCTCACAATAGAAAATTTTGTTCTGCGATTTTTGAATTTTTAGCGATTTTTACTTCATTTTTTTTTTCTTTCCTCAACGATTTTCTGCATTCATAAAAGGTATTCTATTTCAAGCTTTGAGACGCACTGTATGCTAAAAATCTGCACGGGCCGAACTCGGGCCTATTTTCACTCACGGCACTCGGGTCAGGCCAGGCTTGGTCTCCACTCTTTTCGGGCCGGCCAAACTTATTTTTTCTGCACATAGCCGGGCCTGGTTTCATTCCTACTTTTCACGGCCCAAAATTTTCAGTCCTACTTTTGACCCAGCACGTATGAAAATCATTGTCACAGCGTGGCCTTGTCCATTTAAAAGTCAGTAAAATTAGGCCTGGCCTAAAAAATTTTGAAAAATATGCATGCTTTTTTAAATCGCCATTATTGTAAACTTAAACATTAAAATTTATTCTTTTTAAAGAATAGTAGATATCCACTGTTATTAAAATACAGCTAAATTAAAATATAGTAAAACGTGTGAAAAGGAACCTGCCTATGACGGAATCCTGTTTTAAACTGAGAAACGTGCTGTTCCATGCAAAATTAATATACTAATACGTTATACTAATACATACAATACATTTACACTTGCTAAGAAGGGAACTTGGCTACAACGCATTTTTTTTTTCTTTTCTGTGCAATTCCGTCTTAGAATATTTTACTATATAGCATTTTTTAGATTTTTAACACTTCAGTACATAATACATGGAATATGGATTAATAATATTAATGATAACTGAAACATTTACTTACAAGAAATAGAGATTCATTAAAAAAATAAATATCGCAGCCTGCGACACTTCTACAAAAATGAAGATTATAAACATGAAGATAAATATTTTTGGTCAGAACTCCTTGTACGAGACAAATTTTTAACCAAATCGATGTAAAAATCAATGTTTTATAGAAATTCCCACGGGCTGAGCCGAGATTTTTACTTTTTTCGGGCCGGGCGGTGCTCGGGCCGAAAATTTAAGTTTTTACCGGTCCGGGCGAGGCCAATATTTTTTTCTACGGGCCGGACCGAACTTTTAATTTCTGTATCGGGCTGGGCCGAATTTTTTTCTATGAGTCGGGCCGGACCCGGGCCTGGATATTTCGGCCCGTGCAGGCCTCTACTGTATGCTGCTAGCTATCATAAAAGAGATCTGTGTTGGAAAGAGCGGCTCTTTTTCCTGTTACATGTATTACATTTATTTATATTTACGTTCTGTGGGATACATATCATTATCTTCCATCCCCGATACGCCACTGAATTTTCTGAAAATCGCAAAGAAAGGATAAATCTGCAGACAATGATTTTTTTATTTTCCACTTATTTTGGTGATTTTTTTTTTTTTTTTCTGGAGAGTTACATTTTTAGAATATGCAAAACATTAATCCTGCTGCAGGAACTTATTTCATAAGAGAGAAATTTATCAGAAAAAATGTTTATAACGGAAAATGCACACACACATATGCGTGTGTGTGTGAAAATTTAATTATCAATTATTATTATTAAAGTTGATTTTGCGAGTTAGTTACTGGTTAAAATATAACGAGCGTAAACGTTAATTGTATAATTATATACATGTGTGCGTGTTATAAAATTCTGAATTTCAAAACATTAATGCAAACCACATATGAAATCATAGTATATTTCTAATACAGACAAACTTGGTTATAACGAGAACGAATCCACAGTATTTTCGCGTTATAACAGAGTTATATTTCAGTCAAGTTTAAAATAAATAAGTAAAAGTTCCGTTTATTTATCAAAAGGCAGAATTATTATTGTGATTGACGCAATTTTCTATTTATATATTATTGATGCCTCCTTGAGATTTATCGTAATTTTTTCTTTTTAATTCTAGATTTATAAATAGGATAAAACTCTATAAAATTGATTTAGATATGGATAAGAAATTAAACCGATCTTTAAAAGTTACTATTATGTTTTTGTTGTTGTTGTTGTTGTTTATTTATTATTATTATATGTATTTATTTTTCTTCTTAACATTATTATTATTAATATTAATACTACTATTATTGTTATTAGTAATAGCAGTAATATTATATTTATTTATTTATTTTATTTCATAGCACAGTTTCTGTTATGTCTGTTTATAGTCAACAAAAGATTTCTTTTTGCTCATTAAAACCTGTACTCGTTACATCCAAGCTCGCCAAAATCAAATTAGACTATATTATTTAAAATTAATAAATTAATAGAATTAATAACTAAACACTTCCCTTTTTCTCCATGTTGCAAGATTTTTGCCTCTATTTTTTTTTCTTCTGGTAGTTATTGTAAGATGCTGCCCTTTTTGCTTTTTATATCGGTAGCTCATTTTTTAAAAAATATAGTATATGAATGACATTTATTTAGTAAATGAACATATAGCTCAACATTTTCTGTTAAAATATAAAAAATATATAAACACACATTTATTGGAAAGTAAAATTTCACACTCGCATATGTCAACTAAAAAACAAGAAATGCTTTCTCTTTCTGACCACTGTTGACCACGCTGAAAATTCTATTTATAAAACTACATCCATGGTAAGAACGTTTTCTTTCACGGGAGAAAAACCTAGCAGATAAGAGTGTAATAGGACACCTTTCTTGAGTCCTCGATCGGGAGAGGCAGGGGGTGCGAAGTTTCCCCAAAAGCACAATTCCATCCCACCCACACGGATTTCACCCCTACTACTTCCCCCTTAACCAGTAGGGGCGGATTTCTTACGCAAAATGCTGCTTTTTCACAAGATTTTTTTTTAATTCCAATGCAAATCACGCTTATTTTAATTTGCGCAGAATTAAAAGAAAATTATATTTATAAAGCTTGAACTTTCATGAAATGACATTAGTTTTTCAAATTCTAGAGATGCTTGTTTTTCAGTCTCTTTAAAGCTTTTTATGGAAAAGTACCTCAGTTTTTGTCGAACCAGAATTTCATCCTATTTTACCATTGAATGACAAAACAAAACAAAAAAGTTCAAACTGACTTAACTCAGAAAAGGCTTAAAGTATCTTGTGCAAAAAAAAAATTAGGAAAATCTTTAAATGCAAATGAGATATAGCTATAGGAGTTTTACATTGGTTTAACATTAACTACGAAAGTTTAGAGGCTCTGTGAAGCGGAGCCTTAAAGGTTAATGAAGAGAATTTCGTTTTCCCCATTATTTTCTACTTGAAATTAATGTTAAGTGCATCGCTTAATACGCACATTTTTTTAATGCGGGCATTTTCTTCACAGATTGGCCAGCCAGAATCGGAACTAGTAGTTCTATAGACATTATTTTTTTCAGAAGAAAAATTTGGTTTAACTTTGGTTATTGAGAGTTCAGTAAATTATCAGAAATGAGGAGAAAGAAAACATTTCACCATCAAAAAAATCCCTGCCGGATCGGGCTAAAGGCTCAGGTAGATTTCGAAGTTAAGTACTAATTTCAACAAGAAAAAATAAATCATGATTAGAGATAAACCCACTTTTACAATTTTATCTGGCCGCTTTTGACGAGTTTTTAATTTCATTTTTATATAAGAGCTGGTTTTGTCAGAGCCATGTTAAGGCACTATTCAAAAAATATTTTTCCATGCTCAACAACTCAAAATTTTCTGACACATTTTCAGATTCATTTTAAAAGGAAAAATATGAAACTTGCTGACGTGATTTTTTAAGAGATTTTTAAGCGACCTATGTTTTTATTTTTCGTTCAATTAATTAGAACTTGATTTATAAACTATTATTTTCTCAGTAGGACCATATTTCTCGTCTCCAACGCAATCACTTCAGGAAATTTGGTTCAAAATGTCCGCTTCGACATCCTTTTTTGAAATATATTCTACCTCTATCAAAAAATCGAATATTACGGCACATTATATAGTTTCTGAATAAGAAAAACAACCAATTGGATGCGTTTTAGAGCAAAAATGAATTTAAAAATGAGTCAGAAAATAAGCAGTTTGGATTTGCCTACCCCCTTAATACGATGAATTTTTCTTCAACCGCTATGCATTTTTAATTTGTTTTTTTCTGTAAGAATTGGTCCAATCAAAAACTTGTCAGTATAAAAGTTGTAGATAGTATTAAGAAGATATATCATAAATTCATGCGAATTTTATATCTTGTGAATTGACGAAGTTATGGATTTTTAGGTAGACTTCGTACGAAATACTACCTATTACATTCTCTCCTATGTTGGAATTTCGGAAAAAATTTTGAGGATCTACACCGATCATTACCCATAGAACCCAACAACTACCACCAGTAAAAAACTTTACATATACATTTTTATTAACTTTATATATACTTTTTATGGATATGATAACTTCCATAATTCTGCACAAATCTTTTCCAAACTGATACATAAAATCAAGGGGCATAAAATCTCGGTCAGGTTCGTTAATGGGCAAAATTGGACCAAGGGGATTGGAAATAGGGAGGGGTTCTGTGAAAAACGAAAAACCCCACAACTTCTTAATTATAATACATATAGACTCAGTTTAAAGTTTTTATTACTTCTAAAAAAGGGCCAAAAATTTATATATGACAGATTTTTGATAAAATTAAAAATGGGCTCAAAGGGCGAAAAAATAGGGTTTTGGGGCGAAAAAAATTCATAACTTCGTCAATTCTTAAAATATCAAATCCAATTAAATTTATTATAAATTGTGTTAATATTATTTTAAAACCTTTACTTTGACAAGTTTTTGATAGGACCAAATTTTCCCTCAAAAAAAAAAAAAAAAAAAAAAAAAAAATAATAATAATAATAATAATAATAATAATAATTAATTAAAAACGAAAAGAAAAAAAGGGGGGTGGGAGGGGTGAAGAAGAAAAAAAACCATAACTTCGTCAATTCAGAAGATATCCAATCCGCTTAAATTTATTATACATCTTCCGAATATTATCAACAACTTTTAAATTGACAAGCTTTCGATAGGACCAATTCTTACAGCAAAAACAAATTAAAAATACATAGAGGTTGAAGAACAAATTATCGTATTACTCAAATCCAAACTTCTTATTTTCTGACTCATTTTTTAATTCATTTTTGCTTTCAAGCGCATCCAGTTGGTAGGTTCTCTTATTCAGAAACTGTATAATGTGTCGTAATGGTCGATTTTTTGATAGAGGCAGAATATATTTCAAAAAATGATGTCAAAGTGAGTATTTTGAATCGAATTTGTCGAAGCGATTGAGTTGGAAACGAAAAATATTGTCTTACTGAGAAAATAACTGTTTATAAATCAAGTTCTATTTAATTGAACGAAAAATAAAAACATAGGTCGCTTATAAATCTCTTTAAAAAATCACGTCAGCAAGTTTCATATTTTTCCTATTAAAAATTAATCTCAAAATGTGTCAGAAAATTTCGAGTTGTTGAGCATCGAAAAATATTTTTTGAATACTGCCTTAACATGGATCTGATAAAACCAGCTCTTATACAAAAATGAAATTAAAAACTGGTCAAAAGCGGCCAGATAAAATTGTTAAAGTGGGTTTATCTCTAATCATGATTTAGTTTTTGTTCGTGAAATTAGTACTTAACTTCGAAATCTACCTGCGCCTGTAGGCCGAGTCGGCAGGGATTTTTTTCTTCTTCACCCCCCCCCCCCCTCCCTTTTTTGGCACGAATTGGTCCTATCAAAAACTTGTCACTATAAAAGTTGTAGATAATATTAAAAAGGTTTATAATAAGTTTAATTAATTTGATATCTTGATAATTGACGAAGTTATGAATTTTTTTCTCCCCCAAAACCCTATTTTTTTCGCCCCTTGTGCCCCTTTTTATTTTATCAAAAATCTGTCATACATAAATTTTTGGGCCTTCTTTTTAGAAGTAATAATAACTTTAAACTGATTCGATATGTATTATAATTAAGAAGTTATGGTGTTTTATTCGGTTTTCACAAAACCCCTCCCTATTTCCACCCCCTTGATCCGATTTTGCCCATTAACGAACTTGTCCGAGATTTTATACCCCTTGATTTTATGAATCAGTTTGAAAGAGATTTGTGCAAAATTATAGAAGTTATCGTGCCCAGAAAAAAGTTAGATAGATAGATAGATAGATAAATTTTTTTTACTGGGGTGGTTTTGGGTTCTAGGGGTCATGATCGGTGTAGATCTGCAAAACTTTTTCAGAAATTCCAACATAGGGCAGATTGCAATAGGTAGTATTTCATACGAAATCTATCTAAAACATAATTGGTCCAAAAATTGCTAACGCCTGTTAACATACTACCACATACTACCAATCAAAATGTGATGTAAGTACCAGACCAAAATTTCGAGTGTGTCTCAAAACTGTAAAATGGCGATGTAAAACGATCATTTCGCTCACCCGCAAGAAAAATGACACGTCTCGGCAAAAGAAAATTTCACAGGAGAGGCAAAAGAAAATTTGCATAATTTTACTGTAACAGGAAATTATAGCACTTAGCTCCTCATGCAGGAATAAAAACGTGCATAAAAGCATAAAACTCTTAAGAATGAAGAAGTAGGATGAGGTTTGGGTAATTTTACCTCCCCACACAATCCCTCCCTCTTCTGTGGTCACAAATGAACATATAGCGTAATAAAGATATTTTCCGTATAATTACACTTAGGAAGCTTCTTGTGTAGCAAGACGCACATACCTATTAGTGAATAAAACGCAAAATTAATTTTTGCGAGATTTGTCACTTTTTTGCGGGTGAGCGATTTGTCTAACTCAAAGAAATGCGAGAGATTAATTAAAGTAACATTATCTAAGTGCAGCACTCTAAGTACTCTTTGCATATTTTGTCTGTCCTGAGTAATTTATTCGTTTATGGTAACAAATTGTCTTTACTTTTTTACTGAAATTAACAAATTAAAGAAAAAGGTGTCTATTTTAGCATAAGATTGGTAATATATTTAAATTTTTTAAAATAATTTTGTTAAATGTTTTTAATTTTGTTTCGCTTTATTCAACGCAAAGGAATACTTTACACCCTTGAAACACGTTCACACCAACTCAAAAGATTATTTTACACTTTAGACGATATGTGTGAACTTCGATTAGTGCAGGCGAAAAACGGCCTCCCTTGGAAGTGCGCACTAACGAGAATTTATTGTATATATTCTACATAGGTTGGTATACACCGCGTCCCAAAAGTTTAGACAATCAATAAAATTTGCATGAACATAAAAAGTAATAAAGTACAATTAAAATTCGTGAGATAGGTAATAAATAAAAGCAGTTTTGCTGATATACACATATAAATTATGAGCAAAGGTTTGAAATTATAAACTATACATTAAATTATATAAAAATGTACTATCCCAAAAGTATAGACACCTGTAATTTTTTTTTTTTTTTTTTGGTTTTACTTTTATAAAAGTAACTAAAAACTTACTTTTAATATCTAATTGTATTGCCACGACACTTTATAACATCATATACACGTTGTTCCATAGAATTAACTAAGCATTACAGAAGGAGGTATTTCATACCACGCCTTGTCAGTTGCAATTTTTAAATCATTTACAAATGTATATTACTTTCCATTTTCATATATTTTACGAGATATGATCCCCATATGTTCTCCATGGGATTCAAATCTGGACTAAGTGCTGGCCAGTCTAATAGTGTGATATTGTTTTGCCTAAACCATGTTTTCGATGATGCGCAGGTAGGGATGGATGCCCCATCTTGTTGGAAAACACAGAATGGTTCTGCTAGCAAATCCATAATTGGCAGTAAATTAATGCGTAAAATATCTTGATAATCCTCTGATTTCATTTTTCTGCCCATAAATCCTAGAAATGTTTGGCCGTTGAAAGAAAGCCCTCCCCAGGTCATTACGAATCCTCCGCCTTGTTGCCTGCTGAAACAGTTCTTAGGTTTTTTCTTAGGTCATGCTAGTAAAATTTATGACCATCAGGGCCGTCTAAATTCCATTTCTTTTCATCGTTGAAGATTGCAGAAATCCATTTTACACCGTATGACACATGCTTTCTAGCTCACTTTAGACGTGCATCTTTATGTCTCTGCTTTAAGCAAGGTTTTGCATCTCGCCAAACATTTCTACGATTTATGGAAAGAAAAATGAAATCAGAGGATTATCAAAATATTTTACGTACCAATTTACTGCCAATTACGAATTTGCTAGCAGCACCGGAATGTGTTTGCCAACAAGATGTGACATCTATCCATACCTCCACATCATCGAAAATATGGTTTAGGCAAAACAATATCACACTATTAGACTGGCCAGCACTTAGTCCAGATTTGAATCCCATGAAGAACATATGGGGGATCATATCTCGTAAAATATATGAAAATCGAATTTAAAATTGCAATTGACAAAGCGTGGTATAAAATACCTCCTTCTGTAATGCAGTGCTTAGTTAATTCTTTGGAACAACGTGTATATGATGTTATAAAGTGTCGTAGCAATACAATTAAATGTTAAAAGTAAGTTTTTAGTTACTTTTATAAATGTAAAAACCAAAAAAATTTCAAATGTCTATACTTTTGGGACAGCACATTTTTATATAATTTAATGTACATTTTATAATTTCAAATCTTTGATCTTAATTTATATGTGTATATCAGCAAAACTGCTTTTATTTATTACCTATCTCACGAATTTTAATTGTACATTATTAATTTTTATGTTAATGCAAATTTTATTGATTGTCTGAACGTTTGGGACACGGTGTATATATCGAAAGAAAGTTCTAAGAGTTATAAATTTTAAACTTATGAATGATTTCAGAAAGTCCCATTATAAAAATCTCTATACATATAAGCCGTTCTCTGTGTGTATGTCCTTTATACAAATCTTCAATTTTAGACTGATTTGCACGAAACTTCATGTACATACGTTTTAGAGCGTGGAAAAGATCACTGTGTACTTTAAAAAATTATCAGACCATTATTTATCCCTTTTTTCTACCACTTCTATAATTTAACATTATAGAAATATCTCTTTTTAAATCTTTTTTAATTCAAATGTTTGTTTCCTGTTGCCACACCCTAAAAAATGACACAATAATGTGAAAAAAAAAATAAGGATAACGCGTGTATTTTGTTTCTATTTGCCAATAAAAATTCAGATTTTCTTGCTATATTTTTGCGTGTTTGATATTGACGTCATTCTAAACAGAAAATTTACATTTTTTTATATGTATAAAATAAAAACTTTAACTATAAGAGCGGAAAAATAACGCAGCACCTCAATTTGATGGGTTTTTTTTTTATTAAAACATCTATTTTAATACAAACAGTCAAATTTCATGAAAACAATTTAAGAAAAAGAAAAAAAAAGGCTAGATATGACGTCACATTCTATCAAATCTTTTCAACGCGTAATCAAACTCATTGTAAACATATGGCTCCTATATTTTTCTTACTACTTCGATTGTACACTACAGCCATATCTTATAGCTATACGTTATCGCTAAGTGTTGTATTGGTTTAGATTCAGTGCTAACATTTTCTGTGATTTATAGAAAAAAGAGAGCGGTTATTTACATTTTCAAAAAAATTCTTGACAGATGTCTTGATTTAAAATTTATGGAAAATGACATCATTTCATCTAATCATTGTAGAATTAATTTCAGTAAAATTTCAAATTTTCCGAATAAAATTTTTGTAACTACTACCTCATTTGGATGTATTTTTTTTTTCATTTTCCCCTGTATTGTGGGAGGTATTGTATACTTCTGTTACGCGCGCCAAAGAAAACATGTATTTTAATTTTAAAAGTTAAAAAAATTGCCACAATGTGTCAAAAGAACATCCTTTTTCTGAATTTAAATTCTTTGAGTTCCAAAATTAAAACTAAAAATGTGCATTTTTTCATAAACGTCAAGTTAAAGCTGTTCATAAAGTTAAGACTGTTCTCAAATCCAAAGGAGCTATTTTCTGACATACTTTTAATTAATTTTTGTTTGGAAACGCATGAAATTGACAGGAGTTCTTATTTAGAAACTATGTAATCGAAAGATAGTTTCCATATGTTGGTAAAGGTATAAGATCTTTCAGTTGGTGTTTTGAACAGAATTTCGGATGCAACAGTGCAATAAAGGAGAAAAATCGGCCGTCACGCAACCACAATTGCTCATAACGCAATAAGTAATTTATTTATGAAAAAAGGGAAAACTCATTTCAATTCCAAATTGATTTAATAGTCAGGCCTACAAATTTTAAGCCTTTACATTTAATGGGGCCAGAAAATGTGTCAGAAAGTTTCGCGTTGTTATGCAGGGAACTGGAGAAGCACCTTAAGCATTATTGCAGGTTAGTATTTTGTAATCAAGTTGCATGCCAGATAGTCGCTTGAAACATAAGTCATTCTATATTGTTTTAAACAAAGGTTCATGCTATAATAGGTATCAGGCACACTCATTAAAATAAGAATACGCTCAGCCCCATTACTGAAGATAAACCCGTCAATATAATTAGAGATAAAAATAGTTCTGCATTTTTCATTCAGCTAATAAGACATATCCTTCATAATTGGGTTCACATGATTATATAACTTTCCCCTATAATTCTATGACTAAGCAACGGAAAGCAATATGTTACGCACTAAAATCTTCCCTAAAAAACTAATAGTGCAAGTCGCATGGAAATCCATTCTGAAGAATTCAAGTTATATGCACCCGAAACGAAATTCCCATTTGAATTTTATATACTTATCAGGTTATTTTGAGTAGTTTGATCTGATATCTGTTAAATTCGTGTTTTATTTTATTTTATTTTTGGCGTTTTAATTTCGTTTGCCAATTTAGTTATTGAATATTACGCAAAAGCAAACAAATTCTGAATTATTTGTAATGTTTTTGAACAATTGAGTTAATATTTTGTATTTGAGTTGCAAGCATATTTAAAAAATATGCATGCTTAAAAATTATTTTAAAACCCATAAAAAATTTGTAAATTGAGATAAACATTACAAACAAATATTACTGAAAGTACTTTTGTTTTCTATAACTTGGGGCGCTGCCCCCTACGAGCTACGCTCGTCAACCCCCGTTCAGACACCGCAGGCTGTAAAAGCACGCTAATTTGATCGGCTTAAAAAATATTTCGGAAGATTGAATTATAAGTTTAAAAACAGTGACGATCTCCCTATAAACGGGTTTCTATTCATTTCTCTTTGATTGGGGAATTTTAAAGCCAAATCAGCGGCTGTTAAATTATATAATGGCTGTTTCCGTCTTTGATTAAATAAAATCAGTTGACATTTCAAAATAAGCTAATATAAAATTAATTAAATAAACAGAGTCTTTGCCTCCCGGTATTTTTTAGCAAAGCGAAAAGAAAGTTTTTTTTTAATTGACACTTTAAATGTATCGTTTTTAATCTGACGTAATTTTCACTAAACTTTTCTTTCTACTTTTACTATTCACGTGAAAATAATTTTGAAATATTATTTGCGCTATCCTAATAAAAATAGTTGAAAATATCATCTTAAAATATTACATAAATGTCTCGCGCAATTTTTAAATTTAAACTGTTTTGCAATATTATTTTTTGTTCATTTTACGTAATGTGTAATGTGACGTAAATGTGACGTAATTTCTCCTATTTAAGACTTCTAACGCATGTTAATGAATTTATTATTTTACAACATTCTTTCACTTTTAAAATTCACGTGTAATATGGTTTTTATGATAATTCTCAATGATATATGCCAACCTGTGGAATTTCTGAATTTATCTAGCAGACCTTTAACGGAAGAAGAAATAAAAGTGCTTGAGCGCGGGCCAAAATACATTTTTCCAGGTAAGCCTAATCTAAAATCTATAATTCCGGAACTCGAAAACATTGTACAGTCGGCTAATAACGATCATAAAGAAGAAATTCGCAATGTTATGTACCACGAACTTGAGAAGTTAATTAAGCAACCCACAATAGTACCAAAGGAAGAATTGAATATTTTGAAAAATCTTAAACTTGATACAGAAATTATTTTAGTCCAAACAGATAAATCTAATAAATTAGCCATATTAAATACTGATGACTATAAAAATAAAATGGTACAGTGTATTAACAATATGGATTGTCAACAAGTCAAGAAGAATCCAATTAACATAATTAACAAAAAAGTTAACGAATTGGTTAATAAAGGGAGCTGGCCTGATAATATGAAAGTTCTAATGAGAATTAATAAGTTAGCAGTAATCCCAGCAATTGTCGGCAGACTCAAAGACCACAAAATAGATATGCCAATAAGGCCAATAGTAAATAAATGCTCAAGCCCCACATATTTTATGGAAAAAGCTTTTGTAGTTTTATTGAAAAATATTTTGCCCAACTCTGATCATGTAATTAATTCAACTTATGAGTTCATTCAATATTTGAATAACATTAATTTACCTCAGAATTATTTAATTGCCAGTCTAGATGTAGTCTCTTTATACCCATCTATTGATACCCAAAAAGCCGTTACTAATATAAATAACTGCATCGACCACATGGAGAGTATTAACGAAAATATGAAAATTACTCTAAAGAGTGCTCTTAATCTCATAGTTAATAATAATTACTTCACTTTCGACGGCAAAATATACAAACAGAATAACGGAGCTCCAATGGGTTCTCCTATATCAGGATTATTAGCTGAATTCATATTACGACCTCTTGAAATGGATATAAACAATTTGGATTATACCCCCCATGCATGGATCAGATACGTAGACGATATTTTCATCGTATGGCAACATGAAGAAACCTTGCTCAATAACTTTCTGAACCAGATTAATAATCTTGATTCTAAAATTAAATTTACATTGGAAATAGAAGAAAATGGTATGCTACCGTATTTAGATGTATTATTAATCAAGACGCACCAAGGAATAAAGCGCACTGTGTACAGAAAGCCCATAGCCAGTCAATCCATTATCCCTAATAATGCGCAAGCACCTTTTTCATACAAAGTTTCTGCATTTAGACATTCTATTCAGAGAGCTTTCACAGTTTGTACCCCTGAACATTTAAATAACGAAATAAATAAAATATATGATATTGCAAGAAACAATGGATACAAAGAAAGCACCATAGAAAAATTAATTAAGAGCTTGAAGAACAAAAAGAAAAGAAATTTCAAGCCACAAAATTCCACGTTATCCACTTTACAATATTTTCCTGGTTTCTTCGAACGTTTAAAATATAAACTCAATAAATTCAATATCTTCCTAGTCGCAAAACCATCCATGAAAATAAAAAATATAGTATGCAAGAAAATAGATCAAATTGAGTCCAACCAATTAGCAGGAGTATACGAAATACCTTTCACCAAAGAAGATGGAACAAAGCAGTTTTATATAGGTATGACAAGCAGAAAACTTAAAACTAGAATCAAAGAACATATAGCAGACATCAAATACAATAGAAGAACCACAGCTTTGGCCAGATTATGCAGCGAAGAACCTTTACAGATTGAATTTAAAAATAGCAAGTTAATTTATCCAT
This sequence comes from Maratus speciosus, assembly GCA_963932465.1. Taxonomy (NCBI): domain Eukaryota; kingdom Metazoa; phylum Arthropoda; class Arachnida; order Araneae; family Salticidae; genus Maratus; species Maratus speciosus. Next base: position 325,298,712 of record OZ010792.1, on the reverse strand, counting down.
CAAGATTTTATTTACCATCCATAGTCCGAGAATCAATAGAAATATTTTTACGCAACGAGAATATTTGCAATGATTCTGTGTCCCTTGATTTACCTAGAATTTGGAAAGAGATACTAAGTAATTGTAGAAACAATAGTAAAAAATTAATCCCCATTCGCAAATAGCCAAGTTAATTTTATTTTATGTTTTGCAATGTTTTCAGTATGCTTGATGTCTCGTGACATTGTTTACCATGTTGTTTTTAAATTATGTGAAAATTAATCCACGCTCGCAAATAGCTAATTTAATTTTTATTTTATTTTATGGTTGCAATATTTTCATTATGCTTCATGTCTCGTGACATTGTTTACTATATTATTGTTTTTAAGTTATGTGAAAATATTTTCTATTATGATTGATTTTGAAAATGTCGCCGATTGTGCGATGAAACGATCGTAAGTCTTAATAAAGATATTCTATCACTTTTTATAGCATTATTTAACTTAATTCTCAATGAGTTCCTGCTTTTTATATTTTCTTGTTTATAATAGTCACGTGTAAAATAAATTTTTAATTTGAAGCAAATATTATTATTTGTGCTGTTTATACAGTTGGCAACAGTTTAAATTAATACAATTTTCTAAATTTTGTAAAAAATATCTCTCGAAATGCTGAAAATTTGAATTTAAAATAGAAATAAAACCTCAAAAAATGAGTCAAATTAATAAACTGAGTACAGTCTGCACACCGGGAAATTCTGACGCATAAAATGATCTAAAAATGATTAAATTCCAATGTACAGTTTTTGCTCCTATAAAACTTTTTTAATGGAACGATTTTGTCAAACTTTAGCATTAAATATCCCTTTAAATATTTCTTCGATTTAAAAACTGTCTGCATCAGCGTGTTTATCAAACATTTCTCTATAATTCCACAGATTTTCATATTTTTGTATGCAATATTTTGCTTAATATTAACAAAAAAGACCTCCGGTCACAAAATATTCAAAACCGGCGGCGGCGACAGCGGTATTTACTTTTTTTTAGAATAGAGAGATACGTTGTAACAATCGAATGTACAATGTTTAGACGTTAAACTGCAGTAAAAGGGAAATTTATTGTTGTGTTAGGTTGTTGCCACCGAAAATATGATACCAGCGTTACTCATAGACGTTTTTTCCTTATACTATTGCATTAAGTGTAAACAGGTTCATCTCTCGTAATCGGGTTGCACTCAACTTTAAAAATATCCATGCTTAAAAATTACTTTAAAATCCATTGAAATCAGAAAACTGAGGTACAATTTTCAAACAAATTTCATTTGAAAGAACTTTTTTCTTTTCGACATTGTAAAAAATGAAATTGTGTGATGTTTAAAAGTTAGAATAATTGCAATAAAGGCACATTTTATAGGTTACAATTTATGGGGCACAATTTATGGGCACTGACATATTGTTTTTACTTTATAATGTAGATAATACCATACAAAGAGAATTTCACTAAGTGCTGCGCGATTTGGAGGAATTTTTCTTTTCGTATTGTCAGGAAAATCACATATTTTTCTCTTACACCCGCCAAAGAAAACGTGCATTCTGTTATTAAAGCTCAGGGATTTTACTATGGTTGAAAGACAATAGCGCCATGTTTTTTGATTGTCTTTATAACAATTTGTGGATGGGAATGCACAAATTTCAATTATTGTGATTGCCGTATTATTTCGCTTTAATTTATTTTACCTGGAAGGCTCCTTATAATTGACACGGGCGAAGCCGGGTAGTTCTGCTAGTGTCATTTAATTACAGAGGAAAAATTATCTTTGTCTAATTATATCTTATTCTCTTTATTACAAATAGTATAGTAATATATTATGGTTTTTTTTCTCCAAAAAACATCAGCATTCGATGTTAAGTAATAATAATATTGATAATTCCATAAACATATGTTTTATACGTTTCTTTATAGATATATATCAAACTAACCTAAAATGTTTTCATGAATATATGTAGTTTATTTCCTTAAAATAGCATAAACATATAAAATGCACAAGAATTATGATATGGAAATTACCTTTGCCAGCCATTCGAAATAGTTAAATACTTTCAGTTACATTCAATAACTACTTGCATCCCAAAAGTTCTCTTATTCTGTAATTACAGCGGTTACAAAGTTACAAGATTCTTCATGTGCAAACGATTTTTATAAATAAACTAGTTAATAAAGCATTAAATTATCTTAGAAAATATAACTAAGATTAATTTAAAATTGCAAAATAAATGAACTATTTAAATTATTTATTTGTGTAAAAGTGTTTTAATAATATGTTAAGAAAATTTTATGAAATTTTAATGTAAATTAACTTTTAAAACCTAGTTCTGAATTCTATTGATATGCTGTTACGTATGATGATTTAAAGAAAAATGACATTCGTATCCATGGCAATAATGTTTTCCTTTATTGCTATATTTGGTGTCAAGGTTAAAAAATTATCTGTCAACCTATAAGGATAATGTTTAACTCATAGTTTTATAACAATAAATTCCATTGAATGTCAAGTACCTTGAGAAGGAAATTTAACAAGAGTAGCAGTTAGTACGCGGATGCTGCTGGCAAAACATTTTGATTATGGTGATTGGAAAAGAGAAAATAGAGCTACGGGTTACATATTCATTTTAATTGTAAACATTTAATTATTTTCGATCGCGGGATAATGATCTAGAAACTTATAAGTTTTTTTTCCCTTCTTTTTATTCTTTTGATAAGTTTGATCTAGGCGCAGTGCTTAATTTGCGCTGGAGCTCACCGGAGACCAGTTGAACAGCACTTCGAAAAACTGAAACCTAAATTATATTTTCTCTCGCATTTCAAAGCCTTTGCGTTCTTTTCTGGAAAGGCGCTTACACGAGGCTAACGAAAACAAGTTGGAAATTGCTCGTCAAACGTGGCAAATGAGGTGCGTTCGTACTACAGCTAGTTTTATAATTATTTTTTGCACCCCATATTGTACTGAATGTATATTATTTTGCACTTCATAAGTGCATAGTCTGTAACATCATTAAAATGCACTGCAATATTTTTTCCCCCATTCCCCGTAATGAAACGGAAAAAATTTGACTGTCCCTGTAATTAAACTATACATCCGATTTTCATAAAATTTGAAATGTCTCGACAAAATTTTGCAATAATTATATATTTAAAATTTCAGACCTTTCGAGAGCTGTAACATCATTAAAATGCACTTGCAATAATTTTTCCCATTGGCCGTAATGTAAAGAAAAACTTTTGATTGTCCCTCTAATTAAACTATACATCCGATTTTCATAAAATTTGAAATGGCTCGACAAAATTTTGCAACAATCATATATTTAAAATTTCAGACCATTCGGTTGGGTAGTTTTTGCTCTGTTATATGCGGACGGACGGACGGACGAACAGACGGACTGAACGACAACTACAGGTGCTACGTATTTATATAATTACGAACGCACCTAAAAACAGGCTACCGCGGTGCATTCCTCATACCTTTTTTTTACAGACCGCTAGAGTGACGTCATGCTCTTTTCGTACACCTGCATTGGTGAATTCGAGCGTCACGTGACTCCAGCGGTCTGTAAAAAAGGTACTCGTAAAGCACCATGGTAGCTTTTCTTTTTCGTTAGCCTCGGCGCTTACATATGTTAAAATTAACTGGAATTCCAACTTCTTTATGCAGAGAAATTTCTGGTAATAACAGGAAGTAAATTAAAATGGCGATACTTCAAGGTGTCTCAACCACACGGTTGAAAAGCTACAATCAGAGCCGAGCTGTTAGTCAGGCCCCGATTAACCTCTGAAAGTAGGGGAAGCACGGTATAATTCTTAGTAAGTAAGTAAGCACCCACCCTGGGAACCCGCTGGATGCTTACTTACTTACTAAGAATGCCCCTTTCACCCAAGAAAAGTTTACTAAATTCTACATACATAGAAACTCATCAAATCTACACTATTATTCTTGAGATTGGGATAGCCGAGTTACCTATATTTCGTTAAATAGCTTTATATATATAATATTACAATTGAGGGGCTCACAACCATAGTAGACCAAGTCCACTTAAAAGAAAAAAAAATGAGATAGGGGAGAGTGGTAATGAATGGGCCATGGGGATGAATGAGCCATTAACAAAATATGAAAAAGTATTTGGATAAAATTCTTTTAGATGCCACCTTTAGATGAAGCTATTTGTTTTACCAAACTCATCAAATTTTCCATTGCTTGGGAGAAGCCATTTTCCCACTAGAGTAGGATGGTCAAAAATCTGATTGAAAAGTAATTTTTTTCCCTTTTCAGTAAAATAAATAAGCTAAAAAGCATCTATTATTTCATTGCAGGTATGTGTATTAGCAAGTCTTTGCATGTCTGTAAACTAATTTGAGGATGTATTTCGATGTTATTTGAATTTAATGTACTAAAAAAAAACCTGAATATATTCAAAAAGTATAGGTGGGGCTGAATGGGCCACTATATCATGGTCATGAATGGGCCACCTTTGCCCTGTTCATGAAAGTATTATTTTTCTTTCCTTTTTTTTATGATTTTCTCTTTAATGTGAAATATAACTGGTTGTCATGGATTTAGATTAAATTACTGTCTAGTTAGAATAGATTTATATTGATGTCTAAAAAATAATTTGCACATTTTCACCCTATGAAATATCAGTTATTTATTAGAAACATAAGTTAAATTGTATAAATGATTAAGGTGAGCTGTGTAATTGCTGACCACACGTACCAGTATTTTCCCATTTGATATAAAACTAGAATAATTGTTTATATTCTGAAAGTGATGGGTAGAATAAATGATACCAGAAATTTACACTAAATAGTCAATTAATAGGCAGTTAAATCCTGTTACAAGCATGTCGTTTAATATTAATTTTGAAAAATATAAATTTCGTTAAATCATAATGTGTATTATCTATTATTTGTATGCGTATTTTATGTTCTTTCTTTCTTATAGTCTCATTATTTTATCACTTTTCTGCTACAATTATGTGATTTAATAATATCACTTTTGATGTTTATAAATTTTGATAAGCATTGTATATTACTTACTATTTCAGTATGCTTTTGATCATATCATATCAAGTGCCATTCATTTTGTCATATTTGGTGAATAAAAGATTAATTCCGCATTTTTTTCACTGAATTCATTTAGTGGCCTATTCAGCCCCATGGGCGTGGATGAATGGGCCAAATTTCTATATTTTTATTTTCTATTATCATTCATTATAGACATTTTCTAATCCAATTTTTATGACTTTTTTATATAACCAAATAAGTAAAGTAACTGAAGAGCCAATTCTGAGCAAAAAAAAAAAAATATTAGAAAAATTACAAAAAATATAAACCAAAAATTGGCCCATTCATTACCACTCTCCCCTAGTCTATGCAGAAGGTGCAATAAACTATGTTTTATCTACTGTCATAGTGCACCAAGTCTGCAATTCACATGCTTTCTCACAGATTGCATTTGTGTTCAGAGTTAGTGAAGTAATACAAGAAACCTTCACAACCATACTGAATCAAGTCCATTCATTATGTACTACTCTTTCATCTGTGGTTCATTCTTGTCTAAATCTTGCCTCATTGCTATAAAATAACATTGTAATTTAAATAAGTAGCGATTTCAAAACTTCTGATGAAAAATAAACGTTCATTAATCATCAGAAGGATAAACTATGAATGGAAATTAATATTGTTTTTGATAACCGCCCCCCTCCTCTCGGTAAACAAACGGTAAACGTATCGACAACGTTTTTCTTAAAAAATCATTACAAGGAAAAAAAACTATAATCACATAATTCGATCTTCGGCCTAAACTGGCTAGAGAGAAAATGAAAACTGATAAAATTAAAGCCTCAGGTGAAACTTATTGCTGTACATTCGACTTGTAAAAAGCACTTCCATTTCCTAAGCTTTCAACATCCATAGTTTATTATAAAAGCAATCTATATGTTTATAACGTTGGGGTGCATTCCTTTAATAATAATGTAGGATACATGTACGTCTGGTATGAAATAGAGGAGGTAAGAGGTTCTCAAGACCTTTCTAGCATTGTTGGAAGATACCTAAAAGAGAAAGTCTCTAAACATAAAAAGAAATATTCTATATTTTGATGCTCATGGTGGCCAAAATAGGAACAGCAAAATGTCTCTTACGCTGTTGAAACTAGTTAATAGTACAAACATTACAGCAGAGTCAATTGACCACAAATTCATGGTGTCCGGCCACTCTTTCCTTCCGAATGACGCAAAATTTGGTCTGATTGAAGCCGCAAGTCGCAAGAGACAACAGATCTATGTTCCTGGAGACTGGAAGGAAACTATTATGAATGCAAAGAGGAAATGTAATAAATTTGATGTCATTGATGTTAAGAATTCCGACTTTGGTTCTGCTACAGCTTTGGAACAAAGTATCACAAACAGGAAGAAGGATACCGAGGGAGCTTGCTTTAGTTGGATGGATATTAGATGGCAAAAAGTTGTGAGATGATCTCCCTTCATGTTACTGTTCAAAGAAACACTCAATGAGGATCAACCTTTTCTCAAAATAAATTTGGTAAAACGAGCTCATGGGCGCAAGTTACTTTCTTTGACAAATGTCAGCCAAGATGCATTGTACGCGGGCCGTAGAAAAATCCCTTTAGCCAAAAAGAAAGATATGATGGATCTTCTGCCATGCATTCTGACAATTCATCCTGTATACTTCGGAGACTACTGACCAGGCCCCTACCTACCGGGGTTAACCCAGCTGAACGGGTTTGTAATTGACTGGAAAGCAGGGCGATGCATTGTGAGTACATTCGCCAGATCGCCGCAGGCGGCGGACCACACCGCGGTGACCACACCAGCAAGCACACGGGCCGACTATACTAAGCCAAGATGATGAGTCTAGGTTGTTTATTGCACTTTGCAAAACTATAATTGTTGCCGCACACCACGTACTTGCCATAATCATGTATACTTCAAGAATCTTACAGTAGAGGTCAGTACCAGGCTACAAGCTACTTCTTCTAACGTACATCATGATGACGGTGATGATATTAATAGTATTGTGTACGGTGAATGATTTACGATAACAGATAATGTTTCACTCTTTGTGTTTAATTTAGAGTAAAAAATAGTATGAGTAAATATAAATCAAAATCAAGAGATTTTGTTATCATAATAAACAAGTCTTTATTTACACATAGAAATTTCGCAACCATACTGGACCAAGTCCTCATTTTTTTTTTTTTTTTTTTTTTTTTTTTAAACGTATACGTTTACAATAGAAATATTAATTTGTCATTTGTAAAAGTTAGGACACTATAAAAAGGATACTTTAATCTAAATATTGGCATAAATAATCCTTATAAATCACTTGACTTGAATTAATTATTTATTAAGATCTTTAAAGCGTTATTATTCACAATGGAGATAAATGGACTTGGTCTACTATGATTGTGAGCCCCTCAATTCATCTTCTTTTTAAATAAAAATTAATAAATTGAGTATCAATACATAACACAGACATTATACATGATAACAATTATTAAATTAACTAATCACTAATGATTTTTTTTTTAAATCTAGATCCCAATCACTTATGTATGAAGTATTAAAAAATTATAACATTCAAAATTGGCGAAAGGAAAATATCAACAGGAAGGCGAATGCATAAAAATAATAAATAAATAATGATATATATGTAGGAAATCATAAATATTTGAAATATTTTGTAAAGCTATTTGTAAGTAAAACAATTTAACCAATGAAGAAAGATCAGAAATAATGAATCATTCTCAGCATCAACAAATCCATTACATGAAATGTATGATCTCAAAATTGAAAATTCATTAATCCAATAAGAAAAACTACAAAATGAATTCAAAAAGAGAGAACAATTATGCATAAAATAGGAACTAATGATTCGAAAATCGTTTTGAAGGGCAATATTATGAAATCATTAGAAAAAAACGGTTAATTTCTGAGATAGAAATAATAAGCAACCGCTTAAATGCATATTTCTACCATTGACCGATTAACTGCAACCAGAAAAAAATGAAAGAAATACATTAATAAATAGATACATTAAACCGGGACAGAACAATGCCATGCACAATAGAAATAAAAACGAAACACGTGAGTTAAAAACTTACTCAGGAATAGGAACAGACAATTTTTTAAATATCATATTTGAAACAAAATCACGCATCCCCACAAACGCAGCACGTGCCATAATAATGAGTTATAGTTAATAGCAAATTCTGACAGTTCAAAGTCAGCACACCAAGGGAATAATATTATTAATACTAATATAAATACTATAACAATTATTAAGTGTTATCATAATTAAACTAAACATAATACATTATTTTATGTGCTAATTAAAGGATCCCACAGGAAATCCATTACAAAATAGGACTGAAGAAATACAGTTATTAAATTGAAAGGTAGGAAATGACGATAATTGTATAATATGGCAACACAAGATTAAAAAAAAGGGGGGGGGGATCTGAATAATTTTATAGTGCTGCCATCTACTGATGATTCTTCAAGTTATAATCTATTTAACTTAATAGTTAGTAAGTAAAATAATTTTAGTGCTGCCATCTGTCTTAGACTATTGAAATTAAGTACGGAGAATTATCTTACAAGATTGCAAATCAAATATCCAGTTTTATTCTTAATTTTTAAAAATCAAAAAGATCAACATATTGTATAATTCTAAATCTGTTAATTAGAATACTGATTACAAATAATCAGCATCTATAATGTAATGTTTTCATAACTAGCTTTAAATTAAAATTCAGAAAAAATTAAGTAAATAAATAATATTAGAAAAATAAAATAAATAAAATAAAAATTCTACACTTACCGTCCCTTTATAAAATTTAATTTTTTAATTCTTTCCCCCCCCCTTCTTTCTTTTTTGTAGGGGGGGGTGGCAGATACAACTAAATATAACATTTTTACATGTTTGTACATACATATATCATATACAGTATTAGAGTCCACTATTTATAAATTAAAATAGATAGAAGTAAATTAATATAATTTTAAAATTGTTTTATGCACTATTAAGGAGTACACTATTTATAAACTAAAATAGATAGAAGTAAATTAATACATAATTTAAAATGGTTTTATGCATTATTAACACGTTGAGTGCCATGGTGAGTGACACTGAAGCTGAAAAATTTACAATGTTTTAAGTAATTTTTAAGAAAGTATAATCATTAATTTCGTTATTTTGGGAAATAAGGTAACTAAGTAAACCTTTTAGAAAACGCATAAAACATTTGAAAAACTGATTTTAGCAGTTACCGTCCATAGCCAAATATGTATTCCAATTCTTTTGAACAGCCCTGTATTTGATTTGTATGTTGGTGTATATACTATTTTATGGGAAAATTTAGTTTAGCAAGAAAACGCATAACAGCATTCCTCTTTCAGCAATTTATACTAATAGATGGAAACATACTTGAATACTATTGTACAATCCTGTAGTTTACCTAGAACCTTTATTACACGCCAGTATTTAGCTAAAATTTAATTCAAACTAATACACTCTTAAAACTACTGAAATCACATTTCCAGAAATTATCATTTATAGTCATGTATCAAATTCTTTTCGTGACCATATCATTTTATCTATATTCTACAAACATTTCTTAGTAAAAACTAAATGCAGTTCAGCGTAAAAATGCATAGGGTCAGGTGGGGTAATTATGACCAGGGGGTAATTATGACCGCCGTCATATTGGACGAAACTGTGTATGGTAAAATTTTGTTTCAAGTTTAGATATTAACCTCATAATGTATATTTTATTTTAGATATTCTTTATTACTAGTCTGAAGCCTTTTTGAGATCCGAATAGCAATTTGAAACTAAGTCTATAAAATTTTTGATAAACGGATTTGTCATTTTGGAGTTCAAAGTGGTCACAATTACCCCAAACAAATGTGTATTGGCGAGTATAAAGAGAAGATATAGTGGTTATAATTCCCCACTAGTCGTCTTAATTACCCCAAACTTATGTGATTGTGAGTTTTTGGTGAGGTAATTATAACCATCCTTTTAACTTAAAAAAAAAAAAAAAAAAAAAAAGCAGCTATGAGAACTAAAACTTTTAAAAGGTGTTCTTAAAGGATCAAAGTTACTTCTTATGTACTGAAAACGCCACTTTTCCAAATAGAAATAAGCAAAATGAAAAAAAATAATAATAACAATGTTGAAAATGTAAAAAGTGGTCATAATTCCCCCTTCTGACTATACTCATTTAAAACCATCTTTAAGCAATTTGCTCTCATACCCAGTAACCCTTACGAATTCTTTTGTGTAGCCCTGTATATGAATTGTAGCATTTATACACAGAATATAGTATGCATAAATATAGTGAAACATAAATGCACATATAATTAAAAATGCATTTCCAGCAATCATCGCTAATGTACAGTACTTCGGATATAATATATTATCTGAAATTTTTTATGTGACATTAAATAAGTTATAGTAAATCTCAGAGACGTATATCAATTTCATTATTTATGAAATAGTTTAACGAAATTAAAATACGCCGCAAACAATTCCTTCCATCCCTATATCATTATGTAACGGAATTCTTTTGTGTGGCCCTGTAAATGAATAATTACTATTCTTTGCACCGCATATTCTACAGAAGGCATATTTTAGTGCACTTCATAAATGCATATCAATTTTATTATATTTAAAAGCATGTAACATCATTAAAAAAACGATTTGAAACGAATTTTTCCCGTTGCCCATAATGTAACGGAATTCTTTTGACTGTCCTTGTTAGTGAACTAAACATGCTACAAACTTCATTTGAAATAGGGAACGTGCTTTGGTAAACGTCAATAACATCCAAAAATTTCTGTGCAATCTGAGTATATCCGGGAGCGGTGAATGCTCCCTTAGGAACCGAAAAATCCCCAAGTCAAAGGGAAATGAATAGCAACCCAATTACAGAAGTTCACTACTGGTCGAGATAATACCATCCAACCTTTCGTAATCAAATAATCTTTTTAAAACCAAGCAAGTTAGCGTGTTTTTAGAGCCTGCGGAGTTTGGACGGAGTGTTGCGGAGCGTACTTCGTAGGAGGCATAATTTTCTAGTTTTGTTAGAAAATGTAACTGTGAGAAAATTTTATTACGATTTTTAGGTGCGTTCGTAATTATATAAATACGTAGTACCTATGGTCGTCGTTCAGTACGTCTGTCTGTCTGTCTGTCCATTTGTCCGCATATAACAGAGCAAAAACTACCAACCGAATGATCTGAAATTTTAAATATATAATTGTTGCAAAATTTTGTCGAATCATTTCCAATTTTATGAAAATCGGATATATATTTTAATAATAGGGACAGTCAAAAGTTTTCCGCTACATGACGGCCAATGAATAAAAAAATTATTTCAAGTGCATTTTAATGATGTTACAGCCTTTCGAACAGAATGAAATTGATATGCACTTATTGAAGTGCACTAAAATATACATTCAGTACAATATGTGGTGGAAAAAATATTTATAAAACTAGTTATAGTACTAACGCACCTCATTTGCCATGTTTGACGAGCAATTTCCAACTTGTTTTTTCTGATTTAAAATAAGTGCACCACTTTAAACTTTTTAGAAAATTTGTTTTTCTAGTTCAATCCATATCTTAACAATGGACTAAAAGTTCTAAATATGTATGCTAGAGTTTTCAGTTTGTCTGAAATAAGTCAATTTTTGTGCAAAATACGAGAAATTTTATTAAATAAATTCTTCTTAATGAATCTTCCATAATCGTTTTAAAACAGAACAAATTAGCATGTTTTTATCAGAGTCTGCACAGAAGTCTGCAATCATACAAATTTCATGGTATATGCTGCTGAAGTCAGTAGGTTCCCAACATTAGGTCTATTTGGAAAGATTTGTATCTAAAAAAAAACATCATTAAACACTGATTTTCTGTACATTTAACGCAGGCATGTTAAACGCGTAGCCCGCGGGCCACAACTGGCCCGCCGACAACTTATTTGTGGTCCTCGAAGCCTTTGGCATTTTACCTATAATTCAGTTGTTAGATTATAATTCAATTGTTAAAACGTGCATGCTGACAGTACACTTTGCATGAATAGATTATTTGCACAAACCGTGGTCTTAGAGATAGCAATAAGCCGAAAGATTGTGGGAACGTCCACGGCAGAAGAAAATTTTTGCTGAAAAATTATTTTAAACGGAAATATAAGTGTGATACATCAGTTTAAAGCTAAAGAGTTACAGTATATGAATTTGTAAGTTTTAATTTCATAAAAATAAGTCTACACCGAAACTGGACAGTATTAAAATTCATTTACAGTGGAGCATAAAATCAACTTATTGAGTTGTATAGATTTTTTCTTTTTTTTTTTTTACTTCTGTTCATTAAATTAAATTATTATCGATTAATAATAACAATATAATATTATATCTATTAGATCTACATAGTTAAAAGGTTTTATCTAAGGTATTAAATGCAATTTTAACTTTATTTATTAGTTGATAATTAAATGTCACAAGAGTAACAGAAAACATCTTAAAGTTTTAATTTTATAAAAACTACTTAAACTTTTTACCCAAAACTCCTAACTCTCTGATTTCTAGGTATAAGAAAGATTTACATTAAATATTTTGTTTATGCTATGCATGGAATAGGCTCTGGGGTGTTGTTACAAGAGTAACAAATGTCTGTGTCACAATAGTAACGCATAATAGTTTTGTCCATAGTTTGACATAAAATTGCATTACAACCAAAACAAACAGAATGCTTAAAGTTTAGTTGTTTTCTCCGTTTAGAACAGTTCTTGGAATAGTTTTAGCCATAATTAAGGTTATTTTGTAAAAATTTAAGGAAGATAAATTATCTTTATTAGTGCTCTTTTTATGGATGGATTCATTTTTATTCATTTTTTGGTATTACTTGAAATTATAAAATATTAATGACAAGTAATTAAAGATAGATTAAAACAACTCAAATCGGGTCGTTTTTGTGTTCTTTCTTTTGGTTTGAAGCACATAGTCCAAGAGCTGTTAAACATTTTAGGGAAGGTATTTGAGGCACCCTGAAAATTTGTGCAACACTTCTTTTGTAATGGCTGAATACAAAATCGAATGTCTGGCTGAAGGATCGTGGCCCCAAAACTGTGCCAGACACATGTCAAGTGCCATTTTTTGACTACCCAAAAAAGGTATTTGAGGCACGCTGAGATTGAGACAGAATAATATTTATACTTAGAAAAAAATATTTTGAAAACGACAGACACTTTAGTCGGCCCAAAAACTGTGCCAGACACGTGTCAAGTGCCATTTTTTGACTACCCAAAAAAGGTATTTGAGGCACGCTGGGATTGAGGCAGAATAATATTTATGCTTAGAAAAAAATATTTTGAAAATGACAGACACTTTGGTCGGCACAAAAACTGTGCCAGACACTTGTCAAGTAAAATGGCACTTGACTGTCATTTTCAAAATATTTTTTTCTAAGCATAAATATTATTCTGCCTCAATCCCAGCGTGCCTCAAATACCTTTTTTGGGTAGTCAAAAAATGGCACTTGAAACGTGTCTGGCACAGTTTTTGGGCCGACTAAAGTGTCTGTCGTTTGCAAAATATTTTTTTATAAGTATAAATATTATTCTGTCTCAATCTCAGCGTGCCTCAAATACCTTTCTTGGGTAGTCAAAAAATGGCACTTGACACGTGTCTGGCACAGTTTTGGGGCCGCGATCCTTCAGCCAGACATTCAATTTTGTATTCAGGCATTACAAAAGAAGTGTTGCACAAATTTTCAGGGTGCCTCAAATACCTACTCAAAAATGTTCAACAGCTCTCCTACTAACATGGTCCTTGATCAGATATTTTATAGGCTTTGTAAAGCTTCGTTTACTAAATTCTGCTGTATGACCAACAGAGATTCGTATAGTAACTCTTATATAAAGGATTCTGATAATATATTTTAAAGGAAAGATTTTAATATTGCTTCTTATATATGACATTGTTTTAAAGAGCAAGAAAAATTCTGCTAAACGCCAAAAAGTGTAGAGAAAAAATAAGAATGAAATTGAATATGTTGATGTGAGAAAGAAACAAAACAAAATGTATTATGATAAAAGGAAGAAAAGTCTTGGAGCAACAAAAGCTTCAGCAAGAGAATGAAAATATTAAGAAAAGGAAAAAGTAGAGAACTAGCTAATCTCAGATTCTGTAACGAAAAAAAATCCAACACCACAGCTTTGGGGAATTTTATGTCGAGGAAGATTTAAGAAGAGGTCATTCTTCAGCTAAATCTGCATTAGTTAGGTGTGGAAAAGGTCACATAATTCCATCAATCCTAGGTAGAATAAGTTTTTTGTTCAAAGAGGTTTTCCTAAATTGAAAAATTGGAAATTTCTTTGCACCTTTAAAGCCTAGTTTCATAAAACAATAGAAAATTATACATCAAAATATCTGCATTTGGGTTTGGCACGAAAACATTCAAGCAATTCATAATGCAGCAACTTGTGTATTTTCTGCATTAAACATTTCTCTGAAAAATGTAATGACTTTGTCTGCTGATATACATCATAATTAGAATGTATGAATTCAGAATGTCTAATTTGCGAAGATAACATCGAAGAATTATTTGAAAGTAAGTCCATAATACAAAACTTCTTATAAGTTATTGTAAATAGCAAAACGAAAATAAACGTTTCGCTATTGACAAAATGTTTTGCCAAAACTGTTACTTTCTCAAAACGTTGATAAACGTTTTGAAAAAGTAACAGTTGAAGAAACCATTTCTGATTGTTTTCAAATTTTCGAAAGCAACTAAATCCATTTCTGTGGCACACATTCTTTCAAACTTCTACACAGGATTATTTTGATAATGCCAAAATAATAATCATTTCTCAAAGAATCGTTATGACAGTGGATCTTTTGAAAAGTGTACATTTTTATGCCAAGATGAAATTTTGGTACGAAATGCTGCATGCTGGTCAAATACATAAGCGACTGTATTTCCAGCCATTATATAATATGATCCCAAAATAGTAAAATCTTATGCTATTATCTCAGACAATGTAACTCATAATCAATTTTCTGTAAATGCTCTCATATGTAAAATTTCAACATAGCATCTTTAAGGGAATGCATTTTTCTAAAGTGTGTCTGTTTTGCCTTTTTATATGATGGTTGTGCTTTCCAATTTAAGCAAAAATATAACTATGCAAATATGCCTGCAAAAAATAACAACAGCGCAGGGCATTCAACAAATACAATTTCTTAAAACCATGAAAAATGACACTATCTACTACAAACCATACACTAACATCATTCGTACAAAGAATTTGCGTTTCATTAAGTAAATAATGATACAGGAGAAGTTGCAAGTGATATTATTGATAATGATGACAATGATTTATTCTGCTCAGTAGCAGAAACTGAGAAGTTGCTATGTGGTTATACTGAGTGATTCTAAATTATGATGATTTAAAGATTCGTGGTTTCACTATTGAAGTGGTAAACGAAAATTATCAAATAAAGTGCTAAGAGTTATTTAAAGCATAAGGAATTGTCAAGTTTGAACCTGATGACCATAATATTTGGCAAAAAAGAATGAAATTGTGGCTGACATTAATGCTCTCAGATTGATAAACTCTAGAGTATTTTACAAACTCTTATTAATTTTAGAACTTTTTATATATTTTTATGTTATTTTAAAATGTAACCATCATTAAAAGTTTTTTTCTATGGAAAAGTAATTTCTTTAAAACCTATTTTAATTATTTGGTTGAGTATTTAAACGGAATTTTCGGGAAAATTCCTTTATGGACAAAATGTCACAAGAGTAACGTCACAAGGCTAACACTTAGCATTTTGCAAATTCAAATGTAACTAATTCATGTGTTATCAGATGAGTTCAATGATTAATACTTTAAAAAAATATATAATTACTCTGCTATATTCTGTAAATTTTATTTCTATAGTCTGACATAATTCACAGAATTTCTGCGTCAAACACAATTTTTGAAAATTGCATTTTTTGTGGTCACAAGAGTAACAAAATTTTCCTTCATTATCTAGGCAAGTAAAATGCTTTTGTTACAAATTGCATATGGTTTATAAGAGTAGAGCACATGCATTTTTAAGTGGTTGCATCAAATTTATCCTACATACATTGTGTAATGAAAGAATTGGAAATATTTATGGAAATTTGCTCTGACAGTCACAAGAGTAACTATGTATTCGAATATTTCGAACTATTATACAAGTTTAAAATTTTCATATTAAATCGACAAACTATGAATATGTATTTTTAAAAGACCACCAATAGACAATGTACTTGAGTTTTCATTTAAAATTAAAAACACCTGAGTAAATACTTTCACCTTCAAAGCAAATTTCATAATTCCATCTTGTTATTTGAAAGTAGTGTTTTCAAATAAAGTTTATTATACAAAATAATTTTCAACAAGAAAATGCATTTCATTTTAAATATGCCAGGCATTATTACAAACCAAATCAACGCGGTGCTTAAAGAATGCTAACATGGAACGCGGTACCGCCACGCCCATCGAAACTGAACGAGGAACATAAAATTAATATTGGAAGCAAAAGGACGGTCTGGAAAAATAAATTTGGAAACTCTGGTGGAGATCCCACAACAACAGGGCCATTCAAGAGTTAGGAGCATGCGAGGCTTAATTGCTAGATCAAGATTAGCGTGCATAATCAATTTTTAAAATAAATGTAGTTTAGGAAATTAAATTAAATTTTCTAAATTTTTTGTTGAAAAGTAATTTGAGTATTTTTTTTTTCGAGAAATAAGATAAAATAAATTATGTATGGGTCGATAAAGCTGAGCCCCTTTTAAAATTTAAAATCCCCTTTTTAAAAAATAAAAATAATAATCAAAAAATTAATATTCAAACTTTTTAAATTCCTTGGTAACAGTATTTTTAATGATTAAAACTTCATTTGCCACTGGTAAGTTGGTTTTCAAACGTAGCACCTTATAACTTTGAAAGATCATTTTGAGACTGGCGATAGCGCAACTTTAAATTGCTTCGGCGACCTGTCGGCCGAGGTTAGCTAACGCCTTTGGCCTGGCCAATCAATCATTGAGCTATCGACCAATAAAATTAAAAATACGCCCAGTTTTGTAGCAATGACCTCTGGCGTAAATAATGCCGATTACTCCAGTTAAATACCACAGCTCGCCGCCGGGAGCGAGGATTTTAAGCTCAAGATAATAAAATAATCATCCACGCCATTCTTCTTTTTGGGACGCTCTGCGATAGACTAAGTACCGATGTCATTGCGGAAACAAACTCGTTCCAAGTTCTCATTCCATTGTTCCTGGTTCCAAGGAAATCCTCTACAGAAAAAGAAATAAACCACGTCATTAGGGACTTTTGTGTGTATTTTCTGGAAATATAACCCATCCCCTAACACATGATATGAAAGGACATGACAACAAATGTTAGCCGCGACGCCTCGACTACGCGCCCGACTGGCAAACTTGCTCAAAAGAACGATACGTTAGATGTATAATAATAGAGCAGTTCACATCACGTGACTTTTACCAGAGAACAATAAAAAAAGCTGTAGGACACACAAATAGAAAAAGCATTGATAAAGGTAGCGATAGCTGTCCTACAGCAGCAGCAAAAAACCTGTTAGTGACGTCACCTTGCACAGTTCTATAACGTTGGAACTTTGCGCTAAAATTTATTTAACATGGCTGTGTTGTGTACGAACAAATTTTATTCTGTGCAATGGTAATCTAATAATATTATTTAACTTTTTTGATGTGACCCGCGGCTTTGAATATAATGCTTAATTTGACACTCGGCGGTAACAGAGTTTGACGTGCCTGATTTAATGTTATCACCCTCAGCAAGTATATTTCTAAATTTAATGATATGCGAATGAAAATGTTAATTGAATATGGAGAGTATTCTCGTGACGTCACAATGGAAATCACGTGGTGTAAAAATAGCGGCAAGCGCGTTTGTTTATCTTATTGTGTCATTTGATGCAGCAGAAATACAGATAAATGCATGCGTAAAATACTGCAGATTTATTTTGTACGAATTATTTTCGATCAATACTTATATACCAGGTGTCCTAAAAAGGCTGACTGACTGATTTTAAAATTCAATAACTTTCAAACGGTGACAGATACTTAAAAAAATCTTGCAGGAGCGTTATGTAGGATGTCAGGGTTTTTTTTACTGTGATTCTCGAATTTAGTTCAAATTAAAAACAATAGATGGCGCTGTGCGCAATATGCGCTAAATCTAGACCCGATTTTTGGTACTTCGGAACCCGCTTAATGCATTTTAATCTCCTTTTTTTGGCGGGGAAGAGGAGAAAGGCCAAAAAACCCAGCTTGAATTTAGCGCCTATTGCTTGCAGCGCCATCTATTGTTTGTAATTCGAACTAAATTCGAGAATCACGGTAAAAAAAAACTCCTGACATCATTCATAACCCTCCTTCAAGAATTTTATAAATATCTGTCACCGTTTGAGAGTTATTTAATTTTAAAATCAGTCAGTCCTTTTAGGGCACCCGGTACATATTAATTAAAATCCATATATACGTATTACCTAAAATTTAAAATTTTTATTTCATAAATAAAATGAAAAATATTCATGCCATTACTTTAAAATAGAGAAAAGAATTCATGTATAACCCATACCTGCCCCTGAAAAGGTCTAAAACCCCGTATAAAATAAAATACACTATATGGCCAAAGGTGGCCGGTCACTTGCGATTTTAGGCGTTTTGTTAAATATCTAGAAAAATACATAAGGAATTAACCTGAAACAGCAGGTGTGTAAACAGCATAGTATAGCTCATATATTTCTTCGAAGATTTTTTTCCCGAAACCCCATAGGGACCGTCAACAAATTGAAAAAGAACTAATATCTTTTGGATAACCCTGTAAAAACTAATATAGCAAAAATGTTGAAACTCGAAATTATTAATAAGTGGTTTCTTGTAATATACTGTGTTCATTTTTATCAGGATAGCATGTATACGCGTAGAGAAATTAAGGTTTTTAGAAAAATAGCTCCCAATTTCGTCAAGCTTTTTGCTTATAATTTGCAGAGTTCTTAATATAAAAAAAAGTTCTTTTCAGAAAATATGACAAACAATATTATACACAATACTCTGTAATCAGAATTAAAAAATAATAAAAATTGGATGAAAAATGACCAGGTTTACTAAAAGATGTTTCACTGCGCATGCGCGAATGCGATCAAAATATAATGTTCATAATGTATTAGCTAATTATATAGAGCAACTTTTGTGAAAGTCTGAAAATCATAGCTTGAAAATTATGATAATTATCGTCGATAGAATAAGCTCGAAATCCGTTGTACAAAAAAGAAGCAAAAATATGAGGGGTTGTATCAAATATCTGTTGATTAGGGCCAAGATAGCGTACACAATATTGCACGTACTACTATATTTGGATACAACCCCTCATCTTTTTGCTTCCTTTTGAGAACAACGGATTTCGAGCTTATTCTATCGACGATAATTTTCAGAATTTTCAAGCTCTGATTTTGAGACTTTCACAAAAGTTGCTCCATATAATTAGCTAATACATTATGCAAATTATATTTTGATTGCATTCGCGCATGCGCAGTGAAAATTTTTTTAGTAAACCTGCTCATTTTTCATCCAATTTTTATTATTTTTTAATTTTGATTGCAGAGAACTGTTTTTTATATTAAGAACTCTGCAAATTATAAGCAAAAAACTTGGCGAAATTTGGGACTGTTTTTTATAAAAACCTTCATTTCTCTAGGAGTATACATGCTATCCTCATAAAAATGAATACAGTATATTACAATAAGCCACTTATTAATAATCTCGAGTTTGAACACTTTTGCTACATTAGTTTTTACAGGGTTATCCAAAAGATATTCGTTTTTTTCCATTTGTTGACGGTCCCCTATGGGGTTTCGGGAAAAAATCTTCGCGGAAATATAAGAACTATACTATACTGTTTACACACCTGCAGTTTCAGGTTAATTCCTCATGTATTTTTCTAGATATTTAACAAAACGTCTAAAATCGCAAGTGACTGGTCACCTTTGGCCATATAATGTATAAGCATAAATTTTCTAAACACAATGTTTTTCAACAGCGCGTTTATGAATGTTATCCCCAAGCAGACGAATGAATTTTTGTAGCCTCAAACCCAAGGGGAGAATATGGTCCATTGTTTACTTATAATGGACTTTACTGACGTCACGTCAGCTGCGGGTATGTGGAAGAAAAACACCAATAGGCGTGAAGAACATTTTAACACAGCCTCCCGTTCGTCCAATGAAGTCTTTTTCTGAGGGTACATACCCGCAGAGGCGTCACTGTTGCCACTCGTGGGTAAAGTCCATTAAAAATGTTTTTGATATACTATTTTTATAGATTTATATTATAATTTATAATATAAATCTGCTATAATCTATAAATATAAGTTACAGTATAATAATTATTTGTATTATAAATAAGAATGTTTGTGATATACTATTTTTGCAGTAATCTTTATTTTCTTCCGTACCATTTCTATCTTGTATTCGTAAATTCTAATTTGCAAATTGCATTGTATCATAATGTAATACAGTAGAACCTAGATTATTCGAAGTAATTGGGTTGGGTTGAATTTTGACGGCCAATTATCTACACGAGGGATATAGGCCCGGGGGAGTGCCCTCCGTGGGGGTCTTTCTAAGGGAACCTAATCCGTATTAACGCATGGAAGATCCACGGCTCGAAGAAAACCACGAAAACTCCGAACGATTAGGCCGACGGGCGCGATTGGGATCAAACCCAGCACCTCCCGTCTACCAGCTTCGAGAGCAGAACCTCTCGGCCACTGGTGGGGCCCGAAGTAATTGGGATCGACCATCTTTCGGAAAATCGAAGTTTTCGGATAATCGAGTATGCTTCTGATGCCATAGCCTATTAAAACCAAATTTCGTAAAATATATTTGGTATATATTATAAAATAATATGGTATATATTTATTTCTATTTTCAAATATGTTCTTGAAAATTGAATCACGTTTTTCATAGCTTTTTCCCACAATAAATTTTCATTAATATAAAAATTTCTTAGAATATTTTTTCATATAATTATTCATAAAACATGAATGTGTAAATAATGTCCAATTTTTTCTTCGGACCATCAAAATGTTCTCGCTGACCTGTGGTAGTCCACAACTAGTGTCCTAGATGGTTCCCTATGGAAAAACGAAAATTGGGAAAGCCCACTTTTTCGTTGGGGTGATGGGCAGAAGTGGAGACATCTGGTGTGGTAATTTTACCACATTTCATTTTTTATTTCCTTCTTTTGGTCGCTTAAGCCATTTTAATTCATTTTCTTTTTTCCCCCTTCCTTTTCCTGTACCCCTTGTTACTTTGTTTCCCTGCTAGCACAGTCATCGTTATCTTTATTTATTTAATCATTTTTCTACGTTTTTATTTAGTCCGATGGCTTCAAACATTATTTCATTTCGGTTGTTTTAATTTTGTCTTTACATGACGTCACCGGATTTTGGTATCAAATCAGATTTAAAATATCTTTGCATAGGCGTAACCAGCCTTTTGAACGGGGGGGTGCCCAGACTTTTTAACCTGAACATGTTGGATACAAACAATATCTTATATAATAAAACCTGCTAAAACCAATCCAATAAAACCGATCGAATTTCCGTTTTAGACAGTTTTCCATCTTAGAAGGTATAATTGTGTGGTATTTCTTTTAAAAAGGGCTCAAACGCAATTTTTGTTTGCGTGAGGAGGGTTGAGAAGGGGTTCAAAACATTAAAACTAAATCTAATGGTAAAAAAAAAAAAAACACATATGTAAATGTCCTTGCAGCAGTGATATAAGACAGTGACTAAGTGTGGTCACAACTGTAAAACCTTTTGGTACCCTAACTTCTTATAAAGATTAAAAAAGGCCTTTAATCATGCTGAAAACTTCTATAGGCACAGGGGACCACTGCATGAGATCTAAAATTATCTCAGTCAAAGTCTTTTAGATGAAATTTTGCCGAATGATAAATCTCAGATAATACATGCGGTACATCAGTACATGCGCACGAGATCTTTTCAGAATATAACTCCATGACTTCTTAGGGATCACCGGAGGGACCCAAGAAATTTTGGAGGAAAGTCTATATAAATAATTATTATAATATTATAAATAATTATAACATTCATTAATAGCGCAATTTCCTGCTTATAATCCGCGGCTCAAACAATCATGTTTCGACCCAGAAATTTTATTTCATTATTTAAGTTAAATATTTATCTTGTAAGAACTTTACTAATTACCCCTAAAGACTATTTATTCACGAACTATTAATTCGGGAGAAGATCCCCCTAGGGTCTTCTGGACTTTCCCACGCTAAGAGGAATCTCATAAACTCATAGTTCATCTCTGAACAAAGGTATGGTGCCGTCGAGTCTGCAAATATGAATGGAACTGGCAGTACATTTTCGTTCCGGAGCTAACTTAACATTCCATTGAATTGCACAGAAAGCAGGTGTTTCAGCCGTCCAGTAAGTGAGCGGTGGCAACGGCTGAGGGGGAGAAAAGACGATTTCTCCTAGAGCGGCGAGCTTCAGCCTTCGAGAAATAGGCGGTGGCATCGGCTAAGAGGGAAAAAGCTAGTTTTCCCTAGGACCGGGAGTTTCAGCCTTGGAGAGAAGCGAGTTGGCAACGCGGGAGGAAGGGAGAAGCAGTTAGGAAGTGAGAGAGCGAGGACGCTGGCGAGGAGGTCTTGCTGGACCTAGTGGTGAATGAGCGAAGCGAGGAGATGAGATAGATGGTCGCCCGACCAGTCTTTTCTCCGATTGAAGCACTATATCTGTGGAAGCAGCCCGTTGATGGAACTTTTTATCCTGTAAAATTGACGAGAACCCAAACCAATATTGTTTAACTTGTAAATATTCATAATATAATCGAGACTAAATAAAGGACTTAGATTTTGATAACTTACGCTACCATAGTCTCTTGTCCAGTGATATCTAAGTCCCTACAGTGGTGGCAGCTAAAGAGGATTAAGAACTGGTGAAAATAAATTATCACAGTTCGTCAAAAAACAGGAAGGGCCGCAACCAGGCCGCAAGATAGAAGGAGACCTTGATCCCCAGACCAGAGTCGTCGGCAAATCCAGCAGGGATTCCAGAGCCAAGGCAATCCGACGCCGTGCAAGAGGTTCCGGAGAGCTGAAATCGACAGACGGAGATTAGAAAGGAGACCTTGATCCCCAGACAAGAGTCTTCGGCAAATCCAGCAGGGATTCCAGAGCCAAAGCATTCCGACGCCGTGCAAGAGACGTAAGACGTTCCGGAGATCCGAGATCGACAGACGGAGGGTAGAAAGGAGACCTTGATCCCCAGAGCAGAGTCTTCGGCGAATCCAGCAAGGATTCCAGACCCAAGGCAATCCGACGCCGTGCAAGAGACGAGAGACACCCGAATGCAGGGAAGTCGAGCCCGCCGGATGGTTTAGCCTACAGATGACCGGAGCTGTACCAGTCTAAGACGATGTCAGAAGAGCAGTCAACAATATCTCAGGTTAGCACTCTTTATTTGATTCATTACAGAGGTTTAATCGAAATAGTATAGTTAATAACAAACATGTTTTTTTTAATCATTGTATATTTAATAGAGTTTAGGAAGTAAGGATTTGATAATAACATTTTGTGAAATTTTTCCAACTGGATTCTAAGAAATTTAAGTAAATATTAATTTTCTAAAGTTCCTTAAAACTGTTTTAAATAAGTATTACTTGTACTAAAGGTTAATAATTCAGTGAGGATAATTTAAATTGCTTATGAGAGGTGGCGCATAGTTGGATGCACTAAATGCAAATAATTTAAATTCTGTTTTGTATGTGAATTTTATTCAGAATATATGTTTTCAAAATTTAAGAGACTTTTTGAGCAATTGACTTAAAAGAAATGATACCAAAGAATATATAAAGTTATATATGAAAACTTGGTTGGTTAATGATAAGGCTGTTTATCATATTAATATTATTGAAATTGTTGTGATATTTTTATGTCGCGAGAGTTTGTGATTATCCACAACTAGGGAAATATTTAGAGACTTCGAAGTGGATAATTGCATGATTGGCATAGCATTTTTTACAACTGTTAATTAGTAGGAAACATGTCAGTGTTTGCGGGTAAGAAAAAGTGCGATCTAAAAGAGTTAGCTATTGAATTCGGCGCGAGCATAGAAGAGTCGGATAATATAGCCAAAATTATTAAAAAACTCGAAGAAGCAGAGGACTATGACGAAACTTTAGCACTAGCCCAGCTAAAAATCTTAGAGAAAGATAGAGTTGAGAGAGAAAATGAAGAAAGGTTAGAACGAGAGCGGAATAAGACCTTTGAGAGGGAAGAAAAGGCTAAGGCTTTGGAGAGGGAGCATGAATTGGCGAGAATTAGGTTAGAACGGGAACCAGATGAGTTTAGTTTAGCTAGCCAAAATGAGAGAGAGCCGAAAATATCTTTAAAATCAGTCCTGCCCAAATTCGACTCCGATAAGACCGAAATATCAATCTATCTCAGTTTATTCGAAAGACAAGCGCAGAAAGCCCAAATCGAGAAAAGTCAATGGGTTACGCATTTACTAGGATTGTTACCGACGGAATTGGGAGAGCTTCCCAGATAGCAATTTTAGTTTGCAGAAAATTTCCAGCAATCTTACTTTGCAGATTTGCAATGTTGCAGCAAGCTCAGCATGACAAGTCTGAAAGTTCATAACAAGAGTGCAACAAGATTATGCAAACTCCAAAGTCACCATACTTTGAACTTGCAGCTAAGTTGTCGTGCAAGTTGCAATCTTGTTGCATCAATCTTACTGCAAACTCATAGCAAACTAGTAATATTGCGATGTCAGACTATTTGCAAACGCATTGTAAATTTGCAATATTGTCATGTCAGAACATCTGCAAATGAATTGCAAACTCGGAATCTTGTCATGACAAGTATAGCTGCAAATATGCAGTAATTTCATTGAAATGTTGTCAATTCTCTGAATTTTGCGTGTAGTACACAGGTAAAATAGGATTTTTTGAGACAATAGATGCCCATTCACCCAAATTTGGGAAGAACTTCGTTTTGATACTAAAAATGAAGATCCAATGAGTACTAAAAAAATAAAGTTGTTTTATCATGTTTTTTGCGCAAAAGGGGGCATTGTTAGCTCAGGGAGCGGGGTAACTAAAAATAAATAAATAAGTAGGTGAAATGGGATATTGTTTATTATGTTTTTTATAATTCCGAATCAGGTGAAATCATCAGCAAGTCAATACGATCATTTCTTACAAAGTTACGGCAGGTTTTATTAATACAAAGTCTTTTGCAAGTTAAAATAGGTTTTTACAGTAACAAGTGATTGCTATTCACGAAAGCTTGAGACAAACCTTGTTTTGGCACTACAAATTAAGATCCGATGAGTCTCCAAAATGTAAAGTTGTTTTACTGTTTTTTTTTATTTGGGGGGGGGGGGCATTTTTTGATGGGCATTTTAGCTCGAGGGGGGAAAATTCAACTTTTTTTAAATAGGTCAAGTGGGATATCGTTTCGTATGTATTTGAATAACATTATCGCAAGTCGATACGAACATCTATAAGAAAGTTACAGAAAAGATTTTATCAATGCAAAGTGGAAAATTATATTTTTATTTTTTACATAGTTTTGTCACATTTATTTTACGTTTAAAAAGAGTTTTTTATATCATATTAAGCAGGACTCCCAAATGGTCCGCCAACTGAATACCAATAAATTTTAACAGAAAAATTTATGGTAGGTTTGCGCTAGAATTAACTTTCAAATGTGTTCCCATGCGTGTTAAAGCACCCCCCCCCCTCCTCAAAAAGAACCCCACGATGATTCAACTTTATTTTGGGGGAACAAATCGTATCTACATTTCTAGTGCCAAAATGAAGTTCTTACCAGATAAATTTTCTTGAATGGCTATCAGTTGCTGCTGTAAAAACCTACGGTACCTGCACCAAATTATAGTTTTCGACTTCGTATTCATAAAACTTGTCATAACTATGTAACAAATGGTAATCATTCCATTAAAAAAAAATAATAATAATAAACTATACATGTTCTTAACATACCTAAAAAAAATTTAGTTTGCCTCTCCCGCTCCCTGAGTTAAAAATGCCCCCAAAACATGATAAAAGAACTTTATTTTTTAAGGACTCATCGAATATTCATTTTTAGTATCAAAATGAAATTCTTCCCAAACTTTTGTGAATGGTCACTAGTTGCCGCATTTCTACTCAAGTTTTGATTGTATATTTTTTATCTGTACGCTAATAGTCATACTTTTGAAGGTTGTGCGAGTTTTGTGCAGGATTCCATATAATCGGAGGTTTGTCAAATGCTTGACATTTTTATGCTACATAGACCGAATAAACAAGGACTTATAGTTTAAAGTAGATTCCAAATCACCACAAATATACTACCACAACCGCAGGAATTAAACCCGAAATAGTTGAATCGGAGGCCACAGGGCTAACCATTCAACTACCTGGTAAGCCCCAATAACTTCCAATAATATACCTTAATTTGTTTAGAAGTTTTATTAGACTCGACAATTCTCAATTAGTTGCTTTTCCCTTCTAATTCTTAGAAGGTAATTAAAAACATTATCTAAAAATAAGTGGTCCATGTACATAACCAATACAAAGCAAACCTAGATGAGTATAAACACACACCCTCAATTTTAATTTCATATATAATTTTATTAAAGAAAATATAATTTATTTTCATTTCTTTTTGGCCAGAGTGGAATATATTGCTAAAACTTATTAACTTCCAGATGGAAAAAAAAACTCATTCTAAAATTTCCCTATGGGGCGATCCATAAATGATGTCACACTTTTTTTCAACATTTTTAACCCCCCTCCTCCCCTTTGTCACAAAATGTCACTCTTCACCATACCCCCTCCCCTCCCCTTGTCACATGTCACGCTATATTACGTAAATATATACTTGCAGCTCAGAAACAAAGCACTATGTTATAGGTCATATTTCAAATTTTATTTTTGAACTTTAACTATGTGTTTTAATGACATTTGTGAGCATAACAATAAAACTGATTCGTGTATTTATTTTATATGAAATAAGATTACGGTTTACAACAAAAAACATAATATACAATAATAATAAAATATTAATATGAAAGAGCAATTGAAAACAGTAGTATTTCAGAATTTGAAATGGAATTTAATATATTTGGTTTTTAAATCCTATATTTACTTTATGAACACAAAATACTTAAAACAGATTGATTTTGAAGAAGAAGCCTCAATATTAGTTTTACTTAAATGGAATTGCCATAACATTTCATTTGTCACATTAATATGAACATTTATAAAATTATATATTAAATCATAAAATAGAAATTACTCCGAATCATTTACTATAACGACTCTTCCTCCCTTGGAGAAAATATATGCTCGTCCATAGAGTACACAGGCATTTTGGCATCGCACTCATCCTCGGGAATAGTAAGTCCTCTAATATCTATGCAATGTTAGTAAGACCTCTAATGGTTAACCAAAATGTGTGATGTCAGACTTCTTCTTACCCCCTCCCACTCCCTTGTCACAAACTGTCACAATTTCACGAACCCCTCCTCCCCCCCCCCCCTCCAAGCGTGACATCATTTCTGGATGGCCCCTATTCACAAATCTGATTAAATATAATTCCACAAAAACAAAATATTTGAAAAGTTTCAAGAATTTAAAAAGAACAAAGTTATAATAAAACAATACAGTCTATTAAATTACAAAGTTTATTTTCACACAGCTACAAATAATAGTTTCTAATACAAAGTATTAACATAATATTTACCAAATTAACATACAATTATTTAACATTCTTCTATATATTATTTCCGTGTCTTTGCATCCTAAAAGAGAGAAACAATAGAGTGCATTTTAAAAGTTACAAGTTAAATTTTCACTGTTTTCAAGAATCCTGCTTAGATTTAGTTCTAAAGGTGATCACAAATTATAACTCTTCAGGCAAAATGACCGAATCGCTAATGTTAATCCAACGAGATATATTTTTTAAAATATCTCGTCTGTATTTTTATATTTTAAAAAGACTTTTTCTTTTGCATTGGATAGCTTAGGTAAATTTTTGCAATTGCGGTTTTTACTTTATTTTAAGTTCGTTGAAGTTTTTATTTAATTTTCTTTCTTTCTTTTTTTTTTTTTTTTTGTGCGGACACTTTCACTCTTTTCACTGCTTATACCGGCTCGAAAGGTGAAAGTATATAAAAAAATCATTTAAAAATATTGAAATGCAACCGAGTTACCTTAAAAAAATTCTCTTATTGGATTAACATTGGCGAATTGGTGTTTCCGCTTGACTGAAGTAGCCTCTTAACCCTTTAAGACCTGACCCACACAATTGTACGGGCGATTACTAAAGTAAAAGAGAATGACTACCTCCTGTTTTTGTGCTATTTAAAACCAGATCCGCACATTTATATGAGTTAATTGGCTTTAGGTGTTTTGATAAGACACAACTAGGGCGTACCATCTACAATACAGGGTTATATTTTCTGCTTTTAAAAATACTATATCATCTGACAGCAATAGACAAAAAGTATGAACTGCCGTAATTTCATTTAAATATGATTTATAATGTTTGCTTGGATTTAATATTTCTTTTCATATAGTTTATTCATGATTTTAATTGATTTTGTCTTTGATAAATTTAATTAGGCTTCACAAAAGTTGAAAAACAAATGAACCACACAATTGTGCGGGTCCGGCATTTACCATTTCCAAAATAGATACAATTCCTAATATATATATAAATTTAAGTGATTTTTTTAAACTTATGTTTTTAGCAATTTATTTTTTATTAATTACATTTTTAAAGCTGACCAATTTTAAATTAATAGGTTTGTACTATTCATGATTTCTATTTAAAATGGATAGTATTAGATATATAATATGCACATGTAACGAACTGTATGTTTCTGCTCTGAGTTATAGATGCCATATATGATTTATAAGTTTTATATGAGTTATATGCATACCACGAGATTGATTTTTAAGTTTGATAAATTCATTCCATTTTGTCGACACAGCAAGTAAACCACCAGGAATAAATAATAAATTATAGAAAGTTCAGCAAATGCTCGACAGATTCCGTAGTGTCTGCTTGAATTTACCAGGAGATCAGGGAAAATTTTCCATAGATGAGCAGACGATTCCTTTTTTTAGGACGTGCCTCGGTAAAGCAGTATATAAAAAACAAACCACACTCTGTTGTAACAGCATCATCTGGGATAGTTTTAAATTTTGTATTATACCAGTGGGAAAGTACAGACCTGGTCCACGAGGATCTAGGCTTAGGACCTGCTGTCAGGGCCGAAACTAAGGAGGGGGGGGGGGGGGCAGAGGGGACATGTGCCCCGGGCGCCAGAACGAAGGGGCGCCAAATGAAGGATTATACCTTTGGAAAGGATTATTTTCTTCTGATGGACTGATGGCTTCCATTATTATGAAACAGGCATTATAAATGAAGTGTTAGGTGAAGATGAAATAGCAGTCGTAAAAAATTAGAACTCTGATTTTCTGGTCAGAATGGGGGAAAAAAATGGCCATAATTTTTTTTGAAAAAAAAAAAAAATAGGTGTAGGAAAAAAGGGACGAAATGGGAAAAAAAGGGACTGTAAGGATGGGACGGTAAGGAAAATTATCACCTATTTTTAGGAAAATCATGTTAAGACTAAGTGATAGCCACAATGTTCATTGATTTCTAGAAACAGTTGTTAACATTGGATTAAATAATTTTTTTTTCTTAATTTACCTCGAAAAGTGCAGAAATAAACCGTGGGGACGGTAAGACTACCAGTAAAGCCACGATCTTGAAATTGATATTTAAATGCTGATTTAAATTTTGCAGTAAATTTCCTGTCAAAGAATTTTAGACATTCTTTCTCTAGCATACTTCTCCATGAGAAAAAACTTGAAAAAAATTCTGTGGCTGCATCTGAAGTGATTTTCTGTATAAGTTTAGCAAGATGGACGGTAAAGATGAAAAACCCAGGGACAGAGTTCAAAAAATAATATCAACCGTAAAAATGTGTGCAGGTTACTTTTTTGCACAATATTTATATTAAACAATTGTCCCAGTTTCGGAAAAAAATTACATCGAATTACTTTTATTGAAACAATTTTATACAGACAGCTCCAAATTTAAAAATCAGCATCAGGGACGGGACGGTATAGGAGTTTTCCTGGTATTTGGACCCCCAACATCGTCCAAAACTTATTTATCTCGTTAATATTGTTATATGCAATCATGCAATGGAATGTTCTCCAGTATATGAAATAAAAAAAAACACAAAAAAATGTTAAAATAAAAATGATTATTCAGGGACATAAAAGTCAAAAGATTGTGAGAATTCCCCATATATTGTTGTGCTTTTGTACTTTTTCGGTTTTGGTTACAGTTTTCTTTTATATGAGTACAGTTTCACTTTCAGAACAGGTTTCAAAATTGAAAGTATCTGCATATAAAAAATTGCATAAAAGCTCGAAAAGGTACGATTGCACAACTATATATATCAACCAGGTGTATCCAGTGGTGGGATTCAAATAATTTAACAACCGGTTCGCTACCCGAATGATTTTTGATGCATAAACATGAAAGAAAAATGAAGCATCACACATGGGTTATAAAACACTTTCCAATATTATAAGATCATTATTAAAAAACTTTGATCTTTTTGTATAGTGAAAAAACAATCCTGAAGCATGTTTCCCTATAAAAGGACGTAATTTATTTATTAAATTTTAGCAATCATGAAACCCTGATTAAAATTTTTATCAAATACTTCATCAATAATACTACAGTATAAACACAAGAATAGCAGAAATTTAAGCTTAAGGTATAACCCATGTCCATTATCTAAATTTGAACCAGTTAGATATTAAAAGCAGTAACAGTAGGAAGAACTCAAAGATATTGGCGAAATCTATTCTCCTGAAAATACTAAACTCACTGAATGTCAAACATTCCTATTTACATCCTTGCTTTGGTGATAACTGCTTGTAATTTAAAATTAATCTCGATAAATCGGCTCTTAGTTTACAGGTGAAATCTGGATTTTTTGAATGTGTGTTTTATGTTAGGTTTTGTCACCAAAGTCGCAAATTTCACCGAGATACTCGTCAATATATTTTTCTATAATTAGTCCCAAATGATTCTAAAATTATTTTTACAGTAACAATAATGCGCACGCAAAAAAGTTCTTCCTTCAAATTCTGGGAAAGTCTACCATCGCGCAAAAGTTCTACCTTCCTACGAGTTGCGAGTAGCATACCTACGCAAAAAAGTTCTACCTTCAAATGTTGCATCAATAATAAAATTCATCCCAGTTTACAAACATGCAACATCTTTTAAAAACCTTTCATACAATAACTTCCCATGAATAACAGTTGCCGATGAAATGCATCAGCACACTATTTATTTTCGTACTGAAACTAGCAAAAATAAATTCGAATTATTTTGGGTATCCTGTACTGAAAATAACTTTATATTTATGATGTTGAAAGTTTAAAAAGTTATTCAAAAAGGTAGTATATTATTTCATATAGTTAATACTTAAATAAAACAATAAGGGGTGTAGAAAAAACTATATATTTATATAGAAAAGAGTTTTAAAATATTAAATAATTTGTGTTATTTGAGATATTTACATATAGCTTCTTGTTAAGCATCCTCACTTTTAGTTTTTGTTGTCTTTCCTTGAACATTATCTGTTCTGTGCTTTTTTCTTAACTTACACTCACTAAAAAGGTAGGAACCTTTTATTTTAGAAGTTTTTAGGGCAATTAGACTAATCGTCATTACATTTGATACATTTGGAATAGTCGACTTCTCTTCTCTGACCATATTATGTTTATCTTTGAAAACTCCTTTTCCGTTTCGGATGAACTTGCAGCACTTGTTCTGACAATATTTTTAACCTTTTGAATACTTTAAAAAACTCCATAGCTTTAGAAAAATATTTAAAATATAATGAAAGAACTCTCAATAATCATTAATAATAATTTTAAGTGTCATTAAATATAAATAATAGTTCTTCAGCTGCTTTCCTTAAAAGTATTGCTTCTCCAATATCCCAATAACGTGACGGAGAAAAAACTGTAGTTTATTCTTATATTCAAATTGACTTCCATTCAAATGTTCAGAATTTAGTAGCCTATCATTTTTTTAATTCGTAATGCTGTTTTTAAAAAGATGTTCTCGAGTTCACTAAAACATTTATGATGTTCTACAGATTTAATGTCTTATCAAGTTTCTGAATTAATAAAATCCTCATCGTCTTTCTGTTGTATGTGTTTTTTTTTCTTCCGAAGCATTTCAAATATTTTAATAAATTTTATTAGAAGTTTTCATTCTTTATGGTGCTTGTACTTCTTGTTCGCAGAGTTTTTGGAAGACGAGCAATTTCATTTAAAATACACAGTCATCAAGACGATATCAGTTATAAAATTTTTAGAGCGTCCTTCCTTATCACTGACCAAAAACTATTTCTTAAATCGCTAAATTTAGAATACTTCTCATTTAAAAAATATTTCAAATGTTCTTCTTCATCATCTTAGAAACCGTTTCTAAGAATTAAAATTACAAAGTTTAAATTTTTATGCGGTTCTTTGTGTCTTAACACAGTAAGGAGGGCATTATCGACGGTGCCTGACTAATGCAGGGGCATACGGGGCAGATGCCCCGGGCCCTCTGATTTGAGGGGAGCCCTCAAGGGTAGATATAAATTTTAGTTAAAGGGGAGCCAAATAATAAAAAAGTGACCAGATTCTAATTTAAAGTGTTTTTCATTTTGTGATATTTAATTTAATAGTCTATAGATTAACATATGACAATGTCAAACTGCATTATGCAGGGGAATCTTAAGAAACAAGTCCCAAAGTCACTCAATTTTAACGCTTTACTCAGTGGTGGAAAATTGGCGCAGAGGAGGAGCCTATTGACATCACTAAATTTTAGTAGTATTTTTCGGCTTATCTAATGACAGAGTTTTTATTAAAGAGAATAATACTGTAAAATATTAGTGGTGTCAATAGGCTCCTCCTCCTCGCCAATTTTCCACCACTGCTTTACTACATAGTCGGATAAATAACACACATTTCTGAGAGGCCGAATGGTACAGTTTGCAGAAGGAGGTACAGTTTTCTCGGAACTTCTCGGTTTCGGTACCCCAACAAGACTTTTTATTTTCGCTATTAACTGAGTCTTCTGAAATTCATTCTTCTATATTTGTAAATTTAGAAACTTCATCACTATACTTTTTTTTCTATTAAATTACAACACTAAAAATCTTCCTCTAATCTCCACAAAACTCTAAAAAATATATGCCGGGCTCACTCGGTCTGCAGTAGATGGTTGTTAAAACTTTAACACAAACAAGAGTAAACATTCTAAACCCATCTTGTTTATTTCGATAATGTACATGTTTTGCTAAAAACCACTTGTAAATCTCTGCAATTAACACATATTAATGCCCATCGGAAGATTTTTTATTATCCAAAATAGCTATCCTAATTCCAAACATAAGATCCCAAGGAATTTATTTTTTAAATGACTTCTAAGATATGAAGAACAATATAAAAAAATGCAGTTGGAAGTATATCAGGTAAATCTAACGATTTAGTTATTAGCTTTTGATCAGCGATAACAGGGAACATTCCGGATATTTTCAAACGAAGCAGCCAAAGGAAAGCAGAATTTTATTCTAATATAAATATTTATTGCACTGTTCAATAAGCATGCTATTACTAAGGTTATCCTAGATTGCCGATATGTATCCCTAAAGTCTTCAAATCTTCAAGATTTCATGCATATTTTTTAAAGTTAAATTTGCTCCTTTCAGAACTGATGTCAATATTTTTTTCAACTGAAACGTTATTTTACTAGATGAAACAAATTAGTAGAACATGCCACAGAGTTATGATTAGAAAACGCTGTTGTGTTGATAAACATTAAAAAAAAATAAATTAACATAAATAGGATTTTCGCATTTGAAATATCACTTTAACAACCGGTTCGCCGAACTCAACACAAATTAACAACCGGTTCTACCGAACCGGTGCGAACCGGCTGAATCCCACCACTGGGTGTATCCTATGCAAAAAATAATATTAAAAAATATTAAAATGTGAGCCCAAAATATGCAAAGAACTGTCCATAGAATTAACATTAGCTTGAATGTTAAATTTTACTTCGGGTGACTAGTGTCGGTTTTTAAGAATTACATTTTATTAAAGATTGTTATCATAGAAGAAAATAATAAATAAAGATGCAGTTGAACACTATTTTACATGTGAAAAAGGATTCAAAACGAAACATCTTTAATAATAACACAAATAAATAGTCTTCGAATCTGACATTAACAATATAACAATGGAATTAAGGTTTTAAGATCCAAAGTTTTAACTATAAAAAAAAAAAATATTTTGTAATTATTAAAATAATATTTTGGTGCTATGGTATCCGAGGTTTTAAGTATCACACAAAGCTATTTTATAACTTTTTTTTTTTTGGGGGGGGGGGGGAAGAGCTTAAGTAATTAGTCAATGCATTTTAGTTATTTAGCTCTAATTCATTGCAAAAATTCTGGATTTTTTTAAAAAGCTCCGTATACTCCCGGTTTCTCGAATAAATCTATATCGTACATACTCTAGACATGATGTTCATGACTTTAGCGTACACCCTCTGATTTGTTTTACGATTACAACACAGCAAACCAGATCAATATTTGTCATAATTTTACGAACCGGAATATTGTTCCGATTTGCTCTGCACATTTCAAGTCCAGGTTTGCTGTCGCGAAAAATTAACAATTTCAAAATATTCGTATTTAAAATTTAAGAAAAATAGGAAATAAAACGACTTATACACATCCGATTAACAAGCAGTTATGTCAAAAGAAAAGAGAAATTTTTAAGGAATTAAATAAAACTGACGCCGGAAGGAAATGCTGTTAATAACTTTAATAAAAATTAGAAAATAGCGATACAATAGAAGTCCATGATAAGAAGCATGGAGAATAGCACACTAAGAAACTGTTTAAAATACTTGATATTTATTATATAGGAAGGGGTTTAATGGCCATGAAAAGATAATTTAAATTTAAAAATACATTCGAACGCACTGCTGAATTCAAGAGGAGGGGGATTCCCCCCGGAAGGTTTGATATTTTATGCTTTTTAATAAGCAATTTCCACACCGAATCTCTAAAATGTCCCCCCCCCCCTCCAGAGCCGCAGAAATTAATCCCGGAGAAAAATATCTGAATTCAACACTGCTCGATCGGCGTGAGCAAGAAAAAAGGCAAATATTAAAACGATATCTTAGAAATTCCCCTTAAAGTTGAGAAAAATTCATTTAAAAATTAAAATTTTCAATAATGCCTTAACATGGACCAAAACCAAACTATTTAAAAAATGTAAGCATTCTTCAGTAAATAAACATAACTTTTTAATTTATTAAAATTTCTGTACGAAATAAGTTGTAGTTTGTACAAAGAAAATACAAAAATATCCGAATCACATTTGAATAATTAAAATAATAAATACCTTTATATCTGGGTTCTTTACTTGAACGCTAATCCAATGGCGCTGCTTCATGGAATTCAATAAAGAAGTGTTGTAATTTTGTCTTTGTAAAATTTCCGCGCATGCGCGTTTATATCTGTTCTCCTTCCAACAAAAGGAATTTTTCGCTTACGTCGTTATTTTATGACAGTGTTGTATCAGGTTTAGAGCAAAGTTGCGTTGCAAGAAAGCGATTATATTTCGTCTACCTAGTAATGTCCTTGCGGCAATATTATTACTTCAAATTTTTCGTGACAAGAAAATATCAAGAAAAAATTAATCTTGCTGCAATTGTTCATGCTATCTGGGTTATCTTGAGAGAACCACCCGCGTGTTCCGACGATTTTGATCATATAAAAAAGATGTTACTAGAAAGGTTCCAGCTTTCGGCAGAAGCCTTTCGACTAAAATTTGTTACGACACAAAAGCCCGAAAACAAAACGTGGAAAGATTACATATATGAGGCTTCCAATTACTTTGATCAATGGTTAAGTGGTTTAGAAGTGGGAAATTTCGACCAACTGAGAGAGCTAATAATCACAGATCAGTTAAAAAGAAAGGTTAATCCGGAAACGAAGCATCATTTCATTGATGTTTGGAGTACGATAATCACTCCATTTGAGTTGGCAAAGAAATTAGATGCGTATGATTCGGCTAGGAAAACTATGAAACGGCTAGGGCCCTCGAAACTTCAAAACCTTTCCCAACCTCTAGAGCGAAATAAATTTGCGGAGCAATCAAAAACGGATAGTAGAACGGAAGAGAGTAGGACAAACTGGAGGGATAAAGACAACTCGAAAAACAGAAATGAAATAATCGATAAAAAGAAAGAGATTACATGTTTTTTGTGTAGGAAAACCGGCCATTACAAGTATTCTTGCCCGGAGCTAAAAAAGGCTGAAAAGACCGAAGCAGTTTACCATATCGCGGGCCTACAAGACTTAGAAAGTGCCTTTGAACCCTACGTCAGTCGCGGGTTAATTAATGGGAAAGAAATGACTATTCTACGCGATAGCGGAAGCAATTTGGACTTAATATCAGCTCACGATGTAAATGAGGACCGATTTACGGGTGAAAGTGTATATGTTAAACAAGCATTAGATAATAAACTTCGGTGTTTACCTATTGTAGAAATAGAAATTAATCTGGGTACCGGGGATACTATAAGGACAAAGGCGGCCGCAGTAGATAAAGAAACGGACATGGTTCATTATTTGTTAGGGAACAAAACGCAGCAATTAATTGACAGGCGGAGACGATACCCACGTTCAATCATCGCAGTTCGCACTGGGCCACGAGCTCACCCCGGAAACGCGGATACGAAAAGTGAAACTAAATCGCAGAGCTCGTCCATTCCCCCTACCGTAACGGAGAGCGAAAATGAAAACCCAGCCGGTTCACCTAAGCCGATGGACCAGCCGATTCTCCGCGCCGAGGTAGAAAGAGGAATTTTTAAGTGCGACCCCCCGAGGTCAGGGAGTAACCCAGAGTAGGGAATCTTTGTCGAAGAGAAAAGGGGAATTTTTCTACCTGTTGTTGAGAGCGCACAGCCCGTACCGAATTTGAATCCCTTTAATGAACAGGTTTTGAACTTGGCTGAGAGAGGCGATTTAGCTGGAAGGGTGGGGAGAGTCGAGACTTTAAAATTCAACCCCCCGGACGCAGTCGGAGAAATAGGAGCCAGTTTAGTAACGGAGAAAAAGCAAGAGACTTTTCTACGCTTAAGCGAGACCGTACCGCGGGATGAAAACTTGACCCTAGGAAACAAAGAAAATGTGAGTGACGCTCAAGAGAATATCAAATTCGATTGTGTTAAGCAGAGAGCGGACGAGGTGAAATCACATTTTGAAATGATCGAGGGGTTAGGGATTAGGAAAATAAAGGATCCCAGGGAATCTGACCAAGAACCAATGGTAATACCGTTGAAAGTCAAAGGAGATATGTTATCCTTATGTAAGGAGAGTGCAGGTAGACTTCTAAGTACGAAGAAAAAGTCAGGTTATAAATTCTTGAATCGTTATTGTTGGCCAAAAACCGTAAACGAAATTAAAAAGTTATACGAGAGATGGAAAAAAAATGAACGTTTGAAAGGGTTAAAATTCATACCTAAATTGGATTTAATTAGACGCATCAGGCAATTTCGGGAATTATTAGTGGAAACGGGGACTAAAACTCGTGAGGTTAAGAAGAAGAGGGGTGTCTTCCAGATTGATCCGGGAGAAAACTATTCGAGTACGCACGACTTAGATTTAGGCGCTAGAAGGCAAGACAATTCGAATTATGATTCTCCTAAGATATTTGGTTTGTGGTATTTAAACAACGCGAAAAGGGTTTCCAATTATTGGAGTAATCATATGGGACAGAGAGGAATTGTATTGAATCGCATCAGAGGAGTAAAAATGAAAGTGAAACTATATAAGAGAAAATTAGCGCAGAGTACCAATAAAAATTGGGTAAGGTTGATCCGAAACAACGCCGTGAATAGTCCAAGATTGATCTACTGGTCATTGATGCGGCAACCTTATCATTATACAATCAGGCACCGTCCGGAAAAGAAAGAGTGCACTAGTGCTTAAGTAGGGCTGAATAAATTTAGGAAAATTGTATATAATTCTAAAAAAAATTGCTTGCATCATAAGGTATAAATAATTTTCATTTTGTATATATTGTTGTAATACTCATAATAATGTTCCTGGAAAAGTGTGTAAATTTATGTGTGATTAGTACAAAAAAATGAATGGTTAACCTCTGTGGTGAACGAATTTTGAGTGTAACACTGACTTCACTATAGATTTTCCAGCTACGTGAAAAATCTCTCTTGGAGGGGGGATTGCTGTAAGAACTTTACTAATTACCCCTAAAGACTATTTATTCACGAACTATTAATTCGGGAGAAGATCCCCCTAGGGTCTTCTGGACTTTCCCACGCTAAGAGGAATCTCATAAACTCATAGTTCATCTCTGAACAAAGGTATGGTGCCGTCGAGTCTGCAAATATGAATGGAACTGGCAGTACATTTTCGTTCCGGAGCTAACTTAACATTCCATTGAATTGCACAGAAAGCAGGTGTTTCAGCCGTCCAGTAAGTGAGCGGTGGCAACGGCTGAGGGGGAGAAAAGACGATTTCTCCTAGAGCGGCGAGCTTCAGCCTTCGAGAAATAGGCGGTGGCATCGGCTAAGAGGGAAAAAGCTAGTTTTCCCTAGGACCGGGAGTTTCAGCCTTGGAGAGAAGCGAGTTGGCAACGCGGGAGGAAGGGAGAAGCAGTTAGGAAGTGAGAGAGCGAGGACGCTGGCGAGGAGGTCTTGCTGGACCTAGTGGTGAATGAGCGAAGCGAGGAGATGAGATAGATGGTCGCCCGACCAGTCTTTTCTCCGATTGAAGCACTATATCTGTGGAAGCAGCCCGTTGATGGAACTTTTTATCCTGTAAAATTGACGAGAACCCAAACCAATATTGTTTAACTTGTAAATATTCATAATATAATCGAGACTAAATAAAGGACTTAGATTTTGATAACTTACGCTACCATAGACTCTTGTCCAGTGATATCTAAGTCCCTACAATCTTGATTTAATAAGTTACGTTTTATGAAACAAGATTTCTGGGTCTGAACCTAATTGTTTGATCCACAGATTATAGGCCGGAAATTACGGTAATTCAGGTTTTTACCTCATAGGGTGTCGAATATATTAGGTAAAGCAGGTCATGATAATATACACTAAATTTTATCAAGATGATAAAAATTATACTATCATGATGCGACTGTAATAATAAAGATAGGCGCTTGTCTGTCTCTCTGTGTGTGTACGTGCGCGCGCGCTGAGCTCTGGAAAAACAATGCAGCCTGCACCCGTAAGATTTGACAGGACCTGTATGCCTGAACTCATGCATATGGAAGACAATTTCTGGAATTTTTCAATTAATTTTTTATGCGAATTTTTTCGCATTTTGCGGCAATTTTTTCAAATAAGTAAAAAATAATCCGATTTCAATATTTTACCCAGTAAACTTTGTCTTCTTTTCAATAAAGTGTTTTCGAGATTCTTACAGCGATTTTTCAATTTTTAACAATTTTTTAATGTTATCTTTAGAGGGTTTTTTTTATCTCATTTCGCAGTATTTTTTTTTTTTTGACATTCCTAAAATGAATCCGGTTTAAATCTTTTACCCAATTAGTTAATTTCGTTCCCTGTGGTTTTTTAATCTTTTCCGAATTTTTAATGCGCTTTCTAGCGGGGGTTTTCGTGCTTTGAGGCGATTTTTTGACATTTTTTGAAACAGAAAAAACTCTCTGGCAATTTTTGCAATTTCCGTGATTAAATTCGAATTGGAATAATGTCAAATCAGCTCTTATAAGAAAGCTGAAAATTTAATTTTGTTCGAAATAAAAAACGCAATAATTCAAGATTCGTTTGTTTCAAGACAGAAGAGGTCGTAGCTTGCTCGGGAGTACGTTGCATAAGGCAGTCCCCACCCCCACCCCAATCCTAGATTTGTTTAATTCTATGTTCGTTTTAAAAAAACCAACCACTTCTCTAGTAATGAAGTTTTCTTTCACGGACAAGGTTTGAAATAACGCGCGGGATCGCGCGATTTGTACACAGAAAAGGAAAGTCTCTCATAATAAAAAATGCTGTGCAGTAGTTCCCCTTTCAAATTCTTTCACAGACCTGTGATTCTTCAGTGAGTATTTAAAAAAAAAATTAGGTCCGCGATTTTTATTTCTTTTATGGAATTTCTCAAAATCAATTCGCGAATCAGTCCCGGAAAAAATTGAGAATTTCTTCAAACGATCGTGGTAAAATATCGGGAATTTCTATAAAAGAGTGCAGAAAGTAATCGCCAATTTCGT
Source organism: Maratus speciosus (assembly GCA_963932465.1). Taxonomy (NCBI): domain Eukaryota; kingdom Metazoa; phylum Arthropoda; class Arachnida; order Araneae; family Salticidae; genus Maratus; species Maratus speciosus. Next base: position 325,258,139 of record OZ010792.1, on the reverse strand, counting down.
TTAAAGATTGCGCAAAAAAATTACGAATTTCGATAAAGGATTGACGAAATTTTTTTTCAATTTTCATCAAAATGTTGCGGAAAAGAGTAGAGAATTTTGTTAATTGATACGAAAAGATATCGAGAATTTTTCCGAAAGGTCGCGCAATACTATCCCGAATTTCGACAAATGATCTCCTGTAAAAATATCAGTTTCGTCAATCGGTCGCAACAGAAAATAAATTTCGTCAAAGGATCGCGGTAAAAACGAGAATTTCGTCAAAGGATCGCAGAAAGAAAGCGCGAATTTCGTCAAAAGATTACGGAAAGAAAAAGCGAATTTCATCAAAAGATCGTGGAAAGAAAACGCGAATTTCATCGAAGGATCGCGTGCTAAAGAAATGCCAATTTCGCCAAAATATTGTGGTAAAAAATGCGAATTTCGTCAAAGGATAGCGGTAAAAAACACGAATTTTGTCAAAGGTAAGTGGTGAAAAGTGCGGATTTCGACAAAAAATCGCGTAGAAAGACGAATTTCGTCACACGATTTTGGGGGAAAATTGTAAATATCATGAAATGATCACATAATAAAATCGCGAATTTGTCAAAATTTACTGCACAGGGCTAAAAGGTGGAAACGGGGTTCCTTTTCCTACTTTCAGAAGAACGCCGCGAAACGAGAAAAAACTCTAAAAATCATATACAAATTTTCAGAGGAAAAAAATTACCATATTGACTTGAAAGACTGCAACCATATTCCTTTCAAGAATGTCAAAAATGGCCACGAAACACTAAATTCAACCAACCAACCAACCTGCAGATTAATTTGAATTTTCTGTGCTATTATTTTTCATTTACAAAGGAGCACGGGTATGTGTCCCTCCCCCCCCTCCTTTACCTCGGCTAATCGAAATTTGGAATTATCGTTTCACATTTGCATCCCCTTTCAAAAATTTTTTTGCTTCTTTCTTGACTTTAAACTACCAAAGCAAAGAGACAAATAGTTTCTATCCTCGTCAAGAACTTGTGTTAATTTCTCATGAAATTGCAGAAACATGCAATAGAAAGAACGGCGTTAAAAACATCTCCCACAGACAAAGGACGTCAAAGTGGGATTATAAAGCCACCCTTTTGAATTACTATGACTAATACAGATTCGTGTAAATATTTTAGTTTTAAAAAAGATAAACAACATAATTTTCTAAAAAAAGAAAAAGAAAAGAACGTGGGTTTCTTTTTTTATCACATTTCAAAAGTTAGCCGTTTAGTTTTCTGAACTAAACTAATTGAACTCTGCTTTCACTTCTTCTTCTTTTTTCTTTTGTAGATTTCGATTTTTTTAAATAATTAGTCTGCGGAAACGGGGGGGGGGGGTGCCCGGGCACCCCCCCTGGTTACGCCTATGCTTTGTCAGTTTAATTTAAATTCTTAACTTCTACCGTTGGCATCCTTTTATCCCTTGTTGGCAACCCGATTTTTTTGCTGTCTTCGCAGCCTACATTCTCACATGTTGGTTCGGTTTCATCCGCATTCTGTTTGGCGATTTTCCGTAGTCTTGCAACCCTTTTTTCTCGCCAAGCTCCTAGCATAGATTAAGGACCAAGATGGGACATTTACGGCAAAATCTGTAATGGCAGCAGTACTAGCGTCACTGGCTGGCGGATTTTGTGTGCGGTTGGTTAACTAATTTTAAATTCTAAATGGGCTAAAGTAGATAAAGAAGGACACGTGATGTTTTTCCCGACTATTTTAGATTTTATCTGAGTGTACATAGGCATGTATTTCTGGTACGAAAACCATGTTTTGGAAGGGTAAAGAAATATAGTCGTTGTTTTTACCTTTTTTGAACCATTAAAAATAATGAAATTATTGAATTATTTTAAAATTCCTTTCTTCGATAAGACCTACTCCATGGCATAAACTTCTGAGCGCGCGTGCGGCGCGATTTGCTCTTCTGAACACACTCATGGAAGTAGTTATCGAGTTCTTTGAATGATAAAGGGTCTTGCTCGTAATCAATTAATGAATCAACTTTTTGTGATTGGTGAAAAATCTGTGTTGCGGGAGAAAGGAGTGATATTGATCATATTTTAAAAGTCCATTCCCTTCATTTATTAAAAACACCAATTCTGTTTCTAATTTTAAATAGGTATATTAAATCTATACCTAACATTGTGTCAACCATTTTATGATGTGATTACGTATCTTAATTTTATTGTAGATATTTATTTTGTACATTTCTTCTTGTAGATTTCTTTATCAGCTGAAATGTTGCCTCGAATTTTATTTGGAAATTTTCAAAAATGTTGTCGACCACTTTATGCTTTTTACTCATCAAGTGCTAAGGCACCTATCACAGAACCTGATATACATTTTACTAAGGTAAATTTTTCAAGTCTATATTGTATTTATTTGCATTTTGCGAAATTGATATGGGGGGAGGGGGGTAAAATTTTCATGCATAGTTTATCTTCTGTACGTAGCACTGATGACAAATGCTGTTTCCCGGTTGTTTATTTTTATTATTTCTTCAATGATCAGGTCTAAAAAAATTTGCTAAATAATATCTTATGGGCATTGCAAAGTCAGCCTTGAATCTTGTAATAAACTATTGCAAAGTTCATAAATATCAATAAATGTTATAATTTATTATAAAAGCAATATTTGTCACTAATCAAGAAGGAAATAAACTTCTTGACTTCGAAAATACAGAGACTATAAGAGCTTTAATGAATTAAAAACCTTTTTTGTTTTGAATGCAAATAAAGGAAAAAAAAAAAAAAATGAGACTGATTTTATGCTTGAGGAAAATCATCAAACAATTTAAACACTCTTATCAAATGACAGGGCTTTTGCTGCAAGATTTGAAAATAGCTAACTATGAGGAATAGCCCAAATAATGCAGTTCAGCATTGTCTATATTAATTTTAACATCTTTCATTATTGAAGACTAAGAAATAGAGAAAATAATTTTAGAATAACAAATTTATAGAGTAAAGCTTGATGTAAGTAAACTTTGTGTAGAATTCATTTATGGAAATCAACAGTTTATTGATGCATTTTATAGCAAATTATTTAGCTTAAAAGATATTTAAAATTTACACATCTTCCTTTTTTTATTAAAATCTTTACCAATGGAATTGCAGATGTCAAACATAGCTTTTTATTGAATGGTAACATTTGTCAAAATTGTTGCTATGTTCTACATCTGCAATTCCATTGGTAAAGACTTTAATCAAAAAGGAAAAATGTGTAAATTTTAAATTTTGCAATAAAAATATCTTTTAGGTTAAATAATTTGCTATAAAATACACCAATAAACTGTTGATTTCCATAAATTAATTTTACACAGAGTTTACTTACCTCAAGCTTTATAAGAACTAAAAGATCTTCTTAAAGCACCATCAAAAACTTTTAAATGCACTAGGCAAAAAGTTTTTGATGATATTTTAAGATCTTTTAGTTATTGATTCACACATGTTTCAACTTATTTTCTCAAGCTTTATCCTATAAATTTGCTTTTCTAAAATTAATTTGTCTATTTCTTAGATTTCAATAGTGAACTGTTAAAAAATTAATACATACAGTTCTGAACTGCACTATTTGGGCTATTTTCTTTAAATGAAATCTGCTATAGAAAAATTAGCAAGACTTATTCAGAAAAAATAAGATTTTATAGCATTCTTTCACTGTTTTCAGGGTTTGATGATATTCTGCTGTCCTTTCTATAAAAAAATAAAAATAATAAAGAGTTATGCTGAAAGGGAGAGAAGAATTATTATAAAAACAAAAGTGGAAATCTGTCAAAAGGTGGAAAATTCTCTCTCAGATTTTTTAAATCACTTTTTCATGCAAAAAAAATTGGGTGTTGGGCTTGTACTTAAGTATTTGGGAAAGGGGGATAATTCAAAATTGCTTAAGAGTGGCTAGGGAAGGCAGTTGGGATTTTATGATATTTAAATTGTTATATTTTAAATGTATCCATCTCCTTTCACTTTTTAAGCTGTTTATTTCAATGTATTCAATTGTGATGTTTGGATATGTTTTGAATTATTGTTGATTATATTTCCTTGTTATACTATGATGCAAAAAATAACAAATCTGCATTTATCAAAGATTTTCTTGCAAAAGTTATATTGATTTAAATAAAAGGGCACTGCCAAACCAAGTCACAATATATTAATAGGGTAGATGTGCCAGTAATGGACACCCCTTGATGTTTTTGGTTCATAAAAAAATAACTAATAAATATTTAGCTTTAATTATTTTTTGGTACTACTTGCGGATTCGCCCGGAGTCCGCCATCTTGTTTCTTTGTTGATCATCGCCAATTTTAAATTTCTTTATTTGGATTTATTTATTTATTTTTGTTATTTATGTTTGTTGCTGTTTATGTTTGTTATTGTTTATGTTTGTTGTTGTTTATGTTGTTAAATTAAGCATAAAGTGGTTATAAATGACCAACAAAGAAACAAGATGGTGGACTCCAGGCGAAATCGCAAGTTGTTCCTATTTTTTTTTTATAATGCCCCTTGCATGTTTTATAAAACTGGGTTATTATTGACACTTTTAATCAAACCAATCAGGAAGCAGAAAATAATGTTTCAAAGTTTTGCTGTTTTTCTGTGAAAATCTTAATGAAGAGGCTAAGAGCTGGCTTCGTTTAATTTATATATTATTTATTTTCTTGCAAAATTTGAATGTTTTTGTTTGAGTAGCAATAGAAAACTTAGAATTTTATATACTAATGGCCATTTGCAAAATTTCATTTATTTTTAAGGTTTTAAGAGGGGGTGTCCATTATTAGGATGGTTAATTAGTCATTTTCCAGTAATGGACACCCCATGTAGACATTGCTAAAAATGCAATTTCAGTAATGTTAATAATGCATAAAATATTTTGACTTAACTGCAAACCTAAATAATCAAATTAAATTTTTAAGTTATACTTACTAAAATGTAATAACACCAGAATTTTTATAAATAGCTGACTTTTAATTTATTTTATGCAATTAATAAAATTTCAATATTTTATTCCTTTTTTTTTTTTTCTTTTTGTTTAAATGTAGGAATATATTTTTAAATGTCTATATGTACCTTGCATATTTATAATCTGGCAATCAAACCAGCCAGGGAGCAGAAAATATTGTTTAAGAGCACAGTTAGATAAAGCCTGATAGGTCTTAATCCCTCTCCATTTAAATAAAAACAATTAAGTTACAGAAGCTATTAAAAATCTATTTTCTGGTCTCAAATGTTTCCTTATTCATCTCCGATTAAAAAAAATAAAATAAAGTGTAATATTAATGAAAGTTATAGGTAATATTAATGAAACAAGTAAATCTGCAGATCAGTGGCCTCAAACATCAGTTCTACAGTTTTATTTTGAAATTATTTTATTTAGTATTTAAAATATTCAACTCACAATATCATTTCTTTCATATTTCTAATTATTATAAATGATATATCAAGTATTCCCTGAAAGATGTTAAAAATAGTGAGACAAAACTAAACACTAATATTCCAAATCTTTTCTTTAATTACCTTTTAAATCTCCCCACTGTTTCAATAATTTGATAGCTGTAATTGCCTGATATTTAGTATTTTAAACTACCCATCTAAAGTAATTAAAGCATCGATCTTCTGATAATTACAGTAATTGATGCAAACAGTAAATGATTATCACAAATATTTTATTAATTACTGGTATCCTAATTGTTAAATTTATTTGAAAATAACTATTTTGTTTCATTAATATGTATTCATTTAATTCTGTTTCTAAATACAGTCATAAAAACAATATTTATTACTTTTTTATGGGATGTCCATTACTGGAACGGAGGGTGTTCATTACTGGGCCAGAGGGTGTCCATAACTGGGCTTTTGGGTGTTTTGATATATTTCTGTTATTTAAAATTAAATTTCGATTCATATTGAAAAATGAGACTATAAGAATGGTTAAATATTGTTGATAGGTTAATATAATATTGAAAAAACTGGAGTATAATAATTATAACTATTAATAAAAAAATAATTTTAAAAGAAATTCCTTAAGGGTGTCCATTACTGGAACATCTACCCTATTTTGGCATTACATAAAAGTAGACAATTTAAAATCATTCTTTCTTTATAATTTGTTTTCCTCTGGCAGTTTCAGGAGGATGCTTCACCATGCCTGCCCTTTGGTGAAAGAAGTAGCATTTTTTATCCCAAAAAGTAGCATCCTTCTAGCCCTTCAGTTAAAGATACCCTTTATTGTCTTTGAAAAATTTGTGTAAATAAAAATTGACACATCCTGACTTTAAAAAAGTACTTTAACTTTTAAATATTAAATCTGCCTTTAACAATCAAAAGTGCTCTTAAGGGTTTAAAACAGCCATACTCAACCTTTTTTTCTCGTGGGCCGCAAACGTTTCTGACGCTAGGTGGGCTGCAACACACTTAAAAAGGCATAGTTAAAATAGTAAGATAACAAAGTAGTATAACAAAGCAACATAATAAATTTAATATTATCAGTATGGTTGAACATTTGCCTCGGAGGATATGTTACCAAAAATTTTTAACGCCACTATTTCAAAACAATAAAAATACAATTTCAAAGTGTTATTAAAAAAATAGTATTTCAATAGTTGCAGCACACTGTTTTAACTACACAGTTTTATTGCATATTTGTTAAATTTTTGTTTTATCGAGAAATCTTGATTTTGTTATAGTATATTAGCCAGAAAACCTGGTGTACCCAGAAATATTGTAAATGCTAATTGTGTGTTTATTAGAACATAAACTAGCCGAACTTTGCTCATCTAAACACTTCCATATTGTCAATTATTTTTTATCAGTTTTTCAAATTTTAAGTGAAAAACGCAATTTTTACCCACCGTCCTAGGACAAGCATTTACACTAGTAAAAAATAATCTGCAGGTAAAATATTTTTACAATTGAAGCGTTAATTAATCAAACAATCACTTACCTGTAGAGTTTTTAGGCATTTTATAGTTTTTTATTAATAATAATCTTAACTTTTTGTATTAAGTAATAAAGAACTAACCATAACATGAAGTAAAATAAAGGTTCAATGAAAAAGAATCTGCAAAAGAGAAAAGAAAATCTGCAACCCCCGTCTCCCGTCTTGAACTTTCTGCTACTGGGTCTCCTAGAAACTCTGTTTACAATGTTATGTATTAAAATTTGGTAGTAGCTGATTAAGTTGTTTGACAAAATATAATTTTATCTTAATATTGTTTTATTCTTTTTTCTAGATATTCATCAACAATGAATGGCAAAAATCTGTGTCAGGAAAAACTTTCCCTACCATAAATCCTACCACTGGTGAAACTATTGCTCACATTGAAGAGGGAACAGCTGTAAGCTTTTTAAAAAAAAATCTAATTAGTACTTTTATCTTTAAAATTGATTTTTATTTTGTTAATTTTACAATTTCTGAATTCTGGTATATATTTGTTAAATGTGAACTTAGAATGTAAATTTTAAAGTCTTCAGGATTTACATTTCACTTAAGATTTTACTTGTCAGCTTTAGTTGCTAATTATAGTCTGTCAACAAGAAAATGCAAATCGATTGAGAAACATAAGTTAGGTTTTAAGAAAACAACAACAGCAAATCTGTATCTATATATGATAAATGAAAAAATGACCTTATGGTGTTAATTTACAGAAAAAGCCAAATATGATGTAAAAATTAGGTGCTCGTATTGTAAATATTAGAGTTTGGTACATTTTCAGTATGAAGATAACCCTTAACCTTATTTTTTTGTAAATATAAATTGAAAAAGTTATAATTTCCATGCGAATGATTATTTCTGTTTTTTTCTTTTAATCTGTCAATTTGAGCATCAAAAATGTTTCTTTGTTTTTTGGCTAGCTGTACTTTTTTGCATCCCCCCCCCCCCTCCCTCCCTTTTTTTTTGTGAATTTGTCTTGGATATTTTTTTTTTTTTGCAATTACAGGAACTAATTATGTAGATAATATATCATGGTATTCAGTTTTTCATATACTAAATGAAACTGATGTTCATTTGATTGACAGGATTCAATTAGTTCTACAACTGGTTTAAAAATGGAAATGTTTTATTTTTTCCAAAACACATCATCTAAAAGTTTTCTTTTTAGCTGGTAAGTTTCTTCTCTGACTGCCATAATTTGTAATAACTTATTGTACCTTTTATGCTTTTAATCCTTTTATAGTTCTTTGGAATAATAATTTTTCATCATAGGTTAATTTTCTTATTATTGCTTAGAGTTAATGCATCTTATTGGTTCTTTTGTATACATTAATATATTCCAACATTCCTACTCATTTCATCATATGGCTGGGTACTGATATAGTCTAGTTTTTTCGTCTGCTGTTGGGGCATGAACACCATCATTTTTCAGTTTTTGGAATAAATTGTTGCTTCTCCTTACAAAGTGCTACTATTGATATGATGCACATCTAACTTGTATTACATACTACAACTATGAAACATACTGGTTCGTAGGACAGCCTTTTCTGTGACTGATAAAGAAAGATTTTTGAAATTCATTGCAATTTTTTTTTTGTGTATTTAAGAAGTGTCTTTCTTTGAAGACACTAGAACTTTCAAATTCTTCATAGGCTTCACTTTTGAAAATAACGTTATTAAAATCGTACACTGATAATATGCAACATTTTACTAGAATTTAGAATGCCTTTATAGAAGATTTGGGTCCTGTTCAGTGTGCATGCTCAGATTGAAAGCCTTTGTCCAAAGCATAGCAGTTGTATTATAGAACTTAGTGTTTCTCATCTGGATGAATTCGCTTTGACGAATTACGCAAGCAAACTAAAATGAACATACCGATAATTGAAGGCTTACTAAGTTCAAAATACAGTCAAACTTCCAAAGTTTCTGTATAAAATTCTCTTGACCAATCAAATTTTATCACCTATATGTCGCTTTTATGTTATAGTAGACATTCTAAAATAACATAATTTGTGTACCGTAAAATCCGGATTGTAAGCCCCCTTTTTGAAAAGAAAAAGCAGTTAAATTTGGGAGGGAGGGCTTATAATCGAGATTTAAAAGAAAATTATTTTAAAATCTGTTTTTATCATTAATTTAGAAGTAAATAAGGTAAATACAGGGTTGAGAATCTTATTTTAAAAGCTTTCCAATTTGCTTAAAAAAAAAAACCTTCAAAAAAATCTAAGCAAAATTTGAAAAATGTACTACTCAAATGCACTTACTTCTTTATTTGTTATTTTACTGCAACAACATTTAATCAATAAGTCATTCTCTCCCTGTCTCTCCTGACTCTCATAATCATGATCTCCCCCTCTCCCCCCCGCATCTCATGCAGTTTAAAATCTGTAATTTTTTTTAAATTTCTGCTTGATTTGTGATTTTGTCTTAAAATATTTAAATAACCACCTAAATTCTTTCACACCCTCCTCCCAAAAAATGTTTTCCTTTCCTTTTTGTTCCCCCTGCTTTCCCCCCCCCCCCCCAACACACACAGTATATTTAAAAACAATTTGTTTTTACTTTTTTTTGGCTCTATTTAATCATAAAATGCACATGTAATTCAAGGGTTAGAACAGCCAAACTGCAGAAATTTTTTTTGCATTCCTTCTGTATTTTTGCGATCTTTTGACAAAATTCTCATTTTTTTTTCCTGACTCTCTTCCCGCAATCCTTTGCAAAATTTGCTTTTCTTTTTTTTCTGTTTGCGATCGTTAGCAGAAATTGGCAATTTTTTTTTGCGATTGATTGACAAAATTGATTTTTTTGGAGCGATCGTTCGTCGAAATTCGTGATATTTTTTCATGGCAGACTGACAAAATACACTCTTTTGTAGAAATTTGTGATATTTTTCCTTGATAAGTTCATCAAAACACTTATTTTTTTTTTTTTCCCCTGCAACCTATGACAAAATTCACGATTTTTCTCAGCAAATGATAGACAAATTTGATATTTTTCTCTCTTTAACTGATTACTTAAATTAGCAACTCTTTACAGCGATCAGTTGAAAAAAAATCTAATTGTTTCTTAGATATGTAACGAAATTCACGATATTTTTTCAAGATTGTTTGAAGAAATTATCTAAATATATTCTCGGAAGAATCGCGCCAATTTTACATGTTATCTCAAAGTTGTTTGAAGAAATTATCTAAATATATTCTCGGAAGAATCGCGCCAATTTTACATGTTATCTCAAAGAACACCACCACCACCCCCTTTTCATGAAACTCTAGAAATGGCACTAAACCTTCTCAGATAAAGTATTCGTTACGTAAACTATACGATTTCACTCATATTTAACATCCATTAAGAGGATTTTATGTTGGGAAGTTTGTTTTCTTATCCAGATTTCTTTTTTTCTGAGGATTTTTTTGTCTCATTTTTCGGGCTGGTGGCTGATATTTCTTTAATGCTCAGGACCGAATGACTTAAATTTTTGGAAAATTTGGAATAAAATCACTTCTGTATTATCTATTTTGTACTATATTTTAATTTATTGTGTTTTAATATGTATATTTAATTTCAGCATAAGTGTTATGCTTTAGTGTATCATCATTCATATTTTATAACTTCATTCGGCAATTTGATCGTCGTTTATTTCCACTAGGGGAGAAAAATGCTTTTTGTATGTTATTATATTGCCATGAAAAATATTTGTTAATAGACCTCCAAAATCCAGAAAATCCGGAATCGCCGCTGCCCCGCCGATTCTGAATTTTTGAGGTTCAACTGTAAGAAATAGGTCAGGATTTTTTTACAAACTAAATAATAGAATTAAGATTTCCACGATTTTAATCTTTTTGTGCTGAGGAGGGTGGGAGAGTAGAGAAAGAAAGCTGACATTTTCTGCAGAGGGGTAGGTGGGGTTCATTAATATTATGTGAAAACATGTAGAAATTTGCCAAAACAGTCAAAATATTCCCTTAGATTTTTAAATAAATTTTTTCCCACAAAAATTTTTGTGAAAGGAAGTGGGGAAGGGAGATTATATCTGAGAACAAAAATAAAATAAAAATTGCTTAAAAGTGGGTGGGGGGCTTACTTTCGAAGGGGGGATTACAATCAGGATTTTACAGTAACGTAATTAATTTTTAGTTAACCTGTATAATAAATTATAAAGAAATATATATATAAATTAATTTCTTTTTCTCCCAAAAAATCGAAAGGTCTCATAACAGCACAAATGCAATCCATCAGGTTGCTATGCAGCTAGTTTGTACCTTAAACTTCTAGATATTTTTAAAGCTTTCATTGGAAATCTTTACTTTTCCAAATCTATATACAGTAAAAGCTCTTTCACATCGGCATTCTATGGTTTGGCACATTCTATAATCTGGCACGCTAGGTCGCGGGTTTTTTTTTACGATCTTTCTTGACTGGGATCACTAGGGTGCGAGCAGTTCATTCAGGATTCAGACATCTCTTGAGCTTGACCACTAGGTCGCCCCACTGTGTGCTTAGTTTAGTTCGCTCAGTGCATATCGGGGCTCATATTGTGGCCTAATGGCGAAGATGATGATCAAGATTCAAATGTTTGAAGTGATGACCAAAATATAGTGCTAGATTTGGTAGAAGCCATGCCAAACAACCCTTTCAGAGATATACCCGTGAGGAAGTTATATACTGAAATGAAACCGGCGACAGTGTGGCAGTAGTCAAAGAAATCAGTGACACACTGATTATACAAAGTATTTTGAACCCACAAGAAGCCCAGATTCAGGAGGTGGAATCGAATGAGGAAGGAACCATGGCAGATGAACATAAAGCCTTGTTGAAATAGAAACAGGCTTCTGATATGTTAGATACATTAATAAAATTTGCCGAATCGAACAGAAGCTTCAACTCTGCAGAACTCATAAATCGGTGTATGATCTGTAATGATTTTTTGAAGAAGAAATCTGAATCGCGGAAGCATCGTTATATCAAAGACTTTTTTAAAATGTAATGTTCATATTAACTTTTGACTACATGTAGAATGTAACGTAGATGTAAAGTATATATTAAAAAATTGGAATTTTGTATTCTGTTTTTCTTTAATTCTCACAGTTATTACAATGGCGAAATACAGAACTCTGTGTGTAACACATACGTCATTTTGTGAATGGCAACACTTTGAAATTTGAAATAAAATTTTGGTTTTGCAAATTTTTAAACTTCTAAACATCGCACATTTTAAGTTTTTACACCATCGTATAAGAAAAAAAAAATGCTCTTTTAAATGCAATCTGTTTGAAAGCTGTATCTCAATTTATTTATGAGAAATTAATTTTTTTGTAGTTCTTAATACCATTTTTCTTATAGTGGCAACAAAAATACCCCATTTCTATTGAATGTCATTGAAAGTAAACGGAAAATATTAAAAAATAGGATATACTGTATCTTTTTTTTTTTTTTTTTTTTTTTTTTTTTTTTGCCATTTTCTCATAAAACCTGAAAAAAAGTTGAAATTAAAATATGGGCTATTTCAAGAATATTGTCTGTTATTCCATGATAATGATGTCATGTCATATGCATACTTTTCTATAGACCAAGTTTAAGACTGGATTGTAAAAATGGATTGCTTTAGCGGACGCACATGACGTAATTTTATATTTTTAAAAAAAACGTGTATTTTAATTCTTAAACCTGAATTATGTTTTGTAGAAGTGCGTCATTTTCACAGACCAGCTGCTTTGAAATTCTTCACATGTGAAAATGCTTCACTTTTGAAAATAAAGTAATCGAAATCACACACTGATAAAAAGCAATTTTTTACAAAAATTTAGAGTGTCTTTATAAAAGAGAGGTGACATGCAAATAATAGCGATTTATATTACAGAAATTGATGATTCTCGCCTGGATGGATTTGCTTCGCCGAGTTAGACAAGCAAAAAAATAATTCGTGGTTTAAAATAATATCATGTTCCTGAAGTTTTTGTCCAAAAGTCTCTCGAATAACAAAATTTTAATGCTATTCTTTAGGACATTCTACTATAATTTTATCAAAATAACATAATCTGCTTAATTTAATTTTTCCTAATTTTATATACTCTCTCTATATAAAACACAAGTGTGTGTTTTAGTCATCTGCCCTGATCTTTCTGCTGAACCAATTTTATTAATATTTTTTTTTTAAACTGAAAGCTCTTCATTTGTAGATGTGATCGCACTATCTGTTTTTTATTTTAAATATCCCTGCTTTTATTAATTTGGCATATAATAAAAGCATTTTATGAAATTTCTTCAAAATGGTGAAAATTAGATAGCTTTTATTATTGAAGACAAGAGAGAAATAATGAGGTATTTTTATCTTTATAAATGCTATTTTTTGATAAAAATTCAAAATTGTTGATAAAAATTGTTGTATAGGGTTTAGTGTCGCAAAATCCTATTAGGAGCAGAGTATTATATTTGGGGCATTATAGTGGAAAATATCATACTGCCTTTGAAAACACGCATTTTTCCTCCTAAATTTTCTATATTTTTTTCCTTCTGCATAATATGTCCTGATACTAAGTTTCAGACACAAGGCGAAATGCTTATTTAAGTGAAAATGAAGTAATATTTAAAAGAAAACGATCTTTGATAAAACTAAACGTTTTAACACAAATGCATCTAAAAAAACATAGGTAAATTACGGAGATTTTTACTACCCGGAATTGAGATTAAAATCTCAAGTAAAGAGTGTGTCAGTTCACATAAAAGATGTTGCTGACAATCGTGACTTCAAGTTTTGAGTTAAAATTATTTTTAAATGATCTGACAAAATACAAATTTTTTAAAAATAATGAATATGGATATGAGAAGCGCGCATGCAAATTTTGAGGAGGAGAAAATTGCTGTTTTTCATTCCGGAATACCAAGCATAAGAGCCTCAATTGATAATCACATCCTAATAACTGATCTTTATTATATTTTACTGATTAAGTATCTATATTATAAAGAACAAACGTATCTGTGCGTAACACTGATGTCATTTTTCGAATGGCAACACTTCACAACCAAATTTCGGTCTTGAAATTTTCGCTAATGCAATTTTTTAATCTTCTGACCATCGAACCTTTTCAATTTTCGTCGCATAGAGGAAAAAATTTACCTTCAAATGCAATTTATTAACCATTTGGAAAAATGGTTATTGTCCTCCGTCAGGGTAGGAAATCAAAAACATATCTGAAGCTTTTTATTAGTTGAATCCGCATTCTATTTGTTTTCTGATTGGTCTATACAGTAATCTGTATTTCCTCTTTACTTTCAACAGAGATGGATACTTCTGTTGCCATTAGGACAAAAAAGTAATAAAAACTACAAAAAAATTAATAACTCGGAAACAAATTGAGATACAGCTTTCAAACAAATTGCATTTAAAAGTACATTTTTTTCTCTATACGACGGTGTAAAAAGTAATATTGTGGTATGTTTAGAAGTTTAAGAATGAAATTTCATTAAAAATTCGTCCAGGAATATTAATGTTTAATCCGTGTCGTACGTAATGTATGACCAGCTCCGTAGAAGTTTAAAAATCTGACGAGTCGCAAGTGATTTTTGTCACTTGCAATTTTTACGTGTAATAACACTATTAATGTTTAATTCATGGTGTACGTAATGTATGATCAACTCCATGCGATGTTTTATATCTTAAATTTTAGTCTTTGAAAAAATCCTTTTCCAAATGGTCGTCGTAATTTGTTAAATTGCATTTTTTTTTTTTTAAATTGTATCTTGATTGATGTATTATATTTTCTAATATAATTTTTAAGCATGATTTTTTTAAAGTTTATCTTATCATGTGCCGGTTTCAATACATAATAATAATAAACATTTTGCACGTAAAGCAACAAACATTTTTCAGCATTTGTTTCTGACTATTTTTGCATAACGAAATTAATACTTCCTTTATAAACAAATAAAAGAATAATATTAAAAAATCACAAATCTAATATCTATATTATAAAGGACAAACATATCTGTGCGTAACGCATACGTCATTCTGGGAATGGCAACACTTTGAAATTTGAAAGGAAATTTCGGTTTTGCAATTTTCGCTACTGCAAATTTTTAAACTTCTAAACATCCCACAATCTAAAGGTTTACACCTTCGTATGCAGAAAAAAATGCACTTTTAAACGCAATTTGTTTGAAAGCTGTATCTTAATTTATTTTTGAGATATTAATTTTTTTATAGTTTTTAATACCAATTTTCTAATCGTGGCAACTGAAATACTTCATTTCTTTTAAAAGTGGTTTAGTTATCTTTATTGATTATATTCTTACTGATGCCATTTTCTCATTACAATTAAAAATATCTTTTTTTTTTTTTTTTTTTTTTAATTTGTACAGAAAATGACGTTACACTTTAAAAAAGACACAATTTCCCTGATGATGCTGTTATATTTCACTATTTTTTCATTTCGCTGATATTGAGTTTTAAACAATAGGTTAAATATTTCAGCGACTGAAAATGACGTCATATTTAAAAGAAAACGATAATTTTATTTGCTAAAATGAGATATTTCCCCTTGAATATGTCTAAAAGTTATAAATTTCTGGAATTTTTACACGCAGGTACAGAGATTATACTAAGACCTCAAATCATGAGTGGGAATTCTAACATGGAAAGTTGTAATAGTTGAAAAACGTGACTTCAAGCTTGAAAATATATTTATTAATAACCTATTGCGCGTTAAAATGTTTTTAAATGGTTAATATGGATGTGAAAGGTGGAAACTGAGTTGATTCGGTTTAGATTTAAAGGGGAAAAATTCTATGATTATGTCAAGGTGAAATCATTTGTCACAGATGTCATATTCGCCCCATATTGGCGCGATTTTTTTTCGATGCCGATTTGACGAAAACATCAACAGCATAAACAACAACATCCGGGTTACCATATCAAGCAAAATAACGACACTTTGGCGCCGCTTAAGTATACATTGCGTATATCACATTGGCGTCAGAAAAAAATTGCGCCAATATGGGGCGAATATGACATCTGTGCCAATCATTTTTGCTGATTTTTCATTCCGTAATACCAAGCATCAATTGATAACTTAATTAAAATCATCAAATCTTAATCAAATAACTTAATCAAATCTTAATCAAATCTTGATTATATGTTACTTATTGATTACGTATATGAATAAAGTTTAATTTTTCAATAATTTTAACAGTTGAAGTTTATGAAAAAAAGTATTTTGTTAATCTTAGGTTAAAATATGTCTTTAGAGAGTCAAACTAAGAAGTGTAAGATGGATATTTTATTGTAATTATTGTTGTCGATGTATTATAAATTTGATGCTACAGTTCTTTTGTAAACATTTTCCTTCGTCGAAATTCGACGGGTTCCACCTTGTATTTGTAATCGTACAATTTAAATTTTTAGATCACCAAATACGATTTTTTTTTTTTCAAATGGAATTTGTTTGCGAAGTTCATCTCAGTTTACTGATTGTCTGGTTTTAAAAATAATTTTGAAGAGTGAAATATTTTTTAATTTATCTATATCACGCGGAACTCGATTACGAAAGATTAATCTGTTTGCCCTTAAAACAAAATAAAGAGTTCATCATTTTCTTACGGCTAATATCCATTTAAAAAAACTTACGTATGAATAAATAAATAAAATAATGTAAATAAAACACAAATTTAACAGACATGTATAAGCTCTAAAATTTTCAGAATATAAAAGGATGCCATAAGTAGCAAAATCTTGGTCAAATAACTCTTAGCAATCGCTTTTGATAAATTTCAAAAGTTTATTTGATTATTATAATTCGAATTTCCATATGAAAAATGCTTTTTCAATGTAAGTGGGCAATCTAAAAAATTTATTGCATATAAAAAAATTATTAGTTTTCAATTAAAAAAAAACGTTTTCACCTATACTCTTTAACCCGGGAAGCCTGGGTACGATCCCCTAGTATATATAAAAGGCAAGTGTGTGTGGGTGAAGACACACTTTTCTCCATGACCACCTACTGTCACCCACATGCGATTGTAGTGGCCAGATAGCCCTTGGTCTCCTGCTGCTGTTTGTAAGGCAGTTTGGTCGTGGTGGGTGGAAGTGGGGAATTACAAGGATGCTCAAAAGAATTCCATTACATTGCGGCCTGTATGGAAAAATGGTTTGAGATAGTTTTTAATAATGTTACAGCCTTTCGAACATAATGAAATTGAAAGGCTTTTATGAAGTGCATTAAACCTCCTGAGACCTGATCAAAATAAAATATACTATAAAACATCTATTTTAATAGATGTCAGGTCTCCGGAGGTTAAATATACATTATGTAGCATAATACGGTGCAAAGGATATTTATTATTCATTTACAGGGCCACACAAAAGAATTCCGTTACATAATGGTATAAGGGGGAAACATTATTTGTGTTAAAGTATTTCACATATAACAAATTATAGTATGAACACACCTCATTTGCCACGTTTGGCGTACAGTTTCCAATTCTTTGAATTTTAGCAGCTTTTACTGCGATTTTCACTCGGATTTTTATCGTTTTTTCCAGTTCCACAGTGATTTTTTGACATTTGGAAAAGGAATTTGATTTCAAACTTTTAGCCTAACATAGTTAATTTTACCATATACGAATTTTGAATTTTAGCATTTTTAATGCAATTTTTAACAAAGTTTTCAGTTTTTTTTTTTTTACGCTTTGCGTCGATTTTTTGTCATTTATGAAAGCTTTCCAATTACAGTGTTTTTTACCCCATTAGCAGGGATTGCGCTAAAAAATTGACTATTAGCCAACACATTAGCCAAATTTGAAAATCATTAGCTAAATTTATCTATTATTAGCCAAAAGTATATTATGTATACATTATATTATGCATATATATTTCTTATATATAATTATTATCATTAGCCCTTTCGAGCCTGAAGTAGGTTTATTAAATATAATGTGTATAAGTAGCTTTTGTAGTTTTTTTTCGTGATCTTTTGACAAAATTTGTGGGGGTTTTCGTGATTTTTTGACAAAATTTGTGGGGGTTTTCGCAATATTTTGACAAAATTTGCAGGGTTATTTGCTCTTTTTATGAAATTTTTTTGTGTGATCTTTTGACGAAATTTGCAGTTTTTCGTGATCTTTTGACAAAATTCGCCGGGTTTTTCGCGATCGTTTAACGAAATTTGCATTTTTTTTTGTAATCTTTTGACAAAAACTTGCATGTTTTCCTTCGATTCTTTGACGAAATTTGTTTTCTCATGATCATTTGTCGAAATTCGCGATGTTTCCACAAATGATTGACAAAATTTCTTTTTTGGCGACCATTTGTCGAAAACCGCGATATTTTTTATGTCCGAATTTTCAGATTGATGACCGATTTCTTTAAATTTTCAGAAATGAATGCCTTCAATTTTCTGAAAATTCGGAACAGAATCACCCCTAATTGGTCGGCCAAGAAGAAGAGGAAGAATATAAACTGGAAATGCAGCCGTACGCGAACTCGCACAAAAAACATTGCAAAACATGATTACAACAACAAAAGAGTCTCAAAAAAATCATTCGCCAGCTTTTTTGCCATAATTTTTTTCTCGCCAATTTCACGATGTATTCACATTTGGCAATTCACATAGGCGAATGATTAGCGCGGCCCCTGGATTAGAGTAAATTTTGACTCCTGTCGATATTTTAATATTCAGCGATTTTTAATGTGATTTTTAGCCATTCTTCGAGTTTCATGACAATTTTTTGACATTTGAAAATTGAATTCAATTTCAAACTTTTTGCCTAATATAGTAAATTATTCGAATGAGATGTTTTATCCCTTAATAGTACATTTTTACCCTAGCGATTTTTAAAATATTTTGTGATTTTTTTGGCTTTCACAGTGATTTTTTAACATTTTAAAAAAGAATTCTGTTTGAAACTTCTACTTTAATAGCAATTTGATTTCAAACATTTATCCTATTATGGTAAATGTCGTGCTCCGTTATTTTTGAAGTGTAGCGATTTTTAATACAATTTTTTAATGTTTATTTTCTTTCTTTTTACTTTCTTCTATCTTCAGTAGAAGAAAGTATTGTAATCGAAATTTTTTTCGACTTCCGGTTTTCGACGGATTAACATGTTTTAGGGGTCAGAGATCCCAAAAAACACGTTTATAGAAAATGTCTGTCTGTCTGTGTGTCCGTCTGTCTGTCGCCATTGTACCATCAAAAAGTGTATGAAGTTATGCATAGAATTGAACCAAATTTTTATTTTAAGTTTTTGGCTATGTTAAGCAGATCTTCCCTGAATTTGGAAAAAATTTGCCATTAGGGGGCGCTGTAATAGCTATTTTTGTGCGATTTTGAATATTGTACCATCCAAAAGTATATGAAGTTATGTGTAGAATTGAACCAAATTTTTATTTTAAGTTTTTGAATATGGCAGGTAGGTCCTCCCTGAATTTGGAAAAATTTCACTGGTAGGGGGTGCTGTAATAGCAATTTTTGTGTGATTTTGAATATTGTATCATCCAAAAGTGTATGAAGTTACGCATAGAATTGAACCAAATTTTTATTTTCAGTTTATGGCTATGACAAGCAGGTCCTACCTGAATTTGGAAAAAAATCGCCGCTAGGGTCCGCTGTAATAGCGATTTTGCATATTGTACCATCGAAAAGTGTATGAAGTTATGCATAGAATTGAACCAATTTTTTATTTTAAGTTTATGGCTATGACAAGCAGGTCCTCCCTGAATTTGGAAAAAATTCGCCGCTAGGGGGTGCTGTAATAGCAATTTTGCATATTGTACCATCGAAAAGTGTATGAAGTTATGCATAGAATTGAGCCAAATTTTTATTTTAAGTTCTTGGCTATGGCAAGCAAGTCCTTCCTTAATTTGGAAAAAATTCGCCGGTAGGCGGCGCTTTAATAGTGATTTTTGTGCCATTTTAAATATTGTACCATCGAAAAGTGTATGAAGTTATGCATAGAATTGAGCCAAACTTTTTGTGTTTCTTTTTTGTCATAGCATGAAGGTCCCCCCTGAATTTGGAAAAATTCCGTTGGAAGGGGGCGCTATAATTACGATGTCTGTACCATTTTCTTTATTGTACAATCGAAAAGTGTATAAAATTATACATACAATTGAACCAAATTTTTTGTGCATGTTTTTGGCGTTGGCCAACAGGTCCTCCTTGAATTTGGAAATATCGCGCGGTAAAGGGGCTCTGTGATAGCGATTTTTGTATACTTTTCTTGAGTTTTCATAGTTCTATTGTCCATCGGTGGCTCGAGCAAAGGCGGGAACTCACTTCCTGCTAAGCCGGCTATTCGCAAACATCTGATAACAACAGAATAAGGAAAAACTATTAATTTGAACAAATATCATGATATAGATTAACTCGTTTTTAGTTCATTTAATTGACTGAAGCAGGAATTTAAGATGAAAATCAAAGTTGGTATAGTAAGGAACTAATAATATTGAAGTATTAACATGTGTAACTAGTTTTTGAAATATTAAGATGTATAAGATAGAAGAAAGCTTTGGGATTGGCACATCCAACTAGTTTGAGTTTGCGGTGATTTTTTGAGCTATAGAAAAGGAATTCTGTTTCAAACCTATAATGTAATATAAAAAATTTTCTAAATAAAATAAAATAAAGTGAGAAAAATTCGCAATTTTTGCTATTTAACCACTTTTTATCATGACTTTTTAAAGTTTTCCACTTTTCACAGCTTGACATTTGTCAAAGGAATTACATCTGAAACATTTATCCAAGTATAGTAAATTTCGACTTTCGTGATTTTTGAAATTTTTGCGATTTTCAATGCAGTTATTTTGCGATCCACTGTGAATTTTTGATATTAAATTTTTGACCTAACATACTAAATTCTACTCTGTTTCCAGTAGTTTATTTGAGTTTCGTACAGAAATTTACAAATTTTTCATGAATTTATGTGATTTTAGTGTGTTTTTATGATTTGCTAAGATTTTTACACATTAGTAAAAGGAATCCAGTTTCAATCTTCTAATCCAATATAGTAATTTTTTTTTCTTTTCTGAAGTTTATTTGAAATTTAAAGTGATTTTTAAATTTTTCGCCATTTTTTTATATGATTCCCAGAATTTTTTCGCAGTTTGTACTGTTTTTTGAAGGACACAAGTAACGCTGTGCAAGTTAGCTAGTTATGTTATACATAAGTTCAACTGTTATTTGCTAGAAAAAGGAATTTTTTTCTAATATTAGCAACTTTATAGCTTAAATGTTCATTGGTGTGTTTATGCAGAAACTATTTGCTTATAAGTAAAATATCCTCTTTTTTCAAGTATATTAATTTATGATAAATTTTCAGGAAGATGTTGATAAAGCAGTACAGGCTGCTCAACATGCATTTCAGTTTGGCTCTCCTTGGAGAAGAATGGATGCTTATGAGAGAGGACGTTTACTGAATAAACTTGCAGATTTAATTGAGAGGGATAGAGTTTACTTGGCGGTAATTATATGCTAAGTATTATACTTTTAAAATTAACATGTGAATAAATTTTTTTAATTATATTTTAAGAATATTTTATATTTTTATGATTTATTTGATAATTTTCAGCTATTTTTCACTATTACTAAAAACTGACAGTTAATCTTATAAAAATTACAACTTCTTATTTACTTCCATTTACAATTTAATTTTAGCTAGTGACATAAAGCCTTTATCTCATTTATTACTAGAAAGATAGCCTGTCAAAAATGATGGAAAGTGAGATATAAAGATATATACAGCACATGTGCAAAAGAATACGAGTTTTCCTCGCTTGCTCCGCAGTGATAGATGAAAATAACACATTTTAACAACAGAATAGATTTATAAAAAACTGTGTATAATAAATACCTGAAAATGCAATTTAAGTATAAGTTAAAATTTGGTTACAAAACTTTAGTATATACGATGTTTTTTGTAAAAACTCGTTTCATTATTTAAAAACGGACCTCGCTCTTCAGTATCATTGGCGTAAGTTTTAACTGCCCTTCTTCTTTACATCTTTGATTACTTACATATAATTGCCCGTGAGAAAAAGAATGGTTCTTTTAAATACAGTTCAACTGTAGAAAATGTTTGTTGTTGTAACTTATTTATCATCACTGCAGTATAACTGGAAATTTCCTTCAATACTCATTAATTTCAAATAAAATAAATGTATAATTTATTTTAAAGACATGCTTTCGTTAACATTCACAAAAATGTAGAATATATATCTATATAATATATGTATTTAAATGCACTAAAAAACCCCATAATTTTGGGGGCTAGAAAAGAAATTGTTTTATTTCCCATATATAAGGGGGGGGGGGGAAATTAAAGTGTGGACACCAATGCAATTTAACTTTTGTTAAGTTTTTTATGATATTACATTATATACGTATGTCTATATATATATATATATATAAAGTTGGCGGCCACGCTCCATTTTTTTATGCTTTAATTTTTTTTCTTGGACATTTGAGAGAAAAAAAAAAAAACTCTTAATTTTTTAGTCATACAGCTCTTATGTAGTCTTATTTTACATTTATTTTATTCTTAAATTTTTAGTCTTATATTAGAAAATTTAATAATCCTTTTCATCTCCCCCCCCCCCCCCCCCCCACTATTGCATATAGTACAAACTATGGTGCAAATTGGGTCATTCTAAAAAATTGTGTACATTTGATGTTTCAAAAAAAAAATTTTTTTTTTTAATCATATAATCTAAATAAAATTGATGTTAAATGTCAGTAAATGGATTGAATTTATCTGTAATCTAAAAATTAATTTTCTCAACTTATTATATTCTCAACAAATATGAATACCCGATTTTTATGGCTTTTTGATTGGTAGTGGGAGATTTTGCCCACTCTGTTACATAACTAAATACTGCATTAAATTATGTTAATTAACTTCAATTTTTCAAACTTTTTTGTGCAACATAGTCAAATAACATTTATTCCAGATAAACATAATAAAAAATTTAGGTAAAATGTTAATTTACTTTATATTGCTATTTCTCATATTCTTTAACAGAAGATTTTAAAATAATATACGTAAAAAGTAGTTTTTCACATCAATCAAAACTATTTAAAAGCAGAATCATAATATTCTGGATACACATTTCATAGTACTAAATTAACTAAAATTAAAATTGAAAATATTTTGCATTTTTTTCTTTGAAATCGAGAAAAAACCCTTTTGTAACAACAGAGTGGACACAGTTGTAACAGAGTGGTCACAGTTGTAAAACAGATTAAATCTATAACAGTTATTCAAGAAAAATAAACAGTATTTTATTTTTGTAAATTTTCTACATAATTGTTTACAAAATTAAATTAGGATTTTTGAAATACGTCTTTGGCATATGAGAATTCCTAATACAAATTACCATCTTTCAATTTAAATTTTGGTTCTGCTAAGATTTTCAAAATCTGATTTAAATTAATGCAAAATTTACTCATAAACTGCTTTAATTAATTTTATTGCTCTAAAAGTCATCTCTTTAATTTCCCCAATCTTCTTCATTATCATCATGAATCACAAAAGCATATCTATAGGTAAAATTTCTTCTTCCACCAGTGGTGCCTTTTCCATGGTTTGCTTAAAGAAAATTCCATGTTCTCCACATGAAATATTTCCATTCATATTTATCAGATAAATAAAAATTATTTCTCTGTTTGTACCAAGTGCAGAGTCCATCACAGATAAAGTGAATTATTTTAAAAGTATATTAATTTTTTATTGTTTTTAGAACAAGTTCTAAATGAGCTAAGATATTTGAAGATATCTTTCAAAATGAAATTGGATTCTCTTGTTCTGCTACATGCAACACTTAATTATATAACTTATAACTGAGAGAGTATATTGACAAAAATTTATATTTCCAAACTATGTCTTAGTTCAACTGCCTGTTCTATTGCAATACTCTACACTCTGTTATACATGCAGCATAATAGAGTGGACATATAAAAAAAAAAAAAAAAAAAAAAAAAAAAAGAAAAGAAAAGAAAAAGAAAACATGTGATCTTAAACAGTAATAAATAAGAATCAAATCTAATCTCTGGAAATGGTTCTTAAATTCTTATTCACTAAGTCATTTTAAGTAAAAACAATATTTTTAGTAATTACTATTAGTATAACATAGTGGACATTGACTAATACAAATTAGCTATTTATAAAAAAAAAAAAAAAAAAAAAAAATAAATTTTGAACTTAATTTATGCTTAATTTTACAACTTTAAACAATTCAGATGCTATATTGTATAGAAATAATATTTACAAAACTATATTTCAGCTCAAATATCTATTTTATTGCTATACTGTCTACTCTGTTACACATGCAGGGTAACAAAGTGGACATAATAGTCTAAAAAAAGCCCTACTAAAGCTAAACAAATAGTAATAAATAAGAAACGAATCTAATCTGAAAAAATAATTCTTAAATTACAATCCAGTAAGTGATTTTACGTAAAAACATTTTTAAAAATAATTAATATGAGTGTAACATAGTGGACATTCACTAACACAAATTAACTATCAAAGAAACAGAATGTGCCCTAACTTGCCTGTTGTCAGTTAAACCCAAAATAACTGATTAAGTCTGAAATTTTTTCCACTCACTCACCTAATAATTGTGGCCAAATCTAATCTAACTTTAAATTTTACTTGTTAAGTGACTGTAACAAAGTGAGCATAGCAAATCACAGAAAATGTTGGGACATTGATAAACAATATCTTTTCTTATTTAAATTATTAATTTTTAAACAAACTTTATTGTTAAAGTTATTTCTATTTAAGAGATGTAATATACTTGATGTTTTATATTCGTATGGTTTTAAACAGTTTCTTTAAAAACTTTTTTATCTCTTATTGAATTGAAGGTGGGACATTAAGATTTTTTCTTTCAGTTTCAAATAAAAATTATTTAAGAAATTCACAATTGTTCTACATCAAAACAATAAATACCAGACTATAAAGAATTAAATGAAGAATAAATAAAAAAAAATATTAATTAACTGGTAGCAGCTGTGAACTTTTGTTAAAAAAATAAAGTATCGGACATGATTTGTACCATTTTTGTTGGAATGACCCAATTGTGCAAAGTAATAGAGAATTACGTATTTTTTCACTGTAGGGGCCTTGGCATTTTTTAAAGGCTTGCTGGGATTCTGCCTTCCGAAAATGAGATTTGTTTCCAAATTATATAAATATGAAAACAAACTTGAGGAAATTTTTTGTTTGTTTATATATGTATATTATTGTTGTTTTTATGTACAAATTACTTCTGTTGCTGAATAAAATTAGATAAATAGATCCTTTATGTTAAATAAATTGTATAAATATTGAAAAAAATGCGTGTTTATATGAAATGAAACAGCAGGGGTGCATAATATGTCCGATCCAGCGATCTAGGATCGGGGGAAATTTTAACCACTTGGGGAAATTTTGCAAAAACCATATACAATGGATTTCACTTTTAACAATGAATTCCATGATTCCCTGAGATAGAAAAATTTCATTACAAATAAAAAGATCCGTATGGCGACCTTCACAAAATCGATCTCAGAATAATATGTACCGTATATCAGGGATGATTCTGTTCCGAATTTTCCGAAAATTTAAGGCATTCAGTTCCGAAAATTTTTAAAAAATCGGTCATCAATCAGAAAATTTGGACATAAAAATCAGGGTTGTAATTTTAACCGGTCGAAATTGATTTTAACCAGGACACTGGATAAAAGTGGTTTTAACCATCCAAAATTGATCAAAAGTGGTCAGAAATGGTCAAAACTGTTAAAAATGGTCTTAATTTTAATAATTAATTTTTCTTTGCAATTAAAAGTAACTTAATAAGTAATAAAAGTAACAGTGCAGTTAAAAAAAAATAATACACTGACATCTGACAAGTTAATTAGGCTCATTAGTAAAATGTGCTTATGCAATACAATAAGAAAGTTAAATTTGAAAATGGACCATGGAATTTCAAAAATATAAACCAATTGTATGAAATGAAAACATAAAACATCAGTTGCAGTTAAAAACACAAGGCATAAATTGCAGTTAAAAATCAGCAGCATCAGCTTGTGACAATCCCATTTCCATCAATCCAATCATGAGCCACCTTAATAAATCGGGTAAAAGACTTCTCTGACATTGCTAGACTCTTCTAGGTACTGTCAACGAAACTGCCAACAACAATTGAAAATAAACAATCATGCACGATATTTACACACAAATTTAGAAAAGTTTGATTTTATCACATTTTCTCTTATTCCTACATAACGGAAAATTTCTTTAAAAGTAATGACGAAGCATTTTTTGCATAAATTTTCTTAAAGATGACCCTACCATTCATAGACACTATGATCTTTATTGATACTACCTTTATTTGAATGGTGAGCTTTGAAAA
The DNA here is from genome assembly GCA_963932465.1 of Maratus speciosus. NCBI lineage: Eukaryota > Metazoa > Arthropoda > Arachnida > Araneae > Salticidae > Maratus > Maratus speciosus. The sequence goes on along the minus strand of OZ010792.1, from coordinate 325,231,817 downwards.
ACATGTTGTACCTTAACTTTTGGAGGGCAGTGTACCTTGGTGTTATGTTATTTATGTTATGACTGCTTAAATTTGGTATTTGCTGGTGTTATGTTACTTACAGAGTTTCCCCTTGATTTAAAAAAGGGCAGGGTGTTGCCGGTGAGAAAAAGGCACTTTTTTTATTCTTAAGGGCATGTTTTGGATTCTTGAGCACTTTTTTGATTTTTAAAGTCACTTTTAATATTTAAAACTTAGATATTTCTTTTCAAAACAACATTGAGTCAGATTTTACTATGTAAGTAAATTTTTTAATGCAAAAACGAAAAAAGGCGCTTTTTTTAATAGAGAGGCAAGAAGGGTGCTAATTCTTTGGATGAGGGGCAAGAGGGGTGCTATTTTGTAAACCAAAGGGCAGGCGGGATGCAGCACGATCCTGAAACTGCCTGGGGGAAACTCTGTTACTTATATTATGGACATTTTAACATAACTAGTAAAACATATTTGATTAGCAGTAAATAAATTGAATAGTGAATTTCAGTGGTCAAAATGGTCAAAATTGATTTTGACCGGGACGGTTAAAACCAGTTTAAACCGCTATGGTTAAAACCGATACAACCCTGATAAAAATACCACGAATGTTGTCCAAGAATTACGGAAAAACGTGAATTTTGTCACAAGATCGCAAAATAACAGCAAATTTCGTCAAAAGATCGCGAAATGAACTCAAATTTTATCGAAAGAACGCAAAATAAACGCAAATTTTGACAAAAGATTGCAAAACAACTGCAAATTTCATCAAAAGATTGCAAAACAACTGCGATTTTCGTCAAAAGGAGCGAAATAACCGCGATTTTCATCAAAATACGGCAAAATAACCACGAATTACGTCAAAGGAACGGAAAAATCTCACGAAATAAACGTACATCTCGTCAAAAGATCGTGAAACAACTGCAAATTTTGTCAAAAGTTCACGAAAGAACCGCAAATTTCGTCAAACAATCGCAAACAACTGTCAGTTTCATCAAAAAATGGGAAAACAATCGCGAATTTCATCAAAACAAAGGCAAAATAACCGCAAAATTTGTCAAAAGATCACGAAATAACCACAAATTTCGTCAAAAGATCGTTAAAAAACACAAAATTCGTGTAAAGATCGCTAAAAAATGCGAATTTTGCCAAAGGGCCGCGAAAAAAACATAGTGCTGGGAGTGAATTTCCCCCATTTTGCTGTAACCTTTCAGAAAATTTGCTGTGAATTTCAGAATTTTTTTTTAAAACTCAGAATCAGCCTTGACATATATACTCATGCATAAGTTGAGAAATATTGGAAAAATAAATTTTCTATATCTATGGTAATACAGCATTTACCTATAACAGACCGTAAAATTTTGGGGAAATTTTCATGTGGATTGGGAGAAATGTTCGGAGTAGAAACATTTTCTGCACCCCTGTGAAACAGTGAATAGGTTGCCAGAAAAAATGTTGCCAAATTTCCTTCTTCGCAAAAGCAGTTTTCTCTATTTTGCCAAGGCTCTATACTGGAAAAGTACCAATAATTTAATTTCTGTATCCGGCTATGTAGTAAAGCACATTAAAATCGGGCAGTTAGGAGCTTAGCTAGTACAGTGCCGCCTAGTGGCGGTTATTTTATTAGTAGCATCGGGATGAAGATGCAAAGATGCACATTTTCATATATTAAACTTTAAATTCTGACCCATAGATGTTGAAAAATTCCTTAAGTGCATGAAAGATTAATAAGTTTCAATGGGAATTTCGACAATTTAGCCAACTATCACCAAGTTGGCTTCATATATGGCAACTTATTTTTGCCGCTAAATTTGGCAATATTTTTCCACATTGGTCAACATTTGGCGCTGTTATGGTAAACCTTTCATTAGTACTTTTGAACAATTGCTCATTGTTGATGCTGATACCGATTTCTCCATAGGATGCCTAACATGTCTGCGATAAATGAGGTGGTCTAACCAGAATTGTGAGGGACACACACAGAGTTGGATTTTATATAAATAGATACAAGATATTTAATTACAGTGAAATACGCTTAACATGAAAAATCAGTTAAGACGAAATGATATAGCGGTCTGGACAGTATACTACGCAATTTAATGCATTTTTTTCTTTTAACACAAAACAAAAATCGTTTAACATGAAAAAAATTGCTTTTGAGCTTGTTAGTTTGAGTTGAAATCTGTGAATTTTGTGTTAAAACCACTGCATTTTGGGTGAAAATCAGTGAATTTTGTGTTCTTTGAAAATTAGCTTATGTTTTATTAGTGCAATGGCTGAGAAATTGGTGCAAAAACAAACTGCTATTTTGCTTCAAATGAAGATGAAGCTGCTTAATGCAGTTGATAATAAAGGAGGACGAAAACAGAAATCTGCAAAGTGTTTGGCATTGCCAATTCTACTTTATCAACAATAATAAAAAGCGTTAATGTTTGAGCACATTGTGTTTAAACCAGAGAGAAAATGTATGAGAACTGCTAAGCACGGAGATTTTGAGACAGCTTTGCTTATTTGGTTCAAACAAGCTAGATCTTAGAATGCTGGAAAAGACACTTAAAAAAAAGAAAATGTGATTTTTTTTTTTTCCCCCAAAAAACAATATTTTTTTACTTGCTTTTTATCCTAATGGATGCAACTTACTAGTAGTTTAACAGGAAATCAAAATAAAATTTGACGGCGTCGAAAATATTTGAGTTTTGTTCTTTTTTTACGAATCTTTTAACACAAAAATTTTTTCGATCTCTTTAGTTTCGTGTTAAACGTATTTCACTGTATATATTTTTGTTTCTTAAATATAATAATTTCATTCAACTAACTGTAAGTTTGATTTTGGATTCTGTTAAAATGTAACAAGATTCAAGATTATTTGAGCATATCTTAAATATTTACATAAGAAAGTTTGGTACTACTTGATTATCCTGTCGACCAAACTATAAGATTAAATGCCAATAATGGATGATCATAAATGTCACATTCAATTGACATTAAAAATGTTACACGTGTTTGTTACGTCATCAAGTGAATGCTGATTCGACATTTTATTTGTATTTTTATTGACGTTTTTCTAATTTATTTGTTCTTTCATTACTTAAAATAAAAATTATGTCAATTTGTATAATTTGACGATCTGTATTATTTGGCGAAGTTGGTCAGCAGGAAAATCAATTAGTACCGAAAGTTTTTTTTTTGTATTAAAAGCTGCTGCTTAAAATGCATAATTCCTTTTTTAATTAGTAAGTTATGTAACATACAATGTTATTTTGTATGTAGCTATTTAATTTTCTGAAAAATGTATGTAGAATTTTTATTTCAAGAAAAATATGAGATTTATATGCAATATCTCCTATTAAAATAAAAACTAATGCTGTTTACAGGCATTAATATAACAACTAGGGTTTTCAGAGCAAAGAGATAGTCCCACCAATTACATGTTACATTAATTCTCTAGTACATATTTTTGTACTAAAATTAGGGAATCTAAAATCAAATCAAAATATATTTCTTTTGTTCTTGCTCAGTTAAAATAAAACGTTTTAGTTCCGTTGTGATTTTCATTCCCTTAAAAATAATGGTTTTACAGTGTTTATAATGGTATAATATTTCATTATTTGTGGAGAGCTGTTCTAATTTGAGGACCTGAATTCAATAAATCGACAAAAGATGTAATGATACACTTTAGCTAGTAAAAAAATCATGTCAAATTCTTCTTTTATTTTTGTCCTAAGCTTTTGCAAATTCTTTTTAAGTTTAAACATTCATATTCAATTAACTCGCTTAATAAAAATCCTACATCCTGTCTTAAAAACATCTCTTAATTTGAAATTAGAGGCCAAACCAAACTTTTCCAGTGCTGGATATGTTCTTTGGTGTCAGTTTGGGCATTTGTATAATTTGTGATTTTACTTTTGACATGCCTTATATAAAAAAGTTGAAGGCCAGAAGTAACTGATATTAATAGCTTTTATTTTTTAAATAATGTTAAATTTCATAAATTGAATTTTCTAAGCTCAAAATATTTATACAATCTATTCCTGGAACAGAAACATAATTTCAATTAATTCTGGAGCCTGGAGCTCAAAAAATATTTTAGAGTATGTTCCAATTTTTCTTTTTATGTGTAGAAAATCCATAAATAATAAGATAAATAATTTTAAAGTAGAAAATGATTGTCTAGTTCAATAATATATTAAAGTTTCATGGTTATTGTCTTATTTTTTTTATGATAATTAGAGCATGATAAGAGAAGTAAACATGCAGGCAGACCACCAGAAAAATTGGTTATTTCCAACAGAAAGAATTGAAGCACCTGCTTGTGCACCTGCTTATGCACTTGTGCATAAACATACATTTATTTATTTATTTTTAATGTTAAATTGTGATCAATCCATTGCTGCAAGTATGACATTCATATGCCTAAATTGGCTTTGCACTTAGCAGTGTCTATTAGTCATTTTTGCATATAAAAATATTAAATGTACAGGCATGACTATTGAACTAGTTTGAATTCAATAGTTTTCTTTTTTTACTTTTTAATAAATGTATTACATCTTGAGTTATAATTTATTGCTGTCTCATGTTAAGATCGCGAAAAACCCTGCAAATTTCATCAAAGGATTGCAAAAAAAGGCAAATTTCGTCAAAAGATCACGAAAAAACGGCAAATTTCATCAAATGATCGCGAAAAAACGGCAAATTTCTTCAAAAGATCGCGAAAAAAATGGCAAATTTTATCAAACGATCGCAAAAAAACCCTGCAAATTTCGTCAAAAGATCGCGAAAAAACAACAAATTTCGTCAAAAGATACTGAAAAAACACAAATTTCGTCAAAGGGGTGCGAAAAAAACATATATTGCCCAGAGAGTTTCTTTTTTTTTTTTTTTTAAGTCGGACACATTTGAACTAGAAATTTTATTATATAGTAAATGAAAATAAATTTAAATCAAACTATTACTACATAGAGACAAGACACATCCTATTAAATAAATGTTCTGGTACAAAGAAAGTTTTTTTTTATATTAAAAAAACTTAGTTTGAACCCGAAAACCTTCAGTGTTTTTCTTTTTTTAAGAAGGTTGACAACTATGTGGTTTGGGTTAGAGATCAGCCATAATATATGAAAATTGAAATTTTCAACAGTTTAATTTTGTTATTTTATATGTTTAGGATCTATTATAGAAGAATTATTAATGATTGTCTGACTCGCCCAGGCCTGTGATAACCTTAAATATACATGAAAACACTGTTGAATGATTTGTATTTTTAAAATGAAAATCTTTCCAAACAAACATAATGTTGTGGGCATCGCTGTTTCTGGCAGCATACACCCTCAAATTCTGTATGATTTTATATTTTTAAATGAAAATCTATTCAAACAAACCAAGAGTTATGGTTTGCCCAACTGCCTTCAGCAGCATACACGGTGTGTGCTATGCACATTTCGGTCTTTTTTTTAAAAATGAATCTTGAATTTGTATATTTTTATATTTTTAAATGAAAATATGAAAATCTATTCAAATGAACTAAGGGGGCCTCATTATAGTGATTGCTGATTTAATTTCTGATATTTAGGCCTATTACACTTCTTATACTTACCAAAAGTTCCTTAGAAAACCTAAATAATATGACCCCTTCCCCCTGTTTTAAAACATCATATGATATTTCCCAGCATTGAAAATGTGGAGTGTTTTTTGCACATGTCGTCGCTACCATGTCAAACTATCCAATGTGAAAAATGCATTTTTCATATTTTGTGCCATTTTGTTGTATTGTGCATGATACGTACTAATCAAAATTGTCACGTCTCTAGCTTGTTTAGAAACTAAGATAATGACTGTTTCAAAGTATCCAATATGCACTTTTTTCAAAAATTTATAATGCCAAACTGTCCAATATGGCATATTCGATCCTTTGCCGCAAATGTTTGGATATTCTTCCTTTTCTAAGCATCCATACCATGTCAAACTATCCAATATGAAAATAATCTTTTTATCAGGAAGACAAAAACTGTTCTGTTTATGGATTGAAATTTAACGCAATTGACATATGTTTTTGAGGTTTACTGTAGCATATGTTTTCTATTGTTAATGGAATGTAAGAATTTTCAGTTCATTTAGAGGGACACTAAAAAAAAACCTGTTACATTACAACCAATAGGGAAATAGAGTGGTGTCTTTTAATGGTGTTACAATATTTAAAACATAACGAAATTAATATAGATTTATCAAGTGTATTAAAACATGTTTTATGCAGAATATGATGTGCAAGCCATTTATTATTATTTACAGGCAGGGTTGGCAAGTTTTTGCCATAGGCGGAAAAAACCTGGTTAAAACCATCCTGGCAAAAATAGGTTTTTGCCAAAGTGGTGGCAAAAGTAGGCTGTCCATTTAATTTTTTTCCCAGAAAAAGAGAAAAAATAAAATTTCATGAAAGAAAAAAGAAACAATAGTTAATCAATATTCTAAATTTATTTTTGAAGTTAAATAAGTATAATTATGCATTTTATGAAATAATACTTTTATAACAAAATTATAAATGAAATAAAATACTAATTTTATATAAATAAACAGAAAACTTTATTATTTATTCATGTTGTAAAACCTTCGACTAACATGTGGAAGTGGTAGCGTGGAACTTCAGTCAAGCGGAGGCCCAAGTAATAATTAAATCAAACAATTTATTTAAATGCATAAGATAAATGAATATTTCTTGATTAAATACTTGTAATTACAACTACATTAAATTTTTGGGTACTTTCAGCTGATGACAATGTTCATTAAAGACTTAATGTTCAGTGTATAAGATTAACATTAAAATTCTATTAGCTTCTTTCTCGATACAAATCCAAAATCTTGTCACGATAGTCTGGTAAGAAACAGCTGCCTCTGTTTTCTGGCGTATATCAGTCCTTGTCAACTACACAATATCTCGCGGTTTACACTGGAGAAATCTTACCCAGCCCGAAACGGCCGGTTCTTCTATCCCTTCGGATCTATCCGAAAACTCAACTCCCAACTCAGAGAGCAGCTCTCTCCTTGGGATTCAAAAACGCATCTCCCCTCTTTTCTCTGTTCGTTCCAATTCACCTTTTTAAAACAAAAGCTATCTGTCGGCCCACTCAGAGCCTAGGTTGAATGATATCACTAACAAGCTTCAATCTCATAGGCCAAGCGAGACCCTCGCTGCTAGCGTGAGAAAATTTCGCATCTAGTTTCATTTTTAAATTGTCCTGGGAAAATATCGGCAAACTTGCCACTTAAAAGGAATTCCATAACTCCTATTTTTTTCATGCCGTTCTACTTTTCCGTCAACCTTTAAGATTGGTTTAGATGGATTGATTCTTTTTATCATTTCCGGCAGAACCTTGAGACTTAGAAATATTTTGAGCTGTTATGCTTATACATTGCTTTTCCTATCTAGAGTTCTCATTTGAAAATATATGGGACTTTTTTTGTGAATCCCATTGGATTCTTCACAATACCCCCCGCCTTTAAATGATATTTCGGCTGCAAGACGTAATATCTGCAAAGAAAAGGTTAGCTCATATATTAGAGTGGCCCTCCTTTATATATCTCACTCACCTTTTTCACAAAAAACTTTTCATACAATTTACATTTAACTTACTAATGCTGAGTACCTTTGATTATGAAATTTCACTTTTAAAAGACAAAACACATTTAAATTTTACACTATGACATTTACACAAAATAAGATAAATTTAATATGTACACCTAGTTAAATCGAACTCGACTCACTTATGTACACTTAGTTAAATCGAATTCGACTCACTTGATCCTACGCTAAATTTCTAACTGCTAGAGCCTGTCATGTGAAGGCCTATTTCTATATTTAGGATAGTGTCTCGGACGTGAATCTTCGCTTGTCAACCTATTTATTTTCTCCGCGTTTTTTTCTTGTGGTTTTTGTCTATTTACACGATAATTTTGCAACTTTTCGTGTCTACCTGTGGCGCTCGCCACACAATAAGCCGGGGACATTTTAGAGTCGCCCGTCCTCCGACTAATCCGTCTCGTAACCCTTTCGCGCTCTTTATTCCCATCCAAATCCTTTACTAGATTTTCTGACCTGAGATACTTTTTGTTCTCGTTATTTCTAAACCAAAATTCTCTTTTGTTCCTTCTCAGTGTTATTTTCACCGACGTATCCCTTTGATTATCCGATCTATCTATACTTTGACACGCCCTATTTGCTTGTGTTAAATCCTCACACTCATGATGCGATTTTTCTAACCCCTTTTTCAGTTTGACTTCTCGTATAGGGCAACCCATCTCATGATCCCATTTGACATCTTTCTTTTTTCTTTTATTCGATCCTAAAACCTGATCTTCCTTTTTCGTGGGTGATACAGTATTATCCTTCCTTCCCTCCCAATTCTCATATCTCGTTTTTGACTGGGTACCTCCCATTTCCTTCCTTTCTCCAAAGTTCACGCTCGTCAATTTTGAGTAGTCCTCTCTTATCTTATTCTCTTCCCTTCGGGATAGATTCCCGTTTTCGTTTTTCGCTTTCGCTATGTTATGGATGACCACTGCATCTGAAATCTGCATTTTTTTCCTTTTAATATCATCAATTAATTTTTGAGTTTTGTTACCCAAAATATAGTAAGACAAATTCGTCTTTCTGTCCGTCACGATAGCTTTTGTTTTTAGTCTCCCGAGTCCTTCAATTTTTAAAACAACTTCGGCGGTCGGTAAGCGACGAGTATTGTTCATTAACGGCTGTCTAACTCGAATGGTGCCACCGTCTAATTGATTGCGTTTAATAAATCTCCTCGAAATTACATCATACTGACTTCCACTGTCTCTTAATGTTGTGCATTCCCTTCCGTTGATTAGCGCGCGGCTTAGATAAGGCTTAAAACTTTCTTCAAAATTTGTACTTCCGCTAATATGATGAACGCTGGTAATTTGCTCTCCATTTCTTTTGTTTTCGGGACAATTAACCTTCAAATGGTTTGGGCTCGAGCAAATGAAACACCTAATAGCCCTTTTGCACTCAAAGATTTTTTCCCTTTCTTTCTCTATATTTCGTTCTCTCCAGTTAGTTCTGGTTTCGGAATGCCCCCCTCTCGTTTCATCTTCATTTTCCATTTTCTCATCCCGCGAATTTTCTTCGAATTTTAGCTTTTTGTTCCACGATTTTTTTGACGCCCCTTTTATAGTTTCGTATTCATCCAGATCCTTAGCTAGTGTTCCTGGATCTTTATATTTGGCCCACGAATCTATAAAATGTTCCCTTAAATCCGCTGGAGCACGCCTCTTAATCTGTTCGGTGATTAGCAAATCTTTTAACTCTTTAAAATTAGTAACCTCAAGATCATTTAACCACCCTTCTAGAAAGCTATTTAGTTCAAAAATGAGGTCTTTCCACGGGCTATTCTGGTCTCGCAAATGTTTATCTAATTTTTGTCTATAAGCCTCGCCACTCAATCTAAAACGAGCTAACAGGATTGACTTCACATGCTGAAAGTTGTCAACTCGGTCTGTCGGTTCGCGCAAGATCAATTCAGCTATCTGTACGGGCAACAAAGCTAATAAATGCGTGACCAGATCCTCATTTTCTATCCCAGACCTTAATGCCTGTCGTTCAAACAAGTTTAAAAAAAGAGTTATGTCCGAACGCTCTGGATCAAAACGATGCATTATAGTTTTTAGCGCTAATTTAGGTCTTTCCGATCCGTTACTGGAAATCGAGTTACGCCTCCCTGTATTTTGCGTTAATTTTAGTTGCTCTAATTGAAAATTTCTCTCTTTTTCTTTCTCTTCTTTTTCTTTTTTCTCTCTTTCTAAAAGAAGTAGATCTTCCCTATCTTTCACTATATATCCCACTTGCGTTAATGCAAAGTCGGCATCATAATCGTCCGCGCCCTCTATCTTTTGGATAATCGTCGCGATTATGTCACTTTCTTCTATCTGAACTCCTAATACCTCTGCTAAATTTTGCAGATCAGCCTTTCGGCAATATTTCAATGCCGTTATTTTCGCCATTATCTATCGATTTTATATTCCTACCGATACTACAAAGATAACCTAACGATTTCCCTCTTCATATATTTATTTATATATTTTTTTTTTCAACTACCTCAGAAGATGTGAATTTGACACTTCACCGAGAATATTCTAACCTTATCTACCGTTATAAAATGTTTTCAAACGCATTCACAATATACATAAATAAATTAGCAATACTATAATAAATTTCAGACATTCTACGTTTTAGTGTTAGTTTCGAAAAAGAAGTATAATTTTTCCACTTTTTACATTCCCTACACACACAAAATATAGAACATTAAAAAAAATATTTCCAAATGCTATAGGTAAACAATTTTCCCTATTTTACTCAGAATTGAACACTCCTTGCAACATTTTCAATGCTTTTTCTATTTTGAATATAAGTATATATTTAAGAAAATCAATCATTAAATAATCCAAATTGATTCTAAAATATTTTTCAAACAAACTTTCCTCACAATGGTACTTTTCTTACATGACATCTAATTTATTTATTTTTTTTTTCTTTAAGAATCTAGTTTGATTTTAGTTTTCTGTATTCTTAATTTTAAAAAAAAATTCAAAATTTAAAACCAATGACAAAAGGGTATCAGCTCCCTTGTACTATAATTAATTAATAAGTTAATAATTTTCTATTTTAACTAACCAATTTTTCAATTTTAAAATTTTCATTTACCTCAAAACAAAAGTTTTCCTTTAAAATATTAATTTCTTATCAACATTTCAATTAATTAATAAATTAAGAGCCACTCAAAATAATGAGCTTACCTTTTGTTTTGCTGGGGCATTTTCTCTCGGGAACTGTACTGCACGGCACTGCACTGCACTGTAGTCTCCTTTCACTGCACACAGTCTTGCATCTGGATGTCGTCTAAAGCACCCTTTTGGGGAACTGTCCGGCACGATACTGGTGTCACTTTTCTCTACGCACAGTCTTGCGTCTGGAGCACTTTCTTAGGGGAACTGTCCGGCACTATACTGGTGTCGTTTTCCTATGCATACGGTCTTGCATCTGGAGCTCTTTCTTAGAGGAACTGTCCGGCACGATGCTGGTGTCGCTTTTTTCTACACACCGTCTTGCGTCTGGAGCACTTTCTTAGGGGAACTGTCCGGCACTATACTGGTGTCGTTTTCCTATGCACACGGTCTTGCATCTGGAGCTCTTTCTTAGAGGAACTGTCCGGCACGATACTGGTGTAGCTTTTTTTCTACACACGATCTTGTGTCTGGAGCTCTGTCTCTTAAACTAGTCTTTTAATGTTCAGAGTCCTTGCTGTGCATCCCACCTTCTGCCACCAAGTTGTAAAACCTTCGACTAACATGTGGAAGTGGTAGCGTGGAACTTCAGTCAAGCGGAGGCCCAAGTAATAATTAAATCAAACAATTTATTTAAATGCATAAGATAAATGAATATTTCTTGATTAAATACTTGTAATTACAACTACATTAAATTTTTGGGTACTTTCAGCTGATGACAATGTTCATTAAAGACTTAATGTTCAGTGTATAAGATTAACATTAAAATTCTATTAGCTTCTTTCTCGATACAAATCCAAAATCTTGTCACGATAGTCTGGTAAGAAACAGCTGCCTCTGTTTTCTGGCGTATATCAGTCCTTGTCAACTACACAATATCTCGCGGTTTACACTGGAGAAATCTTACCCAGCCCGAAACGGCCGGTTCTTCTATCCCTTCGGATCTATCCGAAAACTCAACTCCCAACTCAGAGAGCAGCTCTCTCCTTGGGATTCAAAAACGCATCTCCCCTCTTTTCTCTGTTCGTTCCAATTCACCTTTTTAAAACAAAAGCTATCTGTCGGCCCACTCAGAGCCTAGGTTGAATGATATCACTAACAAGCTTCAATCTCATAGGCCAAGCGAGACCCTCGCTGCTAGCGTGAGAAAATTTCGCATCTAGTTTCATTTTTAAATTGTCCTGGGAAAATATCGGCAAACTTGCCACTTAAAAGGAATTCCATAACTCCTATTTTTTTCATGCCGTTCTACTTTTCCGTCAACCTTTAAGATTGGTTTAGATGGATTGATTCTTTTTATCATTTCCGGCAGAACCTTGAGACTTAGAAATATTTTGAGCTGTTATGCTTATACATTGCTTTTCCTATCTAGAGTTCTCATTTGAAAATATATGGGACTTTTTTTGTGAATCCCATTGGATTCTTCACAATGTTTATACAATTATTAATTATTATTCACATAATAGAACTGTGGAGGCTCTAAATGAGTAAAGCATTTGTGTTTATATGCGTTGGAAATTCAAATAAACAATTATATTCTAAATTCAATTTTTTAATATAAAATTATATTAAAGCAGAACACTATTAAATTTCAAATACTTCAGTGATGTGTCCATCAAAACCTAATTTTTGCTATTTTAGCTTAGCATAACAATAAACTAGTTTAGAAAGAGTATTTGTTGACAGTTTATTTCGAATTTTAGTTTGCACAAATGAAAAATTTGAAAAAAATCTTTCGATAGCAGCACTATTTGTTGGACATATTTGAAGGTGTGCGACTGATGAACAGAAGGCTTTTGAAAACTCACAAGCTTTTTCGATACTTCACCACCAATTATAAGCAATGACTCTACTATTTGCTTCTTCTGCAAAATAAGAATTAGAGAAGGGTTTTTCTTTTAGCTCGAAATTAATAACATAAGATATAACAGACTAGTTTCATCAGATATATAATTATAAATTAGTACCAAAGACAAATATTTACATATTTTAAGACTCATTACAAAACAAAAGTAGTAAAGTTATATAAAACCTTTTGATAATTAAAAAAATATTAATGGCTGACAAAATACTTTAAGAAAAAGAAAATTAGATATTTGATTTTTAATTTGGTTCTTAAATTCCTAAGTATTAGACTGAATCCCACCTATTTTATAAAGATTTAAAATAGATAAAAATATTTAATTACATTTATTAATTAGCAAATTAAAAAAAAAATTAAATTATATGTTATTAAATTTAATTGTTTATACCATCATTATCCTTATTAGCTTATAGATTTTATTACACATTAAAGACAAATAAGAATTTGCCATTTTTGCCGGTTTTTTCCATTTTTGCCCTGGTTTTTTCCAGTTTTTGCCACTGTCCTGGCAAAAATACCTTTTTGCCGGCAAAAATGACAACCCTGTTTACAGGTTAATACAAAAGAATTTTGTTGTATAATGGTTAATAGAAAAAAAAAATGTTTGAAGCGCATTTTAATAATGTTAAAATATTCTAAACAAAGTGAAATTGACATCCGTAATTGATGTACCTTACAATTTGCTTACTGTACAATATGACATGTATGATAGTTATTGTTAATTTACAGGGACACACAAAAAATTCGGTTACACTGTTGTCTATTAGCGATAGTTGTTTCAAGCGCGTTTTCAATTATAGTATGAATTTTTAATTATTTTAATATTACGTGGTGCGTATAAATTCTATAGATCACATACAGGTCTATACAAAAGAATTTGTAAGCATTACTTTGTATGGGCATGAATTTCTTAAAGGAGTTTTTTAATTGTGTTATTCAATTTTGATCTTTTATTTCTTTTTGCTATTCTAAAATATGTTAGTAGAAATTTCTAATATGCAGGGCTGCGCAAGGAACTGAAAAAAATGCCGGATATGACTGGTAATTTCTGAAAGTGTGTTTATAACAATTTTTTGCCTGAATTAAATCTTACCATATTACGTAACATGTATAAAAATCTGTAGATAATATACAGAGCTATACATGAAGTTCAAGTATATTTTTGTTTATTGGCGGAAATTGCTAAAGGTTGAAAGTTCAAATTACGTTACGTGTTTTCTAATTAAACTAAATTGCCGCATAGTACCATCTAGATTATATACAAATCTATAGATCATTTACAGGGCTTCGCAAACTGATTCGAGTACTTTCTCTGTCTATGGAAGGTAATTGTTTTTTAGTGAATTCTTTTGTGCATTCCTGTTTACAAGGTATAGAATTTTTATACAACATGCAAAAAAGTAGTCAAATTTAAAAGCGCATACTGAAATTCAAGAAAGGACTTCCAGCAATTATAGACAGTACTGTAACACATTTCTTTTGTGTGTCCCTCTTGTAAATGAACGACAAATGCTATGAATGCATGCCCTATTCTGTCATAATCTTCTTGCAATGAAATCCAGTGATTTATATCTGTTTTAATGCATTTGTTAATAGCGTAATGTCATTAAAATATCTCCAAACAATTTTCCCCTATATACCGTAATGTAATGTAAATCTTTTGAGTGTTCCTGTAAATGAACTCCTAATGTTACTCTTTATATGTAATACAGAACATGCCATTGTAAGCACCATTAGCTTTTTTCCATTGCATGAAAATCCGATATATTTACGTGAGTTAGAGCGTGGGCAGACAAACCGAATTCATAAACACTTTTCAACCTTGTTGTAAAGTGTTAAAAAGTATAATAGGTTGAAAATTCACATTCAGTAATTTCTATCAATAGACGAGCATAAGTGAATTCTTTTATACAACCCTGTATATGATCTACAGATTTTTATACATGCCACATAATAAGCTAAAAATTTAATGCAAGCTAAAAGATGCTTAAAATGACTAAAATGATACTTCCATAAATTATCATCCATAACTGTCTATGTTTCTAGTTTTTTGCACGACCCTATATATGATTTTACAAATATCCCACAAACATCTCATATACTAACTATAGTTCAGCTTTGAAATGCATAACACAATTAAAAACTACGTTTAAGCAGTTCAGAATCATACTTAGTAATGCTAATGAATTATTTTAGGTAGTCCTGTATACAATCTATAGAATTTATATGTACCACGTAGTATGCACATAGATTTAAAACGCATATCATAATATAAAACGCATTTCCAGCAATTATTGCTAATAGAATGCACTTTAACTGAAACCTTTTGTGTGTCCCTGTAAATAAACTGTAACTGTTGTACACGTCATATTCTAACATAAGAATGCTGCTGCACGCCTCAATAATGTATATAAATATAATTACGTTTGAAATGGTGTAACATAATTAAACTAAACCACAAACATTTCTTTCCTCACTGAGCTTAATGTAACAGGATTGTTTTGAGTGTCCCTGTAAAGGACCTATAAATGCTACACGCTCCTTTTTCAGTGCCAGACATGCCATAGTAAACATCAAAAACATAAATAAGTTATATGGCAATCCAAGTATATTTACGAGAGTTAGAGCACAGTGAGACGACAGAAAAGTAAACCAATAGTCATAAAAACTTTTTAACGATCAAGAAAGTCATGAAAAAACAGATTACCAATTTACCATTTCCCACGTTCGGCAGAACATTTGCAATTATTGTATTAAAAGAGCCTATTATGAATTTCTTCCTAGTTTTCTTCAAAGTCATTTGTTCCAACTTTTTATAATGGGGGATTAAATAAATCAAAGATTTTGATTTGAAAATAGTGGTAGAAAACGGCCAGTGAGTTTCTTAGAATAAATAGAACGAAGATTACTATTTATAATTATGGGTATGAAGTGCCTGTTGTTGTCCACCCATTATTTGAGATAATTTTGTGTTTTTATATTTTATAAAATTAACAGAATGTTTAAAAATAAGTTTTTTAATAAACATATATAAGATACACAAAATGTAAATACATTGATTACAAGTGTCAAGTATGATAAAATCCTTTAAAAAACATTAAAGTCATTTAAAGAGCCTATTAATGAAAACTTATTAATTAAATGACTTTAATGTTTTTTAAAGGATTTTATCATACTTGACACCTGTAAGCAATGTATTTACATTTTGTGTATCTTATAAATGTTTATTAAAAATCAAAGTGAATTGTGCACTAAAATTTCAACTTTCTATTGAATAAGTTTTTTCTTTATTAATTTACTGTATATTCGTTATTAAAATTATTAAAGAAAATTCCTAAGAGTTTTATATTGAATATATAAATACCAAAATTTTTACAACTTAAACTATTGAATAAGACACATTTGCTACTATGAAATGGCGAATCTGGGAAAAGAACAAAAATTTTTATGTTAAACTATACAATATGGCCTATTTGCTATTATGGAATGGCGAACCTGGGAAAAGCACAAAATTTTGTACAAGTCAAACTATCCAATGTGACATAATGAATAGTTTGAGGCTGAAAAAGTTCAATGAAGCTGAAAACGTACTAATAAGCATACCATATCAAACTGTCCAATGTGATTTTTTGCCGAGTAAAATTATTCAAATGATTTATCTCAATAGCATGCTTAAATAGGATATAAATCAGCACCCCAAAAATATAATAATTGTTTACTGCTGCTTGTCGCTGATTTTGAATTCACAATTAAAACAGTTTTTTTGCCCTCTTGAAAAGTGGCTATTTTCACATTGGATAGTTTGACTTGGTACCGATGACGTGCAGAAACAGAAACCCTTTCAAAAGTATACAAATTAAAATGGAACAAATCTTCAAAAGCATTAAGGAGAATCAAAAAAAAAAAAAAATCTGGCGACTTTGTGAAATGACTTCTATTAAATAATTTTTTGAGATAGTAAATATTATTTTTTTAAATTCAAGACATCATAAGAACCAAAAAAGTTTCATGAATAAGTAGTTTTTTTTTTAAAATCTGGAAATTGGATGCACGATTTTAA
Source organism: Maratus speciosus (assembly GCA_963932465.1). Lineage (NCBI taxonomy): Eukaryota > Metazoa > Arthropoda > Arachnida > Araneae > Salticidae > Maratus > Maratus speciosus. The sequence goes on along the minus strand of OZ010792.1, from coordinate 325,215,096 downwards.
ATCTACCGATAAAATGAAAAATATGAAATCGGCATTCAGAAAATAAGTTTTTTGAAACAGTAAATTAATATTTTTTTAACAAAAGATATTGTTACAATCAGGAAAGTATCCGGAATAAGTGGATACTTTTTGTTTTCTTTGTATTTTGATCTGGAAAATAGGTTTAGAATTTTAAATATGCAGAAAAAATGAAAAACATTAAATCTGCATTCAGAAAATACTTTTTTGAAACAGTAAATATTCATATATATATATATATATATATATATATATATATATATATTTTAAACAAAAACCACCGATATGACCCCGAAAGTACTCAAAATAAGTGAGTAATTTTTGGTTTTATGTATTTTGATTTTGAAAATGGATGCAGCGATTTCAAAATGAAAAAAATATATATATTAATAATAAATAAAAAGAACATTTTTTTATTCTTTTTCCATTCTTTCTGTCTGATGGTTCCATGGTATTCCCGCCAATAGCTCTTTCTCAAATAATCATGCACACAATTCACAATAAAATAAATCTTGCGGACTGTATTACTAATTAAATTTTAATTCACAAAACAATAAATTGATCGAGAGCCGATATTTACACGACTCCTTTGATCGGCCTCTCGAACCGAACTCACAAGTTTCCAAGCAATCCACATAGATGGTGCTTCTAGCGGCAACATACCGCCAGGCGTTGAATGTTGCAAACATTCAATACTATAAATACGATATCAATTTAGGATACAATCTCAATAAAATAAATTTTTTCTCAGCACATACACTAAATGAATTATTAAATTTACAAATATAAACACAAGAATGTAATAATACACTTCACCACAAAAATTTTGCTTAATTAAATAAAATGTATGAATTTAAGAAGTTAATGTTGCGTTATTCACATAAAGTAAAACAACAATTTTGGTCACTGGCCTTTTATATGTGCCATTTTTATCCTTTAAAGTTACAACTCTAATTATACCATCTTGGCCTGGAAGGATTTTAATAATTCACGCCAAATGCCATTTTAAAGGGCAATAATTATCAGAATTTTTTACTAAGACTAAATCTCCCTCTTTTATCTCTACCCTTCCTTTATGCCATTTGGGTCTATTTAAGACAGGGTTGCAAAAAAGCCGGCTAAAATTTAAAAAAGCCACGCCGGTGGCTTTTATTGGTTTTAACCTGCTTTTTTTGGCCAAAATTGGCTTTTATACAGTGAAGCATTTTAATTATAAATGACACATTTTTATGTGTTTTAATTACTTTTAAAGACATTTAATTGAGGTAGAAATCAATATAACCCAATTTTTCAATAATGAAGACATTAATATTGAAATAAAAGGGCATACCAATTGCTTTCTCTGGTTTACTCTGACCTTAGCATCCTTTTTTTTTTTTTTTTTTTTTTTTCCCATTTTTACTGCTTTATATAATTAAAAAGGACAATGGTTGCTTAGTTATATATTTTATTAACTAATTTTAAGGGATATTAATATACAAGTCTTATTTTATTTCTCATAAACATTTTTTTAAAATCGCACATAAAGTTATTTAATAAAAACATCACTTCTCTCTATTAAAACAGTATTATGAATAACATATGCATTAATTTATGCATGAATATGCACTATTTTAAATAGCAACTAGCTTTTCAAAATTCTAATTCAACAAGTTTTATTTGGAGATTTTTATTTTAAATTGTTCTCTTTATTTTATGCACTTACATGTACTAAAATTTCCTCAAATGTTATATCCTTCCTAATTTCTCTTTCAACATTGTTCATTCTACGATTTTAATCTGTCCATATGGACATATCTGGAATAAGTTACATAACAGTTTAGTAGCAGAAAAACTTTTTACATACATCCTTTTTATAAGTTAGAATATCAATTGCTTATTTCTGGGTGTTCTCAAGTATTATAAGATAATTTCAGTTATTAAATACATATATGCTGTTTAGTTTTAATAAATTTTAAAAGTAAATATCAGTATGTAAGAATGTTTCTATTTTGATGCGTGTCATTTTCTGATTCTTTTATATAATCTTAAAAATGTGTGGTATGTGTAGAGCTGTAATAAAGAATTCCAAATCAATACTTTAGTCTAATTTAATGTATTCTTCTGAATATTTATAATTTTTTTTTCTGACATAATGCCTTCACAGTTGCATTCTAGCAGTTATAAGGACTTATTTATTTGACAAAATTTAATAGAAGTTTATATTTTTTTAGTAGAAAATATTTATAAGTGTATTAAAAATAAATTAATCCAAATTTTATATGAATTATCCATAAACCACCTTTTTGAAAAATAAAAGCCAGCTTTTTTTAAGTGGTTAAAACCAAAAAAAGCCGGCCAGCTTTTTTTTAGCCTGGCTAAAAGCCGAAAACCCTGATTTAAGAGCTTATTTAAATATTCTGATGACCATTTTTTACAAAGATGTTGTGTCAATTTCTGAACTGATTGCCACCTGCTCAACCTATTCATGGGGATTTCAGTATAATTCGGTTCAGGTAAGGCCATTAAAGATGAGCCAGTAAGAAAATGAGCAGGTGTCAAAGCTTCAACATCATTTGGATCATTTGAAAGAGGGCAGAGTGGACGAGAACTAAGAACAGCTTCGATTTGAATAATGAGAGTCAAGAGTTCCTCATAACTTAAACAGTGTCAAATAATATAGATGAACGCGCGAACGCCGTTCGCAGAAAATTTTCAAAGTTTGCAGACAGTTTTGATGGTTTTTTTTTTTTTTTTTTACAAGTTTCTTTATTTAAAAAAAGAAATTAACAAGACCACAGGCGGAGAATCGGTGTAACGCACGTTGCAGACTATTGACAAGGTCTGTAGACTATTTTTCAACTGGAGAAAAAAAAGTTTGCTAGAAAGTATTTGCCATGTACCATAGTACAGTATTTTTTGTTGGAAGAAGCGCCGCGGCTCATACGAGTTAAAAACTTTAAAATATTGTAAGTGTGGTGCTTATGCTGGAACGGCGGGTACAATCTTTTTTTTTTTTTTTTTTCCTTCCCTCCTGCCAGGGCCGGTAGCAGAAACAGTGCAGCACCGACGCGGATGCTGCAGATTATGTTAGGCTTTGCAGATTAATTTAACAGATTAAAAATAAATTTTGTGTTAAAAAATAAATGTTAAATGTTGATCTCTTTTTAATTAAAGTTTATTTGGTTGAAAATTTTAGCGAATGTTTATGTGCTTGTATAACTTTTCATTTTTGCTGTTGGCGGCAATATAGGACTCGGGAGGAGCGCGGCGTTTTTTTGCAGAAAATTTTAAAGACATTATTTGAGTTCGCAGACAGTTTTACATTTTATCTAAGTGTGAACTTAAAATAGTTTTACCTACAACACACTTTAAATGATATTTAAGTGATTTAACACTTGCCTCCCTTAAACCTCCAAAGTGAGGGGTTGAAGGGAGATTAAAATGCCATTTAATTCCTTCATTAGCTAAATAATTTTGAATTTCCTCCTCACTTTTATCCTTAAATAAAGATCTGAGAATTTCTCTTAATTCTTTATTGGCACCAACAAAATTTCAGCCATTATCACTAAAGATATCAGAAGGTTTGCCTCATCTCGCAATAAAGCGTTTAAGTGTTGCTAAAAACGCTGCATTTGTTAAATCATTGACAATTTCAAAGTACAAGGCCTTTGTTGTAAAACACACAAAAATACAAATAAAAACCTTTTTTACCTGTTTACTCCTACCTGTCGAATTTTTTACCTCAAAAGGATTGCAGTAGTCTAATCCAGTACGCATAAATACTCTGAATACCGTTACTCTTGCTGCTGGCAAATCAGCCATCTGTTGCTGCGAATTTTTATAATTAATTTTCTTACAAATAATACAATTAAAAATAATTTTTCGAACTACATTTCTGCCAGCTAAAATCCAAAATTTAGTTCTGATGAGGGACATTGTAGTTTTTGAACCTGCATGAAAATATAAAATGTGAAAATAATTAATAACACAAAATGTAAACTTATGGTTAGCAGGGATAATCATAGGATATTTTTGGTGATCGGATAAGTTACTGTTTTTAAGTCTACCCCCAACACGAATGCAACCTTCACTGTTTAAAAATGAACACAAGTTTGTCAGTTTGCTATTGTTAGGGATAGCAGTACCCCTTTCTAAACACTGGATTTCTTTCACGAATGAAGTTCTTTGAATGTTCTTTACAATGCAGAATAAGGACTGAGTGAGTTCACTGCTAGATAAAGTTCCAGCTGTAGGATATAAAGGATTTCTACAGTTATATATGAATAATTTACACCATGCTACTACTCTTTGTAGTTTGATGAACGAAGAACAGTTATTAATGATGTCTAAAGGTTCAAGAGTGTTAACTAAGGCACATACTTGAGTTACTGATAGTGATTTCCATTCACGCAAAAACAACTTATTGGTTTCAGCAGGATTGCTATCAGGACACTCAACCACCTCAGGCTGTTGTAGGAATGCAGGGCTGAACCACCACAGTTCACACTGATGAATCTTGATGGGATCTATACCTCTAGAAATAATGTCGGCAGGATTTTGCTTGGAAGGTACGTAATGCTACTTTCAACCGAAGTTAAACCTTGTATAATCGATATCCTGTTGGCTACAAATGTCTTAAGATCATTGGATTCCTTTTTTAAACATGCTAGTACAATAGTGCTATCTGTCCAAAAATAAGTTTTAGAAACTTCTAGTTTTAAGGCAGTTAACACCTTCTTCATCAACTTAGATAGCAGGACTGCAGCAGAAAGTTCAAGAAGTGGGATAGTGACATGCTTTAGAGGAGCTACTCTGGACTTACTAGTGAGTAGTTTAACAGCAGAATCACCACAAGAAATAGTAGATTTCACGTAAATGACCGCTCCATAAGCAATTTCAGATGCATTGGAAAATCTATGTAGTTCTACACAAATAGACTGAGCAATAAGAATACATCTAGGGATACTGATCAGATTTACTCTTTAAGGAAGTAAGAAAGTCATTCCACTCCTTATTTTCTTTCTTTGGGAAATAATCACACCAATCTATTTTCAGCAACCATAATTTTTGCAGAAACACCTTGGCCCTTGTAATTATTGGACCTATCAAACCCAAAGGGTCAAATATTCTAGCAATTTATGACAAGACTGATCGTTTAGTGTATAATTCACTTTGCTCGATAATTAAGTTAAACCCAAAACAATCTGGTTGAGGCTTCCACAATATTCCCAAAGTTTTTGTCTCATTAGAAAAAGAATATTCAGATTCTAAATTATTACATAAAAGAGCAAAATTATTTACTGTCCATTTATGGAGATCCATGCCTCCTCTATTTAACAAAGATATCAGTTGTTGCTGAATCTCCTTAGCTGTGTCTAAATCATCTGCCCCTGTTAGGATGTCATTCATGTGAACATCCTGCAACAACACATTCGCAGCTAAAGGAAATTCATTTCCTTCGTCTCTGGATAATTGCATTAAGGTTCTTGTAGCTGAAAAAGGAGCACTAGTTGTGCCATAAGTCACAGTACATAACCTGTACACTTTTACTGGCTCATTCACTTCAGGTTTAAATAATATTCGTAATAAATTTCTTTGACTCGGATGTATTAGTATCATACGATACATCCTTTTTACTTTCTTCTATCTTTACAAGAAGAAAGTATTGGATTCGTAAAAATTTTCGACTTCCGGTTTTCGACGGATTTACACGTTTTAGAGGTCAGAGATTCCAAAAAACATGTTTTTGCAAAATGTCTGTCTGTGACTCTGTGAGTCTGTCTGTCTGTGTGTATGTGACACAAATTTTGTGGGCACTCTACCTCAAGAACTAATGCACGAAATTTAATAAAAATTTATATTCAAGTAGTCCCTAATATAAATTGGTGCTGATTAGTTTTTGGTGTAAATCGCCCAACAGGTGGCGCTGCTATGCAGCATTTTTCGCGATTTCTGCACTAGCTCTATCTCAAGAACTAATGCACGGATTTTCATAAAACTTCAGATTCAATTAATCCTTGATATGAATTAGTGCTGGTAATGTTTTGGTGCAAATCGCCCAACAGATGGCGCTGCTATGCTGCATTTTGCAGCATTTACACGATTTTCGTAATAGCTCTATCTCAAGAAATAATGCACGGATTTTCATCAAACTTCAGATTCTGTTAGTGCTTGACATGAGTTTATGTTTTGCACCTTGTGGTGTAAATCGCTCAACAGGTGGCGCTGCTATGCTGCATTTTTTGTGATTTCCGCAGTAGCTCTATCTCAAGAACTAATGCTTGGGTTTTCAACAAACTTCAGATTCAGGTATACCTGAATATGAATTACTGCTGTTTATGTTTTGCTGTAAATCGCTCAACAGGTGGCGCTGCTATGCAGCATTTTTCTCGATTTCCACAATAGTCCAGAACTAATGCACGGATTTTTATCAAACTTCAGATTCAGTTAGTCCTTGACATGAATTGATGTTTTGTTCCTTTTGGTATAAATCGCTCAACAGGTGGCGCTGCTGTGCTGCATTTTTTATGATTTCCACAGTAGCTCTAGCTCCAGAACTAATACACGGATTTTCATCAAACTTCAGATTCCGGTATACCTTAATATAATTTAGTGCTGTTTGTGTTTTGGTGCAAATCGCTCAACAGATGGCGCTGCTATGCTGTATTTTTTAGAATTTCCCCTACAGCTCTATCTCAATAACTAATGCACGAATTTTCATCAAACTTCAAATTCAGGTATACTTTTATATGAATAAATTGATATAATTTCTTTTACTATTTAAATGATTTAATTGACGTGATTTATATAGAAGAAAGTTTTGTGATGGCCACAACATACTAGTTTATATCTGCTACGAAAACAAATTGGTGCTTTCGAAATCGCAACATTATACAAAATAACTCATCTTGGATTGTTCCTCTGTTAAAATGCAAGCTGTTTAATGATTTTCCTGTAGAAGATAAGAAAGAAGCATTGTGCACGACTCGTAATGGTGTGCTACTTGATTCTGTATGGAACACGCAATGATGTGGAATATAATAAGTGACTTCTGGCTCTTCAGGTTCTATCACTTCTTCCATGTGACCCATATTTAGATATTCTTCCATAAATGCTTTATAAAGATCATTAAATTTAGGTTCTCTAATTAAGCGCTTCCATAATGAATTAAAAATATTCATTGCCATTTGTTTTGATTCGCCAAGACAAGACGGATCTTCATTTAGTGGCATTTTCACCATGTATGGTCCATTTTCAGTTCTAGAATAATTTTTCAGAAAATGCTCTTCACAAAGTTCTGCTTCCTTAGTTTTAGAAATCTGACTCTCTCTCTGTTTTCTATTTCCCAAAACTCTCTAATTACTTTTTCTAATTCCAAATTATCTGTAATTAACCCTCAGTGTATATTACTTTCACCCCTAGCCGGAAGGCTTCCACTGACAATATACCCGAATACACTGTTTTGTAACGCAATTTTAGTAATTAATGTTTGCGGATAAATTTGGCCTGGTCTTAAAAATTCATAGAAATTTTCTGCACCCAAAAGCAAATCAATCGGCCCTGGGACATTAAATTTTTCATCGCCTAATTTGATGTTATTTAACAATGGGATAGAAGTCTCAAGCGGCCTAGACGGCGTAAATTCTGTAATTTTTGGAACGACTAAAAAGTCTAATTTTAAATGAAAATCCTTATCTCTATTTGAAACAGCTGTGTTAACCCTAGATCTAACATTCAGCGATAAATTATTTATGCCTGAAATAGAAATGTTAGTCTTTTCTCTTTTCAAATTAAGTTTATCTACTAACTTTTTACTCATAAAGTTAGAGTTTGCGCCAACATCTAATAAACCTCGTACTTCATGAAAATTACCCAATTCATCTTTTATTAAACAAACAAATGTGCTAAGTAACACAGCTTTTAACTCATTAGCGAAATTACATGTCGTTGAAAATAAATTGTTTTGATTATTAGCTGGGAAAGGCTGAAATACTGGAGCCGAAACATCCAAATTAGATTTATTACCTCCTTTGTTTATATGACTCATTTCCTGTGAAATTACCTCTTGGTTTCCAACTTTATTTATTTTTTGTTCGCGAGGAAAATGCAAAGTTACATTGTGCCTTTTCCTACAAATAATACACGGTAATTTAGATTTACAATCGACTACTTTATGATTTATAAGACAGTTAAAACAAAGATTTTTTGCCTTTACCAGCTCAACTCTATCACTCACTGACATATTTTTATAAACAGAACATTTATGCAAAGGATGATTTTCATTACATGACAAAATACATTTAGAATTTTTTACATCAGTTAGAAAAACTTTAGAAACTGGCCTGGAATAATTATTTTTATTATTCGACCTAGAATTATCAACCACAGGTTTTCCCTTTGATGTGTAATATAAATCTATCTCCCGAGATAACTCAATTGGGTGAAACCAAGAAACTCCTTGTCTAACATTTATAAAACACGTAACATCCTTATCAAACGTCTGACAAATTTGATCAGAAATCACTAACTTTAAAAGTTTCAAAATCTGTCACATTTCTCAATTTTAAATAATAATCCCAACTCGTTGTTAATCGGGATGCAAATTGTACATACGTTTCATTGGGTTGACGTTGTGCTTTTCTAAAATGTTCTAAACAAGTTTAGGGAGTTGGCTCAAATTCTCTAAGTACTATAGTTTTCACCTTTGAATAATCTTCTAATTCCCCATCCTTAATGTATGTAATAACCATTTGTTGCCCTTTCCCCTAACAGATTTAGAAGAATTTCCGATTTATACTTTTCTGGGACATTTTTTGAAATAAAAGTCCCTTCTACAGATGAGAAGAAATAACTCCAACCTTCCGGTCTAGACGTAATTTTGATTGTAAGTGTTCTTATACTTTTAATGAGAGAGTCTAAAGATTCTATGCTTTCTCCCTTCTTGAAATCATTTAATTTTTCACTTTTGGTTTCTGCTCGGGGCTTAGCCAACTCAAGCTCTAATTTTGTACATTCAATTTTTAATTTTTCAAGTTCTAGTACCTTCGCTTCCTCATTTTTTCTCTCCTCTATAATATTATTGACCATTTCTTCTACCAATTTTGAATCTGCTTTATATTTTTCACTTTCCTTTAATTCATTATTCATTATAATCCAATAATTATGATTCATTAAATCATAATTAGTTAATTTTATATCAGAAATATTAATCCCTAACTCAAAAGCTACTCTCTGATAGTCTTCCTTTTTCGCACCTTTGAACATTTTAATAATTATAGTTCACAATAAATAAATAAATAAATAAATCTCACATACCTCCAAAATAAAGGTGAATCTCTTTTTCCAAATTGCTGAACCACAGCAGAATAATATTTTGTTTTCTTTATTTATTTTGTCTTCTCAAAATAAACATTTTGCAACTTTGTTTATTCTCTGCATTAAATTATCACATATGATTGCGAAATACTCTACTGACAGAGCATAATTATTGTTCTTGCATCCTAACAACCACATTATTTAAGCTCGCAATAAAGCACTTTTTAGCATCACAGTATTAAAGTAATAATATAATAACTTATTAGATTTATACTAATAAACGCCACAAATCTCATTAAAAAAAAACCACTTAATTCGTATCGGCACACTTGTAACTCGTAGAATCGAAACTTCATTTAAATAAATAAATGCTTGGTTTTTACTCCGGGGAGAGGGGGCCAAAAATAGATGTTCCCGCCAATATCTCTTTCTCAAATAATCATGCACATAACTCACAATAAAATAAAACTTGCGGGCTGTATTACTAATTAAATTTTAATTCACAAAACAATAAATTGATCGAGAGCCGATATTTACACTACTCCTCGGATCGGAGTCTTGAACCCAACTCACAAGTTTCTAAATCTAAACAATCCACATAGATGGCGCTTCTAGCGGCAACACATGGAAATCCTGTTTTGGAGCAGCATGTCATTTTACAATGTTCACAATTGTTTTTAATTAATCTCTCAGCTAATTATCAAAAAATTTAAAATCTGAAGTGCTGTACATTTGGACCTGCCTTCATCGATTCTCATCCAAATTTTCAGAGCTCTGAGTGCAGTAGATTTTCCTAGCCATCGCCAACACACACACGGACTGACAAACATCTTTCTTTTATTAATATAGATTTAAATGGGGTTTTTTTTATTTTTACAATGTTTGAAAAGTATGTTAATTCTGTATTTGAAATGTGTGTAATTAAAATAATTTAAATATTTTATTGATTTCAGAGCTTGGAGACTTTGGACAATGGTAAACCATATTCAGATTCTTACAATGTTGATCTTGATCTAGTTGTGAAAGTTTTCAGGTATTGCTTAATTCATTAAAATTGCATACAAATTTATTTGTTAACTAAATACTATTCTAATGCAATCTATTTGAAGGAGAACATTTATATTACATATAAATCATGTTGTACCACCTTATTTTCCATGTAATTTAATGCTTACACAGTTTATGCTGTACTAAATTGCCTCGCCTTTAAAATGGAATTTATTTAAAAAAAAAAAAAAAAAAATGTGGGAAAATGACTTTTCTAAAACTTTTGGTATATGTAAATATTAAATCAGGGAGATTAGTGCACAGTATCAAGCTCACTAATAAGAAGTGTTATTTAGTTTTGCTAAAGATCAATTAATATCTGCATATGTGGCAGCATTTTAATGTTTTCAATTGACAATTAAAAAATAAACCCTGATATTCAAAATTTGCTGCTGATTGTGAACTTAATATAACAATAAAAGGTCTTTTTTGTAACACCTGTTTGTTACCTGAATTAAAATGACATCCACTTTATCGCTAATTAATTGCTATATCTAAGAAGCCCATTTTGTTATAATGGCTGTCCATGAACATGAGTAACTTTAGAGTCTGGCTTTTCTTCAGCCTTATTCGAGCTTTACTTTAACCTTCTCGCTCACCTAATCCTCATATGAGTTTCCTACTTTGCCATAAAAATAGTGGTTTGAAAACATTTTCAAACTGACTTTTATTCTGATTGACATCTCTTCAGGTTTTCTGTGTGCCTTCAAATTTATTTTTAATTTTTGATAACAAATGACAGTATAAGAGTTTTTTAGGACTGAAACTTTCCACTCTGTGTCTTTCGACATCAAGAAAGCTCAGCATTTATGATTACAAAAGAAATTAACCATTTAAAATTATTTTTGTATTATATAGCAGATAATGGTTTTAGAACTTGGTAAAGTATCTAGAACTCAATTTTTAATTAATTTTTTTTTTCAACTATTTTTCAGCAGTGAAATTATGCTTGAAATTATTGAATATTAAAGATGTGAATTATCACTTTGCTAACTAAGCATAAACCAACAGAGTGAAAAATGTCTAAGCCAGGAATCGAACCCAGGCAACTGGAATAGCGCTCCAGTGCTCTACCACTAAGCCACGAGGACAATGTCCAGCTTGGCATATCTCACTCACATAAGTCAGTAAAACTGCTACCGCAGCTTGATTGAGTTCGATTCCGGGCTTGGATATTTTTCACTCTGTTGGTTTACGCTTAGTTAGCAAAGTGATAATTCAAGTCTTTAATATTATCTAGAACTCATCCTAAGTTTTATTACCAACATTCGGTGTGTTAAATGAATTTTACTTGTATAACAATTTTTGTTATGGTACTTTAATAAGACGGTGGGCTATAAAAAGTTAGTATGATCACGCTAATCACATTGTTTTTTAACATAATTTAGAATAACATTTTAAATGTACCAAAACACCAAATTAATTTTTTTTCTTTTTTTTTTTTCTTAATTCATAAGCAAGAAGGTTAAAGAATAGTAAAGCTGTATCTGGTTTTGATGAGTTATAATCAATTTTCATTGTGTTGCGAACATATTCACAGAATTTAAGTGAGCATAATTTGTTTCTTTTAAAATCCTGGACTCCTGGGCATTTGTCCCGTTTGACTCGCACTCTTGCTAGCCTTACCTGTTGAAATTAGTTTATCTATTTAATTTTCTATTTACTATCACTTTATGTATTTGTAATTTTGGAAAGCTATTAATTTTAAAAAAAAATTCTTTTAGGTATTATGCTGGCTTTGCTGACAAAATTTATGGAAAAACTTTAACAGTTGATGGAAATTATTTTTCATATACAAGGCATGAACCTGTTGGTGTATGTGGACAAATAATTCCAGTAAGTTTTTTTTCCTATGAATAAATAAGATTTTCTTAAGTTAAGCTTTTATGAAAGTGACAAAATCTATTTTTATATTTGTTTTTAAAGAGTTATTACTTCAGCATTCACATAACTTTTCTTTAAACAGTGGAATTTTCCTTTATTGATGCAAGCTTGGAAATTGGGGCCCGCATTAGCTGCTGGCAATACAGTAGTTCTCAAACCTGCTGAACAGACACCTTTGACTGCCCTATATGTTGCCCAGTTGATCAAAGAAGCTGGTTTTCCGCCAGGAGTCGTAAATGTAGTTCCTGGTTATGGACCTACAGCAGGTGGTGCTATTGCCTCTCATTATGGTGTTAATAAATTGGCTTTTACTGGATCAACTGAGGTATTTTTACACTCTTTTATTATACCCAACTTGGTTTTTGTATGTAAAGATTGAATTACCACCCACATTATGACATCTAGCTTCTCAATCTTTTTCAGAGTGGTTATTGTAGTCTTCATGGTTATCAGTCATTGATATTAACAGAACGGAGAAGATGCCGGCGATACTTTTTCTTTATCATTTCAAGGACGTTCTTATATGTGATTTCGGAATCACAGATTGAATACCAGAAAAGCTAGAAAATATTTAAAATTAATATTAATAAACTATTGAAAAAGGATCTGGTATGCAAAATGTCACTCCGCTACCACATTTGACCATGACCGTGTCATATAAGTATCACTTCTCATTACTTGGCAACTAAAATTTTAAGATTTAAATTTAAATTCTATTTAAATAATTAAATAATGTTACAAGTTGCCAAAAATCAATATTAACAGGCTGAAAAGGAAAATAAAAAATAACTCACCCGGAGATGGAAGATATTGAAACCAGAATTTTGTTTTAATTTCAATTCTATGCACTGTATGAAATCATCCAACTAATATTTACTATCTTGTAGATACAGTAGACTCCCTTAAATCTGCGACCCTAAAATCCACGAACACCTAAAATCCGTGTATTTTTTTCAGATGTAAGCAATGAAATCTACAGTTAAGTTGCAGGAACAAAATTCAAGGTGGCGCCGAAATCAGCATCTAACGCAATGTTTTTTTTACTAATTTTTTTATTAATCATTCTCTTTTGGCTATTACAGCTGATTTATTACTAAATAAATGTACATTACTTTTGATTTTGATATAAATTAGAATATCTGTATCAAACATTCCAGGGTTCGAAATGGAAAAATCCATGAACTAGAACGCTATTTTGAAATTATTGTTCGCGGAATTTTTTTTTAAATTATAGACAGATTTATTTCTAAACATACAAAACAGTATAAGAAAAGCATTCAAGACTCTAAATAACAATGAAAAAAGTTACTAAAGTTAAAAGTGCTAAGAACGAATAATGACGTATCGATCTTACGATCGCTTTACCATTAGATGGCAGCATAGGACTTTTGGAATCGAATTGAATCGATTTCATCGGTAATAATTTAATATTTTTCTAAATTTTTATTTTACATAATTATTTTAAATTATTACTTACTTTTAAACTAATAAATTATTTTAATATTTTACTTATTTTAATGTTTCACTTTATTGTAAGCATTTATTATAATTTCCCTTCCTTAACTTCAAATTAATGTTTCAAATATGTAAGCAAATCAATGACCAGAAATCCGCAAAATTCTAAAATCCGCACAACCTCTGGTCCCAAGCTGTGCGGATTTGAGGGAGTCTACTGTATAGACACTTTTACTATCTTGGCCAAGATTAACACATAAAATTATTACAGATAACGTCTAGATTGATTCACTAAAACTTGAAGGTAATAATTCACATAACATTTTTAACATTGATGAAACTATTAAATTAATGAGTTATATTTGATATTAATCATTGACACTATTCATTGAGATTGGGAATTCGCTATTGCATAGTTTAGTTTGTCCTTATTTGATATATTGAATGTCCATTGTTCCATAAACACCAAGTTCTAGAATAGGGAAGCTGCTGATATTATTAAGTTCAAGAATTGTCGATCTACCACCAAATTCTAAATGGTTTCTCCTATGATGATGAATCAGATGAATGATAAATGGTTGCAAAAATTGATAATTTTTACAGGCAATTATTGTAGATGAATATCTATCTGAAGATAAAATGCAATGGTTGAAATCATACTAATTCCTGGCAGTGCTGAAAAGGAGATTATGCTATTGTACCAGTTGATAGCACTTATGCTTGGCACACATAATGAAGAAACAGCTTACGATATTGTAGGGCGGTAAATTCTTTAATCTCCAGTAAAAGGCAAAATTATTGCAGAAAATTGGGAATTCTAGACACAGAAAACATTACTTGGTGACAGTGAGGCTGGATGAAGGGTTAATGCTGAGATAAGCATTCCAGCTTGGCACATATAACGAAGTAACAGCTTACGGTATTAAAGAAGGGTGCAAGAAATTGTGAATTTTAAATACAGAACATTACTTGGTGAGGCTGGTTGAAGGGTTAATGCTAAAATAAATTCCTCTTCAAAAAAAAAAAAAAAAAATGCTAAAATGTTGATATCTCAATGCTCCATCCGCCCGAAATTCTGCCGATTCGTGTTCTGAGGCAGGTGCAGGGCCCTCTCCATGAAGAAGCGTCCTCACATCAATGAATTTTTTCCATCTGTGAAGATTGATGAAAGCCAGCAGGCAAAAACCGTTGAAAATGGATGCCAAATCAAAATTACCCATTGAGCATCCATCAAACCACAGTACACGTTTTACAAACACACGTCTGCTTCTATTGGGCGCAAAGCATTTCGGGAACTCAGCCAAGATAGCGATTTTCATCATAATCGTATCTGCACTCCCCCGCATTCCAGAACTCATGGTATGCCGCGGGGTGGTACGAGAACCAAGGTGGAGGATCATATCGCTCAAAAGTTGTTGTTTACACCTCCGAAGAAGGAAAAAACATGGCGATTTTGCGTCTGAAAAAATTATGCCGCGGAATATTTGAAAAGTGATAGCAAATATTAAAATTTGTAAATCAGATATCTTGCTAAGTAATGGTCAAAAATTGAGGAAATTTGTGCTATCGCTTGGAATTAAATCTTAGAATCAAATAAATATAGTTTGGGATTGAAATAATCAATATTAAATAATTTTTTAGAAAGTTTATTTTCAGAACTTAGCGACATTATACACTCTATTGCAGCCATACTCAAACTTTTTTCTCGCGGGCCGCAGACCTATGTTTGCAACTTTCGGCGGGCTGCAACACATGTTTATAATAATGTAACAAAAGGTTAATTAAAATAGATAACAAAAGTAGTATAACAAAGCTATATGAAAATTTAAAATAATCAGGATTAAATATTCGTTGCAAAAGAAATGTTACCAAAAAATTTAACTCAAGTATTTCCAAACAATATGCTTCATAGTATTTCTATTGCAAATGATGCCCCGAAGACCGTTGTTTGAAAATAAATCTTTTTGCTGCAAAAGTTTAACCCTAATAAGCATTTTTAGCTATACTATGAGTATAAAACTTAATAATATATCAATGCAGCTTTTCAAGTTCTAAAGAAACAAATCAAGGAATTTTCTTTAATAAATCGGTTATGCAAAAAACTTTTTCTCTTTAAATATAGAAATGTATTGTGAAAATTTAATTAATTTGAAATAATGTTTGTTTTGTTTTGAATATTAAGAAATGATACAACACTATAACACAAATAGAACTACATGCAAAAATAACCTAGGGAAAAATGCTTTGAGATAATTTTAAATTAGTAATCATAGTAAATAATAGGATAGATATTTTCTTTCCATAAAAAACAGAACAGTGAAAGTCTTAAAATTTTTTTTGTGCACATCTCAATTTTATAAGTAGGAATTAATGACCATATGTCTCGGGCTGTACATAAAATGTCGCTGGACCACATTGTGACCTGCGGGCTGCAGGTTGAGTATGGAATGCTCGATTGGAAGTTATTTTTCCGTAAGATATTCCGTTATAATTACATTTTATGCTATTAAAATGATATTTAATTACATATTTTAATGTATATTTCTATAAATAAATATTAATTTTGAGTTTATTAACGGAACATACATGATTTAAAGTGCTTTTTAGTGAATTCATTAAGACGTTTTTAAGAGTTGTTTTTATTCATATTCTGTCATAATTACTTTTTCAAAACGATAATTAATTAAAGGTTTATATCAATAAATATTATTAAATTTTTTAATGTTGTAATTTACTGATAGATCTTAATTTTAAATAATTCAGAATTAAAATTATGGCATTTAAATAGGGAAAATAATGCAGAAGACAAATTATGAAGTTTAAATAAGGAAAATATGTAACAGACGTCCTTGTCAATCGGCGGACAAATAGCCGTTACATTAGGTGGTAAAAATTCAGCTTTGATTTCTCCATCTACGAGTTCATCAATAGACAGATACGGTGTGTTGTCAAGAATTGGCAGAGCTTTTCTCGACAAATCGTTGTCTTTCAAACGTTTTCTACAGTCACAGTCATTACAAATTCATTTTGGAGCCAGCTTTTAATGATCTCTGAATTCATCCTTGCTTTCTTTTGATGCGTGTCATCTGGGGATAGTGATTCCTGATTTTTCAGTTCTTTAAAAGCTCTAGGTTTGTTTAATTTTCCTATTAAAGTTAACCTAAACTTATGGATGCCGGCCGGTTGCATTACTGCAAACCAGTATGGTGACTCATTCCTTACTTTTCTTGTATCCCGCAGCAGTGGCTTCTTTCTTTGATGAAAGTGTTTTTGTAGAGAGCATCCTATAATTTAAACTGGTCTCATCGCAGTTGTACAACTGCTTCCGAGAAATTTCCTCCTTTTGAATAAGCTTAGGAAGATAGTCTTTGAACAAAGGTAGAGCTTCTTTATGAGCAGATAAAGCCTCCCCATTTATATGGTAGTCTGACGAATACTGGATTGTTTTTTAAAGCTATCTAACCATCCTTCCCTGAAAGTAAATTCTGAATCTTCTCCTTCTAATAGTCGGGAAAATCTCAAAGCTTTTTCCTGTAGTATCGGCCCAGTAACAGGAAATCCATTTCTCTTAATTGTTGATACAAGAAAAATTAAGCTTTCCCAACTTCTTTGTGCTTATCTTTCAGCATGGTTTTTAATACTTTCATTCCACTGGCTTGGGCAGCACACCACTTTTCAATTACTGCTCGATTTTTTTTCCAGTCATCCACTGTACTTTTACAAACTCCTAACTCCAAAGCAATAATTTTTGCCATTACTCCTGAGTGCAGTCGATTTATAGCGCATAGTTTCTCCTCCATAGTCACTACAACCTTTTTTTCATTTATTACCCATTTTGTTAATCTTTAATAAATAAACATGAAGCACACCAAAAGATATCACAGTGGCAAATAATGTCCACACTTAGTAACAGCCAAAGCACAACTGATGAAACAGGTTGTCAAGCTTTAACCCCTCACCTTCTTTTTCTGTCTGTAATTGCTCCGCTATTGCATTCTGCAATTTCTTCTTGCTCCTTCCTGTCATGAGTCAGCACTTTCCCACGAACAGGAACCTGCCTGTCTTGGCAGCTTGCAACATTCCCCATTTTTTTACAAGACCGGATAGTCGGGAGTTTACAATAATAGTTTAATATTAATTAATGTATGATTAAATATTGAGAAATCAGTTTAGAAATCCTAAAAAGATAGTTTAAATAATATTTCTTCTTCCTTTTTTTTTTTCTTATCCTGTTGCCCAATCTTAAAGCAGAAACAGAGCAAAAATTGTATACTTTTTGATAAATGCACTCATTTGCGCTTTCTACCAAAGCATAAAGAAAGCAGTGAATTTTTCGTAATCAAGTTCAGTCCCCACACCAAATTAATGTATGATAGCAGAAATTTTTGGAGGAAACATGTATTGCAGAAAAAAAAAAAAAAAAAAAAATCATGAATTTCAAGGTAAACGTTAAATGCTTAAAAAGATGTTTTAAAAAAAAAAAATATTTTTATTTTTATACTTATTGTTTTTGTAAAGGTTATACATGACTTTTATTATTAGTTATTGATTTTATAAACTTTTGTTTGTTTGTTTTAAAAAGATTTTGTTAAATGGCATTTTAAATCCTCATGACATTTTAAATGTTTATACATATGTGTGTTTACTAAATAAGCAGAGAATCACAGCAATTAATATTTCCTATAAGTGATAAAAAATAAATTAAAAAGGCAAATACCTTTATTTATTCACATTCGATATGTTTAATTGAGAATCAATACAGATCTCCTTACCAGGGTTCATACTCATCAGGGGAATATGGTATTCATGGGAAAATCAGGGGATAAATTTGGGGTTGTAAAAATCAGGGGAATCTCAGGGGATAATGCAAAAAATTCCCCAAATCTGGGAAAATTGGCAAAATTACTGGTTACTCTGGGAAATTAAAAGCAATTGCTGCTGTTTGCATGCTTTATGATATCACATCTGTCTACATCCATTCATTCACTAGATTCACTTTCTAACATCGTGAGGTTTGATAACAATTCAAGAGGAACTTAAAAAAAAAACTAAAGGACGTTTTAAAATTGATATTGACACTTGCAGTCTTCATATTATTCATTCATAATGCTTTTGAAGAAGTAATAAAATTGTGAAGTGGAAATTAAATTCTTGCAGCCAAGCTACCAAAGGACAGCCCCACAAGGCATGCAGACTTCATCTGTTTTACACAAATTAATGTTTTTCCTTTAAAGCTCTTTTCATATTGTTTATGTTGTATAAACTTTATTTTTGAGATTATCTTGTTTTTATTTTATTTCTAAAAGATGAGTGTCATGATACTGGTTTAAAAAAATGTTGTTAATTGTTGACATGGAAAATTTGTACCTACAGAAAAATACATCAGGGGATTTTTTCTTGGAAAATGAGTATGAACCCTGCTTACACAGTGAGAATATATGCAATGATTCAGTCTCCTTGGTGCTTCCTAAAATTTGGTAACAGATGCTAAACAGAATAATTAAACAATAATATTAAATAATTCACATTTACAAATATCCATTTTTAATATTGCAGTTAATTTCATTATGCTTGTATCCGTGGGATTTTTGTTTACTAGTTTTTCAATCAAAAATATTGTATCATTTTAATTCTTGTGAATGTTGCCGCCGGATGCAATGAAGCATGTTGAATGTGAATAAATAAAGGTATTTTTTGCCTTTTAAAATTTATTTTTATCACTTATAACAAATATTAAATGCTTTTATGTTTTGAAGTGATTTTTATATATAGTTTATAAGCAGAGAATATTAATATTTTCATTTTATTTAATTGCTGTGTGAGGAATGAGAAAATGTTACAGTCACAATGTCTAGATTTTCTTACATTGGCGTTTTGGAAAAGGTTCTGTGTTGCTAGTACCATTTTAGATAAATAGAAGAAAATTTGAAGGTTTCACTTTATTATTACATGTTATCAGGGGTGTAAAAATTTAGGCGCCAGCGAGCAGTCTCTCACCACTAAATTTTATGTGTTATTTTTCGTCTAAATTTTTTGTAAGAATGCTAATAAAATTTAAGCGAAGAAAACTAGTAATATTTAGTGGTGAGAGACTGCCCGCTGGCGCCTAGATTTTTACACCCCTGCATGTTATACTTTTAATACAGCATATTGATTTCATACAGATAAAAATTTTATTGTATATTTACCACTGTGTATTTGTCCTAGATTAAGTTAATCTGAGTTGTAAGATTATTTTATTTCTAATTTTTATTGTTATTGTGACGCTTAAGTGAGATTTGGCTGGCCTTGATCTGTTTGATATTTTAATAATCTGACAAGGAAGGTCTCCATATGGGCATACTTCAAAAAATCTGAAAAAATTATAGAATGTTCTTCACGTGAGGATAGATATGTTTATAAAAAAAATTTCGGCAGAAACTCGATAGGGTGCACGTAAAGAAATAAAGAAAATTTCGTTATTTGGTGATTTACCACCGGTTGGCGATAGAATAAAATTTCACTTTTTTATGTCAAATACTCTTTAAGATAAAAATATTTCATGTTGAACTTGTTTAAATAAATTTAATTTAAATAACTTTAGTTTTATCAGTTTTAGTTTGTTTTAACTATAGTTTTATCATATATATATATATTTATAATGAAAGCTAACTGTGAAATTTTATGAAATAAAACAAAATTTAAATTAATTAAAACTGTTTCAATCTCAAAATTAAGTCCAATTGAGCACTGTTGATTCAACTTTGTTGCTATGGAAACAAAAACTTCTCCGATATTGAAATGCATAACTACAGCATTCTTCATCTGGCCTTTATTTTCGAATGCGCTTAAATATGTGAAAATATAGTTTTCAATCCGGAAAATATTTTTTGTATCTCAAACTATTTTAACAGTGAAAAAATTAAATAACTCCAGCAACAAGCAACATAAATATGTAATACAAAAAAATATATGCATTAAACTCTCTCATTGTTCTTTAAATTCATTAAATACTATTTGCACGGATTCTAAAAATCAATTTTCAACAAGCAATTTTCAGATGCATTAAAATCATTTGCTTTTGACGAGGAAAAGTACTGCTCGCCAAATCTCGGGACGCTTTCGTCTTTTCACGCCAAATACTCAAAATTATTTTATTTTTTTACAGACTTTCTACTGGAATTTCACCGTTAAGTTTGACTGATCCTTTATTGTGTACATAAGTAGTTTAATTAGTATTTTTTTATCAAAATACTCTGAGTATGCCCAGTAAGGAGACCTTCCTTGTGAGTCATATGAGACACTTAAACATAGGGTTGTATAATGTGAGTTATTTTTGACACTCTTTCTGAAATGCTTCTTAAAATGTAAACATTTCTAAAAACATTTTAAGAAATGTTTTTCAAAATTTCTTAAATGTTGAAAAACAAAGGATTTAATAGAAACATCATAATGAATTCCTATGTTGGTATTCTGTTGCATGTCATTCTAAGCAGGCATATTCCAATCTGATTTATAATTGAAATTGAATGTCTTTTTATTTCTTTTTCATCTGAAAACTCTTTTTAAATTATTTATTAACAAAAAAGCCAAGAAAATTTTGAATGCATGTATAGTTCTCTTCAATATGACGTTGCATCTTCAACTTTCTTAAATTTCTAAATCATTTTTATATTATGTTTCATGTAATGACACCAAAATAAATTTTATTTATGTTGTTGTGTAGCACAGAGTAGAATATCTATTTTATAAACTATTTTCGAATTGTTAAAAGCTTGCAGATATTTAATTCAAAAACTTATGATTATTCCTTTAAGCCATTTTCTTTCAACAGGTTAGATTGTCATTTTTTGATATACAATAAAATCTTTAAATAACAGACACCCCAGGACAGCAAAATTTATCTGCTATTCATTAGCGTCTGTTATACATAGATAAAACCTGAAAAATAGATGTTGGGGATTGAAAACGTGTTTGCTAAACTGAGATATCTGTTATTTGTACATTTCCATTTTTGAGATTTTTACCCTGTAAACAATATTTTTTTCCTTATGTGTTTATTTTTTATATATTTTTTAATCAATTTTAAGAAAGTCCAGTATGTTTGATTCTTAACAGATTTATTTATTTTTATTTTCTGCTGTTTTTTACTGTTTTTGGAATCTATGTAAAGTGTGTTGGGAGGAACTATATTTGTTAATGTCATTTTATTCATAATTTCACAGTTTTTGTTGGTGGTCGGTAATGTTTATTTAATGGTTATATATATATATCCTAGCTAACCCGCCCGGCATTTCCCGGCCTGTGATAACTTTAAATATATTTACTATCAAAGTGAGGAAAACTAATGAGGATTTATATATTTAAACTGACCCAATGCTGGGGACCCCACAGCTTTCAAGAGTGTACACCCTCAATTTTGTATGATTTGTTATTTTCAAATGAAAATCTATCCAAACAAACTTGTGTGTTGGAGACCCCACTGCCTTCTGCAGCAAACATCAGGCTAGCTACGCACGTTCCGATCTGTTTTGATTTTATATTTTTAAGCGAAAGTCCGGCATAGTCCAGGCCTTAAATGTACCTAAAATCAGTATTGAATGAATTAATCATTCTTCAATGTATTTAAAATTCATTAAAACTATAGAATTATATTATCTTAAATATTGCTTGTATTGCAGTGAAACCTGGAGCTTAGTGAACGGAATAATACGCCCCAAACACTTAGAGGGTTAATTGAAGGCTACAACAGCTAAATTCGTCTCCCCCCCCCCCCCCCCCACACACACACATATTGGGTCATTTATTATTTTAAAAAAAAAATCTTTTTGCCCAAACACTTTGAAATTTTTATGAGTTATAATGCTATCAAAGCCTGAGAATCATTTTCGTGATGAAATATTGATATTTAGTTGTAAAAAGCAGTGTTTTTCTTTTACTCTTTTTTTTTTCACATATGCAAATATATCAGTATTTATAATTATTTTTTTAAACTGATTATTTCACTTCTAAATGTTATATCTAGACGAAAATTGTACTAGAAGAATAATTAAAATTCTATTTTAGAGTATTAAAATTTTAGAAAAATAGCACAAAAATAAGTTTACATTATAAGTGTATGTATTTCATTTAGTTTAGCAGATGTGAGGTTTCTAAAACAGGGAGTTAAAAATCATGAATTCCAGGTTTCATAATTAATTTTTTTTTTAAAGGTTAATGTTAATATTTTTTCAATTGGATTGCAGCATTTAAAACTTAAAAGTACAAAATTTTAAAATGTCATCCTTTTTTCTGTATTTTGTATGGTTAGGTCATAGTGCATAGTGTTGACTCTAAGCCGTTTTAGCAGGGGATAGCGCTCAGTGGCCCTTTTTATTTCTTTTATGCGCCTGCAGCTCTTTTAAACCCTTCCATTGTGCCTGGCGGCCCTTTTTAACACTTCTTATGTGCCTCGGGGCAATTCAATTGATCCCAGGAAAATATCGAAAATTCTAGGGGACACAGAACAAACCAGTTCAAAATATTTTTTGTGAACAAGATACAAGTGTCTTTTTTTTTTTAAATAGATTTAAAAAGATGTTTTTCAAATGTTTCTCAATGTTTTTCAACGTTTTTCTTTTTAAAAAATGTACCCTTTTTGTAAAATTCACTCCCTGTTTAGGGTTCAGTATTTAAAAATTAAAAACGGAACCATTGTAAGATCACTCCTGTGTCTGTCTGTCACAGCCATTTCACTCGTAAACTATGGAACGTGGAAAGTTCAAATTGGGGGAAGTAATAAAGACTATTGACCCACATATTTTCAGATTATTAAACATTTATAAATATATTTAGTAAAAATGTAGAGGGGCAAATTAAGTTACTTGAAAAAAAAAATCTTTTCTTTGTACATCGTTTAGGGAATCGTGTGAAAGCTTTCGTAACGCTGAATTAAAAAGTACATATCTTTTAATTTTAGGTATTACATCTTCAAAGATATCGTCGAAAATGTAGCGAAAAAATATGTTCCTCCCAATCTAATTCCGAATTTACTGAAACTAAAATTATGAAAAAAATTAGAGGTGGTAGACGTTAAACCTTGCAGGAAAATTATAGCGATTACCCTAGGTCACATAGTTTTTGAGAAAATCGCATTTTTCCGTTACACACAAATTTTGATTTACAGGCATTCAACAAAAGTGTTGAGCAGTGCTGGATGTACCTATCATAGCAAAAGTATAAAAGCATTGTTGATCATGATTTTCGAAAAAAATCATCAGTAATTAGCCAAGACCCTTAAAGATATGGACGGTTCGGACATACATAATGACAGGGGCGGCGTACTCTATGCACCACCGGCTTTTAAAGCCTAAACTTTTAATGATATATATATATATGTAATGCAATGGTCAGTAACAGTATAAAAGCAATAAACATCAAATTGTTAAAAACAGATTAATTCAAGGGGTTTCAGGACTCTTAAAGTCTCAAAAATTTTTTAATTTTAGTTTTTTTAGATGTTAATCTTCTATCTTTTTTGAACATTTTAATATAATTGTTTCCTTCAAATTCTCATTAGAACAGAAGTTATGGCTTTTAGAGTTATACCCGCTCAATAGCTGAAGTGGCATTTTCGAAACATTTAAGCCATTTTTTTTCCAAATGACTTTTTTGGGCATAACGCGCACGATATCTCAAAAACTTTTGAATATTTTTTCATGAAATTTTCAAAACATACGTTTCATGTTAATCTGTATAAACTGAATCTAAAATTTCCTTTTTATTGTTCAAAAAAATATTTTTTTAAGTGATTATGTTTTTGAAATTTTCAAAATTTTGGATTAGCTAAATACAACTTTGTATTAAAAATATAAAAATGCTTTAAATACAAATTTATTTAGGTTCAGGATATTTATTACAATCTGAAGTATAAGAAGGCACCAAAATTTTTATTCTAGTTGCAATATTTATTTTTGAATTGTGTGCGTAAGCTGTTATACCAATTTTCTACTTGTCAAATGTCCGATTGTTTGGAGCACCCTGTAAATGCTAATTTTGCATCTTGCAATTTTTTAAATACATGGAATGAAAGAACGTACTTATATCTTTCATCTCAATAAAAAATGTTTTTTAAAATAATATACATTTTAAGATATTAAATATTAAAAATGGTCTCTTTTTTCATTTTTTCCAATTTTAAGAGCCCTGAGACCCTTTAATTAGAATGAATTACATAAATACTATGGGATTCACGACTATTTTGCATTGAATGGATCTTTCAATATGCCTTGTGTGACTCTAAAAGTTAATTAAAAACCTATCTGGAAAAACGTGTCAAGGACCAAGGCGGCATTGCAGTTTTGTGACCTCCTTTCGAAGCACGCTTAGCACAATGCCAAATGTAAACTTTGAACAAATGTTTTGTTTTAGCTACACTGTAGAAAGAAAGGTTATTACTGTGCTGAATTTAGTGTTATAAAATGCGAAATAAAGTTTAAATATGCACTGCTTTTATTGTCAGTACCGAATTAAATTCATTATAAACAGATTAAGATAATGTTAAACTAGTCGGATGTGTCTATCCCAAAACTTTCTTCTGTCTCATACATGGTAATACTTCCTGATAAATGCTGCACAGCAGCAGCACCGGTTCGGTGATTTATACCAAAATCTAATCAGGGGCAATTTACATGAACTTCTAATTGAATTTTAGTTTGATGAAAATCCATTCATTAGTTTTTGAGATAGAGCTATTGCGGGAATCGTGAAAAGTTCTGCATAGCAGTGGCACCTCTTGGACAATTTGCACCAAAAACTTATTAGGACCAATTTATATCAGGGACTAACTGAATCTAAAGTTTGACAAAAATTCATACATTAGTTCTTGAGATACAGCTATTGTGGAAATCGTGAAAATTGCAGCATAGTAACGCCATCTGTTGGGCGATTTACACCAAAAACTAAACAGCACTAATTTATATCAGGGGCTAACTGAATCTGAAGGTTGATGAAAATCCGTGCTTTAGTTCTTGAGATATAGCTATTGTGGAAATCATGAATAATGCAGCATAGCAGTGCAGCTGATGGGCGATTTACACCAAAAAGTAATCAGCACCAATTTATTTCAGGGACTAACTGAATATAAAGTTTTATTAAATTCCCTTCTATAGTTCTTAAGATAGAGCACTCACAAAATTTGTGTCGCACGCAGGCAGACAGACTCACAGACAAACATTTTGTAAAAACATGTTTTTCATTATCTCTCTCCCGAAACGTATAAATCCGTTGAAAACCGGAATTCGAAAATTTTCACGAATCTAATACTTTCTTCTTATAATGACAGAAGAAAGTAAAAATGAGTTATATAGAATAGCTATATTTGATATTATTTAGGTTCCATATCTCTTTGAACTTTCATGGTATATCCATTTACATTTTTCTAGTATATACTGTTATACCCAATCCTACTTTAGTTTAGTTACAACCCTGCATAGTTTTTAACAAAGTCTTAGTATTCTTTTAGCAACGATTTTTTTTAATAATACAATTACTAATTCATATATTTATTGTACGGAACCCTCTGTGCGCAAGTAATACTTGCTCTTGACTGTTTATTTTAGATTAGTATTCCCTTTTTGAAAAATTGCCTCCTAGCAGACCTTTTTTTCTAGAGTCAACACTAGTGCAATAAGCAAAATGGTCTCTTGCTTTGCTTTTTCTCTGCTTGTCGGCATCGAAACACTCCAAACTGCATGTGCTAATGTGCTTGCTAATTTTCAGAACAAATAATGCATTTTTGATGAGTTTTTAATTAAAATCTTGACTAATTATCAAAAAAGGAAACACTTGAGTCTCAGGTGCATGAGGACCTGCCTTAGACTATCCTCCTACAAATTTATCAGACCTGAGCTTGTGGTAGATCTTCCTAGCTATCGCAGTCACACACACAAAGCAAAACTTATTATTATACTAGCTGACCCGCTTGATGATACCCGGGTCTGTGATAATAACCTTAAATAAACTTCAAATTTGTATAATTTTATATCTTTAAAGTGATTTTGTGTGAATTTCTATTTTTAAAAGAAAAATATTGCAGAAAACATATTGACATTTAGTGCTAAAAGTGCTCCTTAGAAGACATTTTTGTGTTTTTTCACATAGGGTCATTTCGTAGTTTTTTTTAAAAAAGGTCTTGTTGTCTGAACTCTTTGAAATTGTTATTGGTGTTAAAATAATGGTTTTTCTATCTACATAAAATTTTCGTGAAAAAATATTGATATCTATTTATAAAAGAAATGTTTTCTTCTCATTTCTTTTATGTGGGGTCTATAACATAACAAAAACTAAAATTTTTTGCCATCCGAACTCTCTAAAATTTTAATCAGTTATAACTGTATGCAAGCTTTTTAAAACTTCATGAGAAAATGTGCATATTTAGTAACTGTTCTAAAAAGATTGTGTTGAAATACTGACGTTTAGTTGCTTTTAAGGTAGAAAAAAGATCTTTGGGAGGTGCGAAGTGACCTGCAGTCACACATTTTTTCGAAAGTGTTAAAATTCTTATTTTTTTAAACAGATTACAGTGGAGACCTTTTTTTTGACAGTGCAAATATGTATTTTTTGTGAATCTGTAATTCTGAAATCGAGCCCTAGGAAAACATCGGCATCAGGTAGAAAAAGTCAATCTCAAAAATGAACCTTTTTGGAATTTTTTTTTTTTGAAGGGTTAACAACCAGATTTTTTCGAACAGATTGCAACATTTAAGATGTAAAAGTACAAAATTTAAGAGAATGTGTCTTCCTTTTTCCCATATACCAAACAGTTTAGTCAATAGGCGTTGAAATAATCGGCCAAAAAATTTAAATAAAACTAATATGGTTCTTCTCTTATAAGCACGACAGAAAGCAGGGATTGAGGATGTGTAGGCACACTTGCCAATTTTTACAATAAATAATGCATTTAAATTAGTTTTTAAGTAATATTTTAGCTAATTATCAAAAGATTAAAAATCAGGTCCCTGGCAGGTCTTGAGACTTGGGTGCATCATGACCTGTAGATTTCACTAACCATCGCCAACAGACACACAGACACAGACAGAGCAAAACTTTCTTTTATTAATCAAGATATACGTATATATATATATATACACAGTAAGACCTCCATAACAGACCCTCATGAATAGTGGATATGTGCTGTGGGGTATCAATTACTCAGATTTTTTACTGTATATACACTATATGGCCATTAATGATCGGACACTTTCAATTTTAGACATTTTGTTGAATATTTAAAAAAATATATTTGTCGGATTTTTCTGGAATTTCAGGATTATAAAGACTATGTTCGACTTCATATTTATTGACGGCGGTTTGATCAGAAGAACAAGTAGGGGGTCAACAAAAAATCAAAGAAAAATAATGTTTGGGATCATCCTGAAAAATAAAATGCACGAAATGATCTATCGCTATAGCTTATGAATATATGGATATTGTACAATATATGTATTTATTTGTGGAAGAATAGAATGTATATTCATAGAGATATTGATTTTTTTTTTTTAAGTTCAAAAATTTTTTTGCATGTTTTTTGTTTATATCATGCAGAGTTTTTTTACCAAATTTAATGGTAGTTTCAGAAAATTTAACAAAATGTAGTAGAAATAATATGGTGTAATTGCAATGTAAATATATTAAATATTTGAAATATGAGCAGTTGAATGAAATATTTTTTATCTGCACATGCAGACACAATAAAAATATTTTTTTTATGATTTGATAGTCAACTCGACTATGGAGCAACTCATAAAAAGTGAAATATCGTGAAAATTCAGAAAGATATCGGCAATATAGTGAGTAAATTTTTAGTTGCTCTCTAAAAGCTGCTGAAGGATAAGGGATTTTCCACAAATTGTCATTTTTTTTATTATCTGGCTTTCAGCAAAGGAGTTTGTACTTGATGAATGTCAACAAGTATATTTAGAAAGAAATACTTAGATTTTGATACTTTTTTTTTTTTCTTGGAATAGGCTCGTTCTGGTGATTTTCCAAGAAAAACTAAAGCATCAATAAAAAATGAAAATTAAAAAAAGTAAAAATTAAAAACGACAATTTATGGAAAACCCCTTATCATTTAGCTGTTTTTAGAGAACAACTAAAAATCAGCTCAGTGCCGATATCTTTCTGAATTTTCACAATATTTGACTGGCTTTTTTTTTTTTTTTTTTTTTTTTTTTAAAGCCAGTTGTAAAAGGAGGTCAAATTACATTTAATTATCAATGTCCTAAATTTATGCAATAACAAATTTAAGGGCATGATCTAACAAATGAATAATCTAAAAATCCTCAATTTTTTATTGTAAAGCATTTAAGTTAAATAATTATGAAAATTTCTTACTTTCTTGGCTGTACTATCTTGAAAGCATTTTGCAAACTCAATGGAGACTATCAAATCATGCAAATATATATATATATATATATTTTACTGTGTGTGCATGTGCAGATAAAATATATTTCATTCAACTGCTCATGTTTCATCAAATATTTAATGTATTTACATTCCAATTACACCATATTATTTCTATTACATTTTGTCAAATTTTCTGAAACAAGCGTTAAATTTGGTAAAAAACCTAATCAAAAAGCATGAAAAATTTTTTGAACTTTAAAAAAAAGTCTATATCTCCATGAATATATGTTCTATTCTTCCACAAATGAATACATATATTGTACAATATCCATATATTCGTAAGTGATAGCGATAGATCATTTCGTGCATTTTATTTTACAAGGTGATCTCAAACATTATTCTTTTTCTTTGATTTTTTTTGTTGGCTCCCTAATTGTCCTTCTGATCAAACCACCATTGATAAATTAAATATGAAGTCGAACATATTCTTCATAATCCTGAATTTCCAGAAAAATCTGACAAATATATCTTTAAATATTCGACAATGTCTAAAACTGAAAGTATCATTATGATGTCTGATATATATATATATATAAATAAATAAATAAATAAATATGTCAAGGAGCTAGTACACGTATTTGAACAAACTTATTTAATATGATAAAGTATTTACAAAGTTATGTACAGGTTTATTACAGACGCGGTCGGCAAAACGCACGACCGTATGCATTGGCAAAAAACAGGCGTCTGTGTCCACAAAGGATTTTGGGCAGTATTTAACAGGAAATATCTGCTGACCAAGCCACTTTCTAACAAGGGAATCGTGCAACGTGGCTAGTCATGCGACGTTATGAAAGTGCTGATACAATGATTTCAGTTGTGATATAACTTTTGCTGAGTTTGCTCCATTAACTGCAGAATCAGCTTGTCGTTAGGCGTGAGCTGTTTATGTGACTTCTAACGCATCACATCCATCGGTCAGTGACACATACTGTTTCCTGACTCGACATATATATATTTATTTATATATATATATATATATATATATATATATATATATATATATATGTATATGTATATATATATATACAGGGTGATTCATAAATATCGAAACAATAGGCTATCTCCTTAAATATTGCCCCTAAGCACATACTTCCAATTGCAAAGTTTCATAAAAAAAGGTGCAAAATTTGATGAGATAAGCTTCAACTCGATGGGGGGTCTATATGAGAACATACAAAAATTAAATTTTTATACGGCCCCCGTAGAGTAAAATTCCCAATTAGGAAAATTTTCCTTATCCATTCCTGAATTAAACACAAAAAAATTCATCTTAATATCTTCAAAATTCACAGAGATATCAAAATCCAAGATTCGTGACTTACACCATTTATCCATGACTCTGTGCGACGAGATTTTGACTCATTTTGAATGCAAGATAGGGATCATCCACAAATTGTACATTATTAAAAGTCGATATAAGGCCTCTCCTTTGTACATGAAATCGGCGGCGTATAGATTTTATGTTAAACCTGTTTTCAAAGTATGCTGGTGGTCTGCACGGGTCGAAATATCTAGGTCCGGTCCCGAACCGACCCATAGGACAAAAAGTTCGATTTGACCCTGCCTGGAAAAAAGTTCAAATCGTAACCTGACCCAGCCTGACTCAATTTCTACATAGTTTTTTACATCGATATGGTTAAAAGTTGTTTCGTATGGAGGAGTTCTGACCAAAATACTTATTATATCTTTTCTTTTTTCATGTTTATAATTATTATTTTTAAAGAAGCGCCAAAAGCTGTGATTATTTGTTTTATTAATGAATCTCTATTTATATGTAAATGATTCACTTCTCCTTTAATGTCGTTAATCCGTATTCCATGCGTTGGAGACAATGAAAAATGCTATAAAGTAAAATCTTTTAAGATGGAATCACAAAGGAAAGAAAAAAAAAAGCATTATAGACAAGTTCCCTTCTTAGGAGTTGTAAATGTAGTCTATATATCTCAGGTATTATTATATTCATTTTACATGGACCAAAAGATTTTTCCATTTAAGAAAGGATTCTGTCATAGGCAGATTTTTTTTACTAGTTTTACTGTATTTTCATTTTTTTGCCTTAAAATCTACTATCCTTTAAAAATATGACTTTTAAAGTTTTATTGTAAAATAATGGCCATTTAAAAATATATGCATTTGTTGTAAAAGTTTTTCGGCTGAGCCAAGTTTTAGTTATTTTTGCATGGATTAGGTCAGACAGAGATAATGATTTTAATACGGGTTGTCTCGAGACCGGGAGTGAAAATGTCGCCCAAGGGAGACCTAGGAATAAGGAAGCCAGTCCCGGTTCAGTATAACCAGTGGCCGAGAGGTTCTGCTCTCAAATTGGTAGATGGGAGGTGCTGGGTTCAAACCCAATCGCGCCCTTCAGCCCATTCGTTCGTAGTTTTCAGTGGTTTTCTGCGAAACTTGGATATCCTTGCGTAAATACGAGTTAGGATCCCTTAGAAAAACCTCCATGGAAGGCACTGCCCTTCTTCGGGCCCATACCGCTAGTGTAGATAATTGGGCATTATAAATCACACCAACACCCGGTTCGGTATGAAAAATTATGCTAGGCCCAGCCTGGCCGTGTCTTCAGAAAAAAGTCGCCAATCCCGCGTCTGGCCCGGTCCCAGAATACAGACTTTTTTAACGGCCTCTCCGGGACAATAAAAAGCCTGAATTAGTGAGGGCTAAAATTATGAAAAACTCTTAATCGGCATGTTAGAAAAAGCATAGTTTCAAATTACACATTTAACATTTATTTATGGACATTTAAACAGTACAAAAACGAGGTGGAAATGCAAAAGTTAAACTGAATCGGAAGTTTAAGCTACAGAAAGAAGTTACTTTTTCACGTGCATTTTTTAAAAATGTATTTAAACATTTTATTACGAGCTAGTCAATGTTTAAAACTTTAAATGCTTTTTTCTGCATGATTTTTCTTTTTTACAATTTCTCGTCTTTAAATTATTATAAGTCAAGAATCGTAAATAAAAAAGGTGCAAACTTTGAACGTGTCTTTTTTGATTATTTTACATTAAATTTGTTTCGGCAAATTTGAAGAAAAAAAATTTACTTTTGAAAATATGATTTTTTAAAAAATAAGTTACATAATTTTTTAATAAATATTTTTAATATTTTTAAAATTAATATTTAAAAAAATCCTGAAACAAAACTAAAATTATACTTTCCTCTTTAATTAAATGAAAAAAAAATTGAAATCCGATGAATAATGTTTCGCATTATAAAGATTCTAAATTAAATCCGCTTAAAAAATACTAATCGTTTAAATTTTTTAAAAACTTCATGAGAAATATTAGGATGTGATTTTCTTTGCAAATTATATGGTTAACCATTATAAAAAAAGAAAAAAAATCAAAATTCTAACTCAAGAAATATATTTTTACATGTTTCCTAGAACTCTTAAAGTAATATTGTTTCTTGGATTGCACACATTTCAATTTGTGTCTAATCCCTTAAAACCTAATGAATTATTTAAATGACTATAACTCTGCCAGTTTTTCAGATATGAAGATGCAATTTTTTGTGTTTAATTAAGGGATGGATAAGGAAAGTTTTCTTGATTGGAATTTTTACACTACGGGGGCCGTATAAAAATTTAATTTTCGTATTTTTTCAAATATACTCCCCATGGAGTTGCAACTTATGTCATTAAATTTTGCACCTTTTTTTATGAAACTTTGCAATTGGAAGTATGGGTCTAGGGGCAATATTTAAAGAAATAGCCTATTGTTTCGATATTTATGAATCACTCTGTATATATATATATATATATATATATATATATATATATATATATATATATATACATATAGTCCGATCATTAATGGCCATATAGTGTATGTATATAGGGGAAAAGGAGGTCAAATTACATTTAATTATCAATGACCTAAATTTCTGCAATAACAAATTTAAGGGCTATACAACAACTAGAACAAGAGGCTAGAACTAGGGCTAGAACAAGTGAATGATCTAAAAATCATCATTTTTTACTGAAAAGCATTTAAGTTAAATAATTATGAAAATTTCTTACTTTCTTGACTGCACTGTCTTGAAGGTATTTTGCAAACTCAAATGAAAATAATTTATTTTACGAGGAAATAAGCATCAGTCCTGCCATTTATTAGTTTTTTTCCAAAAAAAAAGTGTAGTTTCTATGAGGAAGTCCACATTTCGTACCTAAGAGGTAAAAAAAGCACTAAAAGTAAAATTAATTGGTCAAATTGTTTGCTGCTCCTACTAATGTGACATCAGCATTACTCATGGACATATTTTTGCTTTATAATATAATTTGATAATTATGATAATTTATGATAAATATGTTTAATAAATATTCCATATATATGTAAAATATTTATATGTATTTTAGATTGGTAAAATTGTAATGGAAAATGCTGCTAAAACAAATCTGAAAAGAGTAACTTTAGAGCTTGGGGGTAAAAGTCCCAATATAGTATTTAAAGATGCTGATAGTAAGTATTTTCTATTGAAAATTCATTTCATTTTTCTGAAATTTGTCAAAAACTAGCAATGGCATCTATAAGTACTAAAGTCAGTGTCTTACGCCAGTCTTCAATCTTTAAGCAAAACTTATTCTGCAAGTATTGTTTATAAAAGTTTATATCCTTCCTATCTGTTATACTTATTTAAATAAATAAGTATAACCATTATATAATTACAAATCATCATCTATTTCCAATTACTAAAATTAAATTAATAAATTTAGCTTCAATTCAAAACACTGACACTATACAAAATAAAGATGGAACCTTTAACTTGTAATACAAAATCAAGCACAATACCACTAATTCACTAGCACATTGCAGACGATTAATCCATATAAAACATATAAAAAAAACACCAAATTTTGAAAAATAACCTAAAAGATAAAGAACAATAATAAAGACTAAAGATACAAATAACCAGTGAAATAATGTTGAACCATTAAAAGACGTATCGTAAGCAAATAATAGATCCAATGGATGGATATAGTCGGAAGCTTATATAGCATTTCACTTTTTCAAGGGTGCATGAAATACAAATATAAGCAAAAACATAGTTGATTTCTGTAATAGAATCCAGCAATAAGCTAAAAATTGAATTCCATTATGTACCCGATCGACTATACACCAAAAAGTATAAATTTACCATGCCATATAAGTTGAATTAAAAAAATTATTAATCAATGCAAGATCCATAATAATGAACAATATGAAAAAAATTGGAACATTTAAATTTAAGACATACCCAGCAAGAGAATTGCTATATTAAATATTTGATAGCATTGCTGAAAAATTTGATCGATGGTCTAACAGTAACCTAAGCAGCTTTAAGCTATTTCAGATAAAAAAAATCTTGCTATTTACATTTCTATTAGTGTCAAAAATTTAAATATTTTTGCTAATAATAGGATTATTTAAAACTGTTGTGCAAAAGCTTACAAATACATTCAAATTAAGAATTTTGTAAAAAACATTTCTTGGCTCTAGTTTAAATAAATTATCAATAACTTCATCTGTTAAGCTCCCCTCTCCCTCTGTCCCAAAAAAGTATATCTCTCTGCATATTCCCTTATTAAAAAAAATAATATTTGTATTTATATGAAAATATAAAAGTACATGTAAGTATACGTATGCTGCATTGGTGTTTTTAAAAAATAATTGACAGAAATTCTTTATTTTGTTTTTCCTTTTATAAAACTAATATTTAGGATACACTTAACCAACATATTAAAAAAAAAAATTCTCTCTTTCAGTGGATCATGCTATTAAAACATCTCATTTTGGGTTGTTTTTCAACCAAGGTCAATGTTGCTGTGCTGGCTCTAGAATTTTCGTTGAAGAAAGTATATATGATCAATTTGTTGAAAAGAGTGTTGAAAGTGCTAGCAAAAGAATTCTAGGAAATCCATTTGATCCTAAAACACAACAAGGACCTCAGGTACAAATTTTATTAAACTTTGTTATTATACTGTGTTTTCTGTCAAAAGTAAACAGATGTGTGTGTGTGGGGGGGGGGGGGGGGGGCATTAATTTTTGGACTACTGATAGAATTAAAATGAAGTTGGTTTGATTGTTTTAATGTTATTTATGTACTCTTCTTCTGT
Organism: Maratus speciosus; assembly: GCA_963932465.1. NCBI lineage: Eukaryota > Metazoa > Arthropoda > Arachnida > Araneae > Salticidae > Maratus > Maratus speciosus. The sequence continues at coordinate 325,179,860 of OZ010792.1, read as the reverse complement.
GATGAATTTTTGTTTGGTTTGAAGATGGTTTAAGGGTCATTTCGTTTCAAACCATCCAACCACACAAAAATAGAGCCTGTCGTCGCAGGTTTTTTTGAAAATTTTTCTAGTTATTATTTTTTTTTTTATTGTCTTTATTAATAATGTGAAATACTTCAATATCTCAAGTACTTTTTGAGAGAAAAAAAGATAGTTGTGTAAATGGCACTTTAGAGGCTTTGAATTTAATAGGCATTGTTCGGAAGAAAATCAAACCCCCTTCCCCCAAAAATTATATAAAGTTTGTTTTTACAAAAAAATTTGTAAGAAAATCAATTTTTCAAATAAATTTTTTTGCAAAGAGGCATAAAAGTTAACAAGCAATTAAAAAATTATAAACTACGCCAAAAAAGCATTTCCAATTGTAAGTAAAATGCATTATTATATTGATGGGCACACAGCAACAATAGAAGAACTGTAAAGATGTATTTTTTTGTTGTTATTGTTTGGACCACTAATGGGGAATCCCCTTGTGATGGTATTAGGATTGTAAATCATCTAGTTATGAAAGCAAGCCTGCAAATGAATCCCAGTAATTGATTCTGTTGAAAAATTCTTATCATTTTCCAAGGCTAAAATTGAAGGCATACTTTTTGGCATTAAAAAAAAAATGCTTTTAGAGCTTATTAGCAGTTGGAAAATCATTTCTCCAAGGCATAAATAGTTCCTTGTGCAAGCTGTTTTCCTAATTTTATGCCTATTTCAAAAGATGGCATTGGAACTGGAACAAATATTGTGAATGATTAAAATGATGAAAATTTTTGCACTGTCTTTCATTTTTCAGGTGATCAACATCTACTGAAGTTGTCCAATATCTCTTCAATACAGAAAAATGATGATCATAATTTTTAAACAGATAGAATGAGTGTTAATAAAAAAATTCACATATATCTAAAGTTCTAAATAATTGTTTGACCAGATTGTGGTTATAAATTTTGCGACTTCTTTCCAAAAATAGTTTTTTGTGGTGAAAAGGTATATACTAATATCTAGAAGAAAATTTTGATAATATTAAACAAAGAAAACATTAACTGAATTCTGTGATCAGTTGGGTAAGAGAATTTTAAATATTTCAAAATAATTAAAATTAGGTGAAAAAAAGTAACATATACAATTATTTTAGAGCTAAGTATCTTTCTTTTTAAAAGGAAATAGACTAACTTATATACCATTATAATCTTCAATATGCCCGTTATCTATAGTGTACGGTATCTTAAAAAGATGTAGTAAAATCTTGGTAATGCACATTACTTTTAACAAGAACTAGATTTACATCCCTGTCAAATTTTGTGTTTACTGCATTCTATTTTATATCTTAATGTGAATGAATAGTTTAGATGAGTAGGTTTTTCATCCTCTTTAAGAAAATTGAACTTCCAAAGCAAACTAATTCAGTAGCTTAAAAATTTTTCTTTCCTGATTTTCAAAATGGAAAAAATGCTATTTTAAAGCATATATATTAATACAATTCTTTTATTTTTATAAATTTTAGCAACTTCTACAACATTCCTCTATAAGTCTCACCTTTCTAAAAAACTTGACAAAGTGCAGTAGAAACATATTGCAATTAAAAAATGAATATTTGAGGGATTTCTGCATTTGTATTAAATAGTTTTTAATTGCCAATGATGAGCAATTTTGAGCATTTTCTGCTACAGGATGATCAAAAGTATTATTTTCATTCAATTTATTGTTATTGTTGGCCGCCTACTTTCCTTTGCAACTAAATCGTTAATGAAAAGTATGAAGTCCAACATGTTTTTTACACCCCTGCAGCACAAAGACCATTTGTCAAGAATTTATGTAGTTATTCAATGAAACATTTAAATCAAAAGTGTCTGCTCATTATCCTTAATTTATGAGCTTGAGTGTAATTTTTTATTACTTGTGATTAACTCTCAATTGCTATTATTAGAGGTATATTTCAGGCTTACTTAGATATTAAGATCTTTGAATAATTTTTTAATACGTATTTTATAGTTTAAAAAATATATTTACGAGGTCCATCCAGAAAATGATTTTCCCACGCCCCGTAAAAAGAAACGAAACATAATTATCTGGAAAGTTTTATTTCAAAAGATACAGTAATGTTTCAGCTACTTCTCAACAATAGAACCACTGGAATTGTAAAATTTGCCGTTGTGTGGGATAAATTTTTGTAGTCCAATGTCATAGAAGTCAGCTGCCTCGGAATGGAGCCACCTTGTCACAGTTGTCATCCCACATCTCATCACCTGTAATGATGCTGTTGAGCTACTCGTTGCCTTCATCTTGGTATTATTGCAGAAAAGTCAATGCTGCTCCCATGCATTTGATTTTGGGTTCGAGTGTAAGGTACTTTGGCACCCATCTGGCACATAATTTCTGGAACAACGGGTGCTTCATGTTGATTTCATGCATTGACGATCTTTTCTGCATTTTCCTGAAGCAATACTATAAGGGCAACAAGTACCTCAACAGGATCATTATAGGTGATGAGATGTGGGTTGACAGCTGTGACAAGTTGGTTTCATTCTCAGGCAACAGACTTCTATGACTCTGGACTACAAAAACTTATCACACGCTATGGTAAGTGTTACAATACAATTCCAGTGGTTCTTGTGTTGAGAAGCAGCTGAAACATTGCTGTAATTTTTGCAATAAATCTTCCCAGGTAATTATGTTTTTAACAGGCCATGGGAAATTTATTTTCTGTATGACTCTCGTAGATTTTTATATATTTTACTAAAATTTGTTGGGCAAGCTTATTTGAATAATCTGACATGTGTTTTCATATTTGTTTATCAGATAATAAGCTTGGTATTTTTTTCTTTTTTATTTCAGATTGATAATGAGCAATTGACAAAGATTCTAGGTTTAATAAAAAGTGGCCAGGATGAAGGAGCTAAAATGTTATGTGGAGGTAGTCAGCATGGTGATAAAGGCTATTTTATTAAACCAACTGTGTTTGCAGATGTTAACGATGATATGAAAATTGCGAATGAAGAGGTAATGAACTAATTTTTACATTTAGTTTTATACTTTATTCTATTAATTTTTTTAATTAAATTTCAAAGGAGGGTAAATTTTAATATATTTTAGTTTTATTAACTCATGTAATAAATAAATAACTGAATAATCATGAACAATTTCAATTTAATAGAATTCATTTTTTCAATTTTAATAAACATGTGAAAAATTCAGTTTCTTTTGAAATACTTTTAGATTTTTATTTTAAAAAAGAAAAATGTAAAATGTTAGCTTGCATTTTAAAAATGTATCTGTATTGTTGAATGATGGGAAATCAGTTTTTTAATGATTTATAGATTTATTTCCAAGAATGCAGACACCTTGTTTCTGGTTTTGGTAAAAACCACTCGACTTAAAATGTTAAATTTCTTTTTAAATTTTACGATAAAAATGCAGTTAAAAAGGGTAAATAAAACCAAATTTTTTTGCAAATTTTTTTTAGATAAGCTAGGTTTATAAATGAGCTTTTTATAAGAGTTTCTAAGTGCAAAGCTTGTAATTGTACTTTAGGTTTGATCATGAGATGTATGGCTATGACCATCAGATTTGCATCTATTAAATACAGTACATATTATTGTATCAATAACTGACCATACTTTACATATGCAAATTCATGTATATAAAATGTTTTTAAAAAGATTGTGTAAAATATAGTAGCTATTTCGTTAAATGAAAATCATCTCAATAATTTAACCAAAGTCATAAACATTTTTCAACTATGTTGGAAAGTGTTAAAAAGAGAAAAAATAATAAACATCCTTTTTTCTAAAAAATTTTAAAAAATTTTATTGTATTTTAGGGGAAAAAAATCTAACTTCTTTTTATTAGCTAAACTTAAAACCGATTTACACAATTCTTTTTCAATCACATATGAATTATATACAGTCAATATTATGTTTTTTGATATATACTCGTAAGTTTTTAGACTACCCACAGCACATTTTGATGACACTGATTCTTTGTAGATGGCTGTTACTTAACATATTAAGATAAATAACATTTATAAATGCAAGAGAAAGCAGAGAAATAGAAGTTAACTATAGTTTTCATCAGAAAAACTAAACGGACTTATCCACAAAATACATAAAAATGGAATATTTACATCATGGGCTAGCATTGCATTTAAATTCAAACAGGATGTCATGCTTTTGTATTTTGGGTTCAAATCCTGTAGTTCTTAGTTTTTCTTAATTATTGCTCTCAACTGGTGGATAAATGCTTGTGACCTCAGTTGAAACTGATCTATTGTATGTAACTTATGCATTGCAAAATTTTTTCAATGCTTTTTCTCGTTTAATATAACATCATCGTTTAATGAAGTAATTATTATTTTAATTAACAAAAGAACTAATAAATCAGTAAAGGATCATTAAATATTCTTATAAACTTCAAATTAAAAATCACTTGATGACCAGGGAGGAGTGTAGTGGAGTATATATGGAGGTATACGCTGTATACCTTCTGGATTTGAAAAAGCTTCGTATACCCCCTGTTTCTCAAATAAAGCTATACAGGGTTTGTACGCTTCAAAGACCTATTGCCAGAATTTTTGTTAATATTTGCCCTATTTAATGAAAAATTTTTTTATCGTCAGATATAGCGACCAGCACTTTATGAAATTTCTGGTCCGAAAACACCTAAAATCCCCTGAATTCATTGATGCGTACGAACCCTGCTATAGAATATACTCACGGCATGATGTTAATGGCTTTAGCATATACCCCTGCCTCTAGCATGTACCCTCTGTTTTTTTTTTGTTTTTTTTTTTATGACTACTAAAACACTGTTGATGACGTGGCAAGCACATGTAATCAGGGTCGGACTGGGTCAGAGAAAAAGGCACAGTCCTTGGATTTTCAGAGGGTGCAAAAATATTTAACGAACTCATGTCAATTTTACTTGCTTGTGTTGTATCTAGCTTGAAAAGATTTAACAGATATGAAAATGGCTTAAAATTATATCTCTGAGTCTAAATAGAAGGTTTTGCTATATTCCCCCTTGCATGTTTAAAGTCCCATAAAATCTACAGAATGTTACGCAATTTTCAGAAATGAATCATGTAATATCTAAAAGTTCCAGCAAGTTGAACACAGATTAGCTTGTAGTAGATGACTGATATCAAGGCAATTGCTTTCTTATTTTATTCCTTATTTTTATTAGTCGATACCTTATAAAAATCATGGGGGAAAAAATGATCACCTCCTCTCATTCTCCTGTAAATGGCAGTATAAAAAAGACATTGCTACCAATTGATTGGTAATAATATCGACTATTAAATGTTATTTATAAATTTTGCTTTGAAAATTGTCTAGATATTAAACAATGCACGAATGTTGATTTTTCAAATGGTAACATCCATTTTTTACACCCTATTTGAATTCTTACCAGCCAAGAAAAGATATAGCTTAGATAATTTTCTAAATTCTTAATACACTTATAAAACAATATTATTCATAAATTTCAGAAAATAAAATTAAAATCTTACAAGAAAAAGTACTGAAAAAAACTCAATTTTCACCAGTAAAATTATACAGTAATTTTAAATTTATAATAAACTTACTTTACATTAAAGAAAATTCTACAAAGTGTTTCTGGTAAGTTTCTACAATTTTTTAAAAAATCTTTTGATAAAAGAAGACAGTCCCCTTAAATTATGAAAAGGCAAAATTTCTCCATCTCGAAAAATAATTATGCAAATGAGATGTAAACTTACGCATTGACATTTTTAACGATTGTGGTTTGTTGTATTGAAAAATTAATGTAGGTTATAATTCATATTCTTTTAATATGAATTTATTAATAGTTTTAATAATTTAAAAAAATATTTTTGAATGGAGAAAAAAGTCTGTAATATGTTTGCGTTTATTCAGTGCATCTGTTTAATAAATTAATAAAAAATTAATCAGATGACTTTTATGAAGATATAAATTAATGTTTTTCAAATGGGTTTAATTTGAGCGTCCTCAAATTTACACTCTAACTCTATCAAGGTTTAAGATAATATGGATAAACAATGCCATTTCCTGGCTGTTTGGATCCAAGAAACTCAAATAAGATGTCAAAAAATGGTTGTTACTGTTTGAAAATTCAAAGTTGGTGCAATTATTTTAAATGTAGACAATTTTGTTAACAAAACATAATTAATGCATTATAATAATTAGTAGATATTATACCGGAATTAGTAAAGGGTAACCAATTTTATTCCACTTATCACAATTGATGCACTGGAAGTTTGTAGAAAAACTAAGAAGGTTTTTTTTCACTAGGTGCCAAATAGAGTTACTGCAGTGCTGCTAAGGACTTCAACATTTTTTTAAGCATATTTCTTTAACGTAATAAGAATTAGTTATCAGTCAAAGATGAGATAAATTCAATTTCTGTTACAATCTGACAGCAATTACTTTTGCAAGACAGGTATCTTGTAGGAAGATGCATTTTGCATCCTTAAAAATGACTTTATGTATCCATAAAAAGCTGAATTGATATTTTACTATTAAAAGGTTTCTACAAAAAAAGGCACAAAAAAAATTCACTTTATCAGTCTAATATTGCTAAAATAATTTACTAAATTCACTCTTTCCATGATTTGCAAAATTCTTTTCATAATTAGAGATCAGGGGAAATATTTAAATTTCAACAATTGAGAGAAATGCCCCAAGGATTGTATTCCTGGAAGTTGCAGGATCCTGTGGCCAGCGTTTTTTTATTGAAAAAACCTATCATAATTTGTCAGTATAATCGTCGTTTTATTTAATAATAGATTTTCCATGATTAAATTAAATATTTTTTAAATTTAAAATACATACTAGAATTTCTTAATAGTTATTTAACCACAGAAAGTCTGTTATTAAATAAAGCGAAGATTACTAATTGAAAATTATGTTGTAGATTTTATGAATAAAAACACGCTGACCATTGAATTCCACAGCTTGCAGGATTTTTATCCAAAAGTGTCATCAAGTTTGCATTCCCCCAAAAGTAAGATCATGTTTTCCAGCCAACAACAAAATCCCCACAAAAAGTTTTTTGCCTTCTGATATTTATCTCTTTCTTTTCTCAAGTTATTTTCATAAAGCATGGTTTTAATTATAGGTGCATTCAGGTCCGGCTTTAAAGGGGGAGAGTAAGGCAAGGTACTAAAAGCTAAAGGACTGAAAATATGCAAAATATTTGTTTAAAATCTAAAAGATATCATATAAGGAAGATATGAAAAAAATCCAGCCCAGGGTACCATGGCTACTAAGGTTTTCCCTGGGTGCTTGTTTTCTCTCTGTCGCATGCAAAGATGCCTACTTTGGTTTCTGATCCTAAAATTATTTCAATGTATCTACTTTCTTTGTTATAATGAAAAATACCTCTCTTCTGTTGACTGAGGATTAATCCCGAAACGAATTCTCGAAAATTAGTACACTAGTCAGAATGCACGTGCACAACAAGGGAAAAAAAGCTGGAGCAGTTTAGGCCCTTAGGGGTGCAAACATTTCCCTGGCTGATGGGCTGGTCAGAGCCTGCATGTAACACATCTGATAAGTGAATGTAAATTTACGACCATGCATTTTTTATGTTAAATCCTTTTGTTTGGCAATAGTTTTTTTTTTTTTATCGAAAGCAATCGACAGGTAATAGACAAGTACAAGATTTTTTTAATAAACAATGAGATTGTCAATGGTTCAATAAATTAGATGAAAAATGAAACTAATTAAGTTTGAATCACTAAATGCTGATGAATGTATTTATTTTTCTAAACTTCCAATTGGGGCTATTCTCATTGTTTATGTTGATAATCTCATAATTCTTACTAAAAGTAAACAATGTTATGAATACATTAGAGATAAATTAGCAAAATCGTTTAAAATAAAAGATTTTTGTCTCTTGCACTATTATTTGGGCATAGAATTTATGGAAAATAAGGACAGTTTTATGATGACTCAAAAGAAGTATATTGGTGGTATTCTAAGCAAATATAACATACAAGAATCAAAATCAATAGCTAAATCTTTTGATAATGACGCAAAGCTTACTTAACATATGCTTTCTAAAACTGAAGAGAAAAAAATGAAATGAGTCTATATCATCAATTAATAGAATATCTTCTGTTTTTATAAGTCTCAACTGACTTAACGTAACTCATGTTGTGAATTTTCTAAATCAATTCAGCAATAATCCAGGCAAACCTCATTGGATAGCTGTGAAAAGAATTCTAAGATACCTTGAACCGTTAAAAGAACCCAAGATCAAGGACTGATTTTAACTAGTGATGCCAAGTGATTAATTGCATTTGTTGATGCCAGTTAGGCTTCGGATGTAAATGATAGAAAGTCCTACACTGGATACATCTTTAAATATTCTGGTGGTGCTATATCGTGGGATCGGACAAGCAGTGAATTCTTGCTTAATCCACGACTGACGCCAAATATATGGCCTTATCAGAGGCTGTTAAAGAGACTGTATCTTGACGGTTCTTAAATGAACTTTCTCCTGAAACAGTGACTGCACCTACTATAATATTAACAAATTTTCTCATAAATTGGTACTGAATCCAGTCTACGATTCCCACATAAAGTGCATTGATATTCATCATTATTTTGTGCAAGAAATATATGATAGTGTGAAATAGACATTGAATACTTAGAAATTGAAAATATGAAAGCAGACATTTTAAGAAGCTCTAAACACTTATAAACATAAGAAATGTTGTGAATTGATGGTATTTAGCGTTTAAAAATATTTAGTGATTTTTTTTTCTTCCTCATATAAATTTAAAATATATATTTGTGTTTGTAATTTTATACTAATATTGTTTCTCTGTAATTTGCATATACAGTAGACTCCCTTAAATCTGCAAACACCTAAAATCCATCTATCATTGCAGTTGTAAACAATGAAACTTTCAGTTCTTATGTAGGGGCAAAATTACAGAATTTTTTTAGTTTTATATAATTCTGTATGTATTTTAATATGTAATTCTCAATAGTATGAATGAACTCGTGATTTTTCAAGAATGAAGTATAAAATTATTTCTGAAAAAAAAAAAAAAAAAAATCAAGGTATGCTGATATCACTGGTAATCACGATCTTTTTACCAAATATATTTATGTATTAATAAAGTTTTTTTGGTTATTAAGACTGGCTAAACCTGAAATAAAACTTCCTTACTTTTTGATTTTTATATGAATTAATAGGGTAGCTACCTTTATAAGGAAAGTTTTATTGAATAATTCAAGGAAAATATATCTCATCCTTATTATGCATACATTATTATTTACTTGTCCTTCACTTTTAATAATTTAATCATTTAAAAAATTATCTCACTTTTTATCATCTTAGTTTATTACTTAATTATTTTAATATTTTACTACATTGCAAGCATTCATTATAATTTTGATTGCGTTATCACAAATTACTGTTTAAAAAATGTAAACAAAGCAATGACCAGAAATCCACAAAATTGTAAAATGCGCATAGCCTCTGGTCCCAAGCTGTGCAGTTTTGAGGGAGTCTACTGTATAATATTTGATTAAAATGGTGTTTTGTTAAGAAAATGTATGTTCTAAAATGGGAATTGTTGAATAGACCATTCATTTTCTCTCTTCTGCACATATTGTGTGCATGTCCTTAGTGGCATCACTGCTAGACTGCCCTGTTGGTAAGAGTACAATGATGAGTAAGAAATATGCCAGTGCTTATAGGTGAAAATTAGCGGTCGCCACTCGCCACGTGGCGATTAAAGCTTTAAAAGTGGCGATTAAAAAATCGGCCATCGATCGCCACCCTAGTCGCCACTCGCCAAGTGGCGATAAAAAATCTGTTATCGATCGCCAAGTGAAATATAGCTTTTTTCATAGAAATATGCATCTCTACTTTGGTTACATCTAATTAGCAAACTGGTTAATTCTTTTGTCTACCGGATGTAAGCAGATTACAACAATTTAGCTGTATTTTCAATATTTCGGCTTTTCGCCGTTGCTCTTCAGTATTTTTTCAAGAAATAGTTTTATTCTGCAAAATATATTCATCAGCTTTGATTCCACATGCATTTAAAATAATTTATTCTCCTTTTTTTTTCTTACCACTGGATGCAAGTGGATTTTAAGGACATTGCAGTATTTTCAATATTTTGACTCCTGCCACATGCTCACCAGTTAGATTATTTTTCTTCAAGAAATACTGTTTAAGCCTGCGGGATACACTTATCTGCTTAGATTTCAACTGTATGTAATGAGTGTAGTAATGTTAATACATTTACTTATTAAATAAAATCCAAATAACATTTTATTGTGCTTTATTTATTTTTTTTTATATTGTATACACCTAACTGTCAGAATTTTGATTTAGTTATTTTTTATATAAAGAAAGTAATAGTAATTTAATTGATAATAGTGATGAACATATACAAATACTCTAAAAATATATTCTAAAAATTTAATATAACAGATTCTGTGGTTTTAAAGAAATTTTCTTAATTTTGACTACTTTCCTATTCTTATGAATAATTGGCTGGTATAAAACTCTGACTTATAGAAAAATATGTATATATACAACGATTATAGTTTATGTAGATGCCAAGAAAGTTCGAAACATTATAGTGGCCACTAACTTTAAAAAGTGGCCACTAATGAAACTGAGTCTACCGGCCACTGGCTACTAACTCAATTTCCCAGTTTTCACCTATACCAGTGCTACGTCAAATTTCAGCTATGTAAATATTTCTCTTTGTGCTTGTGCTATTAAAATGTGTTTTATGTGCTACTCTGATTGCCTCATAAACAGGGGTTGGGAATTTTCAGAAAATCTTACCAGCCAGCAAGATGCAAGATACATTTGAAAATTGTACTGACAAAATGTAAGCTGCAAAAATAATTACTATTAAAACAAATCATTTTCACATTTTTTGCCCCTATAAAATTAAGAAATATATATAAAAGAGGAAAATTTAGTATAGAATAATACTTAGTACCATGTTCACAAGGTGGTAATTTGTAAAGTTGCATACTATAGCTAATTAGTAAAAGGTTTTCAGCATTTCTTCCATAGCCTGCATTTTTTTTCAAAGACTGCCTAAAAATTCACTCACCCTGTCAAGAAATCCATTTGCCAGTGGCGAGTAAAAAGAAATATTTTCCCCCCTCTGCTCATAAACCAGCAATCATCAAAGTAGAAAATTCTTTATTATAAACCTTCAGAAATTTCCAGTGTAACATACCATTGTACTAGATATTTTCTTTATAGATTGGTGTAATCATCTTACTATCTGTATGGTACTATTTAAAAGATGATATAACTGAGAATGAGAATTTACACCAAATATAAATCTCTCACTATATAGATCTTAAAGGATTTAACTTGGTCTGAAAAATACCTTTTATTTATTATTTATTTGTTTTTAAACAGGTTTTAGTATATAAATTCTTAAAGAATCTATCAATCAAAATGTATAACACATTTTAAATTAAACTTCAGATTTTTATTAGCAGTAAAAAATATGTATTCAGTTGTCATTTTGATTTGTATTAGTTGCTTATATTTGAATTGGGAATAAGCACATACATTGTCCAGCTAGTTTTATTTTTTTCCCTCTTTTTTTTTAGTCAAATCAGCCAGGTGTTAATATTAAATTTTTATTTAGACCTTTTTAACAATATATTTTCAACTTGCCTGCAAAAACTCTTACAAGGTTTTTACTTTGTCATTTATCATTAATGAGAATTGCATTTATCATTTATTTAATGGAAGTACAGTAGAAGATCTTTATAACGCAAACCTAAAAACGCAAGGTTGTGCGTTATACAGAATTTTACGTTATATGGATCACATCATTAAATTTACCTTGTAAATATGGCCAAATATGTCTGAAACATATCAAAATACATTAGAATATCTTTATACTGCATTCCTTGTTACCAAGAGTTATTCAAATTATAAATTTTTGCATAATATAGATCAGACATTGTTAAATTTACTTTATAAACATGATCCAAATATAACTGACAAAACTATCCCTTATATTAGACATTTTCAAAAATGTTTATTGTACTAATAGCATTTTTTCATTAAAAAAGTCTTGAATTAGGAGATAAAGTTGAACTAATGTATCAAATTTAGTTCTCTAGAGAGTAGCAATATTTTTACAATGTGAAAATGCAGGTGCTTTTTAACTGCAAAATTCATTGTTTACATCTGAGAAGTTGTGCGTTATATAGAGAATTGCGTTATATAGAATTGCGTTATAAAGATCTTCTACTGTACTTTGTTTAATTATTCAGTTGGTTGGTATCCATTCACAAATGTGTGTGTGTGTGTACACATGCGTATCAACTTATTATTATGCTAATGTAGAAGATTGTACTATTACAAACAATAATACTTGTATGAGTTTTTTTCTTTCTTTTAATATAATTTTTATACCTATTATAATGTTTTATTCCATTTTTGAATCTATTTCAAAGTAACTATTTCATTTTCAGATATTTGGTCCTGTAATGCAGATTTTGAAATTCAAAAATGTTGATGATTTAATAGAAAGAGCCAATAAAACTATTTATGGTTTAGCTGCAAGTGTATTCACTAAGGATCTAGATAAAGCTACATATTTTTCAAGTGCTCTCCAAGCAGGAACTGTGTGGTAAAGGTTTTTCTTCTTTCCCCTTTAATATTAAAATTTATACCCTAATGACTTTTTAAAAAATTCTCCAGTCGTCTAAGTGGCTAGCTATTTTTTGTATTTGTCTCTTTTATTCTATATTTTTCAGATTTTGCCTCTTTTCTCGCTTACATCAGTATTTTTAAATCTTTAAACTTCATGGCAGCTTTTGTGAATTAAAATAAATGTGTTAGATTAAAAAAAAATAAAAGAAAAAAGAATAGAGAGAATGGTTTTAAAGAGAGAATTATTTAATGTAAATTGATTTTAAAGAAGAGGCATGTGATCGAAGTGGGAAAATAGAAGAAGTACATTGCATAAGAAGAAACAACCAGATAAAAATATGATGAATTCATGATGAATTATTACAAAGATTTTACTTACCTGAACCAGATCCCTAAATGTAACTCACTGAAATTTTTAACCTTTGAATCATAGTGTGATGTGCATAATTTATTTATATTTTTCTGATTTGAGTTGTTTATTATTTTATGAAGTTATATTCTCATTGTTGTTTATACAGTAAATCCTATCAATTTCAATATATGAAATATACTTTATAAATTCTGTTATATTAAATCAAACATCATAACTGAGTAACATCAAAGTTGTATGTAAAATTAAACATAAATAAAAGGAACAAAACAAATCGGATCAAACCAAATCTCTTTATTGTAAAATATTTTAAATGACCTCAGTTCTGCGCAGAACCACTATTTAATTATGTATATGATTATAACAAAACAAAAAGTTATGAGATAGTATAAAAACAGATCAAATTGATGGGAGATACAACTTAAGACAACTAATTATTTTATAGGTATATGATTAACTTCTTATGAAGATGCTGAGAAAATAATTTTCAAAGTTCAGACATTATCATTTAACAGTTAGTATGATTGATTCTAGAGTTTCAAAAGTATTTAAGTAGACGATTGTTAGACAAGATTGAGCTCATTATATAGGACTAAGAAGTTCTCCAAAGGGATAGTAATTACCAATTGAAGCATGCCAATATATATTAAAAATTATACCATATTTGAGCCAATGTCATCAGATGATCATCACTCTATACATTCTTGTATACCCACTTCAAATGACGAATTAATACACTTTAGAAACTGATGACATTACCAGTGTAGATTTTTAATCCACTTTCAATGGATTTGTATTCGTGTGTTAATGAAAAGCACTTTGACGGAAGTTGAATCATCGAAGAATCATTTGGATTGCTCCGATATGTATCCTTGCATGGCTCTTCACACATATTCTTTGTATCATTTCGTAAGACTCCTGATCATTGCGTTTGACGTCTGTCTGAGCATCCTCACATTAAAACTTTTACGAGACAAACTTGATGGGATTATTATTAGGAATTACAAGATATGTTTAGTATATAGGACTGTTATTTCTTAATTAAACAGTGCAGACTCCCCGATGTGCTTAACGAAATCGTGGCACACCGGCCGGGGCCTACACATCCTCCACTTATGAAATCTCAACGGCAAGAGAGAGAGACACTAGGAAGGACGCTCACCAGAAATTTCTGTTGGGTGCGAAAGTCACAGATTGGCTGTTTGATTTGTTGCCACACGGAATGATAAAAGATTTAAATAAAAGATCGTTATGTTAAAATTTGAATTAAATATTAGAAAATTGTTATAAAAATATTTATTTTTGCTGAAAGTATTAAATATAAGATTTATTATTTTATTATAGATATTTATTAACAATCTTTTCTGTAGAATAAATTAAAATTGTTTTAAAGTAAAATTTAACTGAAAATAAATTTTGAATAATTAATATTAACTAATTAAATCTTTTAAAGTAACTAATTAAATATTTTAAAGTTACTAATTAAATATTTTAAAGTTTCTATTACCTAACAAAATGAATAAAATTTTGCAGAAAGCAAAGTAGGTCTGTTGAAACTATCATTGCAATATCCATCATTACTGTTAGAACTACAAAAAAAAAAATGAAAGTTCGGCTTGGAATGAGATGAGGTATATACTGCTACAAAGTTCCCTCCAGACAGTTTAAGGAGAGTGCTGCACCCTGTTTGCTCTTTGGTTAAAAAATTGTATAACTGAAGTATTGATGTCCTGAGGAGAATGTAAATCGTTAGATTAAAAAAAATTAATTTGAAATTCTGGAGTCAAAAGTCCAAACTGGATTACAAAAGTGGCAAGTTACAAAAATTATGCAATAAGACATAGTACTTTATCAACAAAATAATAAATAAATAAATAAAATCTCAAAGTGGCATGTTAGGACTACAAAGTATGAAGTCTACTTCATTGTTGACTTAACATTCTTAAGCTTGGTCATGCTTCTCATTAATATCTATGCTAAAGTTCAGTTTAAAAACCTGATAGTGCAAGTTTGTGTTTAATTCAAATAAATTTTGGAAGTCTTGCTTTACACCAATTTAACAAGATTATGCTGTATTATCATAAAAAGAATAAATCTTGTTTCCCCCTGGTGACAACTTTTTGAACTAGTTATTTTATTCATTGCAGGATATAAAATCTCATCTTTATAATATTTCCTAAATTAGGAATTTGGTCTCATAGGTTTAATTTTATATAGATTTAAGAGACAAGCTTTATGATCATTCTATATTTTAAAAAGAATTTTTTTTTTTACTTTTGATATAAGTGTCATTTGAAATTTCTTTTTACTTTTCTTTTTCTCTCCTTAAAAGTGTCAGAGTTTTGTAAATAGAACAATCAATTATTAAATTGAGTAAATAAATGCATAATTTTTACTTGTACAAATTAAAAAATCAAAACAAAAATTTTTTTTCACATTCTTGAAATTTTTTTATTTATACAAGGGATTTATATGGGGAAACATATATAACGTTATCATCATTTTGCTAATTTTGGACCCCCTCCCATGATATACGTTATCATTCATTGACCTCCTATCTCCCCACCCGATGATATCGTTATCAATGTCTAAAAATTCTTTTATTTTTAGATTTTTTTTCTTTATACTCTTAGAAATTTATACACTTATACAGTTACATGCACATATATTATTATACATTTATTAGTCACATACTTTACTGATTCAAGAAGTCAATAAAATATCAAAATATGAAATAAATTTATATCAAATACATCTAAAAAACTTAGTTACTATTTAAAAGTATTTAATAATAATTTATTGTTACGTAATTTATTCAAAAGTAACACTATCTTATGGGAGTTGCCCCTGCCTGGAGAGGTTAAAAGCAGAACTTATCAACAAAACAGTCGACAGCATTCTTTGTCTTTCTTTACTGGTAAACGCAAGTGTCATTTCCTACATATTATGCTCCTCTGATTTCTCTAACAGCGAATTATATGTGCATATGGCTGAAGAACAGGAATGCCTGTCAATTATCAGGTTATTCTGAATTTCGGAATGAAATGATTTTATGAACATTTAATGGCTTTAATAATAGCTTTGTTTTCATAAAAACATATAAAAAAAAATAATAAAACAGGTAACAGACTATTTGGATGTAATGAAAAGTTACTGAAAAAAGAAAAGTTTGGTTGGATCAGAAATGATAACGATATCAAAAAGCAACCCTCTCCCCCTAAAGTGATAACATGATATATGCACAGCCCCATATGCAAAAGATATTTTGTCTCAGAGTATCCTTTAGAAATTTTGAACTGCTTGAAGCATTGTATGATTATTATTATTTTTAATTATTATTACCCTTTTTTTTTTCAAAAGAATGTTATATATAGAATATTGTGAATAATTTCAAACTTGTTTAAATTGTCATTACTAATGTATAATGGATTTAAAAGGTGTAATAAGAAAACAAGCCCAGTGCATCAGTTGCAATGCAGCTCTTATATGCATTAAATAAATATAGTTTTATCAAAAAGTATGATAATCATGAAATTTATGAAAAGAGGGTGCAAAACATAACAATGAAACTAATGAACAATTGCAACAAGAAACAATAAATAAACAACTCCTTGCTCGTCGGAGGGTGGGAGGAGTAAAAAGAAACCTGGTACCAAACAAAAATTGAATCCTCACAGTTTTCGCAAGATATGGCCAATCCCCTTACTCCATTAGTCAAATAGAGAAACTTAAACATCTTAAAACATCTTAACAAAACCAAACTTCTGTAAAAACATAAACAACCAACCAATTTATAACTGTAACCAAATCTGTAAAACTGAATTTAACATTTGAAAAATATTCATTTAAGTAAATTATTAAACTAAATCATTAACTGGCTCAAAATTAAAAGAATATTGAACATGTGAGAAGACCATATCCCCACCTTAACCTGTGAAGACCTGAAAAATCTTTTGATACCTCTAAAACATCCACGACACTCCACATATGACTCCTACATATATATATATATATATATATATATATATATATATATATATATATATATATATTATATATATATTTTATATATAACCAATAAAAAATTATTGCATAACTAGAGTCAAAGCACCTCTTATCAAATGCAACACAATGTATTTCATCAATAATTAAAAATGCAAAAAAGCCATAACTTTGTAAAGAAGGTGTATATCAGTAATAATTAACTATAAAAAACCAAAAACTTTCAAAAATACAGGTATAAAACAAAACACAGGCAAAAACTCTCTGTTCATCAGTGGAAAGACAGACACACCTAACTCCACCCCCGCTGTTAAAAGCTTGCAGGTTTCTGAACACACGTCCATCCTGCACTCAATACAGAAAAAAACTATTATCATTTTAGAAACAAAATTCAAAAGGCTAAAAAAACCAAATTTAAACAAAAAAAGTAATATAAACAAAGCACAATTAAATTACTAAAAAAAAAAAAATGTCTTTTAGAAAATTACTTTAAAACTGCAATTTAAATATAAACAAATAAAATTAATTTAACATGTATGAATGCAGAACAACGTGCACCCTCCCAAACCTACAAGAAAAATACAAAAAACATGAAACAGATGTACCTGTACAATGTCCTTCACCTGTCAACAATAGCAAACTATTAATTTTTCCTCAGCATATGGTAGCATCCTTCCTGAACATTCCATATGAAGTGTGAATTCCAAAGTCTTGTATAAAGAACGAGTTGACATGGATGTTTTGAATCAATGGAGGTATGCAGATTTGGATTTAATGATTTTTGATAATGGACTTGGAGGAAAAAATAATAGTTTGCTATTGTTGACAGGTGAAGGACATTGTACAGATACATCTATTTCATGTTTTTTGCATTTTTCTTGCAGGTTTGGGAGGGTGCACATTGTTCTGCATTCATACATGTTAAATTAATTTTATTTGTTTATATTTAAATTGCAATTTTAAAGTAATTTTCTAAAAAACATTTTTTTTTTGTTTAGTAATTTAATTGTGCTTTGTTTACATTACTTTTTTTGTTTAAATTTGGTTTTTTTAGCCTTTTGAATTTTATTTCTAAAATGACAATAGTTCTTTTCTATATTGAGTGCAGGATGGACGTGTGTTCATTAACCTGCAAGCTTTTAACAGCGGGGGTGGAGTTAAGTCTGTCTGTCCTCCCACTGATAAAGAACAGACAGTTTTTTGCCTGTGTTTTGTTTTTTACCTGTATTTTTGAAAGTTTTTGTTTTTTTATAGTTAATTATTGCTGATATACACCTTCTTTACAGAGTTATGGAGTTTTTGCATTTTTAATTATTGATGAAATATATATTATATATATATAAGTTGTATCTTAGTGCTGACGTAGCGTACAAATGCTCTGAGTAGTGTGTTTGGGGAAAATATAATGAAACTTTTCAGTTTTGCATTAATCTTTCTGAATGGTATTGTAAATAACATTTATGCACCTCATTTTCAGTGGTTTCAAGACATGTCCCATAGAACCACTGCACAGGAGAAGTCTAAAGTCCTGATTTTTCAAGATGTAAAAATTCTTTTATACTGCTACTTGTGAATTTGTATCAAGTGGAAATTAATACAAAATACAGTTGGACCTCGTTATCCCGATACCTGGTTTTCACGTCACTCCACGTCAGATTTTTAAAGTCCTGATTTTCTGTATATGATTGTAATGTAAATAAACTCCGGATTTTACGTTTTTGAATAATTTTCATCTCCTGATATTCCGACAGTTTAAGAAAATTGACCATTTTTCATAATCCCTCTGGAAATTACCATGGAAATTAAGTGGTAAGAAATGTCTTAGCCAAACTTTCCATAAAAGTGTCTAAAATACCCATTAAGATAAATGAGAAATTTTACTTCAATCCTTATCTGAATAAATAAACCCACACTCTATGAATGACTTAATTAAGCCCCAAATAGACGTTTCAGTCTAATTGTGGTCTTTTTGTTCTGGTCAGGCGGTGCTTTCTTGTGGTTACACAGCGTTTTTCATTAGACTAAAACCGAAGCATTGCATTGCATTGAAACAATCAGAAATTATCTAACATTCATTTCTGAAACAACGAATACTGATTACAATTCATTGTATAATATTGAAAAAAGAATTGTAGGAAGCACATCTAGGGACGAGCAAACCTTAATTCATCAATATTTCATGTAACAATATAAAAAAGACATCATAAATCTGATTTTTATTATTTTCAATTTTGTTTTTGTGTTTATTTTGTTTAATAATAATGTTTTATTACTTAAAACTGCAAGAACAGTTATGACTTTAAAATTGACTTTGATTAATTTAAAATACATATGTACATTATTATAAACATTTTTCTCCAACTCCAGTTACTGCGACACTCCGCTTATGATGACACTGTTCTCTGGTCATTAGAGTGTCGGGATAACGAGGTTCAAATGTATAACAATGAAAGATAACTATATAAAATTTTTTTGAAAGTTCTTAAAAGACTGTACATTTAAAAAAAGTAAAATGGGGAGTGGTTTCTATTAGACTTTTTACAATTAATGGTTGATTAAAAGCATTCTCTTAAGAGATGTTTGATTTTATATGTGAACCTGCTAATATCAAAGACTTTGATCCATGTTGAATATTTGCATAAGATCATTGAGATTTATTATTGTATTGTTGATTAGTAGATACACTAGCTAATTTTTAAGAAAAATGTTTTAATTTTTATCTTAGACACTTTAATGAATAATAATCATAATAAAAAAAAAATTGTGAACATTGATTTTTTTTTTTTTTTTAATTGTTGAAAAGTTCTTAAGAGATTGTAAAGTTTAAGAAAGATAAGATTTTTTTCTTTAGAAAGACTACATAGATTTTAGTGGGGAGTTTTTCTGATAAATTGTAACACTTTTAAAAAAAATTGAATGTGTGAATGGGGGCAAACACAAGCAAAACTGGAACAGCTCATAACACATTTTTCATTAGTTCGAATTCATATAAAATTATTAAATTTAATCAAATGCTCACAAACCTAAACATAAAAAGTTTAAGTTTTTCCATTTTCCTATATATACTACTGCTAACTTTTTACGAGCAGTGATTGTTCTACAAATGTTGTAAATTATTCCAAGCAACAGTGCAGTTGAATTTTATATATTGTGGCCCTTTTGAAATTGTCTAGTTTTCATTAATTCTATATAATGGCAATATAAAAAAAATTCTGATTTAAAGACTTATTATTATTATTATTTTACTTTAAAAAGATTTATATTAGAAACTGCTCTCCTGCTTAAAGGGGGGGGGGGGGGGTCTTGTTTGTGATAGTGAATCTAGCAACACTAGTCATACTCAAAAATGGGAAATATGTTGATAGTCTTTTGGTATTAAGTCCTCAGTTGATACTATACTGAGTTTGTTTAGCTTATGGTGATTATTATAGGCCTTCATTCAGTATTGTGTGTAAAATATTCTCTTTTATTCACATAAATGATGTAATTGGGAATGCATTTTTTAGGATTAATTGTTATGACGTGTTCTCACCTCAAGCACCTTTTGGTGGTTTCAAAATGTCTGGCATCGGCCGTGAATTAGGAGAATATGGCCTTCAAGCTTACACAGAAATTAAAACGGTTAGTTATTTTATTCTTTCCTCATAAATAATATCAGAAATTGAAATATTTTATTTTTTAATGATGTTTTGGAAATTTGGTCTGAACTGAACTTATATTAGTGTTACCTTAATTTCTAACTATGACTTGATATACATTCTTCTTCTTCTGAACTCTTGTAGCTGCGAATCTTTATCAGTATTGCATATAACAGAAGTTCAGTCTATTAGAAACAGGGTTCTTTTAAATGTAACCATTATATTTGTTCTTCTGCAGTATATTTTGTCCTATTGGGTGTTGAATGTTTTAATATGTCAAATGGTGTTAAGTAGAAATAACCATTTCCAATTTTTACAACAGACATCCTCTTTTTCATGATATTTTAAGATGCTCAAAAGTGTTTTTATTCTGTAGTGAAACACTAATAATTCAACATTTAGTATTCTAAGTGTTTGGCATAATATTATCATCAGTAAGAAAAAAACCCTCATTAACTTGATGCAAATTAACAGAAACTTGCTTAAATTGGCTACTTTGCAATGTTTCTCAATTTCTTAACTGTACAAACAATGTTCTCAAACTAACTTATAAATCAGATTTGTTAAGTTCTCCTGAGCCAAGTTCACTTTTTAGTGTTTTTAAAGGAAAGAAAAAGTGTGTAATAAAAAGAGTGGGGGGGAAATGCTTAGCCTTCTTGAGTAGTTTCCTGTATTTTTTCATTTTCCAAAAACAAATTGGCTGTTGACAAAATTGGGTTTTAAGAATGTTAAAATATAAAGGGTATTTTAGCACTAAACTGCCGAATTTTTTTAAAACTTAACCTGAGTTTTATCAATATTTTTATGGAAATGCAAGAAAGCCTTAAGGTGGTCAAAGGTTAAGATTTTTAAAAAGTAATCTGGCTGCAAATTTACATGGTTTTAGTAGTGTAATAGACAGTGTTGTAGTCGTAAAAAAAAAACCCCAGGGGGTATACGCTAAAGTCAGTAACATTCATCGCTATAATATATGCTGTAGCTTTATTTGAGAAACAGAGGTTATACAGAGCTTCTTAAAAAAATCCAGAAGGTATACGGCATATACCATATACACTCCACTACATCCCTAGTAATAGATCTATTTAGCCTGTGCGAAAAAGACTGAAATTAATGTTCTGGTTTAAAATCTAAATCGCTTAAATGGTCAGATGTCATTGAATTAATCCATTTAATTAAAATAACATAACTTTTTCAAAATTTTATGATTTGTCTTGTGATCGGAGGTATTCAGCTTTAACTGTGCAAAATTTCAAGTCTCAAACATACAGTTTCCGAGAATGAATTGTATGGCAGACAGACAGGGGAGTGAGATGAATATGGTTTTGACAGATGAACAAAACCCTAAAAAGCCTACCCGATATATTTTTGAAACAATTAAGTCCATGTCTAGCCCAACCCAAGTATGTAGAAAAAAATATATATAAATCTGGGACCAGCCTGAGTTTGTGTCTGTGCTGGCCTTCATTTTTTCAACAGTGTAACTCTATGCTGGACATTTAAGTTTCTCAGGTCTATTGAAAGTTGTTTATATTTTGTCGGCTTAGCCTGACCCTTTTAAATTTGTTATATCAGACTGGCCACTTAACTTTTTTATCGGCCTGGCCACTTTTTTCTTTTAATTAGCTCGGCCTGTTAAACTGTCTATTCTGTCAGCCTGGCCTGTTTGAAAGTTTGTCTTTATTTTGCCAGAACAAGTACAGTCCTTGGGCCAGGCATGTACAGATCTTTAGTATATAGTAAAGATGAAAATAAGCAGTTGCCATTTGGCGATTAAACGTGAAAAACTGGCAATTAAAAATATAGAAAGAATCAGCCAAATGCAGGATTTTACAAAAGGGATTTCATAAAAAAAAAATCAACGTGAATTTCGTCAAAGAATGACAAAAAAAAAAGTTAATTTTGTCAAAAGATCACGAAAGAAATGTATATTTCGTCAAAGGGTCTCTAAAAAACATGAATTTCATCAGATAAATGGGAAAAAAACACAAATTTTGTCAAAGAATAGCGAAAAAAAAAAACTAGAATTTTGTCAGAAGATCGCAGAAAAACCCGAATTTAATAAAAGGATCGCTAAAAAAACCTTTTGTCAAAGGATCATGGAAAAAACGCAAATATCGTCAATACATTGCAGAAAAAACACGAATTTCGTTAAAGAATCGCTAAAGAAGCCAAATTTCATCAAATGATCGCGGGGAAAAAAACCCAAATATTGTCAAAGAATTGAGAAAAAACCCGAATTTTGTCAAAACTTCACGAAAAAACACGAATTATGATAAGGTTGTTCTCAAATCCAAAGGGTCAACTTTCTGACATAAGTTTTAATTCATTTTTGTTTGAAATGCATGAAACTGGAAGGGGGTGTTATTCAGAAACTATGTCATCAAACTATTTCTTCCGTTTTCTTGTAAACGCAATAGATCTTTCAGAAAATACTGTCAAAGTTGGCCTTTTGAATCGAACTTCCGAATGAAAGAAGAAAATCCAGTCAGTAAGGGAGAAAAATGCCGTATCACATGATCAAAATCGCTTATAACTCAATAGGTAATTGATTGATCAAAAAATGGTAAATACAGTTAGATTCCAAATCACTTCCATGGTCAAACTTTCCAATTTTATATCTTTCCATTAAAAAATGAATTTGTGAATGTGTCAAAACGTTTTGTACTGGTTGAGCAGAGCAGTTGAGAACAGCTTAAAAGATCGCGAAAAAAAAAAAAACGCAAATTTTGTCAAATGATAAAAAAAAAACATGAATTAAATATTTTTATATAGTACATAAATTACTTATATTTTTTAATTAAATATTCAGCGCCATAAGTGTATTCACTGACAAATGAAGAAATTATTATCACTAGCCAGTAACTGGCTACTAAAAAAAAAAAAAAAAAAAAATCAACTTACCGGCCAGTGACTGCTAAGCAAAATTCCTTATTTTCATCTTTAGTATGAGGCAGAGGATGTTTAGGAAATTTAAACCTCAGTCCTTTTTGCCTATTTGACCCATTCCTTGTTGATTGTGCAAAACGTACCATTTTCTTAATCTATATTTTTATGAAAACAAATGTTTGGATCAGCAACAATACTTTTCTGGAAAACTAGAATGTTTAACTGAAATTAAGTTTTTTTGTCGTCTTTTTTACACAAGAAATAAGGTGAAATTACTGTTTTGAACTCTTCAAAAAATGCAATGTGATTGTTCATGTTAAGTACGTTCAAATACTTGATAAATAATGATATATATATATTTTTTTTTTCATTTTACAAAGATTCCATTCAAGTTATATTCTTATTAGTATCTGGTAAAACAGACTCTACATCTAATTACATCTTTTTTTGTAATTCCTGCTGAGTTCACTTCCTCTTTTTCCTTCCCACTTTTATGCCTGACAATTAAAGCAATTTTTTTTTCATTAATCTTTTTCTTTTGAGAATTTGAGTATTTCATTTTTTAGCTTTTATATTTTCAAACTTCAGATTCCAAAGAGAAAGGTTTGCATTGGTATAAAAGCTTTCAAAAGACAAATACCGAATTTCATACTACCGACTATTCGGTATTCTTATTTTGAAATAAACTTTATTTCACATCTGTTTTCAATAGTGAGATATGTTTAAACATAAATATCATCTATCATTTGCTACATATATTGATTGCAAAAACATGTTATTGCTCTATATACCTAATAGCATTGATCATACTTTCATTTTTGATACTCTTATTTTTAAAATGACATGAATGATAGTGGTGTTAACATCTTTTTTAAGCTTCAGGACATATATAAACTTTCAAAGCAATGAAATGGCAGACATGGTGGCAAAATTAGTCCTGATCTTACAAAATGCCAATGTTTGTATTGCAATTTCAAAAACTTAATGAACAATTTATAATGAATAACTTGCAAAACTGTTAGGACAGAAGAATTAACAACAAAATGTTGAGTGGATGGGAGGCTGTGTCAGCAACTTAACTGCAAATGTTTAAGATGTTAAGCATGTGCATCAGTGTAATTTAGTATAACATCTGAGTTGCATTTTTTTTTTTTCTTAATTAGATAAAATTTTTTGAAGCAGAAAAAAATAGCACTTTGCCAATAGACAAATTTCTTCAATTGTAACTAAAAACTTGATGAATATTAGCCACTTCACTGGTGACAGGTATAGGGAAATAGTGCTTTTACCTCCTGACTTATCTCAAGACAAACGTTGAAGTGGTGTGCCTTACAAAATGTTCAGAAATTCTCTTCTTTAAAAATTGGGCATTTTAAGTGCAACATGTTTCAGGTCGCCTCAAATAACAGAAATGCAAAGTTTTCTGTGTAGATTTTTAATTAAAATTCTCTGTTTACTCTCTTATTTTATCAATTAATATTGTGATTATTTTATTATTTTTAAATTTTAATATTTTGTATGACACAGCTTGCCCTTTTTGACACTGTGTACCAGGCAGCATAATCAGCCAGAAATAAAATATGCATATTAATAAAAGAAAGTTTCGCTCTTTGTGTGTGTCTGTCTGTTTATGATTTCTAGAGGAATCTATCGCACTTAGAGGCCGACAAATTTGGATAAAGATAAACATTTTTTTTTCCTTTTGCTATTTAAAAAATAGCAACTCATACAAATTCCAGATTTGTTTGCAAAAATAAAATGGAAGGTGTACACAATTGAAGACAGTGAGGTCCACAACTTTGTGTTCTTTTAGATAGATTTTGATTTAAATGTATAAAATCATACAAATTAGTGTCACTTGTCAAAAAGGCTAGCCCAGGTGTATGTTGCCAAAGGCAGTGGGGATACCAACTCTAGGTTCCTTTGGATAGATTTTTATTTAAAAATATAATCTACTTATGAAAAGGTTTATGCTGCCGAAGGTAGTGAAGCCCCAACACAAAATATCTGCAGAAGAAAAATGGGAATTCACCACTGAGTTCAGATATATTTAAAGTTCTTATCCCAGGAAACACTGGGCAGATCAGCCAGTGTATAAATAAAGAAGGGATTATTTAATGGGGCATAGCATAATTAACCTCTGACCAAATTGCATTAGTAGGAGGAAAGGGAGAGGAAAAAGTTAACAAAATTAATTATATTTGCTTCTATATTAATACTTACTTTCCAATTTTGGAAAATTTTATTTTTTTTCCTTCATTTAGTCATTTGAATTTTCGATATCGTTAAAAATTATAGTCTCTTACTATAAATGAATTTTGCTTTTTTATAGTTAATTTTAAGAATAAAAGTTCTGTTCATTAACTGTAATCTCAGCTTTCTTTGCAGAGATCTCTTATGAAAATGTAAAATGTGCTTAGCTCTAATATACTTCAAATGGGATATGGAAATAGGATCATTCCACGGTAACTTAGTTACATTTAGAACAATTTACTGCAGTAATTTTAGTAAATAACATGAAAAAATATTCAAATGTAAAAGTTGACATGATTTGTTTATTAAACCTATCCAAAGCTCAATTTGGATGAAAATTACCTAAAAAATGAAAATGAAAATTATATTTTATATGGCAACTTAAGTTCCTTTTTCAGTAATGTCAGTTATCAAAATAAATATAACTGCCAGATTTCAAGAAATAACATTAAAATTTGTAACTTTTACCCAAAATGAGCTTTGAATATGTTTAATTAACAAATCATGTCAACTTTACATTTTGAAAAAAAAAAAAAATCGTCATTATATTACTAAAATTACTGAAGTAAATTATTCTAGATGTAAAGTAAGTTACCATGGAAATGACCCAATACATAAACTGAAATTGGGTTTTTAAAAAATTGCCTAGGACCTAAAGATATGTCATTTAGACCTTGATTACATTATGATTCAGTTAAAAAAGGCCATGGCAAGACTTCTTATTAAAGTTTTTTATATGTATATAATTTGTTTTCTTTCACAGGTAACTATGAAAATTCCCGAGAAAAACAGTTAAATATGGTGAGGAGGAGGAATCTACATGGAACTTTCAGCTTGTGGAGTTTAACTTTTTAAGATTAACATATCAGGGATGTATTCACAGAAAGGGAAAAATGTATAACATAACAAATTGTTAAAATCGACAATAACTTTTGTTATCTTTTATAAAAAAAAATATTTTAATAAACAGTAAAAAATTGTGATACTGAAATGTCTCTGCTTTATTACTGTCTTTAGAAGGAAAAAAAGTCGCTCATTTATTTTTGGTTTTAAATATTTTTCCAATTTTATACATTTTTATGTTTGATATGTTGTGGTTATATTTTATCTTTACTTGTAAACTGGCATTTACTAAATCACTATGGCATAGACATTGAATGTACTATAACTTATTTTTGTATTAATAAAATTTATAACCCATTAAGAAATTTCAAGTTAAATAAGAACTAAGAAAAAAAAATGTCCTTGTGAAATTGAATAATATAATAACAGTGTTTGTTTACAATAGGTAATTTGGACAATATATTAAAATTTTTGAACTATCTTTTTGGATAGAATAAGTGTTTTTATTTATAGTCATTAAGGAAAAAAAAATCCATTAACTTTCTATTACATTTGAGATAAATCCTTCTTTCACATTACATATTTTTAAAGTTTTTTGTTTATTTATCATAACCCTTAATAGCTAAACTTTAGTTCATCTACCTGTAAATGCTGTCTATATTATGTACAGTCAGTGTCAAACTAAAGATACACACCATACATTTTAATCACTAAGTTGTTGCAGAAAAAAACAAAAATTAATTGAAAGGTATCTTGCATTTTTTTTTTTTTTTTTTTTTTTTTTAAGTAATAAGTTTGTGGTGCTGTCTTCATCCTAAAATCGTACCAGACTGAAATTTTCAATATGAACACCTAATTTTAACAATGTGTTCGGATTTTTGGGTGCAGGATTCATTAGATACCAAATAAAAAGTCATTCAGTCAAATAGTTAAGGAATTATAAATGTTCACATTACATATTTTTAGAGTTTTGTGTTTATTTATCATAACCTTTAATAGCAAAACTTCAGTTCATCTACCTGTAAATGCAGTCTATATTATGTACAGTCAGTGTCAAACTAAAGATATTGTTGCAGAAAAAAAAACAAAAATAGCCATTTGATTCGAAATTATCTTCTTACATTTTTTTTTTTTTTTTTTTTTTTTTTTTTTAAATAATAAGTTTGTGGTGCTGTCTTCATCCTAAAATTGTACCAGACTGAAATTTTCAATATGAACACTTAATTTTAACAACATGTTTGGATTTTTTGGTGCAGGATTCATCAGATACCAAATGAAAAGTCATTCAGTCAAATAGTTAAGGAATTATAAAAGTTTAAACTCATAATATTAGATTCCTTTTTAATTGTTGCAAATTAAATTGCAATGCAGGTAACTTTTAAAGCATAACTTGGCAGAATGAACTGTAATTTTGGTTTATCATATTTGAAACCAATAGATATAGATTTTGAAAAGCTTTGAATATGCTAATCCATAGTTACAGCTCATTCTGCCAAGCAATTTTTTTTATGCTTTAAAAACTAGCCATATCAATTAAAAAGGAATTTAACATTGGTAGTTCCAAGCTTTAAACCTTCATAATTCCTAAACTATTTCCCCAAATGACTTCCTGTTTGTTATTCAAAGGTAAAATATGCCAAAAAATCCAAATACTCTTATCAAAATTGGTTGTTTGTATTCAACATTTCAGAGTTTGGTGCAATTTCAATGTGAAGATGACCTCTTAAGCTTATTTGTTTAACATAAATTGGAAGAAGACTTAATTTGCAATTGAATGGCTATTTTAGTTTTTCTCTGTGTCAATTTGATAATTAAAATGTAGGTGTACCCCCCCCTTTTTTTAATACTGACTCTACAAATAAATGGCTATCCATTTTTAAATATTAACTTTTCAAGGACATCAGTAAATGAAAATGAATAGTGATATACATTGTAGGCCTAAAATTATGCGATTATTTCATCAAATATATTTTGAAACTAACTACCTGTCTCAGCTTGGTTGTTTCATTAAACTATTACTATATTTAAATATATGCCATGGTGTAATGAATTTGTTTTCATACATTCAGTATTAATTTTGGAATAACATCGTTAAGAAATATTTCGCATTTCCAAATTTCAGGCACTGTTCTGTAAAGTCTCAATTGTTGCAAATTAAATTGCAATGTAGGTAACTTTTAAAGCGTAACTTCACAGAATGAACTGTAATTTTGGTTTATCATATTTGAAACCAATAGATATAGATTTTGAGAAGCTTTGAATATGTTAATCCATAGTTACAGCTCATTCTGCCAAGCAATTTTTTTTATGCTTTAAAAACTAGCTGCATCAATTAAAAAGGAATTTAACATGGGTAGTTCCAAGCTAGCTAAGTAATTGGTAGTTCCAAGTAGAAGAGCTTTCATTATGAAGCCTTCAAAATCTTGATTTTGTGCTCTAATTTTTTCATAATTAGTTAAAAACTGAAAAGAGTAGCTCTAAATGAACAATAATGACATCTATGAATGTGCCTTTAACGTGTTTTAAATGGGGATAATTCCACTATCAAGTTTACAGCCTATTTGCATATTTTAGCAAATGTGGTTTGTTGAAAAAATAAATTCATTAATGTATCTTTTTTTATTTATTTAAAACGTATAATGGTATTCTAAGTGCTTAGTTCTCTATTCACCACACATTTCAATTTTCATCTTAGTAACATTGTTTTTCTGTATATTTGTTTAGAATTTTTTATATCTATGTTTCCAAATTAAATATTTTAACTTTATTTATTCTCCTGCAGCTTAAGTATATTATTCAGTAATTTTCATGTAATTTGTGAGCTAATATTTCATAATTGGGCCCACAGGTGAGGTTGGCTTCAAACACGAGTGGGCAAATTATCATTTAGGATACTATCAAATATTTGCTGCTCACATACACAAAAAAAAATCTTGTTATAAATATTGCACTAAATCATATTTGCCAATTGGTTCCATAATTGGATCTGCTGTTAGTTCCCATATTGTTCATTCTTTCAATATACCATTGAGTATGTCAACCTTTTGAATTCCATAATAGCTGAAATTATCCGAGTGCTCATAATCCCATAATAGCCGTCTATAGCTGAAAGGATTTTCATTCCTCTGTGTCTTGGTGTGCTGTCAAAGGGGTGGCCCCAGTGGTGGGATTCAGCCGTTCACACTGGTTTGGCAGAAACGGTTATTAATTTGTATTGAGTTCAGCGAACCGGTTGTTAAATGAAACTGGCATTTACATTAATTTACATTCTTTAAGCTGCACAGCAGCGTTTTCTAAACATAACGCTGTGACATTTATTGATTTGCTTCATTTAATAAAATAATGTTTTATTCACAATACAGGCATCCCCCAACTTATGTAAGTAATGCGTTCCATAAACTTTTGCGTAAGTCAAATTTGTGAATTCCTTAGGTAAAATTTCGTCAAACTGCAATATTTATTTTATATATATATGAAAACGTGAGTTTCAAAACTCACCTTATCCGAAATTTAAAAAATCGTGTTTTATCTCTCAATATATTCTGCTGGTAAACCTGCACCGAAAAAACACTACAATCTGCAAAAACACTAATTTTATCCTATATTTCTGGCATTGTAAAATCTTGGTTTACAATGAAAGCCAATGGACGCAGTTAGAGATTTTTCGCGATTTTCCAAAATTTGATTTTCTGGATAAGGTGAGTTTTGAAACTCACGTCCTCATGTATAATATATACATTATTTACACAGTATTATTTTATAAATAAAATAGCATGCAGCAGTATTTACTTGGATATAAACTATAAAAGTATGAAAAAATATAAAAACAAACTGAAAGAACACTTTTCAAGTAAAAAGTATCTTGTGGAATATGAGATTTATAAATTAATTTATATCAATTTTGAATCTACATCGAACGAACAGCTCTGAAGCTGGAAAAAAAAATACACTTGTTCCTCTTCACCGAAACTTTAAATTAGGTTTCGTTATGGTTTGAATTCAGCTATCAAAATTGTAATTATTAGATTTTTTTTGTCTCATTTTAATCAGATTTGTTTTGTTAAAGATTTGATTGTAGAGGAAAAGGTCCAAATATCGGCTACCACTTTTGTTTTCAATCTAGATCATACAGTTTTCAAAATTAATAAAATAAAAAGTGACAGCAGTGTACCTTGACATGTCTTACACCTGTTTAGAGAAAAAAAAAATCAGTTTAAAAGGCGTTATCTGTTTATAATAAGCAAAATTCCGAAAGTCTTCAAATTTTGAGTTTTTAAAATGGGGTCTAAATACCGGCTACCTAAGTTTTTTCCAAAAGATCACACAAATAGAGCTAATGACAATTATTAAGCAATAAGAGTATTATTTTAATAAATTATATTGATTAATAACATTTCTTATGCACAGAAAAAATACGCAATTTTTAATAAATATGTATTTTTGTCAAATTTCTAAAATTCTTTTCGACTATCTCTCACAGTCTTCTTCCCATTAGTTTTCTAATTTTGTTTTTTAACATGTAAAACAAAACAAAAAGCTTGCTGATTGAAATGAGAATTATTTTATCTGAAAAAATCAAAAGCATAATACCACTCTCTGCGTCAGTATAGTCCCTATCAACTCACATATCGCATTCTTAACATTGAACCCAGAATCCCCTCCCTTATTCTTGTTCACAGACAAAGCACCCATGTAGAAGACACAAATTTATCATCTTCCTCTGTTGGATATTTTCCTTTTTCACTTTTTTAGCCCTCTCGCTGCGTAATTGTTTTATCAAAATAGCTTCAAAAATTGCATATTTAACCCCTTCGCGACGAGCATCTTTTAAGAATTTTTATTCTTTTGTCACCGGTTTTTCAAAACAAAAGTTTTTGTCTAATTTAACCGGAAAATGCCCCAGTTAAATAAGGCATAATTTACAATAAAAAAATAACTGGTGGAAATAATCAAAGAGGGTTAATTAGACGGAAAAAGTGCATCCCCGAGGAAATCTCGGGTTGCACAAATTTTGCTACTTTTACGATGCCCAAGGAAATCTCGGGTTGCGCAGCAAGAGAGTTCTATAATTATTCTATATCTAATATAGTTCTATATCTAATTCTATAATTAGCATGCTTATTCAACACTACAATAACTACTTATATTCAAATAAAAGGACTTTGCTTTGGCTGTTTCTTTTGAAAATTTATGGAATGTTGGAATGTTCGCTGTGATCAAGGATCACTAGATTTAGTGGTATACTTCCAACTGCATTTTTTTTTAAAATATTGTTCTTCATATCATAAAAGTTATTTAAATCAAGATAGTTATTTTCCTAAATGTCAAATTTTAAATTTTTAAATGATCCCTGAGTCCTATAATATTTTTCATGATCTAACAAATGAAAAAACACTGCATGGTCTAAACTTGCTGAGTCATGATACTTCGTATTTTACAAATTACCAGTGTTGTCTGATCTGTTTTTGTACGAAGAAATGGTAAAAATTCTTAAAAATCTAAATATAACTTGAAAAATGTCTTGCAAAAAATTGTCTCCTTTGCTATAGCATGGATAATGTTTTTCTAAATACATTATAAGACATAAAGGACTGCATAAAAATTTTAATTTTGTAACTTTTTTCTAAAGCAAAATTGATTTCTAAAATAAAACAACATTTGAAATATTTTTGAAAATATTATTTTAACTATAGGAAATAATATACTACCTTTCAAGATATGTTTTTAACATTTTCAACATCATAAATACAAAGTTATTTTCAATACAGGATGCCCAAAATAATTCGAATTTATTTTTGCTGGTTTCAATCGGAAAATGTATAGTGTGCTGATGCAGACCTGCCAACTGCTACAAAAAAATCATAGTTGCTACGATTTGGACCTATAAACTACGATGCTACGAAAATCGGTCTTAAACTACGATTTTTTGCAAAAAACTCAAGCGCATTTTTTGTTTCTAGTTGCAATTTTTATCCCACACAGCATATTTTCAGGAGTGATTCTGTTGCAAAATTTCAAAGTTCATTTCCAAAAGTTTTAAAAAATTGGCCATTAGTAAGAAAATTCGGACAGTAAAAAATGCTCATGGGGGAAAAAAAAAAAAAAAAAAAAAAAAATCTGCGCTAAAAACAAACTTTTTAACATAAAACACTTTCTTTATGTATATTAACCACGAGTGAATCGTGTTTCTGTAAATATTTATACAGGAATTCTCTTCCTTAGAAACAAGGTGCCATTTTAAGAATTTCTGGAAAGGAGGGGGGGGGGGGCAGTTCTTTGAGGGGCAAGGTTTAAAATAGTGTGCAAAATCGCACGATTTGCGATAAACTACTGCGAATTTCGACAAATGACGTATAAAAAAATCAATTTCGTCAATTGGTCGCAGAAGAAAATAAATTTCGTCAAAGGATCGTGGTAAAATAGCAGTGTTGGTTTCAGGGGTGGCTGGGGGGGATGACTGACTCTCTCTCTCTCTCTCTCCCCCCTCCCCCACCCCCCACCCCCTGGAAGATTTGAGATTTTGTGTTTTCAATGGTGGGAATTTTGTCAAAATATCGCAGAAAGAAAACACGAATTTCGTCAAAAGATCAGTAAGAAAATGCAAATTTCATCGAAAGATCAATAAGAAAATGCAAAATTTTCACCGAAAGATCGCAGAAAGAAAACACTAATTTCATCAAAAGGATCGCGGAAAAAAACGCAAAATTCGACAAAGGATTGTGCTAAAAAATGCGAATTTCGTCAAAAGTTCATGGTAAAATGTGTGGATTTCAACAAAGAATCGTGATAGAAAAATGTGAATTATGATTCCGGAAAAATGGTGAATATCCTGAAATGATCGCAGGAAAAAAATTTGGAATTTCGTCAAAATTTACTGCACTGGGCTAAAAAATTGAAAGCTGGCTCCTTTTACAAATGTAAAAAAAAAAAAAAAAAAAAAAAAAAAAGGAAAAGAAAAACGCTGCAAAACGAAAGGAAACTCTAAAAATCGTATAAAAATTTTCAAAGGAAAAAATTTACTACATTGGGTTGAAGACTGAAACCATATTCCTTTTACGAATGTCAAAAGATGGCTGAGTAACATGAAAAACCAACCAACCAACCTCCAGATTAATTTAAATTTTATGTGCTACGATTTCTCATTTTCAAAGGTTGGCAGGTCTGCTGATGCATTTTATCGGCAATTGTTATCCATGGTGAGTTAAGGTCTTTAAAAAATGTTGCTTGTTTTTAAACTTTTCTATATTTTATTACTGATTCAAAATTTCCAGAATATATCTTCTCCGCGTGTGCATTCTTGTTATTACAAAAGTAACTTTTGAGTCATTTGAAATTAATTATTAAAGACGACACTGACTAATATCTGGGTGAAATTTGAGACTTTGTTGGCAAAAACTAGCATAAAACATGCATTCAAAAAAATCCAGAAATTAAACATTTACCACTAGAGCCGATTTACTGAGATTAAGTTTGAAGAAGTTAAAAGCATTTATCACCAAATCAAGGATGTAAATAGGAGTGCTTGATATTTAATGACTTAGTTTTCTCGTGATATTGGACACTTGATTTATGCCTCGTTCCCTTCCTACCATTAGAGTTTTTAATATTTAACTGTTTACAATTTTAGATCATGGACATAAGTTAATTCTGAAACTTCAATTTCTGCTATTTTTGTATTATCTTTATTGTATTATATTGTTTTGATGCATTTTTTGATGGAAATCTTGATCAGGTTTTCATGATTGCCAAATATTTATTTGATAAATTATGTCCTTTTATAGGCAAAAATATTTCAGAATTTTTTTTTCACTATACCAAAAGATCAAACAATGTTCTTATGCAATATTGGAAAGTGTTTCATAATCTATATACAGTGTGTCTACGTATAACCTGACCGATCTTTATTTTCGCAACCGTTGGTCCTAGATGCATACTTCCAATTACAAAAATGGTCAAAATTAGGTGCATGATTAAGATAGAAAAAGTTTGAAGCGAAAAAACAATTTAGTGAAGAATTACAGAATCTAAATTTTTATTCGGTCCACCGGTCCTATAAGTTATATTTAGTAAAATTTCCCTGTTACACTGGCAAGTAAGGCAAAAAAAGTCCTGTTATTCTCCGATTAAAATTGACCGAATAATAGCTTTTAAAGTTGGAGTATATTTTTTGCTGCATATTAGGGGTCATTCACAAATTTAGTAGAAATATAATTTCGTCAGATATATTAAAGAAATGGTTGAGAGTAAAATTACTATTGCAATATAAATTTGAAATCTTTAATCATTCTGACATATTACTGCAAAATGTACAATTTGTACTGAACATTATAAGAGGATAAAAATAAGATTTTTTTGTTGAATAAAAGGATGAAAAAAACAGCCTCAACTCTTTACAAAATGATACATATTTTTAAATGCTGTTAGATCACTGTTTTTCAAATTTTGGATTGTGGCATGTTTTTTAGCTTTTGAAATTTGATTCTTGTTTATTTTTTAGCAGTGAATCCGAAAATAACCTTCATTTTAAATCATCACGTCAGAAATTTTCTCAAATCGCAAATTTCAAAATTAAAAAGCTAAAAGTTAAAATTGATCCCCCCTCCCCTCCTAATCTCATCGGACCCCCCAGTTGTTTAGGTGTAAGAAACCTAGTATAAGCCAAAAAATCTAATAAATTATTGAATTAAATAAAATTAAACTGAATAAAAAAGTCTTACATCTATTTTAACAAAGTTTTCGCTAATTTTTAACCTTGAAATTTACGACGATTTGCGAAAAATCTTGACATGATGGTTAAAAACAAAGGTAATTTTTTGATTCAGGGTTAAAAAATACATAAAATGTAATTATAAAAGTTAAAAAACACAACCATCGCAGGTTTATGTTATCTAATCTAAAACTCTTTCTTAAACAAATTGACGATAATCTATCCGAATTTTTTTGTGTTATCCTCTAATATAAGTATGTAATAAAATGGTAAGAGTCGAAAATCATAATAATATTGCATTATCATCGGATTTAAATGAGTATGTAAAATTTACCTTCGATCGGACATTTGAAAGTAAGTTAAGTTCGAGTACAAATTTTAAACTGGAAAGACGATCATTGCAAGTTAAATAAAACCAATAAAAGAAAATAACATAATTTTAGTTAAAAGAAATCATGGCCTTACAAAATAAAGCATATGTTAAAATACAATTATTTTAACTAATCTGAAACTGAACTAATAAAAGTTAATCGTAATATTTTTACGATTTCTTTCAAAGCGCAGATACCTTGAAATAAGTTTAAGTACTTTATACACGACCCCTGAAAGCATGGTCGAAATCATCTGTTTTGATATGCAAAAAAGGGGTATAAGTCATGCATTTCAAAGTTTCATAATTAGGTCAATTTTAATGTTAGATGAATGGGACTTTCTTTGTCTTGCTTGTTAGTGTCACAGTAAATGTTTAGTAAATATCACTTATAGGACCGAGGGACCGTATAAAAATTTAAATTTTGTAATTTTTTAATAAATGTTTTTCTTGACCCAAATCTCTTTAAAAATAATTCTTTACCTTATTTAAACAATTTTTGTAATTGGCAGTATGCATCTAGGACCAACGGTTGCGAAAATAAAGGTCGGTCAGGTTATATGTGGGCACATTGTATGTTACTTCATTTTCCTTTCATGTTTATACATTAAAAGTCATCTGGACAGAGAACTGGTTGTTAAATTATTTGAATCCCACCACTTGGTGGTCCCTCTCAGTGATGGATTGGGTAAGGTGTGGGCATTTCCAGGCAGTACTGTGAGATAAACAAGTATTTTTTCAGTTTTACTTGAAAACTATCATTTATACGTCTGCATATTTCGTAGTAGAAATAATTTTGCGAATTTGGAAGCTTTTGTTTAGAATTCAGATATTTCAAGTATTCATAAAAGGAGCCTCTTCTACAATCATCACATCACAATAAAAGAATGGGGTAAGAAGCATGAAATAATAAATCGGACAATAAACAAACAGCAAGAAACAAACTTTGCTTTTATTATTTCTCATTATTATTTCAATTTATTTTGCACTTGAAGAAGAGGCTTCTATTATAAACTCTTGAAACAGTTATATGCTAAAGTAATATTAGATATTTATTGTTTTCCTTTTCACTCAATTTGTTTTCATCTCAATACAATGGGTTTTGTATACATAACAGTGTTCTACGATGTAATATGCTCTCTAACACTTCCCCCTTTCTGGTGCCAGTGTTTTTGAATAACATTTTGACATACAAATTTTTAATTACTATTTTTAAGCACAAATTTCTAATTATTGATACACTACGCAGTATTTGGTTTTGTTATTCTTCAAACCTTATCTATTTTATGTTATGATAAATTTACAGAACTGTACTGAAATTGAGATACTTCTGTATGATTTTCTAAAAGTTTGATTAAAAAATGGAATAAACTAATAATAAAAAATAAACATTAAATTAATTTCCTGTCTGCAAAGGCCGAGAAAAAATGCAGCACAGGATCACCCAAGGTCCCAATCTACAGACACAAAAGCAAATACAACTCTAGTCCGTACCGAAAGAAAGAGCTAATGAAAAAAAAAAAAGAAATTTAATGAAAGAAATTTGATCTGTACTTCTGGAGACCTCTAAATTAATCTTCTATGTATTTGTTATTATTAAATAGACGTTTCTTAACCTAAAAAAATATAAACACAAAAGCAAACACAAAATAACCCTTCTTAGTTACCCATGATTCCGAAAAGCATTCTTTATCTGTAGAAACCTCAAAAAACAATGTATTTTCGTGATTTATGAAGATGCAATTTCTTTTTTTGCCACTGATTTTCGAAAAGTTTATGAGTATTTTTACAGTGTATTAATCTGTTTTTTCAATTTTTTAGAATGCTATCCATTCTTAGTAAACATTTTCAGCTTCGTAACTGAATTTATACATTATTTTTCATTTTAGATTATGTGAACTCATTAGTTAATATACATATAAGTTACGATAATTTTCATATACAGTGAAATACATTTAACATGAAAACACTTGATATGAAAAATCGGTTAACACAAAATGATATAGTGGTCTGGACAGTATACTATGCAATTTAATAAATTTTTTTTTCTTTTAACACAAAACAAAAATTGTTTAACGTGAAAAAAATTCCCTTTCGAGCTTGTTAGTTTGAGTTAAAATTGGTGAATTTTGTGTTAAAACCACTGCATAAAATTTGATTGAATTTTTGATGAATTTTGGGTGAAAAATCAATGAATTTCGTATTATAGGTAGATTTCGTATGAAATACTACATATTGGGATCGTTCCTATGTTGGAATTTCTGAAACATTTTAGCATATCTACACTGATCATGACCCCTAGAACCCAAAACCACCCTCAGTAAAAAACTTTATCTATCTATATATATATCTCACTTTCTTCTGGACACGATAACTTTCGTAATTCTGCACCAATCTCTTCCAAACTGATACATAAAATCAAGGGGCATAAAATCTCGGTCAAGTTCGTTAATGGGCAAAATCAGACCAAGGGGATGGAAATAGGGAGGGGTTTTGTGAAAACAGAAAACCTTCCATAACTTCTTAATTTTTGTATATATCAAATCAGTTTAAAGTTTTTATTACTTCTAAAAATAGGGCCAAAAATTTATGTATCACAGATTTTTGATCAAATTAAAAATGGGCTCAAGTGGCGCAAAAATAGGGTTTTTCGGAGAAAAAAATTCATAACTTTGTCAATTCTCAAGATATCAAATCCAATTAATTTTATTATAAATCTCCTTAACATTATCTACAACTTTTATATTCACAAGTTTCTGATAGGACCAATTCGTACCGCAAAAAAAAAAAATTTTAAACGAAAACAAAAAGGGGTTTTGAAGAAGAAAAAAAATCCATAACTCCGTCAATTCAAAAGATATAAAATCCCCATGAATTTATCATATATCTTCTTAATATTGTCTACAACATCTATATAGACAAGTTTTGGATAAGACCAATTCTTATAGCAAAAACAAATTAAAAATACATAGCGGTTGAAGAAAAAAATCATCTTAGTAAGGGTGTGTTCAAATCCAAACTGCTTATTTTCTGACTCATTTTACAATTCATTTTTGCTCTCAAAGGCTTCCAATTGATACGTTTTCTTACTCAGAAACTATATAATGTACCATAATGGTCGATTTTTTGATAGAGGCAGAATATATTTTTTAAAATGCTGTTAAAAAGGGCATTTTGAACCGAATTTACCAAAGCGGATTGTGTTGGAAAAATCATTGTATTAAGGATGCACTCAAATCTAAACTGCTTATTTTCTGACTCATTTTTAAATTCATTTTTGCTCTCAAATGCATTTAATTGGTAAATTCGCTTATTCAGAAACTATATAATGTACCGTAATGATCGATTTTTTGATAGAGGCAGAATATATTTCAAAAAATGATGTCAAAGTGGGCATTTTGAACGGAATTTCCCGAAGGTATTGTGTTAGAAACAAAAAATATTGTCCTTCTATGAAAATAATTGTTTATATATCAAGTTTTAATTAATTGAACAAAAAATAAAAACACTGGTCGCTTATAAATCTCTTCAAAAATCACGTCAGCAAGTTTCATATTTTTTTTTTTATTATTAAAAATGAATCTGGAATTATGCCAGAAAATTTCGAGTTGTTGAGCATGGAAAAGTATTTTTTTAAATACCGCCCTAACATGCTTCTGATAAAACCAGCTATTATATAAAAATGAAATAAAAACTCGTCAAAAGCGGCCAGATAAAATTGTTAAAGTGGATTTATCTCTAATCATGATTTAGTTTTTGTTTGTGAAATTAGTATATTTGACTTCGAAATCTACCTCTGCCTGTAGGCCAGGCCGGCAGGGATTTTTTTGTAAATTAGCTTAAGTTTTATTAGCACAATGGTTGAGAAATTAGTGCTAAAACAAGCTGCCATTTTGCTTCAAATGAAGATTAAACTGCTTAATGCAGTTGATGAAAAAAGAAGGGCGAAAACAGAAATGGGGCATTCTCACAATCTTTTGACTTTCATGTCCCTGAATAATAATTTTTATTTTAATACACTTTTTTGTGTTTTTTTTTATTTCATATACTGGGGAACATCCCATTGCATGATTGCACAACAATATTAACGAGATAAGTTTTGGACAATGTTGGGGGTCCAAACACCTGGAAAACTTCTATACCGTCCCGTGTCCCTGACGCTGATTTTTAAGTTTGGAGCTGTCTGGATAAAATTGTTTCAATAAAAGTTAATTCAATGTAATTTTTTTCTGAAACTGGAACTATTGTTTTATATAAATATGTAGCTAAAAATTAACCTGCACACATTTTTAGGGTTGTTAACTCTGTCCTTGGGTTTTAGATTCCTTACCATCCCTCTTCTAAAATTATACAGAAAATCATTTCAGATGCAGCCACAGAATTTTTTTCAAGTTTTTTCTCGTGCAGAAGTATGCTATAGAAATAATGTCTAAATTTCTTTGGCAGGAAATTTACTGTAGAATTTAAATCAGCATTTAAATATCAATTTCAAGCATCGTGGCTTTATTGGTAGTCTCACCGTCCCCAAGGATTATTCCTGCATTTTTCGAGGTAAATAAAAAAAAATA
The DNA here is from genome assembly GCA_963932465.1 of Maratus speciosus. Lineage (NCBI taxonomy): Eukaryota > Metazoa > Arthropoda > Arachnida > Araneae > Salticidae > Maratus > Maratus speciosus. The sequence continues at coordinate 325,139,530 of OZ010792.1, read as the reverse complement.
ATAATTATTTAATCCAATGTTAACAACTGTTTCTAAAAATCAATGAACATTGTGGCTATCACTTAGTCTTAACATGATTTTCCTAAAAATAGGTGGTAATTTTCCTTACCGTCCTTTTTTTTACCATTTCGTCCCTTTTTTCCAATACCATCCCCTTTTTTTACCTTACCGTCTCTTCTTTAACACCCCTTTTAGACAATGTTATACAAAAATTCTCTATTAAAAGTACTACATTGTTATTATTTCTTATTTGAATGTCCTGTGGGTACTATGCAAATTCATTATAAGTAAAAATTTAGAAGAAAATAAAAAGTTATAGGGGTAAAATGGTAAGGAAAATTAAACTTCCAAGTTTAACTTAAACCTCAGTTAAATAAAAAATTTTCGCTGCTGACCCCTTTTTCTTTATTTTGAATCATTAAGGCATTCGTCTATCAGATTAAAATGTTATTTTAGCAAGTTTAATTTTGTCAGATATTTTTCCCCAAAAGTCAAAAGATTGTGAGAATGCCCCAAATCTGAAAAGAGTTGCATTGCCAATTCTTCTTTATCAACAATAAATAAAAAACAGGGATCCCATTACGTTAATGTTTGAGCGCAGTATATTTAAGCCAGAGAGAAAACGTATGAGAACAGTTAAGCACGAAGATTTAGAGACAGCTTTGCTTATTTGGTTCAAACAAGCTAGATCTCAGAATGCTGAAAAAAGACACTTAAAAAAAAAAAAAAAAAAAAAAAAAACTGATTTTTTCACCAAAAAAATTTTTTTACTTGTTTTTTATCCTAATGGATGCAACTTACTAGTAGTTTAATAAGAAATCGAAGTAAAATTTGACGACATCGAAAATATTTGAGTTTTGTTTTTTGTTTACAAATCTTTTAACACGAAAAATTTTTTCAATCCCCTCAGTTTCGTTTTAAACGTATTTCACTGTATAGTAATATATTTTTAAAATATAATTATTTGAACTAAGATTTTTCTTGGTAAATATGATTTAAAATTCAAAATACAGTTCGAAAATACTCTTTTTTAGCATCACGAAGTAAATGAAAACTTATATGGAAATGGCATAATTCTGTAAACATAAAAATTATATTGTTCTGGAATTTCCAGGGGAACAAAACAATGCAATAAACAAAAAGTAATCTTTGAAAATTTTCAGTCTTTGCATTTCTTTTATTAAACCGCTTATTTGTAAATGAAGCAGGAAGATAAACAGAGGGATGTGCCACCTGTACAAATTTGACAAGAAGGAGAAAGCAGTGGGTTATCTCTGCCTCTACTGACTTAGTAAAGAAGAGAATTTTTGGCTATTTCATTGGGATTCTAAGGTCTGTTTTTTGGAACTTGGGATCTAAAGAGTTAAACTGTAGGCAACTGAAACTAGTTTCAATATTTTCATAATCTTTTTGTGCTCTTAAATGTTATTTTATATACTTAAGCTGTATAGCACCAACTAGCATCTCATTTTTCAAAGGCTTCCAATGTCTTCTCAGTTTTGTGAAGGATGTTTAATTGAAAGCTTACATTTGATACACTATATGGGATAAATTAAATATATTAATTCATTCCAATTTTTATTTGTTATCATATTATTTAAAAAATAGCAAACACTTTAAAGATCCCAATAGTAGGATAAAAACTCTTATTTTCAGATAAATACTAATTTTTTACTAAATAGTATGCAGTCATTTGGTACTTGTGAAGTGAATTAAATGGGAATTATGTAAGTTATCATTATAACGACATATTAAAGTTTTACATATTCTTATTTCTATTTTAATATAAAAAAATTGATGCATATTTTATAAATAAAAGTTATGCCACTTTCCCATTTCAAAATTGAATTTTAATGATTCAAAGTTCAATTCATTTTGTTAACAAAATATTTTTTTCTTGCTCATATTCTTTTGCAACAGAGTATTTAAAAATAAACATTTTATATGAGAGATTTATTATTCTGCAATTGAATAATGAAATTTTGGAATCTACATACGTAAATTAAAAACTCCTTTTCTTGATTAGAATCCACTTATGTATAAAGTTAAAAAGCAATTCGGCTATTTTAACGAATTTCAGTTTGTAGATCTTGAATTTGATGTCATTTGAGACAATTGATTCTATAGGCTTGCCTGCTGAACCTATACTGTTTTTTCCTTTAGTTTTATTTATAAGAAAAGCATTGTAAAGTTCTGTCAACATACAAGATGTCCTCTCTTATTGTTATACACTAGATAATATTTTATACCTCCATTTCACACAAAATATGTAAAATGTAAAGAAATAATGTATAATCATTTCTTAAATTTTAGTATCAATGAACACTTTCATTATATTAAAGTTCAAAGAATAAGGCTTTGTATTTAATTGATGAAAAATCTAAATTAGTGATGAACTGTAATATAGTTCATCAAAATATAAATGCATCAAACAAAATTGTTTCAAACAGCAAAATAATTTTAATATATAAAAGACATTTTTTTTTTTTACAAAATTTCTTCTATATTTCATAAATTATAAAATTCAGATGTAAAACATGAAGAAATTCTGTTTTAATAGGTAAAGTACTCTTAAGTATGAGTAAATTCTGTTCATTCTCAAAGTGTTCTCAAAGAATACTCTTCCCAACCTCCCTGCCCAACTATATGAATTCTTCACATTCACAAATTCATTTTCTCTCTTATCTAAAAATTTCAGATACTCACATTGAACTGCTAAAGAATTGAATAGTTTTCTCTGTTTTCTATAAGTTAATGTGTTTTAACTTATAGTGGATTACAGTGGCGCACCCAGGATTTTATCTTGGAGGGGGCCGAACGTTGGCAGCAAAACAAAATAAAATTAGGGGGGGCAAAATTTCTCTAGTTTTGACTACAGTAGGAAATTACAAAGAGACACTAATTAATCATAAAATTACCATAATTATTTCAATATCAATTAATTGGCAGATTTTTGCAATAATTTAGACAATGATAAAATGTATGCAAATATATTCTGTAAGCTAAATAACGAAATTAGGAAACCAAATTCACATAACGAATTTTTCAAAAAAGTTTTGCCTTAGAAGACGAGTCTCAGTCTTCCCAAGTTGCAGTCCCACCCACCTAGTTGGACAAACTTTTTTTAGTTTTTGGTTATTAATTTCCGGTGTATGTTTGTCAATATTGTTGAGAGCGTCTTGTCTATTAGGAGCCTTGAAAAATTGTGTGTCATTTCAATTATGCCAATGCAGTTTCTTATTTCTGTCACAGATACAACATTTAAAGTTCTAAATTTAAACCATGTGAGGCACAATGAACATATAAAGCTTGTGGATATATACTGATATGTGAGACTTAAATTTGTTAAACTTTTCGCTCATTGATGGGATGCCATCATAACCTTGCCCATACGGAAATAGCACAAATCGATATCATATGTCTTTAATCCTTGTAACATTTTGCCAGACAAGTTTTTTCCTGCAGTGCTTGCTAGAGGAATAAATTGTAAGAATTCTTCACAAATTTTGTTGTCATTCTCTTCATCTATATTAGATACACAAGGACAGATCAGTAGTAGAAATGTCAGAAGTTTCATCAGCAAGAAATGAGAAACATTTTGCCGAATTAGTTTTTTTGTACCAAACGATTCAAGATGATATTGTTACATGCGTTTATACTTTGGTTTCGTATGTTCCAGCTAATAAAGGTAGCGTTTTTAGTAGAATTTTTTAAATGTTCAGTGCAGTTTTCATCCCCCACATCGATTCTTGTTCTTAGTAAAGTTCGAAAGTTGCCTCCTGCTCAACTGCATAAAATTACAGTTTTTATAATCGGTTCTCATCGTTTCCGATTAGCTGCAGCTTGTGATGCCTGGCCCACATCAATTTGTAGATCTACTGAAATATATTTTCCATCTCGAATATTTTCTTAAGTTGCAATAGCCCTGAAATGATATTGTTTTTTGTTGATTGTTAAATTTATCAATGGCTTTCTTCCAATTATTATAACCTTGCGTGACCAACTATCCAGCTACTTCCGATTTAGATTTTCCAACATAAGGAGGAGGTACAAAAAAATATGCAATATTTACAATGTGCACTATTTTCAACTCCAGAATACCCAAACCAAGTATATTTTTTAAACCATGTGTATTGAACACTTTATTTGTGATTTGCAGCTGTAGTATAGATTGCGGGAAAATTAAAATTTGGTTCTGGTTCCCACAACTTTTTCGTAACATTTAAATTATGGTCAGTATTGAATGTTTATTCTTTCAACAATACGATGTCATGATAATTGGTATCAGCTAAGGAAATACTATTCTTCTAGGTTATTCTATCGCTTTGCGACTAGGGAAATCGATATTTATAGTGTTAATAACGTCATTACTATTAGCATTTAAATCATGCTTTTTTATATTTGGAAATAATTCAATTTGAATAAACTACTCTCTTTACGTTTTTCAGCCACGATTTGAAGAAGAAAATCTAAATATATATATATATATATATTTTACAAATTTAATTTGAAAATGTCACTGAAGAGTTTCCATGCAGATTACTTATAACAGCTGAAAAACTAGTTTGAAGATTAATATATGATTGTCAATAAAGTCACTGCAAAATAGCCATGTAAAATACAAAATAAATTTTTGTGTACTCGTATATAACTCTGCATAGTATTATTCCAAGTCCAAGCAAAAGGAAAGTGTAAGGATGCAACCGAACCAAGTGAGAGTTCTGCACTATAATGATCCAAATTGAAGTTCACTATATTACATCTGGACCATTCTGAATCTAGATGCTGGGTCTCAATTGTTCGACCGGGAGAAACTTGAAACAAACATGATTCAGCTTTAATCATGAAAAGAATGTCCTTTTTAGGCGATTATCGCTTTCTTGGTAAATTTGTTTTCATTCTCACAATTAAAAGAAAAGTTTTCTAAAACTGCATGCAATAATGGAACAAAAACTGTTGAAGTCTTTTTTTTCACAATACATATAAGGGTAGCCAGCCGTGTTATGTGAGTCACCAATGTTATATAGAAATGTGGTCTTAAGCAAATGCGTTTCTCTCGTTGGGCACCTTTGAAATTGGCTGGGGAGACCCGCGTATTTATAGGGCGCCAATTAACATTTTGCACAAAAAAACGAGCTTTCGTCTCGAAAATATTTTAGATATTTTTCTAGTGTTTTCTTCTTTTTCTTTTGGAGGGGGCCAGGGCCCCTTGGCCCCCTCCCTGGATGCGCCACTGGTGGATTACTACCTGTACCTGATGACCACCATTTTGCCATCATCATAACGATAAATGTAGCTCAAAATGGCAACTTTATGATGTTACTTCCCGAAAGATTCATTCCTTTTCTAGGATAACAAAAGACAGTTTTGGATTTCTTAGAACCTGAATAACAATACTTTCAAATTTTATACTTTTACTAATTAAAACAATTTAGGGAATTAATGTGTTAGAAAGTAGCAAGTTAAATTTTTAAAACAGCCTTAATATAATTTAAGTATTTAATTATTTTAAGTGTGTAGGAGAATAACAAGAAGTTTTAATGAAAATGTTTTATTGAAACTTTTCATTGAAACAAAAGTAAGTATACTCCAAATTTTCCTTTCATTAACCCATTAACCGCCAAAATTATAATGGTTTAAAATTTTTTTATACAAATGATATCGGTTATTCATTTGAACATATATAACATTAATTAATAGTGGAAATAACAAAATTTGTGTTAGCTTAGGAAAAATCGAGTGTTGCATTCACGCAACATCAGCGGAATAAGAGTACTGATGTTTAATGAGTTCAACTGAGCATCAGCGGGATTTTATTGCATATTTGGGCACTGGAAATTATTTTTAGTTTCGTTACAATTTAGACAGCAAATTTAAGTTTAATTAAGTTAATTTAAGCACATTAAAGTTAATTAATTTATTATTAAAATTTAATTTATTTTTTCTTTCTAAATTACTGATCATATCCAGAAAAGTTTCAAGTATCAAAATATTCGCTACACTAATCATGTAAAACAGCATCAGAAATTTACTGCAGCGATAAACATTCTCGCTATGGCATTGTTTACAATGCAGTCTTCTACTGTCATCAGACTTGTTGGTTAACCCTTTGAGGGGCAGTCGTGCATTTATGAAACCAAATAATTTTATTTTCCAATTGCCACAATAGCACCAGAATTTTGTAAAGTAATTTTTCGTTAATATGTAATTGTCCGTAAATTCCGGTGTCATTCATTCATTTCAACATTTTAGAAATTGAAATGCTTTGCCCCAGAAAGGGTGAAATGTCTGCGTTCTGTCTGTAATGGCTTTTGCATGGGGAACTTACTATACCTTTTTGTAGCTGATCTGTTTATGGCTAACTCTTTACATTCAAAAGGAGTTTTCAAAAGGTACAATGCAACGTCACATCTGAAATCTGAGGTTTTTTTTTTTTTTTTTTTAACATAATCTTTACATCTTCCCGCATTTGTCAAGGTTTTATTTTTTCTTTATTTTTTTCTGAGTCATAATAAATATTTCCATCTTTATCAACTTCAAGTCTCCAGTTTTTTTTGTTTTTTTTTATGTATGACACGTACAACTTTTAGAAGGTACAAACTTCTTTTTTACCCACACTTCAATTTCGTCAGCAGTAGCGCATGGTAACATATCATTATCATTTCCTTCTTCTTCATCAGTAATTTCTCTTATTCCTGATGAAATAACGATAATATCAGTTTTGTTCCCATCATCATTACATGAATCTTTATTAAAATTCTTCCTCTAACGTAAAATATCTAGTTGCAAACATTTCTATCAGCAGAGAATAAAAAAAAATTCAATAGAGTCGAACGACACGAGTGAATAATGGAACTACCCCTTTCCCGCTGACGTTGCGTAAATGCAACACCTATTTTCTCTTCCTCCCCAACTAAAACAAAAGCAACTGATTCGTTGAATGTTCTGATGTACTTTTACCTTGACTAAAAATAGATTTACTGTAAAGCTTACATTTGTCTAACTATATTTCTTCTGCGAAAATGACAACGTGAAAGTTTTCCTTTAAAAATGCTTTAAGTTTCAAACTTGTTATTAAATAGAAAAAAAATGTTGAAAAAAAATATTTTTATATTGAATTATTAACCATAATGTTCCCTACTTAAAAATTACTATTAATATAAAATTCGTTTGATAGCTAATTTTTTATACGCATTTATGTTGACTGTTGCGTCAACGCAACACCAGCGGTTAATGGGTTAACTTACAAGGAAGATGTCCTTGAAGCATATTTCCACAAAATTATGAAAATAATACTAAAGAATCTATGTATGCATACAAATAATATATTTTACTGATAATTAACATTGTTATTTAGTAAAATTAATATTGGATTCCCAATAGATAAACAGGGAAAAAAGAATTAAAACTGGCTTTCATCCCCAAAGTCAAGTGCTGCTTGAAAGATACTAGTAAATGTAATGCATTTAAAAAATGCTCTTAAACAAGTGGTTGTTTGCAATTTATTTCTGGATTGAATTTTAATTCAGTTTGTTACTGTTTACATAAATTTAAACAAAATATATGCATCAGTTATGTTAATTTTATCATTACTTTGTATGTTGCAAATATCATTTATCATTCAGATAATATGATTTACAAACTTTTTTCAGTTGGAAATCAGTAGTTGTAAGTGTGGGAGAAAACACAATATCATCATCTGTATGCTATTAAAAATATATTTTTTTACTTTCTCCTATCTTCAGTAGAAGAAAGTATTGTAATCAAAAAAATTTTCGACGGATTTACATGTTTCAGGGGGTCAGATATCCCAAAAAACATGTTTATAGAAACTGTTTGTCTGTCCGTGTGTCTGTCGCTATTGTACCATTAAAAAGTGTATGAAGTTATGCATAGAATTGAACCAATTTTTTGTGTATGTTTTTCGCCAAGGCAAGAAAGTCGTTCCTGCATTTGGAAAAATTCGGCGGAAAAGGGACGCTGTAATAGCTATTTTGGCACCATTTACAATATTGTACCATCGAAAAGTGTATGAATTTATGCATAGAATTGAACCAAATTTTTAGGTCCTCCCTGAATTAGGAAATATTCCGCTGAAAGGGGACGCAGTAATAGTGATTTTTTTTTTGTAATTTTCTTGATTTCTTGTAGTTCGGCGGCTTGTGAAGTGCCATCCTGATAAGCCGGCTATTCACTAACAGCTGATATACAACAGATTAACCGAAAACTATTGCTTTTAATAAATAGCATGATGGAGATTAACTCGTTTTTACTCCGATTAATTGACTGAAGCAGAAATTTAAGATGAAAGTTAAAGTTTATATAGCTAGCACTAAACTAATAAATTAAATATTGACATTAGAGAATAATTCTTATAAAAAATTCAAATAAATAGGAATTATTTTAAATAGGAACATAAAAATTTGAATTTTTCTGCTTGTCAAAATCATCATCTATATAATAGGTGAAAAAGGACATAGTGTATTATGAATGAAGTTTGTATGCACCAAAGTCAGATAGCAACAATAGTGTGCGACTTTTTAGCATCGTGTTGGTTAGTTTGTTATGTAATAATAAATTTTCTATATATGTATATACAGTCAAGGATCTATAATCTGCACTCCCATAATCCGCAATTTTCTGTAATTCGCATTGCTTAATGAATGTAAACAATTAAACAAATTTACAAATTCTTGATCCAAAAACGATTTTTTAAAAGAAATATCTGAAAATTTTAAATATAAAAGTGAATACAATCAATTTTTTAATACAAGAATTTGAAAAATGCGTTTTTTGAGATAGCATATTAAATTAATTATTATATATCATATTTAAAATAGTGTCCAGAAATAAGAAAATGACATATAATCCATAATACTCCATAATCCACAATATTCCATAATCTGCACAACTTTTGGTCCCAACTTGTGCAGATTAAAGAACTTTGCCTGTATTATATATTTCAAGAATGCAATTTGTCTGCTGTATATGTGTTGTACTTCCTTAAAAGCGCCTTGAAATGAAGTTAAAAGCCATAATTTTTAATTTAAAAAGAATATAAATATCCAAAATACATTAATGAGAATGAAGAGTATGATAATAATTACTAAGTACAAAATATTAATTTTATTAACTTTTTTTCTAATCCTGATCTGTGTCATTTATTTATTAATTTGTATACCAGTATTAACACACACAAAAGCATTTAATTATAAGATACTAAACTTTTTTTTTTTTTTTTTTTTTTTACATGTTCAAATATTAATATAAACTTCCTAATTGAAATCTTCTTAATTAGTTTTAACAATCATCTTAATTCTAACATTCTCAATTAAACATTTAAATCTAAATTTATTTACTTTCAAGGATCCTTTTAACTTTATTCTTATTTTAAATAGTTTTCCCCATGAAACAAATAATTTAAAATCAAAATCATTAATAATAATTTAAATTACTTTTATTTTAGTTTTAAGTCTTATTCAAAATATCTTTATTTTTCCCATTAATTTTATATTTTTGCATGCAAAATTTGACTAATTTTTCTGAAAATATACTATAGAAAAAAATGATTGACAACAAACCAAAACAAACTACCATTTTGTTGTGTCAATGTTTAAAAAGAATGAGTAATCAGTAAAATCTATATCGCATACAGTTTAATTTTTCTTCAAATTAACTTAGTCACTGAATATATAACACATGTTGCATTATATTTTTCTTTTCCATTGTAATGTATAAAAAAACTCAATAAAATTTGTGTTATATAATTTTTCTTTAAATTAATTTAGTTATTACGAATTATGAACATAATTAATTTTCACAGAAAAGAACCACAATTGTAAACTAGTTGGATGTGCCAATCCCAAAACTTTCTTCTATTTCATACATCTCAATATTTCAAAAAGTAGTTACACATGTTAATACTTCAATATTATTAGTTCACTACTGTACCAACTTTGATTTTCATTTCTGCTTTAGTCAATTAATCAAAGTAAAAACAAGTTAATCTAGATCATGATATTTATTAAAATCAATAGTTATTCATTATTCTGTTGTACAACAGCTGTTTGCAAATAGACTGCTTAGCATGATGCGAGTTCCCGTCTCTGCACGAACCACCAATGGACAATAGAACTACAAAAAGTCAAGAAAATTATACAAAAATAACTATCACAGTGCCTTTTTCGTGCAGAATTTTTCCAAATTCAAGGAGAACCTGCTGTCCATAGCCAAAAACATGCACAAAAAATTTGATTCAATTCTATGCATAAATTTATACACTTTTTCGGTGGTACAATAAACAAAATGGCACAAAAATCGCTACTACAGCAACTCATTCTGGCAGAATATTTTCAAATTCAAGAAGAAACTGCTGGCCATAGCCAAAAACATACACAAAAAAATTGGTTCAATTCTATGCATAACTTTATGTACTTTTCGATGGTACAATAATGAAAATAGCACAAAAATCGCTATTACAGCGCCCCTTCATAATTGATTTTTTTCAAATTTAGGGAGGACGTGCTTGCTATAAGCAAAAACATACACAAAAAAAATTATTCAATTCTATATGTAACTTCATACACTTTTCGATGGTACAATAATGAAAATAGCACAGATATCCCAATTATAGTGCTCCTTTCTGACAGATTTTTTTCAAATTCAGGAAGGACCTGCTTGCTATAAGCAAAAACATACACAAAAAATTTGGTTCAATTCTATGCATAACTTCATACACTTTTTGATGGTACAATATTGAAAATGGCACAAAACTCGCTATTACAGCGCCCCCTTCTGGCAGAATATTTCTAAATTGAAGGAAGACCTGTTTGCCACAGCCAAAAACATACACAAAAAAATTGGTTCAATTCTATGCATAATTTCATACACTTTTCGATGGTACAATGGCGACACACGGACAGACAGACAGACATTTTGTAAAACTATGTTTTTTGGTATCTCTGACCTCTAAAACGTGTAACTCCATCAAAAACCGGAAGTCAAAAAAAATTTCGTTTACAATACTTTCTTCTATTGAAGATATACATAACATAGAATTGAACAAAATTTTTACTTTCTTCTAACTTTATACGCTTTTCGATGGTACAATAACGAAAATGGCACAGACATCGCTATTACAGAGTCCCATTCTGGCAGAATTTTTTTAATTCGGGGAGGACCTGCTTCCCATAGCGAAAAACATGCATAAAAAATTTGGTTCAATTCTATGCATAATTACATACACTTTTCGATGGTACAATAATGAAAATGGCACAGACATCGCTAATACAGCGTCTCCCTTCCAGCCGAATATTTCTAAATTGGAGGACTTGCTGGCCATAGCCAAGAACATACACAAAATGTTTGGTTCGAAAACCAGAAGTCGAAAAAGTTTTTGATTACAATATTTTCTTTTATTGAAGATAGAAGAAAGTAAAAACATGGTTATGTAAGAATGGGGATTAAACATTAATATGAGTAAAACAGAGCATTTAACTACAGGCTAGAAATCAGATATTTTATTGAAAGATACTAATATTAAATCTGTAGAGGAATTCAAATACCTTGGATTTATCATTCATGAAGATGGATCAAGCCAGAGAGATGTTGAAAGAAGAATTGGTGAAGGCAAACTAAGAGATTAATTTATAGTGCTATTGTGCAAATCAATTTTGCTGTATGGCAGAGAGACATAGACATTAAATCTCCAGCTAAAAAAGAAACTCCTCTCTACTGAAATAGACTTCTGGCGAAGATCAGCAAGAAAGTCTAGGTTGGAAAAAATTAAAAACTCAAGAATACATGAAATTATCCAAGTGAAACAAAATGTTGTTAATACAGTCTATACATAACAAGCTTAGATGGTTAGGTCATGTGCGCAGAACGAAAGAGGAACACCTTCCAAAAATTCTCTTTGAATGGAGTCCGGAAGGCAAATGTAGGAGGGGCAGACCGAGGATGACGTGAGAAAGGTCTATTCGAGAGACAATGAATATTTATAAGTTAAATGAAGAGATTACTCTGGACAGAGAGAGATGAAAAGGATCTCTCAGAATTATTTTTATGGGTCGAGGAAACCCACTGTTTAGTGGAAACTCCTGTAGAAGTATATTAAACCAATTTAGCATTGTAATTTGTGCAATTGTACATACTTTGTAGTCAGACTTTAAAAAATGTAAACAAAGGTATGATCAATAATCCGCAAAACCTTCTGTCCCTAAGTGTGCAGATTTCACAGAGTTGACTGTATTTACATTTAAACTGCAATGTGTGTTTAGGAGGTGTGTGTAGCTATTGCATGCCTTTCAGGGATTAGGTGCAGTCTTAGGTAATGATTATTTATATTTCTATAAATTTAAATATATAACAAATTTAATGAAGTTCAAGTAGTAATCCCCAGTTTAGTTACAGATGAAACCAAGCGTACAAATAAAAACATTTAAGAGTTATTCTGTAATGATTATGAAAACTAAGTAATAGAGTACATACATACATGACGTCCCTTCTTTTCATTGACCAATAACAAATTTCTAAACTGTTAATTTTAGAGATATAGTCCTAATTGCAAAAATGTTTCAAATGTTGTTGTTCTTCATATAAAATCCATTAATATTAAAACAGTTATTTTTAAAAAGTTACAAAATACAAATTTATATGATCACTAAGACCTATATCTTAACATCTAGAAAATTTTGCTTCATGCTCTTAGAAGTAAAATGAAAAAAAATTCCATCAGATTATGATACTTTGAATTTTATGAATTTTCAAACATTTAAAACACGTTTTTAGTGCCTGAAAATTCAAAAAAATCCTGAAAAAGCAAAGTATCATGACTTGGATACATTTATTGTTTGGGTCTCTTTAAAATTATTGAAGTACTGCAGTTCCCAAAGTAGTTTTTAAGATAACTTTTTCAACATACTTCTACGGCTTTATTTATTTATTTTTATTTTTATTTTGCTGCAGCATGTCCCAAAAGGGGCTTTGTGCCATTAAACCCCAACCAAGCAAAGGACAAAAAACTACACCATACCAGACAATTTGAACTATATACGAAATGTTTTAGCAATAAAAGCAACCTCTCACTAAAATTCAAATAGAAAATACATGAATGACTTTTTACTTGTACATTAAAAAAGAAACTATATAAGAAGTTTATATTTTATTTAAAATACATGTTTGTAAATAGAATACAGATGGAAATACTTTATACAAATTATGTTCTAACAAGAGCTTCAATAAATTAACTGTGCTACTATCCTGTTATCATAAAATGCACACACATTAGAACATTCAAATTTACAAAATCTTTATACACAGCATACTTACAATATGTAAAATGAGACAAAGAAAAATTAAGAAAAGTTTGGCTAGGTTATTTTTTCACTTCAAACAAATCAAAATTTCTTAATCTAATAGCAAATAAAGATACATTAAAATAATGGAAAATAAAACCAGATAGGCGTTATAATGCAATAATAGCACATTTTAATAACTGACAATAGTTTCCGCTCATTTGACACAGTCTTAATGCAAGAAATCTTAAGCCGATTTTTTTTTTCTCCCCTAAATGTACTGAAAGGTGCAAAAATCAGATCTTATCTTTGTGTATTAATATGAATAATTTAATATATAGACTAACTACATATCACATTTATCAGTGTATGTTGCACTAATTTTAAGTATATATGTACAATAGAACTGAAATTAAAAGAGTAGAAAGTTTGTGTTACATACACATTGATAAATGGAATTAAAATTTTATAATCATATCACTAAAAGTCCAATTCAGATTTTAAACATATTTAATTATTGTGAGCATTAAAAAAAGAATGATTACCAAATCACTGACAACTTGTAAATTTGAATGACATGTAATATTGCCTAACTACTATGAAAAGAAGGAGAAATCAATAAATTAATCTATACATGTTTACAAAGCAAAATAATCAGTTATTTTTAAATTCAGATAACATACTTAAGATTCACAGGGAAAAAGAAAGCACCAAGTAATTAAATATAATACTTCCTAAATAATTAAATACTAGCATTTAGGAAAACTTTCTAAACCCAGTGCAATAATGAACTGTATTAATAGTTTCTTCCAGCATAAAATGTACAATGTTATGCAGGGGTGATTGTGAATTAATGGAAAAATACCTGAAATTTTAACAGAAAAAGTTTTTGTATGGAAAGAAAACACATAATTTATTGCAAGGAGGCAAAATCTTCTCATTATGAAATATATTAATTTTAATTGTGTTTAGAATCATATCCACAAGTCTTATTTTATGAATTTAGTTATCAGAAAAACCTGAATTCCGGTACTGAAAATGAAATAAATACCTGAATTCAGGTATATTACCTGAACACAATCACCCCTGGATGATATTATCATTTTTATGATTGTATAAAACAAACTGGGAATTTTATGTCTATATGTATAAAATAAGACAACTGAAAGTATAAAAAAAGGTTTAAGAAATATTACCTAAAATAACCAAAGGAAAAGTGCGCAGAATACGATGTGTCCTTCATTTTCCTTATTTTTTTATTAATAAAAAGTTTTAAGATTATATACTCAATTATAAGCCAATTTTTAACTCAATCAATTAAGGAATATATCAAGCGATAGATTTATTTTTTTTTACAAATCCTGAAATTCCATATCAATTAACAGGAAAATTTTAGCAGATGATTGTTCACTGCCTAATACATACTTCCAAAAAATACCACCCTAAATTTTAAGTTGGTTTAAGAAAGCAATAAGTTTTATTTAAAATGAAATTTAAGAAATTAATTTTTGAAAAAATATCAGATATAATTTTGGGGATAGAGTTTTTAAAAATGCATTAAGTAATGAGTAATCTTGTCTGAAATCTCCCCACAAATTAACATTCAATATCAAGGATTATTGAACTTACAATGGAATTATTTAGGATTTCTTAGTTGAAAAAAAAAAAAAAAAATCAAAGATACAATGAAATAAGAAATTGTAATCTGACAAATTCCTATTCGAAATTTAGCAAAACTATTTTAATAATTAAGGACATTGATGACAGTGTGAACAAAGCAGATTTAGCATGATCTTTAAAACTATATAATTTGTTTATTAACAGTTATACAAGTTAACATATTTTCTTATTTAAAAAAGGAGATATATTTTTGTTTAAATATAATGCAAAAAAGACTTGCCACATGCATTTTATTTTATGTGCATTTCATTTTTATTTACTAATTTATGATCAAGTACATTTTTGTTTTACATACAGTAAATTTTATCTAAGGCAAGAAAGATGGAAATCTGTCTAACTCTGAAAATTTTTCAATTCCCAGGGAATCCAAAGTCATTGGGTAAATCTTGTCTATGTACACTATGAGTACACTGCATGCTATGAATATTTAGTGTGCATTTAATTTTTATTTACTAGTTTAGGATTATAAAGGAAGTACCCTTTTTTAAAAAAAATACAGTAAACTTTATCTAAGGCAAATAAGATGGAAATCTGTTTCAGAAAGATTTTCAAGGCTCAGAGAATCCATAGACATAGAGCAAATCTTTTCTAAGGCAGAAACTATAGTTTTCAGAGTCCTGATCGATTCTGCCTAAGACAGAGTTTACAGTAGTAATGCAGATAACATTTTTATATTTTATACTCAATTTAAAAACATTTTTCTCAAAAATAAATTAATTTCATAAATAGTATCTGAAACATTCAGAAAATCTTAGAAAAATAATTTAATATTTACCTGCCTATCTTCTGAACTATAGTTACATTCATAGTTTTAGATAGTTCTAAAGAAACAAATTAGCATTACAAGGTGGGGAAAAAAAAAAATTACAAAAGTGTGTATAGTATTGTTTGTTTAGAAACTTAAAGGCTCTTTTTAGGGGTTTATTTATTGTGAAACTATATAGTTATTTTGAATTTGTCTGTCTTTGTTTGTTTTTAAGCACAAAATAGAAAATTTGATTCATTTTATGTCATCTAGCCCTAAATCATAATGAAAATTCAAAGCTTAAGATTTTAATTTTTGTATCAGCAATGAGGCATTACAATGAAAATTATCTACAGCAATGCAAGTAAAGACTAATTCAGCAATTTTGCTTACTGATTACATTTAATTACTTGGATTGTTTCTCATAAAATACATAAAATACCAGATAAATTTGATAAAAAAAATGATTTCTCTAGAAAATACCAATCTCTTGTAATAAAATGAAAAATTAAATAAACTCAGAAATAGTTTCTCTTAAACGGTGAAGGAATCAAAAGTTCATACCATTCCTGTCGCTGCCAACAAATTAGAACTATTGATATTTAAAAAAATAAGATAAATGCACTTTTTTATTCAAAGATGGATGGAGAGATGAGCAGATTGCAGCCCTAATATGAAACTTCTATTTGAAAGTATTTAAAAGGCAATGAGGCTCAAAGCTAAATGTACATTAAATAAAAGTATGTTTAAGTTAATCAGCATTTAAATTTTTCTATAAAAGTTCAATATTTTTAATCCTTAACATTATGTCAATGACTACGATTTTACAAAAATATGCACAAACAAATAATTCTTGATAATGAAACAAAATATGTTCTAATTAAAACATTTCTTTTAGACAAATACTTCAAAAACTATTAAAATAAATGAGGAACACATAAGATGTCATATTAATAATAAAATAGAACATTTAATTTCATTCAGATGATTGGATTACATGAGTTTTGAGAATTTCTTGATGTGGAATCTTTGTAATATAAGAAACAATGTTAAAAAAAATAAAATAAAAATAAGAGATTAGGATACTGATTCTGAAAATAAGTCAAAAACAATACCTTTTATAGTATGTATAAACTGAAAAACAAATTGTAATATGAATTCGTTTTATGCTGAATAACATCTTCAAACTGCAATAAAACTTATAAATGCATATGTGTAAATAAATTAACAAAAATTCAGGATAAATTTTATTAAAATAATAATTATTGCATTTTTATCTATCAGTACGTCAATATCATTCACCGTTTTCAAACTATACCAATTAAAAGTTTTCACAAATGATAAGTAAACGATAAGTAAATCTTAAATAAAAGAAACTAAAATAACTGATAAATTATCAATGGGCTTTTGATAAAAATCTATTTTCCACCCAAAAATTACAGTTTATAAAATGATGAGTATACAAAACCCAACATTTACATAAATCATTATCAGAAAGTTCATTAAATATATATATATTTTTTTATTTAATAGTAAATGGAAAGCAGATGTTCATACATAAACACAATGCATTTTTAATAATAATTAATGAAGAAATCAACATTTATATTTTAAAATGTAGTAAAATAATATGAAATTTCATAGAAACTTGTGTAACTATCTTACTTTTAAACATTTCTATCAAAGCTTTAAAAGATATTAACAGCATAAAAGGTTGTACTTAACAGACAGAATTTAAAAAAATAATAAATGTTTGATGGAAAAAGTTTCAAAATAAAGTTCTTATAGTTAATGATATGAAAAATCAAAAATTATTAAATAAATAACATGAGTTATTATTTTACTATCAGCACTGAATGTGGAAAATAATTGCTTAGTTTTGCTTGGAATTGAATGGTAGCTTACTAGACACCATTCTAAAACTTTTTTAAAAACTATGCAAGATATTTTTTTATATCAAAAGATTTTTCTTAAGACTGAAGCAACTATTTTTGCCTTTTTTCTTACCATATATTAGAATCACTCAGTGATTTTCTTATATATATACATATATATAATCGATGGGAACTATTACAGTCCGTAATACTATTATGGTTTAAATTCCATATGAATGAAAAGTTTCAGAGATAAATCATACAAAAAAAAAAGATTTGATCCCATATTTTAACTTTTTATATTCAATCTTTTTTTCTTTCACAAAACTTTTCTTGTTGGCATTTTAGGACTGTTCTTAATAAAAAATTAAATTTACAAGAGCATATTTATAAAATACTCCTGTTTTAAAATGATAAATTATTTTTTTTTTTCAAAATTTGAAAATAAGATTTAATGCCTAATCTTATATATTCAAACATCACATTACATAAAACAAAGTGTCAAATGACAGGAAGAGGGGGGGGGCAAACCCCTACTAAATTCATTAAAGATGAAATCATTTGAATAAAACTTAATATTGAGTAAGAATTTAAATTTTGGCTTATATTATACAATATACAAAAATAAGTGGACGAAATTCATAAATAAATTTAGCATTTGAAATTTTCTTCATATAGTCCAGGGAAAATATTGAAGTAAATAGTTGAACTGAAATTGGAGGATGATTCAATGATGATTTTCTGCTGGCTTTGCAGGAGGACGCCAGTGATGATAGTCAGTAACATTGAATAGTATTTCTTTAGTGACAGGATTCCTGATACTCTCACAGACAGCTGAAAGAAAATTACAAAGTTCATTTTAAAAATTCTACAACAAAATTTCTTTTAGTTTTCATCACATAAATAAATAAATCCAGCCTGCTCAATAGTCATTTTACCAAGATAACTTATTCTAGTAGCATATTAACTTAGACCACTTTTGCTTTAATATATATTAAAATTATTAAAGCATAAAATGCTTTGATTGATGCAATGCAGACATTGATTTTTAATAGTAAATCTTAATCCTTGTGACCGAAAATTATCATGCTTTTCATTAGCGCCAAAATCTTTCATTTGCAATAGAGGGTAGGCCAAAAGCACTTAGAACATTTAAAAATTCAAAAGAAAATCAAGTGTAATTGATATAATTAAAAATATTACTTCCAAAAAGTTATGGCATTGTGTTTTCAAATCTGCAAAAAAAGTATTAAAATCTCAACATAAGCAGTTATTGATCATTTATTTTGTACAATTTACTATCATATACCTCCAAATATGCCCTTTGTAGCTCAAATCAATCCAAAACGTACTTAATTGCATTCCACATGTTGACAGTAGATTGTACAACAAAATGGCCTGTAGCTGCTTATCTTCAGTTTTTTATGCTTTTTTTTTTTTTTTTCTTTTCAGATTTTCCCGATTTAACTATATAGCATCAATTTTGGGTTTTTTGGAACTTGATTATTATTAGTTCTATTATTTGCTAAACAAAACTTTTGGTGGTGTGAAATATTTCAGTCCAAACAGCAATCTTGTACGCTAATTACTTGATTTTTTCTATTGAATTTTGAAAAAGGATTTTTTGCCCACCCTGCATAAGTATTATGTTGTAATATATAGGTTGCTAGCTGTAAACATAGTTGGGAAAAATATATTGGAAAAACCATTTTCAATACAAAATACTTTTCAAACTAAAAAAATACAAAATAGTGCATGTGTTTTGAAAATGCATTTAAAATGCAAAATACATTTGAAAAAAAAAAAAATATGCATTAAATTACTCTGCACAAATGAAAGATGCATTTGTAAATCTGATGAACTGTTTTGAAATTATAAAGAACCACATGTAAATTGTATAGAGATGTGGTCCCCCAAGGAATTTGCTGAAATTTTAATATGCTGTAGTTCATGTGGTGCTGATCAAATGTCTCATTGGGTACAATCCTGGAAAATGGCTAGTTTCAATGCTATGATCATTGAAAGATCTTAATTCCTATTAAATAGCTGCAACTAGAGTCCTGCGCGGGTCGGGTTCTACCCGACCCGAACCCACAAAAATAATTTCAGGCAACCCAAACCCAAGGTATAACAACCCGAACCCGCATTATTTCAACCCGCAATGTAAGGAAAGCAAATCATGTTTTTATACCATTATGAAAAATAATCTACAATTGTAATCTCTAATAGAGGTCTACACCAGTACGGCCCGCGGAGGGGGGGGGGCAAAATTTCAAACTGGCCAAGCCGCTTTATTAGAGCAGTTTTTTCAGCGGGCCGGGCTGATAAACAAAATAAACGGGCTGGGCTGGCAAAAAAATTGAATGGCCGATAACTACAATTAAGAGGTTCTACCGGTCCGATATAAATATTTAGATGAAGCCAATAAAATTATAAACAGCCGTGCCGGGCCAGGGCCGAACTTTTAAGTTTTACACGGGGCGGGTTGGGCCTGTAAATTCCGGCCGTGCAGATTTCTAATTCTCTAATACCATTTTTGAGCTTTACATAGAAGAATGAACAAATCTATATTCTTTAATATTCAACTATAGTAAAACCTCTGACCTGACCCGATGCAGGTTTCTAAATGGTATAAAACTAAAAATCTAATCTTTAAATATGCTTTAAAATTAGTTGTGGTTTTAAAAGTTCCACTTATAACGATACACCTTGTTTTACACAAGTAGCCATCTGCCTTTAGTTTATCAGCAGTTATTATTTCGAAAATCTTCCGTCTAACATAGTGCATCGCGCATGAGACACAATTAAATGATTCACTCTATAAGTTAAACAGGAAGGACCATTTAGAGTTTTGCTGCGTATTGTATTTTTAAAATGCGGTAAAAATATAATGCAGTTTGTTATTTTGAAGACTCGTGAAAGGATGACTAAAGACAAAACAGACAGGAGCGGGTCAACCCGAACCCGACCCGCAAGAGTAAAAAATCCAACCCGAAACCGACCCGAACCCGAAACAATAAGAACCAAAAGAACCCGCCCAAAAGAAATTAGAGTCAACTCGACCCGCAATGGGAAAATATAGTGCCGACCTGCGGGTCGGGTTGGGTTTGGGTAAAAGTGGGTAACCCGACCCGATGCAGGGTTCTAACTGCAACCCTACGTACTTTTTTTTTTTTTTAAAGTCAAATATACATAATTTGAATCAGTAAAATTATTTAATGAAGTATTTCCAGCTTCAATGTGGCTTTGAATTAGATTTTATAATTCAATAAAATTTCTGGTTTTATTTGACATGTAAAGTGCTCAGAACCTTTCATTATATCTACCATCAATTTAAAATTTTATAAAATGCCTTATTTTAATCAAATCATTTCTGCAATTAAATTCGGCAAAAATTTCTATTTTAAAAAACCAGAATTAAAGCTTAAAAATGCAAAGAGATTAACCCGTCATATGAGCCCAGTGCAATGGCAATTCTAAAAAACCGAAGCCTAAATTACCCTTTCCTTTCCATCTCCAAGCTTTTGTGTTCTTTTTTATCAAAACACTTATATCTGACATAATGTGTTGCACACGTAGGAGATAAGGAGATGGAAAGGTCTCAATTTTTATATCAGTTTTTGGGCTTGGACTGACTCGAGCTCAATCTGTCTTACATTCAAAATTTTATTTATTCATGTATAGAAAAAAAAAAAGCCTTTTCCTCCTTCAAAATTATGTATTATATTCTATTTCAAATCACTTTAATGCTATTTTGATCAGAATGAAGGTAAATCAGAAATTGCGTTTTTCTATTCTAGTGATATTTGCAAATGACATTGATGGCGGCGACGTGTTGAAAACAGCGTCACTCAAGAGACTGAACAATGAATTTGCTTTTAGTTCAAAATTCTTTTGTGACAGTAGGATAATTTTTAATTGGCTGGTTTATTTTATTTTTTATTCAGATGTCTAACCTGAAGAAAAGAATATTTTCTGTTTTTAGCCGACGAGTATTAGCTTGAGTTTTTGTTTCTTTGACGTTTTTTGTCTTCTACTAAGTATGAGTATAAAAATCTCATTAGTGATTTTTCTATTTATTTTGTATCATGAATGCTGTCCATGCTAAAGCCTCTGCACATTTACGAAGTCACTTTCATTTGTAAGTAGATATAACTACCATGTATTGTTAAATTTAATCTGATTTTCAGAGACTTGCCACAAAAGTTTGTTATGCAGAAGGAATCAAGTTAAAGTTAATATATAGTTTATATTTAATCAATATAGTTTAAGATATGCATCTTTTATAGGAAATTGAAAAACATTGTTCTACTCTTCAGCATATAAATATTAATTTCTGTAAATTTCATTCATTTTTTCATAAAAAATGCATAGCTGCGAAATATCCCTTTTTTGTGTTAACTCTATTTCTGAATCATAATCCTTACCTTTTATCGCAGAATTCTGCAATTAATTAACATTAAAATTAAACAAAGATTGCTGTTCGGAGGGAGTAATATCTAAAAAAGTGGAATACTTGACAGCTAAGGGTATGATGATAGATATATTTAAAATTTTTGATTTGCTAAAGAAAAAAATGCTTTAAATTTTGAAAATAATATATGAAATATAAATATGAAGATTGGAGTGATAGGGGAGGGGGAATGGTACAGTTGTTAGTATCGGCAATATCACAGAATATCAGAGCTCCAGTACTTTTTTTGTTAGAAATTAAGCCCTGGTTAAATGTGAACCAGTCATCATCTGATGCAACAATTTAAAGAGAAATATAAAATAAACAACATTCAGTTCCTATAAATATCATTTTATGCAGAAATCAGATGTATGGAAGTACAATGACACTAAGTAATATTGTTATATATACAGTATGGAACCATTTACCCAGAAACCAGTTAACTGGAAAACCAGTTATCCGGAATGCTATTTCTGATAAATTGATTTCCGAATCTTTTCAGAAAAAGGTGTCATACACTGCCAGTTTGACATAGACTTTGCTTGAAACAATTGTATAATTTGATGACAACATCTAGTATTTGAAAAGAAAGCATATTTAGTTCTATTTTAGATGTTTTAATTTTTATACAGAGGAAACAGAAGAGTTTTTGTTCCTAAGGGATTCCCATAAATTACCTACTTTTAAACTCTGGTTAACTTTTGATCTTTCTTGCATTGATTTTTAATCCAAGTAATCTAATAATTTAAAATCAGAAATAATGCCACAACCACACATATTCCACAAAACTCATCAAATGGATGCTGCTTTAATGCACAACCAGTTAACCGGAAAAACCAGTTATCCGGAATACATCTGACCCCAAGCATTCTGGATAAATGGTTCTGTACTGTATATATATATATATATATGTGAGAGAGAGAATATATGCGTTTAATGAGGCCTTCTATCTATTGAGGGCCCGATCATGAACATTTTGGGCCCTAATCTTAGATTATGACACTTGCTTTTTTTTACAAAGAATGTTATGAGAGCTGATATACTACAATGTAAAAATGTGAATGAAAACTTACATAATTGTTAACAAGTCAAATTATTATTAGTTTTTAAAAAAATAAAAAATGAATTTGGCAAAATTAAACATAATGTAAAATAAACAAATTAATTTTTCTTGAAAGATCTATGTGTGCCAAAAAAAAAGTAGGAATTCTAGAGATAAATACTTTTAAAATTAAAACATTCATGTAATTTTTAAACTACACGTATACACTAATGAATAAATGTGGAATGTAAATAAATGAAATATGATTTGGACTTATTATGAAAAACTTGAAACTTTAAAAGAAAAAACTGAAAAAAAGGGAATACTCATACATTTATAAAAAGAAAGCCCTTATAAAATATTCATTAAAAGTAGGAATAACTATAATTAAAAATTTTTAAATCATTTATTTATAGTCAAATCATTCCTATAAACATTCATTGTAGCAGTATCCTTATAGTTACTGTCTAATGTATTTTTTACATAATTTACATAATGAATCAAGCAGACTTAATATTTTTATCTCATTAAAGTGTCCTTTAATAAAACTACTTCTGAGGGCCAGAAAAAAATTTGAGCTCCTGATATTTGTGGGCGCTGGGCAAAAAACCCCCCGTTACCTATCGGTAATATGGCATACTACTGGCTCTAAGTACACTACTATCATACTACAGTTTTTGTAATACCCTTAGCATTGTTAAGAATTATAAAAGTTATTTTTCTAGCCAGTCAGCAAAAATGCTTTTGCTGAAGCCAAAATATCTATAGATTAACAACCTTATCCAAACAATGACCAAAAAAGTGTGTTTCTATTAACTTCCAGAATAGAATTTAAAAACAGGCATATATTTCCACATTATGAATCACTGATCTGCAGTTTAAACATGACGGTTTGAAATCGAGAAAATATGCTTTGAATATACAAAATAATTGGAAAAAGCACCAGAAATACATTACAAAAATACTTTGATTTTATAGGTTTAAAATACAAAAGTATTTTGAAAATGTACTTCAAATAAATATATTTTTGATACTGCACAACTCTGGCTGAAAATTAGTCATATTTAGATAGTCACTATAGAATAAAACATACCTATAGCGGTTTTGAAAGCATTAGGAAAAGATTTATCAGTTCGTTCTCTCATAAACACCCACTGGTTATTTTCCCACTTGCATTCGATAATTTTATTATCCATCTGTCTGAGAGCTTTGGTAACCTAAAAAAAATAATTATAAACCTTAGGATGTATACATTCTTTTAAATGTATTAAAATAAAATCTAAAATAAAACAATGTCTTTAATGTATGCATTTTTAAGGCTGTTGATTAGTGAGATCTTGAATTCCCCTCACTAATATTAACCTTATGGGTGTGTACTGCATTCATATTTTAAAAATATCTTTTCAGAAAATAAATATTTTTAAGGGGACGGTGGAGTTTAAAATCCTTAAAAATAATTTTTTTTATTTTTGTAAATTTCAACTTAAATATTATTCAAGGGTACATTATATACATTATAACATGCATTTATCCCCAAAAAATTTTTAAAAAAATTTATTTTTGAGAAAAAAATGGAATTTTACGCGTCGTGTTAGAAATCTTCGAAATGCCCCATGCGTCTTCCATATCAGTGAAAATCCCCAATATTTTTTATAAAAATTTGGTTTATATATAGAAATAAAATAGAGCATTGAATTTTACATATTTGAATTTAAAGGTTAAAAAAAAAAAGTTGAAAAAAATTGAAATTTTTTCGAAAAATTTTCAAAATTTCAAATTTTTTCAATTTTTTTCTTTATTTTTTGTAAATTTCATCTTAAATATTATTCAAGGGTACATTATATGCATTATGGCATGCATTTATCACAAAAAAAGATTTAAAAAAAATTTATTTTTGACAAAAAAGAGGAATTTTACGCATCGTCTTAGAAATCTTCGAAGTGCCCCCTGCGCGTTCCATATCAATGAAAATCTCCAATATTTTTTATAAAAGTTTGATTTATATATAGAAATAAAATAGAGCATCGAATTTTATATATTTGAATTTAAAGGTTAAATATTTTTTTTTTTTTTTTTTTTTTTTTTGGTGATAAATGCATGCCATAATGTATATAATGTACCCTTGAATAATATTTAAGTTGAAATTTACAAAAATAAAAAAAATTATTTTTAAGGATTTTAAGCTCCACCGTCCCCTTAACTCCTTTTGTGTGTGTGTGTGTGTGTGTGTGTGTGTGTGTGTACTGTTCTTAAAGGATTTTCCAACAAAGTTGAAAAGTGTTTATGACTTCGGTTTGCCTGTCCACTCTCTAACTCTCGTAAATATGCTCAAATCGTTCCGAAATTTTTGGATGTTAGTGACCTCTACCCTAGCATGTTCCCTATTTCAAATGAAGTTTGTAGCATGTTTAGTTCATTTACAGGGACAGTCAAAAGTTTTCCGTTACATTACGGCCAATGGGAAAAAATCATTTTAAATGATTTTTAATGGTGTTATACTCTTTCAAACATAGTAAAATTGATATTCATTTACGAAGTCAACTAAAATATGCATTCTGTTGAATATGCAATGCAAAGAATAGTTATTGTTCATTTACAGGGCCACACAAAAGAATTCCTTTCATAATGGTATAGGGGGAATTGTTTGCAGTGTATTTGAAAAGATTCCAGATACTATATTGCATCCGAATTGCTGTATATCAGTAATTATTGCTCGAAATGCATTTTTAATTATGATATGAGCTTTTTTCACTATATTTATGCATACTATAAAGTGCATATAAATGCTATAGTTCATATACAGGGCTACAGAAATGAATTTGTAAAAGTTATTGAGTACGAGCATAAATTGCTTAAAGGTGGGAATTATGCATTTTTACGCTGAACTGAATTTAGTTCACCAAGAAATATTTGTAGAATATAGATAAAATGTTATACAGGCTCATGCAGAGAGTTCGATACATGGCCGTCTAGGGGTGATAATTTCTGGAAATGTAATTTCCGTAATTTTAAGAGTGTTTTAGTTTGAATTAAATTTTAGCTAAATAGTGGCATGTTATAAAGGTACTAGGTAAACTACAGGGCTGTAAAAAAGTATTCAAGTATGTTTCCATCTATTAGTATAAATTGCTGAAAGATGAATTTCAACCTGTTATGCATTTTCTTGCTAAACTAAATTTTCCCATTATATAGTATATAAATCAACCTACAGATCAAATACAGGGCTGTTCAAAAGAATTGGAATGCATATTAGGCTATGTACAGTAACTACTGAAATCAGTTTTTCAAATGTTTTATACGTTTTATAAAATGTTTACTTGTTAACTTATTTCCCTAAAAAACAAAGTTTTGTTAAAGCATTCAGGAAATGTTGGAAAGTGTTTCATAATCTATGCTTAATGCATGATTTTTCTTTCTTTCTTTTTTTTTTTTTCTTCTTCTTCTTTTAGTTGTCAAAATATTAAAATTTTAGTGAAACTGAGTAAGGTTTTAACACTTCACATAAAATTAAAAGACATACTTTATGAATAGTACACAGAAAAAGAAGTTAAAAGTATTAATCTCCTGAAGAGATATTTTAAAAATACAAATGCATTATATGCCCATAGGTTTAACATTAGCAAGATGAACACTTGAGACCTCTCTGGCCAACAGCCTTAATATAGCCCACTCTCCTTAATTCAAATTTATACTTATTCCTCTTTAAAATTTCATTCAAAACAATATTTAAAAAAAAAAAAAGACTTGTATATTCTGAATTTTTAAACTACTTGTTTCAAAAATTAAAAAATATTGGATTGCAACAACTTATGCACTTATCAAATTTAATATGAACTTTTCTGTGCCATGCACAAGCATGAATCAGAAAGTTTTTTTTTTTTATTTAATAATTTTCAATTATCTACAGCAGTGGTTCCAACCTATGCATTGTGACCCACTTATTTTGGTAAGTAGCGAAACAATCAAGGTTTGCCACAAAAATATATCTTTTATTTCACCTGTTTAAAAAAATACAACAAATACAATATTTTACAACCACAATAATCATGAACACTATTAGCTTAAACTAAAGCTTCTTGGGAAGAAAGTGTTATCTTAAACAGTCAGTCGGTATTATGTTATGTATTGTAAGATATGTCAGTAGTCACATAATCATTATGGCAACCAGACTTATATAAAAACTTTCTGCAAGTAAATGCTTAATAAAATTACATGTTATATTATTTTTTTAATATGTATTAAAAACAGTATTTTAAAAAACTAACCATTTAAATTACATATTAATTAAAGTATAATTATTTTGGTAAAAAATAATAAAGCAGAACCATGACCATGTAACCAGTGACCAGTAAACCATGACAGAAAGGCAGGGGTGATTCTGAGGGGGAAAAAAAAAATCTGAAAGGTTACAGCAGAAAGGGGGAGGGGATCCCTCCCAGAACTAATTTTTTTTGTTGCTACTGGTTGTGACGATTTAATTTTAAATGTTGAGAATAAACATAAGTGGCGAGAATAGAGTGATCGTATAGCTAAGATGATAAGGTTGACTTGCAGAAAAAATAAAAGGAATAGTCTTACTTAAATGACAACAGTAGACACATTGAAGAGACATCAGTTATAAAAATCTTCTTTATTCGTTGATTCATTTGAGAGGTGGAAGGCAATTAGGAGTAGGTAGGTCACTGTACACATTCGAAGAGCGTTCCACGTAGAATTATTAAAACTTGGAAGTAATTCCATGATAAAGATGAATACTGGTTAAAATCTCTTTTTAAAGAAGGTCTTGATAATAAAAAGTTCGAAATCAAATATGCGTTAAATTAAAAAAAAAACCAGAGACCGAAGATAAACTTTTAGATATCGAGTTATAGCTATTGAAGAACATCGCTCTTTGAATTTAGGCGCAAGGCCCGAAATTCAAACGACAAATCACGTTGTCAAAAATAATACATACTTTCGTAAATCTTAAAATCTGATCCGATCTTAAAATCTGTTAAAAAACTGGCTGCATTGATATATATACTACATAAAAGGGGTTTACAAAACTACATGCAGAAATGATTTAAATCTATTTGTTAAATTAAATTTACGTATTAATTGTAGAACGAATGACAGCACGGAAAAACGAAACTACAGTCAAAAGGCAAGAGGAGAGAGACACACCTCCAATATGACGCGGTCGACGTCACGCTTAATCTAAAAATAGATCAGGAAGAGAGGGAAAATCTAAAATCAAAGGTTCTGTTACTTGTGGTAAAAAGGAAAGAAAAAAAAAGCGATTTGAACGATGTTTTGCGTTGAAAATAAATAGTTTAAAACATGAGATAATAATGCTGCATTACAATTTAGAAAATAAATAATAAATGTGATTGCTACATCACACTGGTCAGGTGGAATTCAAGCTGAGTGTAGATTCCTGAGAGTTGGGTTCAGATTAACTGGATTTTTCAAAAGTTAGTTCAGTGTATTATTTCAGATAAAATACTATAACTGTAATAATCATAGATGCTTGTATGTGTGCTGTTTTCTAAAGAGATCACTGTGCTTTTTCTGCGACGCTTTCATGAAAGTTGCATTTTTACCACGATCCTTTGACGAAATTTGTATTTCTTCTGCGATCATTTGATGAAATTGGAATTTTTTTTCTCCGTCCTTTGTCAAAATTTTCGTTTTTTTTTTGCAATCCTTTGATAAAATTCTAGTTTTCCACGATTGATGAAATTCTGTTTTTTATGCGACCCTTTGTTGAAATCCACACTTTTTTCGTGATCCTTTGATGAAATTTGCATTTCTTTTGCAACCCTTTGATGAAATTAGTTTTTTTTTCTGACGAAATTCGCATTTTCGCGACCCTATGACGAATTTAGTTTTTTTCATGGCCCTTTGGAAAAATTCTAGTTTTCCGAGATCCTTTGATGAAATTCAGATTTTTTACACCATGACCCTTTGTTGAAATTTAAATTTTTTTGTGATCCTTTGACGAAATTCGCTTTTCTTTCGCAACCGTTTGATGAAATTCGAGTTTTTTTCTGATGAAGTTCGGCGTTTTTGTTGATGAAATTAGTTTCTTTTTCGCAGCCCTTTGATGAAATTTGCGTTTTTTCCACGATCCTTTGATGAAATTCGAGTTTTTTTCTGACGAAGTTCGGCGTTTTTGTTGATGAAATTAGTTTCTTTTTCGCAGCCCTTTGATGAAATTTGCGTTTTTTCCACGATCCTTTGAAGAAATTCGCGTTTTTTTTTCGTGATCCTTTGAAGAAATTCGAGTTTTTTTTTTCGTGATCCTTTGAAGAAATTTGCGGGGGCTTTTTTGTGTGTGATCCTTTGAAAAAATTTGCGGGGGTTTTTTTGTGTGTGATCCTTTGAAGAAATTTGTTTTTTTTTTTATTCGTGATCCTTTGAAGAAATTCACTTTTTTATTGTGCCCCTTTGACAAATTTCAAGTTTTTCTCGCTCCCGTTTGACGAAATTCTCATTTTTCATGGCCCTTCAATGAAATTCACATTTTTTTTTTTGCAACTCTCTGATCTTGGTAAAATTGGAGATTTTTTTCTGCGAACCATTGACGAAATTGATTTTTTACGCTGACCATTTGTCAAAATTTGCAATTTTTTTGTGTCCGAAGTTTCAGACTGATGAACTTTTTAGATTTTCGGAACCTAATTCTTTAAATTTTTGGAAAATTGGAAACAGAATCAATCACCCTGCTTTTAATTGTGTGCGAACAGTAAATAAATTGTACATACGAGGGCCATTTTTTTTTCAACCTCCGATGGTCCATAAAAAAAAGACAAGCATATATAGAAAGATCATTTTATTATTAAAAGTTATGTACACTTATGGTTATTTTTCAACATAATCACCTTGTAAATTGAGGCACTTATCGTACCTGTGGACAAGCTTTCCAATACCCTCTTCATAAAAAGTGTCCGCCAATGAATTCAAATGATTCTTGACGCTGTCTTGAAGCTCCACGTTACTTTGAAAATGCTTCCCTCCTAGCCACTTTTTAAGTTCAGGGAAAAGATGGTAGTCACTCGGAGCTAGGTCGGGACTGTATGCCGGGTGATCGAAAATTTCCCACTGAAAATGCTGAAGTAGACGTTGGGTTACAGCAGCAGTGTGAGGACGGGCGTTGTCATGGATCAGAACAATTCCAGAAGTCAGCATGCCTCTTCTTTTGTTCTGAATGGCTCTGCGTAATTGTCGTAAAGTTTCACAATAAACAGCTGAAGTAATCGTCGTCCCTGGCTGCATGAACTCAACAAGCAACACACCTTTTTGATCCCAGAACACTGTAGCCGTAATCTTTCTGTTGTTGAAGGTTTGTTTGAACTTTTTTGGTCTGTTTGGCGAGTTCGTATGCATCCATTGTTGAGATTGACGTTTTGTTTCAGGTGTGTCATACTGAACCCAGGTCTCATCACCTGTCACAATTGATTTCAAAAAGTCTTCTCCTTCAGCGTCATAACGGGTGAGGAATGTCAAGGCTGAGCCCATTCGTCGTGTTTTGTGGTTGTCCGTCAACATCTTTGGGACCCAGCGAGCACAAATTTTTCTGTAGCCTAAATGTTCTGTCACAATAGTGTACAGAGAAGACCTCGAGACTTCTGGAAATTTTATGGACAAATCATTTATAGTGAACCTTCGGTTTCCTCTAACTTCTTCGTCCACTCGTTGAACAAGGTTGTCTGTGGCTACAGACTTGCGTCCTTGACCTCCTTCATCATGCACATCGGTTCGGCCATCTTTAAATTTTCGGCACCATTCACGCACAACACCATCGCTTATAAAGCTTTCTCCATACACTCGGCTCATTCTTCGATGAATTTCAGCTGCACTATTCCCTTCAGCTTGCAGGAATCGAATAACACTTCGCAATTCGCACTTGGCGGGAGAATCAATTAAGGCAGCCATGTTTACGTGGTTACAGCTCGCCTCACAATGGCGTCAATGAAAAGGCAGTCAAAGAGGGTGATGTGGGGAACATGCGCCGTCGCTCTATGCGCATACCGACTTCCTGCCGCTCGCCTAACGTTGATGCTGTGCAATCGGAGGTTGAAAAAAAAACGGCCCTCGTAGAATTGGGGAATATTTTTAATTTTTTGGTATTAAAAAAAAGTTACAAAAAAATTGTTTTTCTTTTCTAAAAATTTTTCCGCAAAGTTCCGATTTTTGCGAAAAATTTTCTTGCATGCGTGCATCTATATTATGCAACTCTGATGGCAACCCTGGAAAAATCCTTGATTCCTTCTGCATGAACATAGGAGCAGAATATTCAGAAATATCTAAATCTCAACACGACACCCTTGTAAGAACGTGCTTTTCCGACTTTGCTGTTTTTGAAAAATAAGTAAAGAAACAAACTGCAAATAGAAAGTGACTTATAATTAAAATTAACCATTTTTAACTCCGACTCTGACATAGATGCTCTCATAGGTAAGTGGGTAGGTCACCAGTGCTAGAAATCTCACTTATTGCTTATAAGTTGTGTTTTGATAATAATTAAACGTATTTTTCATTATATTTGTTGTCTTAATTACAGTAGAGTGCCAATTATCTGAACAAGTCGTTTTTTTGGGAGAAATAGGCTGTTCAGATAATTGGAAGTTCGGTTAATTGGAGTTCCGATAATCTGTATTATTCAACTTACACACATTAGTATTACCAATTCTTCTTCTTCTTTTTTTTTTTTTTTTTTTTTTTTTTTTTTTGATAATGCATCCTTTGTATGAAATTTTGCCTTTTTCATAGGATAGGACAGCCAATAGCTTATAGAAGTCATACAAAATTTCCATACTGATATTAGACACACCCTCATATTAGGTGGGTCATGAAATTTTTTTTTTACTTAAAGGTGAGTTGCGTACCAATAAAAGTTGGGAACTGCTGATCGAGAGGAAATCATAGGCATAAAAATTTGAGATCCTGATGTCAAATACTAGCTCAAAAAATTATGTCACAGTAGCAACATTATGATAACTTTTTCATGCATTTTATTATATAATTAATTCCGTTATCAATGGAATAACATACTATATAAACTTGGAAAATACACTAAATATTTTTTGAAAATGCAAGGATATCAGTAAATTTTGAGATAACAGATTTCTAGCTAGATAGATTTGACTACAGTAATAAAAGTTATAAAAATAAAAACTGCATTTGGATACTGACCTTGATTTCATCGAAAGGTTCATTCTTCCCCCCCACATACAGAAGACCAACTTTAGTTGGAAGCAATCTAAAAAAGAAGGGGAAATAATTACAAAAAAAGAAAAGCATACAAAAAAAAAAAAAAAAAAAAACTATATAGGCATAGTTAGCAAAATATAAGTAACAGAAAAAAGTTGCATGTGCAATTAAATTCAGACGTGTTGTCGTAGTTTGAGTCACTAAAAACAAGTAGACTCTGACTGAAGCTTTTGGTTGGACAATCTGAAATGAAATTGAACAAATTATATGTAATTTTAAATTTATAACTTGGATTATTATTTTTATTTTTGGACTATAAATATCAGGCAATCAAACCTGGGTATGCCGATATATTGCCCGCTGTACATCGTAGATGAAAATCATTTACAAATGAAAACTGCAATAGATATTTTACATGATTTCGTATATAGATTTTTCCTTAGGATGTATCAGGTCCGCAAAAAACGAAATATTGTGAAAATTGTAAATTTCAGCTGTTTTTTAAATTACAGAACTCAAAGTAATGTTCAAATAGACACTTTTTCCTCTTTTTGTCTTGTTTTCTTGGATTCTTCAGGTCTGTGATACCAGAGGTAATGCCAAAATTGTAACATTTTCTCCTTAATTTTTTAGCCTGCACAGGAACACAAAATTGCAATTTTTTCTCCCCAAGCCCATGGTACTTGAAATAACAATGAAATAGTGAAATTTCCGTTGTCTTTCTCCTTTTGATTTTTAGATTTTTAAGGACTATGAGACACAAAATAAAGACAAAATCGTAAAGTTAATAATGTGGAAAATATAAAAGTTTCACCTTTTCCTTTGAATCCGTGAACTTTATTTAATTCCAAACTAGTAAATTTTTTATAGTTATTTTTTTTTTTTTTCCTTAAGAATTTTTCTGCTAAAATAATGCTAAACTTGCAAAATTTTCGCCTTTTCTCTTCTGGGTCTGCAGACTCCAAAATAGTAGTAAAATCCCACCACCCCCTTTTTTTAAAGGTCTGCAGGGCCTGAAATTGTAAAATTAAAATGAAAAAAAAAAATAATGGTTTTAAGTTGTGGGTATTTTTAGGTAGATTTCATAAGTAATACTACCTATTGCAGTCGTTACAATCCTGCAACTTTCGAAAAATTCCTTCAGAACTTTTCACTATATGATCCCATGAACCCAAAACAAGCCCCACCTAAAAAGCTTATACATACGTATGTACTAGATCTTGTCTGCATGATAAAAGTCGCAATTATGCATGGATCGTCTTCAAACTCACCAAAAATACTGAGATGGCTAATATCTCGGCGGGGATTGCATATAGGCAAAATCGGCCCAAGGAAATGGCGAAGGTTAAAAATTTTGAATACCTAGCCTTAACATGATTCTGACATGATTACGGCTGTCACACAAATATGAAAGGAAAATTTAAACATTTTTTGTTTATATTGTTAGCCAACAATTTAAAAAAAAATGTAAAATTCTTGTCACAACAATTACATTTCTATTGAAGATTTCCATGTGAAAAATAAAAATGAAATAAATAATTTAATGAATTAAAAAAAAAAAAATTGAATATTACGTCATGACTTTTCTATAGCAAGATTTCCATGTGAAAAATGGAATAAATAGTTTGACGAATTTTTAAAAAAGTGGAATATTACATCATATTGGAAATACAGTCGAACCTCGTTAAGACGAAGTCGCAGAGCAGCAAAAATATTTCCGTATTAACCGATAAAACAGAAAAAGGCATTTAGAATGATTTAAAAAGTAAATCACTAAAACAGAGATATCAAAGAATATAAATGATATCTGCAGAAAAATATTTTACAGTCATTTTATGATAACCAATAAAACAGAAAAAGGCATTTAGGATGATTTAAAAAGTAAATCACTAAAACAGAGATATCAAAGAATGTAAATGATATCTGCAAAAAAATATTTTACAGTCATTTTATGTTAAATAGTAGTTTTGTGCAAAAAGGTACATTTCTAACATCACCATAAAAACAAGAAACCCATACTCACACAGAAACACACATGACGATAGTAGTACTATATGTACTGTAATATTCTTATAAAAAAGTAAATGTGTAAGGAGAAATAAAATGTAAAATTATATTTACCTCTTTAAGTTAGACTTTAAAATATTTTTTATTGGCTTTTTGTTCAATTTTTGCATTCTACATTTGTTTATAAAGGCGTCCACTTTTTCCAAATTGTCCAAAGCACAATTGGCATTTTCCTGTTGAAGCAGAAACCACTGAACAGTTTTTAAAGCTTCTGTCGCTTCACTGAAGGACTCGGAAGGGATTTCGACCTCTCCATCAGCCTCTATTTTATTCAGCTTTTCCTCTTCAGTTAAGTCAGCCAGAATATCTTCATCTGCCATGGGTTGTGAGTCATAACATTTTCATTAATTCGAACGTAATGCTCAAACGATAGAAGGGAAGTTATTCCTCAATTTTCAGATTCTTCTATCATATCGTCCATTTCTCTTTCATCTGTTTGTGCAACATCTTCTTCTGAAAAACCACCATGCCTAAAAATTGTTTTTTATAGCAGTTGAAGAAACAGAGTTCCATGCACTTCTTAGGAAACACATAGATTCTAAGAGATTGGTAGAAAATGGTGTCTGTTTGTCAAAGCACTCGATTTTTTTTATTACTTCTTTCCTGTAGTGAGTTTTTAAACACTGAATAATACCTTAATTGCATGGCTGAAGCTTTGTTGTAGTATTTGGAAGGAGGAAAGCACATTTTATTGATTTTAGCCCTTGCTTTGTGGACTGTACAATTGTCCAACAAAATGCTTATCTTTCTCTTTTGATTGTTAAGTCTTGAGTCTAATTCTAATAACCATTTTTCAAAAAATTCCTTATTAATCCAAGCATTTAAAGTGAATGTGTACTGAACAATTACTGTCTTTACACGCTTAAAGCAACGTGGTTTTGCAAATTTTTCGATAACATAGATAGGTAATTTTTCCAGTACTGTGACTCTTACTTTATTACATTTTACACCGGAACACTTCTCTGCTTTAAAAGTTAATGTAGATGAAGGTTGTGCTTTATAAAAAAGCGCAGTTTCATCTGCATTGGATATATCAGGGGGTGCATAATCTCTTTTAATAGCCGGGCCATCCAATAGAGAAAAACAAATCTACACTATTCTGATCTTCAGACTCTTCACCATATATCCTTTTGGAGACAATACCAGGGCGTTATTTAAACATTGACAGCCATCCATTTGAGCATGTAAAATTATCGAAGCCAAAAACTTTTTCAAAAAACTTTGTTTTTTCTAGTAAAACAGTACTAGTTAAAATGATATTCTTGTTCCTAGCTTCTCTTATACGTCTTAATAAAGCAACTTCCAGAAAAGCAATAAACTCATTTCAATGTGGAAGGTCGCCGCAAAGGTCGCAACGAGGAATTTTTTTTATTAGGTGTAATATTTACTTCATCTTAAACGGGAGAAGTTTGTCTTCATGTTCGTATTAAACAATGCAGTTATTATTGTTTTCCAAGATAACGTGATGGGGAAACTATTTTCCTTCGTCTTAAGCGAAATTTCATGTTAAGCATTTTCGTCTTAACGATGTTCAACTGTATAATGGACATCAGCAGGTGAATATGTAACGTCATGTGAGTTTGAAAAAACATATAGAAGCATGATAAAAACCCGACTATTGCAAAATCGGCCCAAGGGGGTGGAAATGGGGAGGGTAAAAAATTTTTAATACTGCCTTAACACGATTCTGATAAAACCAGCTCTCACAGAAAAATGAAATCATAAAGTGTCAAAAACAGCCAGACAAAATTGTTAAACTGTATTTATCTCAAATCTTTATTTAGTTTTTGTTGGTGAACTTAGTACTTAACTCCGAAATCTACCTCTGCCTGTAGGCCGAGTCACCAGGGATTTTTTTTTCTTTATGAAGCCGAAACATTACAATCTTTGCTTTTATTTTTCTTCAATTCGTAAGTAATTTTTCAGGTCTGGAGGACTGTAAAATTTTTGCCTTCAATTCCTCAGTTTACAGGATATGAAATAATGGAGAATTAGTAAAATTTATGCTTTCCTTTCTTCTCTTTGCCAAGAATTTATGATGCTGTAGGTCCTGAAATAATGTCTATAACTTTTCCATAGGATTTTTTGGGTCTGTGGACTTGAAATTACGTCAAAATTTGCACCTTCATCTGTAACAAATTTGCAAAAAAAAACTCAGTACAGTGTGTAAATGCGAAATCTAACCCAACCAGACCCACAGGTAAAATTTATTCTATGTTTCATGTTGTGGGTCATATTGCAAGTCTATTACCAAAACATGGAGCACATTCTACATAAAATTAAGAATTTTAAGTGTGGGTAAATAATTCTGTTTTGGAGGAAAATAGCTAAGATATTCCCAGTACAAAACAATCATGTATGCCATACAAAACAATCATGTACTAGTTTTAGTAATTTTATTGCCAAGCCTATGAATTAAATTACTTCAGAGGAGGAAAAAGGTACATCAAATGCTTCACAGTCTGCAAGAAAATGACTTGCACTACAAGATACTACTGAGAACTTGTCTTTTTAAAAAGAAATTCTGTTATAATAATTCATGAAAGATGGTGATGGTGAGGCTATTAACAAACTACAGTTGGAGATGTATAATCTCACAATTTTTTAATCCTTTTACATTTTTAAAAGTGCAAGTACTTTTTTGCTGGAACAGAATGTTTTAAATATTATGTGAAACATCTTCTACAGTGTATATTAACCCTTTACAATTCAAATAACTTAATTAGCATATTTTGGTTGGTGTATTAAAATGATACATAAGCATAATGTGTTTTTTTAATTCATATATTATGTAAGATCTTTTTGTGTGTGTTGTTCAAAGTAAATTTTAGAGGTGTATTAGATTTCAATTGTTGTTTCTATCTAATACCTAAAAATTTAATTTTTTGAGTGTAAATTTCATGAATATCTATACTTTACATACACATGAAGTTTTGTTGTTGTACAGTTTTAACATCGTTAAATTGTATCAAATATAAAATTTAATGTGTGAGTGCACATGGGGGTATTTGAGTATGTAGGGAGGGTATGTTCAATATATTTTCAGTTTTGACTATAGCTCGATTAACGTAAGGACAAACTTTTACCAGTATTTTAAAGGAAGGCTTTTTTTTTTTTTTTTTTGGTCTTATTAAAAAAAAATCTGCATTTAAAGGTGAAATTTTTCATACTAAAACCATGGTGGCCCTTGTACTGACCACCTATCACAACTTATACCCATGATACATTTGAAGAAACTAAACAGGAAGAAAATATAATATTTTTGAAAATATCAAAATTATCTAATATTTTGATATATATTCGATATTTTTTATATACATATATCTAACATTTTTTTTATATATATCTGATATTTTCGAAATAGTTAATTTATTTATGATTACAAATATTTTCAGATTTAATTTAAATTTGAAACTAACACTTAGCATGAAAATTTAATAAAACAATACTGTAAATGTCTTTTTTTTACATAACAAAATTGAAGATAAACTAATTAAAAATGGACACAATCTGTTTTTACACTAACAAAAAACTATAGGATTTAGTATCAAGGATCAAGAAAATTATGCTTTATACAAAAAAAAATTTAAATACAAAGTTTTTCAATATCTGTTCTAAATAAATATTGTCCCAGATAATTATTGGTTCTATTATGTTGGTAAGAAAGTCTTGCAACACCCAGCACATGTAAAAAAGAAATAAAATTATTTTAACAACAAAGATTATACAATAATGTAGGCTCTCTCTGCACCTATAACTCTATAATATCTGTATCACAGTTCTTCATGGTCTACACCTGAATTC
The DNA here is from genome assembly GCA_963932465.1 of Maratus speciosus. Taxonomy (NCBI): domain Eukaryota; kingdom Metazoa; phylum Arthropoda; class Arachnida; order Araneae; family Salticidae; genus Maratus; species Maratus speciosus. The sequence continues at coordinate 325,101,375 of OZ010792.1, read as the reverse complement.
CTGCCGGACCTAGGTTCAACTCCAAAAGATATATCAACAGAACAAAAACACTGATATTAATGAGACACCGTTGAATAATGAACTATGTTAACCTCGAATACACTGCACATATTAGCTGTTGTGGCTACTGCAGAATGCCCTTGCAAGAACTTATAATAAGCAATTGCTCGAAGTCCCCTTTGATCTATCATTGCTCATACTGCCTGCGTGGAACAACTGAATCGTTTTTATACCCTACAGCATGGAAGGTTCTAGACTAGTCTTGCATTTACTACTCTCGAATTATTTCTCGAGCTTCATCATTAGAAAAAATATTTTAATAAAAAAAAAGGTGTTGCAAGAATTTCTTACTAACCTAATACATTTAAAAATTTAGCTTCAAAGCTTAGAAAAGTTTGTTTTTCTTTTGCCTAAAAAAGCTATTGATGGAACAAAAGTTCTTTATCTACAGAATGACACAATCAATAACAGTTCATTTTCAGAAATTCATTTACACTTATCATAAACAACGATATTCTGAAATTATATGAAATATCATGACATTTTGAAAATAACGTCCAATGTATATCAAGGAATATATCCATTAATACATATTCACCAAATTCTAATCAATCGATATGCACATCACATCTTTCAAGGTCAAAGAGTAGTGTGTCAGAAGGTTGGAGTTTTGACTGTGTACCTTTTCGCTTTAAAAAAAAAAATAGTAATATTCACATTATTTAATGATAAATTAAATATGGTGAATATTACTATTTCAAAAAAAGTAGTAGTAATCAAGCAATTTGAATAAAAAGAACTTGCCAAGCAAGCAACATTAGTACATTAGCCATTCTTGAGTCAGAATCACAGTGAGAGTTGGTGTCTTGTAGTGGTTTTTCCCACTAACTCCACAGCTCTGGTCAAAACCAATTTCGTGCAACTATATTAATTTTATTTTTAATTAATTATTATTTTTTCAATTAATATGAGAAATGCCAGGCTTAGTATCATCCTTGCAGCTCAAATCACAGAGCATTGGAGAGTTATTCCGAGGATATGGGTTCGTTTCTCGGCTTGGACATTTTTCACTCTGTTGGTTTTATGCTTAGTTAGCAATGTGATAATTCATGTATTTAATATACTAATATTATTTTACACACTTAAGATAACATAATTTACCGAATAGGCATTTATATATATTAAAGTCTTATTTGAAGAAATAACTCTGGAGTAAGTTTTACAGACTTCCATACTAAGGCAATTTTATTTTTTATTAGCTAGAAAATGCTTCACAAAAATCTGAAACTTCACGCTAATAGAGAAATATTTACTGAAATAATAAAAAAGAAGAGGGATATTGTTATATCACTGTTATATAAAACTTAATTGGTAAAACTGAATTATGTACATATAGTTCATTTCAATATTCAGCTGAAGTTTTTATTAAAAAAAAAAAAAAAAAAAAAATAACGATTTTATATATTTAAAAAATATATATTCAACATTATCATGTTAAATAACAAAAATCTCAAAATTTTTCAGTAAAAAGCACTGTAATAGTAAACTGAAGTTAATACTGTGAACTATCTTAATTACTTACAAATAACAAAGACTATTTCTAAACTTGAATGAAATGCGACATCAATAAAAATTAAATTACCCAAGTCCAGTTCTTGTTGTTATCTTTAGTTTAAAATCCACAGAATTTAGACTAGGAGGTTTCCATTTAAGGACATCTGGAGATGTGCCACACACATATGGCTATAGAATATTAAGACATATAATAAATCATCAACAATTAAATCATTAATATTAAATTAAAAATTAACAAATAATTTTATAACTATATGAAATTTTAATAAAGGCAATTTCAAAATCAATCAAAGTGAAGTACCTTTATTTAAATTTTATATTCAATCATAAATCATAAACATAAAATAAATTAAATAATATACAGGATTGATATAAGGGCCCAACTAAACCTACAAGCACTTGGGGCAAAGATTCATTGAAATTTCATGATTTTGATGCAATTATAGCACAGGTAAAATAGGGTTTGACAATGAAATAACAGTGTACATTTATGAAAATTTGGGACTAACTTTATTTTGGCACTAGAAATAAACATCCGATGAGTCCCCAAATAAACAGGGTTGGCAAGTTTCTTCCAAAGTGGAAAAAACCACAGAAAAAACCGGCAGGAACAAATAGGTTTCTTCTGAGTGGAAGAAATTGTTATTCTTATTTACCATATAAGTTTCCACTTTGTAAGATACAATAAATGTATTTTTCTTATAGCCTTACATAATTTCCATTAGATCCATACAAATTTAATAAATTATGTATGCTAAATTAATAATTACATCAGTTTTTACCCAAGATCATATGCCTGCCTAAAGCTTTTCAACCATTGTGCTCCCAAAGAACAGAAATTTTATCCAAAATACACAAAATCAATTAAAAGTTATTCATTCCAATTTAACCAGCATATCTTCATATTACAGTCGGACCTCTATTTAACGAACCTCTATTTTGCGAATTTCTCTATTTTGCGAACTTTTCCTTGGAACCAAGAACATTTTGCGAATTTTTTCGTAAAATAACCTCCAAATAGCGAAGTGCATTCTCCATTTAACGAAGTTTTTCTTGTGATCTAATTTTTTTTCTCCCCATTTCTCAAAATATTTCTGGACATTTCAAACGTATTCCTCCTTTAAACACATTTTATGATGTTCAATGGCCTTGAACTAGTCTTACCAGGCACCTTCTTTGTCAGCAGTGAAAATTCGGTAAGTACGGAGGACGAAGAGGATAATCCCTTAGAGTAACTTAAAAAAATGTGGATACAGATGAAAAAAAAGAAGAAATTAACCATGATGTGCTGATTGATGATTGTATTTCACTTAATTCTGAAATTGAGACCTCGGAAACACTATCCGAATTGGATATTTTCGACAGTGTGAAAATAAAAACAATACAGCAATGAATTGCGATGAAGAAATGATCATGATGCAGGAATTAACAAAATTTCGTATGATGAAATGCTAAAATCATTTGGAACAATCTGACACGGATTATAGTTAGAAAATACGCATGAAGGGATTTTTGATGCATTGCAAAGATGCGAGACGTATTATGGGAGAAAGCACTTTTTAAAAGAAAAAACTCAGACAAAATTAACAGAGTTTTTCCGAAACTAAATTTAAGGACGCATATGTTAATGTATGGTTAAAATTATTTATTATAATAATAATAAATATGATAAGGTCATTAAAATTCATTAATTTTAATGTAGAACTATTTACTTTAAACAGAAAATATAGTGTGTTCCCGGACAATGTTTTGTACCTTGCAGATTTCAAAGATTTAAACACATAGAAAAAATGAATTGATGATGGATATTGGTGGGTAAAATAAATAAAACAAATCGATATAATTTATTTTTAAAAAATGCGATTAATTACTTTAAGGAAAAATATTTAGTGTTTATGAATTTAAAAATTTTTTTTATGTAGTTTAAAGTATTTTAAAAGGTGAATCTCTATTTAACGATTTTTCCATATAACGAACTTTTTTCCGGTATTTAGCGACTTCGTTAAATAGAGGTTCAACTGTATTTAAACTTTTAAAATTAGTAGTAAATAGTACAGATCCTTTACCAATGGTAGAATGAAACTCATTCAAATAAAAGACAGTGCTTTTAATTTATATCAATTTTATTAAGGTAAGTAACATACAATAATTATTGTATTAAAAAAATTCATTAACATCCTCATTTTCCTTACATGCAACATGGTATAACGAGTTTTTTTAGCAGTAGGGTGCTGCAATTGGTTTCTCAACTTAAAATGGATGAATGCAAAAGATGAAAAAAATTCTTTCAAGTCCTACAGAACTTAAGAAGTTAAAAGTATTTTGTACCCATACAAAGTACCCCATAGACATTTTTAGAGCATTAGTTTTTTAAAAACAGCATTGAGATATGGATGCTAGTATAAATAATTACAAATTTGTTTATTTACTGTATCGCACAGATTAAAATAATGCATTTTTCTATGAAAAATAAAGAATTGTAGGTAGTTTTTTTTCTCTTTTTTTACATAAATGGCATAATTAATGAAAAAAAAAAAAAAATCCCTCTACCTCTAAAGTTGTAAAATTCATCACCTGTAAATGTCTGCTGAATCTGAAGTTTGTTATTTAAAATAATTTGTTTTTCAAAAAATATTTTTAATATTAATTAAATTTTCCAATTTAGATTTCATATAATTGTACTTTAAGTTTGTTTTACAAACTTAATATGCTTTAATTTTGAGCATCTGTTTTGTTTTCTGTTGGTTTCTTCCAGTTTTTTCCATTTTTTCCAGTTTCTTCCACTGCACTGTAAGAAACTAGTTTCATCCGGAAGAAACCCAACCCTGCAAATAAAGTTGTTTTATCAAGTTTTGGGAGACAAACGGTGGGCAATATTGAAAAACTCGACTTTCTTGAACAAGGTCGAGAAGGACATTATTCCCCATGTATTTTTTTATTCTTAATCAAATGGTGTCATTCAGAAGTTAATATGATCATTTGTTACAAAATTACGACAGATTTTATCAATAAAAAGTCGAAATTTACACTTTATGAGAGAGAACAACTTTATAGCATTTATTTTACATTATTTCACCAGTGTTTTACATTATTTCAGCTGTGGCATTCTTTCTATTGAATGTGTGTCACATTCCATCAAGACACTGTCACTAGTTATCAACTTCATGTCACTTTTATCACTGCTGTGTATGGCCCTAGTTGTGTCACACTCGCTAGATGCATGCGAGTGGAAGATATAGGTTTTCGTGCCATTATGTAGACCTTTTAAGGGGAGATTTGGCTGCAGAAGGCCAAAAAAAGAGCGTTTTTTAGCTTTTTTTTCTGGGATAGGAATGGATTCTGGGATGTATTTTAGCTCCAGGTTTTTTTTTCATGTTATTTATTATCATTTGAAGGACATTTCAAAATTTTTTTAAATAAAAAATTGATAATGTGGCTCAAGTTGCATAGGTGGATGTCCTAACCTGAGTAGCATGCACTTCCAATCAGGCAGTATCCGATAGATCACCAAAGTCATTTGCAATCAATTTTTGTTGAAGATTGTGAAAGTAGATAATATTGTCTGGAGCTGCAAGCACTTTCGGGTCAAAAAGTTAAAAATCAACAAAGTGGCACCTATTTGAAAAAAAAAGGTCCATTTCTGACACCCTTTTTTTTTGCACTTTGGTGTGCTTCTAAAAATGTTTTTTTTTTTTTTTTTTTAATGTCAAAGTGGTGCAAGCTCTAATAAATTACATTACCATTAATTAAAAAAAAAAAATTAGCAAGGTCAGTTTAATAGTTTTTGCATTCTGATCTTGGCCAGTTTGAAAAAAAAGTCATTTTGCATAAAATATGTTTATAGTGTTCCAAAACAGTGTAAGCCTTTAGACGTGTTGCACTAAAGCACTAAATAAGTATGAAAAGGCTATGAATTCGGCCAAATCATTTTACAGCGATAATCAACAGGCTATAGGGTACGGAATAGAAAAATTTTAAATAAAAAATAATTTTTTCAACCAAAAAAAAAAGCAAATGCCCCTTAATGAAGTGAAAGAATACACTGTCCTTTTCACATTTTGAATTTTAAGAAAAGTATAGGCTCTCCAGGTGTTATAAGGGCAGTTAAGATTACCAGGACATCTATGTCTTGAGTAAAAATGTTTGTTAGTAATTGCTGAGATGTCTAAACAGCCGTCTGAACAATTAGCAGATATGCATCTCCAAAAGACTATGTCAAAGTTACATTATTGTTTTGAAGTATAAAAGACAAAATGATGGTCAACTGCTTCTTGTTTTGAGCATTATCCCAAAAAACACTCTTGATCATTATAAATCGCAGTACTTATTGAAATATAAAATTGTGGGGCAATATGCTATTACCTGTATAACTGTTCACTCTATTTCATACTGTCTGGGTCATAATAATCATCAAATACCACTATCACATATGTTTTCGCTGTCATGAAATTGTTTTTCATTTAGTAGTTTACATACTGAATGCAAATGTCAATGTAAAATTTAAAAGTGTTCTATTTTACAGTATGCAGCGGATAACCACCACCAACAATGAAAGCTTCAGAGCAACTCAATTAGTGTTCAATCAACAGATGTAATTATCAATCAATGCTGATTTCAGGTTTTTGTTTTTTCAAATGTGTAAACAAGCAGAGAGGGTACGATAAGAAGGTGCATAAGAAAAAGAAAGCCAAAGGTTGAAGAAAGTTTTTATTACATTTACATATCTATACTAATAAAAGGAGTTTCACTCTGTCTGTGTGTCTGTGTCCACAATAGCTAGCTAAATCTACTGCACATAGAAGTCTGAAAATCTGTATGAGGATAGTCTAAGAGAGGTTCGAATGCACCTGAGACTCAGAATTTTAAGTCTCTGATAATTAGTCAAGATATTAATTAAACACCCATCAAACAGCTCAATTAAATAAGCAATTTTTTCTTTTGAAAATGGTCAAAGAAATGCAAAACCACAAACAATTTGGACATCTGGTTTTGATAACACCTGCTGTGGAATGAATAAGAATTTCCTGAAAAAGGAAATTCTTAATTTTCAATAATCATCAAATTTCAGAAAAAAATATTGGAGGTATAGGTCTGAAACTCACCAGACATATATGTAAAAAAAATTTCTTCCTCCCGAAATTGAATTTTTTTGAAAATCATTCAATAACTTTTCTTAATTTTTACAAAAGATTTACTGAGACAGTACCAAATTTTGCAGTCAGAGATCGGCTCGAGCTTTCATTAAAATCTGTTATGGGGGACCGCCTATCCATCTACTTTCTGATAAATGGAGCTTCACAAAATTTAAATATTTACTTTTTTATAAAACACATGCTTTTCATGATGTAAATATAACTTCCTTTAGCACATGCTTCTAAACTTCAGCAAAGTGGGGGACGCCAGAAAGTATTGAGTCCCCTCATTTGTAGCCTAAATTATGGTAAAACAACCTTTTTATTTTGGAATTTATAGGATCTTTATTTCTAGTGCCAAAACGAAGATATCTATACTGATAAAACAAAGTATCCCTCTGTCTGTCTGTGTGCGACGGCTAGCAAAATCTACAGCACGTACAACGCTCAAAATTTTTGTGAGGGAAGTTAAAGGCCTCTCCTTCAGAATTTTAAATTTCTAATAATTAGTTGAGAAATTAATTAAAACCCCCAAATTAAAAGAATGGAAGAATATTCATAATTCAACAAAAGCATAGATTTTTATCAAACCGCAGAATATTTCTTCGAAAAGTTGAAGAAGGGGCGAGGGGTTAACAGAAAACAGCGCTGCTGTGGCGATAAATGTACTGGACTTTTTTATAAAGGGCTGTATCTTAATATTCTACTGGGTGTAAGAACTCAAAAATTACACAGCCAGATGCAGAAAAAATTCCCCTTTGAGAAATTCTAAAAATTATTTTCATACTTCTGTAAATAGTTGAAAAATCCATTTATAAAATCTCTTTTATTTCCTCTCAAAGGAACACTTGATTTTTGAGAAATCTTTCATAGCGAGAGCAGGTGTTTAGAAAAGCAGACTGGTTGGCGCTGGCAAGTAGTGACATTTATAGACGACCTGTAAAATTTCTCAAATATTGAATTTATAGATTTAATTTTTATGCATCCAGATGTAAAATTTTTCGCTGATTTCAGATATGTAAATTTCTTCACAGTCACTCAATTCGAATCTTAGATATTAATTATTATTTCATTAATTGGATGATTCCTTCCATACTCTCAATTTAAAAGCAAGTTTTTCGAAACCACAAATGATTTTTATACCAGGATTATTTGGAAAGTCATCAATTTTTTTAAAATACACCATTTAGAGATTTTAAAGTTATGCATCTAGCCCTATCTTTAAACGCTGTTTAATAATATCTAAATTTTATAAAAATCGATCTACAAGTTTATGTTTTATAAAAAATTAGATTTTTAAAAAGGAAAAGAAATGCTGAAACACGAATTTGTTAAAATTCAGAAAAGTCATGAAACGATCGATTTGGAACTTTCAGATAAATTATAACACATAATAAAGATTTTAAAGAGTAGGGGGCATCAAATTTCAGGAGGGGAAATCAAATATTTAAATTCATACCGTTTTAGATGCAGATTTTTGACAGGGCCCTGTGATAAATGTTACTTATTTAATGCAAAACTTTCAGATGGGGGCATCAAATTATGGGAGGGGGGGGGAGGCAATAATTTTATTTTTATTTTGGTGCGATCCAACATTTAAAACTGTACTGTTTTAGACGTGGATTTGACAGAACCCTGGGATAAATAATACTTATTTAATATAAAATTTCAAAAGTGTACTTACCCCTATTTTCGAATAGCAATTTCAACAAACATCTTAAATTCTTGCTAATAAATTTTTTTTAGGGGGGAGTGATCAATATTAAAACCGTACTGTTTTCTATCATTTTAGATGCAGATTTTTGACCTCTGATATAAATATTACTTATTTGATATTAAATTTCTAAACTGTACTTACCACTATTTTCAAATAGTAATTTCAACAAATATCTTAAATTCTTGTTTAAGTCTACCACCCCCTTGACTAATGTATCTATGGGTAGGTTGCTTAACAGAGTTTCGTTCAGAAATAGTTTTATTAAGAATAGTTTTATTAAGTTTGCCCCTTGGTGGTGGAATGTGGAATTAAAAGATTCGAGATTTTTTCAGTTCTAGATTGGGTCTTTTTATGAGATTTTGCAGTACAAATTTGAGGTTCATTTAAGAATATTATTACAAGCCCAGGCAACGCCAGGTGACTCAGCTAGTTCCTAAATACTTCTGAATGTCACCAGTTTTCATCTATTACGCAATTTTTTATTCATTTTATCAATACTATTATAAGAAAGAGGCAATATATGAACAATAAAATTTAAGAACTGGGCAAGATTGCAATTATTGCCAAGCTAAAGTCTATTTACTTGTGTAATTTATTAAACTTAAGGTGTTTACTACGGTTTAGTCAAAAACAACTAATCTGAGCATATACTCTGTGCTTATCTTCAGATTTCATGTTCTGTCAGAGTACATTCATCTACATTTTGAATAAATTCAGAAATTGGCACTTCATATGAATCAATAATATTAAAATACTATTGAAGGATGGACCTTATAGGAAAATTTTTTAAAGCAAAAGATCTTGAATTCTCATTTTACTACAAAAATCTTGCACAAACTTTGGTACTTGAGTCATATGGTATCAATCTTACTAACTCATTTTAGAAGAAATAGAAATATATATAGAATGCACTTATAAAGAATGCATTTACATTTTAAAGTTTATATTAAAAAAAAAATTACTTAAAAGACTATTTAGAACAGATATACCACAATAATGAATAAATTTACTTACATCAGGAACAGGCTGAAATATAAGTCCATCTACTTCATGGGACATTTCTTTGCTAAATTTTTCGCCAAGTATCTAAAAGAATGAGCATTACTTATTATATTTTTATCTTTTAAACTAGTAAATAAAAACCAGTCATACATATAGTATAGTTCATTATAAAATACTTAGATTGATATCATTTTAAACTATAAAAATATTTAGATTCTAAACTAGTAAAACTCATTTTCAATTTATTTTTATGTAAAGTCATATTATATTTTATGTAATAACAGATCTGCCATGCAAATACTGCATAGCATAGTTATTACAGGTATTAGTTTACTTATTCTTTATTGTTATTTTTTATTTAGGAATAGAGAAATAAGTGTATGAAAAAAAAGCTTAAATTGTAATCAAATTTTATTAAACACAAAATTATAAATTAATTATTAATAATAGAAACTAAACATTTTACACATTCACTTTTAAAAATCACCCTTTGAAAATTCTTATACATACCTGCCTGGCACAATTAATATCCCAAAATAACTTAGCACGTATGCTGAAAGGCTCTTTTGCACGATCAATACGCCCCTCCATCATAGCTTGCCGACGAACCTCGACAATTTCCTTATTTATACACAGCATTCGACGAGAAAAATCAGTTTTTCCAACATCTATACCCTATAATTTTAAAATTAAATTTGTATATCAATCACAACAAAACATTATCATATAAAACAGGCATGTCAAACACACAGTCTGTGGGCCACAAGTGGTCTGCATAGTTTTGACCAGTGTTTAGTTCAGTTCAATCATGCACGCTGAAAAGTTATGTTTTGCATGAACACATTGGCAACAACCATGGTCTCAGAGATGGCAAACATCAGATAATATATATACCAGTATTGCCAGTTGGGTGGTCTTTTTTTATTCAGAATGCTACCACTATTTTCGAATAGTAGTATTTGTCTTATTTATTCTCTTGCTAAATAAGGAGAGAACTTCTCTTGAAAATGTGGTAGTATTCTGAATAAAAAATATCTGCTCTTCTTGCAACATTGATACATATATAGACAAATCTGATTTAATTCTAAATTTCAACTTTGTGAAATTGTGGATACAAAGATAACAAATCTGAATGTAGCAAAACAAGGAATATTAAGTCTGACAATTCAAAGATTCATAACATTTTTTACATTATGTTATTTATAAACTTTTGTGTTTTAAGTTGATACTAATACTTTATTTCACTAATCTCTTTGATTTAACATCACAATACAAAATAATATGCAGCCTTAATTAAATATTAAGAAAAATATACTGTAAAATTTATAAAATTCAGCATTCATTATGACCAGTTAGACTTAAAAAAAAAAAATAATAAAAATATATAATTAAATGCTTTGAAAATGGCACAATTACACATTTGTGCTTGACAAAAAAAAAAAAAAAAAAAAACCATGAATCTGTCATCTAGGCTTTTCACTAGCCGTTCATATGGATTTTGGTTTCAAGCTTTTTAATTATTCTCATTAATTAGGTTAGTAAATGTGACATTGTTAATTTAATGAGTATTTGTTAATTAGTGATTTTTTTCTTTCAATTTTTGTTTTTATATACACACATTTTATTGACATATTCACACATATACACTCCAGAATTTATAGGAAAAATATATTAAAACTCTCATGAGTAGGAATAAATACTGTGATTAACTGAAGATGAAGATCGCAGATTTTTTAAAAATAATATTTACAAAACTTTCAAAAATTAAATTTATTTCATTTTAAGTGTTCCCAGGTATTATAACAAAAATAATCAGAGTTTAAAAATTAAAAATATATTAAGCTTTACTTTTAAATAATATATTTTAAAAATTAATTCAAAAGATGTTCAAATTTGAAGAAATGTGGAAATCAATTTAATCTATTTATTTCATCTCTGATGATTGGTGTTGGAAATTATTGTTTAGAATTTTTTTTACAGTGGATTGAAATTCAGTGTGATTCTATAATGGAATGAAAATATATGGATGTTGAATTTTCAAATTTCTGCAAGTCGACAGATTTCCCAATGAGCAATTTCATTTATTTCAGCTATGTTCGGTAGCATACTTTTTATGGCACTTTTGCATAGCTGCCAACTCTTCAGTTTTCTTCAAGTTTGTAAACATAATTCAAATCAGAAAATTTAACAAAATGAAATGAAATAAGTACCGCCTAGAACGGAGACACACATTACTAAACAAACTTTCTGGTTCAAAATAAGTTTATTTTTACTTTAAAAAACCTGTAGGGTTGTTTGTTAGATCAAGATTAACAGACCTGCGTATCAACATTTTTTTTATGTGGCCAGTGCTTTGTATATAATGCTTAATTTAGCCCTTGGTGGTAAACGAATTTGATATGTCTGATGTAAAACATTTCTAACACCCCAGCTCTCTTGATGTATTAAAAAGGTACGAGCTAGTATGAAAGTAGATGATGACATGATTAGAACAATATCCTGTTAGTGTTTGAGTGAAAGGCTTAGCATAGATGGCTGGATGATGTTTAAACAGAGAATGCAAAAGTACTTCCCTATAATGCTATTCTTATAGATTGGGAAAAAGGCCACTTTGAATTACGTTAAACTCACTGTCTATTTGGTGCTCATTTTTTTATACACTTTACATTTAATTTAATGATTTTGCTGTTTTGAAACCAGTGTTAACAATTCAAGCATTTTGTAGACAAATTGTTTTAAGTATCTAATTAACCAACACATATAATTAAATTCTAACATATCTTTGCATGCGAGCAAATGTAAAAATCTTTAAGAATTAAGAATAAAAATTAATCAGCAGTATTAAGAATGTTTTGATATTGCTATATTTTGTCATATTTCCATAAGAGACAATGGGGATCTTTTTTTCAGTAAAAGATTTTAAATAAATTTGTACTAAGAAGAAAACTTATTTTTTTTTAAAGTCACGTCAGTCTCTATTATTAGGTTGAGCAAAAAGTTCTGGGAAATTTTTAATCTAATAGTTACCAGAATTTGTATCTTATATAGGAGTACTAGTGGTATATCTATAATAGGTGTTCAGGAATTCGATTATGGCCTCTTTCGATCAATGCAACACTTTTTCAAGGGCCGTTGATTTGAATCCTTTAATGAAGTTGAAGAAGCACGTCAAGAGTTTTTCGATTCCAAGGAGCCGCCATGGTACTTCCAGCAAACCCAGAATCTGGCAGAACGATGGCAGAAAGTGGTGGACTATGATGGTCTCTACTTTGAGAATAGTCTTTGTTGCTTTTGTTGTTAATTTGCGCATAACAACACAAATTTCACAAATTTCCCAGAACTTTTTGCTCAACCTAGTATATTATTACATTCATGACTGCAGATATGAATCCACAACATTTAGATATCTATAACTCCTCCTACAGGCATTATTTCTGCAGTTTTATACCCTACATAGTTTCTTAAAAATGTATGCAATAAAAAAAATCGATTAAAAAAGTATCACTACCATATATACTGTACACTAGTGTGCAAAAATTAAGGATGAAGCAGATAAATTAAAATCCAAACAGGGCAACAGAACGGTTTGTTTAAATAATTTTGATCACTTGTCCCATATTTTCACATCTTGGAGATCTTATGGTAATGGGTATGATTTTGTAATGGTAATGGGTAAATCTTCGGCATTATGATACATTCAAAAAACCATCTCGCCCTTAATTTTTGCACACCAGTGTATATATACTGGCATATAAGATGATTCCTTACTTTGAGAAGAAAAAGTTTAAAAAGCGTGTATAAACCAACCCCCTACTTTGAGAGAAAAATAATCTAAAACACACTTATAAATCAACCCTGCCAAGAAATAAAATCACAAAAACAAAAACTTAGGCATAAATTAATATACAAAAAATTAGAAAAAAATATAACTGCATAATAGTGCATAAAATAATAAATTAAATCAACATAAAAATGAAATAAATGGAATCTTTTAAGTTATGATACTGCGTCAAATTTTCCAAACTATTCAGCAGTCTTTATGTCATCATATACTGTTTCATGCATGTGTATTTTGTGTAAATCACTCTTATTATCAAATAAAGGTAATGCGTCATCCTATATACCAAATTATCCTATTACTAAATCAATTTTTTAGATGTCTTTCAACAGTTGCATGTCAGTCTTTTTTTTCTTTCTTTCTTTTTTTTTTTTAATGCTTTTCTTTATGTTGGTTTTTACGTATCAAATACTCATCTAAATACAAGGGAACTTATATATAAGTTTTATTTTTAAGTGCTATGGAAAGGATTTCAACAATTTGTATACAAAAATATTTATATCAGGATAATCTTTTGACAGATGACTTTCATAGTATACTCAGATACAAAAATAGCAGGAAATACCACTGATGTGTATATCAGGGGAAAACACTCCTATTCAAATTTGGTATGCTCTTTTGCACTAGTAATTTCTAGTAATGTTTTCCAATTAATTTTCTAGGAAGTTTTGCAAATAAGTATGGCGATGAAAACTATATGGAAAAACTGGTGGGAAATTAGCATGCCAAGATTGGGTAGCAGAATATATAATAGAACATTAATCCTGCTTAAGTAGATTTTAGCCCTTAATGAACAGGATGAAAAAAAAGGAATTATTATCCTACATACATTCTGTACATTGTTGTCCTGTACTGATTTCTGAGTATAAAATACAGTTTACCAAGCCCATACTTACATATTTCCTTTTAAGACTGTCTTGCCAACATCATAATTCATTTTACATAATAACCAGCCATGTTAAAAAAAAACAGAGCTGTAGCTAAAGGAAAGTCATACAGATCAGATATACCCTTCTTCTCAAAATAAACTGGAAAGGGTGCTGCTTACATACTTTTATTCGAAAAAAAGACATTTTAGCTTAAAACCCATAAGGTCTGCCCCTGCCGGAAAAAAAAAATAATAGTCGTGGCTACTGTTTTGTTATGAAACTTAATAATTTTTTTTTTTTTTTTGTACTATAAAAATTGGCCAAATATGTCAGGAGTAAAGATATATTGAACTTCTCAAGTGAAATGTAAGGACATAACTATCAGAATTTCTTTCAGGTCTTAACAGGTCCAGGGTTCATACAGAGTTGGGAAGAAAAAATCCAAGGAGTACCCAAAAAATCCAAGGAGTCCAAAAAATTTTAAGGATTTGCCTTTTTCTTTTTGTCGATGTTTTTATGTGCTGCATCGTTATGTGGTATGCACACTTCAATTTTAATGCCCAATTTGGAGAGAAAAACATTTCAAAAACAAATTTTACTCTATTAGAATCTAAGTTTGTTAGTGCTGAAATTGCACAGTATTCACAATATATTGCTTATTGATTTCAAATGTTTAAATACAAAATTGACAATCTACTTTTTTATGCAGTGACCAATCATGATTATGTTACAGGGACGATTCTGAGTTTAAAAAAATTTTCTGAAATTCACCGCAAATTTTCTGAAAAGTTACACCAGAGAGGGGCGGGAGAAAGGGGGAAAATCCACTCTTGACACTAGCTATGTGTGTTCTCCATGGCTCTTTGACTAAATTCGCGTTTTTTCGCGATCTTTTGACGAAATTTGTGGGTTCTTTTGCGATCTTTTGACGAAATTTGTAGTTTTTTTCGCGATCTTTTGACGAAATTTGTAGTTTTTTTCGCGATCTTTTGACGAAATTTGTGGTTTTTTCGCGATCTTTTGACGAAATTTGTTGTTTTTTGCGATTTTTTTGACGAAATTTGTGGTTTTTTTCGCGATCTTTTGACGAAATTTGCTGTTTTTTCGCGATCTTTTGACGAAATTTTTCGGTTTTCGCGATCTTTTGACGAAATTTGTGGAGTTTTTCGCGAATTTGTGGGCTTTTTTCGCGATCTTTAGACGAAAGTTACGGGATTTTTCGCGATCTTTTGACGAAATTTATGGGTTTTTTCGCGATCTTTTGATGAAATTTGCGAGATTTTTCGCGATTCTTTGACGAAATTGGCGATTTTTCTGCAAACGATTGACAAAATTTTTTTCGGCAACCATATGCCCAAATTTTCGGATTGGTGATCGATTTTTTAAAATTTTCGGAAATGAATGTCTTACATTTTCGGAAAATTTGGACTAGAATCACCCCTAGGTCATATAAATAGACATTAGTCAAACCCCAAACACTTATGTATATCACATACATGATACATCTTAAAGAAAATTTTAAAAGGCAAAAAAAAAAAAAAAAATGCTAAATGGAACATAGAAGAAATAGAAGACAGCGGTAATCGCTTTCTTTGAAGATGAAATTTTGACGAATTCGCATTTTTTTCGCAATCTTATGATGAAATTCGCGTTTTTTTCGCGATCTTCTGGGGGAAATTCGAGTTTCTTCCGCGATCTTCTGGGGGAAATTCGAGTTTCTTCCGCGATCTTCTGGGGGAAATTCGAGTTTCTTTCGCGATCTTGCGGGAGAAATTCGCGTTTTCTCGCGATCTTTTGACGAAATTTGTGTGGTTTTTTGCGATCTTTTGACGAAATTTGTTGATTTTCCGCGATCTGTTGACGAAATTTGTCGTTTTTTTTTCGCAATCTTTTCACGAAATTTGTGGGATTTTTCGCGATTCTTTGACGAAATTTGCAATTTTTCGCGATTCTTTGACGAAATTTGGAATTTTTCGCAATTCTTTGACGAAATTTGCGTTTATCGCGATTCTTTGACGAAATCTGCGTTTTTCCCGCGATCCTTTGACGAAATTGGCGATTTTTCTGCAAACGATTCACAAAATTAATTTTTTCGGCGACCATATGTCCGAATTTCCGGATTGATGACCGATTTTTAAAAATTTTTGGAAATTAATGCCTTACATTTTCGGAAAATTCGGACTAGAATCACCCCTAGGTCATATAAATCGAGATTAGTCAAACCCCAAAAACTTATGTATATCACATACATGATACATCTTAAAGAAAATTTCAAAAAGGCAAAAAAAAAAAAAAATGCTAAATGCAACATACAAGAAAAAATATAACAAGTTTTGAATTTATTATTTTAGAACAGCGGTAATCGTTTTCTTTGAAGGTGAAATTTTGACGAATTCGCATTTTTTCGCAATCTTATGATGAAATTCGCGTTTTTTTTTTTTTTTTTTCGCGATCTTCTGGGGGAAATTAGAGTTTCTTTCACGATCTTCTGGGAGAAATTCGCGTTTTTTTTTTCGCGACCTTCAGGGAAAATTCGCTTTTTTCGCGATCTTTTAATGGAATTCGCGTTTTATTTCGATTGTTTAACGAATCCGATTATTTTTTTTGCGATCTTTTGATGTAAACTGCGTGTATTTCGCGATCCTTTGACGAAATTTGCATATTTTCGCGATCCTTTAAAGAAATCCCGTGTTTTTCGCGATCTTTTGAGGAAATTCACATGTTTTTCGCCATCTTCTGGGGGAAATTCGCGTTTTTTCGCGATCTTCTAATGGAATTCGCATTTTATTTCGATCGTTTGACGAAAACGAACGTTTTTTTTTTTTTTTTTTTGCGATCTTTTGATGGAAACCGTGTGTTTTTCGCGATCCTTTGAAGAAATTCGCATGTTTTTCGCGATTTTTTGAGGAAATTCGCGTTTTATGCGATCTTTTGAGGAAATCTGCTTTTTTCTCGATCTTTAATGAAATTTGCGTTTTTTCGTGATCCTTTGAGTAAATTCACGTTTTTTCGCTGTCTTTTAAGAAATTCGCGTCTTTTTAAGAAATCAGAGTTTTCTCGCAATCTGTTGGAGAAATTCGCGTTTTTTCACGATCCTTTGACAAAATTTACGAATTTTTTCCGCGACCGATTGACGAAATTTGACGGTATTTTTTGGAACATATACGCGATTTTTCCGAGATTCTCGGCTAAATGTCAAACATCGATAAAATTTAAAATAAAGGTCGGCTAACATTGTCGAAAAACGGACTTTACGAACCTAATAATTGAAAAACGAACCTAGCGGGAGCCCTGCTATTAAGATTACCCTACCAATCAATGACGTGTATAAATGATTTACCGTGCGTTTTTCAATCACATTTTTTTCCCCCTCGGCAGCAATATTGCTTGCGTCCGAAGCCGCAATAGAATACAAGGAGTTTCTAAGTAGTGGTTTGCTTATCTAAGTAGTTCTAAGTACTACTTGGGAATGTTTTCATTTCTAAGGAGTTTCCAAGGAGTCTAAGGAGTCTGTGCGAACCCTGCAGGTCACTTTTCATGTTAAAGCAAATTCCAAATTCAAAGAAAATTTTTAAAAGTTTTTTTCCCTATAAAAACATTAGTTATAAGGAATTACACAAAAGGAAAAGAGAGAAAGAGCTGAAAGGAAAAAAAATATATATAATAGTTTTCAAAATCCCCTTCATTTACATGCTTGTAATAGTTTCCTAATGCACAGCACAAATAAATATTTTATCTAAATGTTCCACTATAAGTCCCCACAGGCATTTATAATCAATCTTAACTGTTGCAGTAACATTTAAAATCTTCTAATAAGATCACATTCTAATAAAAAGATCATTGTATGTCTAAATTGAAGAATTGTTCCTTTCACTACAGGACACAATACTGGTTATTGTACAAATTGCCTAATTACACTGAGTTATTATACTCCCACTTCTTGCTCTACTGGAATACTTTCTAGAGGGATACGAAACTGACAGTACAAGAAATGTTTATCTGTATCTGCATAATTGCATTTCTTTTATATTATTATTATGAGGAAAAAAATTATAAAATATTCTCAAAAATTAATTTTGCCTGCTCCATAATGCACGAATTATTCAGATTCATGAATGCACTTTTACATGTAAATACATGACATATTGACAGACCTCACTGTTAAAGTGATTTGTAATCGAATAGTATTTTCCATTTTTTTTAATAATGGTATTATATCTTAAATTACAATATATTGTTGTCCCATAATGACCTTTCCCAGGTAGTCACATCCACAAAATCGACCCATATCATCAAAATTTACAGCATTTTCTGAAAGTTCATTTGCTTTTATTAAAAAAAAAATGAGAAATACATTTCTTGTTTTTTTAGTAAAGAATATGTCAGAATTTGGCCAGTTTGGATTTGAGAAGATCTTTAACCCCCTGGGGACGAGCAACCAGTATATGTGCCGCTTAAGGTGCTCAGAATCATTGATTATTCTCACCAGTAAATTTTTATTATAAATTTTGCTTTATTTAATCCGAGCATTTTCCCGATTCAATTAGCCAAAATTTTCTGTTTTTAAAAACCGGCAATAAAGATTAAAAATTTTGTAAAAGACTCTCATCCTGAAGGGGTTAAGATAAGAAAATGACGGAACATAATTTAATCTCTGTCATTCTGTCTGTAGAAAATACTGCTTCATATATATATATTTATTTATTTATTTAATACTATAATAAAACAAATGTTCTTTCAGAAAACACTCTCAAAGTTGATGTTTACTATATCATAAAGTGTAAATAACAATAATTAATAAATAAATAAATAATTATGCAAAATAATTTTGATTCCCACTGCATAAAATTGACATTAATAACACAAACTTTTTTCTACTGAAATTTCTTATAACAGAAATAATGTGTCTTTCAGAAAACATTGTCAATCACAAAATAATTTCATCCACTCTTCATAAAAGTTTCAAGTCTGAATTTTTTTTTTTAAATGACTATTTTTTGTCCTTGAAAAATAGTAATACTAAAATGAGAACACTGTAGTACAATTAACAAAATTTTTCACAAAAAAAAATATTGTCGGCTATTTAATTAAAAAATCCCATTGTATCCAACATATGAGAGCGAGAGATTTTGTCAAGCACTGTCAAAATTTGCCCATATTGCTATAGGAGTGATGACTTCAGGAAGGACTTCTGAAAGAAAAGTGACCAAAACTATCATTCTTTTACAAGGACATTGTGCACTGTCACCATGTCCAGACTGCATTTGTTTCAAACCTGCGAATATCAGTCCAAGCTCTTCATTTTGTGGCCGGCATGCTAGCCAGTGTGCTGAGTTTCCTCCTCCCAACTTTAGAGGTATTAATTTTTCCAAATTTCTTTGTATCTCCAAAATTTCTTGCAATGAATGAATGCTTAATGAAAATATTTTCTCTCACTTATAAGGTATGTGCTATTAAATGTTTTGAATGCATAAGTATAATTAAGAACTGAGCCATCATATCAGTTGTTTAACAAGGGAAAATATAAAAAATTAAAATTTTGAAAGATCTTATAAGTAGGCAAAATAATACATAAATGTTGGATTTTTGATTTATGCACCTTGAATGGGAATCTATCTATAACTTTGCTCTGGGTTCAAACTTGGTGGTTATAATCACATTTGGGGGACAATTTAATACTACATTCTAACTTTTTAGCTAATGATCAAGTATCGATTTGGTTGAGGTATAATCAGATTTAGAGGTGAAATAACTAGTTTGAAAATAAAAAAACTTTACGTTAGGATTTTTATACAAAAAATAAAATAAATAAAAATAAATAGTTACATGTAAAACCCTGATTTTTACATGTAACATTCAATATTTTAGCACGTAAATTACACACAGTCATCAGAAACATATTTATGAGTCATAAATTTAGTTGAGAAATTATAACATTTAAGGGGAAAATAATCAGTCTGAATTTCAAAAAATTTCAATATATTTCACCCATCAGAAAAAAAAGAAAGAAAAAGGAAAATAACTGAAGAAAAACAATGCTTTTAACAAGTAAATACCAATATCTTAGTATGAAAATTATACAAAGGCTTTGGATGACAAGGAAGTGTATTTTTTAAAACATTGAATCCCCTACCCCCTTTCCCATGGCAGTTACTTTGAGCCCTTTTACAGCTAAATATCAGTATTTTTCTTTTTTTAAACTAATTTTTCATACAGTCAAAGGACACATATTTTATATAAACAAATCTTTAAGCATTTCGTTATAGGACAATTAAAGGTTGCGAAATTTATTACATTTTTGTGAAAAATAACATTTTGTAACAAAAGGTGAAATCCTATTAATCAAATGAAAAATCTTCTTATGAGCGATTTATCATGAAAAAGGATTTTTTTTTAAAATTTAAAAACATAAATTAGGCCAAAATCAGATTAAAGATATAAAATTATACAAATTTGAGGTTCATTTAAGGAGGTTATTATCACGCTGGGCAGGTTATCTAGTCACACATAAACAAATGAAAAACTATATTTAGTGAAAGTATTTTATCAAGCATTAATTATAATAATAAGACAATTGCTATATTAATATTAATTTAACTCATTTTTCATCAATCATCAAAAGTGTGTGTGCCTTTTTTTTTTTTTAATTATTATTTACTTTGCCTAGCAAGAAGAAATTTCAAATATAGTAGAGTGCCGATTATCAGAACTCCAATTAACCGAACTTTCAATTATCCGAACATCCTACTTCTCTGAATTTTTTTTTTAAACCGAGCTTCCAGCTATCTGATCAGCCTATTTCTCCCAAAAAAATTTTTTAACCGAACTCCCATTGGCTTGGAATAAAATTAAAAACTGATAGTGGATCAGAAAACGAGGAATGTAAAACAATAAAGAAGATAGGAAGAATCCTAAACTATAAAGAAAATGGAATTAACGAATGGTTATATAGTAAAGTACATGACTCTATATTAGATTTTAAATGATGATGAGATTGTGGATGAGATTCATGATGAAAAAGGAATTGAAGAAACTGAAAACGAATGCTCTGAAAATAACCGAGATCCATCACATAAGGAAGCCTTTGAATGTTTGGAAACAGCTATGGAATGGCTAATGGCAGAAGAACGTTGATCCTATTCAACTAATGCATTTAAGAAGAATTAGAGATAATGCAGCACTGAAATTGAAAAAAGAATGTCTTCGTTGAAGCAAGCAACCATCAAAAGCTTTTTTGCTTAAATTATAATCTCTGGAGTTCAGAAAATGATAAAAAGAGAGAGAGAAAAAATGATAAAGATGTAAGCAAACATTTTTTAAACATGCCAGCACTAACTGTTGCTGCCAGTCCTAAGCTTAGATAATGTGTGAAGGTTTTAATATAGTCAGAAACATCCCTTAAATTGTCTGTCCATTTATCCGAACTGGGGTCGGTCCCGACTTGTTCGGGTAATCAGCGCTCTACTGTATAATGCTAAAAATAAGTAGTTTATATAAATAACCTCTGTTGAGAAGAAATTTAGAACATTTCTACTTTTAGTTAACAGCTGAATTATGAATTAGTCAAATTCCAGAATTCAATATCATGCAGTAATGTTTTATATGAAAATATATATCTTAATATGTTTGTTAGAGGGAAAGCAAATCTTAAAAAATGTATTGTTTGATTAATTTATAAAAATATATAAATTTTAATGGCGAAAATGTTATTTTTTTTTTAAATAAAAAAGATTTTAAATTATAACAAAATCCTTACTACATTAAATTACGATTCTTCCTTTTATAATTTCTTTTGAGTAAATAATGAAAAACTTAACACTTTCATATTCAAACAACTCTGTTTTTATAATAGAAAAACTGCACAGATAAAAATGTGCTGCAAAGTTGCATACATCCTCAAATGCAATTTCCCCTCAAGTGTAAAATCACAGGCAATTTTGATTCTATTGTTAAAAACCTTAATAGCAATCAATCACTTTCCTTTTCTGTCTGTCAAAAGGGAGCAGATATCAGTTGATATGAAAGGAAGCAACAAAATCCTTCAACAAGACTCGGGGTTGCAGAAAATGATACATCTTGTACTACACAAACTGAATTTTTCCTAATAAATGAAAAAATGCCCAGGCCAGGAATCAAACCCAAGACCTTTAACTTAAATTTTAACCACTTTATTTATTGAGCTACCTGGACAGGCAACCGGCAGACACCTTTCACCCAGACAACCTTATTGGCAATAGCATCTGGTCTGCCATGTACAGCTCAACAGAATATACTGCAGGTAATAGAACTCCATTAAATGATGTATATATAGATACACTTTATTATTTTTAATTCTTGTACTTTTTTACCCATATTTACTTATGTTATTCTTGTACTCTTTGTTTTTTAATTCTTGTAGTCTTGTACCACCAACTTATCTCGAGACTGTCGTAGAAAAGGCTAATTCAAAAAATCATCTCAATTTCAAGACACAAATACAAAATTACTAGTGGATTTGTGCGAGGCTTCCACACTGCAATGTTTGATATTATTTGCTGAACTGTTTTTTTTTTTTTTTTAATTAATTTTACTCTACTTTTAATCAAACATGTTTTAATGAAATGTGGGTGTACTGTGTTAAAAAACCTTTTGAATGATACTTCATTCATCATTGCGTGCTTTGTATGTGCATAGAAAAGGGATGTTAACATCATAAATAATATACCATTCTTTCTACATATAATCCGCAGATTATCTGTTAAAAAAACCTCAAAAATTTTAAGTGCAGATTATCTGCTGAAATTCTTTTTAAGCAGAAGTTCATGTCAGATATCCAGTTTCTACCGGCAGTCATAAAATAAAAATATAAACAGCTATCACACGATTGTCTGCTATCGACTGTTCATGGAGTTGTTCATGATTTGGTTCACATATGACATGTACATGCTAGTGAGAGTGGCTTCTGATTTTTACGTTATATATTTTTAGCCTTTTGGCAACATGCTTCTATGAAGACCAAATTGCAAACTCAATCATTTGGCTGAAACCACAGAGTAAAGAGAAAGAATAGAGAAGCAGTTAAAAATGGTTTGCAATATGATGCAGGTTATCGCTCAAATTTAAATGCCCTCATTTGGCCCAAACAAAACAAGGATGTAAAGCAGGGACCAAATTCTTTGACATCACCCGTGCATTTTTTTTTTTTTTTTTCTAAATGAAACTGATCTGTTTATGTTTAAGCATTCTAAAGTAGCATTTCATTGAATTATGAATTAAAAGCTGTATTCTAAAAGTTTTCTTTTTTCACAAAAGTACGTGGTTGTGTTTGGGCCGAATGTTGCGGAATTTAGGGTTACATTTTTGACGTCACCCCCAGCCACCATACTTTATCTGTATTCATTCTCTTTATTCTATGAGCTGAAACAAAGAACTTTGAAACATCGTGTATTGTTATCACATTGAAAATTATAATAATGTCTAAGAGAAAACATGTTAGTTACACTGCAGAATTTAAACTGAACGTTATTATAAAAATGGAAGATGTTGAAGATGATTTTTAAAAAGTCCTTCCGGCCAGTGCTGGGAGGAAGAGGTAGCTTTCATAATCCTTATTTTAAAAAAGCCAACTTATATCATTGAAACACACGAAGCTCAATTTAGTGGAAACCGAATATAGGAGATTCAATACTAATTTTTATCAATATAATGAATGAGAATTTCTCGAAATTAGTCAGCTTTATCCAAGCTGCTTTTCTTTAAAGTAACTTATATTTGGCTGCCAAATTCGGCAATTTCTTAAAGTGCCTGTCATTTTAAGACAACATGGTGGATGAGGCTAAGCAGTGAACTTTGTCGAGACCTTAGTAATTGCTGTGCACATGCTCACTCACATCGGAATCGGTTAATATATAGGAGTGCTGTCGCATGCAAAAAATCAGATTTTTCAAAATGTCACCCACAATAGAAATTGAAACTGCTATATCTGAGCCATTTTTTAAGGTAAAGACAAACAAAAAATGCTCCTGAATCCTTATATCAAGGTCAAATACTTAAGAAAGAAACCTTTTTCAATTTCTAATTTTTTTGCACCTCACTTTAAATATATATATATATATATTAATTTAATGGCCGCCATTTTGAAACAAGATGGCTGATGAATCTGGCCAGCGAACTTGGTCGAGGTGTTGATGTATACTATCCACATGCCTTCTTACATTGAAACAGGCGAATACGTGTGTTATCGCATGACAAATACAAGATCGTTTCAAAATGTTAGCCATGCTAGAAATTCAAAGTGCTATAAATCAACCATTTTTTAAGATATAAACAAAAGAACAAATTTTCAGAAACAAAAACTGCTCCGGAATCTTTGTATCAAGGCCAAACACATAAAAAAAATCTTTTTCATTTTCCAATTTTTTAATACCTCATTTTGAATTTTAAATTTAATTTTTTTTAAAATGGCAACCCTTTTGAAACAAGATGGCGAATGAAGCTGGCCAACGAACTCAATCGAGACATTGGTATGTACTATGTACAGACCAAGTTACATCCAAATCGGTTCATAAATACGCCTGTTATCGCGTGACAAAAATCAGGTCGTTTTAAAATGTCAGCCACAAGAGAAATTCAAAATGCTATTACTCAGCCATTTTTTTTAGATATAGACGAAAGAAAAACTGTTCCGGAATCTTTGTATTAAGGTCAAATACATACAAAAAAAATCTTTTTCATTTTCCAATTTTTTGGTATCTCATTTAAATTTTTTTATTTTTTTATTTTTTTAAATGGCCGCCATTTTGAAACAAGATGGCGGATGAAGCTGGCCAACGAGCTCGATCGAGATATTTGTATGTACTGTGTCACACCAAGGTACATCCAAATCGGTACATAAGTACGCCTGTTATTACGTGAGAAAAATCAGGACGTTTCAAAATGTCAGCCACGCTAGAAATTCAAAATGCTATAACTCAGCCATTTTTTAAGATATAGATGAAACAAAAACTGCTCCGGAATCTTTGTATAAAGGTCAAATACATAAGAAAAAAATATTTTTCCATTTTTAATTTTTTGGTACCACATTTCAAGTTTTAAATTTTTTTAAAAATTTTAAACGGCCGCCATTTTGAAACAAAACGGCGGATGAAGCTGGCCAACGAGCTCGGTCGAGACATTGGTATGTACTATGTACACACCGAATTACATCGAAATCGGTTCATAATTACGGGAGTTACAGTGTGACATAGGTCAGATATATATATATATATCAATTTTGAACGGAGGGTGGTTTCGGGGTCTGGGGATCATGATCGATGAAAATATACCAAAATTTTTTGAAATCGCTTTCCTCCGAACGGCTGCAATAGGTAGCTTTTTGTAAAGAAAGCTACCTAACAGCAATTATTATTGAATTATCTATATTCACAAGAAATTCTATATTTTAGATACAAGATTCAATAAAAAAGTATTTGTATTTTTTAACTTGTAATTATTTTATAATTATTTTTATTTTATTTGTAGTTATTTTATTACAATTATCATTTAAACAGAACAACTAAATAAATAGGGAGGTGGTTTATTAGTTTATTACTTTGGAATGTTGAAAACAATGAATAATCCTCAGTTAGTCCAGCAAATAATCTGCAGATTATCTGCTGAAATTTTTTTTAAGGGCTAAAAATTGCAGCTGTGGATTATATGCAGGAAAATACGGCATATGATTCATGTTATTATAGCATGCTGTGGAATGAAAATTATTCTGAAGATAAACAAAATTCTATTTAGATTGAAAGATAAAATAAGAAAAAATAACTACACACACAAAATAACACACTCTAAATTTCTGATACATTTTGAAGCAAAATTTACAGTTATTGAATTATTTTAAAAAGGCAAGATCCCACTATAAATATTACCTCATGATAACTGTTACATTTTCAGAAAATTTAATTCATAAGCAAACAAAACAAAGTAAAATATTTCAAATGTGTTGAATGAATTAAAAAATAAATTACCATAAATTTTACAATATCATATGCCAGGTACCTTGGAACGTCTTTACCTTCAACTTTGTCAATAATCATTTCCTGAAAATATCATTATCATTGTTATTTAAAATAAAAAGGTGAAATCTATAAAGAATAAACGTTGAATTATAAAAGCATAACAGAAGTCAAAAGAGCCGGATAAGAGAAATAAATTCTTATTTTTAATCTATAGTATAAATCCTGACATTAGCACTAAGCACAAAGGTAAGACTACATGCTGTGATATCTTCTATCACTTTTGCTTTAATAGCACATATCTTTGCTTCCAAATATCACACATTTTCAATAATTTACCCAGTTTTCAAAAATAATTTAGTTACTATGAAGTGCGACAACAAAAAAAAGTTTCAAATAAAGTTTGGTTTGTTTGAAAACTGTAATTTAAATTACGAATTTTTGGTCCTCTGAAAATTAAAAAGTAATTCGTCAACTGGTAATTTATAGTCCAAGATAGACAGGGGCTTCTTTAAGAATTCATAACTGTAGGACTTACGTGGGATGATTTTAACAGATTGAAAATAAGCTATTCTTCAGACGAAAATTAACTACAGAAAATTAATATCATAAAAAGGGGATTTTATAACAGACAAGACTGCCACAGGGAAAAATATAATAATAATATATGCTTTAGTAGACTAAAATCAACATACTTGTCTAAATAGTAAGTTAAATGTCAAGAATAGTTGAAAAAATAATAGTAACTTACAAAATACAAAAAGTGCACAAATAGAAAGTTTTGAAGCAAAATATTAAAAAAATGATTGAATATATATATATATATATATATATATATATATATATATATAAAATCAAAACATTTTCTGGGTAAAACTTTGATATGTTTTTCTGCAAAGGAAACGTCTTCCTCAAGAGAAAGCTTACTTAAAAACAACAATAAATTGTAATTGATGAAAACTGTATCACTTTTAGAAAGTTTTTTCAGTATTCTTGAAAGAAAATTTAAAGGGGGGTGGTTAAAAGTAGACTTTGAATGAAAATAGTTTTTTTTTTCTTTTTTTTTTTTTTGGCATTTTAAGTGTTGAAAAAAATCTCCATAATTGCCTAGGGCTGAAAACAGTTATCTTAGTTGTCTGTAGCAAACCTGCACAGAAGATGATTTCTAGAGATCAACTGAAGCAAGTTTTTCAGGACAAAACTAAACTGAAACTCTCCTAAACGAAAATTTAAGCTATTGATATATACTTACATACAAAAAATTCTTACTTATTCACAAACACACATACCTATTACAGAGATTTGCTTATGCATGTGCTAGTTTTCAATAAAAGCAAAAATATTATTGAATCATTATCTTTTAAAAATTTTATAATGAAACATTTGATGCATTTATTCAATATTACTTTTATAGTAATTCATAAAATAAAAGGTTAGCACAAAGAGTTTCAAAATGCTTAATATTTAGCTTTTCACTCAGTTGAAAAGTAGTATTTAAAATGTGCTGCTTTAAGAGCCTAACAGCACATCCAACTTTAAAGAAAAAGAAGTTAGATACAAAAACATCAATGTATCTAACTGGCAGTTGCTGTATCTGAGATCATTCCCTGAAATTTTGAACTTACGCTATATAATAAACGTTAAACATACATAAAAATTTTATAAAATAACCAAACATTATCAGATAACACATGTAAAAAAATCTACTGATTTAAAATATATTTAAAATTCCTTTTTTTTTTTTTTTAATAATGCAGAAAAACAACATTTCTCAAATTAAGAAATTATAGCACTTACGTATTATCCAGGCCAGGTCAAATACAACTGTGCCAAGCATGGCACCAATAACACTATTTACAACTCTTATTTTTTGACAATTATATAGTTTGTTTATTATTGTTTAATGTTTACTTTATTATTATAGTTTAGAGTATATTTTTTTATTATAGTTTATAGTATATAGTTTTTTGTTATTTTTGTATTATAGTTCATTGATTATATTTTATTTATTTATTTACTTTATATAATTTACCATTTTTAACAATGTTATGTACTTTAGAATGTTAAATTACTGTTCTGAATGTAATTGGCAACGATAAACAAGATTGACAATTATCAACCATTTTTGGCAATTATCTCCTGGTACAGATAATATGCAAGTACCAAAAAATATTAATGTACTCTACAGAAACTATGTAAATTCCAGAAAATCTACTTCTCTCTCTCTATATATGTTTTTTTCTTTTTTGACGAATTAGTCTATATTACCATTTGAAAAATCTTTTAAAAAAGTATTATTATAAAGCATTATCACAAATTGATTTGTAAAAGACACACATCATAAATTTAATAATAATAAAAAAACTTAAACATACTCCGTCTAAAAGTGTGTCATATAAATGCAGATGGGGTTCTTTTCTTCGAGGAAAAACAACTCCATGTACTTTAAAGACGGAATTGTCTCGATCAATAAAATATATTTTGTCCTTGTCATCTAACAGCATCATATATCTAAAATAATAAAAGCATTAATTTTAAGTCACATTTCATAATTATATATATATATATATCTCAAAATCTTATTTATTTGTAGCTAAAGTGTCAATATTTAAGAGAGCATAGAACTAATAAAAAAAAAAAAAATTAAAAGAATAGAAGTCTGAAAAAAAAATGCAACAATTCATAAAATAAATATAAATGATATTCAACACTATATGAAAGATACAATATGCAATCATTTATATAGAAATCAGTACAGGGATTTACGTTCCATAAAGTTTTACGTAATTTGAATTTTACATAAGTCGAATTTGTAAGTTGCTTAGGAAAAATTTTGTGAGAAACTGCAATAATTATTATGTTTATCTATATGTATATATACATATAGACTATATATATTATAAACACAGTATTATTTTATAAATAAAGCATCATGCGACAGTATTTACTTGTATATAAACTATAAAAGTATGAAAAATATAAAAACAAACTTAAAGATCACTTTTTAAATATCTTGTGGAATGCAGGATTTAAAAATTTAACATTGATGAATAGTAGATTATAACAATTTTGAAACTACACCAAATGACTATAAAAATAAGAAATAATTATAAAGAAGACAATTTAACCTATTCTGAATGAATTTCTGATGGCAAGACAAATGAATAGCACTCATAAAATAAAATAATCATTGATAATCACAAACTGTATTTATTATGAATTAGAGGACTACTATGAATAACTAACAATAAAGATTAAGTTGTTTTGTTATAGATTTGATTGTATATACCAATAAAAATATAACTGTATCTAATAACTATATTACGGTTGTGGTTTATAACTATATTATATTTTATTTCTAAAATAAATATCAAAAATATGCAAATGCGTATCAAATGCGCTAGTATGTTCACAAATGTAATTTTCAAAATTTATAACATAACTGCAAATTTACATAAGTCGGGGATGCCTGTATTTGAAATACATGCTTTAGAATATAAATAGATAAAATCAGTGATTCTAACAAGCGGCCAAAATAATAATATAAATCTACCCCCTCCCCCCTGCACTAACACTGTTTTGAATCACAAAAGCATGAAAAAGGGGTTAATATTAACTAATATTAACAAATGAGTCATATAGACAACAGTTTTGTATTATTTTTTTTTTTATCTGTGTATTAATGAAACAATAGTAGGATAAGAGGCAAAAATAGATTCAACATAGAAGTGTGCCTTAAATTCTATTATGCAAAGAAAACACACAGAAAAAGATTTAACTTCAAAAAATAACTATAAGTGTAATGATTTTAGAAATTTCTAATAGCAACTGTAATTAAAGTTATTGCAATTTACTTATACAATTAAAAATCAAACTTTTGAAATATACATTTATAGTGAGATAGAAAACAAAAGATTTGACAAAATATTTTATACAGAAAAAGAACCATACTTTAAACAATGAAAAATGCTTCAAATCACTGGATAATCTACATTTAAAATTAATTAGATACATTAAACAAATTTTAAATTAACCTTGGAATCCCGTAGATTTTTAAAACTATTCTTTTCATAGTTTTTTCTTTAGGAATTAAATTTGGAATGTGAAATTTTAAGTAATTTTCAGAGAAAGAGTAATCTCTTCTTTCTTGCTTTTGAAATAATGTTAATAATAAAAATTATATTAAATAATATGTTTTCCGAAGGTAATTATTTAAGGTAAGGTAATAAGTAATATGCTTTTCTGCAAAAGTATGAAAAAGAAAAGAAATATGTTTATATGTATGTGCTCATAATGACTAGGAAAATCTACCATACATAGAGGCCTGAAAATTTGTGTCCAAGGCAGGTACTGATGTATCTAAGGCTCAGATTTTTTTTCTTTTGGTAATTAAGATAGACATTATTTAAAAACCATATTAAATATTGTAAAATGCGGCGAAAAGTCGCCAGTTTTCAAATCTGGAAAAAAACAAATGGTCAATAATCTTTTTTTCTTTCTTTTCTTTTCTTTTCTTTTTTTTTTTTTTTTTGTTCTTTGCAGCCTACATAAGCTAGACGAGTGGAAATATGCAAAAGTAAAAAATATACACTGCATTAACAGCAGGTATAATAATCACTTATAAACAGATTAAGTTAAATAATGCTATAAAAAAGTGATAAAATATCTTTATTAAGATTGACGATCGTTTCATTGCACAAATGGCAAAATTTTCGAAGTCATTCATGATAGAAAATATTTTCACACAATTTAAAAACAATAACATAGTAAACAATGTATAACATAGTAACAATGTATGTTTTTTACAGCATTATTTAACTTAATACACTGTATTATCATATTTTATCTTTACTTTCTAACAGTGTGATATGTTAAAAAATATATTAATATTAAACCTTTAAAAAATTGAAAATGTCCTTTTTTGCATCCTTCTCCCAACAATCTTTCACAGTCCACATTTACTTGACCGTTTGAAATAAGAAATACCCATTTAAAGCAGGTACCTTCTTCTCTACGATGATTCAATCCATTTTTAAAAATATGAATATTAATCCTTTAAAAAAAATTACGGATGCCATTTCAGGTGTTTTTGCAGTTTTCTGCAATGTTTAGAAATCTGCAGTCAATGAATGGTGTGATCTGTTTGAAAAAGTATTAATATTAAACCTTTCAAAAAAAATTCTTTTCCGAAGGTCACTTCACTGACTTTTGTTTTTCTGCATGCTTCAAAATTCCACAATGAAATTCAGAAAACAAAATGCAAAAAAAACATACTTTCTTTTTAAGCATGCATCCAGATTTAAAACAAAATCTCATTTTTTAAAAAATGCCAATATAAACCCTTTCAATTTTTTTTTTTTTTTTACTCAAACTCACGTCAGCCTTCTGTTTCTCTTGCCCATAGGATCATCATTGGGCATATTTTGGTTTAAAAAATAAACTTAATTTTATACAATTGTTCTGAAATTTTAATAAAATATACCTTTTGGTTAATGATTGAGTATAAATTTTGATCAGAATTTATGAGATTAAAAAAAATAAAAATCATAGGCTTAACATTGCACACTCTAACTTAAATTTACAACATAAACTTATTTCTGTGCTAATGCTATAAAATTTTAATACCTTAAACAAACCTTTTAGCTGTTGTTCAAGTAAAGTTTTAATTTATAAATAATGAGATTTAGAAGTAAAAAAAATCAGTTTGAAGAAAAAAAAAATAAACATCCCATAGGATTTTAAGGAAAGGGGGGGGGGGGGGGGGAGGGAAAAGTCAGAAGAAAAACACTGTTTTTTACAAATAAATACCAATACTTTACCACAAAAATTACACACAGGCTTTGGAAATATTATAACTTATAAAAATATGAAAGAATTTGAACAATAATAAAAAAACAATTAAATATTAAATGCACCAGATGTTAGTAAAAAAAATAAATAAACAAAAGTGAGAAGAAAAACACTTTTTACAAGCACTTTTACCACCAAATATCAGTATGTTAATACTGTTTTTATTTATTTATTTTTTTTTTTTTTACATAATGATCAGATACATATTCAACACTAATTTTAGGTACATTTAAAGTTATCATCATGGACCTAAGTTATGTTAGTCTTTCGTTTAATACATAAAATCAAAACAGATCAGAGCATGCATAGCACACCCAGTGTATGCTGCCAAAGATAGTGGAGCCTCGAACTCTAGGTTCCTTTCGATAGATTTTTTATTTAAAATATAAAATCATACAAATTTGAAGGCGTTAGACAATCAGCCCCATAAAATTAGGTTCGTTTAGAAAATTTTTCATTTATTTAAAATATAAAATAAAACAGGCCACACCATGCATAGTATTCCTCATGTACGCTATTGAAGGCAGTGGGACCCGCAACGTAGGTTTGTTTGGAAATATTTTCTATTAAAAATATAAAATAAATAAATTATTTTCCTTTAAACAGAGTGTGCATAGCACACTGCCAAAGACAATACGGTGCCCGACTCTAGATTCAGTTGGACAGATTTTTGATTAAAAATATAAAATCATTCAACACTCATTTTTAATATAAGTTATTATCATGGACTCAGGCAATGTCAAGCAGACTACTTATATATATATATATATATATATAATCAGACAGGGGTGATTCTGAGTAAAAAATAAAATAAATAAATTTTGAAATTCACAGCAAATTTTCTGAAAGGTTACAGCAGAGAGGGGTGGGGATGAAATTCTAATCCTGGCGCTAATTATTTTTGTTGCAGGTCTGATTAACCCGATTTTTTTAAAGTTAGTTCAGTATATTGTTTGAGATTAAAAATTATACCTATAATAATAAACATAGATATTTGAATGTGTGTGTGTTTTCTGAAGAGATCACTCCACACACAGTTACAACATTTGGCAGGAAGGTTCCTGTATGCCTGAAGTTATTCCAGAATCAATAGCATGATTTAATTAAGATATTTTCCTGGAAAGGGAGAGGAGATATAGCAAGAAAATAATGAATATATATCCCTTGCATAAAAGATTAGAAAACTGTTACTATTATGCAAAGGGAAAAAGAAGTCAAATTTTAATACCGCTCCTCCCTAATTCCACATTATTTTTAATTTGGTCTTTGCTTAAATATATGCATAAATAATACATTAATTAAGTGACCATTTTCAATTTCATATGAAAAACTGTACAGGATGGGTACAGAAATTATGAAAAAAAAGTTCCCTGATTTCTCTGACTATCTTTATCAGATTTCTCTGATTTCCTGTTTTAACGATACACATACAGTATTTTTTAATGTAGGCTGTTTCCTTGCATAACACATTTATCCATCTTGGTAATATCTCATTTGGGAGAAAAAACATATACATTGCACAATCGCGTCCTATTATAGGCTTAAATATCACCTGTTTGACGAAGAATCTCATTTGGAAGTCGAAAATGCAAATATTTTCGAATATAGACAAATTTTCCTGATTTTCGAGTATTTTTACGAAATTCCTTGACTTTTCTAAATTGATAAATTTACCTGATTTTTCCCTGATTTTCAGAATCTGAAGCCACCCTGTTGTATTTAATTTTTTAACAATCAAAATTATGGCATGATTTACAAAATAATCAAGAAATTTGTAGTAAAAATACAAGGCGCATCCTACCAAAATAGAGTAAGCTTATTTATTTTGAAAGAGCCATGTAAATATCACCAATTTTCCAAAATACTCCCGTTTGTAAGCTTGTTTCATTAAAATATTTGTTTCTAGAGCTGTTTTGATCAAAAATAGGTACTTAAAATAAAATTTTATGCAGACACCCATGTTATTTCCAGGGGCACCATTTGAGGGGGGACTATTGCCCACCTCCCAAGGAATTTGATATTTCAGAAAATTTATCTGTCATAACACCCAAAAAAGTTTTGCAAAAATTACTCAAAAGCTAAAATAACTTGTCAGATTTTGTTACAATAAAAACACATGCAATAAATAAACATTTTAATTAATAAACACATTAATGAGTATTCTGCTTAATTAAAAAAAAGATATGAGAGAAAAAGTTCCATTAATTGCTTGTCAGCTGTGTACAAAATGATCAAACGAAAACTCGCCCCCTCAGGACAAGAATTTTTGAAGTGAATTTTACCCTTTCGTCCCAAATTTAAAGGGAATTTTTCTTTTTTTTAAGAAAGAGGTTAATTCAAATCTTTAATTATTTAAATTTTTTATTTTGCATTATTAGTATCACATTATATTTACTGCAATCATTACAACACTGTTAAATCATTTCCTTTATTAAATCATATTTATTCGTGTACTGTACATTTTTAATTATCTCCTCAGCCTGATACTAGAGTTCTGCACAGATCGGGCTGTACCCCACAAAAGTCGTTAACCCGAAACCCAATGGACAAGCTGCAATCCAACCTGAAATATTCAGAATCGAACCCAAAGTGAAACAAAATTAATACATATTTTATTACACTTATGGAAATATAGTCTACAATTTTATCGATCATGTAAAAAAATTAACACATATGCAATATGCACCCATTAATTAATATTCAGATATTTTTCGTTCAAAAAATATTCAGGACTTCCTTTATAAGAATCGGTTCATACCAAACCCAATCAAATAGAGACGAATCATAACCCAAAACGCTTAAAGATAAAATTACGCACAGTAGAAAAAAACTAGTTGGATGTGCCAATCCCAAAACTTTCTTCTATCTTATACATCTTAATATTTCAATAACTAGCTACACATGTTAATACTTCAATATTATTAGTTCATTACTATACCAACTTTGATTTTCATCTTAAATTCCTGCTTCAGTCAATTAAATGAACTAAAAACGAGTTAATCTATATCATGATATTTGTTAAAATTAATAGTTTTTCCTTATTCTGGTGTTATCAGATGTTTGCGAATAGCTGGCTTAGCAGGAAGTGAGTTCCCGCCTTTGCACGAGCCGCCGATGGACAATAGAGCTACGAAAAATCAAGAAAAGTATACAAAAATCGCAATCACAGAGCCCCTTTACTGTGCGATATTTCCAAATTCTAGGAGGACCAATCCTAGGGGATCTAGGAGGACCAGTTGGCCAAAGCCAAAAACATGCACAAAAAATTTGGTTCAATTGTATGCATAATTTTATACACTTTTCGATTGTACGATAAAGAAAATGGTACAGATATCGTAATTATAACGCCCCCTTTCAGCGGAATTTTTCCAAATTCAGGGAGGACCTTCATGCCATGACCAAAAAGAAACACAAAAAATTTGGCTCAATTCTATGCGTAACTTCATACACTTTTCGATGGTACAATATTCAAAATGGCACAAAAATCCCTATTAAAGCGCCCCCTACCGGTGAATTTTTCCAAATTAAAGAAGGACCTGCTTGCCATAGCCAAGAACTTAAAATAAAAATTTGGTTCAATTCTATGCATAACTTCATACACTTTTCGATGGTACAATATGCAAAATCGCTATTACAACGCCCCCTAGCGGCAAATGTTTTCCAAATTCAGGGAGGACCTATCTGCCATATCCAAAAACTTAAAATAAAAATTTGGTTCAATTCTATGCATAACTTCATACACTTTTCGATGGTACAATATGCAAAATCGCTATTACAGCGCCCCCTAGCGGCAAATGTTTTCCAAATTCAGGGAGGTCCTGCCTGCCATATCCAAAAACTTAAAATTTGGTTCAATTCTATGCATAACTTCCTATACTTTTGGATGGTACAATATTCAAAATCGCTATTACAGCGCCTCCTACCGGCGAATTTTTTCCAGATTCAGGGAGGACCTATCTGCCATATCCAAAAACTTAAAATAAAAATTTGGTTCAATTCTATGCATAACTTCATACACTTTTCGATGGTACAATATGCAAAATCGCTATTACAGCGCCCCCTAACGGCAAATGTTTTCCAAATTCAAGGAGGTCCTGCCTGCCATATCCAAAAACTTAAAATAAAAATTTGGTTCAATTCTATGCATAAAATTCATATACTTTTGGATGGTACAATATTCAAAATCGCACAAAAATAGCTATTACAGCGCCCCCTACCATCGAATTTTTTCCAAATTCAGGGAGGACCTATCTGCCATATCCAAAAACTTAAAATAAAAATTTGGTTCAAATCTATGCATAACTTCCTATACTTTTGGATGGTACAATATTTAAAATCGCACAAAAATAGCTATTACAGCGCCCCCTACCGGCGAATTTTTTCCAAATTCAGGGAGGATCTGCTTGCCATAGCCAGAAACTTAAAATAAAAATTTGGTTCAATTCTATGCATAACTTCATACACTTTTTGATGGTACAATGGCAACAGACAGACGGACAGACAGACATTTTCTATAAACATGTTTTTTTGGGATCTCTGACCCCTAAAACATGCAAATCCGTCGAAAACCGGAAGTCGAAAAAAATTTCGATTACAATACTTTCTTCTATTGAAGATAGTAGAAAGTAATAAATAAAAAGCATAAACCTGACCTGGCCAGTGGTTCGAGTTCAGGTAAAATTGGGTTACCCGACCCGATGGAAGATTGTAGTTTCCAATCATCCCAAAAACCGATTGTTAGTTAGATACTTTTCCAGGGAAGGTTTTAGTATAATAATATATACTTCTACATTGCTTAGTTATAGAATTATGGTGGAAAGTTCTATAATAAAATAAACCGAATTATAAATGATTATTGTTTTAAGAAACAATGGAACTTGCTCTGTTAGCTACACAATTTTTCAGAGAAGGTTTCAGTATGCAGCATAACGTTCTATGTTGATTAATTATAGAATTAAGAGGGAAATGTTCTATAATGAGGTGAACTTATTTGTGAAAAATAACCCTTTTTCAAAAGTTCTACTGGACAGGTGTAAGTGAGATTTGCATTGTTAGTTATATACTTTTTCAGTAAACGTTTTAGTATATAACATTATTCTATGTCGCTTAGTTATATAATTATAGAGGAAAGTTCAGTAATCAGGTGAACCTCATTATAAAAGATTAAACTGTTTAAAATATTCTGCTTAACAGATTTTGATGTAATTTGTATTGTTAGATACTTTTTTAGGGATGGTTTTAGAACATTTTATATTGTTCTATCTTCTTTACAATTTCCAACTATAGATGATAAACCAAAAGATTTTATCCTTAACAGCCCAGATTTTGTCTGACACATAAGGAAATACAATAGCGCAGTGGCATTCGTATCGTTTTCAGGAATGCAGAAGGACATTACAAGTAAAGGTCCATATTTCTTTAAAACACAAGGTCAAATTCACTGATATATTTCGATATCCCTGATATTTGATTTAAAATTTGTTTGGAGAAACTGACCAGCTTAGCGGGTGAAGCATGCTAGTACTTTAATACAATTGTGGATTAAGTACTCAGTAACAATTGTCGTGACTCGTTTCGTGACTTGTGTGCTGATTATCATGTGATTGAATTTTGTGATATCTCTAATATTAATTTTATTTTTTTGTAGAGATATGAAGAAATATTTATATATACTCATTAATGTTCAAGAAATAGGTTTTTCATCTGAAAGTATTCAGAATTTCTTTGAAAAATCAAATGAACATGAACCTGACTCAATGTAGAGAAAACACAAACCGAGCCAGAAACGAGTAACTCTTGGATTTCAGGACAGGATTGGCGATTACTTTTATATTCAATTGTACCACAACTTCTACAAAAATTCTTCAAGGTAGATTTCTCTTCAAAATATCTTAATATAAGTGTATGGCAGAGATTAGTTTTCAACAAGTGGTAGAATAAATATAACCCACAGGGATATGTCCCGATCGTACTCACATACTTAAAGTCAACCTTATCTGAAACGAAAAAAAGGAACATTAACCCGCCTCGATATGTGACGTGGAACGAGTTGCCCAATCCAATACAGACTCTACCTGAGGCAATGGGTTTTCCAGATTTCTGAATTGCGTGGAATCTAGATCATAGTATGAAGAGGTAGACAGAAAAGAATTAAGGAAATTTTTTACTAACAGAAAATCATTGGTGAAAATTTCTTATCTCTATGGATCACAAAAGTTGTAAATTTCGTGACTTGTGTGCTGATTATCATGTGATTGAATTTTGTGATTTTTTTTTCACGACCATTTGATGAAATTCATGATTTTTTTTTGTGATTGTTTTACGGAATTCCCATTTTTTTCCGGGACCATTTATCAAAATTCACAATATTTTTTTGCGACTAATTGATGAAATTCGCTCGCTGTTTCCAAGATAATGTGACAAAATTCGCGATCCTTTTCTATGATCGTTTGACAAAATTCTCGACTTTTTTATGCAATTCTTTAACAGAATTCGACATTTTTTCTGAAACCTTTTGACTTAATTCTCATGTTTTTTTTTCTGTGATAATTATTTGAAATTAGCGACTTTTTTTGCACGACTGATGGACAATTTTGATTTTTTTCCTGTGACCAAATGTTGAAATCTGTGTTTTTTTTTCCTGCAACCAATTGATAATAATCGCTGTTTGTTTCTGCTATCTTTGCAACATGTTTCCTTTTAAGAAATTATTATTTTTCTGCAACTAATTTGCCAAATTAACTATTTTTTCGAATTCCAATTGGTAAAATTCGCAAATTTTTTCCCAGGTCGATTGATGAATTGATTTTGTGTAGTTGCACAAAGAAAAAAATACTGCGGCATTCCACGAAAATGAAAAAATATTCCTGGAAGAATTTCACATTTGTGAAAGACGTTAAGAGGGCAAAATCCCGTATGTTATTTCAAAAACTTCCCCTCAAAGAAAATTTTGCCCCCACCCCTTCCAAGAAACCTTTCAAAATGCCTCTCCGCCCCTGTGATAAATCCTGGAAAGAAGAAGTTGAAAGGTCAAGAAAAAAAGCTACATTTTAGGCAGGTCTCTGGCTTAACAAGTATAATTATGGGGTTTTTTTTGTCCCCCCCCCCCCCATAAAAAATGGTTTTTTTTTTTTCGTTTGCAAAAGAATTCTTTTTTGACAAGTTTCGTTTTCACAAGTTTTACAGTAAATGTAATATACCTATGCTCTTCAGAGATGTACTAAAGAAAGGATATTTTAACAGTTTTAGAAGATACAAGACACTTGTAAAAATGGAAACTGTCTATAACAGAATCCTGTCTTAAACGGAAAACTTTCTTAGTATCTAGAAATTATACCTGCTATGATCAAAACCTGCTTAAAATGAAATACCTACAAAGATCAAAATCTGCTTAAAACAGAATTTTTTATCGGTGCTTATGTGGCGGAAAGATAGCATAGACCCCCTCTCCCCAAGAAAATTCTGAAACGGCACCCCTGGTTATTTCAGGTATGCAAGTTTCAGCGAAGTAGCTTTTACAAAATTGCTTTGTCACTTGCACTGAGAAGTATACTGAAGGATGGGACAAGTCAATATCATTTAAATGAAAGTTGTAACTTTAAAAAGTTTTAAAGTTATTATTAGGATGAGTGAAGCGAATCCACTACTAGGATACACAAATTACATTTTGTCGTACACTTTACAAAAAACTATTCAATATTTTGACTTGAAATTACACATAAAAATTAATTATTATCTGTAGATTTTCACAATATTATTATTTTAATAAATTTATTTTACATGCTTTTCAATTACGGACGCATTGTTGTAAATAAAAATTGAAACACATATATTTTCAGATGAAAAAATAAATCATGGAGTAAGTCATTATAGATGTAATCATGATTAATTAAATAGTTTCGCGATTTTTTTATGAAAATTTTAAAATACCCTTTTTTAAGAAAATTATAGCATATTTTTAATGAATTAAAATTTGTGAAAATTCAGTTATTTACATTCAATAATAAAAGTATTTTTCAGTGTTAAGAATTCAAATGCATAATTTATTCTTATTATGTGAAAACATTTATGCAGACGATACTTACGCATTTTAAAAGAATTATAAACAAATAAGATTAATTGTTAAATTCATTATATCATAAACTAGCTGTTTAGCCCGTTCTATGCACGGAAGTTCATGAATTTAATTCTAAAACCCTAATTAAAAATAACTATTCTATTTAGGCAAATATTTTACTACTACTGTGCCTTTTTTTAATGAAATTAAATTTACCATGTTACTAAGGCAGCAGACGATAAAAACAATATCTTTGGAATAAGGAAATAAAAATATTTGTTGATATTTGTGATAAAATGTGTTTCTTTATTTTTAAAAATTTGTAATAATTAAGCGCAATTAAATAATCTCTAATTACATTGCTGGCGTGCTGGCCATTAAAATTGCAACACCATGAAAGAAAGAAAATACAAAAAAGATATTTATTGTACATAAACAATACGTCATGAAAACAAAATGATTAAATTTGTATCCTGTTTCGGGGTTTACAGGGGTGCGGAATTAATAGAAACAGCGTACATAATATGTATCTCTCTAATTATCTGCATGTGAGGTAAAAGAATTATCGTAATACCCACTACAGCTTTTTAATATTTCAGCGTGGCATACGTAATATGCAATGCATCTTGCTATAAAAAGGTAATTGTTGTGGTAAGAATTTTATTGCGAATTTTTAATTGTTGGCAGCTGCTATAGTGAAAAATATTTAAATTTGATAGGAAATTGCTGAAAATTTGGTAGTTTTTTATTACTCAAAATAAAAATATAAATTATTTCGATCCCGGTTTGCTTTAGTTGCCTCCACTGTGTTTTAATAAACATGTACATAACATTTCACAATTCTGGCTTCGAAACTGTGGATTTGTATAGCATTACAGACAGACAAATTTTCATTTTTATATATATTAGATAAATTCCGAGGCAATTCTTAGTTATTTGGCAGAATTTACATTTCTAAAATTAAAATACGCCAAAACATAAAGTAATGTTTTTGCTTAATAAAGATGCAGAAATAATGTAAAAAAATATTGTTACTTTCAAATAGTTATCTTATTACTAGGGGGGTCTGCCCACTGCAAGCTACGCTCGCCAACCCCTGTTCAGACACTTCAGAATCTAAAAGCAAGCTAATCTGATCGATTTAAAAAAGATTAGAGAAGATTGAATTATAATGAAAAAACCTGTAGCGATCTCCCTGTAAACGGGTTGTTTCCATTCATTTTCCTTTGATCGCGAATATTTAAGGCCGAATCAGTTGCTGTTAAGACATCCAATGGTTATTTTCGCGTTTGATTAAAAGAAGATCATTTAAACAGTTGAAAAGAAGCTAAAATAAAGTGAATTAAGTAAACAGAGTTTTTGCCTCCCAATCTATTTTAAAAGCGTTGTAATAGGATTGACATAATACAATTTTCTACAATTTACTGCTATAACCCCTTCAAGGGTAGTGGTTGATTTCTGGACCACTTAATTTTAATTCTTAAATGCCACATTGGCACCAGAATATAGGAATCTAGAACTCTGTATTTTTATGTTAGCTGAGCGTAGATGATAAATAGCCAAACAATGTTCTTGTCGCATTTTTTCGTATTTCATTAAAAATATAAACCTTTCACTCATTTTATTTGAAACATTTAACTTTAATTTTATACTGAAATATTTAAGATTCA
Source organism: Maratus speciosus (assembly GCA_963932465.1). NCBI lineage: Eukaryota > Metazoa > Arthropoda > Arachnida > Araneae > Salticidae > Maratus > Maratus speciosus. The sequence continues at coordinate 325,059,685 of OZ010792.1, read as the reverse complement.
TGACTTTCCCTTATTTCATAAAAAATAAAAAAATAAAAAGAGAAAAATAACAGAAAAAGAAAAATAATACCATAAACCCTGACATTTAATTTCAATATCAAAACATTGTTTTAATTTACCACGCGAGAAATAAAAATGGCTAACTGGACTCAAAAAAATGCTATTGGCGAAATTTGCTCGTGGCTAACATAAAAGTACCGAGAATTCTTTGCGATCAGAGGCAAATTTTATGCAGTTTTACTCGAAAAAATAATTTTGATTAACAATAGCTACCTTGCATATGAAAGGCGAATGGGTCAGCCCGTAATTCTTTATGGCAGTCACGACTTGGCCTATTATGAAATGAGGCGACGGGACAATATTTTGCGATTAATCACCTGCGGCCGGCTAATATTAAAGTACCAAAATGACCGATTGGTATATAAAAAGTGAAGCAGTCAACCTGGAACTATTGATGACAGTCATAGGATTTAGGCTATTATTATTATAGTGATATGGCACAGATGTCATATACGCACCAGGTTTTTACGACAATTTGGTGAAAACCTCGTTTTCAAAAACCAGTTACATAAGTATTTTAAAATTATTTTTTATTATTTTCAAAATGAAATAACAATAAATAAAAAAAAGTTTAATTAATAACTATAGAATAAAATAATTTATAATTTAAAAAAAAAAGAAAAGAAATGTAAATAAACATTTATTAATAAATAAGCAACAATAACCGGGTTTCAATGTCAGGCAAAATAACGCAATTTTGGAGCCAATTAGGTACACCAGCGCATATATGACATCTGTGCCTAATATTTTCCTTTTTGTTTCGTTAAAGAAAAAAAAGAGAGAAGTGAAAGCCATTAATTTTAAATGTTTCAGTTTTAAATGAAAATTTTGCATTTTAAATAAAATGATAATAATAATTTTTTTAAAAATGTGACTGGAGAAATGTTTGGTGATTTATTACGTGCGTCGCGCTAACATAAAAATTCCGAGTTCTTGATTTCTCTATCAGAATCTTCCGATTTAACGAAAGATTGTCAAGTAAATTGAATTATGAATAAAAGAAACATGATACATTTCTTAGCATACATTTAAGGGAGGCCAAACTGGTCACCAAATTAGTTTAAAATAATAACCTTTTCTAAAATATGAAAAAAATATCTGTTATGATTAAAATTTGAGTTGCCATCATTACAGAAAAGTGTTTAAAATTAGCAAAAAATTTAATATCTCAAAAACTAATTCTAATTTAAAAATTCTAATACCAGTTTTGAGGTCTACAGATCAATACGGATTGTTGGAGTTCATTTCATTGTATAATTTTCCATATTTTAGGAGAAATTACTGTGAAATATAATCAGTTGTTTCATAAATTCATTTCATTAGGACTTTATATATATATAGGTTAGAAATAATGTTTCACGAATTTACACAAAGCAGGGCTTTTGCTAGTCTTTAAATTGTCCTCTACTCCATCCATATTTTGCTCTTACCAGTGATGTCAATGATCAGCAGTAATATACAATTCACTGATTTAATAGCAAATCAACAAATAAAGTTTGGATTTGCACTCACATGAAACTGAAACTTTTCAGATTATTAATAATGATTAAACAAACAAAAAACAAAATCAAATACAACATACCTCGTTCCATCAGCTTTCCAACTAACTTTATACCTTTTAGTTTGTAACAATCGGATATTATTTAAATCCATAGATACTGGCTGAGAACCTGGAAAGCCCGTTCTAAAAAAATGAAATGATAAATTAGACTAATGTATACATTTTTTATTATAAAACTTATAAGTTAAATACATATACTTTATAAACAAAATACTACACATAATATATATATACATAAAGGTCAAAATTTGTATGTATGTTCCTTGTTTTGACCAATTTGCATGATAGTCGAAACACATAAGTTAAGAACACCTACTAGCTATCTTACAAATATCCCAGACCACTCCTTGCTTCTTTTTCCAACCACCTATACCATAATTTATTTTTATGCAAAACTAATTTTTTACATTTTCAAATGCTATTTTTTTCTTTCCTGTTGCCACATCAGAAAAGAGAAATAGCGTAAAAATTAAAAATATTATATATATTTAAACACATGGCTTTCTGGTCTTATTTAATTTCCACGTTAAAATTTACTAAATATGTGCATTTTGTTTTTATGAAGGAATGAAAATTCAGATCTGACCATTATATTTTTAAATATGAAATTGACTTCACACAGATGATAATATGCAGAGTTTGTATTTTAAAAGATACCATTTATTAAATGTGTATTAAAATGCCATAGAACTTTATTTTAAAAAAAACCCTACACAGACCTGCCAACCTGTGAAAATGAGAAATCGTAGCACACAAAATTAAAATTAATCTGGAGGTTGGTTGGTTAGTTTTTCGTGTTTCGCAGCCATCTTTTGGCATTTGTAAAAGGAATAATGTTTCAGCCTTTCAACTCAATATAGTAAATTTTCTCCTCTGAAAGAAAATTTTTATACGATTTTTAGATTTTCTTCTCGTTTCAAAGCATTTTTTTGACATTTGTAAAAGGAGCCTGGTTCCAAATTTTTTTAGCCCAGTGCAGTAAATTGACAAAATTCGCGATATTTTTCATGCGATCATTTCAGATATTCACAATTTTTTTCCCAAAATCGTGATTCACATTTTTCTATCACGATTCTTTGTTGAAATCCGCACTTTTTACCACGAACTTTTGACGAAATTCGCATTTTTTACCGCGATCCTTTGACGAATTTTGCGTTTTCTACCACGATCATTTGACGAAATCAATGTTTTCTTTCCTCGATCTTTCAGTGAAATTTGAGTTGTCTTACTGACCTTTCAATGAAATTTGCATTTTCTTAATGATCTTTTGACCAAATCCGTGTTTTCTTTCTGAGATATTTTGACAATATTCACGTTTTTACCAGATTCTTTGACGAAATTTATTTTCTTCTGTGACCAGTAGACAAAATTGATTTTTTTACACGGCCATTTGTCGAAATTCGCAATAGTTTATCGCAACCGATCGGCAAAATTTTCGACATCTTTTCGCGACCAATTAACAAAATTCACTACTCGTTTCCGCGACCTTTAGACGAAATTTGGAATATCCTCGATAGTTTATCGAAATTCGTGATTTTTTGTGCAATCTTTTGATGAAATTCGCAATTTCTTTCTGAACTTTGAATGAAATTAGCGATTTTATTCAGCAATCAATTGAAGATAATCACTATTTTTTTATGAGATTATATTTTTTTTATGATACGAAATACCCGATATTTTTATACGACCATTTGAATAAATTCTCAATTTTTTCCGCGATCGATTCACGAATTAATTTGGGAAATTCCATAACAGAAAAGAAATTTGCGGACTTCCAAGAAATTTCAAAATATACTTGCAAAAGAATCATAGGTTTGTGTAAGAATTTGCAGGGGGTAATACTGCACAGCTTTTCTCATTATGCAGGACTTTCCTTTTCTGTGTGCAGATCGTGCGATTTTGCACATTATTTCAAACCTTGCCCATCAAAGAACCCCCCCCCCCTCCCCCCCCAGAAATTCTTAAAATGGCACCCCTGTTTATAAGGAAGGGAATTCCTGTATAAATATTTACAGAAACAGGATTCATCCGTGGTTAATATACATAAAGAGGGTTTTATGTTAAGAAGTTTGTTTTGCAGCCCAGATATTTTTTTTCCCATGAGCATTTTTTAATGTCCGAATTTTCAGACTAATGACCAAATTTTAAAACTTTCGGAAATGAATACTTTGAAATTTTGGAAATTTCAGAACAGAAAAATGTAGGAAAATATGTAGCACGGGATAAAAATTGCAACTAGAAACAAAAAATGTGTTTATGTTTTTGGAAAATATCGTAGTTTAAGACCGATTTTCATAGCATCGTAGTTTATAGATCCAAATTGTAGCAACTACGATTTTTTCGTAGCAGTTGGCAGGTCTGCCTACAGTACATGTATTTCAATAATCTACACAATATATATATATATATAAAGAATTACCCTTTCCAGCCACACATTTCCTGGCACTTTGTCTGCACCTCTCGAATAACTTGTGAATCTGAGACACAAGTCACACCAGGGACACCTTCCATGAAAACTGCATCCTATGAAATATAAAAATAATTTTTTCAACAAAATACAAATGCTTTTTTTATAAACAATAAAAATATGGCTTAAATTACTAAAATATTTAAATACTTTTGCATTAACATGAAAAATATACAATTTTTCATTAGTATGAAAAGTATCGATGAGAGCTTTCCTATCTACGACACATGCAAAACTTTCATCTTGAATATTACAAAAAGGCAAAATATGAATAAGATTTATTTTGCATCCAACGTGCAATGGTAAAATTTTATTTTTATTGACAATGTTTATACCACGTTATGAGTTCTTCTTTATGAAATTAATGACAAGTTTTAAATTTGTCTCAGAAAATAATGAATATGTACTCTTAAGAAAATTTTTTATAGCATGTTTTTATGCTTAGATATATGCTATATTAGTAAAATGTGTATGATATGGTCTTATATGTTTTAGATTTTTATTAGTATATAGTAAATAGATATATTTTTTGCTAAGAAATTGAGAATTAAAACAAATACACAAACATAAATTAAAACTAACTTTAAAATTATCTTAGCTAACCGTTATTAATTCTCTTAAATTTCTTAAATGGCATTAACCCCTTCGCAACGAGCAATTTTTGAACTCCTACAGCCGGTTTTTCAAAAGAGACACTTTTATATAATTGAATCTCAGAAATGTTTCGACTAAATAAGGCAAAGTTTATTACTAAAAATAACTGGTAAAAGGATTAACTAATAAAGGATTCTGAGCATATTATGCATCACATATACGTGACGCTTGTTCTGAAGAGGTAAATCCTTTTTCTAGTTACAGTGAGTTTGCTGAGTGGCATAATTTACTTTACGTTATATAATAAAAATTCAACGCAATAACTAAACATAAATGATAACACTTCAGAACTTTTTCATGACTACTATTTAAAAAAACAAACAAACATAGCATGACTTACTTTTTTATGCATTTCTTTTCTTCTTTTAGCAGGAGGTCTGTAATTTGAGCCTTCAGATTCAGGTTTCTTTTCCTCCAATAAATTGCCATCATCATCAACATCATCAGGTTCTACATTACCAAACCAATTAAATTCATTTAAACACCAATTAAATTAATTTTATGCCTTAAAAAATTAATTAAATGAGTAACCTTTTTAAAAGGAATGGTGCTTTTCTTTCTTCAATTTAAGCTTCAATTTTTAACAGTGGAAAGAAGTAAATATAAAATTACTTAAACTATTTAAAAAAAGGTGTGTGTGAAGCAAGTAAGAATTTATTTATTTTAAAATTATTTAATCAATGAACAAGACTGCAGTCAACATCACTATGGCTATAAACCTTTGCTAACACACAATATGTAATTAATTCATTCGAATAAATTTTCTGGAAACAGCTATTTATAATCAACAGCTCATTTATATTACTTTAATAGATAATTAACATCAATCATATGAATCAGAAAGATTGCAGGGTTGTGTTGATTTATTAGGTAATTGGCCAGTGTGGGTAACACTGCCCAAGGGAGACTTTTAAAGGGAAAATTGCCTAAATTTTTGTTTGTGCAAGGTAAATCAAACTACCAATCAGTCAGCCTATTTAGGCAACATAGAATCAAATGGACACATCTATCTATATATTTTTTAAGTTATACAAAATCACATATTAAAATTAGAATTTTCGAGAGTACTATAGTAGAATTTTAGAGTACCAAATTTACTTATCTGAATTCAGATAAGAAAATTTGGTAACTTTATGTTAGACAGGTGCAGGTGATAAATAGCCAAATATTGTTTCCATCACCATCATTGTTATTACATTAAGTTTATTTAAAATATCAACGTTTTCATTCATTTCATTTAAAATAAACAGCTAATCAACTTTAAAATATATGCTTTGTACTCATTTTATTAAAAGAGAAAAAAAGTAAAAAAAAAGAAAGGAAGGAAGGAAATAATGCCATAAACCAAAATATTTTATTTCAACATCAAAGCATTGTTTCTACTTTACACATATGAAAAATACAAGCTGCTATCAGCAAGAAAAAAAAGCTATTGGCAAGATTTGTGCCCAGCTACCATAAAAATAATGGAAATTTTAAACGGTGCATTTCATTTCAGCTAAAATATTATTTAAAAGTGCTAAAATTTTTACCATAAAAGATTTCAAAGATACTGACATTACATTTATATATATCTGCAATGGCATGTTATTTCTTAAATCAAACATCTATTATTATTATTGATAGCATTGACAATGTTTTAAAAATAGACATACTGAAATTTGAAAAAAAAAAAATCTCCGAGAAATAATATGGAAATTAATAATGTACATAAAAAAATACATTACCATTGCACCAGTCAGGCAAAGGAGGAGCTGACAAAGCATCGCCGATATCACCATACCTTCTGAATAATTCATTTATGTAATCTTGCTTATAAATACCAGGAGGTCGAGCCTTGTACAAAATAAATATATAAACCACATATAGAATAAAAAATGCAGAGTTACATAGATCTTTTACAAATTTTAAACTGAAAATGATATAGAGACCATATTAAAACTACATTTTATGATTCCATGTATAACAATGATAATTATTGCATTATTTTAATTAACAAGATTATTACTTTATCACATGAAACATTAGACATTTTTGAGATAACGGATAATGAGGTTGATATTTAGTCATTTACAGATAATGTTTTGTATTTTTATGCTTTCATCATAATTAAAGAAATTTCAAACTAATTTCCTTTCAAATTATTATATGTAGACATTATTTTAAACTTATATAATATTTATAGTATAAAAACTAGGGTGTAAAAAAAAATATAAAACATTAGATTTTTGATTAAAATAAGATTGTTTAAATTTAAATTGAACTTTTACGAATTCCCCCCCCCCTTCTATGTTAAGGTATTGAACGGCTACCAACAATTGTAGGTTTCCATAATAATTAAACCTTTAATTAGATGATATTAAGAAGTATAATTTATATTTTATACTTTAATTAATAACATTACAATCAGTAATTTTAGAACTAATAAAAACTACAAACATGTCGTTTGATTAGTTGATAGAACAAGTAATAAATCAAACAAATAATATAATGGCCACTCTTCTTCCACTTTTACTTTATAAATTAACAGCAATTGCATAAAGCTAAACTTACACATATATATGTGTATGGTAACCAAAAAATTACGAAAGTTAATTACACCTATTAATTTATACATATTGTTAAGTGAGATTCTGGGACATGTAAATTGAAACGAAAATTCGAAAAGAAATATTCAAATCTGATCGAAACAAATTCAATTCACATTCCCCGAAATCACACTACGGCCGTACGTATAGTGGCCATGTAAATGCGATGTAAATAAATTTAAATAAACTAGAAGATAATGAACTTTCAAATAAATAAATAAATGAATGGTAGTTACTCACCCCTTGAAATGTTGTAGGTATGGAAACATAACATAAAACAATATTGCTAAACCAATCACTTTATTTATATAAAAATATACTTAATCGTGCAGGATCCTTGCAACAGATATATGCATTTATAAAAATATATTCATAATGAAAATAATTTAACATAGACTTTTCTTGAAACATCATTGCATATTATTAATAGTAGTAAAATTAAATCGATGATTATTTTTCAATATTGAATTACTGACGAATAATACGATGGTGTAATGGTGATGAATCAGTCTGAAAGTTTTTCAATCCATATTATTTGTGAGAAATTGTCATTAGAGTTCAAGAAATCGATCAAAAAATTATATTATGATAAAATGTTATTAATGACTCCAAAAATACTTGAAGGACATTAATGTGATGATATCGAAACTTGATGCTAAGCCAAATAATGAGATCCATCATGCAAGTTCAAGTTCATTCGAAGTTAAGTGGTGATTGGAAATTACAAGTAAATTCTATGAATCATGATGAAAGGTGAAAGAGGCAGGAAAGTACTATTGGAATTTGGAAATGCTTATGCCGGGCTCCAACTATCAAAATCTATTTACGTCGGGTAGTTGGGAATCAAGATGCTCATACTGGAAATCACCATCAGTATTCCTGAAATTTCATGCAGGATGAAAATTCATTTCTTTAAAGTGATTTAGAGATATTCAGGAGAAATGAAGTCCACGAAGATAATTCTGGGAGTTTCACAAAAATAAAGATTTTTCTGTAAAAACTGTTGAAGAATATATTTAATTAATTTTCATCTTGAATTAAACGTTATTAATAAGAAACGGCTGCTCGTTGGGCCAAGGCGCCCAACGGCAAAAATTCCGTATCAGAAAAACGATGTTCTCTCTACCGATAAAAATAACCAACTGAATCTTTTTCAAATTGCCTGCCGAAATCTGGAAACGATCTCTGCAACGTCAGCCAATCAGAATATTTTTAAAGATGGCCTGTCGCTAGCACTTCCGGCGAAAAAGATTTTGTAGTAGGATTATGACCATGGAATGGCAACGCACTGAAGAAGCGGGGAGAAAAGGAATGTTTGCTATGTGGGAGTTCCTATGACGTCGAAAGGAATTTCCTGTCTGTTTTGAGATAAGGAATAAAACCTTCTTAAAAATTGCATCTTTTGGGATGCAAGGTGAATGGAAAGCAATAAAATTAAGGGAAGCTTTAGTAGTAATAATTTCGTTTCTCTGGCAAACGATTTCAGTAATTTTATGAAAGTCTACCAGAGAAATGGAAAAAGAAAATAGAATATAATAAATGTAATTTTAAATGAAATAATTAAAAGTAAAGATTTAGGATTTAATATTTAAAACTTAATAAAATTTTGCTGTCAAAATTGAAAGATGGTGAACGGAAGTAGATTATTAAAATTAACAGAATATACAAAATTAAGTTTATGTAAATTTAAGAAGGGGAAATGTTATGTAAAGCTTTTACAACATAACACATATACATATATGTGTAATAAGATATATAATAATAAGAATTACCAGTCATATACTAATTAAGCCCCCCCCCCCCCCCAATACATTCTTTTATAATGGCTGTTAAAAAAATTTTACTATTCTTTCATTCATCTTTAGCTCTAATTTGTTGTACAGGTTTACTTGTGAGAATAGAATAGGATGCAAAAAAGCCTTCTTTTACCAACAGAAATGTATTATGCTTATTATTATTATTATTATTTTTTTTTTTTTTTTTTTTTTTTAAGAGTGGATAATTTGATTACTGAAAAAAAGTTATGACTAATAGATTTAACTAAATATAAATTTTAAATGAAAGGCTTTTTATACCTGATTAAAACTTACAACTAACAAGCTTTATTATTTTCTTTACAAGCTTGGGAAAAATTTTTAAAACTTCTTTCATTTATTTAATAGACAAAAATTTTAAGAAACATTGCACATTATGTTCATATTAGATTTTAATACTTTTCCCATTATTTTAAAAAATAAGAGAATTTATTATTTTAATCAATGATTTTTTTAAGTCACTGATTAATTATCTAAGCATTATTTAATTACCCAATTAAAATCATTGACACCCTAAAAGACATGGATCACTTTCAAAATCTAAATCAACAATAAAAAGTACGATATAATAAAAGTAAAATTACCTTTTTGAAAGCATCAATGGCTGCTTCAATACTAGATAAATAAAAAATATATTTTAATCATTTTTTCATAAAATCATATTTTATCAATCATTTCCATGTTGTATAAATAAATAAAAATAAAACAGTAAAAATGTAATTTTTTTCTAAAATTATATATATATGCATATATATATATAAAATAATAATATACATATTTGAGATTCCTTCTATTCTTGTTAATATTAGTAGTATTTTAAATTTATCACATGTTAGGAAATTTTAAAAAATGCATTAAACTAAAAATAATTTTCAATAAAAATAATTAACAGCTGTAATAGTTGAAAGTAATAAACTTTCTTTGATAATTATTAATTTCAATAGAATCGAGGGTGGGAGATTATGTTTTCATATAACCAAAAGGAAAAAAAATAAAATAACTGACCAGAAAAGATACTGTCTTTTGATACACTGTTGTAAGACAAACACTGAATTTATAAAATTTAAAAAACACTTTGGAAAATAATGGTTTGATATTAACCCTTGCCAGCATTTAACTGCATGTACGGGCCAACATTTCCAGGACCAGGCCCGGCCCGACTCATAGAGAAAAAAAATCGGTTCGGCCCGGCCCGATAAAAAAATTAAAAGTTCGGCCCGGGAAAAAGTTAAAATCTCAGCCCGGGCCCGGCCCAAGAACTTCTACAAAACATTGATTTTTACGTCGAATTGATTAAAAATTTGTCTTGTACGAGGAGTTCTGACAAAAATATTTATCTTAACTTTTTTTTCATGCTTATAATCTTTATTTTTATAGAAGTGCAGCAGGCTGCGATATTTATTTTTTTAATGAATCTCTCTCTCTCTTGTACGTAAATGTTTCAGTTATCATTAAAATTGTTAATCCATATTCCATGTATAGAAGTGTTAAAAATCGGAAAAATGCTATACAGTAAAATCTTCTAAGATGGAATTGCATAGAAAAGAAAAAAAAAAAAATGCGTTATAGACAAGTTCCCTTCTTAGCAAGTGTAAATGTATTATATACAGGGTGTCCGAGAAAGATCCGTACAACTTCAAAAATTTATTGAAAAAGAAACAATAGGGTTACAGCGCAACTAATTAGTACATTAGATAGAATAACTCAAAAAGTTTTTTTTCCTATAACTTAAGTTATTACCTTAGGAAATTTCTACATGAGACCCTTTCGTAGCACGAACAATATCAAGACGATATTCCAATTCCATCCACGACCGTTTCAGCATGCTAACATCAACAGTAGCTACAGCTGTTTGGATGTTTTGCTTTAATTCTTCGAGACTGTTAACTTGCGTTCGGTATACAGTATCTTTAACATAACACCAAAAGAAAAAATCCAGTGGTGTTAGGTCAGGAGACTGGGGTGGCCATGCAATGGGACCATCCCTGCCAATCCAACGCTGTGGAAAAGAATTATTCAGCGACTCACGAACTGTCAATCCCCAATGAGGAGGCGCACCGTCTTGTTGGAAAAGGACATTCGGTTGAAGGTCTTGCAGTTGTGGGAATGCATAAATCTCAAGCATATCTAAGTAGGTACTTGAGGTCACAGTCGTTTCTGAGAAAAAAAAAGGTCAAGGATGCGATCGTGAAGCAATCCGCACCACACATTCACCTTTTCACTGCTCCGTTGGAGTTCACATATGGTATGTGGTTGTTCGGAGCCCCAAAATCGAGCGTTATGTTTATTGACCATTCCGGACACATGAAACGTTGATTCATCGGAAAACAGTATTCGTTTCAGAAAATGTTCATCGGCATCCAAACGATGCAGCATGTCAACTGCAAATCCATAACGCTTCGCATAATCATCCGGTTGTAACGCATGCAGAATCTGAACTTTGTAGGCTGTAAGTCGCAATCATTTATGAAGCACATCGTGTACAGTGGATCTTGGCATTTGTAGCTCCCGGGATGCTTGTCGAACTGATTTTGTAGGGCTCCTACGAAATGTTTCACGTATTCGTTCCACACTTTCTTCGCTAGTTCTAGGGCGACCATATCCTTTTTTATGTTCCACACTACCCGTTGTCATAAATTTGCGATACCACTCATGAATGCTTGACCGAGATGGTGGCGATTCCCCATACATCGTTCGATAATTCCGTTGTGTTTGCATATCGGATTTTGTTTCGATAAACCACGCAACACATTGAGCTTTCTTCACGCGATCTGCCATTGAAATAACTATAATGCTTTAATATTCCTTTGCATGACATGTAGCGCCATCTATGGTCAGAAACATACTGCAGAAAAAAACTTTTTGAGTTATTCTATCTAATGTCCTAATTAGTTTCGCTGTTACCCTACTGTTTCTTTTTCAATAAATTTTTGAAGTTGTACGGATCTTTCTCGGACACCCTGTATACTTTTCTTACTTATTAGTATATTAATTTTGCATGGATCAACACGTTTTTCAGTTTAAAACAGGGTTCCGTCATAGGCAGGTTCCTTTTCACACATTTTACTGTATTTTAATTTAGTTATATTTTAATATGCGTAGAAATCTACTATTCTTTAAAAATAATAAATTTTAATGTTTAAGTGTAGAATATTGGCGATTCAAAAATGTATGCATTTTTTGCAAAAGCTTTTGGACCAGGCTCAGTTTAACTGACCTTTAAATGGACCAGGCCACGCTGAGACAATGATTTTCATATGGGCTGGCTCAAAACTAGGACTGAAAATTTTGGGCCGTGAAGACTAGGAATGAAACCAGGCCGGCTCTGTGCAGAAAAATTAAGTTAGGACCGGCCCAGCGCGAGCCTTCAGAAAAAAGTATGGCCCGGCCCGAGTGCTGTGAATAAAAATCGGCCCGTGGGCCGGTCCGTGCAGATCTCTATGTACAGGGTGATTGTGAACCCACAGACTCAACTTCAAGAAGCGATAGAACACACCTACACAAGCTCAAAACATCATACAGTGCATGGTTGTAACTCAAGCAATGAAGCACTATAGGACATTTTCTGATTGTACTCATTGTTTACTACACAATACCTACAAAAGATGTTCAGTATAAAAAATAAATGAATATTTAAAAAAAGAGAGAGAGAAAAACCCAAAATGGCTGATTATGGCTTGGCATTTTTTATTTCCTCAAAATTAAAATTAAAAATATACATCCTTACTTGTGCCTCAGCATTGTGTAAAGAAACAAAATAATTGCATGCAATTTGACATTTATCGAAATTATAAGCAAAAAATACATAAAAATTTTTTTAATTTAAAATTTTTCTTAAATTTCTCATAAAAAATTCATAAATTATGTTACAATTTTCAGATAAATTTTATCTGAAAGCACATTTTTTGCTCTATTCTGTGCTGTAAAGACTGAAATAATGCTATATTTAGAAACAATGTGGATGGTGGGAAAAAAAAATACTTAGTGCAAAAATCTTTCAAAGGTTAATTAAAAAATTAAATCAAATTTTTTAAAATCTCGTTGAGGGGTTCTTGGGAACAGTTCGAAGTACCTTCATACCCAACATCACAGCACTGGTCTTATCCATCACAGCATGAGAATGTACACAGACAGATTCACCAATAAACTCTTTGTTTTGTAAACAATAAATTTTACTCGTAACATACACTTATATTAAAATCAAAATGGCACCTGGGAGAATTGAGGCATAAATTTTATTTTAATGATTTATAAATCCTTATGCCCCCTAATATAAATAAATATTCATATCCATATCATACCTTTGTTTGCTTTGAGTGTAATAAAGATAAAATGTAATATATATATATGTGTGTGTGTGTGTGTGTGTAGCCAATTTTGGTCTAAAAAGATCTGTTAAAATCTACAGTGAAGCTAAGTATATTAATAAGTACTAGTCCTTCATGATTTAATTTAAACTACAACAGAATGGATAGTATAATATTTAATGGTTAAGGTTATTTAAACATTGGTACCATTCATTTATTTAAAAAGTTAAACAATAGCAGTAAAGAAAATTTAAATAGAGTAGGGAGGTAAGGTTAATTATATGATATTAATGCTGTTGTATGAATATAAACAGCTTACAGAACTTTGCAGAATTTGAATAGATCCTAATTTCTTACACTTTAAATACATTTTCTGTTTATTTAATAATATTCTCTCTCTTTCTCTCTCGCTCTTTTTCATTCAAATGATGAAATTATTCATTATGAATAAATTTTGAAATGAATTATTTTGTTTCATTAATTTTACAGGAGAAACTTAAAAAAACAATTATAATCATAGATTGGAAAGGGCAAACTGAAAATCATAAAATGCATAATTATGAATTACCTCCATGAGAAGACTTCAGCTAAGTAGGAAACAATAAGAAAACCAGTACGGTTGAAGCCATGAGTACAGTGTACACCTAAAACAAAAAGTACAGTTTTTTTTTACGACAAGTTTATTAATACAAGTTTTTTTACATCAAAGTTGAAAGACATTGCAAAAAATTATTGAACTGGTTTAGTCTGTTTTAATGATGAAGTAAAATACAAGTAATGATTTCTATACATGATCGCTCCTGTTCTGTAATTAACAGAGTTATGCTCTTAAGATTTGATAAGAAAGATTTTAATTATCAAGATTTTATTTTATACAATTATCTAATCTAATATATAATCCTTAAATACTTCATTTTAATATCACAATTAATGACAGTTCAACTTTCATATGTATGGGATATTTTCTAAAAAAAAAAAAATCTATAAATGACTGAAAAAAAGAACTGCTAGTAAAAAAACTGAACTGTTAATCTAATAAAAAAAAGGGGGGGGGGCTTATAAATCTTTTTTTAAGTGCGTAAAGGAAGAGATGGGAGAAAGGGTGGCAGTGACTTCATGGTGTGAGTGGAGGACTGAACAGTATAAACCTCAATAGAACGTTTAACCTTACTACACAGCTGAAACTGGAGTTTAACTGACTGATGAAGATTACAACATTTTCATGGCTTTTAACATTGATTGATAAAATTCATGATTTTTGTGACTTTCGTTATTTATTTTATTACCCTGACATTTGAAAGAAATATTGATTAAATTATTAAAATAAAACTAGGAGTACATAAACATCTGATACCAAATAGAATTCAGAAAAAAATGCTGATATTTTTTTTAAAGACAACAAATAAAAAAAAATAAAAGAAAGAAAACCTTTTTTTTATTTTTATTTTAATCAACAACAGATAACAGGAAGCAGTGTGCTAAATATTGAGTAAACAAATCATACCTAAGGCACCTTTTTTTAAATTTATACTTTTCCCCAAAAAGTTAAGACTTTATTAAAATGATATAAAAATTTATTATTTTAAATTCTTTCCACAAATATAATTCTATTATCTATTTTTTAAACAAGGATGAGTGTTAAAAGTGGGGTTTTTTTTTTTTTAGAAAATCAGCAATAAATAAAAAAAAAAAAAAAAAGAAAACCAAAAAACTTACCAATTACATGCAATGGATTTTTTGCAATAAACTTTTCACACACTTCAATAAAAGTTCTAGTTTGTTCAACAGAAGGACACTCGGCATGTCTAAAATAAAAATATTTAATATAGACATTAGAATGCACAATAAAAACCAATTACAAAATAATAGTCACTCAAAACCCTTAATGCTTTTTAAAATGTGGGAAACTGGTGATAATTTTGTCATGCATACTGAAAAGCATTGGTATTGAAAAGTTTTTTAAATAAAACATAGAAAGCAGGGTAAATTTTAGAAAATATAAAAATTGAAACAAAGTCAATCCTTTTTAAATATAGGCTACAATTGGATTTTTGGAAAACTTTTTTTCTTTTCTAATTTATCAACTGTTAATACTAAATGAAAATGACCACTGAAATTGAAATTGGGAGAACAGACAATGACTGAGATAGATTCAAAAGAGTATTTTAATAAATTTTTAGGGAAGGGTGGGGAGAATGTCTATCTGCAAGTCAATTGTTCATATGCGACTGTAAAAATATGCGAGTCATGTTTTAAGATTTGCCTGGGATTTAAGTGTAAAACTTGTGTAAGCACAAACCTTGGACCTTTTTATTACAGATTACAGAGTACACAGATGCATTTGCATATGAAATATAAACCAAATATTAAATCAAAGTGGTCCTTAAAATTAAGAGAGGATCCATAATATTGTAGAAATCATACATTCACATATATCTTACAATCTGCTTAACTGTCTGACTTTCAAATTATTCTAAACTGGAAACTAAAATCTTTAAAATTCGAATATAACACAAATGGTATCATTTAAAGATAACTTCTAAATTCTTCATAAAATTACATGGATTTTTATATAAATAAGAGTCATACAAACTAAAACTAAAATTCTTTATGTATATTTATATGAGAAATGCAGTTTTTAGTTATGGGTCTCAAAAAAGTAAGTTCAAAAAATCTTATATGAAAACAGATGTTAATCTCATGGTGATTTGCTTATATATATTTTACTTTATCCATTTGAGTATTTTTTTATACTTATAGAAAAAAATAAAAATAATAATTAGTGATGCATTGAATATTCAGTATGTATAAGCTTAAACTGTATAACTATTAAACAGCCATAATACTGAATATTTGATTTGGTCAAACATTAAACTATTCAATGTGCTGAATATTCAGTTAGTCCAAATAAAAATATTTGGCCAAATTGAATACATAATAAACCTTTTCAAAACATTTTAAAGATAAATTTTTACATTACTGGTATTTTTAACTGCCAATAAATAAAGATACTAATTTAGAACAATTAAAAAAATAGAATCATATTTAAATAAAAGTTATTGTTTTAACAGATTTGGTTGTTTGAACAAGTTTAATTATTATTGGCGATATTCATAGGAATTAATGATATTTTAAACATGGGATTTTTTTACCTATAGCAATCATTCAACAACAAAAACTGATGATGAATAAATGTAAGTTCCTGAATATTGTCTGTCAACAAGCTGTTTGGTACTTATTTACATGCAAGGTATTTCTAAACTAATGGAACAAACTTCCAGGGATAATATTAGGTATCTAGACAAACAAATCCTTATAATATTATAAATGCGTGCATGAAAGTTTGAATGGAGCCAATCTAAACGGGTGAATTAATGCTTTTGTATCTTTGGATATAGATGAATTATAACCCGGAAAAGAACATAGGCTACATTTTATTTATTTTATTGAAATATTTTTCTTAATAATTCAAAATGTCATTATTTTTTATACAGAATCAATTGACATTTTTCCAATAAAATTTAACCATCTCTCTTTCTCATTGCCAAAAAAGGGGAAAAAAAAATTAACACCTGAAATAATAATTTCTTCTCAATGATTACTTTTCAATTCAAAGATTTTCAAGTGAAAAAGGAAAATGAAATTAAAAAAGTAAGAATTAAATATCTATATATATATATATATATATATATATATATATATATATGAATCTGATGTCATATTAGAATAAAAGGAAAATTTTAAAGTATTTCTTAATAATATAAGGTGCGTTAATATAATAATAATAATAGGTATGGAAAGCAGGCGAGTATGACATCATATATGGAAAATAAAACAAACATGCTTTAATTTTGAAATAAAATGGTCTTGACTTGAGTTATGGTATCAATTCTTATTATTTAAAGAAAATTATTATCAATACTTGACATTTTATCATCTGTGCACGGTTAACGTAGAGATTTAATTTTTAATTTAAAATTGAAATAAGCTAAACAAAAAGTTTTAAAAAAAAATGTACAGAAAATGTCAATAATATGCCCTACAAAGTTACCCATGTGGAAAATGATGTCATGATTAGCGAGAAATAGTTATTTTCATTCTTAAAAACTAAAAAATCAACTTGATTGACTGAATTATTATTGTTATTATTATTTAACAATGTCAGTTCTTTAAGCTGTTCATTTCAGAAAATATGAATAAAAATTATTATTGTTACTATTATTTTTTAAGTTGCATTTTCGTTCATAAAACCTAAAGGTTTAATATGATTGCATCAATATAACGTCATTTCTCTCTACCAATATCAAATTTAAGGGGATTCTTTCAAAACTGAAAGTACCTTTTTTAAAAAAAAATCTGCAACCAAAATCGAAAAAGTAAAAAAGAGTCATATTAAAGATTGCGCTCAGCTATCTTGTGCAAAAAAAAAAATCGTTTATAAATATTCAAATTGAAACGAGAAATTCAAAAGTAACCTGCCCATAGGATTAACATTACGGATCGTGTGTTTTCAAGTGCATAAAGAATCCCCTTAAAGCTCAGGAGCTTGAAGTATATTAGAGGGACGCTTGTAAATCATGGTTTGGCAACTAGATTTTAATTCCAATATTTCTTTTAGCTTTAAAAGAGTAAAAATATGTTGTCATTTTTAAAAATATTTATTTTTATAATAGATTTTTGTAAAGTCTTATAGGATGCTATGCATACATATACAAATTTCACACCAAATACCACCTAAAATACCTTGTTGTAATAAAATTATCCAAGTGTTGTCTTCCGTTTTATGAGTAGAGATTTATCGATTTCCACGATTTTACCTGTCCCTTCTTTTTTCATTGGTTGCAGTTTCATTTTTGAGATTGTTTATATATATATATATATATATATATACAGTCGGACCCCGATTTAACGAATCCATCAGGACCATAAACTTTATTCGTTAAATTGGGGTTATTCGTAATATCGGGGTCCAAAATAAAAAAATTCTGCACTTACCTTATGAAAAAGCTCTAATAAGCCGCTACAGAAAAATATCCATAATTAGAGATTGTAGACTTTTTATTACAGCTAAAAATACAGCGAATATTTCGCACTAATTAATTTTAAAGTACTGTGTAATAGATGTTTGAGAATTTCTTTGATTCCTTACTCTAAAAAGTTCTTTTTCGACTTTATATAGAGAAGAAAATATCGAGTCATTTATGTCCTGCTGCATGAGGTATGTTTTCACAGTTTCCAAACCATCTAAAGCGTGAGAAAATTTAACAGTTTTAATGGGAATTTCCTTATCGATTTCAGCATCAAAATTGCTATTCATTGATTCCGACACATTAACTGTTTCATCAACTTCAGTTGCACAGGTAGACAGTCCGTCATCACATGTAACATAATCGTTAAATTCTATCTCAGGAGTGATGTCTTTCCACATAATTTCATCTGAAGGGGCGATATCTTCATCATTTTCATCACTTTCCACTTGTGTGCCTGGAAATCCTGCTTTCTGAAAGCATTTTTCAATTGTATTTTTAGAAACTTGATCCCATAATTCTCGCACAAAATATAGAGCATCCAAAACACTGCCTTTGTATTTTTCCTCTGCATTTTCGTCCAGCGATGCTATAATTTTTCTCATAAGTAACTTTCTGTAATTAACTTTCACAGAACGGATGATACCAAGGTCTAGTGGCTGAAGCACACTTGTACAAATTGCAGGGAAAAACAAAACTTTGACATTGTTGAAATTGCAAATTGGAGGATGAGCGGGACATTGATCAATAAACAAAAGAATTTTTTTCTTTTGTATCTGCATAGACTTATCTAAAGACGTCAGAAAGTCTGTAAATAGGGGAGAAGTCATCCATGATATTAGGTTTGCTGCATATTTTGTCGGTAAGGTCTTTACGTTTTTAAAACATTGTGGCGTTGCTGCTCTTCCTATAACAAATGGCTTCAATTTGTCAGTTCCATCAGCATTAACAGCAAGCAAAACCGTAATTCTCATCTTGCTTTTTTTGCCACCAAAGCATTTTTCATTTCTATAACAAAGCATTTTGCCGGGTCGTAATTCATAAAACAATCCTGTTTCATCTGCGTTGTAAATGTCCGATGGTGAATACCATTCAATCAGGCTGAGCAACTTTTCTTCCCAATCTTTTACTACATTTTCGTTTACATCCGCCTTTTCTCCACAGATTTTCTTTTGGACTACGTTGTATCTTTTCTTAAAGCAGTCAATCCAACCATTGGATGCAGAAAAATCTTTCACATTATGCTTTTCGGCAAGTTTAAGTGCTTTTTCTTTGATCAGAGACCCACTAATGGCTATTTTCTTGGCACGAACAATGTTGAACCATTCTACTAGGTCAGATTCAAGAGCAGAAAGAGGAGTGGCTTTCAATGACTTTCTTATTTTCGACGAATTTTTACCACATTCTGCTGATGCTTTTTCAATTTCTGCTCGTTGTTTAACAATTGTTGCTAATGTCGACGTAGAGATTTCAAGGCGTTCTGCTAATACATTTTGCGGTCCAACGTTCTTGTCAAATTCACATAAAATGTTAAGCTTTTCAGTCAACGAAAAACGTTTTCGTTTCCGATAATCTGCCATGCTTCACAAAGTTTCAAAAATTAAATGTTATGCAAAATCGAGCGTTCAATACACTTCACGTCTCTCAAGAAACAAAACAATTGCTAAAAATTCTTAAACTATATTCTTGTTCCTACTTGAAACCCACCTGACAGGTTACACTCATGACTCATCTGCACCTGCGAATAATAATGAGCTCACCCTCAAAGAACTAAAAAGCGGATCTTATAGCTGTCAGCACCTGCACTCTCTCTTTTTGCGCAAAAGCGAAGGTGTAGCAAGGTGTGACACGCTATTGGCCTAAATGAGGAGAAGTTTTTAATTTAGTCCAATAATGTTCTGTGACCTCCTCCCCCCCTCGCTTCTGCGAAGTCTCATCGGAGAGTCCCAGGTGCGTTTTGATTTATTCTTGCAATGACGCATGCGAATGGCTATTTTTTATTAAATAAAGTTTATTTTTCATTATAGCCTTTTGATTTATAGTCACCTCATCATATTATCATAAACCAAGAACACTAAAATCCCCATTTTTATTTGGAGAGAAAGTTGACGCAAACATCAGGTCCTCTTTGGCGCTTTAAAGGTTGTCTCTTTTATGGTAATTGCTTCCTTGGCAACTTTCCAATGACATTCTCTTAAAGCAAAAGTGCAGTCAATTTTAGAGAAACACCAACGAAGTTTCGGCGGGAATGCGAAGGGAAATTTCGAGTAGATTTTGGCGAGAGAAAAACCGGTTCTGAGTCTACTTATATAAGAAGACTGTGGCTTCATCCTGCCCCGTCGAAAGTTACTAGGTACAACAAAGTCTTTTTCTGTTCCAGACAGGGTTCGTTGATATGCATCAATGGATATATATCATGATATATATCTTGATATATATCCGATATTTATTTTTAAAATATCAAGGTTTTTGATATTTTCGATATTTTCAAATTCTTGATATTTATTTTCAAAATATCAAGCTTTTTGATGTTTTTGATATTTTCAAATTCTTGATATTTATTTTCAAGGTATCACTGTGCAAAATAATCTTGATATTTTCTTCAGGCAAAACAAGTGTAAATGAAATTTTCAACTGTTATAGACTGTGTCATTTTGTAGATAAACAACTTTTGTCTCTGACAGTGACTTTTTTAGGCAAAGAAGAAAAATATTTTTTCCAAGCTTCATTTTTGAAACTTTTATTTTTAAATGTATAACTAATAATTATGTCAGACAATTAATTCAGAACAGCCATTTGAAGATAAACTGTAATTTAGATAATAATTTTTATACAGCTTATTTAGAAAAGATTCTTTTCTGATTTTGGTTTAGTTGAGTCTAAACTGTGCAATAGGTTAGGGAATAAAAAATAAGACAAGCTTACATTTATGTTAAAATTCTTCAATTTAAAAATCTATTTTGTATTTAATATTTTGCTTTGTAAAATATAAAATTTTAACATTGTTTGATTAAGTTTTCATGTTCAAGTGCAATATTTTTTAGCTTCTAATTTATATTATGCTTGAAAATATTTATTATCAGCAGTAAGTTGACTATCTTGAAAATATCGGATATATATCGAAAATATCGGATATATATCAAAATATTGGATATTTTTCATATTTTCAAAAATATCATGATATTTACGAACCCTGGTTCCAGACAAGATGGATATATCATTTGAAAAGCAATCTAACATTTTTCTAACCCAAACTAATATATATATATATATATATTTTGTCAGCTGTTTGAAAAAATTCGTTAATTCAGGGTTTATTATTCGTTAAATAGGGGTTTTTGCCTCCATTTTAGTCGGGAATAAAGGAAAATTCGTTAAATTGCGAAATTCGTTAAATCGAGGTCCGGCTGTATATATAAACATATATATATATATATATATATATATATATATATATATATATATATATATATATATATATATATATATTTTGGCACAAAATTTCACCTTTTATGACCAAGTTATGTCAAGGCAGTACATAAGAAATACCGTATTGTCTTCTATAAAATGTGATAAAGAGTTGGTTAATTATATATGCTTTTAATTATGGGAAATGAAAAATTTTGCTTAATGCATTCATTTTTCTTTTTATGCTATATGTGAATCATGTCAAAGGTAGCAGCTAGTATATTATATAGGAAACCAGGATCACAATCCACTTAATACAGTAAAAAATAGAGAGTATTTTTCTCCAAGCCAAACTCAGATTTTTTGTTGCTAACTTTAATGATTATAAAGATTTTTCAACAGACTTATTTTTTTTTATATGAAATATATTACCACAAGAAGTGCTGGAAATTGCTACCATTCATATTGAAACAATACTGAGCTAGATGCTCCATGATTTGGAATACAGCTGATAGTACATACAGTATTACTGATCAAGATACAGCACGCTTTCAATGATATCAAATTTATATGAAAAAAGTTAATCTTGTTAAAATATCTTCATTATTGTTAAAGTTGAGAACAGAAATTCAGATTCAGCTTCTAGTGAGACATCCTTTATTACTTACTGGATGTGACCTTGGTTTCCTGCACAAAAATTGTTTGTTATCATTTGTTTCCACTATTTTAGAAACCCCTGTATATTTCTAATGTCTGTAAATAATCGTGTAATCCAGGAAGCGTGATTAAAACTTCTTTGTTAAATCAACAAGAGCAGGTAAGTTATTGTTGTTGAGTTGCTCATATTTGAATTTTTTTTTTTCCCCTTAGTTCCTTTTAATTCCTTTCAGTCAGTCATAGTTAGCTTAGAGAAAGGGAGAGAGGAAAATGCTCATAAAAACCATAAATGATTCAGAATAAACAAAGATTCTCTTTGAGTATTCAGATAGCTGAATATTCAGCATTTGGTTAAATAGTTTCTATTCAGCTGGTTGAATATTCAGTTTTTGCATAAGTGTGCTCAGGGGTCGATGCAGGGATTTTTTCTAGGGCCCATTTTGTGATATATAGAAGTTATTTTTGTGAAAAGTAATATTTTGAAACAAAAGGCGAAATCAAGTTACCGAAATTTGCACCAAGCATTTATTAATAATAACTTCTTTAAATCCTTCTGTTAAAGTTTTCATTTCTGGTGAACTTGTTTTCTATAAATTACACATTTAAAAACCTAACAATATAAAAATAATTAATGAAGAGTATATTTTTATACTGTCTAATATTTTTCTGACAGACAGAATTTTTTGATAGTCAGTGTCATAAGCTTGTTAGTAGTTAGGTCATTTTAAAATTATTTTAGATATATTTAAACCAGTCGTTGTGAAGAAATAGGCTGATGCTAAAATTAATATTTATTAAGATTAATTGAAAAAATTAAATGTCTATAACTCAAAAACCATTACAGTGCGAGTCATTAAAATGGGAAAAAAATAGATTACCAGTGCATTGTATTGGAGAAAAAGGCTTTAAATAATGAACGATAAACACAAAATTTTAAACACACAATATTTAAAACGGAAATTTGCATTTCATTCTGATTGTTTATAATATTTTGATAGAATATGCCACTATTAGTCAGGTAATGTTTTTGGAACGGTTTTTGAGTTTACACATAGTGTTCTACGTTGCTTAATTTTCAAGAATGGTTTTAGTATATCACATTTCATTATATGTTGCTTAGTTAAAGAGCTATTGGAAAAGCTATAAAGAAAGGTGAACACAATTGTGAAAGATACATCTGTAATTATATAAAATGCAAATTTGTCTTTCCTTCCGCCCGTTTATAACTTGAGTTTTGCTGGATGTATTTTGATGGGATTTACACTGTTAGTTAATAAATTTTTGTGGATGGTTGGTACTTCTTGCATGATTGATATTTCTTGCATGGATGGTACTTCTCTGTAGCGAAGTTTTATTCTGGGTTATTGTTTTTTCTGAAGCACAAACTTGACAACAAATCAGATTGCAGAAAATCACATTACAAGAGAAAGTTCCACAACTAGGTGAACTCGATTGTGAAAGATTACCTTTTATTTAAAGTTCTACTGAACGTATTTTGATTGGAGTTGCTTGGAGGAGTTTGATTGGAGGTAATATTTCAGGGATTGTTTCAATATTTAACATATCAGTCTACATTTTTAGTTATGGAGCTATGAGGAAAGTTCTCAGTGGTGTAGTTGTAAAAAAACATAGGATAAAATCTATAGGCAGAAAGTATATATGTTATAGCTATGGAGGGTGTGCAAAGTTTCTAAAAAAATACAGAAGGTCTACGGCGTATAGCCTACGCTACATCCCTGAAAGTTCTACAATCACGTTAACTTGATTATGAAAGATATATTTACATTTATACTACTTCACATATAAATTACAAAGAGCAATTTCAATCCGACCACTTATAACTTGAGTTCTTTTGAATGGATTGTGAGAAGACTTGCATTGTTAGTTAGATAAATTTTCAAGAAAGGGTTTCGTATATAACACATATCATTCTACGTTGCTTAGTTATAGAATTATGTGCGAAAGTTCTCCAATCAGTGAACCCTATTTTGAAAGATTAGCCTTTCTAAAAGGTTCTACTAAGTTGAGTTCGATGGAATTAGCACTGGTTGTTAGATAATTTTTCAGGAAAGGATTTAGTGTATAACACATATTGTTCTACATTGTTTTGCTATAGAATTATAGGTGAATGTTCTGTAATCTGGTGAACCTGATTATGAAAAATTAGTCTTATTAGAAGATTTTAATATGCTACATATTTTTCTTCCATTCTTTTCCATATTCAATTGTAAATAATCAACTAAATGATTTGCTTCTTAACAGTCCAAATTTTGTCTGAGACAGTGGAAGATATAAAACCATAATGGCGTTCATATTGTTTTCAGCAATGCGGAAGGTCATTGGAGATAAATGTATATATTGCTATAAAACACAAGATCAAATACACCGATGTATTTCGTTTGATTAAAGTTTCCTTTGGAGAAACCGCCCAGTGTAGCATGCGAAGGCCACTAGTTACACATATACTGGAAACTGGGTTATATATACTTTATAAATTACATATATCAAGTATTAAAATTCAAAAACAATCAAATTAAAAACAACTGACCCTCGACACTGGAGTTTCAAATAAGTTATCTCTTGCTCTTCAATTTCTCTCTTATCATAAAAGCGATTTGTGTTTGTTAAATCAATCCAGAGCCCAAGTTTCATCTGTGAAAAAAAAAAAAAAGAAAATTTAGGAGCAATAACAGCAAATTTAGAATATTAACATCATTTAAAAAATAGTTATAATGTTTCATCAGTGCTGTCCAACTAGCAGTCCTGTTAAACAGGCTGCATGTAGCCTTCAGTGACATACTTTATTATATAGCATTAGAAAAGTTTGAAACTCATGTATGAGTTATAAATAATCAATACTAAAAGAAACTCCCTAATGACTTTATGAAGCATATATTGATGCTTGTCATAACAAATATTACTGCAAAAATACAACCACAAATTAAATTAACAGTAAAAAAGAACTCATTTGTTAATGCATAAGTCAATCTTTATAAGATGCCTCAAGACACTGAACCTTTTTTTTTATTATGTTTGAGCAAAAAATTGAGACACAATAAGATTCTGTAGCTCAGGTTCCTTACTCATAGAAAGCTCCTAAGAAAATTAAAGTACCTTTTTAATTTAAAAAAATCTAGAAAAATTAACCCTCCGACTGTCTTGGAAAAGGGCAAAATTGTGATGTTGTTTTCTCTGCATTTTGTTTTAAATGCTAAAAAAAATGATTCTTTGAACATTTTATAAAAAAACTTGATAACGAATATGAATGCAATCCTTGGAAGTATTAATCATTGTTCAATGTATTAAAAATACATTAAATCAATAGAATTATATTACTTATGGATCAAATATATTAAGGCTCCTATCCCGTCAGCCAAAGACACTCACGAACTAATGGTAAACCTATGGGGAGGTTATTTGCTAATATCTCATTTGCATTTTGACATTTTTAAGTAATTTTTTTTTGCACTGATAGCTGAGGTCGATATCTACATTGCCCCTTTTTCATTTTTTCGATTTTGGTTACAGAATTTTTTATAAAGTTAGTTTCACTTTTGAAACTGGTTCTGAAAATGAAAGTGTCATCATAAAAAAAAAAATATCTGCAACCAAAATCGAAAAATTAAAAAAGGAGCAATGTAGAAATCAATCTCAGCCATCCAATGCAAACAAAAAAAATTAAAAGTCGAAACGCAAATGAGATATTAGCAAATAATCTCCCCATAGGTTTAGCAATCAGGAAACACGGAACTGACTAGAAGTAGACTATGAAAAAAAACTTCACTCTCTGTAGTAGAACAGTGAATTTTAAGATTCAGTGACATCTTAGATTCAAGTAAATATATTTAACCCATTAACACCCAGTGGCATATTTTTAGATTGCTAGACTTAGTGGGAAGAAAGTACTTTTCACACCAGTAAATATGAAGATAAATATATACTTTCTTTCACAAGACAAATCCCTTGATGAAATAAGATAAAAATCACTCTTCTTTTAAAGTGGGGGGAAATCCAAAATTTTAATTTTAACAAGAAAATATTTTGGGTGTTAATGGGTTAAGATGAAGGAATATGAAAGGTAGATTATTTTAGCACTAAACTGCAAAAGTAAACTGTAAGTTAATTTGAATTTTATGAGCATTTTTATAAAAATGCAGGAAAATTCTAAGATACTCAATGGGTTAAATGTACATAAATATATATTTTTTTTAATCTAAATAAATTTCTAAGTGTTATAAAATTCTGATTAGCCTATCTTTTTCAAAAGCAAAAATAATTTTTGGGAGAAAAGGGG
Organism: Maratus speciosus; assembly: GCA_963932465.1. Lineage (NCBI taxonomy): Eukaryota > Metazoa > Arthropoda > Arachnida > Araneae > Salticidae > Maratus > Maratus speciosus. Next base: position 325,032,848 of record OZ010792.1, on the reverse strand, counting down.
GCTTATAATAGAAAACTTAAAAAATATATATATTAAAAAATTATTTTTATCATTAATTTAGAAGTTAAAAAATGTAAAAATCCACATTAAAATTTTGTTTCCTGCCAGCACACAAAATTTAAAATATTTATTTATTTATTTATTTTACATTTTCAGCTCTATTTTTTACATTATTGTAACAATTTGTATTAAATCCTCTAAATCCCCCCCCCCCAAATTACTGTTTTTCCCTTTGCTCCTCTCTGGTGCCAAACACATAGTTTAACCTTTAGAATACTTTAACTTAATTCTTTTTTTAAACTTATTTTATATTATTGAAGAAAAATGCAGCACAGAGGAGAAGAGAAAGAACATCATGAGACCCCCCAAAAAGGCATTGAAGATAAAAACAGCATAAATAATGCTAAAGAATAAGTTTGGTAAACAAATTCAACTTAACAATATTGTCAAAATTTACTTAACCCCCCCCCCCCACACACACACACACACACTTCAGTAAAATCTGGTTACTCGACCTGATACAGTGATACAGCTTTAAGAATTTTTATTTAATTCACTGATAAATATACATTAAAACTAAAATTATCACAAACATACTTATGAAAGAAAAAAAAAAAAAAAAAAAAAAAAAAGAAAGAAAAAAAGAAACCCAACCCATAGGAAAATCGTTCTTGAGAGTTAGGTTCAGTTTAATCCGTTTTTTTTTTGTTGTTGTTGTTTTTTCAAAGGAAAGATCAGAATACTAGTGTTTCAGATGGAAGAAAGATGTATTTGAATATGAACAACTATTTACACATTCATTTTCAGTTTGAACATAAAGTTGATAATAGATATATGATTATAAACTAGCTTTCCATTACATTATATAGTGGATCAATTTTTCCTGATAGTGGGTTTCGAATAAAGGAAAAAATTTTTGTTGAGTTTCAATGAGCATTGGATTGAATGACCCATTTTTATCTGATACAACCCAACCAACAGTTTGGTTCTGGTTGGGTAAACTAATCGTTTCAGGTTGCGTTCTGGTTGATCCAATATTTCAAAATAAAGTACTGAATATTTTCCAGATGAAAAAACAAAGTATTAGAATATTAATGAATATATATGCGTTCATTTTTTTTTTACACAAGAGATAAAATTTATATTAGAGATTAAATTGTTTAATATTTTTCTATTAATGCATTAAAATATGGATTAAGTTTTTTTATTTTAGCTTCAGGCAGTTTCAGGTTGAAGTGTGCCCAGTTTGAATCAGGTTTCGGTTAAAAAAGTTTTATTTGACACATTCAGAAGTGCTGCGGGTTGACTTGAAATAATCTTCGGCAGGACTCTCGCTAGTTTCAGGTTGTATTATGGATCGGTGAAGATGTTTTTATCGGGTTAAGTTGGGTTACGGGTCAATGAAATACAGGGCAAAGTAGTGGGTGGAACACCGGAAGTGCATAAAATGATTAAGTGGTCACAGACCTTTGCAACGATATGTCACATGAGGGGTGACGACAAAATTTAGAAAACGCCCCCCCCCCACCCGTGGGGGGAGGGCAAGTGGGGAGAGGGATACCGAAGGTGCATAACATGAATAAGCGGTCACAGGCCTTTCCAACGCAGGGTTGTAGTCGTAACAAAACCAGAGGGTATACGCTAGAGACAGATGGCATACGCTAAAGTCATTAACGTCATGCCTCGAGTATATGCTATAGCTTTATTTGAGAAACAGAGGGTATATGGAGCTCCTTAAAAAAATGCAAAAGGTATACGGTGTATACCCCCGTATACCCTCCACTACATCCCTGTTTCAACGATATGTCAGATGACGGGTGTCGGGAAAATTTAGGAAAATGCCCCCCTAGAGGGCAAAGTGGTGGGCGGAGTACCAGAAGTGCATAAAATGATTAAGCAGTCACAGGTCTTTCCAACGATGTGTCACATGGTGGGTGTCGGCAAAATTTAGGAAAATGCCCCCAAGGGGGCAAAGTGGTGGGCGGAGCACCGGAAGTCCATAAAAGGATTAAGCAGTCACAGGCCTTTGCAATGATATGTCACATGAAGGGTGATGGCAAAATTTAGAAAAAGGACCTCCCGCAGGGGTGGGGCAAGTGGGGAGCGGGACACCGAAGGTGCATAACATGAATAAGCGGTCACAGGCCTTTCCAATGATATGTCATACGACGGGTGTTGGGAAAATTTAGGAAAATGCCCCCCCTGGGGGGAAAAGTGGTGGGAGGAGTACCGGAAGTGCATAAAATGATTAAGCGGTCACAGGCCTTTCCATCGATATGTCACATGACGGGTGTCGGCAAAATTTAGGAAAGTACCCCCGAGGGGGACAAAGTGGTGTGCAGAACACCAGAAGTGCATAAAATAATTGATGAACATATAAATTTTTCATTATTTTTTATTTTTTTGGTACAAGCTGAGTGGTTGGGCATTGTCCGAGCCCGTGAAATGAACCTCAAATTTGTATGATTTTATATCTTCAACTCCATTCTGTCTGAATTTATATTTTTAAATGAAAAAATATTGATTTTTAGAGTTAAAAGCACTCATAAGGATACATTTTCTTGTTTTTTCACATTTGGTTGTTTCATAATTAAAAAAAAAAAAAAAAAAAAAGTTCCTGTCGTCTAAACGTTTTGAAATTTTTATCGGTTATAAAGTTTTTTCAGCCCGTGTAAGAATTTCGTGAAAAAAATATTGAAAACTTTAGCAAAAGGTTTTAAAGAAGTTATTCTTAATAAATGTTTGGTTCGAATATCATAGGATATACAGGAGTTCACCTTTCATTACAATTTTTTTTTTTTTTTTTTTTTTTTTACAAAAATATAATAAATTTCACAACCTATTGTAAAGAACTAATTCATTACAGAAAACTAACAATTTCCACCGATAGATGGCGCTAGTCATCTGAGGATAGAAGATTGTTCTGTTTTTTCGGACTCCGAAGCGAGAAGCGGGAGTGAGCGCGCAGAGTGTTTTTTTTTTGGTTGTGAAGGTTACTCGACGAGTGATGTAGTTAAAAAAGTAGAAATTGTTACCGCGATTATATTTTGTGTTCGTAAATTTGTGTTTTGTGAATGTCATATTAAATCAAGAAAAACAATCCGATGGCCTCTTCATTTATCAACTGTGTTCATTGTTAAAGTATACCATAGTCTCCTACATTACACACGAGTAAAGATGGTGGCAGCCCGGTACGATTCCATGGTGAAAAAATGACCAGTGTTCTTAAGTAAAGATGCAACTAGCAAGTAAGCCAGTTCCATATTTTTGTATTTATTAGTACAGTGAATCAAATCTGTTATCGATTAAATTTCTTTTAATCTGGATTAACTAGATTTATTTGCTTGCGTAAATTAATTTCAAGCTTTAGAGAAAGCGCGGGTTAATTGGGCATATTTCATGTACTGATATATATTGAACTTATTCCCATCAAATCAAATAAAAAATTTGAATAATATTGAAAATTATTTCATTAAGCTGTTCTCTTTATAAAATATTGTGTTCTTAGGCATTTTATCTTAGAAATATTAAGATCTGTTTTTAAAGTTGAAATAATAATAAATAAAGTTTATTTATATATTTTGGGGGATACTTATGATGGTGATAATTCTTTTGAATCAAAATGATTTAATATTAAATGGTATGATTTCATTCTTTAAAGGAACGAGATTTTGAAAAAAATAAAATTTCTATCTTACCGTTTTGTCATTTGGATCAATGCCAAAATTACAAAGTTCGAAAGAAAAAAATGTTGGAAGGCAGATAAATTCTGTTTTTTCTTTATTTGATTATTTAGTTATTCTAAAAATAGAATAGATGATATTTTCGTTCTTTGATTCTGATTGCAAAATGAATGTGGATTTGATATTTGTTTTGTTAATTTTTAAAGAAAAAAGTTATTGAGTTTAAAACGGAAAAAATAAATAATTCTGTTTTGTTTGTTGAGTTTATGTAAAAAAATAAAAACTGGATAAGTATCGAGTAAAAGATAAAAGTGTTATTTTCATTTGGAAAAAGAAATTGAGTTGAATATTTTGTAATTTACTCTTTTCATGTAAAGAAATGAAAATGTTAAGTGGGTTATTTTAAATATTTTTTTGCGAGTAAATTGTTATGCTTGCATAAAAAGGGTTGAGAATTAAGAAAAATTCTCGTATTTACTTAGTTTGATTGGTTTAATTTTAATTGCGTAATTTAATTATTGTTTTTTGAAATAAGTGTGTTTATTGAATAAAATACAATTCTGAATGTTGAAAAAAAAATTCTTTTATCATCTTAATTGTATTTTTGACACAATTACATATTTACTTATTTAATTTGTTTAAAAAGTTGCACAGTGTTTAATTTACTAAGAATTTGATAGAGGTGGATTTTAGATTTGCTTTATTAATTAAAATTTATTATATCGGCTTAAAAGTTTTGTTGCTAGTTTAAGTAGGAGACTTCTGAGTTCTATTAATTAGAAATTAAGCATTCTGATTTTGTTTCGGTTTATCTAAAATTAAGATGGTCTATTTAGCAAAGGCTAGAAGAGCAGACTTGTTGGAAATTTGTGATGAATTGGAATTGGAAGTTGATCTTTCGAAAAAGATTCCAGAAATTAAGAAAATTATTGTAGAAAGCGAAGTTTACAAGGAAGAAGAGGTTAGACTTATGTTAGACAGAGTAATAGAAGATAGGAAAACGAGAGAAGAGAGAGAAAAAGAAGAGAAAGAAAAAGAAGAAAGAATTCGACAAGAAGAAAGGGAAGAACGTATGGCTAAGGAAGCTCATGAACATGAACTAGAATTAAAAAAATTGGAGCAATTGCAAAGAACTTCTGAACAGAACGATGGATCAGGAAGAAAGGTTGATGTCGGACCAAAAATACAGTTGGCACAAATTGTTCCGAAATTCGACGAAAAATCTGATGAGATGGGTCTCTTTTTAATTAATTTTGAGAGAAGAGCAGAGATGGCTAAAGTTTCGAAGAGTGAATGGGTTGCATACTTGTTAGCTGTTTTGCCCACAGAGGTTACAAACATGTTAGCTAGGGAATCGCCTGAAGATGCGATTAACTACGATTTTGTTAAAAATCTTATATTAGAAAGATATAAGTTGAATAGCGAGAAACTGAAGCAATGTTTTTATCGGCATCATAAAACGCCAGACAAATCTTGGAGGAATTATGCGCAGGAACTCACTAGTTATTTTACAGCCTGGATTACAGAATTAGGTGTTGAAAAGTTTGATCAACTTAAAGATTTAATTATTACAGAACAGTTAAAGTTTCGAGTGCCCGCGGAAACAAAAGAACATTTTCTAGACAATTGGTTAAATTTTGTGACGCCTTTAGATTTGGCTAAGAAATTGGATGATTATGAAAGTATCAAAGAAAGTTTTAAAAAGAAAGAATTTCCCAAAAAGACCATGTCTAATTTTCGACACCAGTTTAAAAATTCGAATAACTTTGATTACAAGAAAGAAAGTAGGGATAATAAGCCTAAATTGCCAATTAAATCAGAATCATTAAATGGGAATCATAGAGAAAGAGAATTTGATAAAAAGAGAACGTTACGTTGTTACGAATGTGGATCAAGCACTCATCTTCGTCCTCAATGTGATAAACTTAAGAAATCGCCAGAAATAATTTCTCATGTTAAGGTTGGAGTTGAACAAGATTCGTCAATAACGCCTTATCTTAGTGTGGGGAAAGTAAACGGCGTACAAATGGAAATTTTGAGAGATACCGGTGCGACAATAGATTTAATTGCACAAAGGTATGTCAAACCGCATATGTATCTGAACGAAAAAGTGTGGGTACGGGTGCCCTTACACGATGGTCTATTCTCTTTACCTCTTGCAGAGATTGAATTAGACTGTGAAATGGGACATGTGATAACTAAAGCTGCTGTCTCAAGAGACTCTGTAGATTTAGGAAGATATTTGTTAGGAAATAAAACAGCCGCTTTATTTGAACATTGTAAAGAAGAAAAGGCAGTGAAAGAGCATATGATTAATGCTGTTCAAACCAGAGCTCAGAAGAAAATTCTGGAAGCAGAGAAGGTTTCTCATGAAGAACCTGAAATGCACGAAATTTCTGATGAAACTGTAGAAAAGAATCATAGCAATAGTATAGAAAGAGAAAACAAAAAAATGGAAGCGAAAAAAGATAAAGATAAATCAGAAGAAGAGAAGTTAGAAAACCAAGAAGACTCAATTTTGCCAGTATGTCAAACTGTCTCAGTACAAGAGCTTATAAAAACTTCTCCTAAGACATTTTCTGAAGAACAAAAGAAGAGCAAAGAGCTAAAACCTCTTATCGAAGAAGCTAAAAAGAAAAATAGCAAAGATAGCAAATTTATTTTGGAGAAAAATATGCTTTTTTATAAAAGAAAAGATAGGAATGGTACTGAAAGAAAATTATTAGTTGTCCCGGAAAGGTTTCGTGAGCAGTTAAAAAAATTTTGTCATGAAACTGTTGCAACTCATTTGGGGGTAGCTAAAACTAAAGATGCTTTGTTTAAGACTTTTTATTGGCCAAATTGCTTTAAAGATATTGAAGATTATGTAAGAACTTGCGACTACTGTCAACGAGTTGGAAAGCCTCAAGACAAAAAGAAAGCACCTTTACAGATTGTCCCAGTTATTTCAGAAATATTTACAAAGCTAAATGTTGATGCTTGTGGACCTTTACCTGTCAGTACACTAGGCAACAAATACATAATAACTGTAATTTGTTTAGCTTCGAAATATCCTGATGCGGTTCCTACACCTAATTTGTATTCTACGACGATTATTGATGCTTTATTGCAAATTTTCAGTAGACTTGGATTTCCTCATATACTACAAACTGACCAAGGAAAGTCATTCATGAGTGTACTTACAACGGAATTCTTAGAGAAATTTGGAGTTAGAGTTGTGCGAAGTTCGGTTTATCATCCACAAAGTAATCCAGTTGAAAGAATGCACAGGACTTTGAAACGGATACTCAGAGTACTTTGTTTAGAATCTGGAGCTGATTGGGAGAAAGTACTGCCTCCTACCCTTTTTGCATTAAGAACTGTAACTCACAATAGCACTGGGTTCAGTCCAGCAGAACAAGTCCATGGCCAGAACTTAAGAACTCCAATGATGCTTTTCTATGAAAAATTGACTGAGCAAGAGATAGAAGAAGATAGTGTGATATCCTATGTATTTGACTTAATGAACAGAATGAAGAAATGCCAAGAGCTCGCTGCAGAAAATATGGAAAAAGAGAAACAAAACCAAAAATATTGGTATGATATAAAAGCAAGAAAACAAGAGTTTAAAGAGGGAGATCAAGTTTTAATTGTCGCCCCGTCCAAACCAAATAAACTGTCAGTTAGTTGGATAGGACCTGGAGAAGTAATGAAGAGATTATCAGAAACTAACTATGTTATATACAATCCAGAGAGAAAGAAGTCCCAAGTGTATCACGTAAATATGTTAAAGCCCTACCATCAAAGAAAAAATGAAAGTATAAATTTACTGACTATAAAAACAACCTCTAATGATGAAGAAGAAGATGAAATTCCTAAATTGGATGAGGAAAATAATGACAATGCGTTGTTAGAAGTATTGCAAGACATACAAAAAAAACAACAGATTAAATGAAAGTCAACGAGAAGAATTAGGACAACTTATTGGAAAATATGCTGACTCTTTTTCGACTGAACCAGGGTGCACGAATCTAGCTGAACATGATATTGAGCTGGAATCAGAAAAACCAATCTGTGCCCGGCCTTATAAAATGTCGCCTAGACAAACGGAAATCCTTAAGGCCAAAGTCGAGAAAATGCTGAAACTGGAAGTCATTGAGCCAGGTGAATCTGACTTTGCCTCTCCGTTAATTTTAGTTGAAGTTCCAGGCAGAGAAGCAAGACCTTGCATAGATTATCGCCGTTTAAATAAAGTGACTCACACAAAATTTTATCCTTTGCCCAACATTGACCAGTTAATAGAAAAGGTGTCTTCAGCTAAATATATTTCAGTTTTAGATCTGACCAGAGGTTATTGGCAAATTCCGTTAACGAAACGTGCTCAAAGGTATGCAACTTTTGTGACAAATTTTGGGACGTACAGACCTTTACGCCTTCCCTTTGGTTTAAAAAATGCTCCGTATGAATTTAGCCAACTTATGGCTGGATTACTTAGAAACTGTGAAGAGTATGCGGTGCCTTATTTGGATGATGTTGCTGTCTTTTCTCAAACTTGGGAAGATCATCTAAAGCACCTGGAAGACGTTTTCAAAAGACTGAGTGAAGCAAACCTGCATATTAAACCATCTAAATGTCAATTCGCTCAAGCTTATGTAAAATATCTTGGACACTTAGTGGGTCAGGGTCTTAGAACTCCAGGAGAACTGAGGTTCAAGCTAGGGATGCAACAGATATCCGGCAAATATCCGACATATCCGGCTGATTTTTCAATATCCAAAATATCATCGGATATCCGAATCTCAATCACCGGATATCCGACTTCTCTGCCGGATATCCGGCAGAGTGCAGCAAAGCGAATATATAAGGATAAGAGAAATCGTTTGACCCAAACAATGCCGAACAACTTTTGTTTATAATGCAAAATATGAAAGTAAGTTCACTATTCATGAGTAAAAAATAATTCTCAAAAGTTTAAAGAATTGCCAGCTTTCCTAACATTGATAATTTGAACTCTTTATAATAAATTTAAGAATTTATGTTTATATCTTTTATAAAACTGCACCTTTACTTTCAGAAGGTAAAACAAAATTTGAAGTTTATTAAAGTATGACTTTATTAATTTTCTTTCTTTCTTTTAAGTTTAACAGGCCTATTTTCACTTTCTTCTATCTTCACTAGCCCCACCAGTGGCCGAGAGATTCTGCTCTCGAAGCTGGTAGACAGGAAGTGCTGGGTTCGATCCCAATCGCGCCCGTCGGCCTAATCGTTCGGAGTTTTCGTGGTTTTCTTCGAACCTTGGTTCTCCAAGCGTTAATACGGGTTAGGTTCCCTTAGAAAGACCTCCATGGAAGGCACTCCCCCTTAGGGCCTATATCCCACGTGCAGATAATTGGCCGACATAAATACAACCAACCAATCTATCTTCACTAATCTTCGGGCAAACCTTAGTTGTCAATGGTGATTATACTGAGCGAGCCTTTTTACCGACTCTGGCGTTGTAGGATTTCCATACTGGGAGATATAGCGATGAGTTTGGCGCGCATTTTCAGATTTAATTTATATTATTTGTTTACTGCTGAAGTATATTCTTGGATCGCCAGACTGTTTATCGTTGTTTGGAGGAATAAATTTGTGCGAGTTGAATTTACCAATTAATTTGTTTTTCCCGTTCCACACAGATTTTTTTTTATATTCTTGAAAGAATTCCGGTTGATGATAGACAGCCAAAATACATTTAGAATAAAATTATTTAAAAAAAACCTGAAAAATCCCCTTTAGGGACGCTGGCTGGGGAGGGGGCCAGGAAGGGCCACCGCCTCTCTCTGGATTTTGAAAATTAATTTTAAACGAAACTTTCTTCATTTCTGATTGTTAAAAATGAAAGATAAAAAACTGCCTTGCCTTCCTCAACCCCTACCGTGGCAAAGAATTTTTAATTCTTTTTCTTTAATTTTCTTTTCCCATTCACATGTTTTTAATTTATCCAAAAGGGATCAGAGACCCTGTGGCGGGATTTTTTTTTTTTTTTTTTTAATTGTCAGTTTTGTTAAATGTTGGTAGAAATCTATTTTTGAATATTTAATATTTCTTAATTCTTGTATTATTCTATTGCTTCTGAGTATGTTTAAAAATTGTCTTAAATGGAGAATTATGTCAATTTTTTTTTTTTAATTTAGCTTATTTCATACTTACATTCTGCAGCGGGCGAATGTAGACCATGGACCTCAACCATCCAAAAAATAAAATAAAATAAAATAACATTTAAAAATGTGTAAATGCAAATGAGATATTAGAAAAGAACCTTCCCATTGGTTTAACATTAACTCACGTGTAAGGCTCCTGTCCCTACAGACGAAGACACTCTCGAACTAATGCTAACCCTATGGGGAGTTTATTTTTTAATATCTCGTTTGCACCTCGGAATTTTTAAATATTTTTTTGCATTGGATAGCTGAGGTCGATATCTACATCGCTCTTTTTTACTTTTTCAATTTTGGTTGCAGATAATTTTTATTAAGTTACTTTCACTTTCGAAACCGGTTCCGGAAACGAAAGTGTCATTCTAAAAAAATATCTGCAACCAAAATCGAAAAAGTAAAAAAAAAAAGAGAGATGTAGAGATAAATCTCAGCTATCCAATGCAAAAAAAAAATTAATTAATTAATTAATTAAAAATGTCGAAACAAGTTTTTAAAAGGAAGAAGTCCTTAATCAGAAATTTGTATTCGGGTATGGGTTGAGGAACGGTGAAACTTTGAAACGAAAAATTTATGTATTTTCATTTTGAAAAATGTATATCTATAATTTCTTGTAACAATCAAAATAAGATGTTTGTGTTGGTAGTCGCGCCCCTCAATCTCCGCGCCTGGGACGACCGCCCCCCCTTCGCTCCCCCCATTTCGTACAGGCCTGATTGATTTATGTCAAGTTAAATTATAATTTTACTTATCAAATCAAATTAACTTACATTTATGCATAAAACTGTAGCATGCATTTTGAATAACTGGTGAATTTTTTCTTGTTTTTTGTGTCTAAAATACTGTTAAAATATTGAATTTATACTATTGTTTAAAAGACAAATTAATTTAACTGCTGATCAATTCTTTCTAAGTAAAATAAGAATAGTTTAAACTTCTGTTTGTGGAAAGATAGAAATTATATCGTGAATGTACTTAAGAAAAGCCGCATGGGGAAAAAAAAAAAAAAAAAAGATTAGTTTTAATTTACACAAAAAAGAAAATTCCTGTTATTTTACATATTCTTTCCGGGTGCTTCATATTTACTTGAGATGAAATTGTCTAATCCACTAAAATTTTCTATCCAGCGCGATTGTCCAGTAAATTAAAGAAATAAAAATACATTCTTAGATAACAATTGCTTGTAATTAATTTACCGGAAACTAAGAAAAACTGTTCGATTTCAAATCCCTTCAAATATCATGCCTGCAAGTACCCTATTTTTACGTTTAAAAACAAGCCCTAAAATAGAAAGTTTCCGGTTCTTGGGCGGGGGAAAATAGTTTTATGAGAACAGTCTTAAAATAAAGAGCTTCTTTTATTCGTTTTAATTTGCAAAAAAAAATTTTCTTTGTTATTTTAAATGTCTCAGCCGTATATTGGGTATGTACTTGGGGTGAAATTTTCCGAAAAATTCGAATCCACCAAAAATTTTTCTCTATATTTAATAGTTTAAAAAAAGAAACTTTTGATTGGACATCAAAAATCTACTCTCTCTGATAATAAGAGGAGGCTTTATCTATTGACCATCACCCGGCAGATCTCTGTTGGGGGTCTAAGGTTACTAGCCATTTGCTTGCACCTCGCCAAATTCTCGCCAGAATCCTTCTTTGCGAATAAATACATTTCCTTGATTATTATTAGATATTTAACATAAAAATGAATATATGTTACGCTCAATCGATTTTGATTAATGAGTCAATCATTTTTCATATAAAAATATGGAAAAAAGGAGATTTAATATGCCATTTCTTTCAGATTCTGTACAGAACTATTTATTGTCGCGGACTCTCTAGTATAATCTCCATTGACAACTAAGGTCTGCTCCAAGTATAGAAGAAAGTATTGTAATTGAAAATTTTCCGGTTTTCGACAGATTTAGACGTTTTAGGGGTCAGAGATCCCAAAACATGTTTATACAAAATGTCTGTCTGTCCGTGTGTGGCCATCGTACTATCAAAACGTGTATGAATTTACACATAGAATTGCACCAAATTTTTTGTGAATGTTTTTGACTATAGCCAGCTGGCCCTCCTTCAATATGGAAACATTCCACTGGAAGGGGGCACTGTAATTGCGATTTTTGCGCCATTTTCATTATTGTAACATCGAAAAGTGTATGAAGCTAAGCATAAAATTGAACCAATTTTGTGTGTATATTTTTGGCTATGGCCAGCAGTTTCTCCTTGAATTTGGACATATTCCACCAAAAGGTGACACTGTAACAGCGATTTTTGTAAAATTTTCTCGATTTGTCGGAGTTTTTTTGTGTTGTATATTAGCGGCTCATGAAGCGACGAGAACTTTGCATCCTACTAAGCTAGCTATTCACAAACAGCTGACGTACAACAGAATAACGAAAAAGTTATTGATTTTAATAAATATCATGATCGAGATTAACTTGTTATTCTGATTAATTGACTGGAGCAGAAATTTTAGATCAAAATCAAAGTTGGTATAATATTGAAGTAATAAAATTGAAGTATTAACATTTGAAACTACTTTTTGAAATATTAAGATGTATGAGATAGAAAAAAGTTTTGGGATTGGCATATCCAATTAGTTATTTTTGTAACTTCATTATAAATATTTAAAATTAAAAGTAATTTTCTTTTTACTTATAAATATCAAAGTAATTTAACTTAACTTAAAATAAAACTAAATGTGACTTAAAGTAAAACAGTATTAAATAATTAAAACAGAAAATCGGCATTAACTAAACCTATGTTTGAAGAAAATAACTCTTTAATCATGGGTATATTAGTAGCTATGCTATGTTTAAATTATAAAATGAAAGTATGTATTTCTTTGTGAAAATACCCTACAATTATATAAACATATTAATTGGCTAAAATTTGTTGTACAGATTATCAGCATTTCATTGTACAAATTAATTATTAGCAATTATCAATATAGTCAATCCCATATCCAAATCCAATAGCAATTATCAGCATTTCATTGTAAAAATAAACAGAATATTTTAATGTTTAAATTACATTTTTTATACAACATTATTAATATACATTACAGGGTCTGAATAGCAGATACAGGGCTTGAATTTTGAGACAGGATGGCAGGATTCGTGCCCTAAAGAATATTGGGGTGGGAGGCTCCTGTTTCCAAAAAATCATTTTCCAAAAATGTTTCTTTGCTAAACGGCGATCAAGTCTCATGACCAACTGAAAAATTTCGTGATACTTTCTGCTATTGGCAGATTTTACAGTTTATTCTTACAACAAATTGACAAAATTCATGTTCGTTTTTCTGTATCTGACCGAAAAATTTTGCGATTTTTCTCCACGACCGATTGACGAATTTCACAATTTTTTCTGTAGACAGATCTGTGAATTCCATAATTTTTTTTCTCGCGATCAATTGATAAATTTAGCAATTTTATTCTGTGACCGATTGGGAAATTTTCCTGCTTGTTCTAGTAACGTGAAAGTAACGCTTGCTTTTCTGCATCCGATTGAAAATTTTCACGTTTTTTTTTTCTCTGCGAACGGCTGAGGAATTTCACGGTATTTGCTTGTGACGGACTGGCAAATTTCATGATGTTTTTCCGTGATCTATTGACGAATTTCGTGATTTTCTGCTTCCGATTTCCCACGAACTTCAGTTGTTTTCTCGCGATCGGGTAACAAATTTTTTAATTTATTTTCTCCATGATTGACAAAATCGGTGATATTTTTTTCTATGAGTGATTTATGTATTTTGCGATGTTTTTTCTGTGTGCCCAAAATAGGAAATAACTAAAAGAGCAGTAACGGCCACTGGAGACTGAGCTCTACCGATTTGGCCAATAGTCAGCACTAAACAAAATTAGGAGAAACTGGGGAGGATTTCGATAAAGTACGTTCGCACCTGCGTTCAAAAGGTTGATTGGTTAATTTTAGAATTTAATTAGCCCGTAATTCGGTTAATTACCGAGTTTTTCAAAATTTTAAGATTTGTTGTTTGATGTGAGGTGTTTAGCTATAAGTACACAAAATTTCAAGTCTCTAACATGTAGATAGTTTCTGAGAATGGGCTCTGTGACAGACAGACAGACAGACGGACAGACAGAGGAGCGAGTCGAATAGGGTTTCGTCAGATGAACGAAACCCTAATGAGATTACACTTGTGGTGCACTTGAAAAAAAAAAAAAAACTTTGGTGAACTTAAAAAAAATATTTAGAAACAACAAACTAGTTGATTCTCGCAATTCACAAAAATTAAGACATGGCTTTTTGAAATCAACCTTTTCTCGTGTAATAGAAGAAATCAATTGACTATTCCCTTTTCCAACTTTGGATATGGATTTAAAATTCCAGTGCATAGAACATAGTTCAATTAACGAAAATACCAAGGATTAAAGTTCTGACATAACTCCATTAAGGATATAATAAAACAAGTTTGTTCAAAAGTAGGATATTGACACTGTTTCATCACTGTAGGATATTGACAGTACAATCACCGATATGCATTATTTATGCAAGTAAGTGATGAATGAATGCACATCACATTTTGCAAAGTTTTCTAAATATTTTTTAAAAGAGCATAACCATGTGTTTCCAATAATTTCTAAAGTTATAAAAGTTGCTCTGTGCTATTTGGCAAAACTGTAACTTGTGAAAGATGCTGAAGCATGCGAAATGGAATAAAATCTAAATTAAAAAATTCATTTTGCAACCCAATTGCTAATTGCCTATAACATTAGGTGAAAGTTGAAAAATAGACATGGTATATATAAAACTTGATTTTGTTCATTTGTTTTAATAAAATAAAAATTTTGGATAATTATCTTGAATTGTTAATTTAAATTATTTCAATGGTATTTTCTCATGTCTGTATAAATGTATTTCTTTAAGTGACACATAAAAAATAACAGGGTTTAAAGATTTCCCCCCCCCTTTCTAACAGTTCAACTCCCCTGCATTTATAAATGTTGGGTAGGAAACTCCCCTCTTGGGAAAACTTAAATTTCAAGACCTGAATATTAAAAGAGATATAGTTTTTGTAAATTATATTTCAATACATTTAAAATGTTTCAATGATGTGTGAAGCATGTTTGTAATTTATTATTCTGAGATGGCATTATATAAAGAAATAATTCCCCATATAACTGAAAACATATCCAGTGCCGGATATCCGAATCCGGCAGACAAAGGAGCTTCGGATATCCGGTATCTGATATCCGGTGCATCCCTAGTTAAAGCCATAAAAGACTTTCCAATTCCTACTACTAAAACTCAAATCCGATCCTTCTTAGGTTTAGCCGGATATTATCGGAACTATATTCCTAATTTTTCTGTAATTGCAACGCCTCTCACTAATTTATTAAAAGGAAAAGTTCGCAATTCAATAGTAAACTGGAATGACGACTGTCAAAAGGCATTTGATGAACTGAAAGGTAAACTCTCTGAAAATCCTGTCTTATATAGTCCTGACTTTTCGAAACCTTTCATCGTTCAGTGTAATGCTTCAAATTTAGGAATTGGTATAGTGTTATCCCAGCTGAATGAAAATAATGAAGAACATCCTATATTATATCTGAGCAAAAAGTTTTCAGACAGAGAACGAAACTTTAGTACCACCGAAAAAGAATGTGCTGCTATTGTGTTTGCAGTGCGAAAACTACAATGCTATTTGGATGGACATCAAAAATTTCAGATCCAGACGGACCACAACCCCTTAGTATGGTTAGATAAAAACAGCGGAACTAATCCTACACTTTTAAGATGGGCCTTACTTTTACAGTCCTTTAATTATGAAATTGTTCACAAAAAAGGAAAACATCATCAGAATGCTGATAGTTTGAGTCGAGCCCTAAAAGCCTAAGTTTGATTAGAATGCTAATATGTAAATATGATAATTTGTATAACAGTTAAATTTGAATTTATTGTTTTGAATATGCGTAAATTGTTTTTCATTTGTATCTTGAGTATAATGTTTGAATATTTATAAATTTTATTTGTATTTTATATATTTATGTTTTCATGGTGGGAATAAGACAGTTGTGGTTCACGGTACTAAATTTTGTTTGGAACTGGTGCTTGAAAGCAATAATTCACAAAGAAACTTTTCCCCGTGGACAGTGAAAAGTTTTCTCCAGGTGGGGAGGAGTCTGTAAAGAACTAATTCATTACAGAAAACTAACAATTTCCACCGATAGATGGCGCTAGTCATCTGAGGATAGAAGATTGTTCTGTTTTTTCGGACTCCGAAGCGAGAAGCGGGAGTGAGCGCGCAGAGTGTTTTTTTTTGGTTGTGAAGGTTACTCGACGAGTGATGTATTAAAAAAGTAGAAATTGTTACCGCGATTATATTTTGTGTTCGTAAATTTGTGTTTTGTGAATGTCATATTAAATCAAGAAAAACCATCCGATGGCCTCTTCATTTATCAACTGTGTTCATTGTTAAAGTATACCATAGTCTCCTACATTACACTATAATTGTCCAAATACTTAAAGATTTACATATGCTATAGAAAATTCGTGTCTGCTGACTGTGTGAAAAATCATTTAAAAAAACAAAAACTTGCATTTAGCGGTAAAAGAAGTCGAAATAACTGCAATGGGAAAGAGCGAGGGTGTGATTCAACGTTCAGAAAAATACACTTCTTGTTGCCCAAAGCCTTTATATAATTTTCATGCTAAGATATTGAGCTGTAAAAAGTAGTGTTTTTTCTGTTACTTTTATTTTTCATTTCTTCTGATGGATAATATATGGCAAATTCTTTGAAATTGGAACTCATTATTTCCCTCCTGTATGTTATATTTTCTGGACCAAATTTCAGAGTTATAAATATATTTCTGATGACTGTGTGTACTTTTTGTGCTAAAATATTGATATTTAGTTGTAAAAATCGCTGTTTTATGGATGACTATTTATTTATTTTTTTTTTTTTCACATCTAAATAGTAAGATAGTAAGTGATGTAAATCTGGTCTATTGAGATGGTCTAAAAAGATTGTGTTAAAATACAGATGTTTAGTTACTTTTAGCATAGAAAAAATATCATCTCCATGAGGTGCAGAGTGACCTGCGTTCGCTGGTGTATTTGAAAGGATTAAAATTCATATTTTTAAAAACCAATTGCACCATCAGTTTCAGCTTTAAGAGCACATTTTTGATTTGTCAGTATCTTTAAAATTGTGCAATGGAGGGGCGTAGCCATAAGGGGGGAAACGTTTTTCAACCTTCTTGAATTTTTTTTTTCAAAGAGTTAACACTGTGATACTTTTTCGGATTGATTATGGCATTTGAGATATAAGAGTACAATCTTTCAGAATATGTCTTCCAATTGTAACCGTACTAAGCAGTTTGGCCGATTTAGGTTAAAACAAAACTATTAAAAAACACAAATAAAATCGAAAGGCCGAGTCTTCGCTTCCTTCCGATGCATAAATGGGGTTCTGAGCATGCATGAGCACTGTTATTACTTTGGAATGAAAATGATGAGATTTTGATGAGAGTTCATTGTCATCTTTAATTAACATCTCAATTAATTAATAAAAAAATTAAATTCTGAATCTCAGGTGCACAAGGAGAGGCCTTGTATATAACTTCACCCAAATTTTCAGCCTTATATATGGTAGATTTTCCAAGCCATCACACACACACAGAGAGAAACTTTTGTTTATTAGCATAGATGTGAATGTGAAAAAGTTTGTCACTCATGAACTAAGAAACTTTGTGCCTACTATCAGTATGGTAAAAACAAACAAGTACTGTAAAATCCGGCATATAATGCACACCTATGATTTGAGACTGTATTTTTCCATTTTTAGGTATATTCGTCATATAACGTGCACCCTTTTCTTTACAAAGAAACTTGAAATATACATACACATGCGATGCTTTTATCTTTTGAAACCATTCATTCGAATGATTTTCATAGGCTTTCGAACAATGGTATACTGAAGTGACGAGCAATACGTGGATGTTAGAAGGTGACAAAACATTTAGAAAAGGAGGCCAAATGCGTCACCCAGTCTAGAAATATTGTGTGAATGGATAATAAAGTATGGAATGAAATTAAATCTGACCTAATTCAAAAGTCATTTAAAAGATGTAATATATCTAACAATCTAGATAGAACGGAAGATGATTACTTATTTATGGATCAGAGTACAGTGATGGTGAAGATAAAACAGGATTCGATGATGTACCTGAAGATATAACAAAAGACGAATACGACGAACTTTTCCTGTTACCAGATAATTAAAATTTTTAAGTTCATATCATAAGATAATATCATTTCTTTTAAATAAACAGTATTTATGGTACATGTAGAAATCTAATTTTTTTTCACGCTCATCTTTTCCCTATTTTTTAATCTGTCTTTTATATTTGGCGTATAACACACACCCGTAAATTTCGATCATGTTTTTGGGATTAAAAGTGTGTGTTATACGCCAGATTTTACGATATATATAAAAAAAGTAAAGAAAAAATTCTAGAACATCCAAAAATAAAATCAATAATAAACAAGAAAGAGAGAATTACTAAGAATGAAAAAGTTTAGTTATACAAAGCAAAACAATAAATGTAAATAGAATTAAGAATTTAAGACAAAACCTTCATACTTTATAACTAGACATTGATGCTATAAACATAGAAGGTGTAAAAGTACATTCTTCGGGAACTTGTGAGTCATACCTTTCATCTAACGGGGTTTTGAATGGAATGAATTTACCTATATAAATAAACAGCAAATTATAAAAATGACTTTTATTCAGTGATGAAATAAGATTATAATACTAATAACATCTAAATACATACCAACAATAGGTGAACCCTTTCTAGGACAATATAACCATCTTGGCGGAATACCTAGATCTTTGCGACCTTTTTTATGATCATTCATATCTACACAGATGATTTAAGATCTGAAAATACAGACTTCAATGAGCTTTTCTGTAAACTGAAGTAATCATTAAAAACAATAATCTCTTTTTTTTCAAATTGTGCACCCAAATGAACAATTACCCACACATGCGACTGAATAAAGATGCTTTATGAAGTTAATAAATTATTTGGTTGCAGTATTCATTTATTTTTTACTAAGCAGCACACATAATTTTAAAAAAGTGCTAAAAGTATATAAAAATTACATATTTTGAAATTTCATTTGGTCTAATTCTACTGCTCTTTATTTTTTCTTCTTCAAACACACATAGAAAAAAAGATACTTACATGCTATTTGTGCCAGGAATATATACCGTGCAAACATTGCCGACAGTATTAACAATTACTGCAACCATTATTTTTTTTTCTACATAGTAACTGCATAGTTAATATTATATAGATACTATATTAAAGACAATATCAGAAGTATATAATAATTAAATAATACAATAAAGTACAGATGACACAAATATGTATATTATTTGAAGATGTAGTAGGAGTGCAGAATGTATTATCGGAAATAAAACGACCAATGTAAATACCTTTTATCATTAAAATATCATCCATCAACTTGATGTTATATACTACTTACTAAATATATACTACACTAAATCCCTGTTTTGGTCTAATTTACTTTGCTTTTATATTATTTACCATTTTTTAGCCACAGCCATGGAGTCAGTAGGAAAAATGACTGACACTAACTCAGGCTCAGGAATCGGTAATCTACTAGTGTTGCCTGATTCTTTTTACCCAGATTGCTATAATCTTTTTTTGATATAGTAATATTTGCCTTATTTAATCTATAATTTAATAAGGCAAATATTACTATTTTCAAACAGTGATAGCAATCAAGCAATCTTAATAATAATAAAACAGGTGACACTGCAACCTACTGACACACTGCTCTGCACTTGAAGCACATCGCAGGGACCGATTTACAAATTTGGGGGCCCTGGGCACAGATACTTACAGGGTCCCCGTTGCACCAATACTTACAGGGGGATTGAGTAAAAAAAATGAAAAAAAGGATACTTACTAAAATAATTATTGACTTTAAAATATCCATTAAAAAATTAAATATGATAATCATTCATTTACTTTTAAAATAATTATTCCCCAATTATGAAATTTAAATGAGTAGACATTGTATAATAAATTGTGTGGCATTGATTATCTTTTCCTATACAAGTCTATGCATCTGGAATGATAAAGTATGCAACAACTAATAATAAATTTTCGACAATACCTCACCAAGCTACAATTATTTAAAATATTAGGGGGCTCTACTGCCTGCAAGCTACGCTCACCAACCCCCAAATAATCTGACTAGAACACGAAAACAGGATTAAGTAAGAATCAAAAATACAATGCTTTTTTAAAATGATAAAGATAAAAGAAAATATTCACTATAATAATGTAATTATAAATGGATGTTTCAGACAAAATGTACAATGTTGTAAAAATACCAGCCGTAAATCAGGCACTGAGCACATGATGTGCATATCGACAGATAGCGTTTTCTTTTCATTTCTTTTTTCAGATGAACCATGGTTTAAGCTGTGAGAGTTAGTCAAGATTGAAAATATTTGAACATACCCCTGTTTTTCCCCCATCCACACACACACATACAACAGGAGCACTTAGACTAAAATGTAACAAACATTAAATTTTATGAGCAGTACTAAAATTTAATTATGTCAAAACTGTATTATGTATGTAACTTCATGTAAACTGTAGTTGAAAAGTTAAATTAAAAGGCATTAGTTTGGAACAACAGTTGAAATCTAATAAATCTCGAAAATTTACTTTGAGCAACATACACAAAGATCAGACATAACAGTCGAATTCTAACCACATATTTTTACTTAGATGTGATGTCACTACCAACAGCTTAAATAACATTTTAAGACAATAATATAAATACAGTTGAAATCAGTTAAGACGCATTTCAAGGGAGTGGATAAAAGTTTTGTATTAAGCGGTATCGCATATTAAACAGGATTTGTACTTGTCTGTTATTTGTACTATTCACATATCTGATCATCTAAATGAGCCGTAGAACTTTAATTTATATGTTTACAGTATCGTGTATGAAACAGGATTTGTAGTTGTTGCTTTTTTACACATCTGATCATCTAAATGAGCTGTAGAACTTTAATTTATATGTTTACGGTTAAAAATTGTGTCTTATGTATATTTAGATTAAAATTTAACTGTATTCAAATTTAACTTATTGTTTCTACTTATTGGACTGACTGAAATAATAAGTGAAAATAAATATGGATTCAAACATGGCTTTATTGTTAATTAATGCGTTACAACTAAAAATAAAACAACAAAGATAATTTTCCTGCTAGACTAATTTTTTAAACACAAAGAAAAAATATTAAATCTTTGAAACACAAAGCAGTTATTGAAATCACATTTAGTAGAATTTGTGATAATGTGTACCAGCAGTGGCGCCAACTTATATGGGCCTGTGGGGCACGAACCCACCCAATAATTGCATCTCTCAATCAATTTCCATTTATTTATTTAATCTCTATGAAAGTTAATTTTGTTTGAAAAATAGTAAGGACATCAATTAGACTTACAGCACCCCTTCAGCAGATGTAAAAAGAAATTCATCTCAAAAACAAATTTCCTGCATATTTTGTCATCAGTTTTAATCACTTTATAAATCGATGAAGGTGACTAAATTGACATTTAATTTTTTTTAATACTTAGTTTTTTTCATTTTCAATAGTTAACAATTTTTATGTTATTTATAATAACTATAGTTATTATAAATAAACTATATATATATAAATAAACTATATTCTTGCAAGTTCTTCGTTACGAATACATTAATAGCTATTAATGTATTTGTAAGGAAGAACTTGTAAGATATTTTGTAAGATACTTGTATAGTTTAATAAATTATTTATTAAATTAATAATTATTTAATAATATATTGACAATTAATAATTATTTTATATTTTACTTAGAGAAATCATAATAATTTAACTTCGAATTATCATGTTTAGTCATTCACTCCTCAACCATGCCTCTCTCCATACAAACGCACTGGGAAAATTTGTATGGATTATTTTACTCAAACTTTTTTGAGCCCACCCAATATTTTTCAAAACTTGGCGCCACTGAGTACCAGTATAATCTGTCCTTAATTTTTAATATAATAAGAAAAAACTGTCCTTATTAATATTTGTGAAAAAAATACTGTTAGCATAGCAAAAACCAGACAGAACACAAAAAAAGTAAAAGAAATATACAACCGCAAACGCACTTGTTTAATCTTCATGAGTTTATTTTTGCCTATAACATTCATAATAAAACATGGTAATCATATAACGTACATTTAAAAACTCACTTACAACAGATATAATCATCTTGAATCATAATAATTTTTATGATATATCTGAGCATCCTGAATTACTTTATCTCTCTTTATTACAGTATACAAAACGAGAAACAAACAATCAGACTTGTATAAAACCAAAAACTTTCTGCGCACACAAATATTGCGTCAAAAACTTTCTGCAAATTAATTTAATGTTTAATAAAATAACGCGTTATATTATTTTGACAATATAAATTAAAACCAGTAGTTTTAAAATAATTACCATTTACATTAAAAATTGATATTAATTAAAGAATAATTATTTTGGTTAAAACAATAATAGAGCTTAAAATCCATGATAAGAAGGTGAATTCTTATCAATTATTTTGTTAATGCATTTAGAAACAGCCCAATCCTTAATATTGTGACCTCTTCGTACAAAATGCCAGTCAGTCTGTTCACAGAAATACTGTGGCATTGCTTCTGAAACAACTGAATCACATTTTATAGGGAGAGGTCCATTCATAGGTATCATCATTAAAGAGACCGATAAGTTTTTACTCTGGCCCTTTGAAAAAATTCTCGTTTTTTTTCCACGATTATTTGACGAAATTCTTGTTTTTTCCGCGATCCTTTGACGAAATTTGCGCGTGTTCGCGAAATACGCGTTTTTTTCTGCGATTATTTGACGAAATTCGCCTTTTTTTCTGCGATCTTTTGACGAAAATTGCGTTTTTTTTTTCGATCCTTCGACGAAATTAGTTTTTCCCGCTATTCTTTGACGGAATTTGCATTTTTCGCGATCTTTTGACAAAATTCACACTTTTTCCGCTATGCTTTTACGAAATAAGTTTTTCCCTGCGCTCTTTTGACGGAATTTTGCATTTTTTCTGAGATTTCTTGACAAAATTCACGTTTTCTCAGCGATCTTTTTTACCAAATTAGTGTTTTTTCATGGTCCTTTGACGAAATTCGTGCTTTTTTTGCGGCCCTTTTGACAAAATTCTTGTTTTTGGCGCAATCCTTTGACGGAATTAGTTTTTTTTCCCATGATTTTTTTATACAAAATTTGCAAGGTTTTTGGCACGATCCTTTGACAAAATTCGGGCTTTTCCTGTTATGCTTTTAGGAAATTAGTTTTTTCCTGAGTTTTTTTGCTGAAATGTGCCCTTTTCTGCAATTCTTTGGCGAAATTCTCTTTTTTTCGCGATCCTTTGACGAAATTTACGCTTTTTTAGCGGACCTTTGAAAAAATTCGTGTTTTTTGCGATCCTTTCACGAAATTCGTGTTTTTCCACGATCCTTTGACGAAATTAGTTTTTTTCGTGACTCTTTTAAGAAATTTGCGTTTTTTTCACGATCCTTTGACAAAATTCGGGCTTTTTCTGCTATGCTTTTACTAAATTCGTTTTTTTCTGCGCTCCTTTGACGAAATTTGTGTTTTTAGTGCATGTGTAGTTTAGTTGTGTGTGTAGGGGTGATTCTGTTAAGAATTTTCCGAAAAATTACGGCATTCATTTCCGAAAATTTTTAAAAATCTATCATCAATCCGAAAATTCGGACATAAAAAATATCGCGGATGTCGGCAAATGGTCGCCGAAAAAAATAAAATTTGTCAACCGTTTGCAGAAAAACTGCCAATTTCGTCAAAAGACCGCGATAAAAGTGCAAATTTCATCAAATACTTGCGGAAAAACGCAAATTTTGTCCAAGAATCGCGAAAGAAACACAAATTTCGCCAAAAGATTGCAAAAAATCCCACATATCTCGTCAAAAGATTGCGTATAAACCGCTTATTTCGTCAAATGATCGCGAAAATCTGCAAAATTCGTCAAAAGATCGCGAAAAAACAGCAAATTTCTTGAAAAGTTCGTGAAAAAAACGCAAATTTCGTTAAAAGATCGCAAATTTCGTCAAACGGCTGTGGAAAAAATGCATAGTTTGTGCTTGGAGTGTATCCCCCCCCCTTCCCCACTCTGCTTTAACTTTTCAGAAAATTTGCTCTGCAATTTTTTTTTTTTTTTTTTTGAAACTCAGAATCACCCCTGGTTTTTTCTGCAGTTCTTTGGCGAATAATTTAGTTTGTTGATAATTTAGTAGATTTTTTTAAAAATTCAAATAATACTTCTATTTCCAATTAGTAAAGTTCACCTTAATCAACCTGTTATTAAATAAAGCAGATATTACTCCTCGGAAATTGTTTTTTATCTGAATAAAAATATCCGCTAAATTGGCAACATTGGAGAAGGGAGAAGGAATTCTCTTCTTGATCAATGAATTCATATCTTAAGTGCGATTTTTAGCATCAAAAGACCGAATAGCTATCGCATATTAAGTGGGAGAGCGTAATAATAGTTCATGTATCAAACATGATATTTTTTAATTAGCTTTATGAACAATGTTCAGAGATCGGAAAAAAAACCCCATGTATTAATCGTGTGGTGGATCTCTTAACTGGGTTCAACTGTAATTTAATCAAATTATGGAAGTCGAAAATATGGCACTACCTGATTATCCGTCGACCAAAAAAACTATTGCCAAACTATAAGATTAAATGCCAATAGTAGCTGATCGTAAATGTCACATTCACTTGACACTAAACACGTTACCAGTGTTTGTTATGTCATCAAGTGATTTTTAATTTAACGTTTTATTTCTATTTTTATTAATGTTCTAGTAATTTATCTGTTCTTTCATTATTTAAAATAAAAATTATGTCAATTTGTATAATTTGGTGAGTAGTTTAGTGATTTATATAATTTGATGAAATTGGTCGAAGGGATAATCAAGTAGTACCGAAAATACTTAATATATACCATGCAAAATGTTTCAATTAGTCTTCAGAAAATTTTGTTTTAGCACAAAAATGTTTTATAAACTTTTAAAATTGCAAAAGGATAACAAAAATTATTCTATTAGAATTTTCAACTAAAAAATATTTTCACCAATGCTGTATGTATACCAGGGCATCTTTAACCTGGATAGTCCAGGTTTGATTTAATGACGTATATAGTCAAAAAATAAAAATCCAATTTCTAAATTTAAAATGAAATATAACTGGTTTAATTTCATTTCAAACAGTCCAATAAAAAGCTGGAGTCAGAGTGTGTAGTTACTCCTTTTTTTCCAAAATTGGCATAACTCGGACTCCAACTCATTCAAACCATAATGTCTCGCAATTCTGTTTAACAATATTATGCATTTAATAAGTACATATTAAATTACAGATTTAAGCACAATTGGTGTCGACAATGATAAACACAATTGGTGATTTACATCCATATAATTTCACCTGGTACAGATAACATGTAAATAAGGAAAAACAAATAAAAAATATGACTCTTTTTACAGCTGGAGCGCATTTATAGCAAGCTTGGTCTTAATTGAGAAGTTAAACTTGGGTATAGCGAGAAAATTTTTTGAAAACTCAAAAAAATTGTTCATTTTTTTTCAAGCAAAATGTATTAATTCACTCATATTTTAAATTTTTAATACAATAGGATGAAAAATATTCAAATCATTATCATTTATACAATATGTTTTATGTAAGCCTTGTTATCAGGATTCGTAAATATCATGATATTTTCGAAAATATCAAAACTATCCGATATTTTGATATATATCCGATATTTTCGATATATATTCGATATTTTCAAATCAGCCAACTTACCACTGATAATAAATGTTTTTAAGCATAATATAGATTAAAAACTAAAATATATTGCACTTAACATGAAAACTTGATCAAAGAATAATATAAAAATGCATTTTTCTTTTTCTTTTTCTTTTTTTTTTTTCACTTAGAACAAAATTGAAGATGAAATAATTGAAAACAGTAACAATTTGATTTTATACACTTATAAAAAACTAACTATAGGATTCAGAGTCAAGACCAAGTATAAAAAAATCAGATATTTTCAAAACAAAATTTTAAATACAAAAAAAGTTTTTTTAATTGAAAAATTTTAATATAAATGTAAGTATAAAATGTTTTATTTCATATTTCCTAACATGCTGTATAGTTCAAACTAAACTGAACCAAAACTTGAAAAAAGATTCTTTTCTAATGAAGCTGTATATAATTGCTTATTTAAATTAGTCAGTTTATTTCTCAATGGTTGTTCTGAATTATGTCCCACATAATTACTAGTTCAACATTAAAAAAAAAAAAAAAAAAAAAAAAAAAAAAAAAAATGCTTCAAATCTAAAGTTTGAAAAATATATTTGTTTTCTTTTTTGGCTAAAAAAGACACATCCAGAAAAGACAAATTCTTTATCTACAGATTCACAGTCAATAACAGTTGAAAATTTATTTCATTTACACTGAAATATTACAAATTACGACTGAAAATATCAAAAATATCTTGCACACATTCATATTTTGAAAATAAATATCAAATGCAGAAAATATGAAACATCTTGATATATTGAAAATAAATATCAAGTAATATGAAAATATGAAAGATCTTGATATTTTGAAAATAAATATCAAGTAATATGAAAATATTAAAGATCTTGATATTTTGAAAATAAATATTGGATATATATCCATTGATATATATCAACGAACCCTGGCTGTATATAAATGATTATCAAAATTACATTTTATCTTTCAATGGCTAATCTGAATTGACTGTCTAATATAATTATTAGTTCTACATTTAAAAATAAAAGTTTGAAACATAAAGCTTGGAAAAGATTCATTTTCTTCTTTTCCTAAAAAAGTCACTGCTAGAGGCAAAAGTTCATTATCTACAGAATGACACAGTCAATAACAGGTCAAAATTTCATTTACACTTGGTTTGAATGTGAAAAATATCAAAATTACCTTGCACGGTGATATTTTGAAAATAAATATCAATATACAAACTATCAAACATCTTCATATTTTGAAAATAAATGTAAAGAATTTGAAAATATCGAAAATATCAAAAATCTTGATATTTTAAAAATAAATATCGGATATATATCAAGATATAGGGTAGATGTGCCAGTAATGGACACCCTTCCAGTAATGGACACCCCTTGATGTTTTTGGTTCATAAAAAAATAACTAATAAATATTTAGCTTTAATTATTTTTTTTATAATTTCCCCTTGTATGTTTTATAAAACTGGGTTATTGTTGACACTTTTAATCAAACCAATCAGGAAGCAGAAAATAATGTTTAAAAGTTTCGCTGTTTTTCTGTGAAAATCTTAAGGAAGAGGCTAAGAGTTGGCTTCGTTTAATCAATTTATATATTATTTATTTTCTTGCAAAATTTGAATGTTTTTGTTTGAGTAGCAATAGAAAACTTTGAATTTTATATGCCAATGGCCATTTACAAAATTTCATTTATTTTTAAGATTTTAAGAGGGGTGTCCATCACTGGGATGGTTAATTAGTCATTTTCCAGTAATGGACACCCCATGTAGGCATTGCTAAAAATGCAATTTTAGTAATGTTTATAATGCATAAAATACTTTGGCTTAACTGCAAACCTAAATAATCAAATTTAATTTTTAAATTATACTAACCAAAATGTAATAACACCAAAACTTTTATAAATAGCTGCTTTTAAGTTATTTTATGAGATTTTATGAAATTTCAATATTTTATTTTATTTATTATTATTATTTTTTTATATAGTACATATACCTTGCATATTTTATAATCCGGCAATCAAACCAGCCAGGAAGCAAAAAATATTGTTTAAGAGCACAGTCAAAGAAGGGCTCATAGGGCTTAATCCCTCTCCGTTTAAATAAAAACAATTAAGTTACAGAAGCTATTAAAAATCTATTTTCTGTCTTAAATGTTTCCTTATTTAAAAAAAAAATGTAATACTATTAATGAAAGTTACAGGTAATATTCATGAAACTATAGTAAATCTGCAGATCATTGGCCACAAACATCAGTACTACAGTTTTATTTTGAAATTATTTTATTTAGTATTTAAAATATTCAACTCACAATATCATTTATTTCATATTTGTAATATTAATTATTATAAATGATACATCAAGTAGAGTCTGGAAGATTTTTAAAAATAGTGACACAAAACTAAACATTTAAAAATAGTGGCACAAAACTAAACATTAATATTCCAAAACTTTTTTTAAATTACCCTTTAAATCCACCACTGTTACATTAATTTGATAGCTGTAATTGCCTGATATTTAGTATTTTAATCTATCCATCTAAAATAATTAAAACATCGATCTTCTGATAATTTCAATAATTGATACAAACAATAAATGATTATCACAAATACTTTATTAATTACTGGTATCCTAAATGTTAAATTTATTTGAAAATAACTATTTTGTTTCATTAGTATGTATTCATTAAATTCTGGTTCTAAATAGTCATAAAAACAATTATATTTATCACTTTTTATGGGGTGTCCATTACTGGAACAGAGGGTGTCCACTACTGGGCCAGAGGGTGTCCATTACTGGGCTTTGGGGTGTTTTGATATATTTCTGTTATTTAAAATTAAATTTCTATTCATATTGGGTAATGAGGCTATAAGAATGGTTAAATATTGTCGATAGATTAATATAATATTGAAAAAACTGGAATATAATAATTTTAACTATTAATAAAAAAATAATTTTTAAAGAAATTCCTTAAGGGTGTCCATTACTGGCACATCTACCCTATATCATGATATATATCCATTGATATATATCAACGAACCCTGCGTTGTTATTATTTGATTTCAAATACAAAGATATAGAAATATTTTGTACTATCGACTAAAAGAAATCATGTTGTGGTAAATTAATGTTACATATCAGCATAGATATTTTATAATAAAATGCATAACTTCCCATTAAAACTGTATCTTGAGAAAGTAGGCAAATCTTATATTCTCATTATAACTTAACATACTAGACACATAATAAAATAAGAGTTGGTTATTATATTGGAAACATATCAGCAATAGAATTTTAAATAATATTATCTTCATACTGTTAGGATGCCAGTTCAGTAGACTCCCTCAAATGCCTAAAATCCACACACCATCGCAGATGTAAACAATTAAACCTTCAGTTCAGACGTAGGGTCAAAATTACAGACTTTTTTACTTTTTATATCATTCCGCATGTTAATATGTAATACTAGTTAATATGACTGAACTCGTGCTTTTTCATGAAGGAAGTATAAATTTATTTCTGAAAAAAAAAATCAAGATATTGCTGATATCACTGGCAATTGCAATCTTTTTATCAAACAAACTTATGTATTAATAAAGCTTTTTTAGTTATTAAGTCTGGCTAAACTTGAAAGAAAACTTCCTTATTTTATGATTTTCATGCGAGTTAGTAAGGTTACCTTTATGAGACAAGTTTCATTCAATAATTCAAGAAAAATGTATACATTATTAATTATTTACTTAACCTTTACTTTTAAAAATTTAATCATTTTTTAAACTATCTTAAATTTTATTGTTTTAGTTTATTACTTTACTTAATTATTTTAATATATTGTAAGCATTCATTATAATTTTGATTGCATTATTATATTTAAATTACTATTTAAAAAATGTAAACAAAGCAATGACCAGAAATCCACAAAATTCTAAAATCTGCACAACCTGTAGTTTTATGCTGTGTGGATTTGAGGCAGTCTACTAATTTGGTGATAAATAACCAAGCCCTAATAACAATAGAATAATCATTCCTCCGTGATGTCACAAATCCACTATAACGCAGTATTTACAGGATATATTGGATAAAGAATGCATAGATAACATTGTTATGCGTCGTTTAGGATGCATAGTTTTCTGCCTCGAAATAATAAATACTTTAATAACTAATTATATGGGTGACATATTTTGTACTAATATGTCAAAATTGTTTAATTACTAAAAAGAGGATCCATTTTTGTAAAAAAAAAAAAAAAAAGGAACCAGACTTTACAAATGTCAATTTCAGAAACTCAGAATTAGAAAAGTCTAATGATATCACTGATTCTTATAGTATAGTTTTATGTGATTATGCATAAGAGAGAAGGGGGATGGGGGGGGGGGGAGGGGACAGATTCCAAGCACTTCACCAATATGCTAAACAGTGTGCTGGTACAGGTAGATCAATGGTCAGAAAACAGGACACACAAATTGTTGCCAATTGATCTAGAACTTATGTCCTGCCCCTTGAGAATTATTGTAATCAAACTTAAGCATAAAAAGTTATATGTAATTCTTCAAAATGGGATAAAAAATGATAATTTATACCAGCAAGAAAAAACTTACTTTAAATGCAATAACACTAATGTACTTAAAAGTTTAGCTAATAAATTTTTATATATTATTACTTGCAGTATTTTTAACTTGTTTTGTAAAAAAAAAAAAATCTTGAGGGTCTTGGCATTTTTTTAAAAAGCTTGATGCAAATTGATTTCAGAAAGCAAGATTTGCAGCCTAATGATATAAACAGCTTTGAAACAAATATATTGTTTATATATTGTATAACAAATATATATTGTTTATATATGTATTTATTTATATAGGTATATGAACATAGTGTTGACTCCAGAAAAAAAGGGCCACCGGGCAGAAATTTTTCAAAAAGGGAACGCTATTCTAAAAAAAGGGGGTACATTTTTCAAAAAGGGAACACTATTCTAAAAAAGGATACCGTATATACTCGCGTATAAGTCGACCCCCTAACTTTCGAATGCAAATTCTGCAAAAAATCAAAAACCCGCGTATAAGTCGACCCCCTAACTTTTTACTTCAATTTTGCACAAAATCAAACCAAATACTTCACTTGCCTATGCGAAAAAGTACTAAATAAAAAAAATAAATCATTGAAAAATTTTTTAATGATAAATTGTTATTATTTGTATATTTTCTGTAATATTTTATTATTCATACACATAAAAAGTCAGAATTTTGCAGTATTTGAAGTTTTATTTTTTAATTGACTCGCGTATAAGTCGACCCCCCAATTTTGCTTGCCGAAAATTGTCAGAAATTACTCGACTTATGCGCGAGTATATACGGTACATTTTTTCAAAAAAGGAACACTATTCTAAAAAAAGGGCACACTTGTACCTTGTTCACAAAAATATTTTGAACTGGTTTGTTTAGTATCCATAGAATTTGTGATATTTTTGTGTTATCAATTGAATTGCCACGGGTCGCATAGGAAGTGTTAAAAGGCAGCCGGGCACATTGGAAGGGTTTAAAAGAGCTGCCGCATGCAAAAAAGAAATAAAAAGGGCCACCGGGCATTGCGCCCTGCTAAAGCGGCTTAGAGTCAACACTAGAACATTTTATTTACATGTACATTAATATTGTTTTATGGTACTACTTGGTTATCCTGTTGATCAATTTCACCAAATTATACCAATCGCCAAATTATACAAACTGACATAATTTTTATTTTAAATAACAAAAGAACAATTAAATTTGTAAAATATTAATAAAAATATAAATCAAAAATTGAATTAAAAATCACTTGATGACGTAATAAACATGTTTATCGTGTTTAATGTCAAGTGAATGTGACATTTACAATCATCCATTATTGGCATTTAATCTTATAGTTTGGCGATAGTTTTTTGGTTGACAGGATAATCAATTAGTATACCTGTTTTTTTTATACACAGTAAAGCACTGCTTATACGTTTCTCATTTGTATGTCATTTCAGTGCAGTCCCGATTCATCCCTATGTACTTTAATGCCTTAATGTTTCACTTACACAATGCATACCATCAGTTATACATATTTTCTTTCATACCATAACCCATTGTGTACCAGCGTCATTTTTTTTTCTTTTCTGCTATATTATATATTTTGGAAAGAATGAAAGACAAAGAGCATGAGTGACTGCTACAGGTGTTGTGTAGAGTTTGTGGAACCTGTGAAAGGGGGTGAGATGAAAAGAATGGAAAGTGAGTGGGCTGCATTGACATACTTAAAACTTATTTTGTTTCTCACAATACTAGTGAGAAAACTTTCCAGGAACTTAGCTCCATACTTAATACTTTGCTTAAGTCTCAAAGTAAATCGGCACATCAGACGACGATTAAAGATTAGTTTTGTTAAAAAAGGTTTTATACGTTAATAATGGAATAAAAAAAGTATAATTCATGCCATGCAATTGATATGGCGCAATTCTCACTTTTAAAATAATAAATCTTTGTAAAAAATCACCATAAAGATTTATTATTTTAATTGTTTCATATCACCAGTTTTCGGTGCTGTTTCGCTGAATTCTCACTTTTATTTTTCAATTTTAGAAATGATTATTTAATGATTTGTTTTAATGTTTTAACATTTTTTCAATATATCTGCAACCAAAAATGATAGCAAAAGTAAATTTGTATTATTGCAGCATTATATTTCTACAGCCAAAGATTTTACACCTTAGGCGGCTACAGTTTTGACTGTTCATCATTTTCAGCTATATATCGTTTTAGAACGGTCCTCTGAAAGACGTATAATCAGTGCTTTACTATATAATTTACTTCTGCTTTATATGAAAAATAGATACATGGCTTCTTTATATTAAATCAATTGCATAAATATTTTAAAAATTGCTTGAAATAGTGAATAGAGTCAACTCTGTGAAATCCGCACATTTAGGGACTGGGGGGTTTTGTGGATTATACATTTTTGTGCATTATAGAACGTCTCTTTGCTTACATTTTATTTTTTAAAGTCTGACTATAAATTAGGAACAACTGTAGAAAAATTACAATTACAATGGAAAAGAAAAAATAATGCAACATTGGTTTAATATATTTAATAACTTAGATTAAAGAAAATTTAAATTAAACTATATATACAATACAAATTTTACTGATTATTCATTATTTTAAACATTGGCACAACACAATGGTAGTTTCAGTTTTGGTTTGTAGTCAATAATTTTTTTCTGCTTATGAACACTCATTACTTCTTGCTCTAAGATAAAATTTTATTACTCAAGGATATTTAAATGCTTATATCTAATTTATATTTAAATATTTATTCATTGGACAATTGATAACTGAAAAAAATATATACCAAATTTAGCTTTATGAGTTTAACTGTTAATGACAATTTTCATTGTTTACATTTCAATGTGTAGTGCAGATAATAGACATTTGCGGATTTCACAGAGTTGACTGTATGTTGTCAGAAAATATGAATGAAAAATTTCTTTCTCTCATCAAGGAAAAGGGTTTAGATGCCTTATGTTCCTTCAGCCGTTGTTTTGAATTGTTTGGCGATTTTTTGTTGGCGTGTTGGTGGTGTTTATAGCTATGGCAACCTCGATATGTGGAATCCTGTGTGACATGTGCATTCTGACGTGTTGAGTTCTGGCAACCCTTGAGAAGTGGTGGATTTTGTGGATGTATTTTGATATTGTGTTGTATCATCCTGTCTTTTTATTTTTATGTTAAATTTATTGGATGTATTTGACTGACTATGGTTTCTGTAATCCGTTTAAATGCTTTTGCTACACTAATTAAGAAATATGAGGAAATTTTGAGAAGAAAAGTAGGTTTATTTATTGTGTCTCAATCAATGGCGGATCTAAGGGGGGGGCGAAGGGGCGATCGCCCCCCCCTTGGGCTAATAAAGGGTTTGTAAAACGACATTATGCATCCTCACGGTAAATGACTTGGGGCGGAGCTCGAGCCTGGCGCGACCCGACCCGACCCGAGTCGCGCCACTTTAAATCCACGAAACTCAGACTGGGTCAGGTCTTTTCTCTTTTAGAGTCGGGTCGTGCCCTGATCTTAATTTTTTCTGCAGATTCGGGTCGGACCAGATTTCTTTTTCCTCCAGATTGAGCCTGGCCTGGACATCATTTTTCCTAAATGTCTGCAATGGCCAAAAGTTACAGGTCGGGGTTCGGCCTGGAATAAAAGCTAAACATTCGGTCCGTGTCAGCCCGTATGATAAGTATTATTGGCCCGAACACGACCCGTGCACTCCTCTAAATTCTTCCTCCAGAGCCCAAGTTGGTTCGACCCGACCCGGGTCGCGCCACTTTAAATCCACGAAACTCAGACTGGGTCAGGTCTTTTCTCTTTTAGAACCGGGTCGTGCCTAATCTGCAGATTCGGGTCGGGCCAGCCTTTTTTCCCCTCCAGATCGAGCCTGGCCTGGATTTCATTTTTCCTAGAGGTCTGCACTGGCCAAAATTTCCAGGTCAGGGCTCGGTCTGGAATAAAAGCTAAACATTCGGTCCGTGTCAGCCCGTATGATAAGCATTATTGGCCCGACCACGACCCGTGCACTCCTCTAAATTCTTCCTCCCGAGCCCAAGTTGGTCCGACCCGACCCGGGTCGCGCCAGTTTAAATACACGAGACTCGGGCTGGGTCAGGTCTTTTCTCTTTTAGAACCGGGTGGTGCCCTGATCTTAATTTTTTCTGCAGATTCGGTCGGGCCAGACTTCTTTTTCATCCAGATCGAGCCTGGCCTGGACTCCATTTTTCCTAGAGGCCTGCACTGGCCAAAATTTCCAGGTCGGGGCTCGGCCCGGAATAAAAGCTAAATATTTGGTCCGTTTCAGCCCGTATGATAAGCATTATTGGCCCGACCACGACACGTGCACTGCTCTAAATTCTTCCTCCCGAGCCCAAGTTGGTCTGCAATCTTACTTATTTGCAGGGCCGGCCCAAGGACATTTTGGCGCCCGTGCGAACCCCCATCGGGACGCCCCCCCCCCCCCCCCCCTCACACACACACAAGAAAATTGCTTGACTTATGGTCTTAATTTTTTTAAATATTCATAATTTTTATACATACTATTACTAATTATTTAAGATATTAATTTAAAGTGTTTCAAAAACAGATAAAAGATTCTAAATTTAACCCCATCTTTGAGTTTGTATTTGGTAAATTGTAAAATCAGGGAAATTTCAATTTTACAGTAATTATCAGTTTTAATGTGTAATATTATTACGATATAAAAGTAAAACACAAGGACACAGCACATAGGTATTGGACGAAAATAACAATAATAAATTAATTAAAATAAAAAACGTTTTCAGAAGAATACTGTTTGGAATACTACAAAATAAAGAAGCATAAGTACTAGTAAATAGCAACTATGAAAGATGAAAACTGTAATCTTGTCTCGTTATTTAGTACACAAAAAGTACGAATAAATTTCATATTCAAATATCGATTTTCGAAAAGGTCCCGCTTTTCATGGTGAAAACTTTCGAAAGAATCGAAAACCCAATTGTCTCTTCAGCTAATTCCGGAAACATAAATATTCTTATTCTTTCTTTTCATTTTTCGAAAGGTTCTCTATCTCTGTGATGATATTTACCAAAAAAAAAAAAAAAAACTTACTAAAATTTATTTTTTTAAGTAACCTAAATTAATTAAACACTAAGAAAAAACTGATTGAGAATAAAAGTTCTATTTATAATAATAAGGAATACGATTAACAAAAAAATGCCCCCACCCCTCAAAAGAAAAGTTTTTGAATATCGTTCAACTGGTACCCACGCTATAATTAAACAAACCATCCCAAAGAAAATCTTTAAGTAGTATTCCGAAATTACGTTTTAGCGCCGAACTGAAATTGAATAAGGAAAGTGTCATTATAGAATCATAGGTGTTGGACATCATAAAAAAAAATCAACATATCGGGCACTAAAGGGGAAAAAAAGTTATTTAACGATAAAGTTATTAAATGAAGGATTTTTTCAAGACGATTACAAAATAAAATTTATATGCAGATAAATTATTTAAAAAAAAAATAAGTTCCAGTTTCACAATTCTGCATTGTCAAGCCTATGTTGATTTATTCATCGAGCTCTTTGCTCCTGTTAATGAGAAATCAAGGTAAGGCAATCTTACTATCAACTTCTGTTTAGTAGATTTAAAAATAATAAAGTGCATGTCATGGGGGTGCTGGTGGGAGGGAGAGGGCAAGGAAGGGCCTTTGCTCCACCCTTTTGAAAAAAATTCTTCATCGTAGAGGATTTAAAAGAAAGGGGGGGGGGGGTAAAATTTACCTTTTTCGCTTAATTTTAAATAATAACCACTAAGAGAAAAATTGCACTTGGGCATAAATATGTATATATAATAAAAAGGCTTAGAACAATATTATCCCAAAGAAACCTTACCTCTAAGCAGATTTCGTTCTTCCAGTACTTAAAGTGCAAATTATTTCACAAAATAATGAAGAATCTCTATAGTATTGAATAGAATTACCTTTCGGTTTGTTTAGACAAACTTTGACTTAGTATCAAATACATAATTTGATTCTGAAAAAGTCTTTTTTTTTTTCATTTTAGTTAAATATCCAGCAATTTTTATTTTTAAATTAACACTATTTGCTTAAAATTTCAGTTATTTTAATTTCAGTATTGCGAAATATTTATTGTGTAATGGGCCAAAGACTATATTCCACTAATAAATAATCCCTAATGATGAATGAAACAGTGCATCATTATAACGCAATTATATATTTTTATGGCGTTATTTTTTACTGGCTTTCCGCTCAGTGTTCCTTTCAGACCACGTTTCGGAAAATTGGGCAATACATAAATTCAAAGAATATGGTACGGGCGCCGGCTGAACGAAATCCCTGAAGTGGGAAGATTTTGGAACAAATGTGTACCTGTAGCGAAAATACAAATAGTTTAATCTCTTTCCGTCAATTGAACTCCGACTACCCCCCCCTCCTCACCTTTTAAGATAATAAATATTGGAATAATTCAACACTAAAAGAATTGTACTGTTGTTCGAAAATTTTCCCAAGTAGGGGGGGGGGGGGGGGGAGGTCTTGCGCCGGAGAAGCACTACCTTCCACGATATGTGCCTGAAAGAAACACTGGTTCCGATCAGAGCTTGATTATTGCAAGGCAAAACAGGCAGCTGCCCAGGCTCTCAACTCAAAAATAACCAACCCCCACCTCAACCCCAAAATTTTAATAAGTACAGTGAAACTCTTCTTTTAAAGACCACGCCTATTCAAGGTCCACATTTATTAAGGGCCAATATTTTTAGGAACGAAAAATTTCCCCATAGACATAGTGTTAAATTTACTCCTATTAGAGGCCGCACCAACCCCTCATAAAGCCCATTTTTTTCACATGTGCCTTAAATCCTAAACAGGTGTATTGAATTCCTGAACCAAAATATAAGAGTTCAGCAAACAACTGCACTTGCAACAAAGAACGCAGGGGGAGATGGGAAGGATTTAGTAGCCCAATGAAGGACCACAAACTTTTCCACAAGTGAGACAAACAAGTATTTCTCACACTTTGTTTGACCTTTCAACCCGTAGGAGTTGGGTTGGAGGGGGAACTTGACCCTTTGTTTTGGGCATACAAAGGATAACTGGTTATCTAGAAAAACAGATTCCACATTTACTAAAACTGTGAATGCATATTGAAGCATAATTTTTACACTAGAAATTTTGTGCTTAGGTTTATTTAAAATTTAAAATTATGGCACGTAAATCAAGCCAAAGAGTACTTGGATTTGAATGACAAAATCAAAGTTCTTAATTGTCATGATCAAGGAACATCTGCAAGAAAATTGGCTTCACAGTTTAATTGAAGCAAGAATCAAATAAGCAATATTGTTAAAAACAAAGAGAACTTACTGAAAGAATATGCAGATTTTAAAAATCGCGGGATAAAAAAAGAGAAATGAAAAATTTGGTCACCCCTACTCAAGATCCACCTCTCAGAAGGGCCAATTTTCAGTGGAACGGCAGTGGCCCTTACAGAGAGGTTTCACTGTAGTTTTTTTCTTAGTTTTTTTAATAAGTAGAAATTGTGGCTAAAAGCATGTTATAGGGGTTCCCATCTGAATCTTTGCCTCACGCACCTGCATGCCATATAGGCCCTTGTTCCGTCGCTCTGAGTTTAGGGCGCAACGTCCTTCGTAATTTCAAGAACTGACAACTTTGAAATGCTACGAGCATGCTTTGTAACTTTAAATGTTCTGCTATGTTTCACATTCGGAAGAAAATCACTCATTTAAGCGAAATAAATAAATGAACCAAGCTACTTGAAAAATCTTTGATTTGATTCATTTTTACTTATTAAATATTCAATTTACAGCAGTTTAATAAAATAATTAGTGAACGACCGAATTGTATTGTCTCGATAATGCAGTCATTTTAATAAGAATTATTTATGTATATATTTTCGGATACATGCCCTTTTTTTTCATTTTTGGCAAAATTTCTGACACTAACGCTATTGACTATTTGCAAAAGAAGATGAACTCACTTCCAGAAGACACTGCTAGAAGAAGAACTTTTTCAAAGACGTCTGTTTTTTATTTTAAAATTTCTGCCACTTTAGGCTCCTAACGGTTTCTTTTTTCCGGTCATCTGGGGGGCAATCTCAGATTCCCTGTGGGATAAGGAGACTCTAGACTATTGCGCTTAAGGCTGTTCTCAACTGCTTTGCTCAACAAGCGCAAAACGTTTTGACACATTTACAAATTCATTTTTTAACGGAATGATATAAAATTGGAAGGCCTGACCATGGAAGCGATTGGGAATCGAACTGTGTTTTCCATTTTTTTAACAATAAATTACCTAATGAGTTATAAGCGATTCTGATCACGTGACACGGCCTTTTTCTCCCCCTACTGACAGGATTTTCATCTTTCGTTCGGAAGTTCAGTTGAAAATGCCAACTTTGACGGTATTTTCTGAAAGATCTATTGCGTTTACAAGAAAACGGAAAAAACAGTTAGATGACATAGTTTCTGAATAACAATACCTTCTAGTTTCATGCGTTTTCGAACAAAAATGAATTAAAATTTATGTCAGAAAGTTGACCCTTTGGATTTGAGAACAGCCTTAAATAGCCGAAAACTGATAGAATTCACCACGAATCTGTTAAAGTCGAAATTAATTAGCATCCCGCAAGGGAAGCAGATTTGAATCGTGTTTCATTTAGAGTTAAACATTTATCTCAACCTGTTTCATGTCGCTCTTAACCAAGCTGCCGTCCACTGGCTGCTGTTGCGTCCCGAGCATCGAGCTAAATCGTCAATCTTGATAGCATTTTATCGCTTAATTTTTATGGAAAAATGAAAGATTCTATTCGATTCCAAATCTTTTCAAGAGTCATGTAGGTCAGTGTCCTGCATCTCCCCACCAGAACGAGTCTATCTGTAAAGTAGATACTCTGGACTTCAGAGGGGGTTCGTGATTCTCAAATAAAGAACAGAAGCGCCGATGTCTGCATGCGAAAATTCGGCGCACTTGAATTCCTTTTTAAACAGAACGAAGAATCCTTTCTCGAGCTGGCCCAGCCTAGCTATAGAAAATCTAAAAGAAAAAAAACACAGAATATAAAATAATTTTCATCTGTTTGGCGCCCCTCTGGCTCGGCGCCCCATGCGGTGGCACACTTCGCACACGCCTTGGGACGGCCCTGCTTATTTGTCATTCGTAAAAATTATATTTGTTTTGTACATCTGTTTAGTGAAATCTTTAGAAATTTAATTTGATTTGATAAGTTACAGAGATGCATTTTTTTAAATTTACTTTTTTACTTTGTAGAGCTTTAAAATTATGATTTTCTTTTATCAACCGTTTCTGTCATTCTAAACTGATTATTTTACTGGACTTTTATTTGAATGTAATTGTCTAAGTCATATTTTTACGTAGTGTTAACGTACATAATTGCCTAAATAGTCATCGTTATAGTCATTAATATTGTTGTTTTTCTGTATTCATGAATTTCGAACATAATCTGAAAATAAAATATAAGCATAAGCAAGTGTATTTTATGAATAATTTTAATTGCAAAATGCAGGCAGGGCTGGAGTTGATTTTTTAGCTTTTATACAGAACGGGGCCAATAGTTTTATTTTTTTATGTGGCTTGGACCTGGGCTTGGGCCTGATAGCTTCAGCCCAGGTAAACCTTTAACTGACATATCGAAGCCAGCTTAACTTTTTTTTAAATGCTTAATTTCAGCCATCATCCCATAACTACTGACTATACCGGGTGTCCTACAATGGACTGACTGATTTTAAAATTCAATAAATTTCAAATGGTGACAGATATTAAAAAAATACTTGCAGGAGGGTTATAGGTGTCGGGAACAGCGGTGATTATGTTCCAAATTTTCCGAAAATTTAACCCTGCTCGCTGCGCAACCCGCGATTTCCACAGCCAACGTAAAAGTGGCAAAATTTGCGCAACCCACAATTTCCGCAGCAAATCTTTTTTTTATGATCTAATTCTATTAAAAAAAACCCTGTTTCACAAAGATTTTGGGACATATTTTACTCTAAAATGTGTGCAGATTTGAAATGTGTAATAAAAAATATGCGCAATTTTTTAACCTATTTTGATAAAAAAAAAAATATATAATAATAATAATAATAATAATAATAATAATAATAATAATACGCAGCTCCAGGGTTAAGGCATTCGGTTCCAAAAATTTAGAAAATTCACCTATCCGAAAATTCGGACATGCAAATAATCGCAAATTTTGATAAAAGGTCTCCATAAAAAATCTATTTCGTCAATCGTTCACAGAAAATAACTTCAATTTCGCCGAATGATCACAGGAAAAACGGGAATTTGGACAGGGAGCCACGGAAAACATGCGAAATTCTTCAAATGATCACAGAAAACGCGAATTTCTTCAAAATGCAGCGGAAAAGAACACGAATTTCGTTAAAGGATCGCGGAGAAAACGCAAATTTTGTCAAATAGCCGCGAAAAAAAAATCCCGCGAATTTCGTCAAAGGATCGTGGAAAAAACACGAATTCCTTTATAGAATCGTGGAAAAAAAACGAATTTAGTCAAAGAATCGCTTAAAAAACGCGAATTTAGTCAAAGGATCGCTGAAAAAACGCGAATTTTGCAGAAGGGTCAAGGGAAAAAAAGGGAATTTTACTAAAGGTCCGCAAAATTACACTAATTTCGTCTAAGGGTTGCAGAAAAAACGCAAATTTCATCAAAGGGTTGCAGAAAAAACGCAAATTTCATCAAAGGGTCGAAGACAAGCGAATTTCATCAAAGAGTCGTGGGAAAAATGCAGTGGTCTCTTTAGAAAACAGCACACTTACATACGTTTATTATAACAGGTATAATTTTTAACTTGAAATAATATACTGAACTAATTTTTGAAAAAAAAAACAAGTTAACCCAAACCCAGCTTGCAGGAATCTACACTCAGCCTGAAATCGATCGGAATCCAAAACAGCTAACCCAACCTGCAACAAAAATAATTAGTGCCAGAAGGGAATCCCCCCATCTGCTGTAACCTTTCAGAAAATTTTCTTTGAATTTCAGAATTTTTTTTTCTTTGTTACTCTACCACTGATAATTTTTAGTAACTGCGATTCTTGATTTTAGTTTAAAATAGCAACGAAGATGATGCTGGAAGCAAGAGGCGCTAAATTCTGTTCCCGGAGGAGGTAGCATTAACGACCATCGTTTACAGTGCCATCTATCGCTGTTATTATACAGTAAAATCAAGAATCACAGTAAAAAAATCTCATGACATCTTACATATCCCTCCTGCAAGATTTTTTTAAATAGCTGTCACCATCCGAAAAGTACTAAATTTAAAAATCCATTTAAGGACGCCCGGTATGTTTTTTAATATGTTTCAAAGCATTCTTTACTGAATTACAACTCACCTTAGATATAAAGAGACAAGCAGTCTTATACCAAATTAGTATTTTTTACATAATTCTGGAGATTAAAAAGCATTCCTAAATAATTATTTGGACGTGTCTGTTATGGAGATTTTACTGCATATAGTTTTTATCTTCAAAAATACTTAGACTTTCTTTTAAAAAAAAAGGGTCAACCCGAACCCTTCTCGCAAGTCGCAGTAGTGAAAACCCAATCCAAAACTGACCCAAACCGGATATAATGCATATCAATCTGCCCCAAACCCAACGCGCTAGGCACAGCTAAAAAGTAAAAGTCAACCCGACCTGTAGCAGAAAAGTATAAGTCAACCGGGCCCAAACCCGACCCGCATCGAAAAAGTAGAAGTTAACCCGGCCCATAGCAAAAAAGTCGAAGTTAACCCGACCCACAGCAAAAAATAGAAATCAACCAGACCCAAACGCGCCCCACAGCAAAGAGGTATAAGAATCCAACCAGCAGCAAAAAATATAAGTCAACCGGACCCAAACCCGACCCACAGCAAAAAGTAGAAGTGACACGACCCGCAGTGAAAAAATTAGCCCCGACCCGCGCATCAGATTGGAATTTCCAAATTTTTAAAATCGCCCCCCCCTTGAGGACTCTCCAGATCCGCCCTTGGTCTCAATGCATATTCATAAGCCTATTTTGGAAAATGACGGTGGTGTTATGAGAGAGATTTCGTTCTGGAGCTTTCAAGAAAGCAGATATCTGTTAAGGTATGTTGATAATTTTATGTATATTTTGCTACTTTAAGAGTTTTTTACACTTTGAGATTGCTAGAAAGCGAGAACTGCTGAATTTTAAGAATGCGACACCGGGAGAACTGCTAAATGCAGTGATTTTTTTTTCAGTTAATGTGCGCGAAGCGCTCATACAAGATTACTGATTGCCACTTTAGCGAGTTTCGTTTTTTATGTATATTTTGCTGCTTTAAAAGTTTTTTACATTTTGAGATTGCTAGAAAGCGAGAACTGCTGAATTTTGAGAATGCTATACCAGGAAAACTGCTGAATACAGTGATGTTTCTTTTCAGTTAATGTGCGTGAAGCGCTCATACAAGATTACTGATTGCCACTTTAGCAAATTTTAATATTTACATTTTATTTTCGTTAAGCGAAACATGCGTATAAACTGGTGCTTGGCGACATTTACTACTTGGCGGAAAAGGGGTTTTAACGCCAAGAAAAATTCCAAGATGGCAGCCATGGGAACTTATGACATCTCTTCCAGGAATAATATCAAAAAATAATTTACTTTGAAAAAAAT
The DNA here is from genome assembly GCA_963932465.1 of Maratus speciosus. NCBI lineage: Eukaryota > Metazoa > Arthropoda > Arachnida > Araneae > Salticidae > Maratus > Maratus speciosus. Next base: position 324,989,842 of record OZ010792.1, on the reverse strand, counting down.
ATATTACTTGTGCACCTTTTTCTTGTGCTTATTGACTTCTCAGTAACCTTTACTGAAATTATAGTCAGATGAATGAAATCTTTGTTCTGATGAGAAATATAGAATTTCTGTATCTCTGTAACCTTATACTATCCATCTATATCAATACAGTAGACTCCCTCAAATCCGCACAGCTTGGGACCAGAGGTTGTGTGGATTTTAGAATTTTGCAGATTTCTGGTCATTGATTTGTTTACATTTTTGAAACATTAAATTGATTGGTAGCTAAGCAAGGGAAATTATAATGAATGCTTGCAATAAAGTGAAACATTAAAATAAGTAAAATATTAATATAATTTATTAGTTTAAATGTAGGTAATTATTAAAATAATTATGTAAAATAAAAATTTAGAAGAATATTAAATTATTACCGATGAAATTGATTCCAAAAGTCATATGCTGCCATCTAGTGGTAAAGAAATCGTAAGATCGATGATAAGTCATCATATAGATATGCTAATTTATATCAAAATTAAAAGTAATGTAAATTTATTTAGTAATAAATCAGCTGTAATAACTAAAAGAGAATGATTAATAAACAATTTAGTAAAAAAAACATTGCGGTAGTCGCTGATTTCGGCACCATCTTGAATTTGGTTCCTGCAACTTAACTGTAAATTTCATTGTTTACATCTGAAAAAATACGCAGATTTTAGGCGTTCGCGGATTTAAGGGAGTCTACTGTATTACTAACTTATATCCAGTAAATTATAATAAAGTATATTAATCAGATTTTAACTGATTTATAACACCATTAGTTTTAAATAAGGTTTGTTATATGAAAAGAATAATCTTGTATAAAGAAATATGGGTAGTATACTTTTATGTTAGCCAGAAGCAAATTTCACTAATAGCCTCTTTTTCATGTGTGAAAATTAAAAACATTGTTTTGATTTATGGTAGGGGGACCCGGGGTAAAATGGGTATATTTTATATATATCTCTTTTTATTTTACCAGAATTTTTTTTTTTGAAAAATTTAAAGTATGAATGAAATGCTCACATATCTGGCAATATTTAAACTTGGTAGAAATAAACTAGCAATATATATACTGGGCTTGGCAGCCATTTTGTTTTTCAGAAGATAGAACAAAGTGTTTTTAGTGGATGATAAAGTTCTTTCCAAAAAAATATACAGGAAGAATTTTAAAAATAAACTGTTTGGATTTTAAAGAAGAAGGATTTTTCTAATAGAAAACTCAAAAAATGAGTAAATTTATTTACTCACAAAAATTTTATACCATTTTTTGTCACATGGGGTAAAATGGGTATAGGCAATCTTTTTTGTGCGAGTTGAGGTCAAGATATGAATGTTATATATGTATATATGAAATATTGATCAAAATTGAAAGACCTTTGAAAGCGAATTTTTATGGATCCTATGTTTAAAACTGAAATTATGCTTTGTTATATAAAATTAGGCTATAAATTCGTCGCGAACATCAGTTATCCACACACACATTGGAATGTAAACATTAAAAATCGTTGTTTACAGACAATTTGTCAAAAGTCGCGTTAAATCAAAGTATTGTATTTTCGGCCATAAATTAAATTAAAACGCATGTGCTAACTATACTAAATTATTAAATTGAGTGAATTAAAAGCGGACAAATAGTAAAAAGACTCGAAGCAACCCATGGAAGTTAAAGAAGAGTTGGAGGTTCTCGCTGCAGTGAATCCAATGATTGGTGAGTGGGTCCTTGTGAAAATTAGTGTAAAGAAGTCTGTTTAGAATTCACAGGTCTTATTATTGATATCCCTGATGAAGATGAATACACTGTGAAGTTTGCAACAAAGTCATCTTCCAGAATTTTTTATGTCTTCCCTGAGAAAGACGACATTGCTGATGTGCAGGCATCCTGAATTGTCAGGAAGTCTATTTCAACCAAGCTGCACCATTCGTTGCCAGTATACATTTTGTACATAAAATTTCATTTAGTTATAGCTAGTTAACTTTATAAATTGCTTTTGATTAAAAATATTTTTCAGTTAACTTAATTTCTCATTTTTTTCTACAGATACTCATGCTGATATCTATCTGATTTTGAACTGCATTAAATTAAAAAAAAAAAAAAAAACTTTTAAAATGAAACACTGTCAGAAACATGATTCAGTGCATGGACATAAATTGATGTAGTGAAAATCGGGAGCAATTTGGGGTGGGAAGGGTGTAGGATAGGATTTGTCGGTACTTCCATCTTATTTCTATTAGTTTCGTAACAGTGTTTTTATTTGTCAAGAAAAACATCTAAACAAACTGAAAGTGGCAGGTTTTTGCCCTCCCTCCTCGTCCCAGTTTATATATATATGACTCAGAGGATGAAGGTACAAAACTTTTAAATGATTTACGCATTAATTATAATGTAATTAAACTTTTACCAGCATATACCCATTTTACCCCGAACCATGGGGTAAAATGGGTATACATCGGGGTGAAATAGGTATAGTCTTTTACACAAAAAATAAAAAAAAAAAAGAAATAAAAATTATGTTTAATTTAGACCTAAGATACATAATGTAAAAAATATTGAACAAAAACATGATTATATTTCATAATGTTTCTGCTATGAAACATTAAAATTAAAAAAGTTGTTTTTTATACCCATTTTACCCCGGATGACCCTATTAATTGCTTATTTATTTATTTTTGAATTTTAAATGTATGTAATACAGTAAAGCACCGATTAATAAGTCTTTCAAGGAACCATTCTAAAACGACGTATAACTGAGAAAGACGTACAATCGAAATTGTAGTCGCTGAAGGTTTTTAAAATATTTGACTTTAGAAATATAATGTTGCAATTGTACAAAAATAATTTTGCTACCATTTTTGGTTGTTAAGATGCACTATACATTGAAAAAAAAAAATTAAATAATCATTTCTAAATTTAAAAAATAAAAGCGAGAATTATGAAACCTTATGTCAGTTGCACAACTTCAAAATTTCAGTTTTCTCTTCTAATGAAAGTACCTTTCCTTTTTCGGGACATTTTAGGAGCATGTTAAGTAGATTCAAAAGAAACCCAAAGAAAAAAAAGGAAAATCCCGCTTAACAGAGGGTCCGTATTTTTTTCATCTCATTCCCACCACAAGTTCCACAAACTTGAAATAACACCTTGAAGCCTCAAGTGTACTTTTCCTTCCACCTTTCTGAAAATATTGCCGACAGAAAAGAAAAAAAGAACGAAGCTGGTGAACAGAAAATCTGAGAAAATCGCTTATGGCATGAAAAAAACAAACTTCTACGCATTGTATAAACGAAACATTTTATAATACATAGGGATGAATAGGGACTGCACTGAAACAACGTATAAACGGTGCTTAATGTATATGTATTTTAAATAAAATGAATGAAAGGTATATATTTTGAAATGAAGCAATATGAATGATAGAGATGGGAACAATATTTGGTGATTTATCACCTGAATATGGCTGACATAAAAGTACCCAAATAATTATTAAAGAATGTTTTATGATAACCTTAAAATATTATTATTATATTATTATGGACATAGCATTGTTTTATTAATTGAGCTTGGATCCTAGCACCAACCACTTTTCAAAAGCGATTTCTATTTATTTGCTATGAAATGGGTACTCCTACGATTTAGTTGTTAATTTTCTAAAATAAGTTTCTACAAAAGCTCTTAGGTTAAATAATACAGAAAGCTATTTAACTTTACATTTTGGTAGCAATATTTATGAAATTAATTAAAACTCTTGAACCCATAACTGTCCATTTTGATGTATGGAGATGCGTTTTAAGATTATTTAAATGATGCAAGCAATATGAAGGAAATAACATATTGAATAATGTTTCTTATTAAGTTAAAAAAAAAAAAAACTGGTGCATTTAAATTTGTATTTTTCGTGGATCGACAACAACCACAAATAAAAATTGTGGATGTGAAGGGATTGTTTTATAGTTAAATGATTTTTTTCCATAATACACACACCTGAGAAGTAAGTAATTGTGTTGATTAAAGAATGAAATGTCTGATGATTTCTTTAACGAAAGTTTATTCATAAGTCTCATTTAAATAATAATAAACATCGCTGAGAAGTGAAACTTCCATGAAAACTATGTTATGAAGTATGTTTTCGAAACATAGCTTACTCAAAATATAAAATAAAGTTTTATAACTTCATATTCAGTTTAAGGGTGAGAAACACGCTAAACATAGCAGTTACTATAACTTATTACAAACATATTAATTTTTTACGATGTATATGATGAAACTTCGCCAGCTCGATCAAACGCAAACCGAATAATAATTTACGAGAATTCGATATGGTAAAGAATCGAATCAAAAATTTAAAAATATTCTTCTTTTGGTTCGAGGCTAGAATAAAAAGCGCAGTGTTTAGAAAATCTACACTTATATTTTACCATTATGTCGGCGAGTTTTAAGACCTTTTGAGGAACAGATATAGATTATGCAGAAATTATTTTATCTATTTTAAAACAACTTCGTGCATATTTTTCATTTTATTTATAAAAGGAAAATTGTTAATTTTAATTAATAAGTGTACACTGTTAAAAATCTGCAGTTTTAGCTGCACACTTCATCGCTTTTATAAAAAATGGTTACTTGACTATATTATGGAGCATTTTCGCTGATAAAAATGGAGACATTCTATAAAAGTGGTGGAGAGACTATGAAGCTAAAGCAGCAGATTTTTAACAGTGTATATGTATTTTCTAACATGTATTTATTGAAAAATAAAGTATTTTACGAATGCATTTACCTGTATTTATGCTGCGTTAAAGGGAGCCAATATTTAATTATAGCGCCTAGAAGATAATTTAATCAAGCCAGATCGCCGCTACTTTTACTCCACGTGTTTCCGACTGTGACCTCAATGGTGAAAGCAGGGACAAGAAACGAGAAGTCACGTGCACTAACGCACCCAGAATTATACTTTGGAGGGGGCTAGGATATTTTAGAGGTCTACATGTGCCCAAATCTGGATTGCCAGCCCCTTCTCCGCTGAGCATTCTGTCATTTGACTCGTGATGGGACGGATCAAGTTGGATATAGACTTAGATTTTTTTTTATGCTGACTTGAATAAAGTTGTAACCAGCCGAAAGGGAGCTCTGAAAATTTTTGATGGGGTTAATTCTGGATATTGTTAACATTTTTGATAAGAAAAACTGTATCTTAGCTTTGGGTGCGCGCGGTGTGTATGGAGGGGGGGGGGGGGGGGAATCGGATAGCTTTCTGTATTTGGACAATTTTAAAGTATATATGCAATGAAAAGTTTTATAATTAAAATATTATTATGATTATAAGAGCCCAAGAGGTTGTACGGCGGCTCTACCCAATTTCCTCTATCTGCTAAGGCTTCTATATTATATATCCCTGCAGTGCTATCGCTAAGACTTTTTATTGGTGGGGGAGAGAACCTTAATTTGCCAAGGCAAATTTCAGTATTTGCCAACTCGTTTTATAATTTTGCCAACTTACCACAGTTGGAAAATGTAATATAGTTCTTATTTGTTAAAAGTTTAATAATATTCCCAATTAGTTTTATAATTTTTGCCAAGTCTATCAAAAATAGAAAATATATTATAGTTTTTATTAAAGTTTTAAACAAATTTGCCAACTAAGTTTGTAAATTTGCCAAGTGTAATAACATTCGCAAATGTTTGGGGGGAGGCTCCCCCCTCGTCCCCCCCCCCTTAGCGAGGCCCCTGTATTATAGGAGCCCTACATCTGTCCTGAGCTTGAGCCAGGCTTACTCCATTTTTTCTGGCAATTCGGGCCGGGCTGGAGAGACTCGGACTGGGCTAGTGCTAGTCTTGGATTTTATTTCTTTTGGGTCATGTCGGGTCGGCATTTTTTTGGGGGGGGGAAGGGAGGGAGAAAATAATATTCATATAGACGGCTAGTAGATGTCTGGCATTGCTTCATATGGCGCCCAAATATAAAGCGCATGAGGCGCTCTCCATTTGACTTATTTACACTATAATAATAAAAATAAGAAGGATCTAAATTAAACAGAGAAATAATATGTGCTTTTAACGGCAAACGGGAAGTTCTGACATTACGTGTGTGCTCCAGATGAAATAGTATCAGTCGTTGCTAATAGAACGTGACGTCAATACAAGCCGTCTATAGTACATTTATTAAAGGAATTTTAAAATGCAAATAATTCTGAGAAATGACCAATATTTTCGAAATTTTCATTTTAATTTTGCAACATGAATAGGGATAATCAATAGGGATTAGGGATGAATAGGGATAACAATAATCATACAGATGCAAAGATAAAAATAAAAAACCGTGGAAAACAAAATTGGAAAATTAATTTTTTTCGAACTACAGCAGGATGTTCAACTTCGGACTCGTTGATGCAATGAATGTGGTCCTGTCCAGAACCCGACTTAGACAGTGGGGGGGCCCCTTCAATCTTTTGAAATTTTTCGTGAATTATTTTGAAATGATTAAAACTAAACTTCATACCTATTGTATGTAGACTTAAATTTCATACCAACTACTATTCACATCTGTATACAGTATAGTACAAGAAATATAACTTTAAAGAAACTATAACATACTTTTTTTGTTGTTGTTGTTATAGGACTATAAGGATAAATGTGAGCCGTTAAAATGTAAATACACTTCTCTCAGGTATTATTGGCTGTTTGTGTTAATATTTTTCTATTTAACTTAATATTTGTATTCAATCAACATGCATTTGGGTGATTCCGTCATACAGAAAGGCAAATGATGGCATGCATTTAATAATAATAGAAACAAACTTCAATACTTGTTATGTTGTTACTGCATTCCCTAAGATGCCTTAAAGTACTTTGGTATAAAGTTTCATAATATGAAAAGAGGTAGCAGATGTGTGACATTGCTGTAATATTTTAATTAAAATTATGTATTTAAAAAATTTATGAAATCAGTAAGGAAGAAATTAAATATCACAAAATAAAAACCACTTTAAATTAGAATCTGGTCACTTTTGGATATTTTTTATCATTTGGCTCTTCTTTAACTAAAACTTATGTCTGCCCTTTGGGGGGGGGGGGGCAGCTGCCCCGCATGCCCCTGCATTAGTCGGGCCCTGGTCCTGCCCAGAAACGAAGATTTCTTTTAAATTTAACATTTTTAGGTTGTTTTTAAAGGTTCAATTAGTAAATTCCTTCAGGAATGTAATCATTCAAAATGCGAATGCTTTTTCACATAAAGCGAAAGATGTACCACAACGGTTTGAGGAGTTATGATAATGAGTTCTATTAATATTCATTACAATAAGAATAATTCATGTGGCTATTAAAAAATTGTTTGCCAGCGGCCACTTTCTTACAAAGAGAGAGTAAACTTTTCTTGCATTCCATCAAGGATTCTACTTTTTTCTGGTTGCAAGTTGCCATATGTTTATATTAACATATTCATTTGGTCTATTCAATTTTAGCTTGACACTAATAAAAATTTTAACAAAAGTTTATTGTTTAGTACTTCTAGCTTAAAAAGTGGCCACTTATAAAACTAGTACAACCAGCCACTGGCCAGTAATGGAATTTCCCAGTTTTGCCCTTTAGTGTCAGGCCACATGGATTGAGAAACCCTCTTGTTGTTTTAATTTAATAATATGGAATTTTTCTAACATCCTTATTGATAACAGCTTACTTATTCCTGGTAGCTTAATTTTAACTACATGAAAAAAAAAAAAAACATGCTAGTACAGTTATTTCTTAAAAGTTTATATTATTACTTTCTGCTGTTGATGAAACAAATTCTTGAGAAAAACATATATGGAATTTAAAATATGAACCAGTTTAATTCTGTTTACACGTTTACATACAAACGGTACTTAAATGAAAGATGATTATTCAGAAGTAATGTAGGACAAGTTTGCTTTAAAAAAAAGGGAGAGAAATAAACAGCATTGGACTATTCCATGAAATTTTAGTTTAAGTTAGAAAGTAAAATCTTCGTTCATTTACACTCTTAATCATTCGGACTCTCCTTGCCTTGATCGCATCCTAAAGCGGGGACCCCACATGCGGAAAAATAGACGGAAATCTGCAGCGGCAAATTTTCCGCTAAGCCAAATTTCCGACTTGGAAATGAGAATCGCACTTGCGTTTTTCGCTGGCGCTTCCGCGTTAACTACTGCGCATGTCTGTGACCAAAGAAGTTGGAAGTATGGTTATATGAGAAGTCTATGGAAGTCATAGACTTCTCATATAACTGGACTCAGAAATAGCAACCCTTTCTTGACGCCGGGATCACTACCCACCGTCACGTGATGGTGGGCAGAGAAAACGCGCCAAACCGGTTTTTCTCCTCTGGTTCCCGCTGAAACTTTCTTGCGTCGGGCGTTTCTCTCGCATAAATCAAATCCGACAGTTGCCAATAAGGTGATCACCGCCAAAAAAGACAATCTTTTGGCGATGAAAGCGGAAACATGTGTGCCTCAAGTTCTGACCGAAATAACAATGGGATTCGGCCTCTACTTCTTATCTTTACTCTGAGATGGAAGTATTCCTTTTTCCATGTCTGTGACAAACCTACAAAGTTTTATTATTTTCAATTCATTCTGTTTCTGTATTTGTTGAAGTATAAAATGGCGTCAGATAAAATTTATATCAGTTTCAGTTTTTATCTTTAATGATGCTAGGAGAGAAAAAGAAAAAAATCAGCTGCACGTGAGAACAAGTGACGAAATAGTGAGAAGCGTTCTTATTGGTTGATTTCTACAGATGCCGTCGCGGAAGCGAAATTTTAAAATGGAGGGCCTAAATCACATTCAGGTAAAATACAGCCACCTCATTGGTTGTGTGGTCGCGTGGTTAGCAGTGCGGCGCTTACGGTGGGTGCAGCGTGTACGTACGAAATTACGGTATATGTTTCATTTTGAATTCAAATAATGACACAAATTTTATTTTCACATTTTTGCTTGATTTTTACCTCGCACGTTGTTTAACTTTTTGCTCTAGTTTTATTTCACACGTTATTTAACTTTTTGCTCGATTTTTACCTCACACGTCATTTCCACTTTTTTGCTTTTTTCTCAGTCTCATCCCTGTTAAATATGAAGAAAGTCCATTACATAAAATCCTGATTGTAAGCCCCCTTTTTTTAAAAAAAGAAAAAGCAGTTAAATTTGGGTAGGAGGCTTATAATTGAGATTTTTAAGAAAATATTTAAAAACCTGTTTTATCATTAATTTAGAAATAAATAAGGTAAATACAGGGGCAAGAATCTTCCATATTTTGACAGCTGTCTGATTTGTAAAAAGAAAAAAAATCTAAATCCCCCCCTTCCCCCCCCCCCAAAAAAAAAAATCCCTCCAAAAATTTCTAAGCAAAATGTTTTAAAATTACTTTTTTTTTTTTCAAATGCACATCTTTATTTGTTATTTTACTGCAGCAATATTTAGTCAATTATCTAGCCCCCCCCCTCCAAAAAATATTGCTTCCCCCTTTGCCCCCCCTGGTGCCAAACATGCATAATTTAACCTATAAAACTCTTTAAATTTCTTAATACACAATATGCTATACAAATACACTATAGTTACTATAAATAAGCTATCAGCTAAATTATTGTCTCTCCTGACTCTCATATCATGGTCCCCCCCCCCACCTCTCTGCATCTCATGCAGTTTAAAATCTGTAATTTTTTTAAATTTCTGCTTCATTTGTGATTTTGTCAAAAATATTTAAATAACCGCCTAAATTGTTTCACACCCTCGCCCCCAAAAAATGTTTTCCTTTCTTTTTTGTTTCCCTCTCCCAACACACTCAGTATATTTAAAAACAAATTGTTTTTACTTTTTTTTGTACTCTGTTTAATTATAAAATACCCATGTAATTCAAGGGTTAGAACAGCCAAACTGCAGAAAAATCTTATTTTTTTTTCCAAGGGAGTTCGTCGTTCCGAGCCGAAGCTCGCAATCTTGTTGGTTGCCCAGTGTCCAACTTGTTGTTCAACCAGTTTTGGCGACTTTGCACTTGTTTTGAGAAACTACATTACAAACAAAATAAAGCAAAAATGCGTTTTTTATAACATAATGGTAATCTGTTGAATGTTATTCAATGCATTTTGTATAATTGTAAATAATGATTTAGAAATATGTCTCTTCAATACATTTTTAATTAATTTTTTGAACGCTATATTTTATATCCAAGTATATACTTAATATTAATTTTTGTTTATTAAATAAAGACGAATGAAAGATTTCTTTTTTCTTGTTCTTAAAAAAAAAAAAAAAAAAAAAAAAAAAAAAAAATTGCTCTTTGTAATAAAATTATTTATTTAATTTCTTTTTAATGACTGTACTTACTTAGGCAATATGGGTTAATGTGGTTTTAGAAGGATGCTATTTAATGTATTTTGTATATTTATAAATACAAATTTAGTAATATTTGCCTTCAGTTTATTATTATTATTATTATTAATTTTCTTAAACGTTATATATTTTGTAACTAAGTATACTTAAATTTTGTTATTATTTATTAAATATTTTCTTCTAATACAAATGTATATTATACGAATTTGATATTATATTTGTAAATGCAGATTATTTATAACTAATTGCACAGAATATTTGTTTCTGCTTTTATATTATTATTATTATATTATTTAATATATCTTAATCAATATTAATTTATTAATAAAAATTATTACTATGTATTTATTATATTGAGTTAATAAATATTATTATTAAATATTAATAATTATAAAATGTTCATGTATTTTTTTTCATTTATATTATACAATTAGATTAGACTATTTTAAATAAATAATAATACATATTTAGACTATATGCTAATTATAACTAAATTTATATTATACAGTTAGCTTATTTTAAATAAATAATAAATCTTTAGACTGAATGCTGTTAATCCTAAATATTTGGGTTTTTCTTTACGTTGGTTTTTAAATTTGACGTATTCATTACAGAATATTTTTACACATAATCAACAACTTTTTTTTTTTTTTTCGTTTTTCCACTTTGTATTAATAATGATTGTTCAAAGTATATAACTTCTTCCAGAAAAAAATATATATATTAACTGTGCCGCTATATTTTATAATGATTGTTTGTCAAATGAAAGACAGAACTCACCCCCCTCCCCCCGCACACACAACACATACATACCAAAATTAATGCTACTGCGAAACTGTAATTTATTTGCGCCAGAAACTAACATTACCCACTAAAGTGTAAAATTTCAACTAAAATGACATTTAAATAGCAAAGACAAAAATAAATAAAAAATAAAGACAAGTAATTTTTTTCTTTTTTGGTTCCATGTAATGTATAATTTTGAACTGTATTCCATAAAGGTATAAGAGCATACAGTTACAAATTCATGGGATTGTTAGGGAATCCAACCTCTTCTTCACCCCCCCCCCCCTCCCGGATTTTGGATTTTAAGGTTTTTTATGGATTAAAACTGCAAATTCTTCCTGGAACTGCAGCTTGAAAAATAAAATATATATAGTTTCTTTTTTGTTTATCACAAATAGCATTTAAAAAATATATATATAAATAATATACTTATATTAATATTATTATATAATAATTAATAAATTATATAATAATATAAAAATTTTATTTATATTTAAAAAAATTATATATATATATTTTAATATAAATAATATAATATAATTATTAATGTTATTGTATAATTATATAGTATAATTAATTAATTAATAATAATAATAATTAATTTTATATTATAATATATCATATTAATAATTATATAATAATATTATATTATTTATATTAAAAAAATTATTACAATATTTTTGATATAAATAGTAATATTCTCCCTGGAACTGCAGCTTGAAAAACCAAATGTATATATAGTGTTAATCACAAATGACAATTTTTAAAGACTATAAATAATACAATTGTATTAATATTATTATATAATTATATTATATTATAATTAATACTAATAATAGTTATATTAATATTATTGCATGATTATATTATATAATAATTAATTAATAATATTAATATAATTATATTATTTATATATTTTTAAAATGCTATTTGTGATTAAAAAAAACTATATACATTTTGTTTTTCAAGCTGCAGTCCCAAGAAGAATTATATTAATGTTATTGTATAATTATATTATATAATAATTAATTAATTAATAATAATATTAATTAATACTATATTATAATATACTATATTAATAATTATATAATAATATAGCATTGTTATTTACATTTAAAAAAAAATTACAATATTTTTAATATAAATAGTAATATTCTCCCTAGGACTGCAGCTTGAAAAAAAAAATGCATATAGTTTTAATCACAAGCGACAATTTTTAAAGAATATACTAAGTAATACAATAATATTAATATTATTATATAATTATGTTATATAATAATTAATAATAATAATTGTTATATTAATATTATTACATAATTAATTAATAATATTAATTATTTTAATATTATTAATTATATTTAAAAAATTATTATAATTTTAAAATATAAATATTAATATTCTCCTCTAACTGCAGCTTTAAAAACAAAATGCATATAGTTTTAATCACAAATGATAATTATTTTAAATATAAATAATATTATTATATTAATATTATCACATAATTATATTTATATAATAATGGATTAATTAATAATATTATGTTAATAATTAAATATTAAAAAATATTTTTTATAACTTAATTAATCATTGAAAAATTTAAACAACTTCCCGCATGCTTGGATGCGAACTCAAGTACTCGGATTTACAGACAAACGTCATACCTCAACGCTAGTATGCATTCAAACCGAGTTAGCTTAAAATAGAATTCATACAAAACCCCCAGAAGCACTCTTCGCCAAATGTTATTATCGCCAATATAGACTATGACACTGCCAAAGGCAAGAACCAATGAGGTTATGAGCTACAGTTCCGATCGACGAACTCCCTTGGGAAAAAAAAATTATGCGAGGATCACCAACTTGTTTCTCCATTTGAATTTTGAAAGGAGTGAGGGGAAAAAGTAATTTTTAAGCGATTGTTACCTTATTTACATTTATGCATTATTTACCTTATTATTTTGTTCGCTTTTATTTATAATAAACAATCGAAATTAACTCAATTAAGATATTTTTATAACATTTTATACAACGAGAGTGAATAATTTACATTATAAGTTGTAAAAATTTTTAAATGACATGACATCACAAATATTTTTTAATAAAAATTTAGTTTTCATTGAAAAATACTTGTAATATCATTTAAAAATTGTCTATAAATTCCGTATGGTAAAAATCCCAATAAATTTTCTCCTCTACCCTCCCTCCTTCCCCATTTAAATCCATAAAATCACAAAAAAAATAATATTATTCTAGAAAAAGTCAACAACTATAAAAAAAAAAAGACCTTTTTCTAGACTTTAAATCGGAAACTTTAAATTAACAAAATTATGTGAAGAAAAATTACACAAATAATTTAAAAAATACAAAATTTAATGTTCTAGCCTTAAATAAAAAAAAAAATAAAATAAAATAAAAAAAAAAAACCTTAAAAATAAATCCAAAAACTTTTTTTTAAGTCGCTCCAGGTTCTCTGTCCATAAAATAAATATGAAAGTAAAAAAGTTTTCCTGTTTTTAACCCTTTATGCCCGACGGTACATTAAAGTGCCATTAAAATAACTTGTTATAAAACTAATTTAATACGCCGATTATTACTTATACTGTTTAGAATGAATTATAGATATTTTACTTTATCTTGTTCCAAAAAATATTATTGGTTGCACACACACACACACACACAAAAAAACCAATAATTTATTTTGCCTTTGCACCTTTTTCAGCTTTCTTGACGTTGACAAATTGGGGGGGGGGGGGGCGGCGAAAGTTTCTGTTCGGAAATATTTCTATTGTAAGAAATTATATTTGTATATTTTGTAATGCTACAAAATACTAAAAAAAAAGATTTTAAATAAAAGATTTGAGGGGAGTTACAAATATTGTACAAAATCCCTATAAATTCAATTTAATTAATTAATTTTGGCAAATTAATCCTTCTGAAATTTATTAAATGATTGTGTAAATCTTCTAATGTAGTTTCAAAAATTCACAAAATATGCTTTAGATGATGAAATTTTAATAAATTCATAATTTCGGACATAAAAGGTAAATATTCTTTTATAGACATGCAATGTTTATATTAAAAATCAAGCTTAGTTTCATGACTGCTATTCAAGTCCGCTACAATATGTTAATTTGGCGTGGACCCCGATTATGGAAATTTCCTTCGTTTAATTTACGATTAGAAAAGCATGAACTTGCGCATTTACTTTAAAAATCAGAATTTTCTTTCTGTTTTTTTTTAAACATATGCAAAAGGGGAAAAAAGCATAGTCTAAACAACCTTTCAAAATTTCTAAATTGTTTTTTGAAACATAAAATCGTAAATAAATAAATTAATTAATTAATGATAAAAGTGCATTTAAAAATATATGTTACATTCTTTATATTTTATTTATATTTTATTTTTTACGTTTTAATATTTAAAATATTTCATTGTTGCAGTTTCACAGCTAATTGTCATATTTTAGCGTGCATGATTTGGCACATAATTAATTCCATTCTTCTTGCAACTCTTATACAATTATAACCATAAACAATATTTAGCAATTTATCACCTGGACCCTCCTTAGGGAAACATATTATTAATTTATAATTAAATTCTCAAAATATTAAAATGTTATATTGTCATCGAAAACACACCTGCTTTCATAATTTTTATAACCTTAGCTTACCAGGAAGTGAGTAAAAAATCGATGTAAAAATTTCAGTTTTAAATACATGAACCAGGAAACAAAATAACTTATTGTACATACTATTACAAATTTTTTCATGCAATATTTTTTGTTCTGTTTATTCTCAATGATTAAAGCCCCACCTGTGGCCGAGAGGTTCTGCTCTCCAAGCTGATAGACGGGAGGTGCTGGGTTCGATCCCAATCGCGCCCGTCGGCCTAATCGTTCGGAGTTCGGGGTTTTCTTCGAACCTTGGTTCTCCAAGCGTTAATACGGGTTAGTTTCTCTTAGAAAGACCTCCACGGAAGGCACTTCCCCCCCTTAGGGCATATATCCCACGTGCTGATAATTGGCCGACATAAATACAACCAATCAACAACCATCTCAATGTTTAAAAACTGACATTTTTTAAAAATTATTTTCCGTTAGGCAAAAATTTTTGAAAGTTTTAGTATTCTAAGTTAGTTATTAAATTTTTCTATAGAAAAGTGCGAATATTTGTTTTATTTTGGATTTTAAAAGTAACATAAGGGAAAAAAAAATGCAAGTTTCATTTTTAATTTTCATTAATTAAAAAAGTACTTGCCATATTATTTTAAAAATTTTACAGCTTAAAATCGAAATCTTTCATTCACATTTTATAAAAAGTTATCGAAATATCTTGAGTTAATTTCGATGGCTTATTTTAAATGAAACAGAAAAAAAATAGCTTCAATACATGATTTTTTCTCGGGAAAAAAGAGTATTGGACGTCTTCCCGAGCGCTAGAGATTTTTCTCTGAAAAGGACGCGACTCAATGACCAATGAGGTTCTCAGATTTCACCTGACTGTGATTTTGGCCCTCCATTTTAGAATTTCGCGTCGCGGAAAACGGAAAAAGTTAAAACATGTTTAACTACAATTCCGCTACGTTTTCGCATTTGGCGGCAAATATGGGGTCAATTTTCCGTTCCGCTGTCCAATTCCGTCGTATTTTTCCGAATGTGGGTTCCCGCCTTAAGGATGTGAGTGTAATGAGAATTGTTTGCTTGCGGTACTTGTTTATATGCAGTGGCGCAGCTAAGGGGGTGGTCGCCCCTGGCGCCGAGGCAAAGGGGTGCCAAATTGAGAGAAGTTTAAACAGAAATTATCTCACATATTTTGACAATAGATAAAAATTATTGTTTTTTTTTTTTTTACTTTTTTTTTGTTTGTGTCTATGTGTGTATGTTTTCTTTAGTAAGATATTTTGTTATATCCAAATAATGAAGAAAGAAAAAGCTTCTGTAAATTTTACTAGGGATGACTCTATACACTTGGTACCTAACATTATTATGCACCTGAATTGATGCGCAAAATGATTAAATAGAGGGCGCTAAATTGAGAGGAGCTGTAAACCGAAATTATTTCGCATATTTTGACAATAAATAAGAATTATTGAGCTTTCCTTTTGCATGTGTGTGTGTGAATGTTTTGATGAAATTCGGTGAAGATGGGGGGCGTGGGTTGGAGAGGTCCATTATTGTTAATCGCTGATGGAGGTTTTTAACTGTCTAGCCTCCAGTTTATAAATCAAAAGGTCTGTTGGCGACTTTTGTCACACAAGAAAGTCCCATTTCTGGTATCAAAAGAACATTTTCCATTTGTATACTATCTGATATGCCCGTCGATTTTTCCAAATGAACCGCGAAGGATTAAAAGTTCTATTCAAATTAAGTTTTTTTTAATCGAATCTCTCAAAATGAATCTCTGGGATGGGTTCCCTCTGTCTTTGGTCAGAGAAGACCAGGCGTGCTATGCACGTATCTCTAACAACTAAAAACCTCCATTCGAATTTATCTCTTTCAAAAGGAATCGCCGGCACGGGTACCCGCTGCCTACGTCCCACTATAGCAGGCGTACTGGTACTGCGCGCGCCTCGAAAAATCTGAAGAGAATCGTAAGATGAGTTCAAAGAAAAAAAAATCCGTAGAAACATCCGTTTGGCCCATGAAGCCTCAGATAAAAATGCTCCCTGGAGATGAAAGGTAGAGCTAAAAACTGTAAGACAATCGGAAACCAAATTGAATTAGCAAAACCAGTTGAAATTGGGTCCATAGAACCCGAGATAAGAATGATTAAGGGTTTATTAAGATCTCGATCATTCGGTGGACATCTTGATCCGCCATTCTGTTTCAAAATGGCTGCCTCTTAGCGATTTCAAACCAAAATAAAATATAGAAAAAATTATAAATTCAAATTTTTTTTCCTGCATAAGCGATAGCTCTTGATAGAAGGACATTCAAGAACATTTTTTGTTTCCCATCTACCTTAAAAAATGAGTATAGCAATTTGAAATTCTACAGTGGCTGTTGTTTTGAAACAGGAGGGCTTTTTTCTTTTGTAATCAGGTATAATTTAGGAGTTTTAGCAAATGTGTTTTTTTTTTTATTTATTTTCCTTGTTGCTACTGCCATACGCTTAAAACAACAGTCATATCTATGAACGTTCCTCTAAGTTTTTGAAATTCCCGTTCAAATTCAATATTGACGAAAACTAAAAATCTTCCATAATTGGGTTCCACGCATTTTAGTTTCGTGTGTTTGAGTAAAATTAGCTGAATCCTTAAAAATAAGAAAGAGCTAGTGAAGCTGTCTTTTCCTCCCAGTACAAGAAAAAAAAAAAAAAAAAAAACCTTTTTTCGTCTTGAGGGGAAAAAATATGGTTATTTTTTATTTAGTCTATGTGTGTGTGTGTGTGTGGGGGGGGGGGGGGGGCGCAAAATTTCCTCCTGAACCGGGCGCCAAAAAACGTAGCTACGCCGCTGTTTATATGTATCGAAAATTGAAAGAAATGAGATACGAATATTTTGCGATTTTTCTTATCCCAAAAAATTGAGGTTACAGCGATTCATCACTGATGATAAGCAGAGACCGACTGCGTGAAGACGTGGAGATAAAGATTCAGAAGAGGAATTCCATGACATTTTTGTATACAAAATTTGTATTAAGTTTGAGCAAAAATACCCGATTTTTGACTTGGACGCGCTTTTAGAAGTGGGAATCCGGATACTATTCCTTTTGCCTTGTGCTAATCAGGCCCTGCTCAGCAGCGTAAATTATTGTTTGAATAAATATAACTCATAAACAGTTTTTGAGACAGCAATCATACTAAAATCAATATTTTTCAAATGTTCCATTTTGTAAGGACCTATTAAAATGTTTAAAAAGTAACCTTACACAATTTTAGAATATGTTTAATAATTAGCCAAATCTCGGGATCTGGGAGGGGCTTCAGCTCCCATAGTCTTCTCCGGGTGGGTGAGCCAATGGTCACGTGACACAAGCATCTTCCGTCTCAAAACAGATCTGCGCATCTCCTCGCGTATTACACTAGTGCTTTAGAAATTTTGTTTGTATTTATTTTGTGTACACAGGAGGCGCCATTTCAGAACTTT
Source organism: Maratus speciosus (assembly GCA_963932465.1). NCBI lineage: Eukaryota > Metazoa > Arthropoda > Arachnida > Araneae > Salticidae > Maratus > Maratus speciosus. The sequence goes on along the minus strand of OZ010792.1, from coordinate 324,971,624 downwards.
CTTGGGGAGAGGGGATAAAGTTTTCTTTGGCGGCGGCATAGCCAAGGGCGGGGTCAGCCCCCCCCCCCCCCCCCCACCGAATAAGAAACATTTACTGAATCATGGATACAAGAACAATAAAAACTTCGAATACGAAATCGCAAGGGAACCCATGAAACTTTCTGTTTTAGACAGGTTTTCATTTTGGTTGGTATAACCTCAAGATACTAACTATGAAAGTTTTCAGTTACATACAGGTTCTTTTTAACAATTATCCTCTAAGGCAGTTAAAACGTTCTATTTATAGTACACCCCTGAAGAGCATAGGTGTATTACAGTAAAACTTGTAAAAACAAAACCTATCTATAATAGAAGTCTTTCTCAAATGGAAAAAAAACATCAAGTTTCGACGAAGTAACACCATGCTCCATGCAAGTATACTTGATAAGACGAAATCCTGTCTAAAATGGAAATTTTTTCTAGTCCCTTTCAACCAGTGGCGTAACCAGGATTTCCTTTCAGAGGGGCTCCAAAATTTTCCTTCAGGTTATATATATATATATATAGTAAAACTTGTCAAGATGAAATTTCAAAGAGTGGCGAAAAATTCCGTTTTAAACTGGTTTTTGTGTTAGGAGGTGTAATTGCACGGGATTCTTTTCGATGGTATGGAATATTTACATTTAAGACATTTTTACCTTTATAGACAGGTTCCCTTTTTACAAGTTTTGCTGCATTTATATAAATGTACTTTAGTTAAAACTTGTCAAAATGGTATTTATCTATAACAGAATCCTATCTTAAGCGGAAGTATTACGCGGTCCTGATATGGATTGCCATACAATTAAATTTGCTGAAAATCTGTCTGAAAAGGGATTTTCCCCGCTTTTTAACGATTCCATCTTAACAATTTTCACTATACTTATAAACACAGTAAAACCTGTGTAAGCGAAAAATTTCTATAATGGAATTCTGTCTGAAACGGAAGAGTTTCAGTATCCCGACGAAACGAACACTAGATCTTATTGAGGTAATGTATCTTAGAAGTACAATAAATTACACTTCTTTAAACGGAAGCCTGTCTAAAATGGAGCTTTTTTTCAGTCCCTTGCAATCACCTCTTGACAGTATTGATTGTGTGTGTGTTTGTAATAGATTGTGTAATAGAAGTATTTCGAGTAACTTTAAGAATTTAGTTATATCTTTATTTAATTTGTCAATTTAAAAAAATAGCAAGTACAAAATAAAGTAAGACCAATCTCTATAATTGCAGCTAATAATATAATGAAGTTACATTCATATGATATTATATTTACCAGTGAAAGTTTTTTTTACAAACACTATGATATAAAAAACTGGGCGCATACTGAAGAGTTAAATGTATTTAAATCAAGTTTCATGTAGCATGGACATTTGCTTACATTAATGTTAGGATCAAATGGTTAAGTTTAAAACAGCAATTTCCATGTTTAATTTCTTGTCATTGAATTAAGAACTTGTGCAGCAAATAGATACTGGATAACGAGTTCCTATAAGTGCCAATCTCGTCAGCAGTTAATTCCGCATGTGAGTTTCTGAGATTAATCTTTAAGAAAAAGATCTTGCAATTTCGGCTACAGAAACTAATAATGTAACAAGCACATGCAACAAAATATAGTTCATGATGTAAACAATAGTTGGGTTACAATTGTCTAAAACAGCCATAATTCTAGATCTGCATTTCATGTTTCGTCATTTTTGATACGTTATTAGGCTTCAATAGTTGCTTCCGAGTTCTGATCGACTTTAAGGTTGTTAAATTTTTGTAACAATTTTATTTGTGATAGATTGGAAGTTTTTTGGGAGTATTAGGTTATGTAAAAAATGATGGTGATTTCTGTTATTTTACATTTCAACCAATTTAGGTGGTTCAAGATAGTTTTAGAGCATTCTCCAAATTCAGCAGTAAGCTCTCGGACTTTGGTATGTGGATTAGCTTCAACTTATGTTTTCGATTTCTCATTGTTAACCCTTTCAGGGGCGGTGGCTAGAGGGTCTAGCCACCTAATTTTAATTCCAAAACTGACTACTTGCACCAAGAATATTTTAATAAAATTTTGTTTTTGTAATTAAAGTGCAAAATAGCATTTTGTTTTTTAGTAAGAAATTCGTTTGAGTATTCTGGTGTCAGTCAATTATTTCATCATTTTACGAACAGAATTCTTCTGCCCCTGAAAGGGTTAAAGACAGAATTCACAAAAGACCTTCTCCATACACAAAACTATCATTGCCACCATGAAATTACTGAAAGCAATGTTAAACTAAGCATTCACAAATCATAATTGGAGTCAAAGGTAATGTTGAATTCAGACAATTTTCTCCGGGAGGGACTACTGCAGCTCTGGAAGGGACACTTTGTAGTTCCAGGGAGAAGGTAGCACTTCTAGAATATTAATAAGCATAAAATCCCAAATCTTCCGGGAGATCATTTAGATGCTCCGGCAGAAGAAAGCCCTAAATTAATTAATGTAAAAATCGTTTCCTATGATTTTCGTATCAATTCGTACAAAAAAATAATGTCCCGTACGATGGCGAAAAACAAAATTATAATACTAAAAAAGAGATAAAAAATCTGCTCTTCAATGTTATAAACAATAATGTAATATTCCAATTGCAATTTATTAAAAAAAGATGGGGTTGAAAAGTTCAATAACAAAAAATCGCGATTATTTTGTAAAAACCCAGAAGAACATCAGAACATTTCAATATCCCTCTGCTCTTTCTCTAACGATCAACGAGACCAGAAATAAAAGTTTCCGGGCAAGGGTTGAATTCATTGGGTGGCCCGGGGAGGGGGGCATTCCCCCCAGAGCAATGAGATATCCCCTCCGGAAGATTTGAAATTTTGTGTTTTCAATGGTTAAAAAGTGCAATTTCTCCCCGCCCCCGGAGCCACACAAATCTCTCCCGGAAAAAAGTGTCTGAATTCAACACTGCGAGCAAGGAAGAAACATTGATCTCCTGAAATATTCTTCAGGTTTGTCATGAAATGTATTATCCCTCTTCATCGGATCCAGTGGCGTAGCTACATATTCAGCGCCCTGGAGCAAGTAAATTTTGTGCGCCCTCTTGTCTCTCAAAAAAGTTCCGAGTAATTTTGTTTTGAAGTTACACACACACACACACATATATATATATATATATATATATATATATATATATATATATATGTGTGTAACTAACTGACCCGCCCGGCGTTGCCCATGCCCGTTATAATAATGTAAACAAAACTCAAGTTTGTATGATTTTATATATTCATAATATAGTTCAAATGAACCTGGTTTTAGGAGTGGTCCACTGCCTTTGGCAGCGTCTAGTGTGTTCCTGACAAACCTCTTTCTGAACGAACCTGTGGCCTGGGTCCCCGTTACCAAAGGCAGCGTATGCCAGGAGTGTTTCGTACGCGCCGGAGACAATCGAAAACCAAGTTAAATGAGTAAACCCCGTAGTAATCGAGCCCATAGAACCCGAGATAAGAATGCTAATCCTGGCGGTGGAACTATAATCTTTAAAACAATCGTAAGCTAAGTTTAATATACCATTTTCCAGTGAAATAGAGACCATAAAAACCCAGAAAAGAATGCGCTGTTAATGTTCGAAAATGGTGGTAACAGAAGTCTAAGATAAACTTTAACAATGTAGAAAGTAGCTGAATAGTAAGCTAAGTTTAATTATCCAATTACCGTTGAAATCGGGCACATTGAACCCGAGAAAAAGAATGCACCATTAATGTTCGAAAATTGGTAACTGAAGTCTTAGACAAACTTTCATAATGCAGAAAGTAGCTGAATCGTAATCTAGGTTGAATGAACCAATTCCTGTTGAAATCGGCCCCCTATAACCTGAGGAAAGAAACACCCCGAAGCAGTGGAAGGTGCTTGTTGCCTCCACCCCCTGTAAATTTAACGAATTGCCTTTAATATTAACGTGATATTTAATTTACGAATGAAATCCCATCCCCTTTAAAGTTAACCACTTACCTTTAACAATAGCGCGAATTTTAATTCACGGCTGTAGTAAGTAAACGTAAGTTGATGTCGTAAAAGAAGATTAATATTCGAAAAAGGTGGTAGCTTCAGTAAAAGAAATTTTTTATGGTTTATAAAGTAGCTGGAGGACCCTATAACTATACTAAAGGAAATTGCAAGACTATCGGATAATTTTTAAAGAAACTGCACCAAGGACCCTAAGAAGGCGATTAATATTCAAAATTGGTGGTAGCTGAAGTGTGAGTAATTTTTTTGTAATTCATGTAGTAGCTGGAGGACCTAAGAAATTATTAGGGAAAAAATCCTAGTGAATCGGACTATTTCTATAGGGGGACCAAAAGGAGCCTACTGATAACTGAGAGCAAGACCTAAGATGAAAAGATGATAAAAGGTCCTAGTACTTAGCGCTTTAGATTTTCAATTAGTCAAAATTAAGTATAGGGTATAAGTATTAATCATTAGAAATTTTTTTCAAAGAAATGCTTAAAAAAAGAGCCCTAGAATCCCAATAAAAATATGAAGGTGTTGGCTTGGGGAGAGAAGTACAAGACTCAATTTTGAAGTTATGCAATGAGAATGTGACACAATTAGTGGGTGAAAAATGCATGGTGCACAAAAAGTTACCCTAGGGGACCCAGTGTCTGAACTGAAATGTAAAAATGAAAAAAAAAAAAACTCAATGGAAAAAGAGCCCCAAAAGCGAGGATCGGATTAAAAGGGGGCAATTTATTAACAATTTAGGGCACAAAAACTCAAGTGGCCTTGTACCAAGCCCCAGGGTCTCAACTGGAATGTAGCTGGGCAAGGGCTCCAAGACGATTAATATTCAAATTTAGTGGTAGCTGAAATCTAAAAAAATTTTATGTTGTTCGTGTAGTAGCTGGATCTTCTAAGATATTGTTACAAAAAAAAGTTAGTGAATCAGACCATTTTTAAGGGAGATATAATAGGAGGTCCAAAAGGGGCCAAGTGATAGTTGAGAGCAGGACCCTAAGATGAAACCATGTTAAAAGATTCTAGTACTTAGCGCTTTAGATCTCAATAAGTCGAAATTAAGCATAGGATATGTATTAACACCAAAGTGTTAATCGTAATCTAGGTTGAATGAACCTAGATTACGAATGCACTCCGTTGTCGCCGCTGCGGCGACATTATCTTTCTTTGCAAAACTTGTTTTATGGCACCAGTAACAAAGGAAAATAAAATTTGCCTTATTTAATCAGAGCATTTTTGAAATTGTGTACTTGAAGGAAACTTCTTTTTAAAAAGTGGTGCCGACCGAATAAAATTTGTGTAAGAGACTCCGGAGTCCAAAGGGTTAATCATTCGAATAGATCTTAAAGAAGCGCGAAAAAAAAAAAAAAAAAATGGGGGAAATTCTTAAAAAGGACACTAGGTGCCCAATAAAAATATGGGGCTGGTGGACCAGGGAGAGGAGTCCAAGTCTCAATTTTAAAGTTATGCATTGAGAGGTTGACAATATTAGGGTGTGAAAAATGCATGGCGCCCAAAAGTTTCAAGGGATCCAGTGTTTTAACTGGAATGTAGAAAGGGAGAATAATTAAATGGGAAAAGGGCCCCCAAAACGAAAAAGATCGGATAAAAAGGGGGCAAGTTCTGAGCAATTCAGGGCATACAAAGTGAAAGGTGCTATAGGGGCGCCGGTCATAAAAAATAAAAAATCTGTGCTCCAGGTGTATAAGCACCTGTCTTGGACTACCCTCACCCAAATTTTCAGATTTCTACGTGCAATATATTTCACTAGCCACCACACATAAAGCGAAACTTTCGTTTATTAGTATAGACTAGCTGACCCACCCGGTGTTGCCCGAGCTCGTGATAATATTCTTAAATGAACCTTAATTTTGTATGATTTTATTTCTTAAGGCTGTTCTTAAATCCAGTGGGGCCATTTTATGATACACGTTTTAATTAATTTTTGCTCAAGAACTGGCATGTGTTGTTATTAAGAAACTTTGTAATCGAAAGGCGTTTTCCTGATTTTTTGTAAACACAATAGATCTTACAGAAAACATTGTCAAAGTTGACGTTTTAAACGGAATTTGCCGACGAAAGCAGAAAAACCAGTCAACGAAGAGGGAAAAAAAAGTCTTGTCATATATCTTTAACACGTTTTTGTCTGAAATACGAACTCGATGACTCCGTGAAAAATCGGTTAAAAAAAAAAAAAAAAAAAAAAAAAACAGTCCTGTTCTAACGTATATACAAAATACCTGACCGCCGTTTTGATTATCACATTTACCGACAATACTGAAACAGTCCCGTTTTCATATTAAAATGTAATTTTTAACAAAAAAGAATGTTTAAATTACATTTTCTTTGCGAAAATATTCTATATCAATACTTTTGCACATCAAGCGCAAAAATCAATATAATACACATTTATATAGGGGAAATTACAATCACAGCATTGTACGAATACACGAAGCCTACACATTTCAAACAAATACTTGATAAATGATTTGACAAAAAACTAAATAAAATACATATATATATATATTTAAAGAGAGGCCGCGTTCTTTGGTACCAGACAGGCTGAAAATTCTTGGGGCAGACCATGTCGCTATTGGTCACAGAGAAAATTACAGAATATATACGTTAGGTTTTAAAAGATTTAAATTGTCCTCTGAAGCAAAGAAACTTTCAAGAAAAAAAAATCAATTCGTCTGCCTTGCAAAGAGAAATAAAAATCATTAATAAAAAATGCTTCAAAAAGTGATTTTTTTAAAAAAAATTATTAAATGATTTAAGATTTTTCAGATCTGATGCTTATAGCAAATTTTAAAACTATTAGCTTCACCTGAGGGAGGGAACAGCTTTACCTGGTTTACAGCGCACCGATCCGCAGGTCGGTTACCCAGCGGGCCAGTCTGCCTTATTTAATCCTAAAATTCTGGGATTGAATAAGGTTTAATGCGGAAAAATACTGTTACAAAAAAGTGGTGTAATTTTGCATAGGCTATAATCAGGCTCTAAGGAACACTGAATTTGGTACTTAACTTTTTCTCTCTTTTTGAAGCTTATCGATTCTGCATTTGACATTTGCAATATTTTCAAAATCTCAAAAACAATACTCACAAAATTTAAGTTGTTACTTCCCCTCACCCCCCTCTCGTCTAAATTTTGTCGCCGTTGGCTTATGTGGAATATGTTTAAATTCAACTCTTATTATTGTTTTGTAATCTGTATTCATGCATATTTAGTTTCCACAAAACAAACGAAAAAAAAGCCTTCAAAATTTTCGTTTTCGTGGATTTCGTCTGTAAAATGGTCAATCATTTTCTTCAACTTGTTAGGCTGTTTTTTTCCAAATCGTAAAATAATTATCGAAAATTACTATTGTTACATCGTATATATAGGTTTCTCAGCGGTGAATTCTTTGGCTACCATTATTTCCACATCATGATAAATTTCTAAAACATTTTTAGTAGAAATGTACCAGAAAGATTATTTTTTGGAAATAGTGGTAGCTAGTAAAGTGACCGATGAGAACCCTGTTAAATAAGTTTTGATTACTTTAAGATATGAAAATCTTCAACAGGCGTCTCCAGAAAAATTACAGAAAAAAATCAGGCATGCTGAAACGGTGCTGCAGAAGTTACTTGAGGCTGCAATATGAATTAAAACTTCCTGAATAGAAGTCATTTCTTTCAACTGTGTATGAAAACATGTTTTAAATCGAAATAGTTGAGGTTAAGCACAAGGTAAAATATCATAGGAATACGCTGATTGTAACAAGGTTCATCTATAATGTCTGATGCAAATATTTTAGGAAATCTTTATTTCTCTTTTTCTAATTTTGCGCCCTTAGGATTCGTGCGCCTGGAGCAGTCTGCTCCAACTGCTCCACGGTAGCTACGCCTCTGATCGGATCTCCAACTTGACAAGGAATGTGTGTGGGAAAAGAAAACTGTATCAAAGTTTCCTTCAACGAAGGATTCTGCTCTCTTGAAGAGGTCAGCAAACATTTGAACACCAGTCTCTTGTTTCTTTCTTACTGATTGACTGAAAAGACATCATTAGCATGTTTTACAACAGATGATAAATCATACTCAGATTACTGAAGGTATTTTGCCAGTTTAAGAATAAAGTTACTTTTATTAATTCCAGCCAGCAGATTTAAAGTTAATTGATAATATTGTCCAATATAAAATTGTGTCGTCTAGTTGCAAAACCGGCCAACTCCTCAAAAATTGAAAATGTGTTTTTTCAGTTTTTTTAGTTCTAAGTAAAGGTTTCTATCATCTGGAAGCGATAAACCATGCAAAAACCTGTCAATCCCTGTGTTATATGAGTTTAAAAATCACGATGTGGTGCAAAAGCGTCCAAATCCTTCAGCCGGTGAGTTTCAAAACCGGCCATATCCATATCCGCTAGCTGACGCTTCTGCTCGACCCCACAATAACTTCTTACTTGTTGATCAGATTAACGTTATCGTGTTTTCTCTCCCGTGTGATTGCTCTCCCTAGTGTGCATACAAATTTTCTAATAATTTAGCTTCGTGTTTTCTCCGACTATAGAAGTGTCTCTGGAAGAAGTGTCTACTAATCAACCAAGGAAGCGGCAAAGTAGATCTACGACGTGGTAAAGGAGAAAACCCAAAATTCAAAGGCAATGTACACCTTTTGATAACCAGGGGTGGTTTTATCATTTGTTGACACCGTATGCCAAAATACTTCCCCCCCCCCCTTCATAAAACTATAAGTGAATTTTCTTTGACAAATTTAAGAATTTTTGAATCTATTTAATTAATTAATAATTCATTTTAATTTTGCTTTATAAATTTTAATATTTTGAGGATTGTAGATTGGAAATGAATGGGCTTTGGTTACACTTAAAATCTGAGAGAATTTTGTGTTGGTGAATCGAGAAGTAGAAAAATTGTTTTAAATGTAATTATTACAAATTCATTTTTTATTTAACACTTTTCGTTAAAATTTTAAATTGTTCTTATTTCATTAAATTTAAAATCTTTAAAGTTCTTAATTTTGAGAACCCTACCTAACGTACGCCCCTTGGCCATAGCCTAAGTTGCCTTATGGATAACCCAACCTGGGGATAATATAATACATAATTAATTGATAACATAATAACATCATAGTTAGTATATTTTGATTAATTAATTATCATGATGCCATTAATATTTTATTAATCTAATAACTTGCCTATGTTGATTCAGTATTCTTTTATCCCTCCAGACCGTGTTCCAGCTCAAATTGAAAGGAGATTGAAGAAAATCGAGTCCCTGATTTAGCCCTCAAAGTATGAAGAAATTTTATCTGAATATGGAACAGTTACCAGAAATTTCTTCGCCAAACCACCTGCACAGTGGCATTTCAAATTTGCTCCTACGAAATTTTTTTTTATAACAGAATATAAAAATAAGCTGCTGGTGCAAGGGGAGGTCTTCTACAAATCTGAGGTAGAAGTCAGAAAGTCTGTTGTCAAGAGTAAGAGAAGTATTATGAACAGCAAGCTCGAGGACGTGGCTCCGGATACCGTGGTGAAGCCTATAAAACTTCGGGATGTCCAAAACTTACTGACGAAATATTTCGGACCAAATTGGGATGCTGGCAAGCGGTTAATTCTTTTACAAAAATATATTGGCATCAGCTGCTTAAAAAGCAGAAAGCAAAGATGATGAAGAAACAGACGCATGGATGGACCATCATGACGAAATTTGTGAGACTATCGAAAACGATGAGACCACTAAAGTTTGAAATTGTATGCACATGTACACTGTATGATTTTTGTTTAAGTTTTTAAAATTTAATAATTTTATTTAAAATAATATCATCTCATTTAAATCATTTGTTTAGTGACATTTAAATCAGTTTTAACAGCTAGTCAGTTAGTTTTAACTGTTAGTCAGTTTTAATAATCAGTAACTGTGTATAGGTCGATTCACGTTAATAACTTTCCTACAGTTCTTTTTGTTAAATAACATTAAGTTGAAAAAAAAAATTGTTTATTTGCAACCCCTAAAAACCCAATGTTAAATTAAATTTAGCAAACATTAATTTCTGGTTTGTTGCAAAACCGGCCAACTCCAAAGTAAGTTGCAAAGGCGGCCAGATCCAAAACAAAGACCTAAATAACCCCTTCCCTTCATGTGCCCCTGCCACCTTATTTCGTGTTTTCAAATATACTGCCCTAACGACTATAAAACTGAAGAGTTTTGGTTCCAAACTTTATTTGGCTAAGTGTGGTAAAAAATCAGCTTTTTCTCAAAATTTTATTTTTTGGAGATGGCCGGTTTTGCAACTAGACGACACAATTATAAAATGAACAAAGATTAGGGCCATGAAACTCATTCAATGTGTCGTTACTGTGTTCGTGTAAATTCGTCTTTTCCCGTACGTGTCGGCAACACTTGGTCCCAACGAAGCCCAAGATGAAGAAGTTTTATATTTAAGGTCCAAATAGACGTATCCTATAAATGGAGCTGTCTTTGTTGCGGTTAGGTGCTTTTCATGTTTTATTTCTTTTGTAGGATCCGAATCAGTCAGAAGTCTTTCGGACGAGACCAGTTTTAGATAAGGAAAGACTGTTATTTTGAAATTCCAATATACAGCCCATACAATATATAATATATTAAGACAAAAAAAAATAATATAGAACCTCAGTTCTAATAGCAGATGTTTCTCAGAACCTGACATCCATCTCCACCTCTTACCATTGCTGAGACTCCACTTTCTTTTAGTGATAAACACAAAACGGTTGGAAAGCAAAGGCCAGTTGAAACTCTTATTGCTTTCGCAGGAGATGGAGTCTTTTTCCATTTGCACCCAACCTTAATTTAGTTGAAGTAAAATCTGTGTAAACGGAATCGCTAACAAATTCGTTGTAGACGAATTTCGATCTTAGAAGGTATATACCTGGCTGTCCCAAAAATGGCCGATGATTTTAAAATTCAACAACTTTCAAACGGTGACAGATATTAAAAAAATCTTTGCTGGAGGGTTATGTAAGATGTCAGGAGTTTTAATGCTGTGATTCCCAGTTTTAGTTACAAATAGCAGCGATAGATGGCGCTGCAAGCAATAGGCGCTAAATCCAGTCTCGATTTTTCGGCTTTTCTCTTCTCCCATGCAAAAAAAGGAGATTAAAATGTTTTGAACGGATCCCGAAGTACCAAAAATCGGGTTTGGAATTAGCACCTATTTCTTGCAGTGCCATCTATTTTTTTTAATTCAAACTAAACTAAAGAATCATAGTAAAAAGTACTCCTGACATCATACATAACCCTCCTGCAATAATTTTTTAAATATCTGTCACCGTTTGCAAGTTATTGAATTTTAAAATCATCAGTCATTGTTGGGGCACCCGGTACTTGTATATTTATCCATCCACCATCGGGACTATGAAATGTTTCCGTTTATGAGAGCATTCTATGTTCGCAGAGAACCTGTCAAAAAGTAATCACAACATGAAAAAGTTCCATTTTAGATAGGTTTCAAGTTTTAGCAAGTATAAGTTGTATTGTTAGTAAGTGTTGTTTTCATCGAATCTAGAATTTTTTCCCTTTAAGATAGGTTATCTTCACAGATTGTATTGTAACACATTTATGCTCTTCCGGGGTTTACTATAGAGTGAATACGTTTTAACAGCTTTGCAGGATACCATGAAAACAGAACATTTTTATAAGAAAAACCATTCTAAAACGGAAAAGTCTATAGCTTCGCCGAAAGACATACCTTTGAATTATACCTTCTAAGACGAATACCAGTCTAAAGCGGAATATTTCATAGGTTCTGTGTGATTCCGTCTCAGCAGTTTTTACAGTTGAATCCATGATTCAGTAAACCCAGTTCTTCGTTGGGGGGGGGGGGGGGGGCGTCCGGACCCCCTTGGCTGCGCCACTGCTTTCGATTCATTTTTTGCAAGTTTTACTGCAGGGAAGACTGCATTTAAAGCGTTTCTCGTGGAAAGGAAAAGTGTTCTTTGAGGGACAGGGGTTTGAAATAGCTTGCTGGTTTGCGCAAATCGCGCACAAAATAAGGAAATCCCGCTCAATACAAAATGCTATGCAGGATTTTGGTATCTTAACTTCTTTCACAAGCATGTTATTCTTTCGCGAATTATTTTCGTTGAAGTCCGTGATTTTTTTTTTTTTTTTTTTCAGAATTACGCAAAATTAATCCGTTAATCAATTGTGGAAAAAATCTCGAATTTTGCCAACTGGACTTGGAAAAAATAGCAAATTGATAGGGAAAAAAATCCGTAATTTCCTCAGATGACCGTAGAAAAATACTGCGAATTTTGCCAAAGATAGCGGACACAAATAGCGATTTCTGTCAATCTTTGGCGTAATCGGTCGTAGAAAAATAACGAAACTTGTCCATCGGTCGCAGAAAAAAATCGCAAAAGATTGAGCAAAAAATCACGAATTTCATATAACTACCGCGGATAAAATCGCGACTTTCGTCAATAGGTCGCGTAAAAAATCACGAATTTAGTCAAAAATCGTGCAAAAAATTCGAGAATTTCGTCAAACGATCGAGAATTTCCTCAAACTTTAATAAAGTAAATGATTTGATAGCATTGTAAAGATTGCAGTAAATATGATACTACTAATGCAAAATTTAAAAATCAAATAATTAAGAACATGAATTACCCTCCCCCCCTCTCCGAAAAAAAGAGAAATAATAATAAAGAAGAGAATAAAAAAGAGAGACCCTTCCCTTAAGTTTTGGGCCAAAAAAGGGAATTTACCTCTAAAACTAGCGGACCCCTAATTACATCGGGACCACTAATTTATACGTAATCTTGTAACATGAAATCTTGAACCGGGTCCCCACTGCCTACGGTACCGTATAGCAGGCGCGTTGCTCTCGCTTGTAAAATATCTTAGTTCCACTTTCTATAGCCAGGGGGCGCACTCTGTTTTAAACAAATCACTTTCCGAAGGAAACGCCGACACGTGTCCCGGGGTGCCTTCAAAAGTTAGAAAGTGACTTCCGGGGGGAGGGGAACGGGAGGCGCATAATATGAAAGAGTGGTCACAGTGTTTTCCAATGATATATCACATGATGGTTGACGGCGAAAGTTAGAAAAGTGCCCCCTCGGAGGTGGCCATATGGGGGAGGGAGACGGAAGATTATTAATATGAAAAAGTGGTCACAGGGCTTTCATAATATGAAAAAGTGGTCAGAGGGCTCCTTTGATATATCACATGAGGTGTGTTGGCAAAAGTTAGAAAAGTGTCTCCCGGCGTACAAAGTGGAGGTAGAGGGATGGGAGGTTCATATTTTGCGAGAGTGCTGCTCACAGGGCTTTCCAATGATGTATCACATGAGGGGTTCGTAAAAAGTTTGAAAATTGCCCCCCCCCCCACCCCCCAAAAAAACCCACACCCCTCTTTGAAATTTTTATACTTTATAAATAATGTTTATCAGAAGGGTCCGTAAAAAACAGATCTAAAATGATATTTATTGTTGGAAAAAAGCTACCATTTCAAAAAAGTTAGAAAAGTGCCCCACTGGTGGGGGGGGGGCAAATTGGGGTGAGTGGGATGGAGATTCATAATATGAAAGAGTGGTCAAAGTGCTTTCGACGATATGTCACATGAGGGGTTCGGAACAGTTATTGGCTCTCAGGTGGTCTACTTTCGCACCCCCAGAATACACCCTCCCACCCCCCTCTTTGAAATTTTGATATTTCATAAATAATATAATAATATTTATCAGAGGTCTCCGACAAAAACACACACATCTAATACGATATTTATAGTAGAAAACGCTAAGATTTTAAAAATTTGTTCGCGAGCCCCTCCCCCTCCCTGCTGTGAGCATTTCACAGGCTATGATTGGATAGAATTTATTTGGTGATGCCATCTGTTGGTTATAAGATTAGTTGATTATTATTGAAGATTGCACGTTTGTCCGGATCACCAATGAAGGGAGTCAATTGGCGCCGGTAGAAGCTGGACTAGGGATCTCATGAACAGCAGGCGAGAACATTAGCTTCTCTTGTAAAACGTAAGAAATACTTTTTTTTGACTTTCTTCTACTACATTTCTTTACGTTCTGCATTTTGTAACGTATGGAGTATGTTTTTCGAAAGTTTATGTTATTTCGCCAACGTAGCGGTGTCAGTTTATATTTAATTAAAATTTTGATCTATACCACAAAGCATCATCAGGTTCGTACATCTAAATCTGACCACAACACAATATATTACTTATACGTGATTCATAAAAACATGTTATAGCAATATGATGTACCTGTCCGTGAACTTTTAGAATGGGCATCCGCCTCTCTAATGTTATATCTTCTTGAAAGGTCACAAAGCAAACATGGAGTAGAATATTCGTATATCGTTTCTAAAGATTTTATCACAGAAAATTTGCTGCAATTCAATAAAGAGTTGGGAGATAATTCAGGCAACCTCGCTTTCCCGTTATGACAGCAACTTTTTTTCCCCAAAATTCCTTTTTCCAATGTATAGAGTAACAATATTAACACTTTTCTATCATATTCTCAACATCGTCAGCTTCTACAAAATCGTGATTAATAATCTAAACTGATAATATAGATAGTCTCTGTACATGCTATTATCGTTGTCTAAATTTTCGAACACTCCCGAAAGGGTTTTCTGTTGGTCAGTGAATTAGAAACCTTTGTCAACAGCTTTACTAATAGAAAATAAATTTCTGCTCACTTCTGGGACATACCAAACATCCGTCCGGTGATTTCTTTCCCACTTTTTGGTGACCAACATTTCTACGTTGATTATTCCTTCACCATATGCTAGAATAACTTCATTATTTCCTATTCTTACTTCTTTGAGGAATGTAAAAGGCTTGTATGATGAGGGGCCTCGCTAAAGGGACGAATTTCTATATTGCAAAAGTGATTCTTATTTCTTTAAGGCGATAGATGGTGCTGCCAGTCTAACCTATTCAACGAAGTGAAAGAATTTTAAGTTTATAATTTACAACTAATTATGCTTGCTTTTTATCAGAAATTTACCTAAAAACACCGGATAGAGAATTTATTTTTATTTATTACGACCTCATTTTGTTTAATAACAATATTTATTTTCATTGATTTATTTATTTATTAAAACTACACGGGCATTAAAAGCTGCCATGAATTTTATTTTTATCTGTCTCACTTTCTAAAAACCTAAATTTGAAACTTGATGCAGCTAACGATTTATAATATATATTTTATTACTTGAATTTTATTTTACATTTTTATAAATTTTTTAAATATTAAACCTGGATATCAAGGTAATTTCTTTTATAGCTCTTATGTGAATATTTTTTTTTTCTTTCCATTTTATTTTTTTACGCAAATGAATGAAAAACTTTTCTTTCTGACACACACACATATATATTCTTGATAATGGTCAGAAAATATAACGAAAATTTTAGATCAGCTCAATTTATTTAATTGATAATTTCATGCAAAATATTTTAGCTTAAATATTTTAAATATAAAATCATTACTTTTTAAAAATATTATTGAGTGTTAAATTTTATTTAATTATAAAGCATTAAAATAATAATAATATAAAAATCCTATAACTTCTCTTCCTAATAAAATATGTCATTATTGAAATGAATTACCGACAAATATCACAGTTTGCCATGCTTGGGTTCGAACCTGCGTTGTGTACAAAAATTCGGAGCTATAAAGAGCCTCGTAAACCCGCTACGCTAGCGGGGACACGTTTAACTTCCTTCTAAATTGAAGAGGTTCGAAATACAGTTGACGCATATGAATGTCTCAAATTTCAGTTCTGATCTCACAGAAATAGTTTCGCGTTTTAATAATTTATATCTTATTTTTTCAAAGAAGTAGCTACAACTTAATATGCTAGTTTCCTTCGTGTCTAACTATTGGCAATTCATAAGACGGATCACAGAGTCCATAACTTTTAACCTCAAATCACTGTGTTTATCTTCTGTGTGTAATATGACCAAAACTATATGACAACCCCGAAATAAACTGTATCTAGCTCTTAATGTAGGTACAATAAATTTTTTCATTAATAATGTTGAAAGAGCCAAATAATATTAACTTTGTGAAAGAAAGAAAAGCTTGTTTACAGTAAGATCGAATAGCAGACGAACTTAAACGTGCTGCGCGTCACTCTAAAGACAGACTTGTACTTAAGTACTGCGCATGCGCAACTGTAGAATTTTAATTCAAAATTACGGCTAATTAATAAAACATTTGAATAAACGAATGGACGATAACAAATCTGTGGCCAAATATCTTTCATTTAAAAAAAAAGATTGGTGCAATTTGATACAGTAGTTTCTTCTCACGGACTGTCGAAAGAAAACGCTTAGCGTTTTAAATATATAGATTTTCTATTTCTGATAGACTTGGCAAAAATTACAAAACTAATTGGGAATATTATTAAACTTTTAACAAATAAGAATTATAATACATTTTCTAACTGTGGTAAGTTGGCAAAGTTATAAAACGAGTTGGCAAATACTGAAATTTGATTTGGCAACTTAAGGTTCTTTCCCTCACCAAATAAAAAGTCTTAGCGATGGCGCTGTGTATGATTATGATAGGAAATGTTTCTCACTGCTCGTCATGTGTGCTGAAGCACCCGAGTCAGTTAACCATACGTCTGTTTCTGGACCAGCACTGCGACATATGGTTGCTTATTTGCACCATTTTTCTTGTAGCAATATTTTGCAACATGTCCAGTCTTGAGACAGGAAAAATACTTGTTCTGTCTCAAATTTCCTTTTTTCTTTACTGACGATTTAGCAACAAGAGCTGCATTCTCACTCTGTTTCGATGGCAGTCTCATTTCAATAAGCCGAAGCCGCTCTGTTAATTGTCCTTTCCTGCAGTGGAAAAGATTCCAACACATTTTTGATTTCAAAATATTCTGCAGGTAGAGTTGACATAATTCGACTCATAAGCAGTAAGTCAGGTAATTCTGTTTTCACCAGCCTTTTGAGTTCATCATGCAACCCACGGAAGTTCACGTGCAACATGTGTCACGACATTTTCTGCAACATCTTTTTTTGAGCTAAAAAATTGCTCCATTAAGTGATCTAGCCGCTGGCCCAAACTTTACTCGCAAACAGACAGTAACTTTTCCCAAATACATTTTGCTGTATCGCACGTTTCCGTTAGCTCAATATTTGCATCGTCCATGCTAATAACAAGAATTAATTGAGCCAATGCATCGCTCGTAAGAAAAGCCTTACGCTTTGTTTCGTAGGATTTTCTTACTTCCTCTGCAGGGGCATCCCCGGGATCAATCGGCAATTCACGATCCGCAGTCACAACATCCAACACATCGTGATGGCGTAGTTACAGTTCGATTTGACGCTTCCACTTTGTCCAATTTTTCGTACTTTCCAGCTTCTCAATTTGCGCTTTGAAATCCACTGCAGAGGCAGTACGTATCAAAAGCGTTTGGAAAATGAGTCCGTAACAAAAAATATTCAATCACGTGCACACTTCGTCACATTGTACTTTGGTTTAACAGCCGCGATCAGTCCTAGCAAGACATAGATTTAATATCGCAGTTGACCTGATAAAACTAGGTTAACTTATAGGCACTAAATAAACATTCTAGATTAAATATATTCTATTATAAAGAAAACTGGATTAATATACCAAACAAAATATACTATAGTACTTGTGGCACACCACGTCAAAGTATAAACATCAGAACTTCAGCTAGCGGATACAGTCAGAGTTAGAGTAGGACAATTCAGGTTAAAGTTAGGGCAAGGTTTATATTATTATTTTTAACATGAATATATATACAAGTGTTATCAGCAAGAAAATGAATTCCTTTGGTGGGTTGGTATTTCATTTTAGCAGCAAGTATAGATGGTTTTAAATCTATGACTTCACATGCGATGAGTTGCTATACACTGCAGCTGAGATTCGAAAATCGTTGAGCAGAATAAAATTTGCCCAAAAGAAACAAGTTGCGGCCACATGGTTTATATTGTTAAAAGTAGTGTTGGTTCTCGCTTCAAACTACTGATTTTTGTACTGCGCTACTCGCCACACTACATTGTTCAAAATGTAGCGCACTTACACTACAAAATACTGTAAAAAATAGCGACTGCTGTAGTTTCGCTACTTTCGATCCCTGTATAGCATACTCACTGTCAGTTGAGAGGATTTTTCTAAACTGGCGACAATGACCGATCAAATATGGGAACTGAAAACGCCATTCCATAAATTACATCTACGTCAACTTCTGCAAATACTTTAGATAGTGATTGACTAATAACAATCAATACTTTCTAAAGGTACTCTGATAATTCCCTTTTCCCAGTGACAGTAAATTATGATAATTTCTTCAATTAAGAATTTGCCATAATTTCCAAATTAAAATAGTGCTCTAAAATCTTCAGTTACTGTCACGAGCCAGGGCCCATGCATAAATCCGGTCCTGACCTAATCCTTCTTTGCCATTAATTTAAAATTATTAACTTTGAATCGTTCTGAGCACTGCCTGAACTGATGAGCATTGCTCACTCTGATGAACCTGAGTCATCACAAGTTTCTGAAATTAATCAATGAACATGCACATAAAAAAAAAAAATCATAAAGACGTACAGAACATAAAATACAACTTTTGTTGTAATTCATCTTTTGTGAACGATGTGAATTGAGTCATAGCTCTTGCTCTTTGTAATCTCTAAATAAGCAGCAATAGCTATCTGCATGTGAGCAGCGGGAATTTTCCGAAGCTCCTAATTTACAAAAAACAAGGTTTTTGAATTTCTTTTTGACTTTATTCTACATATATAAAAATAAAGCATAAGAATCGTAAAAATTTTCGAATTCCGTTTTTTGATGGATTTATATGTTTTGGGATGTCCTGAACACAATCTATTTTTGGAAAATGACCGCCTGCCTCTTAATATGTGTGCGACAAAAACTTTGCGGCTTCTCTTTATTGAGAACTAATGCATAGAATTTAATAAAGCTTCAGATTCAGTTAGATCTTGGCACAAATTGGTGATGACTAGGTTTGGGTGTATATCGCCCAACAGGTGGCGCTGCTATGTTGCATTTTTCACGATTTCCATGGTATCTCATGAAAGAACTGGCGGAATTTCACCAAACTTCATACTCTGCTAGACCATGATATAAATAGGTGCTGATTATGTTTGGGTGTATATAGCCCAACATGTGGTGCTGTTATGCTGGGTTCTTCACATTAGCTACATCCCAAGAACTAATGCGCGGAATTTTATCAAACTGTTTTTCCTGTTAGACCTCGACACAAATAGATGCTGATTCATTTTTAACTTTGACCACTAAATAGGGGCGCTGCTATCCTAGCTTGGGGAAAGATTCCCAATCGGATAAACAATAAATTGATGCAATTTAACAAGCTAATTTGCAGTCTAAGTAACTCCATTCTTATAACTCTCATACACTTTTAACCATATTGTTGCCAGAATCGCTCATTTTTGACACCAACTTTTCACTATGGACCCGATTACGGAATATTATCTATATTCTTTTTGAGATGAACATTACAGCTGCATGCTATTTTTTATTGTGCAGAAATGCACCAAATCTTATATTTGATTATGATTAAAAATGCATACGTTTATCTAATTTAAATTTTAATACCTAAAAGGGGTTGCTGTTGTTCTGTTCTTTTTTTAGTTCCTTGATCATTTTAACTGTATATTAAATTCGGAAAAAATGCACTATGCTTTATATTCACAATCGTTGATGTTACTATGAACCAATACATTAGAATGGCATATCGAAGAATATTTTGTGGTAACCACAGCATACTAAGTTAAAGAGGCGTCCATGTAATTGAAGAGTATCGGTATTTAAAGTGCAAATTAATATGCGTGAAAAAAAGTGTGTCTTAATTCAAGCAAAACGCGAGACTATTTACTTACTTATTTTAAATGGCATATGAAACAGATGTGTTTGCAGAAAAATAGTAAAAAATAATATGCGAAAAAAAGGCAAAATTTTGGCGATGAAGTTATTATGGCAACCATAGCTTGCTGTATTGTTTCGGGAGTGCTATAAAATTCCCAACAATCTCGCTTTGTACTAGTTCTTTTTTTTTCACATCCTGTTTATAAAAATTTTCAATCTCGTTTCCTACCTTTTTTTTTTTTTTTTCACATCCTGTATTTAGATATTTTGACGTTTAATTCTTTAAAATCTAAATTATTCAGTTTAAAAAATACATACATATTTCTGTATTATTTCTTATTAACTGAATTTTATTATCTCATTTTGCATATTTAGATGCTAAATTTATTAAAATTGAAGCTTACTTTTGAAAATTTTAATTTTTTTTTTTTTGGTAACTTAATGTGCTGAAAATGTTGTTATTGAAATTGATCGTAATTACGAAACTACCAGGAAATTTTATTTTGTAAGATGGCAATCACTTTCAAAAATTAACTTTTTTTAAAATGCCGATAAAAACCACTTAGTGGGGTCTCTGTGGCCGAGTGGTCAAAGCACTACGCTGCTAATCGCTTGCGAGCGTAGGAGATTGTGGGTACGATTCCCGCTGGTTCTTACTCTTTGTGTGGAACTCCTAGGGTCCTAGGATGTATTTCTCTTGTGTTATAATATTTCCTTGTGCTATCTTGTCTCTGACTTATAAGCGGCTCTCATGTCAAGCACACAAGTCATATGTCTGTTGTTCAATAAATAAATTACTTTAGTTCTGATAGTAACTGCCATATTGGTTATCTTGGATTTTCAGATTGGCGATTATTTTCAAAAATGGCAGTTTGGGAAAAAAAATCGCCAAGTTCATTCTACGGACCACAAACACAACCGTTCCGAAAATACATAGGTGAACCATTAGGTGATTTACAAAAAAATATTTGAGGGCAAAATTTTAAAACATATTTCCTGTTATAATGCTATTAATTCTTAAAAATCTTTTAATCTCATTTAACAATAAGACAATTTCATTATAAAAAAAAAAAAAAATGCTCATTTTATTTTTAATAATAATTTAAAAAAGTTACAAATTAAATATTAAAAAAAAAAAAAACCATGATGTTGAGGTTGAGATAACAAACAAAGAGATGAGTTTTTACTTCAGTCAATTAAATGAAAATCCTATTTAACGTAAATGACCATTTTTATTCACGGCAAGTTTCAAGGACAATTGTAATACAGTAAGATAAAAACAATATAAAAAAGAGCAACGAAATAACAATACAAAAAGGCAATGAAACAATAGTACAAAAAAAAAAAACAAAAAAACAATGAAATAACAATGTTTTCATTCTAAGGAGAAATGGAAAGAGTAAAATAGCAACTATATAAGAAACTAAAATTAAGATATTTAGATGAACTGTTTCATTCAATGTCTAGTTAATTTCCTACGAAAATAAATGTGTACTATTGCACTTAAGTATATTTAATGATTAGGAAACACAGTTATATGTTTATGGAAATCAGTATATACATGCAAACAACTATGATTTTTTATTTTGTTTCATTACAAAAAGACAACTGAAAACATTCAAGTAAATAAATTTATGATTATGAATGAAGTTATTAAAGTAACATTGAATGAAAGTTCTTATCATCAATAGCGATTTTAAAACTCTACGCACCACCTTCATTAACACAATATTCACTTATCAAACCAAAAATGCCAGAACTTTCTGTAACTTTAGTGAAAAAGTTTATTGCTGTAATTTTATTAGTAATAATCGATTATGTTAAAACTGATTTAGATAAGTCTCAGGGTTGCCACTGGAAAGTACAACAAAAATAACCTGCTTTCCAGCATATAATTCATGGATCAAACAGATATACTTAGATTAAGAAATTTTAATTAATTAAATATAACTGATTTGTATTTGGGGGACTGGAAAGTAATGTCGTTTTCTTACTTGCCAATATTTGTTTACCATTAATCAGATGATTATGTACTTCCATGTCGTGTCAAAGATATTTTAAGGTTAAAGTGACTTGTTTACTTATGAATAATTAACTCGTAATTATGTTTTTGCAGGTTTAGGTGAAATGGCGAGTCAAATACCAGAAGAAGAACATATCCGGCATTGTATGCTTTTTGAATTTCACAAGGGTAGTAAAGCAACAGTTGCTACGAAGAACATTTGGGATGTTAATCCAGGTGCATTAGACGTTTGCAAATGCCAAAGGTGGTTTTCCAAATTCAGATCCGGCGATTTTGATCTTTCTGATTAGCATCGATCAGGAAGACCAACAATTTTAGACAATGATATGTTATGGGAAGAAGTGGAGGCAAATCCGTGTCAGACAATCGAGGAACTGTCAAACACTCTTAACCAACCTTGGTCGATCATCCAAGAACATTTGCAACAGATTGGTAAAGTTAACAGAGCAGGTGTTTGGGTCCCGCATAAGTTGTCAGAAGAAAACAAAGCAAACCGATCCAGAACATGCAACTTATTGCTTCAACGGCACAATACAAAACCATTTTTTGATCGGTTGATCACTGGAGATGAAAAATGGGTCCTCTATCATAATCCAAAACGCAAAAGGCAGTGGCTCTCTCCGAATGAATCGCCACGAAGTACTGCTAAGCCAGGTTTACATCCCCAAAAGGCGCTTTTGTGTGTTTGGTGGAGTATTCGCGGAATTATGCATTTTGAAGTGTTGAAACCTGGACAAACTGTGAATGTAGACTTTTATTGTGAACAACTGGAGCGACTAAATCAATCTTTAACTGAAAAGTGGCCAGCAATTGTCAACAGAAAAAATGTTATTCTGCAACATGATAATGCCAGACCGCACTGCGCAAGACAAACCCAGGAAAAAATTAATGAATTTGGGTGGGAGATACTGCATCACCCACCATACTCGCCCGACATTGCGCCATCAGATTATCCTTTATTCCGATCTCTACAATACTTTCTAAGTGGTAAAAAATTTGAAAATTTGGATGATATACAAAATGCCCTCTCGACATATTTTGCTCAACAACCAATTGATTTTTATCGTTCCGGTATTGAAAATTTGCAACCTAGATGGCAAAAGGTTGTTGATAACGATGGTGATTATATAGTAGATTAAAAATAAAAGCTTGTTAAAAATTTGTTTAAATTTAATGCAAATAAACGACATTACTTTATGGTCCCCCTAAGTTTTAAACAACTACTGCACACACACGCGCAAAATATATGTATATATGTATAAATTAAAACATTTTCTGAGTAAAGGTTCAATATTTGCTGTATGGAAAGCATCATTTTTTGAGAGAGAACATAAAGTTTAAACATCTTATAAACAAATGTACAAGGGAAAAAAAACGTCACTGGCGAAAAGTATTTTATTTTTGAAATGTTTTCCAGTACTTTTGAAAGAAAATCAGGAAAAAAAAAATAGAGTTTGTACAAAAGTTGGCTTGAATGAAAATAGTTACTTTTTAAGTGTTTTACATTTTAAAAATTTGCCATAGTTTCTTTGACTGAAAATAGTTGCAAATAGTCATCGTTTAGTTGCCTGTGTCTACCATGAGATAGTTAACTTAAAAAAAAAAAAAAATAAAAATAAAGAAATAACAACATAATTCTCATGTTAATTAAGACTGTAGAAAGCAGCAACTGAAAGTAAATACTGAAATATTTGATAGTAGTTCTACATTCGGACCTCGTTATTCCGACACCCGGTTTTCACGTCACTCCGCTTATCACGTCAGTTTTTCAAAGTCAAGATTTTCTGTATATGATTTTAATGTAAATAAACTCCGGATTTTACGTCGTTGAATAATTTTCAACTCCAAATATCCCAACGGTTTAGGAAAATTGTCCATTTTTTATAATACATCTTATAAGCACGGAAATTAAGCGATGAGAAATGTCTTAGCCAAACTTTTCACAAAAATGCCTGAAATATCCATTGAGATAAATGAGAAATTTTAAATCCTTTGTCTGAATAAATAAACCCACACATAATGAATGACTTAACATAATGAATCACTTAAGCTCCAGATAGATGTATCAGTCTACTCGTGGTCTTTGTTCTGGTCAGTCGGCGCTTTCTTGTAGTTACACGGCGTTTTTTATCCTACTAAAACCGAAGCATTGCATTGCATTGAAATGATAAGAAATTATTTAACATCCATTTCTGAAACAACGAATATTGATTACAATTCATTGTATAATATTGTAAAAAGAATTGTAGGAAGCACATCTAGGGATAAGCAAACCTTAATTCTTCAATATTTCATGTAACAAAAAAAAAAGTCATCATAAATCTGATTTTTATTCTTTTCAATTTTGTTTTTGTGTTTATTTTGTTTAATAATGTTTTATTGCTTGAAACTGCAAGAACAGTTATGAATTTAAAATTGTCTTAAACTAATTAAAAATACAGCTTTTTATAAACATATTTTTCTCCAACTCCGGTTACCGCGACAGTCCGCTTATGACGACACTTTTTTCTGTCATTAGAGTGTCGGTATAGCGAGGTTCGACTGTATTTGTTATAATTAAAAACAGCGATAGTAAATATTACGCAAGGAAGTGATTCCTATTGCAGCAAATAAAAGATATCAGCATACATAATACAAATAGTTCAAAACTGCATACAGAAACATAAATAATAATGGGAAACATAAATAATACTGAAAAATATTTTACAAAATAATTTTTTCACGATAATGGAATTATAAAAAAATATAGACTGTTCATCATCGCATCTTAATCTCCAGGTTTTTTTCTTTTGCTGGGTTTGGTGTTGTCGAATCTAGACACAAGACCTTCCAACCACTTAATGAATACAGCGTCTTCTTTGACTTGGTTGGTTGGTTTAGTGTGATAACGCAATGTCAAAATCATTTGCAACTGATCTTTTAGCTGCTTCACATTTGGAGTGTATTTAAGCGCTATTTGAGTTGGTTTGTTTTTCTTCTTGACATAACCCAAGAATGCATCCAATGTCTGCCTATCCAGAGCTCCGATAGTTTCACAGGCGTGGTTTATGTAGCCCTGCAGTTCGTCGCTCAAAATACTGGTATCTGCAGCTCCTAAAATCGAGCTACTGGTTGGAGTAATTACATGAGATGGTCCGGATGGTGTAGATGTACGAGATGGGGTGATTTTTTCTTTCTCATCAGCAAAAGTGCTGTTCGAATTCTCATCAGATTTTCCTTCTGAAGCTGCTGTTAAGGGAAAAACAAAAACGTTATTAATAACAAAATTTTTAAAATGAAAATATTGCTTTTTAACTCTTTATGTCCAAACAGAATTTTTAATTCAGATTAAAGAAAATTTGATAAAAGTTTTAATTAGCACATCTATTAAGAATATTTTAGATTTCATGATAAATATTTTGTTTTACCATGTTTAGAAAAAGCATTCTATTTTCGGAACTAAATATTTTTAAAAACGGATATTTTTCGAACTAGTATTTACATATGAAAGAGGTAAAAAGAAAGGGGGAGGGGGTTGCAAATGAAAATAAATTCAGGCTTTAACAATAAAGAAATAACATAATCCTCATGTTAATTAAGACTGCAGAAACTGTAGAAAGAAGCAACTAAATGTAGATAGTAGTGAAATATTTTATAGTTCTATTTGTTATAATTAAAAACAATGTGAATAATACTACGTAAGGGAGTGATTCCTATTGCAACAAATAAGAGACATCAGTACACATAAATAATAATGAGAAACATAAATAATAATGAGAAACATAAATAATACTGAAAAATATTTTACAAAATAACTTTTTCATGATTATGGAATTTTAAAAATATATATACTGTTCATCATCGAATCTTAATCTAGTCCAGGTTTTTTTCTTTCGTTGGGTTTGGTGTTTTAACTTGTGTTAATTAGCACATCTATTAACAGAATATTTTAGATACCATTATAAATATTTTGCTTTACCATTTTTAGAAAAAGCAGTCTGTTCTTTAGAAACTAAATATTTTTAAAAACGAATATTTCTGCAACTATTTATTTATTGTAATACTGTTAATTAACCCTTTATCTATTAACGGTACTTATAAGTACCATTAAAATAACTTGTTATAAAATTCCTTTAATACATCGATTAATAGTAATACAGTTTAGAATGAGTTACAGATGCATTACTTTATCTTGCACAAAACAAAAATATTTGTAAAAGGATGATTTCTTTTGTCTTTGCATCTTTTCAGCTTTCTTGGCGTCGGGGAGGGGAGGGGGGATTTTTCAGTTCGGAAATATTTCTATACAGTAGAGCGCCGATTATCCGAACTAGTCGGGACCGACCCCACTTCGGATAAGCAAAAGTTCGGATAAATGGACAGACAATTTAACGGATGTACCTGACTATACACGCATATATCTTCACGCTTTATCCGCGTTTTAGACTGACAGCACTAGTTAATGCTGGCATGTTAAAAAATTGATTTTTGTCTTTTACATTTTTTTTTTTTTTAATACTTTTTATTATCATTTTCTGAACTCCGGAAATTATAATTTAAGCAAAAAAGCTTTCGATTGTTGCTTGCTTCAAAGAAGATATTCTTATCCATGCTGCCATATCTCGAATACTTCTTAAATACGTTAGTTGGATAGGATCAGCATTCTTCTGCCGTTCGAGCCATTTCATAGCTGTTTCCAAACATTCAAAGGCTTTGTTATGTGATGGACCTAGATAATTTTCAGAGCATTCGTTTTCAATTTCTTTTTCGTCTTGAATATCATCCCCAATCTCATTATCATTTAAAATCTGATATCCAGGTCTAATAGGATGTTTGGATAGTTGGAAGTTCGTTTAAAAAATTTATTTGAGAGAAATAGGCTGTTCGGATAATTGGAAGTTCGGCTAATTAGAGTTCGGATAATCGGCGCTCTACTGTATTTCTATTGTAAGAACATTATATAAAAATTATGAAAAATATTTAAAATAAAAGATTTGAATGGAGTTATAAATACTGCACAAAATCTCTATAAATTCAAATTTAATGAAACCTTTTAAAATCTTTATAAAATTTATTAAATGATTATGTAAATCTTCTAATGTAGTTTTTAGAAATATAAATTCCAATTCTAGATCTTAATGAATGCCGTGTGCTGACCGGCATTAAGGAATAGTCCCACTGTAACCCGTGCAAGTCGTAAGAGGCGACTATAAGCGGTTGGGCGAAAGGCTGACAACCTTTCCCTGTAAAGAAAAACCTCGTTGCGAAGCCCTTAAGGCTCCTGTCCCTGCCGGCGAAGACACTCACGAGCTAATGCTAATCCTACGGGGAGGGATTTTTCTAATATCTCGTTTGCATTTCGAGATTTTTATTTTTATTTATTTTTTATTTTTTTTTCTTTTAATAGCCGAGGTCCGTCTCTACATCGCACCTTTTTTACTTTTTCGATTTTGGTCGCATATATTTTTATAAAATTACTTTCACTTTCAAAACCGGTTCTGAAAATAAAAGTATAATTTTAAAAAATATCTGCAACCAAAATCGAAAAAGTAAAAAAGGTGCGATGTAGAGATGAACCTCGGCTATCCAATGAAAAAAAAAAAATAAAAATAAAAATGTCGAAATACAAACGAGATATTAGAAAAATCCCTCCCCATAGGATTAGCATTATCTCATGAGTCTTCGCCGGCAGGGACAGGAGCCTTAAATACAGATTTTAGACGGACTGATCTCATGTTTCGGACTGAAACTGGAAAACGGCTTATGAATTTTAGAATTGGAACTTGGAATGTTTTAAGTTTATATCGAACTGGTGCAGTGAAGCAACTACAGAGTTAGATGGATAGTTATAGACTGGACGTATTGGCCTTACAGGAAGTAAGATGAAAGGATGGTGGGATAAGAGATATTGGTGATTTTACGATTTTTAATAGTGCGAGCACAGGAAAAAAAAAAAAAACACGCATGGTACTGGATTTATGATAAGAAAATCCGTTACAGAAAATATTATTGATTTTCACAATGTAAATGAAAGAATATGTATCTTGAGATTGAGAGCAAAGTTTTTTAACATTTCAATAGTATGTGTCCATGCATCAACGAAAGATACCGAGGATGAAGAAAAAGATACTTTTTATGAAACTCTACAGATTGAATTTGATAAGATACCAAGACATGATGTTAAAATTGCTAAAATAAAAAAAAATTGAATTAAAATCAGGTGATTTTAATGAAAAAAATTGGAAAAGAATACACTTTTATACCAACAATTGAAAAATTTAGTTTACATGATTTGTGTAATGAAAATGGAATAAGAGCTGTGGACTTCGCTGCTTTTAACAACTTAATCATTAAGTAGTACATGTTTTGAGCACAAGAATATACATAAAGAAACTTGGATTTCTCCTGATGGAAAGACAAAAAACCAAACTGACCACAATGATCGACAGAAGACATGCTAGTGATGTTATAGATGTACGAAGTTATAGAGGTGTTGATTTAGATACTGATCATTTCCTTGTTATTATGAAATACAGACAAAGAGTTACAAGATTTTGAGATGCAAAAGGAACTAAACAAGTAAAATTTTAAACAAAGGATTTACTAAACATGCAGAGAAGAAATGTTTATCAAAGTAAATTAACAGAAAGAATTGCTAGTGAATATGCTGAATTTAATAAGGCAGATATAATCAATAGTAAATGGGCTAAATGCAAAAATATCACATTAAAAACTGCTAAGGAAGTTGTTGGCACAGAATAAAAGAGGGAAATTAATGAATAGTTTGATGATGAGTGTTGGCAACTGATTAAGAAAAAGAATAAAGCAAGAGAAAAAATGCTGAAACATAGAACAAGACAGGGTGAAAATCACTTTAAAACAATTAAAGAAATACTCAAAAGTTGTTACGTATGAAAAACAAAGCTTTGGAGCAGAGTAAAATTCAGAAAATTGAAGACCTATCAGTAATAGGTGATATAAGTCTAATGTATTCAAAGCTTAAAGGAATCAAAAAGGGCTATCAACTACGTAAAGACAAAAATGATAAACTTATTGGAGGACATGCAAATGTGACAGATAGATGGGCGGAATATTTTGAAGAATTGTTAAACAGACAGTCAAATGACAAAAGAGAAATACAGTTTAATCATTCATAATGATTATGATGTGAATGAAGAAAACTGTGAACCACCAACTGTAGACGAAGTAAGGGATGCTATTGCAAAATTAAGAAATGGAAGAGCACCTGGTGAATATTTGATAAGTGCTGAGCTTTTGAAATATTGTGGCGAGAAGTTGGTACAAATGTTACATGACCTAATAGTAGAGATTTGGCAGATTGAAAATTTACCAAATGAATGGAATGGTGCTATTATTATCCCAATTCATAAAAAGGGAAATATCTTAAATTGCCAGAATTTTAGAGGCATTGCCTTATTAAGGCTGTTCTTAACTGCTCTGCTCAACAAGCGCAAAACATTGACACATTTACAAATTCATTTTTTAACGGAAAGGTATGAAATTGGAAAGCCTGGCCATGGAAGCGATTTGGAATTGAACTGTTTTTCCATCTTTTGATCAATCAATTACCTATTGAGTTATAAGCGAATTTGATCACGTGACAAACAAGTTTTTCACCCGCTTTTGAATGCTCTTTCTTCCTTCGCGCGGAAATTCGGTTCAAAACGCTCACTTTGACACGATTTTCTGAAAGATCTATTGTGTTTGCAAAAAAAAAAAAATGGAAAAAAAATAGCTCAATTACATAGTTTCTGAACAACAAGTACTGCTAGTTTCATGCATTTTCGAACAAAAATAAATTAAAACTTATGTCAGAAAGTTGCCCTTTTGGATTTAAGAACACCCTTAAATGTTACATAAAGTGCTAGCAAAGATAATTGCAAAGCGATTACAGCCGTATGCTGAAATGGTAATAGGTGATTATCAGTGTGGTTTTAGGAAACGAAGATCAACGGTGGATCAAATCTTTAGTATTAGGAACATCCTTGAAAAATTCTATGAACAAAATATTAATTTGCACCAATTGTTTGTTGATTTTAAACAGGCCTATGACAGTATAAGCAGAAATAAGTTATTTGAAATATTAAAGGAATTCAAAATGCCTGATAAAATAGTTAAACTTATAAAATTAACTCTAGAAAATACAAAAGCTAAAGTTAAAGTACAGGGAAGACTTTCAAGAGAATTTGCAGTGAATTCAGGTCTAAAGCAAGGTGATGTTCTCTCAACAATCCTTTTTATGCCTGGAGAATATAATTAGAAGCATCTACAACAACAGAGGAGGTACTATTAATGAATCGCTCCCAACAAATCCTTGCATTTGCAGAGGATGTTGATATAATTGCTAGAAATAAGAAAGTCTTGATTGAAACATACAATAAACTAGACTGAAGGGAAAAAACTAGGCCTCGAGGTTAATAAAGAAAAAACGAAATACATGAAAATGGACCGAATGAAATCACAGGCAACAGTAACGTTAACAATAAATAATGAATTACAATTTAATGAAGTAACAGAATTTAAATATTTAGGATCTATGATCACCTGTGATAATATGGTAGAAGCAGAGATTAAAACTCGATTTGCCGCAGGAAATAGATGCTATTTTTCTTTTCGAAACATTCTAAAATCATCTCTAATATCCCGAGCAACTAAACTTAAAATTTATAAAACTGTTATAAAACCAATAGTAATTTATGGTAGTGAGACCTGGACCACTACACAAAAAGATGAAAAGCTACTTATTACTTGGGAAAGGAAGATCCCAAGACAAATTTTTGGACCTATTAAGGAAGACAATACATGGCGTATCAGGTCAAATATGGAGTCAGAACATTTATATAACGAAAAAGATATAATAAATACTATAAAAATAAGAAGAATACAATGGTTAGGCAATCTAATCAGAATGAGGGATGAGAGATGCACAAAGAAGATATATAATGTTAATTTAATAGGGAAAAGAAGTATTGGTAGACCCAGGAAGAGATTGTTAGAAGAGGTAGAGAAAGATCTTGCACAAAACCAAATTATAAATTTTAAATTAAAGGCTAGAGATCGGAACGTCTGGAGAGGTATATTGAGGGAGGTCAAAATCCTAAATGGTTTGTAGTATCATTGTGTATGTATGTATGTATGTATGTATAGATCTTAATGAGTGAATACACTGCGAAAGAGAGAATACACTGATACATTAATAAGAGTAAAATGTAAACTTATTCCTGAAACTGAAAATCTAATATATAAAAAGGAAAATTTGCCTGTCTGTAATTCGATACAAATCCACAGTTTGGAAGTCATAATCGTGAAATGTTACGTACATGTCAACACGGTAGAGGCAACTAAAGTAATCCGGAATAGAAATAATTTATAGTTAATTTTTAATTAATAAAAAAACCCACCAATTTAACAGCAATTCCATGACAAATTTAAACATTTTTCGTTATAGCAGTTGCCAATAATTAAAAAATTCACAATAAAATTCTTACCGCAACAATAACTTCTACTGCAAGATTTCCACGTGAAAAATGAAAATGATATAAATAGTTTGACGATTTTTTTTAAAGTTAATATTACGTCATAAATTTTCTATTGCAAGATTTCCACGTGAAAAATGAAATAAATAGTTTGACTAAATTAAAAAACGTGAACATAGTATTCCAATATATTACGTCATATATTGGAAATATAATGGAAGTCAGCAGTTGAATATATAACGTCATATGAGTTTGAAAAAATGCATTGAAACATGATAAAAACCCTAATATGGAAATATTGGCATATTTTAACATTTTGAGGTTTTCCGAATTTGTTTTTACCATTTTTAAATCTACTCCATATATATGCGTGTGTGTATGCGTGTATATTAGAATTTCCACAAAGCTTTAGATCACTAGAGCTCATTCTTAATGAAGAACTGAAATAAGGTGGAATTTCTGCTTTTTTTTAAATTGTTAATTTTATACTATATGTTTAATTTTGAAATTGATTTTTCAAAACAAACATTCTTAAAATTCCGGGCAACGCCGGGTACTTTACCTCGTAACCTATAGAAATGAAATTAAAAATCTATATAATTTGATATTTAAAATATAAAAAATTACACCAAATTAAAAAAAAGAAAAAAAAAAACTAAAATATAACTCAGATGGATTCAAAGTAACTTTTTACTCATTATAACTAAATTTACAGATTTTATTTGTGTTGTTTCAAAAGCAGCTTCTTGTGTAAGTTTAATTTTTTTGTCTTTTAACATCTTAATTTCAGCTACAACTTTTCAGAAAAAAAATATATAATTTGCAGTATATTTCTCTTGGAAATGTTGTCAAAGTGTATGTAAAAGATTTTTGTTTTGAAAAAGTGGTGCGAAATAGTATTGAAAAATAGTCGCATGTGGTAGCCCTGTAATGTGTGAGAGGAAAAACTCTCATGCACACACAGAAAAATGTTACAAACGTAATTACATCTATACATACATAAATGCAAAAATTCTGCATTGCTTGAAAGCATATAGTACTTTGAACGTAAAACTATATTTTTAAAATTAACTTTATTTCCAAATTTAATAAACCCTTCACATTGTTTTAAAGAAATTATAATTAAAAACTTTTCAATGTTTTAAAATAGTAGATTTGAAAAGTTATGAAAAAAAAAAGAAAGAAAAAAAGAACGATACGAAAAAAAAAAAAAAAAAAAAAAAAAAAAATTACAATTAATCAATAACAAATTAAAAATTTAGTTTTCGGTTTATGTCTCTCAAATGATTATTGCTTGCTGTCACAATTTTGATATTAAGAATTTAAAGTTTATTGAATATAAAATATTTCTATTTTGTAATTTTATCTGCTCTTCTCTTGATTTTTGAAATTATTTGTGGTTCACAAAAAATATTAATAAATATATATTATCACTAGCAAACCCCGCGGCTTTGCTCGCGTAATATTTGAAATATGCCGAGTGATATTTATATGTTTAATTTTTATTAAAAGAAATTATACTTTTAGGAATAACTCAAAAAATACTATTTAAAAGACAGTTTGACTAAACTTCATTATTACACTGCATTAGGCAGAAATGAGACTTAAATTAATAAAAAGAAATAAAATTAAATAAATGATAATTTAGAGAATATTTTGAAACTTTTATGCTCAATTAATACGCTCATTTCAGTATTCATTTGAAGTTTTGAATTTTTTAGAAACCATCTTCTTACATCTTAAAATTAACCATCATGTCCTACCACCTATCTCACCGTAAAGGACTATGTTGAAATACGAACTGTCATCATTAATTTGCCAACATTAATTTTTAAATCGGTTTCTTATTCCCCAATATTCCACAGAAACATAATTTAGAAAGCTTTTAAAGGCCTTTTTTAGAACGGTTGGTGTTCCTGCCAACCACAGGTGGTAGAGTTATCGGCATAAAATATAGCCTGAGTAGGATCAGAGACTGTCACCATTGATTCGAAACTATTACTTTTATAATCGGTTTATACTTCCTGAGATTGCATAGAAATAGTAATTTAGGACTTTATTAGAACGCTTTTCGTTCCTCCCCTTCGCTTCACCCCTTTTTAATTCTAATTTATTTTCGACAGCCCTTCGAACGCATTTATATTTTATGAGTAACTACCATGCCATATTTAAAGTTTCAAGCCTCTTCAGTATCACAGTAATCGCAATTTACAAAGGTTTTTGCTCCTGAAACTCTCTGGTGATAGTGGCACAGAAAAAAATAGCTTATGTTTGAGCAGGTTCTATCACCAACAATTTGTCACCATTATTTTTTTTTTAATCGGTTTGGTATTTGATAAGATTGTACAAAAATTGTAATTTAGAACGTTTTTAGAACGCTTTTCGCTCACTTCATCCTTTTAAATTTGGAATTTTCTTTCGACTGTTCTTAGAAAGCAGTTGCATCTTGTAAGTAAATACCATGCCATATTTCAAAATGTTAGACCCCCTCAGTTGTGCAAAAAAAAAAAAAAAACGCAAATTATAACATGTTTTGGTCTTGCAACCTCCAGATAGTATTGACAGCAACATAAAACATAGCATATGTTGGAGCAGGGACAGTCACCATCAATTTGCAGCCATTACTTTTGAAATAGGTTCGGTATTTCCTCAGACTGAGTAGAAATCATAATTTAGAACACTTTTAGAACGCTTTTCGCGCATTTTCACCCGTTTTAAATTTCTAGTTTTTTCGAAACTGATCTTAAAGATCATTTATATCTAATAAATATGTACCTTGCCTAATTTCAAGTTGCTAGCCCCTACCGATCACAAAAATCGAAATTTAGAATGTTTTTTGCTCCTGCAACCTCCATGTGATAGTGACAACGACATGAAACAGCATCTGTGCTAGAGCAGAGGCTGTCAGCGTCAATTTCCTACCATTACTTTTGAAATCCGTTTGATTCTTCCTGAGATTGCTCACAAATCGGCATTTAGAACGTTTCTAGAACGCTTTTCTCGCATTTTCAAACCTTTTAAATTTCAGATTTTTAAATAAATGTTCTTAGAGATCATTTATATCTAATAAATATATACCATGGAATATGTCATGAATCTAGGCCCTTCAGTAACGCAAAAATCGCATTTTTAGAATGTTTTTTGCTCCTGCACCCCCTTTCGGGTAGTGGCACGGACATTAAAATATAGCCTATGTTCTAAGTTGGACTATCACCATCATTTTGATACCATTACTTTTGAAATCGGTTCGGTAGCTCCAGAGATTACCTCTAACAAACAAACAATTTTTACTTCTTTATAATATTAGTATAGATAGATATAAGTAACCACCATGCCATACTTAAAGTTTCTAGCCTCTTCAGTATCACAGTAATCGCATTTTACAAAGTTTTTTGCTCCTGAAACCCTCTGGGGATAGTCGCACAGAAAAAAAATAGCTTATGTTTGAGCAGGTTCTATCACCAACAATTTGTCACCATTATTTTTTAAATCGGTTTGGTATTTGATAAGATTGTATAAAAATTGTAATTTAGAACGTTTTTAGAACGCTTTTCGCTCATTTCATCCTTTTAAATTTGGAATTTTCTTTCGACTGTTCTTAGAAAGCATTTGCATCTTGTAATTAAATACCATGCCACATTTCAAAATGTTAGACCCCCTCAGTTGTGCAAAAAATGCAAATTATAACATGTTTTGTTCTTGCAACCTCCAGATAGTATTGACAGCAACATAAAACATAGCCTATGTTGGAGCAGGAACTGCCACCATCAATTTGCAGTCATTACTTTTGAAATAGGTTTGATATTTCCTCAGACTGAGTTGAAATCGCAATTGAGAACGCTTTTAGAACTCTTTTCGCGCATTTTCACCCGTTTTAAATTTCCAGTTTTTTCGAAACTGTTCTTAAAGATCATTTATATCTAATAAATATGTACCTTGCCTAATTTCAAGTTGCTAGCACCTACCGATCACAAAAATCGAAATTTAGAATGTTTTTTGCTCTTGCAACCTCCTGGTGAGAGTGACAACGACATGAAACAGCATCTGTGCTAGAGCAGAGGCTGTCAGCATCAATTTCCTACAATTACTTTTGAAATCCGTTTGATTCTTCCTGAGATTGCTCACAAATCGGCATTTAGAACGTCTCTAGAACGCTTTTCTCGCATTTTCACACCTTTTAAAATTCAAATTTTTAAAGAAATGTTCTTAGAGATCATTTATATCTAATAAATATATACCATGGAAAGTGTCATGAATCTAGGCCCTTCAGTAGCTCAAAAATCGCATTTTTAGAATGTTTTTTGCTCCTGCACCCCCTTTGGGGTAGTGGCACCGACATAAAATATAGCCTATGTTCTAAGTTTGGGCTAACACCATCATTTTGATACCATTACTTTTGAAATCGGTTCGGTAGCTCCAGAGATTACCTCTAACAAACAAACAATTTTTACTTCTTTATAATATTAGAATAGATGGAAAATGTCATGATTCTAGGCCCTTCAGTAGCTCAAAAATCGCATTTTTAGAACGTTTTTTGCTCCTGCACCCCCTTTGGGGTAGTGGCACCGACATAAAATATAGCCTATGTTCTAAGTTGGACTAACACCATCATTTTGATACCATTACTTTTGAAATCGGTTCGGTAGCTCCAGAGATTACCTCTAACAAACAAACAATTTTTACTTCTTTATAATATTAGTATAGAAGTATAGATTACTGTTCTTTACCAGTTTTCACGTGCACAACATTTATAACAGTGTCATTTAAATCTTATTTTGTTTTTCTTAATTCTCTAGAAAATTATTTTCAGATTGATATATTATTTATAAACTTTACCATTAAAATTTATTTGTAAAATGAAATTAGATGAACTTATTTCAGCGCTTTTATGAAATTTTGCAGAATTTTGTTGTTGAACGCTGTAGAATCAAGATATACGTATACACACATCAGTATAAAAAAAAAAAAAATCATCTGCTGAAAATGCGGAATGATTGGTATTTTTGCTACAATAATCTAATACTAATAAAAGAAATGTCTGTGTGCCTGTTGGCTATAGCTAGGAAAATCTAGCTTATGTACAGATCTGAAAATTCGGATATGGATAGCCCAATGCAGGTCCGAATGCACCCGACGCTCAGATTTTTCATTTATTTTATAATTAGCTGAGATTTTTTTTTTTTTTTTTTTTTTTTTTGCGTTTTTCGAAGCCCACATCTGCCTAACCATTCGAAATACGGAAAAACAAACAAGTGGGTAAGTGTGATCATAGATCGCACAAAGGTTTTCGGTTAATATTCCTTTAAGAACACTTTATCCTCTGATTAATAAATCCAAATTCTTAATTTATAATGACTAAATTTTTACACAGATCGTGTAGATATAGAGGGGTGTGGGTGGAGGTAGGGAGTGTGAAGAATAAAATTATTGGGTATTTTCCTAGACCTTTCATTTAAGGTTTAAAATGACATATCGTGGATTAAATTTGAAGTTTGTGAATTTTTTTCGATAATCCTTCCTGACGACAGAAAGGTGAAAATCGAGGAGAAGTTGGTAATTGTTGAGATTTGTTATGTAAATTTTTTTCTTAAATTTTGGAAAATTTTATAGGGTAGCAATGGACAAATTCAAACTATAAAAAGCCTTCTAGTGATAAAAAAATGAGTTAAGAAGGGTTGAGTGAGTGCTTAGCAATGTATAGGCCAAGAACTTTAAAAACGATATGTCACATGAAAAAATACATTTCCGCTTGTCTGGGGTTAAAATAGACCCCACCAAGTTGCTGGGCTCGATGAGATACCCTATTGGTCAAGCATTCAAATGAGGTCAAATCTTAATTAGTAGCTTAATTAGGGGATGAGTTCAAATCTCTTCTCTTCTTTAAAATTCATACGTGTTTTTATAAAATATCTGAAATTTTAAAATCGATGACTTGATTGCTTTTCTCAATTTTAGCAAATATGACAAATGATAGCTAATCTCTATCATAATAATATCTGCCATATTTATTTGTCTTGGTACGGAATTTCGCGTTTTTAGGTCCAGTACTTTTTAAGATAAGGGTAGGGGAAAGTAGTACACAGTGAGACAGCAGCCACTTTGACATATGGTTGAAACCTTTTTTCCAAGCTGGCATATACACATAACGACTTCGGCACATACACATAAAGACTTCATCTTATGCAACACGTGAAAGTAGTTTCGGCACTTCAGTTACTCATCCGACAAAATAGTAAATAATTCTTTATTTTATAGTGGTTAAAGTTACATAAACGTCTATTTTAGAGTTTATTTCCTTCAATATGACATACATTTACTTAACCAAACCTAGCTATATTTAATAATAGACTATTTCGACAAAACGACATAAACTTTTTAAAGCTATGAAATTGATATAACAGACGTGGCATCCATTTTGTTACAACGTAACGAAAGTACCTACTATGTGGTTCTGATGTTAAAAAAAGTTATTTATTAATAAAAGAAGTTTCTTTTCTCTCTCTGTGTGTGGGCGTATGATGGCCTGGCCATATCAATCTACTAAACGTAAGAGGCTGAAAATTTGCATGAAGGTAGACCAAGATCTGCCATTATCCATCCGAGGCTCATATTTTTAATATTTTGAAAATCTAGAAATATTAATTAGAAATCATAAACTGCAGAAAATTATTGATAGAGTGTAAAAATGTATGATTTATGAAAATATATGGGAATGTCCACTGTTACTCTTGTGACCATTCGTGCGGTTTTTTACAAATACTCGCAATTATTTTACTATAAAATATAATTAAGATAAAAAGTGACATAAGTAAAATACTATTGTGCTCCACTCATTTAATATATATCTAATTTGTAACAAAAAGCATTTCCCTTGTCTATATAATCAATCAAAATTTTGTTACTCTTGTGACCAGAATGTCACAAGAGTCATTTAATATATACATGAGTAATTTTTTTTTGTTATAAATTAGATATATGTTTGTGTGTGGAACACAGTGGTATTTAGCTGGTTATATCAATTTTTATCTTACTTATATTTTGTAATAAAATAATTGGAATTATATATGAAAATTTGCTCTAATTATCACAAGAGTAACGAATGGACGTTCCCATATGCATTGTCTCACTGTGTATTACAAGTGGTACACAGTGAGACAATTTCCGATACTCCGTTATGCTGCTTCTGTGCTTTTACAAATAACTTTTTTAAAACCATTTATATATTAATGTGTAGCGCTTTTGTGTAGCTTAAAGATGTAGCAATTTTTTTTTTCAAAAGAATAAAAATATTCGCCATTCGTTAAGTAATAATAATTTTCGTCTCACTGTGTACTACCCTGCCCTCCCAGCAAAGAAAGAAACAGTGGGCCATCAACTGGAAAAAAGATGACAGCCAGCACTGCCATCAACGGTAAAGTGCAATGGTGCCATTACTTAAACCAGTACAAAAGTGTCCGTGTGGAATGCAGCTGGCCCATCAGTGATGGCCAACAGCAGGTGCCATCAGATTTCTACAATCTGGCACTTTTCCGGCAGTGCTACACCTATCCAACTGCTATTCCTTTGCTGGCCCTCACTTTCCCTAACAAAAATTTCTTATAGAATTCTATAAAAAAAAAGTATTATGGCCCTTTTTCTATAACCTATAGAAATATCTGTAGAAGTGTCTAGAATAGAAATGTCTATAGAAATATTTGAACTTACAGCGGTTTCCATTTCCATGTTGTCACCCTCCCAAGTACTAACCGCGGTCGGTGCTGTTTGGTTTTCGTGATCGGACATGAACAAGTACAGTCGTGGAAAAAAAAAAGTAAACACCCCCTACTAACTCCTCAACAAATTATCGTAGAAGAAAGTTACTGGTACCGAACGATTGGAAATAAAGCCTACTTTTAAATGATGTATATAAAATTTGCTTAGGGGGCCATCTACATATTAAAATGAATCCAAACTTCATTTTTTTCAATGGCAATACCCAATTTTAACAAGATATTTCAAATCTTCGGTTCAAATTATGCCTAGACACCGAATTTCAAGTCATTTGAATGATAAGTTTTTGAATTATAAACATTCAAAATTTAATGCTTCTAATGTTAAATTACATTTTCATATTTTATTTATATCTCCAGAAATTATGCTCCTAACGTGCTAATTTTTTTTTTGTAGCAATAATACTAATATACCCAAACATAAATACGCTGAATTTGTAATTTTTATAATTTTATGATATGAATTATGAAATCAATATTCGAAAAAATTATGAATTGCAACCTACGATTTTTTTTGATGGATTTAGATTTATTAAGATTTAGATAAGATAAGATAGCTTTAAGAGATAAGATTAAGATAGCTTTATGTAAATTCAAAATTTTACATTTTTCTTCCAAGTAGTTTTCAAATTATGCTTAAAAAACAGCAAAATGATTTAAGGGGCCGTCTATAATAGAAGCGAGTAGATTTTGAAATTTCTTCTGCTGTCCTGTAATCTAGCAGGCTTCATTAACTTCTTAAGGTGCCTTGATCAAGATTCTTGGTTAACAATCGATTTCCGAACTTCAATTTGGATACAGCCCTTAAAATAAGCTCGTTTTAAAATAATTAATTTCTCCGAAACTTATCGTACGAATTGCATAAAAATTTGTTTTTAGGCTAATTGAAGGGTGCAGAGTTCATTTATGCTGTCAGAATTGTGTACTGCTATTGAAAAAAAACAAAGTTATGGTTCGTTTTAATATGTAGATGGTCCCCTAAGCAAATTTTATCTATGTCATTTAAAAGTAGACTTTATTTCCAATCGTTCGGTACCAGTAACTTTCTTCTACGATAATTTGTTGAGGAGTTAGTGGGGGTGTTTACTTTTTTCCCCCACGACTGTACTTTCACCGTATGCTACGAACACTCGTAGTTTTTAAGCTCTCATTACGCTATTTCAAGTTTGTTTCTTTTGTGATTTACGTTCCCAATCATTAAACTGGTATAGAAATTGTTGTATTGTGAAATCCTATATATTTTATACGGTTTTTTTTATTATTGATTCTCAACTGTGTAAATTATGAAAACCGAAATCCTTTATAACTTAGTAAAACCAGATTTAAGGAGAAAAAAAAGTGCGTTAAAATAAAGAATTTATTTATTTATTCATTTACTTATTTATTTTGTTGGTGGCAGTGGTGCTATATTATTTACAGTTTTAAAAAAAATTAGCTTCACAGCTTAAATTGTGTTAAGATATTCATTTCAGATTTGTGTTCAAATACTCAATGTCTTCGATAATCGCAACGCCACACAGTGGGGCAAAATCCCAAAAAGCTGGCCAAAAGTC
Source organism: Maratus speciosus (assembly GCA_963932465.1). Lineage (NCBI taxonomy): Eukaryota > Metazoa > Arthropoda > Arachnida > Araneae > Salticidae > Maratus > Maratus speciosus. The sequence continues at coordinate 324,930,912 of OZ010792.1, read as the reverse complement.
GAAAAATAAAGTTACTATTTTGGAAATTTTGACTATACAGATGGCTAGAATAATGTTTGGAGGGTCAGAATCTATATTTATAAAAAGGTTTTCGTTTTGCTTTGGCAACCTGTATCATTTCAAAAGTGACGCTTGGAGGATTATCATCTGAGGCGAACAAAAAGAGAAAAACAAAGGTTCTTCTAAACACGTGCTACAGTTTTCCATATCATCCGATTTTAATGCTTTAAAATGGATTCACACGATGATAGTGTGTACTTTTTTTGCCCATGTTACAAAAATTATATTAAGCAGATAAAATTTAATAATTTCACGATTATTTTTGATATTTTTTTAAAAAATATATACAACTTTTTGCATTCAAACATCAGAAAGTTTATAAGTTCCACGGTGTTCCGCAACGACATATAATGGAAACAATAGCCTGAACTATTATCTAATGAATCATGAAAAATTAGCTGCCATAAACTGCCATTCTGCATTTCGTGCAAGTTTTTGCAACCACAAGCAAAAATATAATTTTTTTAGTCGCTTCAAAAGCTATGACATTTATTACTTTGCACAGTAATTTAGCTGGCAAACATTTTTGAAATTTTTAGATTATTCAGTTTTGTGATAGATTATTATGCATTATATTACAAATAAGTGTTATAATCATAAGCATAAAGGAATTTGATAAGTAAGATTAGTAACAAAAAAAAAATGAAAAGAATTCTCTATCATCGATATAATAGAACATTTTCTTATCTTTATAGCTAATAATTTTGTGTATTCTATCGTAATTAGAAGAATTATCTTGTCAATTGCAATCTTTGCTAAATCATACTGCAGCACATATTTTATTAATGCAAACGGAAATTATTAAGAATCTGACTTCCGAGAACATTAGCAATCTGAATTTTATTTTCAAGTGGGAATGTGATAGTACATATGGTCAAAGTACTTTTAAACAAAAATTTAACGTTGATGATGGTAGAAATTAGGTTCAAATAGCTTTTTCACTTCTCTAGTGCCACTAGAACTTAAGTGTTGAGAATAATTTAGAAATCGTTATCTGGAACAATTCGAGATCATCTCCTCGATTTTTTAGGCTCATTAGAATCAATATTTTTTGCACGAAAATACGGAAGTTACTGTCAGTGAAATGGATTATATATTACAGATTACGGATCAAAAGAGTAAACTTATTCCTTTTAAAACAATCATTGATAGAAAATAAGTAGGCCTTAATTACAAACTAGCTTTAACGATGATTGATTGTAAAATTTTTATTGTCATTACTAGTAATTTGTCAACTCAACGTTGATACCTATATCAGGCAACTTCAAACCAGTTTAATAATCTTGATGGCATTTTCAAACTAAAAGTGAAAGAAAATCATTTACAATTCGCACGTCACATGCCTGTATAAGATTTTTTGAGTGTAGCTTGCATTTGGCGTACAAACGGGATATAAAGGAATGGCAAGTGTGCACTCCTGACGAGAAGAAAAAAAAATTAAAATTGCAAAACAAAACTTACAAAAAATATTTCGTTTACAATTAGGACTTCTCCTTGAGAAATCAAAGCTCGGATTTGGAAGCACAAATAATTACAATACAGCTCGTCAATTCTTTGAAAACGCAAGTATTTCTAATTTCTGCTTCCATAAGGAGCGTAGGCGAAGATTTGATCAAACGATTCCACGTCATATTACAAGTAATTTCTTAACATTCATTTGGCCAATTTCGTGGATTATTCAGGGTTCATACAGAGTTGGGAAGAAAAAATCCAAGGAGTACCCAAAAAATCCCAGGAGTCCAAAAAATTTTAAGGATATGCCTTTTTTTTTTGTCTATGTTTTTATGTGCTGCAAAACATTTCAAAAACAAATTTTACTGTATTAGAATCTAATTGTTAGTGCTGAAATTGCGCAGTATTCACAATATATTGCTCATTGATTTCTTAAGTTTAAATTCAAAATTGGCAATCTACTTTTTTATGCAGTGACCAATGGTCATGTCACAGGGGTGATTCCAAGTTTAAAAAAAAAAAAAAAAAAAATCTGAAATTCACAGCAAATCTTCTGAAAAGTTACACCAGAGAGGGGGGGGAGAGGGGGAAATCCACTCCCGACATTAGCTATGCGTTTTCCACGGCTCTTTTGCCGAAATTTGTGGGGTTTTTTCGCGATCTTTTGACAAAATTTGTGGTTTTTTGCGATCTTTTGACGAAATTTGCCGTTTTTTCGCGATTTTTCTTCGAAATTTGTGCGTTTTTTCGTGATATTTTTGTCGAAATTTGACGTTTTTTCGCGATCTTTTGACGAAATTTGCATTTTCCCCGCGATCCTTTGACGAAATTGGCGATTTTTTTGCAAATGATTGACAAAATTAATTTTTTGTCAGCACCATCAGATTTTCTTTCTTTCTTTTCTTTTTTTCTTTTGTCAAAAGAAAAGATCTTGATTGAAAGATCTTTTGTGAAAGATCTGACAAAAAATCTTTGTGAGATTTTTTGTTACAGCGACCATATATCCGAATTTTCGAATTGGTGACAGAGTTTTTAAAATTTTCGGAAATGAATGCCTTACATTTTCGGAAAATTCGGACTAGAATCACCCCTAGGTCATAGAAATAGAGATTAGTCAAACCCCAAACACTTATTATGTATATCACATACATGATACATCTTAAAGAAACATTTTAAAAGGCAAAAAAAAAAAAAAAAAAAAAAAAAGGAATGCTAAATGCAACATACAAGAAAAAAAATAACAAGTTTTGATTTTATTCTTTTAGAACAGCGGTAATCGCTTTCTTTGAAGGTGAAATTTTGACGAATTCGCATTTTTTTCGCGATCTTATGATGAAATTCGCGTTTTTTTCGAGATCTTCTGGGGGAAATTTGCGTTTCTTTTCGCGATCTTCTGGGGGAAATTTGCGTTTCTTTTCGCGATCTTCTGGGAGAAATTCACGAGTTTTTTTCGCAACCTTCTGGGAAAATTCGCTTTTTTCGCAATCTTTTAATGAAATTCGCGTTTTATTTCGATTGTTTAACGAATCTGACGTTTTTTTCGCGATCTTTTGATGAAATTTGCGTGTATTTCGCGATCCTTTGACGAAATGTGCGTGTTTTTCGCGATCCTTTGAGGAAATTCAAGTTTTTTTCGCGATCTTTTGGGGAAATTCAAGTGTTTTCGGCAATTTTCTGTGGAAATTCGCGTTTTTCGGCAATTTTCTGTGGAAATTCGCGTTTTTTCGGCAATCATCTGTGGAAATTCGCGTTTTTTCGGCAATTTTCTGTGGGAATTCGCATTTTTTCAGCAATTTTCTGTGGAAATTCGCGTTTTTTCGGCAATTTTCTGTGGAAATTCGCGTTTTTTCGCGATCTTCTAATGGAATTCGCGTTTTTTAAAACTATCTTTTGATGGGAACAGTGTGTTTTTCGCGATCTTTTGAGGAAATTCGTGTGTTTTTTGCGATTTTTTGAGGAAATTCGCGTTTTATGCGATCTTTTGAGGAAATTGCTTTTTTTCTCGATCTTTAAGGAAGTCCGCGTTTTTTCTCGATCTTTGAGTAAAATCGCGTTTTTTCGCTGTCTTTTAAGAAATTCGCGTCTGTGTAAGAAATCAGAGTTTTCCCGCGATCTGTTGGAAAAATTCGCGTTTTTTCACGATCCTTTGACAAAATTTCACGGTATTTTTTTTTGAACATATTTGCGAAAAACTCGATTTTTCCGAGATTCTTGGCTAAATGTCAAACATCGATAAAATTTAAAATAAAGGTGGCACGGTTTTCGACACGGCTAATAATGTCGAAAAACGGACTTTACGGACCTAATAATTAAAAAACGGATCTAGTGGGAGCCCTGCTATTAAGATTACCCTACCCAATCAATATTATGCTTCAGATGAATGACGTGCATAAAGGATTTACCGTGCGTTTTTCAATCATGATTTTTTTTTTTCCTCGGCAGCAATATCACTTGCGTCCGAAGCCGCAATAGAACATAAGGAGTTTCTAAGTAGTGGTTTGCTTATCCAAGTAGTTCTAAGTACTACTTGGGAATGTTTTCATTTCTAAGGAGTTTCCAAGGAGTCTAAGGAGTCTGTGCGAACTCTGATTATTGCTCACAAACAGCTTGTAAATTCGTCGAATTGTACTCCTAGTTCTATATGCCAACTTCAGTACACAAACTACTTATTCGTGGCACAGAAATTCCTCATTAATGCCTGTTGGGCAAATGTCGGGAGACGCTCAAGAACCGTGCACCAAATTGATCAAAAGGCACCGAGAAGATTTCTCCCTAAAATGCAGTAAGACATAAACAATGGAAGATTTTTTTGCGCCTTTTAATGTTATCAGATCCCTTCATTTCAAGCTTACGCAAATTACCATCCAGTGTTGAATTCAGACACTTTTCTCCGGGAGGGATTTCTGTGGCTCCGGGGGGGACATTATAGAGTTCCGGGGGGGAAATTGCACTTTTTGACCATCGAAAACACAAAATCTCAAATCTTCCCGGGGGGGACATCTCATTGCTCCGGGGGGGGACATTCCCCCCCGGGCCACCCCCTGAAATCAACACTGTACCATCGAAGAAACTTATATCCTTGGCCCTAGAGGCACAGAAACTTCTGTAAAATATTTCGACACCGCCCCTTCTGAAGAGTCTACTTCGTATACTACAGATAATTCAGAAGATGAATTTTAGAATATCCTTTCGTTTTATTTTAATAATATATAGAAATTAAACCTTGTAGTATTTTATTTTTCCTTAATGTAGTTAATTGTATTTCATAAATAAATATTATCGTTTAATTTCGATTAAAAACATTCTTAGTTCCTTGAAAACAGAACGTTTCTTGAACGTTTAGCCTCGAAACTTTTTAATTTCGAAACTCGAAATATATTATTTAAATCAAATTGTTTTTATTTTTAATTCGCCATTTTATACAATTTAATTTTTGAATCGTACTTAGCATCCTCAAAAGTACCTGTATACGAAATTTCATAGAAATGGAATAACTTTCAAAGCATTTTAATTTTAAGTCCGCCATATTGGATCCGCCATTTTGTATTTTGCAATTTTCATTTTAGAATCGAGATCAGCATCCCGAAAAACACCTGTGTACGAAATTTAAACGGCATTTAAAAAACTTTTTCACATTTTGGCCGCTTTTCAGGATTTTGCCCCACTGTGCGCCACCTAGCATAAGGGTTTTCAGCAATAATATTGCAAAAATTCGTGCACGTCCATGTAATGGTGGGCCAGTACATGAGTACTGGCCCACCATTACATGAGATAAAACGGAAGCCCACCAGAATTTTATCTGATGATTTCCAACAGCAAAGTTGACTGAAGCTGTCCAGCAGTGGTCATGCAGTGGTAGACCATTAGCCAGTACTTCTCCATCATTGCCAGTACCTATCTTGCTGCTGGCCAGCAATTTCCTCCTTGCTGGGCTATACTGAAAAATCCTAGCCCTTTACCGTCGTAGTGGCTCGGCGAATTATGGCAAACCCTCTCTCCTCTTTTCTCGTTTCAGAATGAAAATCTTTGCGGTTTGATTAAAATCAATGCTTTAGTTGAATTATAGATATTTTCCGTTCCTTTTAATTGGGGGTTTTTAATTAAGACCTTTTTCAAAATTTTATGATTTGTCGTGGGATCGCAGGTATTCAGCTATAAGTATGCAAAATTTGAAATCTCTAACTTATATAGTTTCTGAGAACGAGCTCTGTAACGAAAAGATACACACACCGACAGACGGGGAAGTGAGACGAATCAGGGCTATCTCAATAAAATCAAGATAGTCATGGACGAATAGGGTTTCGTCAGATGAACGAAACCCTAAAAATACCAAACTACATCACATATTAATATACAAGATGGGACATTTATGGTAAAATCTGTAATATCAACAGTACAAGCATCACTACCGACAAAGGGGAAGAATTAACAAGCCTCCAAAATTTACCTATGTTATAGAAATGTGTTTTCGCTCTATGTTAGGTAGCTTTCTTTACAAAAAAGCTACCTATTGCAGCCGTTCGGAGGAAAGCGATTTCAAAAAATTTTGGTATATTTTCATCGATCATGACCCCCAGACCCCGAAACCACCCTCCGTTCAAAATTGATATATATATATATCTGACCTATGTCACACTGTAACTCCCGTAATTATGAACCGATTTCGATGTAATTCGGTGTGTACATAGTACATACCAATGTCTCGACCGAGTTTGTTGGCCAGCTTCATCCGCCGTTTTGTTTCAAAATGGCGGCCATTTAAAATTTTAAAAAAAATTTTAAACTTGAAATGTGGTACCAAAAAATTAAAAATGGAAAAATATTTTTTTCTTATGTATTTGACCTTTATACAAAGATTCCGGAGCAGTTTTTGTTTCGTCTATATCTTAAAAAATGGCTGAGTTATAGCATTTTGAATTTCTAGCGTGGCTGACATTTTGAAACGTCCTGAATTTTGTCAGGCGATAAAAGGCGTATTTATGAACCGATTTGGATGTAATTCGGTGTGTACATAGTACATACCAATCTCTCGACCGAGATCGTTGGCCAGCTTCATCCGCCATTTTGTTTCAAAATGGCGGCCATTTAAATTTTTTTTTAAAATTTAAAATTTGAAATGTGGTACTAAAAAATTGAAAATGGAAAAATATTTTTTTCTTATGTATTTGACCTTTATACAAAGATTTCGGAGCAGTTTTTGTTTCGTCTATATCTTAAAAAATGGCTGAGTTATAGCATTTTGAATTTCTAGCGTGGCTGACATTTTGAAACGTCCTGAATTTTGTCACGCGATAAAAGGCGTATTTATGAACCGATTTGGATGTAACTTCGTTTATACAGAGTACATACCAATGTCTCGACCGGGTTCGTTGGCCAGCTTCACCCGCCATCTTGTTTAAAAATGGCGGCCATTTAAATTTTTAAGAAAAATTTAAATTTGAAATGTGGTACCAAAAATTGAAAATTGAAAAAATATTTTCTTCTTATGTGTTACCTTGATAAAAAGATTCGGGAGCAGTTTTTGTTTCGTCTATATCTTAAGAAATGGCTGAGTTATAGCATTTTGAATTTCTAGCGTGGCTGACATTTTGAAACGTCCTGATTTTTCTCACGTAATAACAGGCGTATTTATGAATCGACTTGGATGTACCTTGGTGTGTACATAGTACATACCAAGGGCGGATCTGGAGAGTCCTCAAGGGGGGGGGGGGCGATTTTAGAAATTTAGAAACTCCAATCTGATGCGCGGGTCGGGGCTAATTTTTTTCACTGCGGGTCGTGTTACTTCTACTTTTTGCTGTGGGTCGGGTTTGGGTCCGGTTGACTTCTATTTTTTGCTGCTGGTTGGATAAACTTATACTTTTTTGCTGTGGGTCGCGTTTGGGTCTGGTTGATTTCTATTTTTTGCTGTGGGTCGGGTTAACTTCTACTTTTTTGCTATGGGCCGGGCTAAGTTCTACTTTTTGACGCGGGTCGGGTTTGGGCCCGGTTGACATCTACTTTTCTACTACAGGTCGGGTTGACTTTTACTTTTTAGCTGCGCCTAGCGCGTTGGGTTTGGGGCAGATTGATATACATAATATCCGGTTTGGGTCAGTTTCGGATTCGGTTTTCACTACTGCGACTTGCGAGAAGGGTTCGAGTTGACCCGTTTTTTTTTTTTTAAAGAAAGTCTAGGTATTTTTGAAGATAAAAACCATATGCAGTAAACAGACACGTCCAAATAATTATTTAGGAATACTTTTTAATCTCCAGAATTATGTAAAAAATACTAATTTGGTATAAGACTGCTTGTCTCTTTATATCTAAGGTGAGTTGTAATTCAGTAAAGAATGCTTTGAAACTTATTAAAAAACATACCGGGTGTCCTTAAATGGATTTTAAAATTTAGTACTTTTCGAATGGTGACAGCTATTTAAAAAAATCTTGCAGGAGGGTTATATAAGATGTCATGAGATTTGTTACTGTGATTCTTGATTTTACTGTATAATAGCAGCGATAGATGGCTCTGTAAACAATGGTCGTTAAGCCTACCTCCTCCGGGAACCAATTTAGCACCTCTTGCTTCCAGCATGATCTTCGTTGCTATTTTAAACTAAAATCAAGAATCGCAGTTAAAAAAATTATCAAGGGTAGAGTAAAAAAGAAAAAAAAATTCTGAAATTCAAAGAAAATTTTCTGGAAGGTTACAGTAGATGGGGGGATTCCCTTCTGGCACTAATTATTTTTGTTGCAGGTCGGGTCAGCTGTTTTGGATTCGGATCGATTTCAGGCTGAGTGTGGATTCCTGCTAACTGGATTTGGGTTAATTTGTTTGTTTTTTTTTCAAAAATTAGTTCAGTATATTATTTCAAGTTAAAAATTATACCTATAATAATAAACGTATGTAAGTGTGCTGTTTTCTAAAGAGACCACTGCATTTTCCCCACGACTCTTTGATGAAATTCGCTCGTCTTCGACCCTTTGATGAAATTTGCGTTTCTTCTGCAACCCTTTGAAAAAATCAGTGTAATTTTGCAGACCTTTGGTAAAATTCGCGTTTTTTTCCGTGACCCTTCTACAAAATTCGCTTTTTTTCAGCGATCCTTTGACTAAATTCGCGTTTTTAAAGCAATTCTTTGACTAAATTAATTTTTTTCCCACGATTCTATGAAGAAATTCGTGTTTTCTCCACGATCCTTTGACGAAATTTGCGGGGTTTGTTTTCGCGGCTATTTGACAAAATTTGCGTTTTCTCCGCGATCCTTTAACGAAACTCGAGTTCTTTTCCGCTGCCTTTTGAAGAAATTCGCGTTTTCTGTGATCATTTGAAGAATTTCGCATGTTTTCCGTGGCTCCCCGACCAAATTCGCGTTTTTTCTGTGATCATTCGGCGAAATTGAAGTTATTTCCTGCGAACGATTGACGAAATAGATTTTTTATGGAGACCATTTATCAAAATTTGCGATTATTTGTACGTCCGAATTTTCGGATAGGTGAATTTTCAAAATTTTTGGAACCGAATGCCTTAACCCTGGAGCTGCGTATTATTATTATTATTATTATTATTTTATCAAAATAGGTTAAAAAATTGCGCATATTTTTTATTACACATTTCAAATCTGCACTCATTTTAGAGTAAAATATGTCCCAAAATCTTTGTGAAACAGGATTTTTTTTAATAGAATTAGATCATAAAAAAAAAAAGATTTGCTGCGGAAATTGCGGGTTGCGCAAATTTTGCCACTTTTACGTTGGCCGTGGAAATCGCGGGTTGCGCAGCGAGAGGGTTAAATTTGCGGAAAATTTGGAACATAATCACCCTTGTTCCCAACATCTATAACCCTCCTGCAAGTATTTTTTTAATATCTGTCACCATTTGCAATTTATTGAATTTTAAAATCAGTCAGTCCATTTTAGGACACCCGGTATATTCAGTAGTTATGGGATGATGGCTCAAATTAAGCATTTAAGAAAAAAAGTTAAGCTGGCTTCGATATGCCAGTTAGGGTTTACCTGGGCTGAAGTTATCAGGCCCAAGCCCAGGTCCAACCCACATAAAAAAAATATAAAACTATTGGCCCCGCCCGGTATAAAAGCTAAAAAATCAACTCCAGCCCTGCCTGCATTTCTCAATTAAAATTATTCATAAAGTACACTTGCTTATGCTCATATTTTATTTTCAAATTATGTTCGAAATTCATGAATACAGAAAAACAGCAATATTAATGGCTATAGCGATGACTAATTGGGCAATTATGTACGTAAACACTACGTAAAAATATGACTTAGACAATTTCATTCAAATAAAAATCCAGTAAGATAATCAGTTTAGAATGAAAGAAACGGTTGATAAAAAAAAAAATCATAATTTTAAAGCTCTACAAAGTAAAAAAGTAAATTTTAAAAAATGCATCTCTGTAACTTATCAAATCAAATTAAATTTCTAAAGATTTCTCTAAACAAATGTGCAAAACAAATTTAATTTTTACGAATGACAAATAAGTAAGATTGCAGACCAACTTGGGGTCGGGAGGAAGAATTTAGAGGAGTGCACGGGTCGTGGTCGAGCCAATAATGCTTATCATACGGGCTGAAACGGACCAAATGTTTAGCTTTTATTCCGGGCCGAGCCCCGACCTGGAAATTTTGGCCAGTGCAAGTGCAGGCCTCTAGGAAAAATGGAGTCCAGGCCAAGCTCGATCTGGAGGAAAAAGAAGTCTGGCCCGGCCCGAATCTGCAGAAAAAATTAAGATCCGGGCACGACCCGACTCTAAAAGAGAAAAGACCTGACCCAGCCCGAGTCTCGTGGATTTAAACTGGCGTGACCCGGGTCGAGTCAGACCAACTTGGGCTCGGGAGGAAGAATTTAGAGGAATGCGCGGGTCGTGGTCGGGCCAATAATGCTTATCATACGGGCTGACACGGACCGAATGTTTAGCTTTTATTCCGGGCCGAGCCCCGACCTGGAAATTTTGGCCAGTGCAGACCTCTAGGAAAAATGAAATCCAGGCCAGGCTCGATCTGGAGGAAAAAGAAGTCTCACCCGACCCGAATCTGCAGAAAAAATTAAGATCAGGGCACGACCCGGTTCTGAAAGAGAAAAGACCTGACCCAGCCCGAGTCTCGTGGATTTAAACTGGTGCGACCCGGGTCATGTCGGACCAACTTGGGCTCGGGAGGAAGAATTTAGAGGAATGCACGGGTCGTGGTCGGGCCAATAATGCTTATCATACGGGCTGACACGGACCGAATGTTTAGCTTTTATTCCGGGCCGAGCCCCGACCAGGAAATTTTGGCCAGTGCAGACCTCTAGGAAAAATGAAATCCAGGCCAGGCTCGATCTGGAGGAAAAAGAAGTCTGACCCGACCCGAATCTGCAGAAAAAATTAAGATCAGGCCTCGTCCCGGTTCTGAAAGAGAAAAGATCTGACCCAGCCCGAGTCTCGTGGATTTAAACTGGCGCGACCCGGGTCGGTCGGACCAACTTGGGCTCGGAAGGAAGAATTTAGAGGAGTGCACGGGTCGTGGTCGGGCCAATAATGCTTATCATACGGGCTGACACGGACCGAATGTTTAGCTTTTATTCCGGGCCGAGCCCCGACCTGGAAATTTTGGCCATTGCAGACCTCTAGGAAAAATGAAATCCAGGCCAGGCTCGATCTGGAGGAAAAAGAAGTCTGACTCGACCCGAATCTGCAGAAAAAATTAAGATCAGGGCACGACCCGGTTCTGAAAGAGAAAAGACCTGACCGAGCCAGAGTCTCGTGGATTTAAATTGGCGTGACGCGGGTCGTGTCGGACCAACTTGGGCTCGGGAGGAAGAATTTAGAGGAGTGCACGGGCCAATAATGCTTATCATACGGGCTGATACGGACCGAATGTTTAGCTTTTATTCCGGGCCGAGACCCGACCTGGAAATTTTGGCCAGTGCAGACCTCTAGGAAAAATGAAATCCAGGCCAGGCTCGATCTGGAGGAAAAAGAAGTCTCACCCGACCCGAATCTGCAGAAAAAATTAAGATCAGGGCACGACCCGGTTCTGAAAGAGAAAAGACCTGACCCAGCCCGAGTCTCGTGGATTTAAACTGGTGCGACCCGGGTCGGGTCGGACCAACTTGGGCTCGGAAGGAAGAATTTAGAGGAATGCACGGGTCGTGGTTGGGCCAATAATGCTTATCATACGGGCTGACACGGACCGAATGTTTAGCTTTTATTCCGGGCGAGTCCCGACCTGGAAATTTTGGCCAGTGCAGACCTCTAGGAAAAATGAAGTCCAGGCCAGGCTCGATCTCGAGGAAAAAGAAGTCCGGCCCGACACGAATCTGCAGAAAAAATTAAGATCAGGGCACGATCCGACTCTAAAAGAGAAAAGACCTGACCCAGTCTGAGTCTCGTGGATTTAAAGTGGCGCGACCCGGGTCCCGTCGCGCCGGGCTCGAGCTCCGCCCCAATTTATTTCCTGTGAGGATGTATAATGTCGTTTTAATAACCCTTTATTAGCCCAAGGGGGGGGCGATCGCCCCTTCGCCCCCCCCTTAGATCCGCCATTGGTACATACCAATGTCTCGACCGGGTTCGTTGGCCAGCTTCATCCGCCATCTTGTTTCAAAATGGCGGCCATTTAAAAAAATTAAAAAATAAAAAAAATTAAATGAGATACCAAAAAATTGGAAAATGAAAAAGATTTTTTTGTATGTGTTTGACCTTAATACAAAGATTCCGGAACAGTTTTTCTTTCGTCTATATCTAAAAAAAATGGCTGAGTAATAGCATTTTGAATTTCTCTTGTGGCTGACATTTTAAAACGACCTGATTTTTGTCACGCGATAACAGGCGTATTTATGAACCTATTTGGATGTAACTTGGTCTGTACATAGTACATACCAATGTCTCGACCGAGTTCGTTGGCCAGCTTCATTCGCCATCTTGTTTCAAAAGGGTTGCCATTAAAAAAAAATTAAATTTAAAATTCAAAATGAGGTATTAAAAAATTGGAAAATGAAAAAGATTTTATTTATGTGTTTGGCCTTGATACAAAGGTTCCGGAGCAGTTTTTGTTTCTGAAAATTTGTTCTTTTGTTGATATCTTAAAAAATGGTTGATTTATAGCACTTTGAATTTCTAGCATGGCTAACATTTTGAAACGATCTTGTATTTGTCACGCGATAACACACGTATTCGCCTATTTCGATGTAAGAAGGCATGTGGATAGTATACATCAACACCTCGACCAAGTTCGCTGGCCAGATTCATCAGCAATCTTGTTTCAAAATGGCGGCCATTAAATTAAAAAAAATATATATATTTAAAGTGAGGTGCAAAAAAATTAGAAATTGAAAAAGGTTTCTTTCTTAAGTATTTGATCTTGATATAAGGATTCAGGAGCATTTTTTGTTTGTCTTTACCTTAAAAAATGGCTCAGATATAGCAGTTTCAATTTCTATTGTGGGTGACATTTTGAAAAATCTGATTTTTTGCATGCGACAGCACTCCTATATATTAACCGATTCCGATGTGAGTGAGCATGTGCACAGCAATTACTAAGGTCTCGACCAAGTTCACTGCTTAGCCTCATCCACCATGTTGTCTTAAAATGACAGGCACTTTAAGAAATTGCCGAATTTGGCAGCCAAATATAAGTTACTTTAAAGAAAAGCAGCTTGGATAAAGCTGACTAATTTCACGAAATTCTCATTCATTATATTGATAAAAATTAGTATTGAATCTCCTATATTCGGTTTCCACTAAATTGAGCTTCGTGTGTTTGCATGATATAAGTTGGCTTTTTTTAAATAAGGATTATGAAAGCTACCTCTTCCTCCCGGCACTGGCCGGAAGGACTTTTTTGAGTATCTATTCTTTCCTAAAACGAAGAAGAGGCAAACGATATTCTATTTATGCTTTATTTATTTAGCTGCTCTTTTTTTTTAAAAATTGTATTTGTATTGTTAATTTTTAACTTACAAAATGATTAATAATATAAAAGAAAAACCCTAGAAAATTTTGTTAAGAACGTAAATATGTAAGTTTATGAGACAAAATTGTAAAAAAACTCAAATTCAGGTATTGTGTTACTTTATTCATATCGAATAAAATTTTACTGAGTGTAATGTCAGTATCTCTATTTATTTTTAACTTTAAATTTGTCGAAAGGAATTTTCCCCCATTTGTAATTTTATTATTATTTCTTATATGTTAATATTATAAATATTACTGAATTGATTGTACATTATTTACATTAAAAACAATATTTTTATTTTATCTGTAATAAAGTGAAAATACGTAAATTTTAAAAGATTATTGTAACGATTGTTTAATACATTAAACTTCATAAATTAACAAAACATCGGCTATAAAAATTTTCCACCAAATGGGAATATTTATGAAATTTTCTGGGACTTTTAGAATGCAATATTTCGTATATTCTTATGTTGAACCATTGCTTTTGATCTATAGCATTCAAGAAGAAATTTTTACCTTGTTTTTCATTGCACTTAAATCGTTCACTCATCATGTAACCAAAAAAAGCATATATCCGTGCATGAACATAGAATAGCTATTAGATGTATAAAATAGGATATCTATGCTATGTTCATGTACTGGTGTAAGATTCTATTGAAAACGTAAACATGCAACATTAAAAAAAAAAGGATCACAATAAGGTAGATTAGATACTCAATAAATTTTTTTTACAAGGATGGGGAGTTTCTTCCCCATTCTCACTAAAGGCGATCGCAATCGCATTATCATTACGCTCTATGGAAGTGTCCCATCTTGAACTACATTTATATACTTCTTCCTTTATAACTACATAATCCGTTAAAATATATAGATATATACTGGGGATGCACCGAATATACGGTATCTATTCGGTATTCGGCCATGTTACCGAATATTCGGTTTGGCCGAATATCAAACTATTCGGTATACCGAATATTCGGCTTGGACGAATAGCAAACTATTCGGCCTGCCGAATATTCAGTTTGGTCGAATATCGAAATATTCGGCCAACCGAATACTTAAAAAAAAAACTTTTAAAGCATAGTTTTAAAAACCTTATACCACTTATACGTTTAACAGTCAACTTATAAAGATATTAAGAATAATTAGAAACAGAATCATATATTTAAATAAAAGAGAATGTTTTTACTTTATTTATTTGCTGTTTGTTAAGTATTATTTAAGAAAATTAACCAATCACGAGGATTTTCATAGGAATTAATTATGTACAAATCAAGTTCCTGAACATTGTCCAGTAAATAATTTGTTACTTGCTAAGCTTTTAAGAACAACATTTACAATCTCTGAAAATGATCACCCACTTCAGACACCGATCTAGGATGTATTTAAAAACTTCCTTGCTTAATCAAAGGGAGTAGAACAGTTATTCTTGCTGAGTTGTCACCATATAAAATTTGAATAGATTGTATTATTTATTACTTATTTACTATTAATTATTTACTTTAGTCTCTTCCTGACAAACAAATAATACATGATCCTGTACAATTTTTCTTCCAATTTTTTCACAATTTCTGTTTGATTAAGAATGTTTGTTTTAGAATTTAAGAAAATTTTATTCATTTGTTTTAATTCACAGAAGAAGCCATGAAATTAAAAATTTTATTAATTAAAAAAGTTTTATAACTATCATCTTCTTAAATAACTCAAAGCAGATTTTTTTCAGCATAAAGTTTACTTGAAAAAAGCTCTTGATTATCAAAATGAAAGTTTCTGTTTCAAATATTATGCAAAACTGTTTTAAAATTTAACATTTTAATGCCTTTAAACTTTGAAATATAAAATTATTCGACAAGCCGAATATTCGGCATTCGGCCGGCCGAATATTCGGTATTCGGCCAAAATCACTATTCGGTGCATCCCTAATATATACTAATGTAATGCCTTTAGAAAAAAATATTTTACAAACTTCGAATTCGTGCTTTTTTCCCCCTTCGCACACATTTTCTTCTATACACTGTCAGAAAAACTCGTCAATTTACACTAAATTATTCCTCATTTTTTAAGAAAATTTCCATACTCCTAGAAAACATATTTTATCCGTGAATTCTTCCCATAAGTCTGAAAAAAAGGAAGAATTCCCGTTCATTCCCAGTACGCATGCGCTCTTTTAATACTAAAATCCGAAATTTATTTAAAAAATAAAAAACCAAAAATTCTATACATTAAGATTTCTAATTTAATTAAAAAAAGAGAAAAAAGTTTTCGAATTTAAAAATGAATAGCAATTACTTTTCTCATCCATTCAAAAATACTCACAATCTATATTTTTTAAAAGTTGAATAAAGTTAAATTTATAAAGTTGTTTATTAAATATATATATATATACCGGGTGTCCTAAAAATGACTGACTGATTTTAAAATTCAATAACTTGTAAACGGTGACAGATATTTAAAAAATTCTTGCAGGAGGGTTATGCATAAGGTCAAGAGTTTTTTTACAGTGATTTTCAATTTTAGTTCGAATTACAAACAATAGATGGCGCTGCGATCAATAGACGCTAAATTCAGGCTCGATTTTTGGTACTTCGTGGCCTGGATAATACATTTCCATCTCCTTTTTCCGCATGGAACAAAAGAAAGAACCAAAAATCGAGCCTGTATTTAGCGACTATTGCTTACAGCGCCATCTATTGTTTGTAATTCGAACTAAAATCGAAAATCACTGTAATAAAACTTTTGACCTTATGCATAAACCTCCTGCAAGAAATTTTTAAATATCTGTCACCGTTTGCAAGTTATTGAATTTTAAAATCAGTCAGTCCTTTTTAGGACACCCGGTATATTCGCCTTTAAAATATGTATCTGAAAGGAACAGGTTAAAAATACATTTTAATTTAAATATTAAAATGAAAAAAATCGATTCCACTGGAAAAAAAAAAAAAAAAAAAAAAAATAGAATCTTACCGAATAAAAATGAGGACGCGAGTTTCAAAACTCGCCTTATCCAGAAAATCAAATTGTGGGAAATCGCAAAAACCTCTGACTGCGTACATTGGTTTTCATTGTAAACCAAGATTTTACAATGCTAAGAAATACACGATAAATCTACTGGAAAAATTTTACAGATTGTAGTGTTTTTTTTTATGCAGGTTCACCAACAGAATAGATTGATATAAAAAACTCGATTTTTTAAATTTTGGATAAGGCGAGTTTTGAAACTCACGTCCTCAAATATAATATTCATATTTTACATATGAATATTCTGGTGTCAGTCAATTATTTCATCATTTTACGAACAGAATTCTTCTGCCCCTGAAAGGGTTAAAGAAATTAATCAAGTCATACCCATCTGAAGCAAACATATTTACTTCAAAGTCTTTCACTACTGTGCAACTGTAGCCCAATGGTTACCATTACGCGTCTCGTAATACAAAGATAGTTTAGCTGGTTCGATTCCAGGTCAGCAACTTTTATTTTTCCCCCACTATCTTCAATTCACGTATTTCCTGTAACAGAGGGAAAAAAATAAACGAATATTGCTCAATTAATGGAAAAATCGGGGCAGCAAATTTCCGTGAATTGAAGAAAGTATTTCTGTGAGTGTAACGACCACCTTCAGTTAAAAAATATTAATATTAACCCTTTAAAAGATTTTTTTCGTTAACTCAAACGCACTTCGAAATTTCATCAGATTCTGTTGTTTCTCGGTTAAGTTAAAATTTTCCCCAGCAAGCAATTTGAGTGTTCTGATGTTTGAAATCAGAAATAACAAGGCAGATAAGGGATTTTGGAAAGAATTGGGAAGGAATTTGGGAAGATGCGAGAGGTTTACTCCATTTACGTTTCTACGGGATGTACAAGATGCGGGAGGTATTTGCAAACAAAATAACGCCTGCTTTCAAACCTAAATGGACACCAGAGACGGAGCATTTTTTTTTTCAATTTTAAAGTTCTGTACAGGTGACCACATATACAATGGATGGCATCATTCACTCAAACCACCGTCAGCCGCAATAACAACCTCTAATGTTGTCGAAACCAACTACAGGCAATAATTAGATTTGTGTTGGGAACATTTGCCCCCGAATACAAACGGCCGCCTTGAGCTCCGCAACAGTGTTGTATGAATGCCTATCAGAGTCTCTCTTATGGCTGTTCACAACTGCTCTGCTCAACAAGCGCAAAACGTTTTGACACATTTGCAAATTCATTTTTTAACGGAAAGATATAAAATTGGAAGGCTTGACTATGGAAGCGATTTGGAATCGAACTGTGTTTTAGAGGTCTGCACGGGAACGGAAATTATCTTGGCCCGTCCCGTATATATTTTCATAGTTCTCGGCCCGACTCGGACAAAAATCAGTGAAAATAGGCACGGCCCGACTCAATTTCTACAAAAAATTCCGTTTTTTCTCGACATACAATTAAAATTATTTTAATGAATGACTACATGCGTATTTATGGGAACATTTTACAGTCCTTTTAGATTGCTATGTGTTTGCAAAACAGAAAACACACAATAGTAACATTAATGATTAATTACAGTCTTTAGACGTTTCAAAATTCAAACAGGAATTCATTAAAACATTAAAGTAGTTTAGAATAACAGGGTTAAAAACAAGATAACTTTTGAAGCTATATAAATGAAAAGTAGTATTTGTGAAAATATTTCTCTGTCATTTTTTAAGGCTTTTCTCAAATCCAAAGGAGCTACATTCTGACACATTTCTGAATTCATTTCTTTTCGGAAAAGCGTAAGATTGGCGGGTATTCTTATTCAGAAACTATGTAAATGTCTAATTTTTTATTTATTTTTTAATATAAAAGCAATATATCTTTGAGAAAATACTTGTCAAAGTTAGCGTTTTGAATCGAATATCTGGAAGCGGTAGTACGGGAAAGGATAAAAACTACAGTCACGTGACAAGAATAAGAATCTCTTATATCTCTGTAAGTAAATTATCAAAAATGGAAACGCTTTTCGATTCCAAATCCCTTCAATGGTCAGGCTTTTCAATTTATGCCTCTAAAGTTAAAAATTAGTCAGAAAATGTGTCGGAAAGTTTCGCATTTTTGAGCAGTGAATTTGAGGACCACTTTAAGGTACCATGCAACTGTTCCAAAAATACTGTTAACAGAAATTCATTATGGCTCTTAATACTTTTACATGCCCTATACATCCTGAAAACTATTAATATACCAGTTTCGGCCCGGCATGACTATGTAGGAAAAAAAAACGCAATCCTGATCTCGGACCCGGCACAAGTCCGCGGAAAAAAATTCCCTGCCGGTCCGACCTACTGGCGGAGGTAGATTTCGAAGTTAAGTATACTAATTTCACAAACAAAAACCAAATCATGATTAGAGATAAACCCACTTTAACAATTTTATCTGGCCGCTTTTGACGAGTTTTTATTTAATTTTTATATAATAACTGGTTTTATCAGAATCATGTTAGGGCGGTATTAAAAAAAATACTTTTCCATGCTCAACAACTCGAAATTTTCTGGCATAACTCCAGATTCATTTTTAATAGGAAAAACATGAAACTTGTTGACGTGATTTTTGAAGAGATTTATAAGCGACCTGTGTTTTTAATTTTCGTTCAATTAATTAAAACTTGATATATAAACAATTATTTTCTCAGTAAGACATTATTTTTCGTTTTTAACACAATCGCTTCGGGAAATTCCGTTCAAAATGCTCACTTTGACATAATTTTTTGAAATATATTCTGCCTCTGTCAAAAAATCGATCATTACGGTACATTATATAGTTTCTGAATAAGCGAATCTACCAATTGGATGCGTTTGAGAGCAAAAATGAATTTAAAAATGAGTCAGAAAATAAGCAGTTTGGATTTGAATACTCCCTTAATACGATGATTTTTCCAACACAATCCGCTTCGGGAAATTCGGTTCAAAAGGCCCACTTTGACAGCATGTTTTAAAATATATTCTGCCTCTATCAAAAAATTGACCATTACGGTACATTATATAGTTGCTGAGTAAGAAAAGATACCAATTGGAAGCCTTTGAGAGTAAAAATGAAATGTAAAATGAGTCAGAAAGTAAGCAGTTTGGATTTAAACTTTCAGTGCAACTTGTCTATCTGCGGCGCTCCATTTTTTTAAATTTTAAATTAAAAAAAAATTTTTTTTTGCTTCCTCGCCCCCCTCCAATCCTTTTTCTTATGACAAGTCTGCACCAACAATTCGGCTTCTAAACCCCAGGTCATTCGGAAGTAGTTCAGGCAGCGGTGGCCCAGTTGGCAGAGCATCGAATTCGCAGCTAAGGCCGCGAGATCGAGGCCTACTGCTGGCTATAATCCGCCATGTACGCTAATGGCGCCTGGTGCATGTAAAATCCGTCGTGGGTGCAATGTCTTCTAAGTTACCTGTGAATTATACCTCTGGAGATGCCTTACCAGGTGAAGGTCTCGTCATCTGATCAAGGTTCCAAATTACGAGACCAACATGAGTAGCAATGTGCAGGTGCCAAACAACAGGATATAACGTTAAGTAACCGGCAAAACATAGTATACACAAACGAGCAGTAGGCACTGCAGATAGGAAGACGATCGAGGCAATGATGTCAGGTTTATTGCCGCTTCGCGGCGGTCTTTTGCCCCGATGCCAGGTACTAAACCCGTTAAGCTGGGGCATCCCGGCAGGTAGGGGCCTGGTCATCGTTTAGAAAGAAAGAAAGAAAGCAGTTTGGATTTGAATACACCCTTACTAAGATGATTTTTTTCTTCAACCGCTATGTATTTTTAATTTGTTTTTGCTGTAAAAATTGGCCCTACCCAAAACTTGTCTATATAGATGTTGTAGACAATATTAAGAAGATATATGATAAATTCATGGGGATTTTATATTTTTTGAATTGACGGAGTTATGGATTTTTTTCTTCTTCAAACGCCCTTTTTGTTTTCGTTTTTAATTTTTTTTGCGGTACGAATTGGTCCTATCAAAAACTTGTGAATATAAAAGTTGTAGATAATGTTAAGGAGATTCATGATAAAATTAATTGGATTTGATATCTTGAGAATTGACGAAGTTATGAATTTTTTTTCTCCCCAAAACCCTATTTTTTGCGCCCCTTGAGCCCATTTTTAACTTTATCAAAAATCTGTGATACATAAATTTTTAGCCCTATTTTTAGAAGTGATAAAAACTTTAAACTGATTCGATATGTACAAAATTTAAGAAGTTATGAGGTTTTTTCTATTTTCACAAAACCCCTCCCTATTTCCATCCCCTTGGTCCGATTTTGCCCATTAACGAACTTGAACGAGATTGGTGCAGAATTGTGGAAGTTATCGTGTTCAGAAGAAAGTGATATATATAGATAGATACATACATACATACATATATAGATAGATAGATAAATTTTTTTACTGAAGGTGGTTTTGGGCTCTAGGGGTCATAATCGGTGTAGATCTGCAAAAAGTTTTCAGAAATTCCAACATAGGAACGACGCCAATAGGCAGTATTTCATACGAAATCTACCTAAAAATAAACCCAGGATCAGACACCATAACACTGTCCGATGACGATCACTACGATAGACATGTTACATTTCTGTATTGTTCTTGTCAAACTCGCACTGGCTCATGGTGCTCATTTATAGTTCTTGCGAAAGTCATATTCATTGAAAATAGCTCATATTTTATCGGCTTCTCTCAATTTTTATATCGGGCTGGTAGTCCCGCTAAATTTTTTTTATCGGCCGGGTCTGGCCTTGCAGGCCCGTTCCATTTTTTGCGTGCCGGCCCGGCTCGTTTATTTTGTTTGTCGGTCCGGCACGCTGGAAAAAATGTCCTAATTCTGTTCGAAAGTTCGCCTTCATTTTGCCCCGGGCCCGTGCAAACCTCTACTGTGTTTTCCATTTTTTAATAAATAAATTACCTACTGAGATATAAGCGATTTTGATCACGTGACAAAAACGTTTTTCATCCTTCTTTTAGTGGTTATTCTTCTTTCGCGCGGAAATTCTGTTCAAAACGCCCACTTTTACAACGTTTTCTGAAAAATCTATTGTGCTTGAAAAAAAAAAAAAAAAAACGGAAAACACAGTTCGATTACATAATTTCTGAAGAACACCTGCTAGTGTCTTGTATTTCCGAACAAAAATAAACTAAACTTATGTCATAAAGTTGTCCTTTTGGATTTGAGAACAGCCTTAACCACGCCAGATACGTAATAGCCTTCGGGAGCTGGGGAGTAACATAGATTAACATACAAGATGGCACATTTCCATAGAGCGTAATGGTAATGAGATTGCGATCGTAGCGCCTTTAGTGACAATGGGGAAGAAACTCCCCATTCTTGTAAAATTTTTATTATTGAGCATCTGCCATTATTGTGATCTTTCTTTTTAGGTAGATTTCGTATGAAATACTACCTATTGGGATCGTTCCTATGTTGGAATTTCTGAAAAAATTTTGCAGATCTACACCGATCAGGACTCCTAGAACCCAAAACCACCCTCAGTAAAAAACTTTATATATCTATGTATCTATCTATCTATCTATGTATCTATCTATATATATATCACTTTCTTCTGGACACGATAACTTTTCGTAATTCTGCACCAATCTCTTCCAAACTGATACATAAAATCAAAGGGCATAAAATCTCGGTCAAGTTCGTTAATGGGCAAAATCGGACCAAGGGGATGGAAATAGGGAGGGGTTTTGTGAAAACAGAAAAAACCCTATAACTTCTGAATTTTTGTACATATCAAATCAGTTTAAAGTTTTTATTACTTCTAAAAATAGGACCAAAAATTTATGTATCCCAGATTTTTGATAAAATTAACTAGTTGGATGTGCCAATCCCAAAACTTTCTTCTATCTTATACATCTTAATATTTCAAAACCTAGTTACACATGTTAATACTTCAATATTATTAGTTCAATATTATACCAACTTTGATTTTCATCTTAAATTTCTGCTCAAGTCAATTAAACGGACTAAAAACGAGTTAATCTATATCATGATATTTGTTAAAATTATTAATTTTTCCTTATTCTGTCGTTATCAGCTGTTTGTGAATAGCCGGCATAGCAGGAAGCGAGTTCCCGCCGCTGCACAATAGAACTACGAAAAATCAAGAAAAGTATACAAAAATTGCTAGCACGGAGCCCCTTTACCGCGCAATATTTCCAAATTCAAGGAGAACCTGTTGGCCAAAGCCAAAAACAAGCACAAACATTTTGGTTCAATTGTATGCATAATTTTATACGCTGTTCGATGGTACAATAATGAAAATGGCACAGAGATCGGAATTATAGCGCCCCCTTCTTTCGGAATTTTTTCAAGTTCAGGGAGGACTTGTTTGCCATAGCCAGAAACATGCACAAAAAATTTGGTTCAATTACATGGATAACTTCATACACTTTTCGATGGTACAATAATGAAAATGGTACAGACATCGCAATTATAGTGCCCCCTTCCGGCAGAATTTTTCCAAATTCAGGGAGGACCTTCGTGACATGACCAAAAATAAACACATAAAATTTGGTTCAATTCTATGCATAACTTCATACACTTTTCGGCGGTACAATATTCAAAATGGCACAAAAATTGTACAAAAATCGCTATTACAGCGGCCTCTACGAGCGATTTTTTTACAAATTAAGGGAGGACCTCCTTGCCATAGCCAAGAACTTAAAATTTTTTTTTGGTTCAATTCTATGCATAACTTCATACACTTTTCGATGGTGCAATAGTCAAAATCGCACAAAAATCGCTATTACAGCGCCCCCTAACGGCGAATTTTTTGCAAATTCATGGAGGACCTGCTTGCCATATCCAAAAACTTAAAATAAAAATTTGGTTCAATTCAATGCATAACTTCATACACTTTTGGACGGTACAATATTCAAAATCGCACAAAAATCGCTATTACAGCGCCTCCTACCGGCGAATTTTTTCCAAATTCAGGGAGGACCTGCTTGTCATATCCAAAAACTTAAAAAATTAAAAATTTGGTTCAATTCTATGCATAACTCCATACACTTTTGGCTGGTACAATATTCAAAATCGCACAAAAATTGTTATATCAGCGCCCCCTACCGGCGGATTTTTTTCAAATTCCGGGAGGACCTGCTTGCCATAGCCAAAAACTTATAATAAAATTTTGGTTTAATTCTATACATAACTTCATACACTTTTTGATGGTACAATGGCGACAGACAGACGGACGGACGGACACACAGACAGACAGACATTTTCTATAAACATGTTTTTTGGAATCTCTGACCCCTAAAACATGCAAATCCGTCGAAAACCGGAAGTCGAAAAAAATTTCGATTACAATACTTTCTTCTATTGAAGATAGAAGAAAGTAAAAATGGACTCAAGGGGCGCAAAAAATAGGGTTTTTGTTGAGAAAAAAATTCCTAACTTCGTCAGTTCTCAAGATATCAAATCCAATTAATTTTATTATACATTAATAATATCTACAACTTTTATATTCACAAGTTTTTGATAGGACCAATTCGTACCGCATGGAAAAAAAAAAACGAAAACAAAAAAGGGGGGTTGATGAAGAAAAATTTTCATAACTCCGTCAATTCACAAGATATAAAATCTCCATGAATTTATCATATATCTTCTTAATATTGTCTTCAACATTTATATAGACAAGTTTTTGATAGGGCCAATTCTTAAAGCAAAAACAAATTAAAAATACATAGCGGTTGAAGAAAAAAATCACCTTATTAAGGGTGCATTCAAATCCAAACTGTCTATTTTCTTACTCATTTTTAAATTCATTTTTGCTCTCAAACGCATCCAATTGCTAGATTCTCTTATTCAGAAACTATATAATGTACAGTAATGATCGATTTTTTGATAGAGGCAGAATATATTTCAAAAAATGATGTCAAAGTGGGCATTTTGAACAGAATTTCCCGAAGCGATTGTGTTAGAAACGAAAAATATTGCCCTACTGAAAAAATAATTGTTTATTAATCAAGTTTTAATTAATTGAAAGAAAAATAAAAACACAGGTCGCTTATAAATCTTTTCAAAAATCACGTCAGCATGTTTCATATTTTTTTTAAATTAAAAATTAATCTGAAAATGTGCCAGAAAATTTCGAGTTGTTGAGTATGGAAAAATATTTTTTTAATATCGCCTTAACATGATTCTCATAAAACCAGCTATTTTATAAAAAGGAAATAAAAACTCGTCAAAAGCAGACAGATAAAACTGTTAAAGTGGATTTATATCTAATAATGATTTAGTTTTTGTTGGTGAAATTAGTATACTTAACTTCGAAATCTACCTCTGCCTGTAGGCCGGGCCGGCAGGGATTTTTTTAATGTGTTTTAATTGTTTACGTTTTCAATAGAATCTTACACCGATACATGAACAAAGAATAGATATTCTATTTTAGATATCTAATATGCATTCTATGTTCATACACGGATATATGCTTTTTTTTTACGTGATGAGTGAACGATATAAGTTCAACGAAAAACAGGGTAAAAATTTCGTCTTGAATGCTATATATGAAGTAAATGTGATATAACTGGATTTAAAGCTACATAAAGTAATGGTGTAATATAAAAATATACGAAGTATTGCACTCTACAAATCCCAGAAAATTTCATAAATATTCCCATTCGGTAGGAAAATTTTTATAACCGATGTTTTATTAATTCATAAAGTTTAACGTATTAAACAATCGTTACAATAATCGTTTAAAATTTAAGTATTTTCACTTTTTTACAGATAAAATAAAAATATAGTTTTTAATGTAAATAACGTGCAATCAATTCAGTAATATTTATAATATTAACATATAAGAAATAATAAAATTACAGATGGGGAAAAATTCATTTCGACAAATTTTTAGAATTATATAAATCTAACAGTTAAAAATAAATAGAGGGACTGACATTACACTCAATAAAGTTTTGTTCGATATGAATAAATTAACACAATACCTGAATTTGATTTTTTACAATTTAATTTCATAAACTTACATATTTACGTTATTAACAGAATTTTCTAGGGTTTTTCTTTTATATTATTACTCTAATTATCATTTTGTAAGTTAAAGCTGGCCAATACAAGTATGGTAAAAGGAAAAAAAAAAAAAAAGCAACAAAATAAATAAAGCAAGCATGAATAGAATATCGTCTGACACCTACTTCGTTGAAGGAAAGAATACATATACAAAGCATAGAGGGTTAACATATTTCTTCAACATAGGTAAATTTCGGTGGCTTGTTAATTCTTCCCCCTTGTCGGTAGTGACGCTAGTACTGTTGCCATTACAGATTTTGCCGCAAATGTCCCATTTTGGTCCTGGGGAATAACAAGTCGAAGATGACATGTTCATCAAAGATTTTGGCCATCCATTATTGGGTTTTATGAGCTGTATAGGATGGTGCAGTGTTGTTGAAAACGTACGGCCTCCCACGTGTGATATAAGTAATCAAGAGCTTTAACACCTCGGTATAACCAACGGCGCGGCGTTGACTCTGGCACCTTGAAGAAAGACATATAGAGATATCAGGTCGTCTTTGCTGCTCAGGATCTCCCAGAATCATCAGTGAGGCTGGGAATTTTCTGTGCATGGCGGTCGGAACATCTTCGGAGATTTTATACAGCCACTGATCTTTTTGCGGTTCACTACTTGGACAAAATTTTTCTCATCTGAGGAAAACAACAGCATTCCTGGCTCTTCTTCATGTTTCAGCTTGCTAAGGCGTTTGGCTTTGGTCAAGCGGTTATCCCTGGATCTCTCAGACAAAAACTGTCATGTCCTCATCATGTACGACTTTTAACGAAGGTCCTCACGAATCGCACATCGGATGGTGGCCTCATTAACCTGCAGCTCCCCAGCAAGTGCCCTCATCGACTTCCCAGGATTTTCATCGACACGGATGACGGATTCCGGCATCTTCATAATGTTATATCACCAACAATGTCATACTTGTTCTGATGATTTCTTGTTTAGGTGTTTTTTTTAGGTATCTCAGAAACATCGGAGGCTGTAAATTAAATAGTAATTATTTGAATAAATAACAGGAGGCTGTTGAATTAAGTAGAATAAGTGGTAGAATGTCTGAAGGTATTTATTGAACACCGGATTCTTTCTATCACACACGAGATTTTCGGCTACAGGCTACAGATGCCGATGCTGGAGAGTACTATATTTTATGTAACAAGTAGGAAAGCCAGAGTAAAAGTGAGGAAATTACATTTTCTCGAAATGATCGAGTATTCGAACGTTAATAAAACAAAATAAATTAAAGACAGAGTACCAATAATGAAATGAATTATATGTTGCATCTGAAGTAATGGCTAAAAGTGTAGAAGTAAAGTGTCTGACGATTAGTAAAGTGTAAGTAAGTGTAAGTAAGCGAAGTAAAGTGTCCGATTCCCTGACTACTTTCTGCATAGCAACAAAAATAGGCACTAGAATGAAATCTGAAAGACGTTGTTATGCGAAAAAAGGATATTATTTCTTTTATTTTTAATGCAGTGCGCTGCGGTTAAAAGATTAGAAAGATCAAGAATTGACTGTTTAATTTTATAATAGAGAAAGACCGTTACAAAATAAATTGGATCCAAATGCAGACTGATAATTAAAGTTAAGAATTTAGAAAAAGACATACTTTTAAAGGGGGAAAGGGGAAGACTATTAAAATTAATATGTGAAGGTAGACACCTTCACGATTCCCTGTATGAAACTGTTGCCACATCAAACCTGGCAGGCTTCAGTTCGCTCCTTATTTTAAAAACGAACGACCGGCCGAATTTCAAGAATGCAGCAGTCTCTAAATCGGAGTGTTCTTCTGCTAATGAGAAAATGACAGCATGCCTCTTCATTTCCTCAGTTAGTCTAGGTTCTGACATGTTTACATGTAACAGAAAAAGGGTTTGTAACATTGATGTGCAGGGTGGTATTTCACTTATATTAGGTGTTCTCAAATACCTGCTGCACCCTGTAGTGGTCAGAAATGAAAGTTTAATATATCAAATTGTCGCAAATTTATTTGGTAATGATTAGTTATGGGGCCCTTTTTCGTTTAAAAATATAAAATCATACAAATGCGAGGGTGTACGCTGCCGAAGGCAGTGTGGTAGTCATGAAAAAAATGTGGGGGACGCTCATAGTCCCGAACATAGGCTCTATGTCAAACAGGTCAAACTTGATCGCAACTACAGTCTTTTATTGTGAAACGTAAATAAAAATAATTGTAAAATTAAACACAGTTTAAATTAAAAAGTAAAAAAAAAAAAAAAATCATAGATTTTGCGTTATCATAGATTTTGAAATGCTTTCCAATATTTTTGCGAGAAAACTGTTGCGAAGTCTTCGGCAAGGAGGTCAACTTCTATACTAGCCAGGCCAAAGTATCGTACTCACTGTGTCTGTAAAACTACTTTTACAGCGATTATGATTTGTATGATGAGAAGCCATTTTTGCCTCTTTAGTACACTAACGCTTAGTGCAGCTGGTAAACGAATCGGATAACATCATTAAACTGAAAGTACCTTTTATAAATATGAGCTCCGAATACAATTATCTCTCGAAGTACTGCAATGGGGTGCTTTACACGAAATGTATACAATATTTTAATAAGGAACATCTTTCCATTTAAATGCATAGGTTGATGCACGACTATTCTTCATTTATAAGTGCATTGCATTTTTGAACACTTTAGCTGCTTTATATATATATATATTTTTTAATTTATTCCCGTATAAATATGTAATGACGTAACGTACAGAATGAAATTAATGTCATCATTTTGATATTGTACCTAGGTGTTTTTTTTTTTTTTTTTTTTTTTTTTTTATGCACTTTAATTTTAGACGAACATAAATATTACATGGGCCTCCAAAAGTTAAGGAACAGTGACCGGACACTTCCGATTTTACACGATTTGTCGAATATCTACAAAAATTCTTAACGAATTGTCCTTGAACTTCGAGGATGTAAAGAACATGTTTTACTTCATATTTTCACCGAAGATTTAGTCGCGGGGACATTAAGCGGCGAACAATAAATTTAATAATAAAATAATGTTTGCGAACACCCATGTAACAGAAAATGCTCAAAAGAGTCTGTCACTGTAGCAAATGAGTATGTTGGTCCTGTTTAACGGTCGTATGCATAATGCATTTGTGTAAGCGTAGCATGCATATTCGTGAAAGTCAACATTTCTACGAAAAATTCAAATGTTTTTTGTAATACAGAGTTTTCAACTACATTGCAAATTCGTGAAACACTTTTGCAACACTAACTGAACATAATAATTAACGCTTCAAACTAAAATCAAAAGTGTTTTGAGAGTGTTTTACATGTGTTGTTTTATAGTGTTCTAAATTGTGTGTTGTTAATTTGGTGATAGTGGTGTACCGAGTAGTACTTTGGCCGAGTAGCAGAGTACCGAGTGCTCGGCCACTGACTACTCGGCCGAGTACAGAGTACCGAATACCGAGTAGTTGTGTAATAAGAAAAAAAAACAAACACTGATGTGCACATAATGTGAGCTTGTGTGTACATATATATATATATATATATACCTGTGTGTACATATATATAATATACATATATAATACAGTATATATAAATTAACTAATTTAATTTGAAATTTATTTGTGCACTTTTTAAAGACAATTTTTGACAATTCAAAACAGTAGCAAAAAAAGGAGAATTGACACATAACAAGTACAATTATTAACCAATATAAAATTAAAACATTCTTCAACCCTCAATTTATTCTGATACCTGAAATCTGTCTATGAAAAATAAAAATGTTTATTGGTTACTGTAACAATTCATTGAATGATGCAAAACATTTCATATTTATTTTGTAACTGTGCCTTATTTTCTTTTGATTAAAAATAAAAAGAGAAAAATAAAAATAGAGGTACAAAAAGAGATACAGGCTTTCTTAACAGAAGACTTATGTAAAACTGACACTCCATTTGCATGGTGGGGGGGGGGGGGGGGGCTTTTCCGATTATGCGCAATCTTTCAAAAAATTTCTTATGTGCACCTTCAACCACTGTTTATTCTGAAAGGGGGCAGGCCAAATTTACAGTAGTAAAAGAAATGCCTTACTGATAATGTAGAATATTTGGCGTTTTTGCACCATAATCTATACTAATAAAAGAACAAATCGCTCTGTCTGTACGTCTGTGTGTCTGTCTGTGTGCGATGGCTAGCAAAATCTACGGAGCGTACGAGGCTCAAAATTTTTTTGAAGCTAGCCCAAAGTGTCTCATGATGCACCATACCTTTAGATTTTAATTAACAGCTGAGTAATTAATTATCAACCGTCACTCACTTTTTTCGGAAGGGAGTATCTCTGACGCATGCGCTGAAGGCGCGGATACGCAAATGAAGAACGGGAAAAAAATATTTCGGCGGTATTTTGTCATTATTTATTAACTAACATCGTCCAAACAGCTTAATAAAGTTTAAAACGGAAGACATGTTCTGAAAGATTGTACTCTTACGTCTCAAATGCTGCGATCAATTAAAAAATATATCGCAATTAACCCCTTGAAAAAAAAAAGTTAAAAAAGGATCGTTTTTCTGAAAAACGTTTTTCTTCCTTATTACAACACCTCTCCAGAATGCAATTTTAAAGGTACTGACAAGTCAAATATATGATTATAAAGCTGAATCTTTCTTCAAAACCATGGTGTAATTGGTTTTTAAAAATTTGAATTTTAACCCTTTCAAATACACTGCCAAATGCAGGTCACTTTCCGCCTCATAAAGATGATTTACATTTCGGTTAAATGTTTATCCTCTAAAATATGCATATTTTTTTTATGAAATTTTAAAAGGGCTTTGTTTTAGTAATATTTACGATCCATTAAAATTTCAGAGAATTTGGACAACAATAATCATTTATTTTATTATGCTAATGAAACTGACGCGACGCGGGAAAAAATAGGCAGAAACTATTTACGCTCCGATATGGAACGTTAATTTTCCAAACGTTTCGTAGCAGTTGTGGCGTAGGGCTTAACCTTGCCTTGGTTTTCTGTACGAACAGGCCTAGGTTCGAAACTAGGTAGGACAAATTTGAATTTGTAGATTTTTTTTCTATTTTAAGGATTTTATTTTTCTTTGAAGGGTATCTAAAGTGAAAGAATGTTCCGACGATTCCGTTATAAACAGGTTTTACTTTATTAGAAAATAAATTTGCTGGATAGTACCTTTTTTAAAAATTTATATAGCATATTTGCTTGCAGTTTTATTATTTCTTTTTCAGTATTACAGTTTCGGATACATTTGTAATTACTTTTTCATCTAAAGATTTTAAATAAAAATTTAAAATATTAAAAACATAATTAAATTTTAATTGAGTTCACCAATTAATTTAGAATAAAAGAATTTAAAACGTGAGATAAATAAAAATTCTAACTTTCCAACTGAACATGAGTCGGGCACTGGTAATTTGCAAAGTCTCTACCTCCTCCCCCGCGTCATTCTGTACCGACCTGCGATACAAATTTCCGGTTTATTTAAGAATGTTATTATGGGCTTCTCAGTGCATAATTTTAAAGTTGAGTCTTAGAGTCTTCTTCCCAGACCAATACCGTCATATTTTCAGGGCCCTTTTTCAAATATTTACCCCCTTTTGGTGCATTTCTTTAAAATATTATGTTAACGGATAATCCATATTATTCCCTACGCTTAATTTTAACTAATTGAAGATCTAAAGCGCTAAGTACTAAGACATTTTAACATGCTTCATGTTAGGGCCCTGTTTTTAATTATCAATTGGCCCCATTTGGGCCCCCTTTTACAGCTTCTTTAAAAATGGTCAAATTCAGAAGCTTTTTCTTCTAACAACTTCTTAGGACTTCCAGACACTATATGAGAGAAATTTTTTTTTCTCAGGGTTCAGCTACCACCAATTTTGAATATTAATCGCCTTCTTGGGAGCCCTTGGTGCAGCTTCTTTAAAAATTTTCCGAATTGCTTGCAATTTTCTTTAACATAGCGTCTAGCTTTAGCGTCTTCCGATTAGTTTAAAAGCTAACAATATCTTTATGCCCAACTACATGCCAGTTATGTCCCTATCCCTTGAAGTTGTTGCACCACTCTGGCCCCCAGGGCCCGGTCTTTCTTTATCGAACATTAATCTCCTTTTTTAGCATCAACGTACATTTACTCACTACAGCCGTACATTAAAAATCGCGTTAATTTAAAGGTAACTTTAGAAAATGGATTTCATCAGTTTAATACAGATCGTGTTAATGTTAAAAGTAATTCATGAAATTTACAAGGGGAGAGGTCATCTTCCACCGCTTGGGGGCGCATTCTTTCCTCCAATTTTAAGGACCTAATTTCAACGGGATTTGGTTCATTCAATTTAGATTACAACTACAACTACTTTCTGTATTATGAAATTTTATCTTAGACTTCAGTTACCAACATTTTCTAATATTCATGATGCATTCTTTTTTTTTCGATTTTATGCGCTTGATTACTACGAGGTTTGGCTTACTCAACTTGGTTTTCGATTGTCTCTGGCACGTGCGGCGCACTTCCCGTACATGCTGCCTTATGTAGCATGGACCCAGGTTACAGGTTCGTTCGGAAAGAAGTTTGTTGGGAACGCACTAGACGATGCGGAAGGCAATGGGTCCTCCGAAATTAGGTTCATTTAAAAGAATTTCAAAAGATATAAAATCATAAACTTGAGTTTTGTTCAAGGTTATTATTTACGGACCCTGGGCAACGCCGGGTGGGTCTGCTAGTTTGAAATATAATAAATTTAATTATTAATTTTTTTTATTGCATTTTCAGTTTCTTATCCAAAATAAGTCTTTTCTGTTTTCCTATATATTTAAAAAAAACTTATTTTTATTTATATAAATGTGAAACTAAATTTTAATCTGGAATTATTTTATGAGGGTTTTTGTTCTTAACTTTTTCTATATTTTGTAGCCATATTGTTAAATACCGAGTAAATAATTTTATGAATTATTGCATATATTATACATTGATATTCAAATAACTTTTTACAGATCACTTATAAGTTCATATGCTTAAAAAATGAAATTCTTATAACTACTCGGTACTGGCCGAGTACTCGGCCAAAATTTCGCCGAGTACCGAGTATTTACCGAGTACTCGGTACGGCTCTATTTGGTGACAAAGTGTTGCGCAGCACAACACTATTGTAAGAATACATTTTCATCAATACTATTTACAGCACGATTCCAACACAATTAACAACACTATTTTTTGAACACATTTTAGGTAGCAGTACTTTTGCAACATATTAAGAACACATTTCTAGATAGCAACACATTAAGAACACAATCACAACACAATATATATTTTGTATATGAAGTTTTCTAATTCACAACACATTAATATGTTGTTAATTTGGTGACAAAAAGTGTTGTAAAAAGTGTTTATTTTTGGGTTTGAGAATTTGCAGTGTCAATTTAACACTACCTTCCGAAATCTTGAAAAAAAAAAAAAAAAAAAAAAAAAAAAAAAGTAGAAACTGTATAGTGCAATTCAAACGTGAATATATTGAAAATATGACGAGATATCAGCATTTGTCTGGAATAATTTTTAACTGTGCATGCGTGAAAGATTCAAATTTTTTCTTCATAATTTGGTAGTCAGCTACTTAGGGTAACTTATATAAAAAATCCAGTCAAATATCGCGAAAATCCGAAAATTCAGAAATATAGGGAGGATATTGTGAGTTGCTTTCTAAAAGTAGCTTTATTATAAGGGATTTTCCACAATTTGTCAACCAACTCACTGTATCTTTTTGAGTTTTTACAATATTTGACTCGACTTTTATATGAGTTGCTCTAAGTAGTTGACTACCAAATTATGAGATAAAAATTTTGGAACCTTTCACGCACGCGCATTCAAAAATTATTTCATAGAAATGCCTATATCTCATCAGATATTCAATATATTCATGTTTTAATTACAGTATACTGCTTCATTTTTTTTCTCCATATTTTTGAAAGTGGATTGAAATTTTTAAATTTGGTTGAAAATGCTGTCTGCTATATAAACAAAATAAACGTTAACACCTTCACGAATATGCATGCTATGCTTACACAAATGCATGCGACCGTTAAACAGAACCCGCATAGTCACTTGCTACAATGACAGACTCTTTTGAGCATTTTCTGTTACATGGGTGATCGCAAACATTATTATTATTAAATTTATTGTTGGCCGCTTAATTGTCCCCGCGACTAAATCTCCGGTGAAAAATATGAAGTCAAACGTGTTCTTTACATCCTCGAAGTTCAAGGACAATTCGACAAGAATTTTTGTAGATATTCGTCAAACCGTGTACAACTGGAAGCATCCGGGCACTGTTCATCTTTAAATTTTGGAAGCCAGTGTACAGTCGTGGGGGAAAAAAAGTAAACACCCCTTACTAACTCTGCAACTAATTATAAAAGTAGAAAGTTACTGGTACCAAACGATTGGAAATAAAGTCTACTTTTAAATGATGTATATGAAATTTGCTTAGCGGGCCATCTTCAAATCAAAACTAGACAAGACTTTTTTTTTTCAATGGCAACACCCAATTTTGACAATATATTTTAAATCTTTGGTTCAAACTACGCCTAACAACGTAATTTCAAGTCATTTAGTGGATTAGTTCTTGAATTATAAACATTCTAAATTAAGAGATCTAATGTTAAATTACATTTTCATACTTTTATTAATATCTCCTGAAATTATAATCCTGATGTGATATTTTTTTTGTGTAGTTACAATACTAAAAAACATAAACACAAATACATTGAATTTACAATTTTAAAAATTTTATAATATGAATTATAAAATTAATATTTTAAAAAATATATGAATTGCAACCTACATTTTTTTGATAGGTTTATATTTATTATGTCTAGGGATGTAACGAATAATGATTTGGCCAAATAGCCGAATACCGAATATTCGGCCGAATACTGACTTAAAAAAATTAAATTAAGAACTAATTGAAATTAATTTTTTGTTTGAGTGTTCAAAAATCATAACAGCTGAACGAATTTTTCGTAACATTTTAAATACTTTGATGCTAATAAGATAACATATGACTTTCAAAAATATAAATAATAATTTAATTCATAATTTTTTATTTAATCCATAGACGGTTCTAGTAACTTATATGTATTTTATCTAAGACAGAAACTCAACCTCTGTAAAAATGAAACTTTTTTTTTTTTATTTTAGTAAAATCGGTTCACCCCCCCCCCCCCCCCTAAAAAAAGGAACTTACATGTGTTCTCTCTGTCTTTTTATATCCTTTCTCATTCAACTCAAACATAATAAATTTACATTCTGTATGTAAAGAAAAAGGTTTGTTTTCTTAAAATATAATTATTCATTCCATTAAAATACAATTATTCTTTTCTGCTACCAAGATATACTTTTCTCTTTTCTTTTTCTCAAATCTAACAAGCTCCTCATAATACTTCCTCCACCTCCACCCAATATTTCATAATGAGATGCATCCTGAAGTTTATGTAATATCATTATATACAGTTATTTATAAGTTGTCATGAAGCTTTAAAATAAAGTATTATGATTTCTTTTTCTTATAATAATTAATGTATTTAGATATAATTTTTTAATATTATTGTTTTTTGAAAATATTTAAAATCACATTTTGTTCGATTTTCTGGAACTTATTTAACCAAATATCTTAGAATACTCGGCCAAATATGCAACTATTCGGCAAAATATTTAATTATATTCGGCCGAATATCTGTTTAATATTTGGCAAAAGGGCCGAATACCGTATAATGGCCGAATGTTCGTTACCTCCCTAATTATGTCCTGCTTTATGCGAATTCTCAATTTCAAAATTTTCTTCCATGTAGTTTTCGATTTATGATTAAAAAACGCCAAAATGATGGTTTAAAATGCCGTCTATGATGTACAGAAAAGCATAATTTGAAAAAAATATATTTTAAATCATTCTGTTGAAACATTTGAGCTAGCAATAGTCGAAACATATTAAGCGAGTGAAATGGTCATATTGGCAAGAAATAATACATTCATAGAAGTGACACAGTCGTACTGTAGCATTTCAACAATCGAGTACCGAACTTCAATTTGGATACAGTCCCCAAAACAGTATGCTCATTTTAAAATAATTTCTCTGAAACTAATCTTATTAATTTCATGAAAATTTGTATTTAGGCTAGTTGAAGGGCATAGAATTTATGTATGGTAACAAACTTGGGTTTTGCTATTGAAAAAAAAAAAAAAAAAAAAAAAAAAATGGGTTCGTTTTGAAATGTAGATGGTCCCCCTTCGCAAATTTTATATACTACATCATTTAAAAGTACACTTTATTTCCAATCGTTTGGTACCAGTCACTTTCTTCCAGAATAATTTGTTGCAGAGTTAGTAGGGGGAACTACTTTTTTTCCCCCCGACTGTACATGGAAATTCCCGAACCACACTGAACCCCCACTTGCCACTTCCAGACAAGTATATGGTTGAATCTGGTTTCAGGCATGGTAATTCCATCATAAAAAACAATAAAGTAATTTAGATATTGAATTTCGTGTGGATTTAAGATTGAAACTCACGAATTTTGAACTAATTGGCAAAAATCGCCGCATTCGTCACATTGACAATGCCAATCAATTTTAGAAATTTAATAGTCCACTCCCTCTAATCCGCAAACGCTTATAATATGCACTGCACTATATTTCAGATGTAATCAAACAGTTAAAATCTCCCTTTTTTTAAAGCACAATAATGTACACTTTGACCATAATAAAAGTTGACCGCCCTGATGAATTTATTACGAAATTTTAAATGTATTTCTGCATTCATTAGACTGAAATGTTTTATGTATCTTATGAATGTTATAAATAACTATTAGACTGCTATATTCTGAACACATTCGCCGGCTATATAAAAGATAAAATTTATTGCAAAGAGGGATTAGCTCTTGAAGATAAATATCTTAGTTTTTTAGAAAACAAACTTTTGTTATTGATCAAGAAATCCTGACTATTAAAAGACTTCAAGAATAAACTGCATACCATAAATTAAAAACTATAAAACAAATCCATATCACTTTGATGTTTGATAGATTTAAAAATAAATAGAAATGTTTTTCATTAATTTTGTATTATTATATCATTTAAATGTATTCCTAATAATGAATACAGCTTTTTATATATATAAAAACATTTTCCTTCATTTCTGTGTTATTTATTTGCAATATGATTATTATATTTGTTGATGAATTCCAAATATTAGAATGTAAGCAAAGAAATTATCTATAACCTGCAAAACTCTATAATCCGCTAAACCCTTGGTTCCGACCTGTGCGGATTAGAGGGAGTGTACTGTAAAAGTTTTATTAGAATGGGCCTGATTACATATAAGTGTGTTAAAGATATGTAATTTTAACAATAAACAATCTGAAAATTGCATAAGTGCCATATAAGGTAAATACACCAATGTGAGCCACTAATGTTTAAAAACAATCCCCCAAAAATACATTTCTCAAAAACGACTGAAAGAAATCTAATTGACTAACATCCTTAAATGTTAAATTTCCATAAACTGTTTGGAATATTTTTTTTCTTTCTGCTGGCACATTTGTGGCACATTTGTTTATTGTTTTCTAGAGTTTTGTCTACTACTCTATTACATTGTAAATAATTTGTTGGATAAGCTGAAACTTACCTTTAACCCTTAACTGGTGAGGTGGGGTGTTTTGCACCCTAGAGAAATTGCATATGAGCTCAACATTTGCAAACAAACTTTTTCTGATATTTAGATACGTGAATTTATATGTATATGCATGAACACTTACAGTTACTTTTCAGTTCTTTTATACACTTAGATAATACAAAATTCACAGGAAATTCTCTTATTTTAATTCGCTAAATTTTAAGGAGTGCGTAATAAGTTGAATTTTGGGGTTACGTACACCCCACCTCACCACTTACGTTAGAAAAAAAGACCTCACCACTTAAGGGTTAATAAGCACCTTTTCCTGGATTATTTTATTATAATTATGAACTAGTAAAATAGTGGGAGTCGATAAAAGATATGAGTACTCTGCATTTAAGAGTGCATTGGATCGGGTAACTCGATTTTATTCCGACTGACTCTAACACTAACGCTAGTATTCACGAATAACTTCGACCCGGAGTTATGCTGAAAACCCGGGTTGAAAACTCAAATGGCATTCACCGTCAACCCCACTGAACCGGTTCGAGGTTAAAATCTAACGCCGGGTTCAGTAACCCAACCTTGGTCTACTGCAAGTTCAACCCAGGATTTTTCAACCGAGCATGCGTATTTAACGAAAAACAAGCCGTGAGAGTGAGGCGAGGGAGAGGACCGCCATTTTACAATGGCGGCAGACGTGTTGATAGAAGAAGGTGCTGTGTAAAATATAGAAGTTCTACTATTAAATAAAACGGAATAACGTTATGCAAAAGTATGTAATCTCATATATATGTAATTATCTTCTATATTTTTATCTGATTTGTTTATATTTATGTATATAGCCTCTATATATTGAATACATGTTGAATTGTTTGTTTACACAAATACGCGTGGTCGCGAAAAATT
This sequence comes from Maratus speciosus, assembly GCA_963932465.1. NCBI lineage: Eukaryota > Metazoa > Arthropoda > Arachnida > Araneae > Salticidae > Maratus > Maratus speciosus. The sequence continues at coordinate 324,892,850 of OZ010792.1, read as the reverse complement.
TATTTGCCTTAAAAATAGCCAATATTACTTAAACAGCCGAATAATTGCTTCTAAAGTAACAACTGTCGCGTTTAAGATCATTTATTTTTTGCAATTTTGATGTTAAAAAATTCACAAACATATTTTAACAGGACCGAAATAAACGCCATACTTGCATAAGTTCTAATTAAAATGTGGGACTCAGGCTAATTTGCATTTTTGTTTAAGTAAAGAAATACACAGATTATCTTAGAATATCCATAGATTCTCTGTAGATTTTTGATCAGTACTTATAGAATGTTTTAAAATTAAATTTTGTGTCTATTGTGTAAAAGATATATTATTGTTTATGTACAAACTGAGATAAATATAAATCAGATCTATAAATTAGATATTTTAACTTAAAATTTAAACAATTTGAGTTTTATTACTTTATTGTTTTTTTTTTTTTTTTTTTTTACGATTGTTTGTAAGCTTCTACGTATGTTTCCCAATTTTTGTGGAATTTGAAATATTTATTTTTATTGCATTTATTTTTCAACTGTATTTTAATTTCAAAATTATACATAATATAAAATATTGCATTAGTACTATTTTATACGAAAATAATAATAGTAATAATAAATCCTGAAATGAATAACTTTTCAATATTACCTCCTGAAATTGTGACTTTTTTTAGAGATCACTTATAATTTTTGCTTCTTAATTGACGGCTAAATTAAAATAAATTACTAAAGAATTGAAATAGGCTGTAAAAAAAAATTCCTTTTTCAAAATAACCCCCCACACAAATATTTTTATCAGCCCTTGTAGTAATGACTATTTTTAAGGTAAATAAATTCTTCGTGATCATGAGTGTTTATGAAAGCAAGCAATTCAACATGTAATGAAGGAGATATAATGTATATATATAAACAAACCAGTCAAAAAATATATAGATAATATATATACATATATGTGTATGTATGAGATTACATATATTCTTCTAATTTTGGTAATATGTACATTAAACTTTCTTTTTATTTCTATATCTTACACAGCCTCTTGAGAAACGTTTAATTTATTTAAATTAAAGAATGACATCAAAAAAGGGAAAAAAAAATAGAGGAATGGGTAGGGTGGTACAAATGGGAACTTGCTTTTTTTCCACTGATTCTACTACAACAGACAGCTATTTTATTTATTAGCTAATGTAAAATTATATGAAATTATTAATAATTAATTTGAGTTTGTTTTGTTAGATTACAAACTATCATTACTCTGCCTATTTAGTCTAGAAATCTATCATTAATCAGTCATAAAAAAAAAAAATCCCACTTTTAATTTCTATTCTAAATGAGATTCTTATTACATCTAATGAAGTGATATCTAAATGAATTAAAAATATGAAATTAAGAAGCTGGAAAAAATATAGAAAATAAAATAACATTTTCTAAATAAATACATTTTTTTCAAATGCAACACTGCAACCAAAAACAAGTGTCTTCGTGCATGTAATAATATTTCGTAATTATTAGGCTAATTTATCAAAAAATAGTCAAAGATAATCGAGTGAATAGCTTTGATCTTGTAAATGTGATAATAGAAAAATTCTCATACAAATGGCTGGAGGGGAAGGAGTGGGGATAGGTCCTAAAAGCTGGTCGATAAAAATTCAACTTTCTGTAATATTTCACATTTATTTGTCCAGATAGTATTCAGATTACATTTATCATGATTTAGGAAAGTCCTTATTCGATTATATGTGTTGAATGGAAATTCATACACTAGTAGTCTTAAAAAGTTTAAAATATTTGTGTTCCTTTAAATAATATCTTATAAAATATCTCCACTGCACACAGTTTAAACTCAAAGGAAGTATAGAGTTTTATTTAGCAACTAGTTTAATGAAAAAATGTATATCAATCGCTCGGAAGTGATAACTATATGCGCCTATGGAGCGCCTCTGCGGCTTGGTACCTGGTGCCAGGGCACCGCTAGGATCACCTGTTCCGCTTTTTCTGCAGTTCTGTTAATATTATTTCACTCCTTTTTCCTGTCAACCTGGAATATTAATTACTATCTAATTTAATTAGAATTAAACATATCTGGGATACCATCTATACTAATAAAAGAAGTAGTATATATAAAGTACAACAGACTACTTTCTTAATTTTTTTCCTTTTTTCTCCATTTTAATATTTTCATTATCAGAAATTGTTTAATTGCTAACTAGAGCTATTAATAATAGAAATCATTTTAATTGCTGTTGAAATAAAATTTTAGTTTTTATTCAAATCAAGTTTCATTAGTTTTGGCCCAAATCAAGTTCCATTTTTTAGCAACTATGCGAAAATTTATTTTGAAAAAGAACCTTTTAACATTTATTTTAGCATTTGACACGTTTCATATCATTAACCTAACTCATTAATAAATTTTAAAAAAATAATTGTTTAAAAAATATTAAAACTTTCAAGAAAAATTAAGTTGATCCATATTTAGTGATTACAGGTTTTTATTTTGTCCATACATTTTGTGGGGAAAAAAAAAAAAATAAAAAAACCACACTACATTGAATCTTTCTTTTCTTTCTTTCTTTCTTTTTTTTTTAAATTGGCGTTTTTCTTCCAAAACATAAACAAACGAAGTCTCGATGCGAAACCGAACAAGGCATGTGATTTTTTTAACCAATAAACACATTTCGTTCAACCTAGGTCGAGAAACCCCGAGTTGGGTAACTTTACATCCGAAGTAAACGGTGAATACGAGTTTTCAACTCCCGGTTGAAAATACCAACCTGGGGTTACTGAACCCGCGGTTTAACCCTCGGTCGAAGTTATTCATGAATACGAGCGTAAATATTTTTGTTGCGGGTCGGGGTCGGATGACCATATTTTTCAAAAGTCCTATATATTTTTCAATTGGAGAAAAATATAAATATATATTTGATTATTAATGAGTATATAAGTTTTTTATATAAAAAAAAGGTAAAATTGATAAATTGTAGTAACTACTTTTCCATAATTGTATTAAAATATACATTAATTTTCTATCAATTCGGGTTCGGTTTTAAAGTCTGTCCGGTTTCGGGTTGAAGATATTGTTTGCCAGTTTCGGGTGGGGTTGTTTTTAAGCAGAATTTTCAGTACCCGATCCAAAGTACACTATATAGCCAAAGGTGACCGATCACTTGCGATTTTAGACGTTTTCTTAAATATCTAGAAAAATACATGAGGAATTATCTTGAAACTCCAGGTGTGTAAACAGAATATTACAGGTCATATATTTCCGTGAAGATTTTTCACCGAAACAACCGTGACCGTCAACAAATTCAAAAATAACGAATATCTTTTGGATAACCCTGTAAAAACTAACGTAGCAAAAGCGTTCAACACAGTAGATTATGATTAAGTGCCTTATTGCAATAAACTGTGTTCATTTTTATGAGAATAGCATGTAGAGAAATTAAAGTTTTTATAAAAAGAGTCCCAAATTTTGCCAAGTTTTTTTGCTTATAATTTGTAGAGTTCTTAATATAAAGAAAAGTTCTTTTCAGAAAATATGACAAACAACATTGTACATAATACCCTGCAATCAGAATTAAAAAATAATAAAAATTGGATGAAAAAAGAGCAGGTTTACTAAAAAATGTTTCACTGCGCATGCGCGAATGCAATCAAAATATAATGTGCATAATGTATTAGCTAAGTGTATAGAGCAACTTTTGTGAAAGTCTCAAAATCATAGCTTGAAAATTCTGAAAATTATCATAGATAGAATAAGCTCGAAATCCGTGGTTCCCAAAATGAAGCAAAAAGATGAGGGCCTTTTTCCAAAAACAGTAGTACGTGCAATATTGTATATGCTATATTGGCACTAATTAATGGATATATAGATACAACCCCTCATATTTTTGCTTCATTTTGGGATCAACGATAATTTTCAGAAATTTCAAGCTATGTTTTTGAGACTTTCACAAAAGTTGCTCTATACACTTAGCTAATACAATATGCACATTATATTTTGATTGCATTCGCGCATGCGCAGTGAAACATCTTTTAGTAAACCTGCTCATTTTCATCCAATTTTTATTATATTTTTAATTCTGATTACAGGGTATTGTGTACAATGTTGTTTGCCATATTTTCTGAAAAGAACTTTTTTTTATATTACGAACTCTATCAATTATAAACAAAAAACTTAGTAAAATTTGGGACTCTCAGGGATGCCGCGGACGCGCTATAGCGCGTGAATTACGCGAAAAATCGGAGAAGGGACGCAAAGGGGATCGAAAAAAATAGCGTATTTCGTCAAAGGATCGCGAAAAAAAAAAAAAAAAAAAAAAAAAAAGAGTATTTCGTCAAAAAATCACGGAAATCTCAAATTTCATCAAAATATCGCGGAAATAAGCGCAAATTTCATCAAAATATTGCGAAAAAAACGTGATTTTCGTAAAAGGGCCGCGACAAATTAGCGTATTTCGTTAAAAGATCGCGAAAAAATAGCGAATTTCGTCAAAAAAAACGCGAAAAAGCCGAATTTTGTCAAAGGATCACAAAAAGCGCAAATTTCATCAAAATATCGCGGAAAAAAGCCGATTTTCGTCAAAGGATCGCGAAAAAATAGCGAATGTCGTCAAAAAATAGCGTAAAAAAGCCGATTTTCGTAAAAGGATCGCGAAAAAAGCACAAATTTCATCAAAATATCGCGGAAAAAACGCTATTTTCGTAAAAGGGCTGAAACAAAATAGTGTATTTCGTCAAAAGATCGCGAAAAAATAGGGAATTTCGTCGAAAAATCGCGGAATACAGACGAATTTTGTCAAAGTATCGCGGAAAAAACACGAATTTTCGTGACAGGCTCGCGAAAAAATAGCGAATTTCAACAAAAGGATCGCGGAAAAACGCGAATTTCGTCAAAGTAACGCGAAAAAAACGTGAATTTAGTCAAAGCACCAAAAAAGATGTGCAAACTAAACTTATAGGTAGAAAATTCATAAAATGGGATTTAATTTTTTTTTTTTTTGAGATTCTTGAAAATACAGCATGATTTCAGTGTACTTTGACAATGTATTCAGTAGGTGAAACAGTGAAAAATCCCCCCCCCCCCTCCTTCTTACTGCATTGAAATGTCTCCCACCTTCAGAACATTTAAGATTTGATGCTTATTAGTGATTTAGATGTAAATTTCCCTTCCAAGGAAAATGTCTGATTCCAACACAGATCTATGCTAACAAATAATTCAATGGGAAGCATAATGAAAGCACCCATTCATTCAACAAAATGTACACCTTTACTTAACATAAGTATTCTTTTTTTCAGCAAAAATATCTTTTTCAATAAACCCGTCTTGCCCCTTTTTAAAAGAAATGCGAACATTAGGGACACTTGTTAGTGGAACTTGGTATCTTCTACTCTCAAATAAACATTATTTTACAATTAAAATTGTATCTTGCATTTTTACTTTTAAAAAAGTAAAGAAAATTTCTCTTAATATTTTTATAAAAATATCTTATTTGAGTGCAAATAATGCTGGTTTTAATTCATTATTTAATTATTGTTAAAACAATAATTAATGCATTTCATTTATCTTTTCCAAATAAACAAGTTTCATTTATTCCTTTAAAATATAAATTATTATTGATGGGGACCCGCTTTTGTAAAAAAGGGACCCAGATTTTTGGAAATTCTGGGTCCCGCGGGACCCAGGTTTTTTCAATTTCTCTACGAATATACATGCTATTTTCATAAAAATGAACACAGTATATTGCAATAAGTCACTTAATCATAATCTACTTGTTGAACGCTTTTGCTACGTTAGTTTTTACAGGGATATCCAAAAGATATTCGATCTTTTTCAATTTGTTGACGGTCCCCTATGGGGTTTCTGGAAAAAATCCTCACGGAAATATATGACCTGTACTATATATATATGTCTCTTTACACACCTGGAGTTTCAAGATAATTCCTCATGTATTTTTTTAGATATTTAAGAAAACGTCTAAAATCTCAAGTGACCGGTCACCTTTGGCCATACAGTGTATTCGTTAAATGATGTCTATTTCCTTGTACAATCGTGGAAAAAAAAAAAAAAAGTAAACACCCGCTACTAACTCTGCAACAAATTATTGTAGAAGAAAGTTACTGGTACCAAACGATTGGAAATAAAGTCTACTTTTAAATGATGCATATACAATTTTCTTAGGAGGCCATCTGCATGTATAATCAAACCCAAACTTTTTTTTCTCAATAGCAATATCTAATTTTGACACCATAAATACTAAATTCTACACCCTTCAATTAGCCTGAAATTCATGCGATTAGTTTCAGAGAAATTAATTATTTTAAAACGAGCCTGTTTTAGGGGCTGTATCCAAATTGAAGTTCGGTACTCGCTTGGTGAAATGCTACAGAATGACTATGTCACTCACTTCTATTAATGTATTATTTCTTGCCAATACGAGCCATTTCACTCAATATGTTTCGACTATTGCCAGGTCAAATGTTTCAACAAAATGTAGGGGAAAGTAGGGTAATGACGCTCAGAAGGGTAAAGCCGCTCACCCAATATCTCTAAACAGAATATAATTGAAAACGTGCGATCGGTACCAGCACTTAGCGAACTTCATCGTTAGTTCCCAGTAAGGATATATAGTCCAAGAGCTGTTAAACATTTTATGGAAGGTATTTGAGGCACCCTGAAAATTTGTGCAACACTTCTTTTGTAATGGCTGAATACAAAATCGAATGTCTGGCTGAAGGATCGTGGCCCAAAAACTGTGCCGGACACGTGTCAAGTGCCATTTTGCCAAAAATGGCACTTGACACGTGTCTGGCACAGATTTTGTGCCGACTAAAGTGTCTGTCATTTTCAAAGTATTTTTTTCTAAGCATATCTGCCTCATTCTCAGCGTGCCTCAAATACCTTTTATGGGTAGTCAAAAAATGGCACTTGACACGTGTCTGGCACAGTTTTTGGGCCGACTAAAGTGTCTGTCGTTTTCAAAATATTTTTTTCTAAGTATAAATATTATTCTGTCTCAATCTCAGCGTGCCTCAAATACCTTTTTTGGGTAGTCAAAAAATGGAACTTGACACGTGTCTGGCACAGTTTTTGGGCCACGATCCTTCAGCCAGACATTCGATTTTGTATTCAGGCATTACAAAAGAAGTGTTGCACAAATTTTCAGGGTGCCTCAAATATTTACTCAAAAATGTTCAACAGCTCTCCTACTAACAGACGAATCGAAAAGACACAAACATTTTCCAATTATATGAAAAGTATTAAAATTAGAAAACCCCACAAAGCAGAAAATATAATACAGCGTAATGACTTAAAAATCCAGTTTAATTATAATATTAAATATTCGTTAAATAAATGCAACATAAAAGAAAATGTACTTTTAAACAAAATAACTTAAAAAAAAACAACAACAAAAAAAAAAAACTAACGGTCAACTTTGCAGTTTAGGCTAGAGTGAATAAAATACCCAAGTAGAGAAAAAATAACAAACTTCAATATACATAATACAGAAACAAGAAAAATAATCAACTTTGGCTGTAAGAAATAAACTTTAAGTTAATACTAAATTTTTTTTGCGAAAAAACATTTAAAGACAAATTTAGAGCAATAGTATCATTATTTTACCCTTTTCCATACACACACATAACATTTCTAAAACCTGAGGGAAGGGGGGGGGGGTGTAAACTAAATTCAACATGGTACCTTTCAGAAATTTGCTGTGCATTTCAGATAAACATATGAACTGCAATTTATTGAAACAATGAAAAGTAATGTTAAAATCTCCCCCCCCCCCCCCGCCTCCCCCTCAAAAAGAGGCTGGATCTGGTCTGCATTTTCCCTGATATTTATTTGATTGTAACCTGTTTCTAGAAACTAGGGGGGAAAAAAAAGAAATTATGCTTAAAAAAATCATGTGTTCACTAAGTTTTCAAAGACTAATAATGTTGAAAATAGCGTTCATTTTATATGAAGAGTAGGGATGATGCACCGAATATTCTGTATCTATTCGGCCATACTAACTATTCGGTATGCCGAATATCGAAATATTCGGCCAGACCGAATACTTAAGACTTTTTTTTTAAATATTTTTAAAAACCTTAAAACATTATTTTTAACTGTCAATTAATAAACATTTAATAATTAGAAACAGAATTATATTTAAATAAAAGAGAAGGCTTTTAAATTTTTTATTTGCTATCTGAAAAGTATGTCACGTAAGAAAATTAACCAATAATAACGATTTTAGTCCCTTTCTGACAAATAAACAGTACATGACTGTACAATTTTTCATCCAATTCCTTCAAAATTTTACTTTGATTTTGAAATATTTGTTTTAAAATATAAGAAAATTTTATCCATTTGTTTTAACCCTAGATCTACCGGGAATTTTATTCAAGTTTTAATAAAACGTTTTACACCAGAATTTTTATTTAAAACTATTTAACTTATTTATTTACCTTATTTTTGGTCTGGTTGATATACTTAGTTCATTTTAAAGAAATTTCTGGTTTGAATGAATATTTTGTATGTACCTGTCGGGTCCAATGGACCCGTCTGGTAGACGGAGGGTTAATTCAGAGAAGTATCTATGAACTTTAAAATTTTATCAATTAAAGAAGCTTTAAAACTATCCTCTTCTTAACCCATTAACGACGAGCGTCTTTAACAACTTCTTTTAATTCTTCGACACCAGTTTTTTCCACATAATTTTGAATTATTTAACGGATCAAAATTTGAGAATAGATAATGTGACAATTTCCAAGCTAAAATACTGGTATTCAAGTTAAAAAGTTTTGTTTGCCTTACATGGCAAGTTTTCTTGCCAACCGGCTTTAATGAGTTAAATAACATTTCAAAGCATAATTTTTTTTAGTGTCATGTTACTTGTAAAAAGATTTTGTTTATCAATATGGAAGTATGAGTGTTAGGTATTGTGCAAAATTGTTTCAAAATTCAACTTTAATACTTTCAAATTCTGAAATTTAAAAGTAATCGGCAAGCCGAATATTCGGCATTCGGCCAATATCACTATTCGGTGCACTTCTTATGAAGATATTGTTTTTTTATTTCTTAAACTAAAGAAGCATTTATAAGGATACGATTTTACATTCGGTTCCCACCAATATGATCATTCCTTATTTTTTCCATAACAGCGCCGCAGCAATTCTATTTAGAGCTGGGACCTTGAATATTCGAAGGATCTGTCGATTGACGGTACATACATAGTGGCAAGTGACGGTGCAAATGAAGTGCTTAAACGATTTGGCGCCAAGTGCCGGGGCACCACCTTTAAGGTGGCTCTAATAATTGCTTTTAACCATTTGAAGGGCAGTAGGATATTTTTTACCCTACTTAATTTTAATCAAGATTTGTAACCGGAACTTTTGAACAAAATTTTACTTCGATATCTTTGGTGAATAAAAGCTGTAAGAACTGCACTTCCTTATTCTCAAATATTTTTTTTTTTTTGAAAATTCTGGTGTAAATTCAGCATTAAAGAAACACAATTACCTCTGAAAGGGTCAGAAACTTCAAATACTCGAAATATTAGCAGCACATGAGTTGCTAGATAATGAATTAATCCAATAGTAAATTAAACTGCTGCTTTAGTTTTAATTTTAATTTAACATTAAAAAAAAATTATATGTATAAATAAAATTCATAAATGGGATTATTAAGCCAATTTTTAAAAGAATTTTAAATTCCTTATTTTTTCTATAACAGCGCCGCAGCAATTCTATTTAGAGCTGGGACCTTGAATATTCGAAGGATCTATCGATTGACGGTACATACATAGTGGCAAGTGACGGTGCAAATGAAGTGCTTAAACGATTTGGCGCCAAGTGCCGGGGCACCACCTTTAAGGTGGCTCTAATAACTGCTTTTAATCATTTGAAGGGCAGTAGGATATTTTTTACCCTACTTAATTTTAATCAAGGTTTGTAACCGGAACTTTTGAACAAAATTTTACTTCGATATCTTTGGTGAATAAAAGCTGTAAGAACTGCACTTCCTTATTCTCAAATAATTTTTTTTTTTTTTGAAAATTCTGGTGTAAATTTAGCATTAAAGAAACACAATTACCTCTGAAAGGGTTAGAAACTTCAAATACTCGAAATATTAGCAGCACATGAGTTGCTAGATAATGAATTAATCCAATAGTAAATTAAACTGCTGCTTTAGTTTTAATTTTAATTTAACATTAAAAAAAAATATATAAATAAAATTCATAAATGGGATTATTAAGCCAATTTTTAAAAGAAAAAACATCTTACCTTTCCCAGCAAAATCTGAAGCATCATTTGAAGCAGTGTCTATGCAGAGTTTAGTTTCTTCTTCATAAGACATGAAGCGACGCACATCAGTTTCCGTATCCGATTGGTTTTCATTGTCGGTGTTATCAGATTGATCACATTCCATATTTTGAGCCACTTTTCTGTTACTGTTATCATCATCTTCTTCTTCAACAATTTCTTTTTTAATATTTTTAAGAGATAGAAAGTTTTTATTCTGATCATTTTTAACCTTTGACGCCGATTCACTCGTCTTAATCTTTTTGTAATTTTGATTATCATCTTCCGAACTTCTAAAAGTCTTTCTCGCTTTTGGTACTCTTTCAGTAGTGTCTACGAAGTTTTCCGTAGTTTCGGGAGAAAGATGATCATCGCAACTATCAGAAGGCACCTCTGATCCTAAAGATGAAACTGACTGTACATGGATATTAGGCGATTTCGGTATTTTATTTTCCTCAATGTAGTTCGATTGTCCATTTAAAACATTTTCACTTCTAACAGCAACTACAGGCTGTAACTTTTTAGGACAGCTGTGTTGAAAATGCCCGCTCATTTTACAACATCTACACCAAAAAGTAACTTTCAGGTTTTTATCCCAGTTTGGCAAAGATATGAATTTTTCGGTTTCTGATTGGAAAATCTCGAGACCTTCAAATTCTGGAAGATCTATTCGAACTCGCCATTTTTTCTCAAGAGATTCAATTTTGGAAGCATCGAACGAATTTTCGAGTTTCTTACTTAGCGCATCTAGAACGGCCTCGGAATCGAACTTGATAACCTCGAAAACTTTTCCATATTTTTCACTAACAGCTTCAAGAACGTCATCTTCAAGTAAGGGATTTTCGAATGCACCAATGTCATAAATAGATAAAACTGTCGTCAGTGGATAAATACCAATAACTTCGTCATCTATTCTGAGTTGTTTTTTCTCTAAAACGGCTGTAACTTCCGGTCCAGAAAAAAGCACTCTAAATCCTCCTAATTTATCATCGGTGGTGATTGAAGTGAACCTTAGCGTCGGGTAATGACTAAGCAAGGCATGTAGGCAGTTTAACAATAATGTTGAGTCCAAATTTTCTGATGACAAAAACACACCTTTTTCCTTAAAATGCCTTTCCATTTTTTCCAATTTACGAAAAATACTCACTCTAAATATTACACATATCAGCGCATCTGACGATATTACAATATAAAAGATTAACAACTTTACTCAAATGTGAAAGAAAAATACTCTCTCGATAAAATACTTGTTCGCCTCTACAGAAAATTTATCGTGAACTGATTCTACAGCTACTCCAAACTTTAAAAAACAAGCTGCCTCTCTGAATAAAACCTGTTTAGGAACTTGCTAGCATCTAATGTTTTAAAGTTGAATAAAAAGTTATCGCAGAAGAGCATGGCGAAAAAGAATGCACTTATTTTCAAGGTCGTCTCCCCTCCAGAACCAGTCGCGTCTTCAGTGCGCAGGTCTGTTTCTCTACCTTTAGAAGACAACGTTCTCTTCGTAATGCTTCACCAGATGAAACTTCTTTGTAATCTTCATGAATAAAACTGGATTTTCTCTCTCACTCGCTGTCGGTGGAAGTAATGTCGCACTCGCTACAGACTGCTGATCGTATCTGCTTGAATTTCGGAGGGTTAGTTTGGGGAGTTTTGCTCGATAACGTCAGATACTTTGAATTTCGTGCGATTGAATTTACTAGGAGGGGGGAAAAATGAAAGACTTTAATAGATAGTATTAAATTTAATACATTTTAAAAATAAAAGAAATGTGCAAAATTATAGTTGTGAGTGATGTCGTTCTTACTAAAGATTATTGATCGTTTCTGTTTGAATTTCGGAGGGTTAGTTTGGACAATGCTTAGCCTTAGCAGGAGATACTTTGAATTTCGCGTGATTCAATTTACTAGGAAGAAAAGAAAAATGAAAGATTTCAATGAATATTAAATTTAATATCTTTTAAAAAATATATACTTTTAAAAAGAAATGTGTAAAATTATAGAAGTGATGTCGCAATTACTAAAGATTATTGATCGTTTCTGTTACAATTTCAGAGGATTAGTTTGGAGAGTGCTTAGCCTTAGCAGTAGATACTTTGAATTTCGCGTGATTAAATTTACTGAGGGAGAAAAACGAAAGGCGTTTAATGAATATTAAATTTTGGTTAATGAAACGAATTTAATGTTTAAAAAAATCATATAGTTTAAAAAATAAATGTATAAATTATTCCGGTGGAAATAATGTTGCATTTACTGGTGATGATTTTATCTGTCTGAATTTTAGAGGGTTAGTTTTTTTTTCAGGTGGGAGGGGGTCGCAATAAAATACCTTTTCAATAGATTGAATTTTGTGTTCTTATATTTAAATGAGAAAAAATATCAAAATAGATAAAGTGTTTAATGAAAGTTAAATTTTTGTTTATGAAAGAAATATAAGCGTCGTTTATAGTAACTAAAATTATAGTCTGTTAAAAGCCATGTATATACTTTTGAAAGCAATGTGTAAAATTAATTTAACAAAATTGCTGTTTTATTCGAGGTAAAAAAAAATTAGAAGAATATGATCACGTGTGGTTTCATTAAACATATATATATATATATATATATATTTCTTTTAAAGAAAGATTTCAAGTAAATCTTTAAAAATCATCTACTTTCTCATATAAATTTGTAAAATTATTTATCGAATCTGTCTCAGCATTTGAGGCAAAGAATTTTGCAGAGTATGATTAAGGTTTAGATTTACTATATGATTTTTTCTCGCTTTTCTTTCTGTTTTCAAAGAAAAGGCTGCAAAAATAACCTTTTTAAAATATACTTTAATTGATGAAGCTATTTATTTTGCCTGAGATTACCTATTAGAAAAGAAGTTTATTACATAGTTAAGATAGTTTTGTTTTTCTTTCTTTCTAAATTTTCATTTAGTAATTGTTACAGTGGTACTTTTTTTGACTCAAGAGTCTGAATTAATGTAAGTCGATTTAAGGTTCGAATATTTAAAAGAAAAACTAAGGTTTTTCTTTAAACTAAGGTTCAAACTCAGTTAGTTAAACGGTTTTCAGGCAATTATGATGTTTCGAGTTTTAAATTCACTAAAAGGGAAATGTGAAATTATGTTAGTTTGCTGCAAGTGCCTTAGTGATTTAAATTTCAAAGAAATTTCTACAGAAAGGTTTCGGCGACAGAATTTTTTGTTTTGTCTATAATTACGAATGAAACAAAAAGTACAAATTTTAGACTATCTATTATTTGCAATATAATTAGTGTTCTGTTTAAATTAATTATAAATTACTAATGTATGACGTTATTCTTTTAAAAAGATTAATAAATATTTACAATTTTTGGTCACCATGCATCTTTAGACGATCATGAATATGATTCGACAGATTAAGATATGATAAATAATAAATATGATACCTACAGAGCAGACGACATCATTCATTCAAGTACGTAAAGCCTCAGACCGGTCGATAAATTTCTTCCCCATTGATTGCAGTTATTGATTAAAAGTAGAGCTATATTCATTTGCTCGTAAGTGATTTCTTGTGAATTTACGTGTTCTTCAAATCAGCAGACGATTTACAGAAAATACTCTAGAATTCAGGATTTCGGGTACGGTCAAAGAATCGTTTCTAAGGTAGGTAAATTCAACATCCGGTTAGGAATGGCTGCTTGGCTTGGCGTTCTCTTTCTCTTCACAAAGAAACACGACTCATCGAAAAACGTGGTTGTATTCTTTGGCGAAGTTAGCCTACTTGGCGAACAAAGCAAAAGAACACACTGAATTGGAAACTGAAAATGTTAAAAACGATAAAGGAATGAACCAGAAAGAAATAAAACAGGGGATAGAAGAAATTCTTGGAAGCTAAAGTAATTTTTTTTTCACTCGATCGGAAATTAGTAGACATTTACTATTATAAATGGAAAATATAGTGAAACTAGGAAGGTACAAATAAGACCGAGTACAGTTCGGAAAATATCTGTTAAAAAGGTTTCTCTTTTCTTTTTGTTATTTTTAAACAAATGTAAAAAAGGAAAAGTGGCTTCTGCATCAAATCTAAAACTTTTAATATTCTTTATTTACCGCAAAAAATCATTAAAAAGTGAAATAAATTCAAAACTTTTTTCAGAAAATAAAAGTTATAAAAGCATTTTAAAAACAAACAACTTCTTAAAAATCACATTTGAATACAACATTTAATATTTTTAAGCGATCTATTTTGCTATCATGATTTTATAAATACATTTTAATTTAACTTACTGAATTCATACATATATAATAATTTAAAATAATGTTTCAGGCCTGTTTCGAAAGCTGTTTATTCTAGTGTTGGATATTATAACCCAGTAATATATGATAGCCATTTTTTTCTTTTAGGTAATCTGTTATAGCGTTGCTTTTCTCCCTCAACCTTGGGAAATGGAAGTTGGGTGTGACATTTGAAATTGCTTTTTTTAGTTTCTCGTAAAGGGAGTCTTGCTTGGTGCCCTGGTCTGCTCGGAGTTCGATGGTTGCTATATTCATTGTTCGTGCTTTGTCTTTTAAAGCTTTGCAATTCTTTAAGGCTGCTAGTCACTCAGTTCCGATTTCCCCTCGATGTTAAGTCTATGGGCGTTTGGTGCATTCTTATATTTAAAATATCTCCTCAGAAAATTTATATTTTTAACTTCTTTTTTCTGTATACACTTCTTAAAGGATGCCTCGTTTTTCCTTAGTTGGGACACAATATTTCTAAAATCTATGCTTAATTTAATATTTTATGTGTTAAAAACTGACGAACTGGAAGTAAATTTTTAACACTTCATATAACATTAAGCATATATTTTAAAAATATTTTGACAACTAAGGTAAAAAAGAGGCATTTTTTAAGAAGAGTATACAGAAAAAAGAAGTTAAAAATGTTAATTTCCAGAGTAGATATTTTAAATATAAGAATGTATTAAACACCCTTAGATTTAATAATGCGGAGAGGAATCCCTAAACTGAGTGACCAGCAACCTTAAGTCTGTGGGTGTTTGATGCATTCTCACATTCAAAATATCTTCTCGGGAAATGAATATTTTTATCTTCTTTTTTCAGTGTTCTCGTCTTAAAGGATGTCTCCTTTTTTTTCTTAGTTTTCAAAATATTCCTAAAATCTACGCTTAATTTTATATGAAGTGTTAAAATTTTACTCCCAGTTCGTCAGTTTTTAAAACATAAAATATTAAATTAAGTATAGATTTTAGAAATATGTCGACAACTAAGAAAAAGGAAGTTAAAAATATTAATTTCCTGAGGAGATAGTTTGAATATAAGAATGCATCAAAAACCCATAGACTTAATATTACCAAGGGGAATTTGGAAGCTGAGTGACTAGCAACCTTAACGAAATAATTATTGGCTTTAGAATGAGAGGTCATTATAGATATTAGATAGACTGATTGTTAAAAAAAGCAAATTCTTAAGTATTTTTTACTTATTTAAAACTTCTTTAAATAAAAAAGTCTTTTAATTAATTAAAATAATTAGCTTAATTAATCATCTTTCTCATTTTATACCCGATGGAAATGTAAAAGAAAATTATAAAAAAATTGGAGGAATGACATATAATTAAATTTTAGAAGCAAATTTCTTATTTATTTATTTTACTCATTTTAAGTTTATTTTTAAATTTATTTTTCATTTTTTAAAAAGCAATTCAATAATTCAATTAAATAAATGTAATTTGCTTAATTAATTGAAATTTTAGTTATTTAAATAATATAAATAAAAAATTAATTAAGAAATGTTAGCAATTTTTTATTTTTATAAATTGACCTTTTTTTTCACTTTATACCCGATGAACATAGAAAAGTTCGCTGAAATAACATATGGTTAAATTAAAAAAGTAAATTTCCTAATAACTTCATAAAGTAATTTAATTTTTCAGTTAATTAAATATATAGTATGCTTAATTAATTAAAATTTTAGTTATCTGTAATAATGAAAATAGGAATCCAGTTTCAATCTTTCAGTCCAATATAGTAAATTTTGTCCTCTTTTCAACAACGTTTATCGCTAATTTTTTACACGATTTTCAGCGTATTTTCACGTTTTTCTGCGATTTTTTAACATTCGTAAAAATAATTCGATTTCAATCTTTTATATTAATCTGACAAACATTGTTCTCTGTGATTTTTTAATTTTTTGCGAAATTATTTATACGATCTTTAGCGTTTTTTCGCGTTTCGGGGCAATTTTTGTCATTTATAAATTGATTCCTGTTTCAAACTTTTTAGTCTAATATAATAAATTTTGTTCTCTGCTGTTTATGAATTGATTACCGAATTTTTTTAATGCAATTTTTAGCGTCTTTTCGTGTTTAGCGGCGATATTTAATATTTAACAAACTCTCCGGTTAATTTTACTACTGCCGTGATCGAACTTAAGTTGAAAGAATGCCAAATTGGTGAACGAAAATGTTAAAAATTCGAATTTAATTTGGGTTGACCCCCCACTCCCTACAATAATCCAAGGTTCGTTTGATTTGAAACCGAAGCAATCGTAGTCCGTATGGGTGTACGCTGCCGAAAGCTGTGCGTACCCCAAATGCAGGTTTATTTAATTCGATGTTTGTTTGAGAAATACCGATCAGGAAAGTGGGCGAATTTTATTTTCAATTTCCAATTTTTTATAAATGAAAAAATAATTAAGAAATTTTAACTTAAAAAAAAATATTTTTGATTAACTTAAAAAAAAAAACTTATTTGTTTTTCATTCTATATCCGATATATACATACATACATACATACATATATATATATATATTTAAAAAGTATTATAATAAACTGGAATTACCATTTAATGTAGATATTGCATATTTTAAATCTTTAACTAACTTCATTATCTATAATAATTATATATTGCAAGATGACACTTTATATTTACAGCATGTCGGAGTTCCACAAGGCGGTTGTACTTCCAGTTTACTCTCAGACTTATACTTATATCATTATGAACGTAATTTTACTAATAATAATCTACATTTATATCGTTATATTGATGACATAATTTTAATTGATACTGATCAATCTGCAATTACTCGATTTCCAGTAGATTATCCCACTAATTTGGATTTAACGGAAAACCTTTTATCTAACAATACAATTAACTTCTTAGATCTTAAAATTACAATAAAAGACAACAAAACAATCACAGATTTATATGACAAACGTAAAGAATTTAAATTCAAAGTTAATACATTTAAAAATTTTAAATCTTGTCTACATCATTCTGTATTTCGAAATATAATACTTAATCATTTATATAGAATAAAATGTTTATGTTCTTCTCCTCTAATTAACAATAATATTAAAAAACTAATTTATGATGCATTAAATCATGGTTTTCCAAAAAAATTCATATATTCATTAATATACAATTAGTACTTTTTTACATGATCTTTTAAAACAAATTAACACATGCGTAAACAAAATTACAAAAAAAATTATAAAATAAAAAAATATCTATAAAAAATTAAAAATTGTAAAATAATATAAAAAAATTATTATAGGTTGGTTGGGTGGGTAGATGTTAGAGTACGGAGGAGGGTGGTTTGTCTGGATAATACGCAATGGTTAATTAAAAAAAAAAAAAAAAAAAAAAAAAAAAAAAAAAAAAAAAAAAAATGGGGCTTTTGTATTATTACTATATTTTTGATACGTATTTTATATGGATGTTGATTTGATATTTTATATGTAATTGGAGAATTTCATTAATATTATAATTAGCTTAATTATTGATTAATCTTATTTACAATCATTTGTTATTAAATTTTAATTTACTAAGGACAATATCATATTAATTACTAATAGTATGTCATTTTTATAGTGTATATACATATAAGTATGTTTAATATAAATATAGTTATACTGTATGTATTAAAATTGGGTAATTATTTTTATTATTATTCCTCTATTCTTTTTAATATTTATCTATTTTCAATTTATTATCGGTTTAATGATTTTGAATGTCCCACATTCATATTTTTTGGATTTTTATGGATGTATGAAAATAATCCACACTCTATATTTGTGCTTTTTAGGTAATGGGAATTTAAGTATCTGTTAACCTTCTATATACTTCCATATGTATTTTATTTCCTGTTCATTTTATAATTATCTTATATATAATAGATTTAAAAAAATTTTTATATTATTTTTAATAATTATTTAAATTCTTAGTTTAGTTTAAATAAGTTAGCTAATAGAATATTTTGTATGCTTTTTAAATTTTATTAACAATAGTTTTTTTTTTTTTTTAATACATTGTGTGGTTTATCTTAGGTTTATAATTATCTATATATAAGGATATGTTTGGTTTTGCTGTTTAAAAAAATTATTTACATTCAAATGCTTACAAATGTTTATCTTGTGACATTTGAATAATAAAAGTAATACTAGATGGCAGCACCAAAATTTGTCTTTTGAAGATAGTTCTAAATTTTAATTTTTCTAGCTCCATTTCAGTTATAATTTACTACACCAGGTGGATTTTTTAGCTAAATTTTGACGATATTGTTAAACAGTTATTAATTAATTTAATAGTGCATTTTAAATAATGTAATTACTATCTATTTATTTTATTTTATATTATATTAAATGTATTTAACATGGTATTTCAAAATTTATTTCAATATGTATTAACTGCATCCTTTGGTATCAATTACTGTGATTCTTAACTGTTTTATCCACCTTAATCTTGATGATATTCTGGTAAACATGTGCGCGTGGATATTTGTAAAATACTGAAATATTAATCGGTATGGTGTTTATTATTTCTATTTTATATCCTATAAATAATTAAATAGGTTTTATTGATTCTTCCATTTCATATTATTTGTTTCTATTCTGTTTTCATTTTTAATCAATTCACTTGATTTTAATGGTTGTTTGGGCACAGGGGAAAATAATTTTTAGCTTTAGCTTATTTTTCTCACAGAAAACAACCATTTTGCTTATATCATTGAATTCTGTGCCCTTGACAACGTAATTCAATGCATAAGCTTTTCTATTATTTGCCGATGTCCACTTTTTTCTTTTTTTCCCATAATAATTCTTATAATAAATTAATTGAATATATATATATATATATATATTTTTATACTTACAGCTTTAATTCATAATATTACGGTTTTTGATGGTGGTAGGTTATGTTTAATTAATGGTTATATATATATATATATATATATATATATATATAAGCATGTGAAATGACTTGTGGTTAAATTCAAAAAGGTAAATGTCTTAATTACGAGTATTTTATTTATTTTAAGTTCTTAACTAGTTTAATTAATTAAATTGTTGTTGTTTATAAATAGAAAAATAATTTAAACAATTTAGACATATTTTTAAAAATATATTTAATTAACTTAAAAAAAACCTTATATTTTTCATTTTATACCCGATTAAAATTAAATTTTAAAAAAATCAGTCAAGCGACATATGGTTAAATTAAAAAATAGATAAATTTATTTATTATGTATTTTGTTTAAGTTTTTTAAACTCTTTTTATGCATAATAAAATCAAAATAAGAAAACAAACCCGGTAAATTAGCATATGGTTAAGTTTAAAAGTAAATTTCTTAATTATTTATTTTAAGTTATTCTTAAATTTTTAGAAAGTAATTTTATTTTTTAATTAATTGAATATAATTAGCCTAAATAATTAAAATTTTAGTTAGTTATAAATAAAAATTTAGATATTTTTTATTATTTTAATTAATATTACAAACACTTTTTATTTCTCAGTTTATACCAGATGGAAATTAAAATAGAAGAAATTGGTGAAATGACGTATGGTTACATTTAAAAAGTAAATTTCTTATTAATTTATTTTAAATTATTTTTAAACTTTAGAAAATGTAATTTAATTCTTCAATTAACTAAGTGTAATTGTCTTTTCATATGTTTTAATATTTAATTTAAAACCATTTTCTATACTTCCAATTTTATATCCGATGTAAATCAAAAAGGTGCAGATGGGTGAAATGTTGTATATTTAATTCCTCACTTATTTTCAGTTATATTTTTATAATTTAAAAAATACTTTGTGGCTTAAAAATAAGCCTTGAAAGTCTTAAGAAAATTTAAATGTTTTTTAATTCAATTTGAAAAAGTTGCACATTTTTCATTTTATTTGAGTCGCAAATTTAAGTAGGAAGAATTGTTGAAAAAAATTAAGTAATTCTTAAATGCAATTTTTATTAATATTTAATTTAAAAGATTAATTTATATAATTTTACTATATTGTACTCGTTGAAAGATTGATAAGATGAAAATATAATAAAAAAAATCAATTTAATTAAATATAATGTGCTTAATCAGTTAAAATATTAGTTATACATTAATAACAATGATGGAAATCCGGTTTTTATGGTTTAGCCCAATATAGTATATTTTGTTCTCTTTCAGGAAATCGTACATCGATTTTTAAATTTCACGTAATTTTTTATGCGATTTTTTGCGTATTTTCAAATTATGCTTGGATTTTTCAACCTTCGTGAAAAAAATCCAGTTTCAATCTTTTAGCCCAATGTGATATTTTTTGTCCTATGCTATTTATTTAAAATATTTCGGGAATTTTTATGCGATCTTTAGATTTCTTGCGCGTTTCGCGGTGATTTTTTTGACATTTGTAAAAATAGTCCGGTTTGAATCTTTTAGCCTAATATAGTAAATTCTGTGAATACTCACATATAGTAATTTAAGTAATTCCTAAATGCGATTTTCATTAATATTTAATAAAAAAAATACAATTTACATAATTTATTGTTTAAATTTACTTTAAATGATTAGTTTAAAAAATATTAATTAATATATTGTACTCGTTGAAAGGTAAATTGGAAAGAGTGGATAAAATGTAAATATAGTAAAAAGTTTTAAAGTAAATATATTTTGATTAAATTGTTATTTATTAAAACATATTAGAAAATAATTCAATGTTTGAATTAGAGATTTGATTAATTTAATTAATTTCTGACTTTTAAAATTAACAAAAGCCAGCCTCTTATTTGTGATTTTACATTTGAAGAAAATTAATATTGATAAAAAAAAAATGTAGTAAATAAAAAATATATAATTTAATTAAATATTGAGTTTTAAAATTTATATAAAATGCTGTTAATTACTTATTTGAATTCGCATTTATAAAAGTTAGTTTTATCAAAATTTAATATTTTAATGTTAATTTCTTAAAATAATTTTTTCAAGATATTATAGAACTTTAGCTGCTATTTTACGTTACATTAGAAAAAAAATTGAAATGGAAACAGCAGTTTTGTTTTCAATAAATTTTTACAAAATTTTTTGAATAAAATATTTTCAATAATTTAAAAACCCTTAATTTTTTTTTTTTTTTTTTTTATTGACACTAATTTGTAAAAAAAAAAAAAAAGACCTTGTACAACATCCCTCTTCCTTCAAATTTATAGTCTTTGATTTTTTTGCATTCCTTATTTCCCGTGTTCATCTTTTGAATTATCTTTCTCCCATATATTTTTACATTTGTGATTTCATTTTAATGTTTTAATTTTTATATTATCTTTTCCTTTGAGTTTCGTACATGTGATTTCGTTTTAATTATATGTATATATATTTACTAATTTTCAAAAAAACTATGTCATTACATATGTAGACAAATCTCCAAAAATTATGCAATGATATGCAAATCTTATTATCCCCAACTTCTTCCATTGTTCATTTCTCCTAATAATTATTTCCAAAAATTAATGAAAACATAATTGTAAACAATCGTAAAATTCATAGTCATTATGAATTACTAAATATTTTTTCTGCAAACTTATTTAGTTCTTATACCCAAGTTTCATAAGATACCAATTAAATTATTGCTGTGACTATTGGATGCAATACATATACGTAATAATTTATTATAATAAAGCTAACAAATTTCTATTAACAATTCTTAATCAAATATATACACTTACAACAGCAATAGATAATACATATTGTATAAAAAATAGCTATCAACTGGTTAATATTCTAAAAAAATCTTAAATGTGTAAAAAATATAGCGACATATGATTTCAAAGATCCTTTTAATAATATAGATCTATCAGGTCACATAATATAATAAATACATTGTTTAAAATGTATCATTTTCAAGTGTACTATCAGATTTATATTTATATCACTATGAATGTACCTATTGTAATAGTAATACTAATTTATATCGTTATGTTGATGACATCATTTTAATTGCTACTGATCAGTCTAATATTTATCAATTTCCAGCAGATTATCGTAATAATTTAGAATTAGCGGAAAACCTTTTATCTAACAATACTATTAATTTTTTAGATCTAAAAATTATACTAAGAGAAAACAATAAATGATCCTTATGACAAACGTAAAGATTTTTAATTCAAAGTTAATAAATTTACTCATTTTAAATCATGTCTTCATATTTCAGTGTACCATGATATATTCCTCAATCATATGTATAGAATAAAGAGTTTATGTTCTTCTCATCACATTAACAAAAACCTCATAAAACTAATTTATGATGCATTAAATCACGGTTTTCCTAAAAAATTCATTTATTCATTAATATACAATTAGTACACCAAGGATCTCACTAATGGATGGATGGGTGGGTAGATGTTAGACACAATTAACACTTTGCCTAAAAAAAAAAGTAAAAAATTTTTAAAAAGCAAAAAATAACAATACAAAATTAAAAATACAATTTTTTTTAAATTATAATAGGATGGCTGTGTGGTTAGATGTTACGGAGGAGTATAGTACGGAGGGCGGTGTTGTATGAAAAATTTATGCGCAATGGTTAATTTATCATATATTAACAAAAAAGAGGTAGAGGTTATTTGTATAATCATTACTTAGCAACATTATATATTTAATTAATTTGTTTATTCAGCACAATTCAATAATGCTAACGGAATTTCATCTTTTTTATTAAATAATATTGGTCAAGGTTTAATTTTCATTTCAATTTTTAGCACATTGCGGACATTGTTATATCAATATCATATCATACCTCATACTTAGTAAATTTTATTACAATATAAATAAAAATATATGTATTAATTAAATGTTTTACTCTTTATTCTTTTTCCTCTGCCGTAATTAAATTAAGTACTTTAAATGTTGTGCAAGTTTAAAGACAATTTAATTGTTATTTATTTATATTAAATACTTTAAACTCTAAATTTTATACACCAACTTCATTTATTTTTATTTATTTAATTAGTTGATTTAAATTATTATGCACTGTTGTGGAAAATATAATTAAATATTACCGTATTTAAATTAATTATTCATCTACAATGTGGTATATTTACATCTATTTAAAATGAATCCTTACTTAATAGGGTGGGCCGAAAAAAACTTTTTTTTTATTTTTGATGATGGGTAGTGCGGAAAAGTGGCCACTAGTGGCACCTAGTTCACACAAAAAATTTGAGATTTTTAGGACAATTCCTATATTTGCCGCTTTTGGCTTGAAGTTTTGCTAAAATGCTGATTTTTGAACTTTTTGAGCAAAAATTTTAAAAATGTTAAATTAAACTTATTTTAATCGTATTTACTTGAAAAGGCATATTTAATGTTCCAAATGTATAAATATAGCTCTGATAATGTATTATTTAATTGCTATGTGTATTTTAAATTAGACGATTTTTATAGCCTTTTCGTGTTTAAGTGAGCAAAAGTTGCATGTATTGTTTAAATCTTTCAACAGTTTCTCTCCTTTGTCTTGTTTATGTCCCTTGGTCTTCCTTATTTTTTTCGATGCTTTAAGGGTCATATATTTGGGTGACGGACAGCAGAATCCCCCAGAAACAGATCTGGAAGGAGAGAAGAGGGTGAGGCGAGAACTTAAGCGAACGCAGTGACTCATCGCGATGTTGGGGGAGTGAAGGAGGAAACACAAGAGGGGAGAAAGTGCGATAAGGGATGTTTATTATTTTTCAGTGCTCGGTTTCCCTGTGACATTTGTTCAGTGTAAAAGTAAATCCTTTTTCTCGTGCAATACATTGCTTTTTGGATCGTTTAACGTGACTTTACTGTGTTTTGTGCGTTTTATTACGACGAGTTTAGAAATGGCTAGTGCGAAAGTTCATGATCATGTAAAGACATGTGATAGCGTGTAAAGTAGCCATATTGGGGCACCATGCAAATTGAAAGATTTGCAATTGCCAACTATTGCTGACATCATGCGCCACTACTATTGGTTGCGAAACGATATAGAAGAAAATCGAGGTATTTATCTTCAACCAGTGGATGATATTATTAAAATGGCAGGTGAAAATGTTTCCGAAATCTGGATAAAATCTTCCATACCAGTGGTTTCCCAACGAACAATTAACGGAAAGATTAAAAACTATTACAATGAGCGTAGATCATTGCAGAAATCTTTTAATCATACAGGCGTTAAAGGCAAGGTGATCTGCGAAGATTTCGTACGATATGCGGAAACCTCTCTCTTTGACATTGCAGCTTGTAAGTGTAGAGGCTTGAACAATTGTAGCTGCTACATCAGACGTAAAATTCCACATCGGGAGGTGAACTTCTTGAAGGATCAAAGAACTGTTCGAAAAATGTTTATCGGAAATATTGATTTAAAAACAAGCAAAACTCTTGCAAGGAAAATATCGCGGAGAATGAAAAGGGATACAATTTCAAAGAGGAATAGTGGTTCTGCAACAAAGCCTTCAACGAGTGGAGTTAGATCCAGATGGAAGACAGTTATATTGTTGGAAGATTCAAGTAGTGGGAGCTTTCAAGCAAGCAGTTCGACTGAATCTGAATTTGAACCAGGCCCTTCAAAGCCAAACACTCCTAAACGCATATTCCTGTCTCACACAGCGTCCGCCATGTCTCAGGGAAACGGAACACTGAAAATAATAAGAATCCTTTATCGCACTTTCCCCTCTCTTGTATTTCCTCCTTCACTCCCCCAACATCGCGATGAGTCACTGCGTTCGCTTAAGTTCTCGCCTCACCCCCTTCTCTCCTTCCAGATCTGTTTCTGAGTGATTCTGCTGTCCGTCTCCCAAATATATGACCCTTAAAGCATCGAAAAAAAATAAGGAAGAGCAAGGGACATAAACAAGACAAAAGAGAGAAACCGTTCAAAGATTCAAACAATACATGCAACTTTTGCTCACTTAAACCCGAAAAGGCTATAAAAATCGTCTAATTTAAAATACACATAGCGATTAAATAATACATTATCAGAGCTTATTTATACATTTGGAACATAAAATATGCCTTTTCAAGTAAATACGATTAAAATAAGTTTAATTTAACATTTTTAAAAATTTTTCTGAAAAAGTTCAAAAATCAGCCTTTTAGCAAAACTTCAAGCCAAAAGCGGCAAATATAGGAATTGTCCTAAAAATCTCAAATTATTTGTGTGAACTTGGGGCCACTAGTGGCCACTTTTCCGCACTACCCATCATCGAAAATGAAAAAAAAGTTTTTTTCGGCCCACCCTATTACTTAATAACTTATCCATATCAAATATTTATTTATTTTTCCTTAAAATTCATCATTTGTATAAAATCAATACAGTTATAGTTTTTAAAAGTTAATCTACGTATAGTTATTATTATTAGTATTTATTTATTTTACTCTCTTTCGAAGTGATCTTTAAATGTATTATCGTATGATAAAGGACAATACTATATCTGTTCTAATATAGTGGAAATACCGTGTTTAATCGATTTCAGTATTATTGCATCGTATTCCCTAATTCTATGGTTGAATTAATATTATTATACTTAAAATATTTCTGGCAGCAAGTGCAAATCATTTCTAAGCAAATTTTAAACTTGCTGTGTCATGAATGGATACATGCTGTCTTCAATCAATTGTATTTATTGTATTTATTTATATCTTTTAACCTGTTGTTATTTTTGACTTCTTTTTACTGGATTTATTGTGTATGGTAGCCCCAATTTTTTTTTTTTTTTTTTTTTTTTTGTTGCTTGATATGACTTATGCAAGGATGAAACCTACATGTTATTTGTGGAACTTAAGGTAATTTGGGCCTGAAAAGTCTGTCTTGGTTCCACAAATATTTCCATTTTACCAATGTTCACTGGATTTTTATTTCATTGTTTCGCTTGAATTAACGATAAGGTTATTATTATTATTTTTTTTTTACCTAAAGGATGAAATTTCATTTTTTGTTTGCAAAAACTTCATTTATAATTTATATATTCACTTAAAGATGATCTTTTGTATTGGTATATATATTAATAACAATTACAAATTACCTATAAATCCATTATAAACCCCCCCCCCCATATATATATATATATATATACAGTCCTCCCCACTTAATCGGGTCACGGATAATCGAATACCCCGCTTATTCGAATAGAATCCTCCGGAACCGAATTTATTCCCATTGGTTCTGTTATTTTCCCCCGCTTAAACCAAGTACCTTTTACGAACATCCCCGATTAATCGAATAACAACTGGGTGACCGATGTTGGAAAATAGGCGCGGAAAGCACGTTTCAGCTGGTCATTTTCGGTTCCTTTAGGCTTAAAACAAATTTTCAGTTCTTCCTGCAATGATTTCGGCCAGCAGGTGTATAACGGACAGGTCAAATGATTTCCCACCTTGATCTCCAAACCATCACTTCTTGCTGTTAACCAGACAATAATGGCAATGCGCCGTCACTCGAGATGGTAGTTGTAATATTTTGCACTCATTCGAGAAATAACTCGATATTTATTCCTTTAAAATTCCACGTTAAAAGAATTTTTTAAGGCAGTATAAGTAACGTAAATTAGAAGTAGCAAAGTTTTGACCAAATTCAAACGAGCTGCATTAAGTGTGATGTGAACCATATAAATGTATGTACTGACATTAAATTAATACTTATTTACTTTATATTAGCATTTGTATTTATTTTAGTTTATGTTATTCTGTTAACGATTTACTATGCTGTTAATTAAATATACCGTAGATGGTTATTTTGCCTTTTTATTACGCATTAAATATTGCAGTTACGATTCCCCGTTTTATCAAACACCCCGCTTAATCGAATATTAATTCTGGAACCGTTAATATTCGTTTAAACCCCGTTTAAACGAATATTAACGGTATATATATATATATATAATAAAGATGAAATTACAAATATATGAACAAATGGTAAAATTCTAAAGATGAACAAGATATGAACATAGGAAGCCAGTATGTAAAATAAAAAACTATGAATAACCCACAGAATCATCAGAGGTGCTTGCTGGTTAATTCTTATAGAAGATGCGTTATTTCATCCAATTTTGTTGGCATTAAGCCTAAAATGAAAAAATTTAGCGCCTAATAGCGCATCATAAAATAAAATAAAATAAAATACCAAGAGATCTAAAGAAAGATACACCTCACACAGGATATTAAAAATTATAATGGCACAATACCTCAATTACATAAAAGGATCCAAAACATTATAAAGTTGACTCACAATGTTAAAGCATGTAAGGATGCAAACAGATTAGGTTAGGACTATTAGAACATGTGGTCAGAAGTTGCTGAGAATCAGAACATTACTGCCATCTGGTGTGAAAAAGGAAAACTATATTGTAATTAGATTTTTTTTAAAAGAAATGTTTAGTGCTGCCATCTATACTCATAAAACAGAAATGAAATTAATTGAAGAAATTAAAAAATGATTAAGATTAACATTTATTTAAAGTAGATTGAAAAAATAGGAATAAACTTAATAAGCACTGAGTAAATATAAAATAAAATAAGTAAGTATATAAAAATAAATAAATAGAAGGGTATTGATTAAATTAACTAGTTTAAAAACGAATATTATAAAATAAAAAATGAGTATATAAATAACATTTAACAAACAATAAGGATTATTTTGATATAGTAAAATATGGCCTTGTATTATGTACCAATATGTGAATTAATGAAAAATATGATGTTAAATGCATGATACCCCTATGGTTTTTAAAAAATATATATATCCATACAATATATAAGCACACATACATACACATGTACATGCTCACACACATGTAAACATATAAGGTTTTAAAACTTATATATATATATAATATAAATCGTTTGTTAATTAATATAAGAAAAGAGTAAATAAGTTTTTATACAATTTTAATTAAAAAATGTTTTCGATCATGAAAAATTTTTAATACTATTTCGTAATTAAACCACCACACACACAGCGGAACAAAATTAAAATAAATTGTTTTTTTTTTTTTTTTTTTTTTTAAAGAAGCTTCAATTCTTAAATTTTTTTTTATTATTTTTTTAATTATTGAAATAGATGTACAGTAATTGAAAAAAAAATCTACTAATAATTTATAATCAAACTTAAAAATAATTTATACAATTATTTCTGTAATTTAAAAAAAGTATTGTATTCGCCATTTTGTATTCGAGAAAAATTAAAAAGAAATGATAAAATATTGTTATTTTCAACCTTGGATGTATTTTTCGAATTTTTTTAAATTAATTTAAGCTATCTGATTTATGAACAGTTTTTAAAGTTTATCTAATTCGAAAACCTATTTATTTATCTTATTTATCATTTTATGCTCCAAATAAATAAATTAAAAGAAATAATATTAAAAAACGCAAAATATTTCTTAAATTTTAACATATTGTTTTTAAACATTTAAGGTAAAAATTAATAAAATTTTTAAATAAGATTATTTTTATTAATCAAAACTTGATTCATTTTAAAGATTTTTAAAAATATGTTTTGAAAAATTAGACGCATGTTTGTAATTTTACATTTGAAAAGAATTAATATCATTAAAAACACAAGCTAATTTCAAGGATTTTCATTGAACATTTAACAAAATATATAATATTTTTAAAACTAATGGAACACTTTAAACTTAATTAACAACGTTTAAAATATTTTAGATTAATTTATTAAATTGTAATAAATTTTTCATACAAATTAAAGAATAATTATTTTAAAAAAATTTGGGCCCTATTTGTTATTTTCTTTCTGAAAAAGAATATAATAAAGGTAATTGTTTAAATAACACAATTTTGGTTCTTAACTTTTTAAAATTGTAAATGTTGTTTTAAAAGTATAGAAACTCTACATTAATGAAAAAAAAAATAATTTTTTTTAAAAAACCATTTGGAAAAATGGTTATTGTCCCCGTCAGGGTAGGAAATCAAAAACATATCTGAAGCGTTTTATTACTTGAATCCCGCATTTTATTCGTTTTCTGATTGGTCTATACAGTAATCTGTATTTTCCCTTTACTTTCAACAGAGATGGATACTTCTGTTGCCATTATGACAAAAAAGTAACAAAAACTACAAAAAAGAAAAATTAATAACTCAGAAACAAATTGAGATACAGCTTTCAAACAAATAGCATTTAAAAGTACATTTTTTTCTCAATACGACGGTCTAAAAAGTAATATTGTGGGATGTTTAGAAGTTTAAGAATGAAATTTCATTTAAAATTGGTCCAGGAATATTAATGTTAAATCCATGGCGTACGTAATGAATGACCAGCTCCGTAGAAGTTTAAAAATTGACAGTACCGAAAAATGTAATCCATGGCGTATGTAATGTATGATCAACTCCGTGCGATTTTTTATGTCTTAAATTTTAGTCTTTGAAAATATCATTTTCCAAATGGTCGTTGCAATTTGTTAAATTGCATTTTTTTTTTTTTTTTTTTTTTTTTTTTTTATTTGATAAATTTGTTATTTTACATCCCAAGGAAATTAAGATATAAAAGAATTGGTAAAAAATATTTGATTAAGAAAATTTGAATCGTAAATGGAATTTTAATTAAAGATCCAATTAGTTTTGTTATTTTTAAAATTAAATTAAGAAATGTAATGGGAAATTAATTATTACTGTATTTTATTTTTAATTAATTTGAGAAAAGGCCCATATTTTCCATTCTGTAATCCAAATAAAGTTAAAGTAATTGTAATATGATGAAGTCTTTTATGGTCTTTAAGAGATTTTAAATACCTTTATTAAAGAGATTACGATCTTTTTAACGAGTGTTATATAAATGTCCGATAATTTTAAATTTTATGATGTATAATTATATGTATATATATATATATATATATATATATAGGAAAGTGTAATAAATTTGAAAGAGTTCTTAACATTTGAAGTAATTTGAAAGCTATGAAAGAATTTGCAAGGACACCTTAAGAAAAATTAAATTTATAAAGTGATATATTTATGCTAGGAAATTAAATAATTCTTATTTCATTTTTAGTTGAAGTTTCTATTATTATTATTTTTTGAATAATTTCTAAATTTTGAAATTGATTAAAATATTTCAAACCATATTTGATATTTGGAGGAAATTAAAAGAGAAAGTAGGAAAATTGAATAGGGCGGCGGGGGCGGGGTATTATAGATGAAAATTGAGTGTAGTTCAGTTCCCGCTGGACCACTCTTAAAGGGCCTGGTCACTCAGCTTCGGAATTCTCCTCCGTAATGTTAAGACTATGGACTTTTGATGCATTCGTATATTTAAAATATCTTCTCGGGAAATTCATATCTTTAACATATTTTTTCTGTGAACTCTTCTTGAAGGATGTCTATTTTTTTTCTTAGTTTTCAAAATATTTCTAAAATCCATGCTGAATTTAATATTTTATGTGTTAACAGCGGGCGAACTGTGAGTAAGATTTTAACACTTCATATAAATTTAAGTCTATACTTTAGAAATATTTTGAGAACGAAGAAAAAAAGAGACATCTTTTAGGAAGAGTACACAAAAAATAGAAATTAAAAATATTAATTTCCCGAGGAGATATTTTAAATATGCGAATGCATCCAATGCCCATAGACTTTACATTAGTGAGAGGAAATCGGAAGCTGAGTGATTAGCCCCCTTAAGCCGTTCTAGCATGTTTCATCCTTTTAAAATCTAGAAAAACGAATTATACTTTATAGGATTACCCTTTTTTTTTCAAACAATCCATGATATACTGAAATTTTTCGATGAAAATGAAGCCTCTGTGGAAATCAATGCTATCTTTCCCTTCCTCACGTTTGGAGGTGCCCTTAGTAACAGAGAATTTTTTTTATATTTCAATCACTTATCGCAGTCATCTAGCAGACTTCACTTGCTTGGCGTGATTTTCAGAGTACATGCGGTATTTTGGTAACCCTGACTGCCGCGCCAATTCAGTCATTTCCCGTTCTCTCTCCAGCGATTTCTTCGCTGTCATTTGTTTTTATTTCATCTGTATCATGGCGTCTGGCTGCAAGGCGTTCAGCTGTTTTATCAGCTGCGTAAAAGTTGAAAGCTTTTACGAATTTTTATTAGGATTATCATTTTAAATGTGTACATCAAGCTGAGCAAATATACTATGATAAAATAGGACTACAGAAATATCAGACTAATGAAAATTAATTGTAATTCAAACACTCATATCATTAAAGATATTTTAGGTTAAGCAAGAAGAAAATCGCAATGGCGGATTAAGTTTGATTATGCTACACTTTCCAGTTACCAGGCTTCGATCTGCTTGAACTTATTTATTTCGCACTTTCTTTCATTATCATAATATACGACAACATTGCACATAAATTTCTTAACAGTTTTTTTGCTTTTTAAATGAATACAGTTATTTTAAAGTAAATCTAATACGTTTAATTGAATTGTGTAATAAAATTTTTTCTATCAAGTATAGCTTTTATTGAATGATATACTATAATTTCTAACGATGTGACATTATTCATTAACGAATATGCCTCCCCCCCCCCCCCCGTAAGAAATTAGAAGATAAAAAAAATTATTTAGTGTAAGATATACGCCATATATTTATTTTTTTGTTTCCTCATGTACAGTCGTGAAAGAAAAAGTAAATACCCGCTACTAACTCTACAACTAATTATAATAGAAGAAAGTTACTGGTACTAAACGAAGCAAAATCTGTTTTTTATTTATTTATTTATTATTTTTTTTATAATGTATATAAAATTTTCTTATGCGGCCATGTTCAAATCAAAACCAGACCAAAATTAGTTTTTTTTCAATGGCAACACCCAATTTTGACAATATATTTTAAATCTTCGGTTCGAATTATGCCTAAAAACGAAATTTCAAGTCGTTTGGATGATAAGATTTTGTATTATACATATTGAAAATTAAGGCCTTCTAACGTTAAATTACATTTTCATATTTGTAATAATATCTTCTGAAATTACAAACCTAATGGGATAAGTTTTTGTATGAATTGCAACCTACATTTTTTTTTTTTTTTTGGTAGATTTATATTTATTAAGTCTTGCTTTATGCGAATTCTCAATTTAAAAAAAAAAAAAAAAAAAAAAAAAAAAAAAAAAGTCTTTTTCGAATTATGATTAAAAAACGTCAAATCGATGGTTTAAGGGACCATCTATGATGTGCAGAAAAGCATAATTCGAAAAAAAATATATTTTACTCATTTTATTGAAACATTTGGGCTAGCAATAGTCTAAATATATTAAGCGAGTGAAATGGTCATATCGGCAAGAAATAATACATTAATAGAAACAGCATAGTCATTCTGTAGCATTTCAAAAATCGAGTACCGAATTTCAATTTGGATACAACCACTAAAATAGGTTCATTTTAAAAGAATTTCTCTTAAACTAATCGTACGAACTTCATGAAAGTTTGTTTATAGGTTAATTGAAGGGTTTGGAATTTATTTATGGTGTCAAACTTCGGTATTGCTATTGCAAAGAAAAAAAAATTGGTTTGTTTTGATGTGTAGATGGCCCCTAAGCAAATTTTATATACATAATTTAAAAGTAGACTTTATTTCCAATCGTTTGGTGCCTGTAAATTTTTTCTATTATAATTAGTTGCAAAGTTAGTAGGGGTTGTTTACTTTTTTTTTCACGACGGTACATGAAAAACCTACTTAAGGGAAATAACATGCGACCTGGAAGAAATTTCCTTTTTAGGCATTGTTCACTGGTACCATGAAATTTTCTGTTTAAGGCAATACCTATGCGTAAGGCGTCTGTAACTATGGAATAACCCTTCAGCGCACTAAACCAAAACCTTTTGTCAATGGAAGTAAAACTATCATGGGAATTGGATACGTTAAGATGTAAATCATACAGTTCCTGTTCAACATTAGCAATTTTACGACGAGACTCCTGTATTACTGATCTTAGAAGTGCGAATTTCGTACGGAAAATAATTTTTCCGATTTTGTTTGAATAAGTCAAATTACAATTGAGAGAAATAAAATTTGGAATTTTTTTATTGCGTTTACAGTTCAGAAGGAAAGCAAGGTGGTTGATGTGTCTGAATTTTTTCAGACGTAGGGTAGCAAATCTATTACAGTCCGACATGTCATAAAAATAAACGATCCAAAGGCCCGTTGAAGCCGAAATTTATAAGCACTGATGATGAGGCCTTAGAGCAGTGGTTCCCAACGTGGGGCAATTTGATATTTTTGGGGGGCAATATCAAATTTGTTACTCACCCATTTGCTGTCAGATTATTTTATAACAATGTTGGAGAATAAAAGTAATACATACATAATTTTAAAAAATGTATTTTTCTTAAATTAAAAAAAAATTCCAATCAAAATTAAAAAATAGAATAATACCGGAATAATTATATGGATAAATTTTAAATTATAAATTACACTCTCCTTTTCTTTAATATATATTTTAAAAATTTCTATAATTTTTCTGGTTTATAAAATATATATTTTTTACAATTGTTCGCAACTCTTTTGATTTTTTATGGAATGAACCTTGTATTTCTGTTCACTTTTCTATATCTCAAATGTAGACATTTTTACATGTGAAATTGGTTATGGGTATATTTAAATCTAACTGTCTTGAACTTATTTGACTTGAAAAATATTTGAACTATCTAAATCAGGTACTACCAACTTTATAAATTTTAAATAGCATTAGAAAAAGAAATGGAATATCGATGGCTCTAATGCAGACCTCATACACAGCAAATAAATATACATCATGACAGATACATTTTAAATTTTAAAATCAGTTAATACAGAGCAGTCAGTTAACAGAAATAGAGAAGGAAGTCAGAGAAATATATTTTGATGGGAATAATGACAACTTAAAATTAATAAGGGACATAATCTTGAAATGCTTCTTGTGTAGTGTATTATCCATAGATAGAAAATTTGGTGTCCAAATCTTTTCCTACAACTTTTAATAAGTTGCTAAAATGAATTATAAAATGTGCCAATGTTATCAATTTTGATGTTAAATGTGAGAGTCTCAACAACAGTATCGTGAAGAAAAAAATGCCGATGTGTCTGTTTGGCTTTCTCCACTCGAATAAAGTTCACTCTTTAAATAATAAGAGATATGTATTAAAATGTGTGGGGAGGCGGGGGGGAGGGCATCGTGATTTTACAGATGTTTCGGTGGGGCATGGCCAATAAAAGGTTGGGAAACACTGCCTTAGAGGCTTCGAAATAGCTATATGCTTTTTAAAATTACTTACATTTGTGTTTTGTAAACGTTGTTTCTCACTTTTTAATATATTGACACAAAGTACAATCCTCTCCCCCCGTTTTATGTATTTCGGCTTCAACGGGCCTTTGGATTGTTTATTTTATCCTTTATTTTTATGACATGTCTGACTTTAAAAGTCTGAAAAAAAAAGTAACAATACAGTTAAAGATGTGTGAATTTCAGAAAGTTTTAAAATAACATACACTGAAAAATTTTAAATAATATTTATGCACAAAAAACTGCATTTTATAAAAGATCTAAGGATGATGGAAGAAAACTGAAGTGGATTTTTGAATTTCAGACATAAATACACAAAATGTGTGTTGTACTGTGAAATCAACGTTTAACAATATATCTTCATTTTTAGGTGCGTTCGTAATTATATAAATACGTAGCACCTATAGTCGTCGTTCAGTCCGTCCGTCTGTCCGTCCATCTGTCCGTCCGCATATAACAGAGCAAAAACTACCCAACCGAATGGTCTGAAAATTTAAATATATGATTGTTGCAAAATTTTGTCGAGCCCTTTCAAATTTTATGAAAATCGGATGCATAGTTTAATTACAGGGAGATTCAAAAGTTTTTCTTTACATTACGGCCAATGGGAAAAATTATTGCAAGTGCGTTTTAATTATGTTACAGTATTCCGAATGGCCTGAAACTTTAAATATATAATTGTTACAAAATTTTGTTCAGCCGTTTCAGTTATTCTGAAAATTGGATGTATAGTTTAATTACAGGGACAGTCAAAAGTTTTCCGTTACATTACGGGCAATCGGAAAATAATTACTGCAAGTGCATTTTAATGATGTTACAGACTATGCACTTATCAATTGCAAAAATATATACATTTATGTAATATATACAATATGGGGTGCAAAAAATATTTATAAAACTAGTTATAGTACGAACGCACCTCATTTGCCACGTTTGACGAGCAATTTCCTACTTGTAATATCTATCTATATATGCTATAAAAGACAAACGTGTCCTTCCGTAAAGCTGACGTCATCTCGACGGTGGCAATAGCAGAAGATTAAATTTCGCCTTTACTGCAATTATTTAAACTTCTAAACATCCCACACTTTTTTAATTTTTACACCCTCCAACAAGAGAAAAGAAAATGCACAGTCGTTGGGGAAAAAAGTAAACACCCCCTGCTAACTCTGCCACAAATTATCGTAGAAGAAAGTTACAGGTACCAAACGATTGGAGATAAAGTCTAATTTTAAATGATGTACAGTCGTGGAAAAAAAAAGTAAACACCCCTACTAACTCTTCAACAAATTATCGTAGAAGAAAGTTACTGGTACCGAACGATTGGAAATAAAGTCTACTTTTAAATGATGCGTATAAAATTTGCTTAAGGGACCATATACATATTGAAACGAACTATAACTTTGTTTTTTTCAATAGCAGTACACAATTCTGACAGCATAAATAAACCCTACACCCTTCAATTAGTCTAAAAACAAATTTTTATGCAATTCGTACCATAAGTTTCCGAGAAATTAATTATTTTAAAACGAGCGTATTTTAAGGGCTGTATCCAAATTGAAGTTCGGTACTCGATTGTTAACCGAGAGAGCGCTCTTCTTGATCAAGGCACCTTACGCAATCAATTAAGCCTGTTAGATTACAGGATAGCATAAGAAATTTCAAAATATTTAGTCACTTCTATCATAGACGGGCCCCTTAAACCATCATTTTGCCGTTTTTTAAGCATAATTTGAAAACTAGTTGGACGAAAAATGTGAAATTTTGGATTTCCATAAAGCAGGACTTAATAAATCTGAATCCATCAAAAAAATTGTAAGTTGCAATTCATAATTTTTTTGAATATTAATTTCATAATTTATAATTCATATCAGAAAATTAAAAAAATTGCAAATTCAGCGTATTTATGCTTGGGTATATTAGTATTATTACTACACAAAAAATTAGAACGCTAGGATCATAATTTCAGAAGTTATAAATAAAAATATGAAAATGTAATTTAACATTAGAAGCACTAAATTTTGGATGTTTATAACTGAAAAACCTATCATTCAAATGACTTGAAATTTGGTGTCTAGGCATAATTTGAACCGAAGATTTAAAATATCTCGTTAAAATTGGGTATTGCCATTGAGAAAAATTAAGTTTGGATTCATTTTAATATGTAGATGACCCCTAAGCAAATTTTGTATACATCATTTAAAAGTAGACTTTATTTCCAATCGTTCGGTACCAGTAACTTTTGTCTACGATGATTTGTTGAGGAGTTAGTAGGGGGTGTTTACTTCTTTTTTCCACGACTGTACATAAAATTTGCTTAGGGGGCCATCTACATATCAAAACGAACCCATTTTTTTTTTTCAATAGCAATACCCAAGTTTGATACCATAAATAAATTCTACCCCCTTCAATTAGCCTAAATCCAAATTTTCATGAAATTCGTATGATTACTTTCCGAGACATTAATTAGTTTAAAATGAGCCTATTTTAGGGGCTGTATCCAAATTGAAGTTCGGTACTCATTTGTTGAAAAGCTATAGAATGGCTATGTCACTTCTATTAATGTATTACAGTAGAACTTCGATTATCCAAAATAATTGGGGCCGACCCTCTTTCGGAAAATCGAAATTTTCGGATAATCGGGAATGCTTCAATTTTAAGATTAATGAGAGATATATGCAATATTTCTTATTATGTTAACAAGTGCTTAATAAAAATAAAGCAACAGCAAAAAAGAAACAAAAATAAATTACCTGGATTTTAATTTTTAAATTAAATACCTTTTACATATATCACAAGTGTTTGAAAAATTGTTTTGTTTGTCGCACTTTCGATTGCCTTTGTTTTGAAGCTCTATCACGGAGTTTTTTTTAAACATTATTAGTTCACCAGTATCACAGTCTTTTTACTGCTCCAGCCATGCCAAACCTTTTGCAAAACATTCAAAAGTTTCAGAATCGCTAATTTGTTCATTTTCTTCGTGGAGCTCAAGTTAAATTCAAAGGAACTCTAAGAAAGGGGATCGAAAATATTAATATGTACTCGTAGATCGGAAGGGACCGCTTGCACACAAGGAATATGATAGTTTAAAAAAAAAAAACTTTAAAAATGGATTTTGCACACAAGGATTGTAATAGTAAAAAAAAAAAAAAAGCTTTAAAAATGGATTTCGGTTAACCGAGAGTTTCGGTTAAAAAGGTTTCGGATAAAAGAG
Organism: Maratus speciosus; assembly: GCA_963932465.1. Taxonomy (NCBI): domain Eukaryota; kingdom Metazoa; phylum Arthropoda; class Arachnida; order Araneae; family Salticidae; genus Maratus; species Maratus speciosus. The sequence goes on along the minus strand of OZ010792.1, from coordinate 324,854,871 downwards.
GAGGTTCTACTGTATTTCTTGCTAAGTTGAACATTTCACTCGTTAAATATGTTTAGATTATTTCCAGCCTAAACCTTTCAATAAAATGAGTAAAATATATATTTTTTCAAATTATGTATTTCTGGACTTGAAAAACCATTATTTTGAAGTTTTTTACTCATAATTCGAAAACTACTAGAAAGAAAAATTTGAAATTGATAATTCGCATAAAGCGGGACATAATAAATAGAAATATATCAAAAAAATTGTTAGTTGCAATTCATATTTTTTTCTGATATTAATTTCATAATTCATAATATAAAATTTTTAAAATTCCAAATTCAGTGTATTTATGTTTGGATTTTTACTTTCTTCTATCTTTACAAGAAGAAAGTATTGGATTCATGAAAATTTCCGAATTCCGGTTTTCGACGGATTTACACGCTTTAGGGGTCAGATATCCGAAAAACGTGTTTTTACAAAATGTCTGTCTGTGAGTCTGTCTGTCTGTGTGTGACGCAGATTTTGTGGGTGCTCTATCTCAAGAACTAATGAACGGAATTTAATACAAATTTATATTCAGTTAGTCCCTGATATAAATTGGTGCTGATTGGTTTTTGGTGTAAATCGCCCAATAGATGGTGCTGCTATGCAGCATTTTTCACAATTTCCACAATAGCTCAATCTACAGAACTAGTGCACGGATTTTCATCAAACTTCAGATTCAGCTAGTCCCTGACAGGAATTGACGTTTTATACATTTTGGTGTAAATCGCTCAACAGGTGGCGCTGCCATGCTGCATTTTTTTGCGATTTCCGCAATAGCTCTATCTCAAGAACTAATGCTTGGATTTTCAACAAACTTCAGATTCATATATACCTTGATATGAATTACTGCTGTTTATGTTTTTGTGCAAATCGCTCAAAAGGTGGCTCTGCTATGCTACATTTTTCAGAATTTCAGCTATAGCTCTACCTCGAGAACTAATGCGCGAATTTTCATCAAACTTCAAATTCAGATATATTTTGATATGAATTGGTGTTAAATTGATGTAATTTCTTGTATTATTTAAATGATTTAATTGACGTGATTTATATAGAAAAAAGTTTTGTTATGGCCACAACATACTAGTTTAGTATTATAATGAAACAAAAAAAAAAAAAATCACAATAGGATTATAATTTCAGGAGATATTAATAAAAATTTGAAAATCTAATTTAACATTAGAAGCTCTAAATTTTGAATTCTTATATTTCAAAATCTTACCATCCAAATGTCTTGAAATTTTGTTTCTTATGCATAGTTTGAACCGAAGATTTAAAATATACTGTCAAAATTGGATGTTGCTAGTTTAAAAAAAAAAACTAAGTTTGGTCGGATTTTAATTTGCAGATGGCTCCCTAAGCAAATTGTATATACATCGTTTAAAAGTACACTTTATTTCCAATCGTTTGGTACCAGTAACTTTCTTCTTTTATAATTAGTTGCAGGGTTGGTAGGGGTGTTTACTTTTCTTCCCCACGACTGTACTTTCAAACTCTATTATTTTGAAAATTGTATCGCAATTGTCTGAAAACTTTATCGCAATTTAATCTATTTCTATGGTTTAAAAATAATTTCCGAGCATGATTTTCTTTAAAAAGCTATCTCTGTCGAGTGCAGACGATTACGAAAGATGAATTCGCTTACACTTAAATTAATATAAATAGTTCAGTATTAGTTCACTGCTTATATACCATAACGGAATTAAAATTTGATGAATCAATAACTAAAATAATAAAATATAAATATAACACAAATTTTAGACATGTAACCGAACTACGCGCTTAAACCACTGCAATTATCATAATGAATAAATTTACAAAATCAAAAAACGCGATTGCGTAAAAAGTGAACTAATTCTCATCAATGTGAAACTATTTTTTATATTACTTACCTATTTTTATTTACTTGTATTGACTTTTAAATTGTGTTTAATCGTTAGTTCCTATCTATAAACACTGTTTTCATGAGGCCTATAGATATCTATGAAGGTTAGAGTTGCAGTAAAGCTAGAGATCCAACCTACACAACTTCCAGGTTGCGTAATATTTAAACGGAGCTTCTGACTGTAAAATAGTCAATGAAACATCGTCTTCAATTTGAAAGACCTATCCTATGATATGCCACTCAATAGGGTGCGTAAATTTGTTTTTCGTCTCTTCCGCCATTTTGTATTTTACGGCCGCCATTTTTAATTTATAAAAACAAAACCTAGCCTATAACCATCGGACAGTTAAGACGAATTGATAGAGACCTCATTCATTAAAATCCATCCAACCGATGGGTTGTTTCGAGGGTATAAAGAAATCCACATACCCAGATACGCGTGAAACACATAACCCTTCTTGGCAGTCGGGTAAAAAAGATGAAATCTTTGGCGATTTCTTCGACTGTTAACTCCTGGCACGAGGCCAATACGAAAGTATTTTTTCTAATACATTGCAAAACTTGAATTTATGATTGCTATTTTTCATATAAATTGATTTTTAGAATTGCTTATGAGAAATCTAAAATATATATATTAAATGTAAAAAATCTATCAGCGTTTTCGACAGAAAAAAAAAAAAATGGTTTTCCCATATTCCTTGACCCGGGGCCGGGAAGGCCGGTTTAGATCCCTATTTATAACAATAGATAGATGAACATTCGACAAATGAAAAGATGTGTGTCTGTTTATGTTAAATTTAATTCCCCAGATGTTCTTCGGCAACTGCTAAAAGTGATTAATAAAATAAAAGAAAGAACTTGTTACTAAACACAGATCATTTTAACAAGCAAATTTACGAACTACTTCTTTTTACTTCCGCGTTTAATAATGAGTGCTATTACAGCCCACTTGAGTAACTCTCTAAAGCATATGTTCTAATAACTAAGATTTCACCACTCATATGTAACCAAAAAGGAACATCTGAACATTTTGACTGTTGCCAGACACCTTTAATTATTATATATTTTTTCTACGCTGCGAATATGTGTTTTAGCAGCTTTATGTATTATCACTCTTAATCATGTAGCTTCTCTGTTAAGACGGAGTTTCTTATACTCCAGTAATATGTTTAATTATAAGTATTTAAAGCTAAAATTTGAATCTTTCTTTATCGTAAAAACACACAATACTAATTCAAATTACATTATATCTTCCCATGGATTTAGCGATTCATATTAAGCTCTCAAAGGATACTTCAAAGGATAAATAATGCTTCACAAAACAAAATAAAAATAATTTCTTCAAGAAGCTTTTGGATAAATCCCTGACCACGCCACACCGATGAAGTTATACGTCATCGCGATATTGATGAATCCCAGGTAAGAGCATTTTACCTATTTCCATTTTAAAAGCAGCATAGCCACAAGAGATTTTTTTCTAATTGTTTAAATATGAGACAGCGAATTCCTGCTATCGAGAATGGAGTGCTTTTGGCTTAATAGGCCACTTAAACTCCAACAAAAAGATTATGAGACTGATAAAGTGCTCATGTTTAGCGAAAAAGAAGAAAAATTTTATATAGTGGCTTAGATTATAAATATTAAAAATATTCATGTTCTGAATAAAAAAATAAAAGGATGCTGCATTGAATAAAATAATGAATGTTATTGTACCAGAAATATAAAGGTGAATGAAAAAGAAACATTTATATATTTATGTTTTATGTAATGAACATTTAAATAATTAGTGAATGAACAATTTGTTGGTTGTGAGTAATAATAATAATAAAAAAGAAATCGTTCATTTTACATTTTACAGTAAATAAATAAATAAAAAGGAAATAGGTTGGTCGCATAAACAAATAAAAATAAACATGGCAGGGATAAAAGAAACTCAAATAGTCGAAAAATTAAATTCGACAAATTACTCAAATTGGAAATTTCGCGTAGAAATGATTTTAATAAAAGAAGAATTGTTTGATGTAATAACAGAAAATCCCCCAGATCCAATTAACACGGACTGGACGAAGAGGGACCGTAAAGCACGTGCAATTATCAACTTGAGTATTGAAGACTCACAGATCGTGCATGTAAAGCACTTAAACACTGCCAGAGAAACCTGGCAAGCTTTAAAAACAATTCATGAAAGGGCTAATCTCTCAAGCAAGTTATATTTGCTGAGAAAATTATACGGAGCAAAACTCCCAGAAAACGGCAATCTAATAAAACACATTACACATATTTTAGAACTTGTTGATAAACTTTCAGCCATAGGCGAAACTATTAATGACTCGCACATTTCAGCTCTGTTACTTTGTTCATTGCCACCTAGCTACAACACCTTAATTATAGCCCTCGAGGCCCGTCCAGAAAATGAACTTAATTCAGAGTTTATAAAAGGAAAACTCACTGATGAATATACAAGACGTTTAGAAAACACAGATCAGAGCGAGAATTCCTTAAAAGCGTTTAAAACACATAAAAAGTTTCCGGCTGAACACTATAATAAAAAGGACAAACAGTGCACATACTGTAAATTAAAAAACCATACATACAGAGAGTGCTGGCATCTTAAGAACAGAAACACTTACTCACCGTCACAAAAACAACAGCCGCACAAATCCAAGTATTACACATCATCGTTATGTTATGAAGACGCAAACTATTATAGAGAAAACAAAAACCGTGAAACAGAACCAATTCGGATTAACAAAACACAGGGCAATTCAGGAAAAGGCAGCGACGCAGCTTTTTTAGTCCAGAAACCAGGAAAACAAACCTGGATAATCGACTCAGGTTCATCGACACACATTCTAAACAGTAAAGATGCATTCACTAAGTTTAACGACACTGAAAAGACGACAGTCATCATTGCCAATGGAAAAACGCTGAATTCACACGGTACAGGTGAAACGACATTTAAAACAAAAACATCCGATGGAGGGATAAACACAATCACATTAAAAGAAGTATTATATGTACCAGAATTAGAATCGAACCTCATATCGGTAAGCAAAGCAACACAGAATGGCTATAAATTAATTTTCGATAAAGAAAAATGCACGTTATCCCGAAACGGGAATATTTATCTTGAAGCAAGAATGAAAAATAATTTATATCAAGTCGAATTATTAGAAAGCGCTGAAACTAATAAAGTAAACATTGCACATGAATGTAAAAATAAAAATTGCATAGAAGTTTGGCACAAACGACTTGGCCATCGTAACTATAATGCGATAAAAGAATTAATAAATAAAAACTTAGCAGACGGTATAAAAATAAATAACTGTAATCATAATGCATTGTGTGAAATATGTATCCAAACAAAAATAAGTGATGCCCCATATCCGAAATCAACAAACTGTCCCAAAACAGGCAAAGTGCTCGATCTGATACACACGGACGTGTGCACATCTATCGGTACACCTACTATCGGGGGAAAAACAATGTTCGTCACTTTTATAGACGACTATTCAAGGTTCACAGTAATTTACTTACTTTCGCATAAAAATGAAGTTCACGAAAAGTTAAAAGATTATGTAGCCATGGTGAAAACCCAATTCGGCAGATTCCCTAAAGCTATTAGATCCGATAATGGAGGGGAATATTTAGGTAAACAAACGGAAGAATACCTAAGGGCAAGAGGTATCCAACACCAGTTTACTGTACCATTTTGTCCGAGCCAAAACGGCGTAGCGGAAAGAAAGAATAGGTCATTATTAGATATGACTAGGAGTCTACTCTCCGAAGCAGGCTTACCTCAAAAATTCTGGGGAGAAGCCATAAATACCGCCAATCACCTGCAGAATAGGCTACCAACCAAAATAACAAACAAAACACCGTTCGAAATTTGGTTCAACCGAAAACCCACCTTACACTACCTGCGTACATTCGGCTGTAAAGCTTATGCCTATATACAAAAACATCAGCGAAACAAATTAGATGATAGAGCGCAGGAAGGAATACTTGTGGGGTATGACAACAAATCAAAAGGTTACCGTATATTTACAAAAGAAAACAAAATAATAATAGCGAGAACAGTTAAATTTATAGAAAATAGTGAAAACAACTTAAAAGAAAGCGAAAAGGTAGAAAACTCAGACAATGACAACAACTACATTCAAACAGAGTTAAGTAATTCGGACGAAGAACCAACCGCGTCCAAACAACCCGACGTAGAACCGAGAAGGTCTCAGAGGTCAAATAGAGGAGTACCACCCGACAGATACGTATGTCACGTAAAAACAAATGACACATTCGAACCATCCGATTTTTATGACATAGCAAACATGAACAACCCAGTAGAAAAAGAAAATTGGCTCAAAGCCGCTCAACAAGAAATCCACTCATTAAAGAAAAATAAAACTTGGGACTTAGTGGATCCCCCACCAAATAAGAAAATTATTGGTTGTAAGTGGATTTTTAAGAGAAAGTTAGATAATTTAGGAAATGTACAAAAATACAAGGCCCGTTTAGTAGCGAAAGGATATAATCAGAAGTACGGCGAAGATTATGATGAAACCTTCGCACCCGTAGTTTCACACACAACAATCCGCACATTTTTAGCCTCAGCGGCATACAAAAATCTTTCTGTTCAACACATTGACATCGACACTGCATTTCTTCACGGCGAAATAGAAGAAGAAATTTTCATGAAACAACCAGAGGGTTTTATAGAAAAAAATTGTGAAAACAAAGTGTGTAAACTGAATAAAACAATCTACGGCTTAAAGCAGGCAGCTAGAGCCTGGCACAAAAGGATCGCAGAATCATTAAAAAACATGAATTTTGTGCAAAGCACTGCTGACTCATGTTTGTTTACTAGAAAAGAAAAGGAAAATTTCACTTATATCATCGTCTACGTTGACGATATTTTAATCGCGAGTAAAAGTGAAATAATTAAAGATGTAATAAAACAATTGCAAAATGAGTACGGAGTAAAAGACTTAGGCGAAATAAGTCAGTACCTAGGAACCAACATAATCAAAACGAATGATGGTTACAAATTAAACCAAAAGTCAAAAATAGAAGATTTGGTTAGAAAGTTAAATTTAACAGATGCAAGACCTATTGGTACACCGATGGAAGTAGGTTTCTATAAATTAGAAGATAGCGACAATTTACTTCCGAACAATACAAAGTTTAGGCAAGCGATCGGTTCGCTCTTATATATTGCCACAGTCACTCGACCCGACATTATGGCACCAGTAAATATACTTAGTAGGAGAAGTGCAACGCCACGCGAGAAGGATTGGAAAGCGGCAAAAAGAATTATTATTTACCTCAATTGCACAAAAAACCTATGCCTAACAATAAGCAAAAATAAACCACCAATACTCATCGCGTATGCTGATGCTGATTGGGCTGGGGACACTAAAAATAGAAAATCAACCACCGGCAATATTTTTTTTTCTGGGTGATAATCCCATTCAATGGACTACAAAATTACAGTCAAGCATTGCATATTCTTCCGCTGAAGCGGAATATGTTGCTGCAGCAACCGCAGGACAAGAAATTTTATGGCTATTAAAACTGCTAGAAGATCTTAACTTGTATCAAGTAAAACCTATTTTACTTTACCATGACAACCAAAGCAGTATAAAGATGATAGAAAATGAAAAATTTTCGAAGCGGACAAAACATATTGATATCCGCTTTCACGCCATAAGACAATTAAAGGAAGATAAAATTATCGAATTAAAATATTGTCCCACGCAATACATGATTGCTGACTGCTTGACAAAGCCCACACCCAAACCTCAACTTTTGTGTGACATCAAGACTATGAACTTGTTACCTTATCCATCTGAGGAGATTAAGGAGGGGTGTTAAATTTAATTCCCCAGATGTTCTTCGGCAACTGCTAAAAGTGATTAATAAAATAAAAGAAAGAACTTGTTACTAAACACAGATCATTTTAACAAGCAAATTTACGAACTACTTCTTTTTACTTCCGCGTTTAATAATGAGTGCTATTACAGCCCACTTGAGTAACTCTCTAAAGCATATGTTCTAATAACTAAGATTTCACCACTCATATGTAACCAAAAAGGAACATCTGAACATTTTGACTGTTGCCAGACACCTTTAATTATTATATATTTTTTCTACGCTGCGAATATGTGTTTTAGCAGCTTTATGTATTATCACTCTTAATCATGTAGCTTCTCTGTTAAGACGGAGTTTCTTATACTCCAGTAATATGTTTAATTATAAGTATTTAAAGCTAAAATTTGAATCTTTCTTTATCGTAAAAACACACAATACTAATTCAAATTACATTATATCTTCCCATGGATTTAGCGATTCATATTAAGCTCTCAAAGGATACTTCAAAGGATAAATAATGCTTCACAAAACAAAATAAAAATAATTTCTTCAAGAAGCTTTTGGATAAATCCCTGACCACGCCACACCGATGAAGTTATACGTCATCGCGATATTGATGAATCCCAGGTAAGAGCATTTTACCTATTTCCATTTTAAAAGCAGCATAGCCACAAGAGATTTTTTTCTAATTGTTTAAATATGAGACAGCGAATTCCTGCTATCGAGAATGGAGTGCTTTTGGCTTAATAGGCCACTTAAACTCCAACAGTTTATTCTAGTTTGGGAGTAAAATTCAGAAAACTATTAACAAAAATATGGCACGTATTAACCCTTTATGTACTGAATTATGAATTCATGAAAATTTTATCTTCTAAAGCATTTTTCGTGAATTTTTAAGCTACATAGGAAAATTCAACTTTAATCAATTAATAAATTTTAGAAGGATTGGAGGATTTAGAAGGATTAATTAAATTTGAATTTATAGGGATTTTGTTCAATATTTATAACCCCACTCAAATCTTTTATTTTAAATATTTTTCTCAGTATTTTGTAGAATTAGGAAATGTACAAATATAATGTTCTTACAGTAGAAATATTTCCGAATTGAAAAAAAACCCCCTTCCTCCCAACGCCAAGAAAGCTGAAAAGATGCAAATGGGGAAAAAAAATCATCCTTTTAAAAAAATGTCTGTTTTGTGTAACCAATAATGCTTTTGGAACAAGATATCTATAATGCATTCTAAACTGTATTACTACTAATCGATGTATTAAATGAATTTTATAACAAGTTATTTTAATGGTACTCATAAGCACCGTCAGTAGATAAAGGGTTAAAGTTACTTTAGAAGACAACAAATAAAAATTTCTGAAGTCCGGAATTATCTATTCAGAATTAAATTTAGGAATATTTATAATACTAGAGAATAAAGGTAAATAAAAATTATAGACAAAATTTAAAAATTCCTATTGTTTTTTGGAGAAGATATGTTATACTTTAATTTTGAAATCGAAGTTCGTCTTAAAGATGACTTACAGTAAAACTTCCCTAAAGCGACCACGTTCCGTTCCAATAAAATTTGGTCGCTCCGAGAGGTGGTCTCTGAATGGAGGTCATGTTTAAATCTAGATTTTAATTGTTGAAAAAGGGTAACAGTTAATGTTACTAAAATTTATTTTCACATTAGGAAGAAATATGAAAATTTAAGTATCAAAACAAAATTACATAAGTTAATAGCTGCAGAGTTTAAAAAAAGAATACATTGACGTTTGCTTTGATTTTACGGTTTTATCTTTTATAACTTTTATTTCCAAGTCCTTTCGAAGTTCAGTAAATAAATACATTTAGACGAAAGGTCATGTTTAAATCTAGATTTTAATTGTTGAAAAAGGGCAACAGTTAATGTTACTAAAATTTATTTTCACATTAGGAAGAAATATGAAAATTTAAGTATCAAAACAAAAGTTAATTACATAAGTTAATAACTGCAGAGTTTAAAAAAAGAATACATCGACGTTTGCTTTGATTTTACGGTTTTATCGTTTATAACTTTTATTTCCAAGTCCTTTCGAAGTTCAGTAAATAAATGCATTTTTTTGGATGGGAACAAATAATGGCGATTTCATTAATTTATCTATTTCTTTGAGAGTTTCCTAACAGAATAGGGCAGGGGAGTTTATTGACCGTCATTCTTAATTTGTCATCAGAGTTAAATTCATTGCCTAAAAAGGCACAAAGGGGTTTAAACACTTAACAGTTACCGGAATAAAAAAAAAAAATGTAAACTTAGTTTAGAAGTTTGATGAATAATGCGATCTCCGGAATTATTTTTGTAATAAAACCTTTTTCAAGCGACCAGGAAAAAACAGAATTTGCTTCATTTTCTTCAAAGAAATGGGTCGCTCATGGAGGGAGTTCAACTGGAATGGTCCCCGAATGAAGGTAAAATTTGTATTGAGCCTATGTGAATAAATTTCGTTCCATGAAAAAATGGTTGTTCAGGGAGGTGGTCGCTTAATGGAGGAGGTCGCACAGGGAGGTTTCACTGTATTTATAATTATCGGATCTTTACATAACTTTTTCAGGATGTACTAGAGATGTCTAACATGATATTATTAAAAAATCTCATTTTTTCTTACAATGAAATGAAATATCTAAATAAGGAACTTAAACAACAACAACAACAACAAAAGAAAAAGAAAGAAAAAAATGGTTAAAAATCTATTTTCAGCAATTTTCTGCATATCATCTGGTAATGTGTGCGAAAATACGAAAGACTTTCGTGTAGACTTGTATGCGATCTATAGTAATTATAAGCACCATTTAATACAATTAAAAATTAGACCAGCTTAAAAATGGAGGACGCAGAGGAATGGACCACAGAGGAATGCGAGCTTCCAGCTGATATCGATTTTAGTCGGCCCTTTATTTAACCGAATTATTTTGTGTGGCTCTGTAAATCTGATATATAAAAATGAAAATTTGTCTGTCTGTAATTCTATACAAATCCACAGTTTGGAAGCCAGAATTGTGAAATATTACGTACATATGTATTAAAACGCGGCCCAGTCAACTAAAGTACCGTAAAGTACTGAAAGTAAGCCCCCCCCCCCCATATATGTTAATTTTTAATTTTTTGAAAAAAGTGCCATTTATAAGTCCTCAATTTCAAGTTTTATTTTCTGATACTTTCAATCCTTCTGTTTTTTTAGGGTTTCGGTCGTCTGACGAAACCCTATTCGTCTGAAAAAATCTTATATTTACCCCCCCCCCCCCCGCCCCGTGCTCTAATTTGTGTATTTTAAGTTTCTTGTTCTAACTGAGCCCCTAATTAAGTTGAAGACTTGAAATTTTGGATTCTTACAGCTGAATACCTCACATCAAACGACCAATAATAAAATTTTGAAAAAGTTTTATGTTTACCCCTCTGGGCTCTAACTTGTGTATTTTAAGCAATTTTTCTAACTCAGCTGCTAATTAAGTTGGAGATGTGAAATTTTGCATACTTATATCACACACTTGTGATCACACGAAAAATCATAAAATTTTCAAAAAGTCTTATAATATTTACAATTCCGGGCTCTAACTTCTGTACTTTTTGCCATTTTTCTAACCTCCGCCCTTTTCACCCGGGGTGCACTTTTAAAACTTTTCCCGATATTCCTTTGACCACTCTTTCATATTATGCACCATAGCCGCACATATTTCAGTTCCAATTTTACCGCCAGGGTGCGACTACCCTTCTCGGGTGCTATGGGCTCCATCCCTTTGTCTAATAGATGTACGGATAGTTTGTAAAGCGGAGTTTCATTCAGATAGAGGTTTGTTTAGAATAGAGTGCGCCCCCTGGTTGCGAAATGTGGAACTAGCAGATTTTGCAAAAGGTTAAAGTGTTTTGAAAGGATTATTAAACGAAACCCTCTGTGTGATCTGTGATCACACTTACCCACTTGTTTTAGGAAATTCCTTAAGTTATTTTCCCATATCGATATATCTTATGCCAATCTTATGCAATTTATTTTTATCTAATCTATTTACATATCATTGTATCAGAAAGGAATATGTTCTCTATATTACAGTATTAATGTTTTTCTTGATTTTTATGCACTAAGATTTAATAGATATTTATATAGAGTTTGAGTTTTATAGTTTCTTGTTCATATTTCTTTCATATCCAAAGTAATTATTTTATGTAAATTTGTTTCACTAATTCATTATTTTTATTAATGGAAACTACTTAGCTTCTATGGAAGGTCATAAAAAAAAGTTAATTTGATCTGATTTTACTTTGCAAATTCTATAAATCATGTGAAATTTAATAAATTCCAAATATGCCACCCCCCCCCCCCCCAACTTCCCAGTTTTCCTATCTTTTTCACAAAAGTTCCAATTATAAGCTCCCCTTAAAATCATTAGAATTTCCTTTCTGATAAAGGGCGGGGGTCTTACTTTCGGTACTTTACGGTAATCCGGAATCAAAATAATTTATAGTTAATTTTTAATTAATAAAAAACCACCAATTTAATAGCAATTTCCTATCGAATTTAAACATATTTCGTTATAGCAGTTGCCAACAATTAAAAATCCACAATAAAATTCTTACTACAACAATTACTTTTCTATTGGAAGATCCACGTGAATGAAAATGAAATAAGCACTGCAAATTCTCAAACACAAAAATAAACACATTTTACAACACTTTTTGTCACCAAATTAACAACGCATTAATGTGTTGTGAATTAGAAAACTTCATATATAAAATATTTTTTGTGTTGTGATTGTGTTCTTAATATGTTGGAAAAGTGCTGCTATCTGGAAATGTGTTCTTAATATGTTGCAAAAGTGTTGCTATTTAAAAATGTGTTTTGAAAATAGTGTTGTTAATTGTGTTGGAATCGTGTTGTAAATAGTGTTGATGAAAATATTTTCTTACAATAGTGTTGTGCTGCACAACACTTTGTCACCAAATTAACAACACATTGTAAACATCACACAATTTAGAACACTATAAAACAACACATGTAAAACACTTTCAAAACACATTCTACATGGTGCCCTTAAAACAACACACACACACACACTTAAAACATACTATTTATTAAAAATTTATAACACAATTTTAAAATTGAATGTTTTGAAAGCACATTTTCTCCTCTTGTAACTTTTAACAACACTTTTTGCACAATCTTTTTATTTGACACAACACATTCGCAACACTTTCACAACACAATCGAAAATGATTTTAGGTAGAAGTGTTAATTATTATGTTCAGTTAGTGTTGCAAAAGTGTTTCACGAATTTGCAGTGAGTAGTTTGACGAATTTTAAAAAAGTGGACATTACGTCCTATTGGAAATATGATGGTTGTCAGCAGGTGAATATATAACGTCACATGAGTTTGAAAAAACGTATTGAAACATGATAAAACCCGATTTTCGAAATATTGGCATATTTCAACATTGTGAAGTTCTCTGAATTTGTTTTCGCCATTTTTAAATCTATTCCATATACAGTGTCTCCACGTATAACCTGAGCGACCTTTATTTTCGCAACCGTTGGTCCTAGATCATACTTCCAATTACAAAAATGGTCAAAATTAGGTGCAGGGTTAAGATTAAAAAAAAAGTTTCAAGCGAAAAAACAATTTAGTGAAGAATTACAGAGTCTAAATTTTTATACATTCCCCCGGTCCTATAAATTATATTTAGTAAAATTTCCCTGTTACTCTGGCAAGTAAGGCAAAAAAAGTCCCGTTATCCTACGATTAAAATTATTTATAATTTAATTCACAATTATATACAATTTAATTAACATGCTCCTAAGAGAAGTACAACGATATTGTTAGGACAAAATTTAAGTAAATTCAACCATTAGAGTTATTTTTTTTATTCATTTTATTCGAGGGGTCTGAGAGACCGGATCACATCAGTTGTGTGACAAATTTTAGTCACATCAGTTAAAGGTTAAAAAGGAGTGACTATTCATTCCGGAAGAGTGAATAGTCACTCTATCACTCTATCGCTATTAATTAAACAAGCATTTTCTTTGTTTTTTTTAAGGCTGTTCTTAAGTGATCTGCTCAACAAGCGTAAAACGTTTTGATACATTTACAAATTCATTTTTTAACGGAAAGATATAAAATTGGAAAGTTTGACAGTGGAAGCGATTTGGAATTGAACTGTGTTTTCCATCTTTTGATCAGTAAATTACCTATTGAGTTATAATCGATTTTGATCACGTGACAAACATGTTTTTCACCCTTTTTGAGCGATTATGCCTCTTTCGCGCGGAAATTACGTCCACTTTGACACTATTTTCTGAAAGATCTATTGCGTTTGCAAAAAAAAAAACCCGGAAAAAACAGCTCGATTACATAGTTTCTGAACAACAACACCTGCTCGTTTCATGCATTTCCGAATAAAAATAAATTAAAACTTTTGTCACAAAGTTATCCCTTTGGATTTGAGAACAACAGCCTTAAGAATTCATTTAGAAAAAATTCATTTCGTATGATACATTTACCAATTAGAAAAAGTATTAGTGTATTAAAGTACACATGGTGTTCCATTACCTTCGGGGTCCAGGTACTCAATCGGTAAAGCACGTAAAGTTTCTGGGTTCGAATCCCATCTCGGGCACTTTTTCACTCAGGTGGAAAAAATGCAATTCGTATAAAATGTTTTTTTTAATTATTTCTTTCAGATTAATTCAGCACAAGAAGATAAAATAGTAATGTTTATTAAAAGCCCTACTCCGCCCCGCACTTCAATTTCTTTTTTCTTTCTTTCTTTTCTTTCCCTTTTTTTTTTAAGGAGGGGGGGGGGGGGGCACACACATTAGAAGGATATTTTGGCATTTGGCAATAAAGTCAGCTTTTATAGAATCAAAATCTGTTATTTTGAAATAAAATAGCGTATTTTAATTTTTTAATTTATTAAAACTGTCCAGTCTACAAGAAAAGAACCGATTCCCAAAGAATCGTTCCTTTTCGGAGTGGGTACATTTCGGACCGACTCCGAGGAATCGGTCCTTTTCGGAACGACTCCGAGGTATCGGTCCTTTTCGGAGTCGGTACATTTCGGAACGACTCCGAGGAATCGGTCCTTTTCGGAGTCGGTACATTTTGGACCGATTTCGAGGAATCGTTCCGAAAAGGACCGATTCCGAGGATTCGTTCCTTTTCGGAATCGTTCCAAAAAGGACCGATTCCATTTTACAGAATGGAATCGTTCCTTCAGTTTCACTGCCCGAATCGTTCCTTTGGAGTCGTTCCTCAACAAATGACACATCTCTATTAAACAGTGGTGGATAATCACTCTTTCGGAGGAGTAACTACTCACTCTTGCTAAAGGAGTGCGTTTTTTCACCTTTGGTTGGAGTGAATAGTCACTCTTTCATAGGAGTGAATGTTCATTATTTATGGAGTCAATTTTTTTTTTCGCTTTTATGGGCATTTTAAAAGAATCACGTCTTTTACAGCATGCAATGAAAATACAAGGATAAGTCATTAAGTAGTTCACAAACTGATATGAGAGGTCGTAAATTAGTAGTAAATTGTTTCCAAATATGCCAATAGGTGGCAGCATAATCCGACTATAAGGCGTTAATTTCGAATTTATGAGACAGCAGTTGTACAAGATGAGCAGGGTCGTTCAAAAGTTGTTGACGAAGAGTGAAGTAGTCATCGGTCATCCAGTTTAGATTGTTGAAGAAGGAGTTGAGGAGTCTTGAGTTGAAGAATCAGTGCGAAGGTTGAGGAAATGGTTGCTATGCTGTCTATTGTTGTTCGCATGTCAGCTCTAACCATTTCCTCAATCTTCCGCACTGATTCTTCAACTTAAAACTCCTCAACTCCTTCTTCAACAGTCTCAACTGGACGTTCTTCGTCAACACCTTTTGAACGACCCTGCTCATCTTGTACAACTGCTGTCTCATAAATTCGAAATTAACATCTTATAGTTGGATTATGCTGCCACCTATTGGCATATTTGGAAACAATTTACAACTACAGTGAAACATCTTTTAAAGACCACTCCTATTCAAAGGCCACCTCTATTAAGGGTCAGTACTTTTAGGAACGAAAATTTTCCTTACAGACATAATGCTAAATTTACTCCTATTAGGGGCCGCACGTACCCCTCACAAAGGCCATTTTTTTCACGTGTGTCTTAAATCCTAAACAGGTGTATTGAATTCCTGAACCAAAAGATAAGAGTTCAGCAAACAACTGCACTTACAACAAAGAAGGCAGGGGGAGATGGAAAGGATTTAGTTACATAATGAAGGACCACAAACTTTTCCAAAAGTGGGACAAACAGGTGTTCCTCACACTTTGTTTGACCTTTCAACATATAGGGGTTGCGTTGGAGGGAAAACTTGACCGTTTGTTGTGGGCACACAAAGGATAACAGGTTATTTAGAAAACTGATTCCACATTTACTAAAACTGTGAATGCATATTGAAGCACAATTTTTACACTAGAAATTTTATGCTCAGGATTATGTAAAATTAAAAATTTTCGCACCTAAATCAAGCCAAAGAGTACATTTAGATTTGAATGACAGAATCAAAGTTCTTAATTGTCCTGATCAAGGAACATCTGCAAGGAAATTGGCTTCACAGTTTAATTGCAGCAAGAATCAAGTAAACCATATTGGTAAAAACAATGAGAACTTACTGAAAGAATATGCAGATTTCTAAAATTGCGGTATAAAAAGAAAGAGAGGTGAAAAATTTGGTCACCCCTATTCAAGGGCCATCCCTCATAAGAATCTATTTTCAATGGAACGGCAGGTGGCCTTTACAGGGAGGTTTCACTGTAATTTCCGACCTCTCATATCAGTTTGAGACCTACTTAAAGACTTAGCCTCGTAGATACAAGCGTGGTAAAGATTGGAATAAAATACTTTATTAGCAATATTTATTTAATTCGTAGTTTGTAACACTAACTGAACTTTTAAGGAAAAATTCAGTTAAAGTTACATATGAATTAAAATAGATTACTGACAGAAAAAAACTAAAATATTTTATTACAATCCTATACCTTGTGTTTGCTTTCATTGCATGCCCTATAAATATAGTATGATAATTTTATAATGCCCATAAGGGCAAGTAATTAATCGAAATCTTAGTCAGTTAATGTTATTTTTTTTCTTTTCAGATACTCATTTAGTATTTTAATAATTCCCGTGATGTACGTTATGTTCTTTTTTTTTTTCATGTGTAATTTAAATTTGAAATATTTAGATCTTAGAATTCATTGCTAATGAATTTAAATCTAATCAAACGTTATAGTTTATTGTACTTTAGTTACTTTTAAAGTTTTATTAATAACTGTGTAACAGGTGGATGTTAAATGATTAACAACGTGTGATTTCATTTTAATTTTTGTTTTAAATATAAAATCTTATCTTTTTAGCGCTATTTTGCACAACCCTATTGTTCTAAAACATTTTTAATTTTTCCACTAAAAACACAAAGCTTATCAACTCACATCTTTTTTTAATAAGTTCTAAGCTTGATCTAAATATTAAGAATGTGTAAGATTCTTTTTTATATGTTGTGATCTGTCATTGCTTTATTAAATATGAATATAGAGTCTAGATTTTTATGTTCTGTGGGATACGTTTATATTTTTTTTTTTACACATATTCCTTAACTTAATCATGATTTCGAATTTTCTATTGCTGAAAAATGGATATTAATACAACGCTTATTTATATAACGACATATGATAAGCCATATTATATTTAACTTAAATTTTTTACTCCCGTATATAATGTATTTTATGAATATGAGCTAAATAGATTTCGTATGTTTTATAGAAAAAAATTGATCTAGGAAACAAACAAAAAAATAAATAAATAAAAAATAAATAAAAAATAAATAAATAAATAAAGAAATATGTATATAAAAAAGAAATGACTGCATGTGTACTGTTCTTATTGTTTGAAAAACATTTTTAATGTAAAAAGTAGTTATTTTTCTCTTTAAAATGT
The DNA here is from genome assembly GCA_963932465.1 of Maratus speciosus. NCBI lineage: Eukaryota > Metazoa > Arthropoda > Arachnida > Araneae > Salticidae > Maratus > Maratus speciosus. The sequence goes on along the minus strand of OZ010792.1, from coordinate 324,837,099 downwards.
ATTCAATCTTATATTATATAAGTGATACTAGGTATGAACAGTAAAAAATATATACTAAAGCAGTTTTATCTATAAACTTCATATCAGGCATAAAAAACACTTTATTTCAGTGATTAAATATCATGTTTTGTTTTTTAGTGCCAATAATTACGTGTATCAATAGCTACTTAACTCATAATCCTAACATAGAATTTCTACCAGGAATAAAAGATTAAAATTAAATAAGACTTACTTTTCGTTCCATAAATAATACCTTTTATAATATCCATATGTTTTAATCCTAAAATGACGGTCAACTTTCTCTTATCTTAAAAAAAGCGTCGTAGACTTGCTGTTCAGCTTTGATTAGCTGATGAGTAATACGAATACATACAATTAGAGATCGTTTGAAAATTCGGTTTCCGTTTCGTCCCAAAATCTGAGTTGCGCCGAAAATTCGCTTTCTGTGAAAATGCTGCCAAATATTCGCCTGGACCGAAACTATCTATATTCCAGAAATCGCCTTTCTTCCTTCAGAAATTTTCAACATTACCCGTTGATTCGAGCTGTATCCGCTCAAATGAGACACTCTTTATTTATTGCTATGAACTTCACTGCGTATAATTAATTATCAATCGTGACAAACTCGAGACAGGAGTAAAAATAATAATGCAAGCAAAGCATATATGACTCAACTTTGAAGATACGCTAGGGAAAAACTTCAGATAACAGTAATAGAAGTTTGAAACTGCAAAATTGTTTCGAATGCTCTTTGAGAATATTCTAATTACATTTAAATTTATATGAAGGTAAAAAGTTCAATAAATATTCACTTTCATAATATCCGTATATTTTAATTCTAAAATGACGGACGTCTTTTTCTTATCTTAAAAAGCGTCTTAGACAAGACTGTTCTGATTGGCTGATTATTAATACCCATACAATATTCACTCCTGCTTAGAGTGAACAGTCACTCTATCAGAGGAGTGACTATTCACTCTTGAAAAGGAGTGGGTTTTAGTACGTAATTTCTAAGGTTACATTATTAAATGGAGTTTTTGAAAATTAAGAAGTGGCATATTTTGGTGCTTTTCATTATTTTACTCCATATATTTTTTCAAAGTTTAACAGATTTTTTTTTTTAAGTGCATAATGAGAGGCTTTCACCCTCGATAACGAAGTAACATATTTCACTTTCGACAATGGAGTGAAAATTTTCCCTCCTTTCTAGGGATAGGAAAATTCCACTCTTTAAGGAATGTATTTTTATAAAATTCACTCCAAAAAGGGTGAAAATGCCTGTCACTCTTTAAAAGAGTGAAGTTTTCGCTCCTCCCAATTTTAGAGTGTTGATTTTTGAAAACATACATACATACACACTGGTACTACAATCCATGTAGGATTTTGACCTCCCTCAATATATCTCTCCAGACCTTCCGATCTCTGACCTTTACTTTATAATTTATAATTTGGTTTTGTGCAAGATCTTTCTCTACCTCTTCTATCCATCTCTTCCTGGGTCTACCAATTCTTCTTTTCCCAATTAAATTACTATTATAAATCTTCTTTGTGCTTCTCTCATCCCTCATTCTGATTAGATGGCCTAACCATTGCATTCTTCTTATTTTTATCGTATTTATTATATATTTTCATTATATAACTGTCCTATCTCCATATTTGCCCTTATACGCCCTGTATTGTCTTCTTTAATAGGTCCGATTTTTCAAAACAAATATTCTTAAAATTCCGGGTAACGTTGGTTATTTTAGCTAGTGAACGATAAATACTATGCACTCTGTAATCTACAGAAAATATGCAGTGCCTTTCATTGATTTCGTCATGTTCCGCGTACCGCATTATCATCAAAATGCACCGCAAACGATTTTCCACCATATATCATAATTTAATGGAATCATGTAGCTCGTCCTTGTAAACGAGCTATAAAAGCTATTTTTTCTATACTGCTGAGAAGCATGTTGTAATTCATCTCATTATGTTTAGAATGTCGTAACATCAATAAAATGCACCGCAAACGATTTTACCACCATAGATCGTTATGTAACGGAATTTTTTTTTGTGTCTCTGTAAACGAAATTTAAATGATACTCACTTCATTTTCAATACCGAACACTCTATGTCTATAGTAATCCTAATATGAAACTTTTATTGCAATTCACGTATATTAACGAGAGTTAGAGTACAAACAGATAGACGGCAGACAGACAAACCGAATTCATAAACACTTTTCAACTACTTGTTGAAAAGTGTAAAAAACAACAACAAAAGAACAACTTCATTGATATTATGCAGGAAGAAAGAACGAGATATAAAACTGTCTGGTGAAGAAACGCTTCTTAATACAGAAATGTTGAAAGCATGAATTATACAAAACTAACAACAATAAAAAATATATAAATAAGGGAATGTAAAAGGAAACACACAAACACTCTGTCTGACATCAGACTTAATGGGAATATTTGGATGCTAATAGAAAAATACAGTCTTGCCGCATCTGGCAGAATTTTTATTTAGAAATATTGAATTCACACCAGAAAATTTTGAATAGCAATTTTTTTAAAAGTCTTATTTGTAGATTATCTATCATATTATAAAACAAAACTAACTATTAAAAGTTACTGGTGAGAATTCGGAATGCCTAATTAAAAAAATGAGCTAGATGCAGCAACACTGGAAAAGCACAGAATATAATAGAAATCTTTAAAAATGGGTTGTTCTCTACAGTACTTGCAAATTTGTCCAAGCAGTCTGACTTGAATGATACATATGTAAATTTTCATAAAAATTAGATAAATGGTAAGAAATTAGTCAATTACTGACGATATTAATAGCAGCAGAAATCGTTTTAAAAATTTGACTTAACAACAACAACAAAAAAAATAAAATACAAATTTGTGGAAAAAATAAAATAAAAAATGTGAGGGAATGACAAGTGAGGGAATGATGAAATAAGACATTTTTACTAGTTATAGGGAAAAATGCAAAATTATGAAGAAATCCAAACTGTTTCCTTTAAGAGTAACATTTAATATATAATGCATGATAAAATAAAAATTTTTGATATTTGTAAAAAAGTGAGTATTCTGTGTGAGGGAATGACTACTAATAAAAACACTTCCAGATATATTGACTGAAAATTTTTTTGAAACATTAACAAAATCTTACACCACCAATTTATGTTGCTGGACTGACAAGTGCTCAAAATGGCTTCTTCTCTGTGAAGGATGCTAGACTGGCTACTGCTCCGTAGTGGTAGATATTTGAGATAATAGCAATGTGTGAGGGAATGATGGTCTAACCTCTAACATGGGGAAACGTATAATTGATTGAGTAGACTATATAATAATAGTAAAAAATAATATTTTTATTATTTTTTGTAATGTACCAAATAAGCACTTTATTTTGCTTAGGGTATTTTTAATTATTTTTATTTCTGGATGGAAAGAAATAGGCAATAAAATATGGTAGTATAGGTGGGGGAAAGGTGAGGGAATGATGTTTGCATTTTTAAATACTAAATTTATTTATTTTTAAATTTTACTTTTTGTCCCTAATAAACAATGTTTAGATCTTCTAATAAAAATAAAATAAAAATGTAATGAAATTAAGAGCATTTATATGACTGGGAAACACTTTTTTCACTATTGTATAGAATAACCCAAATATATAGAGTAAACCCTCCGATAACAGAATGGTTAAATACCGGCAAAAGTTCAAATAGGTTCCCGTCTTAGTAGGTATAATTGTATGGTATTCATTCCGTTGGGGACATGAAAAATCTTTCGTTTCAGACCAGATTCGTCTTCACAGGTCTTAGTGTATGCCAAAAAAGTAAGGAAATACACTTTTAAAAATTGTTTCTACAAATCTTGAAAAATCTGTGATTGTGCAAAGAGAAACTATTGTATGAATAAATCTATATATATAATTTTTTTTTTTGGAAATTTTCGTAGAAAATATCACACGCCTTAAATTTGTTCATTTTCAGATTTTAATTGCTCAAAAGGTGTAGAACCAACAGAGTGAAAAAGTGTCCTAGCCTGCAATTGAATCAGGGTCATTGACTATACACACCAATGCTTTTGCCACTAAGCTACCTGGTCGATGCCAAGCCTAGCACTTCTCACTCTTATCTGTTGGCAAGGCTTCAACTGCAGCACACGATGGAATCATGAGCCATCAACCCTGGGGAAAACACGAAATGAAAGGGAAATCCAGCATCGATGAAAGTAAATAAATCTACATATACAATTTTTTGGAAATTTTCGTAGAAAATTTCACACGCAATGAATTTATTAATTTTCAAATTTTAATTGCTTAAGAGACAACAGAGTGAAAAAGTGTCCAAGCCTGGAATTGAACCAGCGTCATTGACTTCTCGACCAGCCTATGACCGTGGTTCGATTCCAGGCTTGGACACTTTTTCACCCCCTTGGCTGTACGCCTTTTAACCCTTTCCGGCACAGACAATTTTTGTTGTAAAATGATGAAATGATTGACTGGCATCGGAAAATAAAAACGACTTTTCTAGAAATTAAAAACATGTTACTTTAAATGTTCATTATAAAAGCAAAATTTTACTAAAATATTCTTGGTGCCGTTCGTAAGTTTGGAATTAAAATTAGGCATCCCGACCTGGGCACGCTGCGTCGGAAAGGGTTAAGCAATTAAAATTTGAAAATTACTACTGCATGGCTTTGAGAAAAGTATTATTAAAGGTAGTTCCATAAACTTGATAAGTTAATTTATGAAAGCGATAAAAGCAAAATCTAAAAGATCGATAACTTTATCCCCCCCCCCATCCCCAATTTAATCGATATTATATGCAAAGAAAGGGAAACAATAATGATGAATCAAATTATCTGCGAAGAAATATTCCTCAATATATTGTTCGCAGGCATATCTAAAATTGTCCTAAATATTTCTAAAGAAAGAGTTATTAAAAAAAAAAAAAGATAAAAAATGTTTTTCGTGAAAGAACAATTCTCAAAGTATTTTTTGCAGATGTATCTAAAATTATTACGAACAATATTGAAAGCATGAATAATGCAATAACAACAGCAATAAAAAATATACAAATAATGGAAGCTAAACAGAAATAAATTATCTGGCGTTAGAATAGGGATTTAAATATAAGAGTCATTCTCAGAAAAAGAGAAATTTTGGATTCCAAGAAAGAATTTTTTGTTTTGTTTTTAATTTCCTATTTATTGTGCTAATAAAATATTTGCATCTCTGACATTATGAGAAAATATCAGCAGAAATCGTTTGCATGATTTATGGCTTTAATACCAAAACCGCGTAAAATTTTTATTGAGGTTTTAACAAATGTTTCACACCAGAATTTTTATATAAAACTATTTAAATTATTTAACCCTTTTTTTTTTTAACTGCTTATACCCCGGCGGTACTTTAACGTACCATTAAAAAGAACATGTTATAAAATTCGACATCGATTAGTAGTAATTCAGTTTAGAATGAGTAATAGTTACTTTACTTTATCTAGTTCCAAAAGTATTATTGGTTGCACAAAACAAAAATAGTTTTAAAAGGATGTTTTCTCTAAGTAAGCAGATTTCGTATAGGAATGTGGGTGCAGAAATGCAGTGTTGAGGCAGAAGAGGGCGCTGTTGAGAACAGTGGATAAAAGCACTTCGCTGGCTTGAATCGTCAAGCGTCATTCTCCGCTGGAGCAACATGCGTCGTTACATCAATGCGGAGCTTGCCGACATGCATTTCATGTATGGGGCTGCACAAGGAAATGGAGCGGTTGCTCAAAGGATGTACATGGAACGATTCCAGGGTAGACAATCTGCCGGATCGCTAAACATTTGAGCGTCTTCATAGGAAGTTGTGCGCGAGTGGATCATTTTATGCTTCGAGGCATGATATAGGCACTGGAAGATATTGCAGAATTTATGCAGTGGTAGAAGCAGTATTGCGCACAGTAGAGGATAGCTACAAGCTCGAGAGTTCTTGGACGTGAGTAGGGTGTAAGCCATTTCCTTGCGCAGGCCCATACATGAAATGCATGTCGGCAAGTTCCGCATTGGTGTAATAATGCATGTTGCTCGAAATCCGGGCGGGAAATGAAGATTGAAGTCAGAGAAGAGCATCCATCTACCTCACTCAACAGCGCCCTCTACTATCTTAACGCTGCATTTTCGCACCCGCATTCCTATACGAAATCTGCTTATTTAGGTCCCCTCTAACTGTTTTTACATTTTTTAAACATCCTGTATATACTGATATCGCGGTTCTAGTGATAATTAATTAATTTGATTTCTTTGGTGTGGTAATGATGTGAAATTATGCAATTGGATTATTTTTAACACTTTCCAACAAAGTTGAAACGTGTTTATGACTTCGATTTGTCTGTCCGCGCTCTAACTCTCGTAAATATACTAGGATTGCCCTGAAATTTTTGGTTGTTATTGACGTTTACCATAGCATGATCCCTATTTCAAATTACGTTTTTAACATGTTTAGTTCATTTACAGGGACAGTCAAAAGTATTCCGTTCCATTACGGTATAGGAAAAAAATCGTTTCAAAAGATTTTTAATGATGCTACACGCATCCAAACATAGCAAAATTGATATGAATTAATGAGTTGCATTAAAATATGCATTCTGTAGAATATGCGGTACAAATATTAGTTATTATTCATTTACAGGGCCACACAAAAGAATTCCATTGCATAATGATATGGGGGGTGGATTGTTTGTGGCGTATTTTAATTATGTTAAACTATTTCATATATAATGAAATGGATATACGTCACTGAGGTTTACTATAAGTTATTTCATGTGTAGTACGAAGTGCATAGCATTTACAGGGACACACAAAAGATTTCAAATACTATGTTGTATCAGAAGTACTATACATTAGCGGTGATTGCTGGAAATGCATTTTTAATTATGATATACGATATATGCGCTTTTATGCTTCACTATATTTAGGCATACTGTATGGTGTGTATAAATGCTATAATTCATATACAGGACTACACAAAAGAATTCGTAAGGTTTACTAGTTTATTAAGAAATGTTTGTAGAATATAGATAAAATGACATACATGGTCATGCAAAGAGTTGGATATACATGCCGTCTATAAATGATAATTTCTGGAAATGTGACTTCAGTAATTTTAAGAGTGTTCTAGTTTGCATTAAATTTTAGCTAAACAGTGGTGTGTAATAAAGGTATTAGGTAAACTATAGGGATGTACAAAAGTATTCAAGTATTTTTCCATCTATTAGTATAAATTGTTGAAAGAGAAATTTCAACCTGTTATGCGTTTTCTTGCTAAATTAAATTTTCCCGTTATATAGTATATATAGTATATATAGTATGTATAGCATATATAGTATAAACAGATCAAATACAGGGCTGTTCAAAAGAATTGGAATACAAATTTGGCTATGGACGGTAACTGCTGAAATCAGTTTTTTAAATGTTTACTTAGTTATCATAGTTACCTTATTTCCCTAAATAACTAAGTTTTGTTAATGCTTTGAGGGAGTGTTGGAATGTGTTTCATAATATATGCTGTACGCATGATTTTTCTTGTTAATTTTTTCAACGCGGTTTTTTCCCCTTTTTCGTTTTTGAAGAAGTGTTTTTTTAATGGTCAAATTTTTTTCTTGCCCATTTTGAGTATGACAGATAACGGCTAAATTTGTTAATAAACTCAAAATTTTTACTGGACGCATGTGGCCCGATGACCTTTTATGTGCGGCCCAAGACACATAATCATTAATAATTTAATTAATGATTATCATCATGATCAAATGATTAATTATTATCATTATGGTCATTAATCATTTGATTAATGATCATTGATCATTTTGTAAAATTAATTAAGATGTGCAATAAAATAAAATAAAATATTTAATGACCATCATTGTTCTTTTACATATTTTCAAGGGAAGACAAAATCTGTCCTGTTATAATTACTACAGTGAAACTCGTTTAAGATACGCCCGCTTAAGATACGATCCCGCTTAAGATACGAATTATCTTCGGTCCCTTGAAAAATGCCTATTAAACCTGTGTAAAATTACCCGCTTAATATACGTACGCATAAGATACGATCCCGCTTAATATACGAAGAAAATCTGTCCCTTGATGTCAAGAAACCCTCTTAATATACGAAATGGGGCTTATGTACTAATACTTAAAATAAAGAGAAAAGCGTTTTCTTTGGCTGAAAAATTGGATGTCTTAAGGAAATAACGACGCCCCGAGAATGTGATAAGCAAGACTGTCTTTGCCAAATCTGTGGAAATACGCGAGTCAACACTTCGAGCTCTGTTAAAAAATAGACAGAAACTGGAGAATAGTGCGTCAGCTGGAGGCTCTGGCAAAATGAATATTAATGTGGCAGACGAAGAATTGGAGAAGATTTTATTTGAGTGGCTCACGCAAAACCTGATCGACGAACATCCTAACTAACGGATTGTCCATTGGCCTGCGAAATTGCTATACGTCTTGGAGTGGATTTCACTCCTATCAATGGTTGGCTAGACCGCTTCAGACAAAGATACGGAATAGTTTAATAGGAAGGTATGCCGAGAGTCGACAGCTTGAATGTAGATGATGTCAATTGTTGGAAAAATAACGTGCTTGCGCCGCTATTGAAAAAATGCTCAATATGCGATATTTACAATGTCGACGAGACGGCTTTTTTTTTAATTAATGCCTGATAAAACAATGGCATTTAAGGGCGAGAAATGTTATGGTGGAAAACTGAACAAAGGACGTATCACTGTTCTCGTTGGATCAGATATGAGCGGAACGGATAAATTAAAACCCTTCGTCATCGGCAAGTCTCGGAATCTTCGTTGTTTTAAAATGATAAAAACGTATTATGTTAAAAATCTGCCCTTCGATTATGAAATTCAGGCCAAAGCATGAATGACAAACGATATATTCGTTAAGTGAATCGGCAAGTTCGAGGAACGAATGAAAAAGGAGTCTAGGAACGTATTGTGTCGCTGACAACTGTCTCGTCCATCCCAAGGATATCCCCAGTTTACAAAACATCGAACTAGTCTTTTCCACTCAATGCGACTAGCGTGGTCCAGTCCATGGATCAAGGCATAATTCATGTTCTCAAAATGAAATACAAAAGTTGTTTCGTTGTACGTCATCTACATCAAATAGATCATCGCAAAAAGGTCCTGTTCTGCCCAACTTGTAAACCTATTAACCTCTTATACGCCATGTATTTCCTGAGTGCGTCCTGGGAAGACGTAACATCAATTACCATTGAGAACTGCTCTTGTAAAGCCTTTAACGTCGACGGCATTTTGTAAAACGTTGACATTGCAGAAGAGGAGCAGGATCAAGAAGAATGCAAAGATTGGTACTCGTTTGACAAAATTGACGATCAGGTAGTAACAAATGAAGTTTGTTCTATCGCGGATATAATAGTGGACGTCAAAAGTTCCGATGAACCTAGGCCATCAGAAGACGACGCGGATGAAGAAACGGGTGTACCAGCCATACCATCATTCTGTAATGAGCTCGTTCAGCTTACTTCGAATGTACGCCTCTTCGATGGATGCTGGTCTCTCCGTCGAAGATTTTTTTCTACCACATCCACAAGGCAGAAAACTTCGTCATAAAATCTCGACTACCACAACCCATCTTGACTTTCACCAAACCAAAAAATGACTTTTCTTCAACAAACTAAAACTACCTCACGTACTTTAATTTTGATAGTTTCTGTTTTCTAAAGATTAACAAAAATTTCGTTTTATCGTCTTTTTTTTTTAAATTTGGCTGAGAGTATTGCAAAGGCATTTTAATTTTGTTATTGTACAAACGGTAACTCAATAAAATTTTGGAGTAAAATAAAGTTATTCTTTATTTCAAAATCTTAAACTCAAATTTCCTAGAATATCTAAAAATCGTTAGAAATGGGGTAAAATGAGAGTTATAAATGGCTAAAATACGTTAATAGCAATGTGCATTGGCTTTATATGCATTATTACTCAAGAATCTATGAAATTCGGATAAGATACGATCCCGCTTAAGATACGAAATGCTCTCGGTACCTTGATTCGTATCTTAAACGAGTTTCACTGTAATTTAAAATTATCTTAAAACATTTCAATTGCCCTTTCCTAAGTCAAAAGTTCTTTATACACGTAGTTCTACTCGTATTTGTGCGATAGTAGTGTATACATTTCTTAATCATCAGAGCTAAACAAACATTATTCAGAATTAATTAACTTTGCATTTTATAATTCAAAATTAAAAAAAAATGCTTTTGAGTTGAGAAAATGACTGATTTATTAAAGAAAATTCCCTTTTTTGATAAAATGATTCATTGATATATTATTATATGTTATACTTATCATATACAGTACAGCCCCGATTATCCGCGGTATTGGGTGGCAAGGGAACCGCGGATAACCCGAAAAAGACTGAAAATGGAGTGCAAACACGAAAAAAAAAAAAAAAAAAAAAAAAAAAAAATTCAACATAAAAACTATGTTTTAGTGTACAAAAAACATAATAAAACGTTTAAAATACATACATATGCACAATATGTCAGAAACCTTTGCTTTACGTCTGAATCACCAAAAGAAAGAACAGTAAACAAGAAGCAATGCCGTACATACTGTACAAAAAGAGGTGAGTTACATCTTTTTTAAAAAATCAGTCACTTCTTTTTGCTTCTTGTTTTGGAAACACAATACTATTTTCTTTATTCAACATTGTAAACTATTATTTTCCTTTTAGTATGGAATAATTTTTATCTCAAAAGTGAAGTTATTCTTGATATCCTCTCCTGGAATTTATATCATAATAGTGTTATTTAATTGTAAAATATTTTAATTGCTGTGCTTACGTTTGGTTAATAAAATCAAGAAAGGACATCAAGACTTCTGATATTTCAAACATGGCAACCGAATCTAGAAATATTCTTCTATGACTTTCGAATATATTGATTTTTCTGTTTATATTTAATAGTAGGTCTTATTGTATTTTCCTTGCTGTTGACTTGAATTAAAAAATTGCTTCGCGGATAAACCGCATCGCGGATAAACCGCATCGCGGATAAACCGCATCGCGGATAATCGGGGCTTTACTGTAGTTAGTATTAGGGTGCTTAGTATTAGGGTTAAACATTTACCGTGAAAAAAAGGACAACAAAATGTTTTATATCACTATAAAAAAAAAAAAAAAATCTTCGATGCGCATTTCTACATCACTTGTAATAGAAATCTACTTCGCAGCATATGGTTTGGAAATAGTTTTTTTTTTTTTTTTTTGGTAACATTTCATCCGCGACTAACGTCCAATCTTGATTATATTAAATAGAGCTTTGTTACACTATTTTTGCTATCGATTTTAATTAGTCTTTTTTACATTATTATATAAGTATGTTGCGGCCCGCCAAACGTCGCCAGCGTATGTTTGCGGCCCGCGAGAAAAAAAAAGGTTGAGTATAACTGATCTATAGATATGTACATATACAACATTCTACAAGTTAGTTTCAGTTAAACGCATACATAGCACAGGTGAAAATTTCCATTCAGCAATTTTCCGCCAATAAACGGATTTTGTTGAAAACTTTTGCGCGGCCCTGTATAGGATCTATAGAATTTATACACTCCAAGTAACATTTAAAAAATAATTAAATTTAAAAACGCACACCACAACTGAAAACGCACCTGAATTATTGTTCGTAGGCTGAATTATAGTTCAATTATTAGCCCCCGGGAGGGTATGCTATTTCTTTCTCCCAGCTTATTTTGTCTCCAAAAAATAACGTTAGCTTACAGAAAGCAGCAATAAACAAAGCAGATGCATCATTGTGCGATTAAATGCTCTACAGCATTTTTAAAAACTTCTAAGCATCGTACATTTTCAATGCTTATACTGTCGTATTGGGAAAAAAAAAGTACTTTTTAATGCAATTTGTTTCAAAACTGCATCTTCATTTGTTTTTGAAATATTAATTTTTTTGTAGTTTTTAGCGACATTTGTTTCATTTTGGCAACTCAAGTACTCCATGTCTGTAGACAGTAAAGAAAAAATTGTTGAAAAATAGCAATTATATCTTTTTGTTGCCATTTTCTCAAAAAATTGAAAAAAAAAATTAATTAAAATACGTGCTATTTTAAGAAAAATATAAATGAAGGATTTATGATAAAACATGGAGCTATTAAAAACTATATTTAATTTTAAGTATCTATATTAATGCAAATGACGTCATTTTACATAAAATAAAAGCGTGTGTTTTAAGTCATAAAATTGAAATATGTTTTGCAGTAGAGTGCCGATTATCGGAGTCCCGCTTAACCGAGTTATTTCCTTCTGGTGGACTGGTGGCTTCTATTATTATGAAACAGCCATTATAAATGAAGCGTTAGGTGAAGATGAAAGAGCAGTCGTAAAAAGTAAGAACTCTGATTTTCTGGTCAGAATGGAAAAAAAAAAATTATGGCCATTTTTTTTCCATTCTGACCAGAAAATCAGAGTTCTAAGAGAAGTCGTAAAAAGTTAGAACTCTGATTTTCTGATCAGAATGGAAAAAAAAATGGCCATGATTTTTTTTTTTCTCCATTCTGACCAGAAAACCAGAGTTCTAACTTTTTACGACTGCTCTTTCATCTTCACCTAACGCTTCATTTATAATGGCTGTTTCATAATAATAGAAGCCACCAATCCACCAGAAGAAAATGAAGTAATGGAAATGCCGGTAGCGACACTAAATTCTGAAAAAGCAGAATTCCTGTTCCCTAGTTGTTCAGTTTCTACTGTAGCCAAATTCTTTTGTGTGCCCCTCTAAATGAACGAAAAATTCTATGCTCACCACGTTCTATAGTAACAACCTTGTTGTACACTTCAGCGATACATATCAATTTGAATATGTTTAAAATAGTCTAATAACATTAAAATGCATCGCAAACGACTTTATTCCATAGACCGTAATGTAACGGAATTCTTTTGAATGTCCCTGTAAAAGAACCGTAAACACTACACACTTCATTTTCAGTGCCGAACATGCCATAGTAAATATCGGACTATATTTAAGCGAGTTAGAGAGCACGGACGGACAGAAAAACCGAATTTATAAACACGTCTCAACTATGTTGGAAAGTGTTAAAAAGAGAGAGAGAGTGAGAGAAATCCTTTAAGACGAGAACACAGAAAAAAAATTAATTTTCTAATCATATATTTAAAAAATAAAATAAATCCCTGCCGGCTCGGCCTACAGACGGAGGTAGCTTTCGAAGTTAAGTACTAATTTCACCAACAAAAAACTAAATTACACTGTAAACTGAAATGTCTGAAATTCAGACACTTAAGTGTCTGAAACGCAGTGTTCAATTTTCAGACGTTTTAAAATGTCTGAAAATTTTCAGACACTTCTTGCGTCTGAATTTCAAACACATAAGTGACTGAAACTGGAGTGTTCGATTTTCAGACGTTTTAAAGTGTCTTAAAATTTTTAGACACTTCTTGCGTCTGAATTTCAGACATTTCAAGTGTCTTAATTGCGGCCATCTTTGAGCCTTTTTTTTTTTTGCCAATATGAAGCCATCTTTGACCACTTTTCTTTCTAAGTCATATACGCAGCCATATTTGACCACATTGAATCATTTTTTATAAATGAGAATAATTTGTTGCCATAAAGCAGAGCTAATTGCAGCGTGGTAAAACTAGGATGCTTCTCTGCCCCCTGATTTTAGGGTACCCCAAATTGGGTACAAAATTTTTATAAAGCTGATATTTTATATCAGTTTTGACTTTATTATGATCGTAATCAGTATTCTGTAGTTTTAGAATAGGATAATATCTATAAATATATTCACCTAAATATGTATTTATGTGATTTCATATATGCCCTACGGCATCAAAAATGCTTATTAAATTAATTCCAGCCCAAAGACCTAGTATTTATTCGCCCCTCCCTCCCCCCCCCCACCACCACCGCAACCTTCATATATTGCTACAAAAAAAAAAACTAAGACTGCTCGATGCCATCAAATACATATGGATAAATATATCCTTTTCTTTAACCTAATCATATTCTAAAAGTACAAAATATTTATTAAAATAAGTATAAGATCAAAACAAATTTAAAATATCAGCTTTATGGAAATTTCATACCAAATTTGTGGGCCCGTAAAGCTAACGTCCCCTAGAAAAAGCCCAGTTTGTCCATGCTGCAATCAGCTCTGCTTTATGGTAACAAATTATTCCCATTTATAAAAAATGATTCACTTCTTCGGAAAGACTTCCATCCCTTCTTTGTTGTGCAATTTTTTTCTATTTAAATTAGATATTCCCAGTCAATTAGTTTAAGCATTTTTTGGATTTTTATTTCTGTGTTAAATAAAATCTAGCACTAGATTTCACAAAATTATCAGCATATGAGATCCGAACATTAAAAAAAATTTGAGCACGAAACACTTACTTTTCTTTATCCCCCTTCGTTTTTATTATTATGCTATTTATCATTACCAAGAAATGCTTAAACATTTGACAACCGCACATCGGCGCCTGAGACGAGCAGTAGTTATAAGATTCTGGATGGACTTCTTGTTTATTTGGCTCTTTTCAAACGATAAATAATATAGTAAATATCAATGGACACAGAAATCCTTCATTATGATTTGAGTACCCTTCATTTCTGCTCCCCACGTTGCTTGCGATCACACAAGCAGTATCAGTCGCAAAAGCGATTTCTTATCCACATGATTGGAACAGTCGTCGAAAAAAAAATAAACACCTCCTACTAACTCTGCAACTAGAAGACAACAATAATAGAAGAATGTTACTGGTACCAATCGTCTGGAAATAAAGTCTACTTTTAAATGATGTATTTAAAATTTGCATAGGGGCCATCTACAAATCAAAATTAGACCAAACTTTGTTTTTTTTTTCCAATGGATGCACCCAATTTTGACACTATATTTTAAATCTTCGGTTCAAACTATGCCTTGAAACGAAATTTCTAGTCATTTGAATGATAAGTTTTCGAATTATAAGCATTCAAAATTTCGAGCTTCTAATGTTAAATTGCATTTTCATATTTTTATTAATATCTCCTGAAATTATAATCCTAATATGATAATTTTGTATGTGGTTATAATACTAAAAAACCTAAACATATATAAAAAAAATTGAATTCGTAAAATTGCATACCAAATTTGGGGCCACAAAAATCGATGGGAAGGTGAGGGGGCAGGGCCGCGGATCAGTTTCCATGTTTTAATCAGGTCCTGCTTCTAGAAGAAACACTACCCCGCTTTATATTTTTCTAAATAGAGCTGTCCGCTATTCGGGAGTGACCGGTTATAGAAGTTTTACTGTATGCTACAGTAATAACGGGCATTCTCGAATAGCAGACACCTATATAGCGATCACTTTTTTCAATCCACAACATTCGTGGATTGAAAAGCAGATTAATAATATATTGAAGCATATTTTGTGTAATTTGTACTCAGTATGCTGGGTATTTGTACACTCTGGACTTTTTTTACATATGAAAATAAAACCTCTAAATAGCGGGCAAATTCTACGGTCCTAGGGTGTCTGCTATTGAGAGGTTTTATTTAATATATACAGTTATAAATATATTCTAAAAAAGTTAGAAAATGTTTTTTTTTTTTTTTTTTTTTTGACAGTATAGGAAATGTGGTTCTAATAAGTTCCAGTACCAGCGGCTTACATTGATTACCCCCCCCCCCTCTTCCCCCTACTACATATACAGCAACAAAAATTTAAACACATTGATGACTTAATATGTATATATATATATGAACATGTAAATATATGTTTGGATAAATATATCCTTTGTCATTAACTTCATCCTAATCTAAAAGTATGCAATATGATATATAATAAGTACAATAAATTGCTTTGCGCAAATGGATGCATTCTCCGGTGATAATAAAAAATAATCCTATAAAAAATCAGAATAATTTTGACGTTGAAAGTTGTCAGAAAATTTCTGTGTCTTAAAATTTAAATATGTTATACAGATGAAACACAGGAAATACATATAAATGTAGTTATTTTACTTTGAACAAGTTTCCATAGTCTAAAAAAAATTCTTTCATCGTGCAATTAAATACTGTAGAAATTTCGAACTTTTTAATAAAGCTTTACAAAGGAACAATTTAAAATGTATTTATAAAACATTAAAAATTTCACGATAGCTCCAATTCTGATACTTTTATAATTATTTTTCAAGTTTTATGCCCTCCACTTGAAGCAAAAATGTTCATAGCATTTCCTATACATAAATTTAATTTTGTTACATGAAAACATTAATTTCGAAAATGTAAAAGAATTAAATGATCTGTCATTAAACATAAAAATTCATATACGAAATCATGTTAATATTATCTGTAACTAGAAATTACAACGGAAGGGTTTATTAATAACAATATCATTTAATAACTTGATCTTTTTAATTATATTTTGCCATGTAGGCAATTTCTTTTACATATGGTAATCACCAGAGCTACTAAGCTATCTTTAAAAAGTTAAACATATATATATTTTTAATAACATGCAAGAGAAATAACATCTAATTTCAAAACTTATTTTGCATTAAAAATACATATTTAATTGTTATTTCTGTATCTTTTATAAAAATGAACAAACGTTGAAAAAAAATCCCCCCAATTTCATGTGAAAAATGCACTAAAATATGAAAATAAAGTCTTTTTTCCGTTCTAAATCTGTAATTTCTTTTTAACAATCAATAAATCAATATTAATAAATTTTTCAATATCTGAAGTTGTACAAAACTTAAATATAATTTTAAGCAATTAAACAAAGTAAATAATGATTTATTTCCTTACTTATTTTATTGTAAATCATTATATAGCTATTATAGAAAAATATTTTTAATAAAATTAACTATTAAAAAAATGGCATTATATTAAATGGCTAATATTTACTGACATTTTTATAGTCAGATTAATAGCTTGTATCCACAACAAAAACTAGGGTAGATGTGCCAGTAATGGACACCCTTCCAGTAATGGACACCCCTTGATGTTTTTGGTTCATAAAAAAATAACTAATAAATATTTAGCTTTAATTATTTTTTTTTTATAATTCCCCCTTGTATGTTTTATAAAACTGAGTTATTGTTGACACTTTTAATCAAACCAATCAGGAAGCAGAAATTAATGTTTTAAAGTTTCGCTGTTTTTCTGTGAAAATCTTAATGAAGAGGCTAAGAGTTGGCTTCGTTTAATCAATTTATATATTATTTATTTTCTTGCAAAATTTGAATGTTTTTGTTTGAGTAGCAATAGAAAACTTTGAATTTTATATACCAATGGTCATTTACAAAATTTCATTTATTTTTAAGATTTTAAGAGGGGTGTCCATTACTGGGATGGTTAATTAGTCATTTTCCAGTAATGGACACCCCATGTAGACATTGCTAAAAATGCAATTTTAGTAATGTTTATAGTGCATAAAATACTTTGGTTTAACTGCAAACCTAAATAATCAAATTTAATTTTTAAATTATACTTACCAAAATGTAATAACACCAAAACTTTTATAAATAGCTGCTTTTAAGTTATTTTATGAGATTTTATGAAATTTCAATATTTTATTTTATTTATTATTATTATTTTTTTATGTAGTACATATACCTTGCATATTTTATAATCCGGCAATCAAACCAGCCAGGAAGCAAAAAATATTGTTTAAGAGCACAGTCAAAGAGGGGCTCATAGGGCTTAATCCCTCTCCGTTTAAATAAAAACAATTAAGTACAGAAGCTATTAAAAATCTATTTTCTGTCTTAAATGTTTCCTTATTTAAAAAAAAATGTAATACTATTAATGAAAGTTGCAGGTAATATTCATGAAACTATAGTAAATCTGCAGATCATTGGCCTCAAACATCAGTACTACAGTTTTATTTTGAAATTATTTTATTTAGTATTTAAAATATTCAACTCACAATATCATTTCTTTCATATTTGTAATATTAATTATTATAAATGATATATCAAGTAGAGTCTGGAAGATTGTTAAAAATAGTGACACAAAACTAAACATTTAAAAATAGTGGCACAAAACTAAACATTAATATTACAAAACTTTTTTTTTAAATTACCCTTTAAATCCACCACTGTTACAATCATTTGATAGCTGTAATTGCCTGATATTTAGTATTTTAATCTATCCATCTAAAATAATTAAAACATCGATCTTCTGATAATTTCAATAATTGATACAAACAATAAATGATTATCACAAATATTTTATTAATTACTGGTATCCTAAATGTTAAATTTATTTGAGAATAACTATTTTGTTTCATTAGTATGTATTCATTAAATTCTGGTTCTAAATAGTCATAAAAACAATTATACTTATTACTTTTTATGGGGTGTCCATTACTGGAACAGAGGGTGTCCACTACTGGGCCAGAGGGTGTCCATTACTGGGCTTTTAGGTGTTTTGATATGTTTCTGTTATTTAAAATTAAATTTCTATTCATATTGGGAAATGAGGCTATAAGAATGGTTAAATATTGTTGATAGATTAATATAATATTGAAAAAACTGGAATATAATAATTTTAACTATTAATAAAAAAATAATTTTTAAAGAAATTCCTTAAGGGTGTCCATTACTGGCACATCTACCCTATATAGTGCTGCAACTGCTTTTTTTTTTTTTTTTTTTTTTTGGACAAAAATATAATACTAAAAATGTTGACAAGTTTGGGTGTCAATGTACACAAGCTTTTAATGCTTAAGCAATGATTTAAGCAATGATGATATTATTTTATATGAAAAACATTTATTTATAAATCGAATGCTTTAAGAATTATCAAGCAAGTTAGTTAATTAATCCTGAAAATGAAATAAATTTAGTTGAAAATAATAAAAAACACTGTAATACTGAAAAATATTTATTCTATATAGAAAGATACAAATATGATAAACACATGTATTCTTTAAAAAGTGATTTAAATAATTAATATCACATAATTAATATTGTTCAAGGAAAATTTCTATTTCCAAATAAAAATTATATTTTTGTAAATAATCACATTCTTACCTTTTTAGTATTTCCTTAAATGTAATAATGTAAATCCATGTAATATAAACGGTAACACAAAAATATAGACACTTTCTCCTTACATATTTCACTAAATATTCAGATGAATGCTGATAATTGAAAAATATATAACGAGGACATTTTTCTTTTCATTATTCAACATATTTTTTTCATAATGATATAATTTAATATAAAGCAGAATTTAATTCAATTCGCTTTTTCGAATCATATTTCACACGCACTTTCTTATTCTCCAATCTCTCAAGAACAATTACTGAAATTCCAAAGATGCACTTTATAAGCTGTGTATTAGTAAGTTGCATATACATCTATGTGGATGGCACACATTACTCAACGTATCATTTTTATAATAATCGCATTCCATAAATGAATTATTCCAAAAAACTGTTCCAGCTATGTATGTGACACAGTCACAGAATATAAATAATGTTACACGTAAAAAAATTGCGGGCAACTTTGTTAAACAGATTACTACCTCATTGAAAGAATCGTTTTAACGCGCCAGTTGCCAACGGACGTATTTGAAATTTGAACAAAGAGAAAATGGCGAAATCAGCATTTTAATTACCACTGCGGTCGCTGATCTCAGCCTACTGTTTATAAACCGTTATAAAAGGCTTGATGAGCTTCATTTGAACTTTTTTATCAGCGAGAAATAAATCACTGAATAAGAAGAAATAACAAAAGTTTTATTTTCTTTATTAGGTATTTTTCTTAATGTGTTACATTTATTCGAGTATAGTTTTTGCAGTTTTTTTATTTTTAGACATATAGAAAACATACTTTAAATAAAGATTTTATTGTAAAACTAGAAAATAACATATCGAATTTTCGGTGGTCATGAAGAGAGCAATTGTCCATCCCTGAAATTTAATTAATTATATTTTCTATACGTTTGATTATTTAAAAAATACTTTTTTCTCTTCCAAATAGCAATATATTAATTAAACGCTAAGAGAAAATGCTGCTAAGAATTTTTCTCCAGAGGAGCCCCCCCCCCCCCCCCACAACCTTAACTTCTCGTAGAAGACGATTTTAATTCTGTTCTTCTGTTAGTGTTCATATATATCAAATTTATCTTAAATGAGGAGGGGCAGTTCAAAAAAAAAAAAAAAAAAAAAAGACAGAGAGAGGAGAGAGAAAAAGAAATCAGTTCTCCATTGTGAAAAATATCGTTAGAAACATATTTTTAAACGATTAATATTTCTTAATTTTTAAATTTCTTAAAAATTGTCTTACACGAGGAGTTCTGGCATAAATTCTTAGTTTAGCCTACTTCATGTTTATATTCTGCATTTTACAAAAGCGGACTGGGCTGTGGACCCCAGGCATATACAGTGAAATCTCTCTGTGCGACCACCTCCATTAAGCGACCACCTCCACTAAGCGACCACCTCCACTAAGCGACCACCTCCAGTAAGCGACCACCTCTCTGAACGACCATTTTTTTCATGGAACGAAATTTATTCCCACAGGCTCAATACTAATTATACCTCCATTCAGAGACCATCCCAGTTGAACTCCCTCCATGAGTGACCCATTTCTTTGAAGAAAATGAAAAAAATCCCGTTTTTTCCTGGTCGCTTGAAGAAGATTTTATTAGAAAAATAGTTCCGGAGTGCGCATTATTCATCAAACTTCTAAACTAAGTTTAGATTTTTTTTTATTCCGGTAACTTTTAAATATTTAAACCCCTTTGTGCCTTTTTAGGTAATAAATTGAACTCTGATGACAAATTAAGAATGACGGTCGATAAACTCCCCTGCCCTATTTTGCCGGGAAACTCTCAAAGAAATACATAATTTAATCAAATCGTCTTTATTTGTTCCCGTCAAAAAAAAAAAAAAAAAAAAAAAAAAACGCATTTATTGACGTGACTTCGAAAAGACTTGGAAACAAAAGTTATAAAATATAACACCGTAAAATCAAAGCAAACGTCAATGTATTCATTTTTTAAACTCTGCAGTAATTAATTTATATAATTAACTTTTGTTTTGATACTTAAATTTTTATAATTTCTTTTACTAACGTGAAAAATAAATTTTAGTAACATTAATTGTTACCTTTTTTCAAAAATTAAAATCTAGATTTAAACATGACCTCCATTAAGAGACCACCTCTCGGAGCGATCACTTTTCATTGGAACGAACGTGGTCGCTTTAGGGAGGTTTTACTGTATGTTCTAAAATCTTGCTCCTAAGTACGTTTCTTTCTCCCTCTACTCATAACTCTTAGTATTTAGGTGAGCGATTCTGTATACGATCATGATAACAAGTAATTTTTGGAAAAATTTATATTTTGTGAAAAGCAATTATTTAATTATTATTGCGCCAAAAATAACTTAGCTCCAAACCTTAGTAAGCGAACTTTTCTAATTTTCTCAGATGTCCCATGATTTCTTCATTTATAAATAAATACTAAATTAAATGGATGAAAGAGTATTTTAAGTATCTTTCATCCATTCGGAAATATTTTCTGATAGCGCTGATATACATATTGCAATACAATTGTACGTACAGTCATCACTCATATGATACAATTGTATCGCATTCAGACACTTAAGTGTCTAAATTTCTAAATGTCTTAATTTCAGACATGTCACTATTATTCAGACATTTTTCTCCGTTCATTTATAACATGCTCATAGTTAGACACTTATGTGTCTTAAATTTAGACATCTATGATGTCTGAAATTTCACATTTAGACACTTAAATGTCTGAATTACTTTTTCAGTCACATATGTGTCTGAATTTAAGACGCCTCCATTTGCAGTGTAAGATTAGAGATAAACCCAGTTTAACAATTTTATCTAGCTGCTTTGACGAATTTTTAATTTTATTTTTCTGTAAAAGCTGGTTTTATCAGAATCATATTAAGACGGTATTAAAAAAAATATTTTTCCTTTTCCAACAACTCGAAATTTTCTGACACATTTTCAGACTCATTTTTAAAGGTAAAAACATGAAACTGGCTGACGTGAATTTTTGAAGAGATTTATAAGTAACCTGTGTTTTTATTTTTCGTTCAATTAATTAGAACTTGATTTACAAACAATTACTTTCTCAGTACGACCATTTTTTTCGTTTCCAGCACCATCGCTTCGTGAAACTCGGTACAAAAGGCCCACTTTGACAGAATAAAAAAAATATATATATTCTTCCTTTGTCAAAAAATCGACCAATGCAGCACTTTATATAGTTTCTGAATAAGAGAACTTACCAATTGGATGTGTTTGAGATCAAAAATGAATTTAAAAATGAATCAGAAAATAAGCCGTTTGGATTTGAGTACAGCCTTAATATAATATTTTTTTCGTCAACCGCTAATTTTGTTGAATTTGTTTTTGCTGTAAGATTGATCATACCAAAAACTTGTCAATGTGAAAGTTGTAAACAATATTAAGAAGATGCATAATAAATTTAAGTGGATTGGATATCTTGTGAATTGACGAAGTTAAGATTTTTTTTCCTTGAACCCACCCTCCCATTTCTTTCGTTTTTATTTTTTTATTTATTTTATTTTATTTTTTTATTTATTTTATGTTATTTATTTATTTTTTATTGATTTTATTTTATTTTTTTTCGGTACGAGTTTGTCCTATCAAAAACTTGTCAGTATAAAAGTTGTAGCTACTATTAAGAAGATTTATAATAAGTTTAAGTAAATTTGATATCTTAAGAATTGACGAAGTTATGCATTTTTTTCTTACTAAAACCCTATTTTTTTCGCCCCTTGAGCCCATTTTTAATTTTATCAAACATGTGTGATACATAGGGTAGCCAGCCTGTGGTAATTTTCAGACAAAAATAAAATTTTTGCAGTTACTCTGGAATCAATGACTATTTCTTTTAACTTTTTCTTGGTAAAATCATCCCATGCCGGGTGATTATTTTGAAGCATTTTCAGATAATTAGCATTAATAATAAAAAATAAAATTAATAAAATCCTGTCTGAAAATTACCCCGTGGTTTGGGGTAATTTTCAGACACCTAAGGGGTAATTTCCAGACAGCTATTTGTGGGGCTTTTTAAGGATCCGATTTGAACACCGACTACGATAATTAAGGCTCCTGCCCCTGACGGCGAAGCCACTCACGAGCTAATGCTAATCCTGTGGGGAGGGATTTTTCTAATATCTCGTTTGCATTTCGGCATTTTTAAATTTTTGTTTGCATTGGATAGGCGAGATCCGCCTCTACATGGCACTTTTTTATTTTTTCGATTTTGGTTGCAGATATTTTTTTAGAATGACGCTTTCATTTTCAGAACCGGTTTTGAAAGTGAAGGTAACTTTATAAAAAATATTTGCGACCAAAATCAAAAAAGTAAAAAAGGTGCGATGAAGAGACAAACCTCGGCTATCCAATGCAAAAAAAGAAAAAAGAAAAAAAAAATTAAAATGTCGAAATGCAAACAAGATATTAGATAAATCCCTTCCCACAGGATTAGCATTAGCTCATGAGTGTCTTCGCCGACAGGGACAGGAGCCTTAAGAGACATCATTGTAAAATGTTATGACACAAAACGAGATATTTATTAGATCATTCTGAATACAGGAAAATGGCATGAAAACGCAGTTGTAACTGTGCACCTGAAATCCATTTATATTTTCGCGAATGAAAGTAAGTTATATGGAACAGTAGCTATGTGTGAAAAAACACATAGCTACTGTAGCTATGTCTGTTTTATATAATTTTATGTAAATCAGTAAAGAATTTCAGACTTTTTAAACAATTCTGATGGTTGAATAAAAATCAACATTAAGTAAAAACATAAAACCGACATCAATTTCGTAAAAATAAATAAATAAATAAATAAATAAATAAATATTTTAGTAGTCTAACCTGCTTTTTCGCACTACAATAAAATTTTTACAATGCACTAATTTCAACAGGACTAACCATTTTAGTTTTCTTTAGCACTATAGATATCACTGTAAAAATTTTTAACATTATTTTGCAATTCTTTCACACCTGTAATAGTTTTAACATGGAAAGGATCAACAGTTTTAGTGTCAATAGGTCCAAAAAAACAAAAAGGACTTGGCAACAATTTCAACTTGATCTTTTTTTTGGCCACCAATAACGATCATCCCCAAGCCAATTTAAAAATTTCATTTCAACTTCCAGTAGATTTTTCTCATAGTTCTCTTTGTGGAACAACTTTTGTACCTGTCCCAGATAGAATGTTTAGTCATAATATTCAGCATATATTATGTATTTGATTCTGAAATGGCATTTCTCACTTTCTTCATAGATCTCTATCTTTCATCATAAATCTCCCATTTTAGCTTAAACTACACCTAGTATTTTCATTTTAACTTACAGATGGCCTTTTGAAGTTATATTGTAATGTACAATCCATTTTAAATCATTCACAAACACTTAATTTACCATGTAGGATCAATCAAAACACGTTTTGTAACACATATTAATGTCTGGAAATTATCCCAAAGGCTGTCTGATAATTAGCCCGGTGTTTCTTAAAAGCTACACTTTTTAAAAATTCAATTTTTTCCCAGATGGACATCCAAATAACTTTATTTCGCTGTTTCCAAAAAGATAACTTACCCTAGTATCCAAAAATGGAGTAGCATTTGTGCTAGAGTTGCCACACCCGAGAAATTGAAATTTCAAATCAGTGAAGCAAAAAGTTAAACAGGAATTTTTTATAGCATTTAGGAAACCAATTTCCTACAAGACAGACTAAGCTGCTAACTACCAAGAAAATACTAATTTAAATAGAAAAATAGTTGATTTAACTAAAATGAAAACTGCTTTGGCCAGATTCCGTTTAATGCGCCAGTATTATTGCTGTCTGTTAAGTACCCCGCATTACTCTGTCTGAAAATTACCCCAGGCTACCCTAAATTATTTATCCTTTTCCTAGAAGTAATAATAACTTTAAACTGATTTGATATGTATTATAATTAAGAAGTTATGGAGATTTTTCGGTTTTCACAAAACCCCTCTCTATTTCCACCCCTTTTGTTCCGATTTTGCCCATCAACGAACTTGACTGAGATTTTCTACCCTTTGATTTTATGTATCAGTTTGGAAGAGATTTGTGCAGAATTATGGAAGTTATCGTGTCCAAAAAAAGTGATATATATATATATATATATATATATATATATATATATATATAGATAGATAGATAGATAAAGTTTTTAACTGAAGGTGGTTTTGGGTTCTAGGGGTCATGATCGGCATAGATCGGCAAAATGTTTTCAGAAATTCCAACATAGGGTGCAATGTAACAGGAAGTATTTCTTACGAAATCTACCTAAAATGCATTCCACACCCATAGGTTTAACGTTAGCGAGGACATTTTCAGATCTCACTGACCTACCCTTAAGGACTGAAACATCCTTTCGTATAAGCCTCTTTTATTTTTTTATTTTTTCTATTCTTTATTTCTTCCCTTTTTAAAAAAAATTCACCTTGAAATTTTCGTCTATTTTTTCAAGTTCTTCTCCTGCGCTTCTAATTTTTTTTCTGCTTTTCATAACATTCTTTCCTCTTTTGAAATTTTTTCCTCTTCTCCTTTATTCGCCGTCGCCATACGTATCTTTTCCACGGCGCTCCTCCTTGAATTCATGTCGTTTTTCAACTGCTCGCTTCTCGGGACGGCTTCATCGATTTTCTCCAGTAATTCTACCCCCGATTTCCTCTTTCTCTAGGTGCTCCAGAGAAGCCTTAATTTCGGCTTGCATCATCGCTTAGGCGGCATTCATTTCCTCTTAAATGACTATCATTTTTTCTTTCGTTATCGGCCATTATGTCATGGATCTGTTTGAGCTATAATTGTAAATCCATTTTGAGCGGCAAGGAGCAACCATTTTCTTCTAAAAGGGAAGGCCGGGAAGAATTTTATTTCGGTTAGTTTACTCAGTATTTCAACCAAGCTAAAACCCGAAGGGCTTCAACTATGCGTATTATTCATGGGAGTACGCAGGAGGGTGCAGAGGATACCCCCCCCCCCCCACGCCCCTAAATTTTTGACACATAAAGAAAAAAAAGGACTGAGAGATTGTAAATATAAAACGCTGATGGTGATTTTGACTTAATTGCACCTTAAGTGTATGGTAGTTTTGTTTTAAATGTTTTTATTATATTTTGTTATAAGTAAAAATCAAAATTTTATTTTAGCGCGACCATTTTCATTCAGTGACTCTAATTAACATGACCACTAATATTAAACGACGAACAAATTAAAAAGTAATAATAGCTGGGTTTTTTTGTGGGGGGTGGGGTCAGTTACTTTATTGGCTTTTTTAGTATACAAACAAATTTGTTTATTATTATTATTATTTATTTTATTTTATTTTTTTGATGGGGGATGTATGCAGAGGTGCAGGGGGGTCTGCCCTCCCTAAATATTTGAAAAAGTAAGAATTTTGCAAACTTTAGGGCAAGTTTATCCCATTTTCACCATTAACCCCTCCTAATGAAAATCCAGCTCTTATGAAATAGCATCCCCCAACTCACTAATTTTTAAAAAGTTGCATGTTTTAAGTTTTTATACGATATTCCCTACATAAACTTGATCAATCAGAATTTTTTTTCAGTTTACTTCAACTAGATCATTACAAAAAACTGCATACCTACATCTTGAAAATTACTGAATTATAATTAAAAAAAAAAGACTTGTACCACTTTTTCGGATCATTTCAAAGGCTATTTCCTCAGTAAATTCAAATCCATTCACTTTGAAGTTCTTTAGATGAAAATATATTAACAAATGTGAAAAAATTTCCCCATAAATATATCTAAATAAAGCATTACACAGGCCAACATTCTGTAAAGAGACAGATACAGTTTAAAATCCTATAAAAACATCGTGGAAAAAATGGCAACACACAAAGCATTTTCAAAGTGTCTTTTCTCATCTCGAGTACATAAATGAGCTCTTCTAATGATGCTTCTGTGTTTAAATTCCTAGAAACATCTTAGTAAAAAAAATGGCAACTCACAAAGCTGCTTTGGTGTTTTTTATCATCTCGAGTACATAATTGGGCTCTTCTAATGATGCTTCTGCAGTTTAAAAACCTAGAAACATCTTAGGGGGGGGGGAAAGGCAACTCACAAAGCACCTTTGAAGTGTTTTTTTTCATTTCGAGTACATAAATGAGCTCTTCTAATGATGCTTCTGTAGCTTAAAATCCTAGAAACATTTTAGGAAGAAAATGGCGACTCACAAAGCATCTTCAAAGTGTTTTTTCTCATCTCATGTACATAATTGAGCTCTTCGAATGATGCTTCTACAGTTTAAAATCCTAGAAACATCTTAGGCAACTCACAAAGCATCTTCAAATTGATTTTAGGGTTTCGTTCATCTGACGAAATCCCATTCGTCTCACTCCTCTGTCTGTCTGTCACAGAGCCCTTTCTCAGAAACTATATATACTGGAGACTTGAAAGTTTGGATTCTTATAGCTGAACACCTCACATCAAACGGCAAATCATAAAATTTTGAAAAAGTCTTATATTTACCCTTCTGGACTCTAACTTGTGTATTTTAAGCAATTTTTCTAACTCAGCCCCTATTTAAATTGGAGATGTGAAATTTTGCATACTTATAGCAGAACACTTGCGATCCCACGAAAAATCGAAAAATTTTCAAAAAGTCTTATATTATTTACCCCTCCGGGCTCTAACTTCTGTATTTTTAGCAATTTTTCTAACCACCCTTTTTACCCTGGATCAGTGGTTCCCAACCTTTTTTTGGCCGCGCCCCATCAAAGCATCCCACAAATCATGATGTCCCTCCCCCTCCCTTCTATATCATATAAATCTTATAACATAAAAAATAAACCTCAATTTTCCCGGAAGGAACACAAAATAACATTAACTCTGATAAATGATTTCACATTCTTTAATTTATCAAAATCATATTTTCTTTTTCATTACAAGTATGTTTTTAACGTAACTCTATGAGTGCAATGAGGCCATTGATCTTCGTAATTACATCTACAATTTTGTTTTCCTAACTTACCTCAAATTTTAAATTAATTTTTATCTTTGTAAAATTCCTTGAAATCCCTTTCACATTTTGTATGATATCAGATTGAATGAATACATTTTATAATGGATTTTAATATCTCATTAAGAACAAGTCATATTTGTTTATCACCGAGACTGCATGTATAACATAATTCACAAGTAACAATTCCGGATTCGCTCTTTTATCCATTTTAAGTAAATAATGATTCTTTCGCAACATACTATGATAGCGGGCTTTCTTTTTCCCATTATTATTATTTGGCCACCATGTTTTCTCAGATTTTAAATTTTAAAATGTTTATATAATGAAGTATGTTTATATATATTGTGTATGTGGTCTGTAGAAGAGCCATAAGAAGTTTACTTTCAACCCATTTCCTTCTGTGATGCGCAAGGGATTTATTAATTTAATAAAAGTAGTACCCCATTTAGATAATTCAACATTTTTCAGATTAAACAAGTCCAAACAGTTCATTTTAGATATACCGTACATAATTTCACATGTAAAAGTTCCTACATGGGCATATGACACTAAGAATGGATGTACAAGTTTTTTAAAAATAGTTTTAAAAAAAGTGTATTTACTAAAATAATATTAAGGCCAGAAAAAACAGACTGTTTTTTATTATATAAAAAGTGCAAAAATCCATATAATTATTGCGGTGTAAGTGTATTATAAACTTGTAAATGGGAATGTTTCGAAAATTAATTCTTATTCAGTTATTTTTAGATTTTTTTATCTACTATTTCTATTTTTAGGCTACTACACTACTTTTATTTAAAAGAAAAAATGGCAGACCATTTCTTAAGAAATCTGAAATTGCCCCCCTGGAAAGTCATATTGCCCCACGTTGGGAACCACTGCCCTGGATGCACTTTTCCAAGTTTTGCTGACACTTCTTTGACCACTCTTTCATATTATGCACCATACCCGTACATATTTTAGTTCAATTTTTACCAAAAGGGGACGCCTACCTATCTCGGGTGCTATGGTCCTGATCCCCTCGACTAATATATCTACGGATCCCCATAGCAGAAACTGTGCAGCACGGCAGCAGTGCTGCAGATTATTTTAGACCTTGCAGATTAATCTACCAACTTAAAAATAAATATTGGGCTTAAAAAATTCATTAAAAATCTACTTTGTTTTAAGAGTTGTTGTATTTTTCGTTAGATTTTCTTTCTAAAATGCAATTTTTGGTTATTTTATGGGTTACGATAAGTATTTATAATATTAGCTTGGTTCAGCATTGTTGGGTCGCAGATAAATTTTGATTTGCTGCAGATGTATACCGAAAATTCTGCTACTAGGCTACGGATAATTTAAAAATTGAGTTTCGTTCAGATAAAGGTTTGTTTAGAATAAAGTGCGTCCCCTGGTTGCGAAATGTGGAACTAACAGATTTTGCAAAAGGATAAAGTGTTTTGAAAGGAATATTAAACGAAACCCTCTGTGCGATCTGTGATAACACATCTCACTTGTTTCTCCTCTCGAGTGCATAACAGATCTCTTCTAATGATGCTTCGGTAGTTTAAAATCCTAGAAACATCTTAGGAAAAAATGGCTATTCACAAAGATCTTCAAAGTGTTTTTTCTCATCTCGAGTTCATAATTGAGCTCTTCTGATTCTGATGACGTTTCTGTAAATATTGCCTCTAAATATGTTGCAATAATAGGTTATCACTTTTTTAAGGTGAACTGTTTATGTAATCGTCCGTGTTTCTATTTTATGGCGGTATCTAGAGGTCTGCACGGGTCGGCCCGCGGGCCGATTTTCATTCACGTCACTCGGGCCGGGCCTAACTTAATTTTTCTGCACAGAGCCGGGCCTGGTTTCATTCCTAGTCTTCATGGCCCAAAATTTTCAGTCCTAGTTTTGAGCCAGCCCGTATGAAAATCATTGTCTCAGCGTGGCCTGGTCCATTTAAAGGTCAGTTAAATTAAGCCTGGCCCAAAAGTTTTTGAAAAAATACATACATTTTTTAATCGCTTTTATTCTACACTTAAGCATTAAAATTTATTATTTTTAAAGAATAGTAGATTTCTACGCATATTAAAATATAACTAAATTAAAATACAGTAAAATGTGTGAAAAGGAACCTGCCTATGACGAAACCTTGTTTTAAACTGAACAACGTGTTAATCCATGCAAAATTGATATACATTGCATGTAAGAAAAGAATATATAATACATTTACACTTGCTAAGAAGCTAACTTGTCTATACTTGTCTTCGCTTTTTTTTTCTTTTCTATGCAATTCTATCTTAGAAGATTTTACTGTATAGCATTTTTCCGATTTTTATCACTTTTATACATGGAATATGGATTAACAATATTAATGATAACTGAAACATTTACATACAAGAAATAGAGATTCATTAAGAAAATAAATATCGCAGCACGTCTATAAAAATACACGTCTATAAAAATAAAGATTATAAACATGAAAAAAAAATTAAGATAAATATTTTTGGTCAGAACTCCTCGTACGAGACAAATTTTTAACCAATTCGACGTAAAAATCAATGTTTTGTAGAAGTTCACTCTTGCCGGGCCGATTTTTTTCTCTATGAGTCGGGCCGGCCCCGGGCCTGGAAATGTCGGCCCGTGCAGACCTCTAGCGGTATCTCGCAGATTTACATTTCTAATTTGATGGATGGTACCTATTCACAACGGTCAATTTTCAATTATGCACCATTCAACTTTAAAGATACAGATATGCGGGTTTTTTTCCCATTGATCTTGTTGCAGCAAAAGAAAAAATTCTAATTGACTAATTTTGTCTAGAGGTGCCGAATAAAACTTTAAAAAAAAAGTGTAACTTTAAAAAAAAAAAGGTAAAAAAAACTTCAAAAGCATGTTATATGATACCTCATTCATCGTTGTGCGTTTGGTGTGTGTATAGAAAAAGGGAAGTTGACATCGGAAATAAAATATATATCAGTGAACCAGTGCGAGAACTTCTCACTTCAGTCTAATATTTTTTAAGATTCTGAAGTTTTCTAAAGTTTTATTTTAACGGAAATAATTAGTTTAAACATTTAAATCATTTCTTTAAAAAAACAATGCTGCTCCATTTTAGCAAAAATAAATGGAATAATAGAGAGAAGTTCCAGTACTTACAAAATATACTACATTAAATTTAATAAAAAACTTGATTTGTCGAAAAATGTTTTGTTGATAAAGGAAAATTATAATGAAGGGCACATGAAGTTTTGCAAGAGAAAAATGTTTAAATTTATGATCAAATTTGGACAACAATTGCCAGTTGTATTTATATATCTCAAGACAAAATGATTTAAAATATATTATTTGGCTGCAAATTTCGAGTGGGTACAAAATTGATCCAGACAAATTCACCAAATATAGATTGGATACAATCAAAACATAATGTATGCATTTTCTCGTGATATCTTATGATTCCCATTCTTTACATAATGTTCCTTTGTGCAGAGATACACAGAATATACAACACAGCAATTTTCATTAAAGCTGTTGAATGTTCGCCCCGTATCTTAAATTTTAGAAAAAGGAATTTTATGACTTGTTATAATAATACAGAAATAGTTTTATCACTTTTTCTACCATACCGTTAAGAAAGTATGATTAAAATTATCAAGAAGAACGTAAAGTCATGCGTCAATCGGATTATGAAACATTTTTCAACGCATTCCGACTATGCTATATTAAAACTTCATAGCTTAATAACGTGAAAAACGATGTCTAAGTAATAATTTGTAAAACATATGACACGTTTGAAAACACAATTTCAACCAAAGTTGAAAAAGAAATGGCTGAAAATTTTGTGAACCCCTGTATATGAACTATAGATTTATCATATAATTCACACTATGCTAAAATTTAGAACAGTTAGTGAACGCATAGCACAGTTGAAAATTCCTCGTCAGCAATTTCCGTCAATAAACGGAAATGTATTTCAGGTGTTTTGTGAAGCCCTATATATGATTTATAGAATTTATACACACTAAATAGTATGCAATTTTGTATAATTTAAGAAACTGTTTCACAACTGAAAACGCACTTCCATCAATTATTGTTCATACAGCGAAAAATATAACTGATTTATTTTGTGTGCCCCTGTATATGAAAGATGAATGGCACATCATATTCAATAGTAAGCATCTTATAGAGCACCTCGTAGATATATATCAATTTAATTGCTTTTGAAATAGTGAAACACGAACAAATTATACTACAAACAATTTTTCTCTATAGACCGTAATGTGACATAATTCTTTTCAGTGTCCCTGTAAATGATCGATAAATGCTATCCATACTATATCTCGCATTTCTATAGCAATCATCTTGTATTGCACTTCATAGATATGTATATAAATTTTAAAGTGTTTGAAATTATGAAACATCATTAAAAACCACCGCAAACCATTTTCCCCCATAGGCCGTAATGTTATGAAATACTTTTGAAAGTCCCTGTGACGAAATTATGACTTCTACACACTACATTTTGCAATACCTAACATTCAATAGTGAATATCAATAACATTTTTCAATTTCATGGCGATGCGACTATATTGACGCCAAAAATAATTTTGGCCAGCTAGAATCGCTAAATCACCCAACGTGCGTCATGAAAACGCGACTCACTCGAGCAAAAATGGCGTCTTGTGTGACGTAGCGATGTTGTTTTGCATCGGTGAAGAAACGAAATCATGGCCGTTTCAGTGCGTCTTAAAAATGGCGCGCGTATTTAAAAGTAGCGAAAATAAATAAAAGCAATTTAACAAATTACAACGACCATTTGGAAAATGATTTTTTCAAAGACTAAAATTTAAGACATAAAAAATCACACGCAGTTGATCATACATTACGTACGCCATGAATTAAACATTAATAGTGTTATTATAGTGTTATTACACGAAAAAATTGCAAGCGACAAAAATCGCCTGCGACTCGTCAGATTTCCTGAAACTTACGTATTATCCAAGCATTTCATTGGCTGTTCGGGAAAAGGCTTTTCCATCGTCAGATTACCAAGAATTTGATTGGTTGTTACTGGCGAGTCGCTTCGTTTCAGGCTTCAAAGACGCTCCGACAGAAAAAGTTGCTTG
Source organism: Maratus speciosus (assembly GCA_963932465.1). Taxonomy (NCBI): domain Eukaryota; kingdom Metazoa; phylum Arthropoda; class Arachnida; order Araneae; family Salticidae; genus Maratus; species Maratus speciosus. Next base: position 324,803,913 of record OZ010792.1, on the reverse strand, counting down.
CTTTCGAAGCGACTCCCCTGGAGCTATAGCAATAACATGGAGACGCGTGGAATTTCAAGCGACTTTGACTCCTCGTGTAATAACACCATTACACGTAAAAATTGCAAGCGACAAAACTCACCTGCGACTTGTCAGATTTCCTGAAACTTACGTATTATCCACCTGAAACTTACGTCTTATCCAAGCATTTCATTGGCTGTTCGGGAAAAGGCTTTTCCATCGTTACATTTCCAAGCATTTGATTGGCTGCTACTGGCGACTCGTTTCGCTTCAGGCGTCAAAGACGCAAAGGGAAAATACAGATTACTGTATAGACCAATCAGAAAACGAATAAAATGCGGATTCAACCAATAAAACCCTTCAGATATGTTTTTGATTTCCTATCCTGACAGAGGACAATAACCATTTTCCCAAATGGCTAAAAACTTAAAATTCGGATAACTCGTGATCTATTGCATCAAAATAGTTGAAATTTTGTCTGCCGAAAGTAAAAAATTATTTAAATCGAATAAATATATTTTGCAATGAATTTAACGAATATTTAAGAAATTTTAAAAGGTGAATTTTAAAGACTTAGATCTTTTTGTATATAAACTAGAAATCGCCGATAAATAAATAATTTAATAGATATTTAATAAAATTTTAGTAGTTCGAAATATTAATGCAATGTAGATATTTTAAAATGTTATTTGGAAAGATAAATAAAGTTTTTGAATGGATTAATTTTTCATTAATTAAATAAATAATGGTTTCTAGATTTTAAATTATTAAACAAATGGAATTATACGATTTATCGTAACAAGTACCATGCAAGGAAATAGATATTCTGAAAATGAAATCATTTGCTGGCAGTAGAATACTTAAAATTCTAATATACTATAGTTTACTATAAATTCTAATTTAGTGTCACGCTGTAAAGAAACGGAGAAAAAAAACAAGAAAAAAAATACACGAGTCAAACGTAGATTAAAAAAATACTTTTTAATCCCACCGTAAGGTACATTAATATACGAAATCATCATCTTAATATGTAAATGGCCCCATAAGCAAATTTAGTATACATCATTTAAAAGTAGACTTTATTACCAACCGTATGGTACCAGTAGGGTGTTAAAAAAGAAAAATCATGATTAAAAAAAAAAAAAAAAAAAATCGGATTTAAAAAAAATTTAAATCGGATTTTTTTTTTTCTTTCTTTCTTTTTTTTTTTTTTTTTTTTCACAGCGTTCAAATACTGAATAGCTACCAAGAGTTTTAGGTTTCCAAATCAATTAAACCACTAATTGCTAACATAATCTATGTTTTTACACTTTAATTAATAAAATTATAATTATTAGTTAGTAATTACAGAAATTATAAAACTGCAAATTAATAATTTCATTAGGTAGTATCATACAAAAATGTTATATACATTTAAGTAATGTAATAATTATGTAAAACTATATAAATCTAGTGATATTTAACATCTATTAAAATTATTAATTGCATTTTATATTAAATAGTAAACACTACTTCAAATTAATAATTATTAAACAATTAACTCTCTAATTTGGAACATATTATAGATTTTTAAGCCTTAATTATTAAAATGATAATAATGTAGTATTCATTTTAGAAAGAAAAAGGGACAGGATGCTAATTCCAAAAAAGGACACTATTTCGTGAGGAAATATATTAGTAATGTGTTTAGTAATGATATAAGAAGAAAAAAAAAAGAATATTTTTTAGTATGATAAATAAAGTGTCCTTAATTTTTAATAATTTTATGAATAACAAATTGAAAAATACAATTAAAATACATACTAGCAGGAATGACCGAGCTAAGCTCGGTCAAAATTAGCCTTGTGCTCAATTCGATATTTTATTCTCACTGTATCATTCTTGCTGTTTAGATACAATTGGCAAGATCCTGAGGCATAGTGATCCAAAATGATCCACTAACTGAAATTTTTCGAACATGCGACCTAATCAATGCTGTTTTCGAACCCGAAAACGATAGAATATAAATTTAGTCAAAATTGTTAAAGTCGTTATATAGATAAAATTAGCTTGACCACGGTAATCCAAAAGGGACCCACTAATCTAAATTTATCGAACATGCGACCGATCCCAATGGTCTTCTCGTGCTAGGAAACGGCGTAATAAAAATTTTGTCAAAATTGTTTGAGCCGTTTTTTACATACAATTAGCTTCACAGTGACCTTTTCTCGAACATGCGACTTAACCCAATGGTCTTCTCATGTCCAGAAACGGTATAATACAAAATTTTGTCAAAATCGTTTGAATCGTTTTTTAGATACAATTATCTTGACCCACAGTGACCCAAAAATGACTAATCGAATTTTCTCGAACATGTGATTTAGCTCAATGGTCTTCTCATGCTCAGAAACGATATAATATAAAATTTTGTCAAAATGTTTTGAGCCTTTTCCTAGATACAATCAGTTGACCCACAGTGACCCAAAAATTGCCCAGTAATCGAATTTTCTTGAACATGTGACTTAGCCCAATTGCCTTCTCATGCCCAGAAGTGGTATATTAGAAAATTTTGTCCAAACGTTTGAGCCTTTTTTTAGATTCAATTAGCTTGACACCTGACCCATTGTGACCCAAAATGAACCACTAATCGAATTTTCTTGAACATGCAGCCTATCCCAATGGTATTCTCGTGCCCGAAAACGATAGAACACAAAATTTCGCCAAAATCGTTTGAGCCGTTTTCTAGATAAACTTAGCTTGCCGCACAGTGACCCAAAAATAACCTACTAATCGAATTTTGTCTAACATGTGACTTAGCCCATTGGTCTTCTCGTAATACAAAACAGTAGATTACAAAATTTAGTCAACATCGTTAGAGCCGTTTTTTAGATAAAATTAGCTTGACCCGAAGTGACCCAAAAATGACCCACTAATCGAAATTTCTCGAACATGCGACTTAGCCCAATGGTCTTCTCATGTCCAAAAACGGTATAATACAAATTGTTTTCAAAATCGTTTGAGTAGTTTTTTAGATACATTTATCTTGACCCACAGTGACCCAAAATGACCCACTAATCGAATTTGCTCTAACATATGACTTGGCCCAATAGTCTTCTCATACTCAGAATCAATATACCGTATTTTATGGAAGAAACGCCGCGGCGTTTACGAGTTCAAAAGTTAATTTTTTTCCAAGTGCGGCGTTTACGCCATGTGCGTCGTTTACGATTTTTTTAAATACCAACTGAGTTTCCTTAATTTAAAAATTCATAAAATATTTAAAATCGGATTTATATATTTTAAATAAAGCTTCAGGCATCTTAAGATTTTAAAAACGAGGCATCCTACACTGCTCAGAAAACTTTGATTAAAGTTAGGTCAATGTGACGCTGTCGACAAAAGTAGCGTTCCAACGGATGCGGCGTTTACAACGGGTGCGGCGATTACGATATTTTTAAGCTTATTCAGGCCAATTTGAGGAGTGCGGCGTTTACGACGGGTGCGGCGTTTCTTCCATAAAATACGGTAATACAAAATTTTGTCAAAATGTTTTGAGCCTTTTCTTAGATACAGTTAGTTGATCCACAGTTACCCAAAAATGAATCAGTAATCGAATTTTCTTGAACATATGACTTAGCCCAATCGTCTTCTCATGCTCAGAAACGGTAGAATACAAAATTTTGTCAAAATTGTTTGAGTCTTTTTTAGATTCAATTAGCTTGACCCACAGTGACCCACCCACAAATCGACTTTTCTCGAACATGTGACTTAAACCAATGGTCTTCTCATGCCCAGAAACGGTATAATACAAAATTTTGTCAAAATCGTTTGATTCATTTCTTTAGATACAATTAGATTAACCCACAGTGACCCAAAATGACCCACTAATCGAATTTGCTCGAACATGTGACTTAGCCCAATGGTCTTCCCATGCTCAGAAACGATACAATAAAAAATTTCGTCAAAATGTTTAGAGCCTTTTCTTAGATACAATTAGTTGACCCATAGTGACCTAAAAAAAACCCAGTAATCGAATTTTCTTGAATATGAGACTTAGCCCAATAGTCTTCTCATGCTTAGAAACGGTAGAATACAAAATTTTGTCAAAATTGTTTGAGACTTTTTTTAGATATAATTAGCTTGACCCACAGTGACCCAAAAATGACCCACCCACAAATCGACTTTTCTCGAACATGTGACTTAGCCTAATGCTCTTCTCATGTCCAGAAACGGTATAATGCAAAAATTTTTCAAAATCGTTTGAGCCTTTTTTTTAGATACAATTATCTTGACCCACAGTGACCGAAAAATGACCCACTAATCGAATTTGCTCGAACATGTAAATTAGCCCAATGATCTTCTCATGCTCAGAAGCGGTAAATTACAAAATTTTGTCAAAATGTTTGAGCCTTTTTTTAGATTCAATTAGCTTGACACCTGACCCATTGTGACTCAAAATGACCCACTAATCGAATTTTCTTGAACATGCACCCTATCCCAAAAGTATTTTCGTGCCCGAAAACGATAGAACACAAAATTTCGTCAAAATTGTTAGAGCCGTTTTCTAAATAAACTTAGCTTGACCCACAATGACCCAAAAGTGACTCACTAATCAAATTTTGTCTAACATGTGACTTAGCCCATTGGTCTTCTCGTAATCCAAAACAGTAAATTACAAAATTTAGTCAAAATCGTTAGAGCCGTTTTTAGATAAAATTAGCTTGACCCAAAGTGACCCCAAAATGACCCACTAATCGAAATTTCTCGAACATGTGACCTAGCCCAATAGTCTTCTCGTGCCCCAAAACGGTTAGTTATAAAATTTAGTTAAAATCGATTGAGTCGTTTTTGATATATAATTAGCTTGTCCCTGATCCATTATGACCCAAAATGACCTAATAATCGAATTTTCTCGAACACGTGACCTAGCCCAATAATCTTTCCATGCCCGAAAATAGTAAAATACAAAATTTCGTCAAAATCGTTAGAGCCGTTTTTAAGATAAAATTTACATACACACAGAATTTTTGCTTGTATTATAGTATCAATGCAAAAACCCTTGACGGGTTAAAAGTTTCTGACGCAGCACTTTATCTTATGCTCTAAGAATTTTAAATATGGAACTTAAAAATACTGATATCAAATTTTGAGTGACGTTATGCTATTTCTTAAAAAATATATTTGTATTTATTTCACCATTTTATTTTTGTTTTATTTATAATCGCATGTGCAAAAGTTATGTTCAACATGAAAAGCTGCATAAAATTTTATTCGCTGTTGCTTTATCATTTACATCTCTCATAAATTCAAAATATGTGTTTTAAAAGATATGATATAAAATTTAAGTGACGCCTTGATGTGACTTTAAAAGGTTTGTTTTTTAAAATTCAATTTAAATTATTTTTGACTTGGTTAAAATATTTTTTTTACATCTACACAATACTTTTAATTTTCTAATTCACTGTTAAATATATCACTTTCATTGAATCTATACTATGCATTGAAATGTATTTATTTCAATAAATTGATTTATCTTTTGTGTCACGCTATTCAAAATTGTGAGTAAGATTTATGTAAATGGTTTCTTTGCGTCATTGTGTCCAAACTACATGAAATGTATGAAAAAGGATAGTTTGACGCAAATAAACTATGAATGGAACATGAATGAACCATCCATTTTTTGTCAGATAGATGGTGCCATTGCATGTTTTCTGGATTATAATTGGATAAGGTGACTTTTGACTGAATATATAACGAACTTTTTGAATTCAAGACGGTTTTACTCTATTTTTAGAGGATATACGACAACGTTCCTGAAGAAGGTCACAGAAGGATGACCGAAACGTTGATATTTTAACTTTATTTTAATGTTTGTATAAGTTTGTTTTTGACTTTGCAACAGTTTTGTACACCGTGTAGTAAACTAATGATATTTTTTCAAGTTTATATGTAACTTTTTACGGTGTAATTGTCCAGTTATTTTATTATTTCCTAAATATATTTGTGAATGTTTAATAATCAGTAAATATGTGGGTTATTACTTTCCCCAGTTCGAACTTTCCGCATTTTACAGTTTACGAGTAAAACGGCTGAGACAGGCAGACAGACATACACAGGAGTGATCTTATAATGGTTCCGTTTTTAGTTTTTAAGTATGGAACCCTAAAAAAAAAAAGAAAAGAAAAGACAATTGCTTCTGAAGCTAAGAAAATACAATATAACCACGTATTGAAATATATCTCTTCCAAGTTACTCACGGTTCCTAAAAGAGTTCTTTATCTTTAGAAACTCCAGAAAACAATATTTTTTCAGTATTCAAAGAAGCATTTATAAAAACAAAGTTTCTTTTGCTGAAGCTGATTTTAAGAAACGTTTCCGAGTAGTATTTAGAGTGTATTAATCAATTTTCAGAAACTGAAATACTAAATTTTAGGATTCTATTAATTCTCAATTAAACATTTTCAACTGCATAATTAATTTATATGCATGCAAGAGTAACAAAATAATATTAATCTTAATGTTAGTGTTGATGTGATTAATGTATCATGCTTGTCTGTAAAACATGTTGGTTTAAAATGAAAATGTTTACTATATTATGGAGCATTCTCATTGGTCAGAATAGCGATATTCTATAAAAGCGGGTGGAGTGAGTATGCAGATGCAGCAAATGCTGCATTTTGTTAACAGTGATGTTAACGAGTTTTCTCATCCCGAAATATAACTTTTTCGCACTATTCATGGTATAGAACTTTTTAAGTAAGTAACTAGAGATCGACCGAAAATTCGGTTTTGTTTTCGGCTCAAAATCTGAGTTTCGTCGAACATTCGTTTTCGGCGAAAATGCTGTTGAAAATTCGGCCGAACCGAAACTGTCTGTATTCCAAAAGTCTCGTTTCTTCCTTCGGAAATTTTCAACATCACTCATTGATTTGATCTGCATCGACTCAAATGAGACATTCTTTATTTAAAGCTATGAACTTCACTGTTTATATAATTATTAGTCCTATGACTCAAGACATAAGTGCAAATTATAAAGCAAGCAATGCATATATAACTAAACTTTGAAGTTGCTAACCTACTCATTCAAAGCTTCAAACTTAATAGTAATAGAAACTTTTTAGTTAGAAGTATTTCGAATGCTCTGTGAGAAAGTTCTAGTATAACAGATGATCATTTAGCAAAATCTCTGTAAAAGATAAATCGAGATATGCATACTTAAAACATTTTTTATTTAGATGAAATTCGTATAATTGAAAATAATTCTGCTTTGTAGATGAATTAATTACATTTTATTTTACATGAAAATAAAAAGTTTTTGTCAGAGGCACAGAGAGCGAACTTGGGTCCCGGAGATAAAATTTTCAAACGTGGGCACCATCTCAAAACTTTCTTAGGGAGGATAGGGAATTATGTTTTGTTTGAAACTTATACACTCACACACATATATATACAGGGTGTCCCTGCTAAGATGCTATAAACTTCGAGGGGAGGTAGCGTACACCTACAGGACTCGGAATCACATGGAATGCCGGGTCCGAAACGCCTTGCTGACCTAGTAAGAGACCCAGACAGTGTTGTCGGTGGGCTACATTTTTTTAATTCCGATTTCTTGATTGGCACTACTTTTTTGAAATGGTAAAATTCCCTTTGTTTTCAACTTAATTAATATGTCATTAAACAAGGGGAATTTTACCATTTCAAAATAGTGGTGCCAATGAAGAAATCGGAATTAAAAAAAGGTAGCCCACTGGCAACTGTACCACGGCCAGAGGTAAGCTCTGTGTGGTGTGATCCAGCCTTTTCAATGCACAGTGTTGCCAGTGGTCTACATTTTTTTAAATTCAGATTTCTTGATTGGCAACAGTTTTTTGAAATAGTAAAATTTGCCTTATCCAATGGCATATTAATTAAGGCGAAAAGAAGGTGTAGTTTACCATTTCAGAAAACTGGTGCCAATCAAAAAATCTGAATTTAAAAAAAGTTGCCCACTGGCAACACTGCCAATGCCCTTACTGGGTCAGGAAGGCGTTTTCGATCCGGCATTCCTATGTGATTCCGAGTATTCTAGGTGTACCCTACCTCCCCTCGAATTTTGTAACATCTTAGCAGGGACTCCCTGATGTAACGGAGCCGATGTCGTAAGGTGGTGTGGTAGCGGGCAACTTCAACGGCCAAGGCTTATTTACAGTCGAAGAAATATTTTATTGCATTACAAACAATTAAATAATATTTTCTGGATTATATAAGTCTTATTTACAACATTTTTCATATGAGGGTTCGAGTTCAGCTGATAATAATATATTTATAGAATCAAGTCCAGTCCTCGAATAATAGCTCGCTTTCAGTGTAGTCAGTCTCTCACTTATCCAATGTCCACTATTTTCGAAGATAGAGCTCACGATGCTCGACAGGAATGTCGCACTTTTGTAGGTGTTTAACCGAGGTTTAGGAACCTCCGATCTTCAACTCCGTGGTGGAGATATTTTAACAGCCACACCTGGCTTTCGCTTTTCTGTGCTTCGGAGTATGCCCCGATGCCGTCGACCCGTGAGAGGATTCCACTCTGCACGACCAGAAACACCTTGAAGTCTCAACTTCAACAGAAGGGAAAATTAAGCTCCCGAGAATGCTCTCGCATCCTCTTTTATCAGTTTCGTTTTTCCGTCCAGGACCAAAGCCACTCCCATTAGCCACTCACCATCCGTGGGCCATGATCTCATAGGCCAGCCCTTTCTCTATAGGCTGCCGTCAGGAACTTTCGCGTCCGGCTTCATCTCTGGTTTCACTTTCTACTTTCCCACGGGAACGAGGCCCTCGTGAACATCAAAAGAATATTTCTCTCGCTAGATAAAAGAGTTCCTTTCACCCTAGTGTCATCTGCGAAGATTGATTTAAATTGAGGTATTTGTTTCATCTCTAGCGACAATTTCTAGGACTCTGAAGAAATTTGGAGGCTAGGTGAAAATACATTAGCTTCCCTATGCTGGCTTTTGCCTTGTAAATTGAGAGTTTCAATGTGAGATATCGTCGAATTCTCACACTGAATATGTATGTTTGTTTGTTATAAATGTGCTTCTATATATGTATAATTAATTAATAATTATGTATATTTATGTATGTATTAATCACTTAAAAAGTTTTTTGGGACATTTTCGTTTTCATTTTCGGCCGAAAATAACCGAAATTCGGTTTCGGTTTCTACCTTAAAAGCCTGTTCCTGTCGATCCTTACAAGCAGTTATTTTCTATAAAAGCGATGGAATGACTGTGCAGCAAAAGCTGCAGAATTTTAACAGTGTACTATAAAAACTACTTAGAGACGTTTCCGAAAATCTATGGCAGGAAAGCAACCTTTGTTTTTATAAATGCTTCATCTTTAAATCTAGAAAATATAGGGTAACTCCGGGAGAGTCGCCGCATACGGGATAGATGCCGCACCCCTTGTATTTCTTGTAATTATCGATAGATGGTCGTCAAACGCACAGTATAGGTGCGCAATGATATTATTTTAACCAGTGTATAGCGTGAATCCCATTTCGATGTTTACTTGTAGAAGTACAATCCTTAATTTGACGTAAGTGCATGATTTCACTGTCCAAACTTTTAAACACGTTATGTTTAAATGCTTTTCATACACTACTAAATGCATGCATGATTTCGAAGTCAAAACTAAGTGTAGCGTTTGTATAGAGTATACTGTGTGTATGGCTACGACATTCGCCTTCCTTAGCGATGGGAGGTAACTGTAATGGCCGACGTCTGCACCATGCAAAATGGGATACATACCGCGGTTTCTTTTGTTCGGGATGATTAAGTGTTATTAACTTTTCCTTTTGTTTTTGCACAGACTAACCATGTTAGGCTTGTTATCAAGTTTACTAAAACAAAAGGAGAAAAAGGATAAAATAAAAAGCAAAAAGGGCACGGAAGATGCAAGTCAAGATGCTAATAATGAAAAATTGGATTACACGTAACGCAGACGTTCTTAGCAAACTACTGCATAAAAGAGGAAGTGTAATTGGCTTCGTTACATCATGTGTTTAAATATACCGGGTGTCCTAAAAAGGACTGACTGGTTTTAAAATTCAATAACATGCAAACGGTGACAGATATTTAAAAAATTCTTGCAAGAGGGTTATGCATGAGGTCAAAAGTTTTTTTACAGTGATTTTCGATTTTAGTTCGTACTACAAACAATAGATGGCGCTGCGATCAACAGACGCTAAATTCAGGCTCGATTTTCGGTACCCACTCAATACATTTTAATCTCCTTTTTCTGCATAGAAGAAAAGAAAAGTAAAAAAATCGAGCCTGTATTTAGCGCTTATTGCTTACAGCGCCATCTATTGTTTGTAATTCGAACTAAAATCGACAATCACTGTAAAAAAAACTTTTGACCTCATGCATAACCCTCCTGCAAGAATTTTTTAAATATCTGTCACCGTTTGCAAGTTATTGAATTTTAAAATCAGTCAGTCCTTTTTAGGACACCCGGTAGTTACATAAAGAGTGTGCTTTTCCGACACTTTATCTGTAGATTGTAGTCGAAAAAACAGGTCTCTTAACCCATTTGGGACCATAGGTGCATATAAGCACCTTCATAAAGAGCTTACAAAATTTGTTTCTCAGCACCAGTAAAAAAGAAAAGTAATATTTGCTTTGTTTAATTAGAGCATTTTCCTGATTATTTAAGTAAAAGTAACTTCTTTTAAAAAAGGGGTACCAACCGAATAAAATTTGTGTAAAAGACACCGGTCCCGAAAGGGTTAACAAATAAATTATGTAAACACAATTTTGCTTTTTTCTTTTCCGTTTCTAATACATTGATGTAGCGTTGTTGCTGAAATAATAATTAAAATTTAATGTAAAAAAAATAAGTCGATAATTTTAATAGTGAAAGTATTAGGCAACAATTATTAATTTGAATCTACTAATACGTTTCATTGTACTCATTTATTTTCATTTTGTTATTACATCGTTAATTATAGTCCAGATATGAATATTTTTTTTAAATATTTTTATTTATAATTTTATTCTGTTCTTATTACAAGCGCGGCATAACTACCGCCCAAGTGCGGCGTCTCAACCTGAATGTACGGGTGACGCGCCGCAATGTAATGTTTTAGAAAAAAAAATTATTAAAAAATATCAATAATTTGTTTTGAATTTTTTTGTCGCACTACACGCGTTGTATATTTAACATTAAATAGCACAGCATGATTTTTTTTAGTGCGGCATAAATCCCGGAACTACCCTATTTGTTTTTGAGGTTTGTAATAATAACGAATGCTTTTCGGAATAACTCAGAAAAGGTTATTGTGTATTTTCGTTCATGGTCATCTTATATCTGTCTAGATTACGAAACATTTGTCTTTTTTTTTTTTTTTTTTTTTTTTTTTTTACGTTGTACACTAGTAGATGAAAATGTAGAGCCAAGAGCATATTTTTCAATTAGCTTTGAAAAGAAATAATAATATTAATAAAAATAATTACAAATTTTAACTGCTCCATAAAAATAAGCGTCAATAATAAATTGTAATACTTAGAACAAGCCTCTTCAAAGGCATGGGAATTTAACTCGACTGAACAAGATTCTGCAATAATTGAAGAGTTGAGTGGAAGAACATGCTATGCTACATTTTCTTAAAAATTATTTTATCTTTTGGACGAAGGTGTTATCAGGTATTCTACCACATGGTAAAGATAAAATACCAAAGTTCTATTTACCCTTGAAGATTTAAGACATTATTCATTAATATTTAATATTTTAATATTTAATAATACAAATAATATTAATATTTTTTAATATTTAAAAATTAAATATGAATAAGTTTTTTTGATAGAGTTTAATACTACACCTGTTAATATTTTAAACACATGGTATCAAACAGAAAATAAATCATTAAAATTGACAACAAAAACTTTCACATCAAATTTCTTCAAATGTAATTTTTGTTACTTAACATGTTCTGCCACTTAGCTCTTCAATTGTCAAGATCTATACACATAAATGTAAAGATTGAAAAAAAAAATCGATCTATGATAGAGACAATTTAAACAAATATGAAAAGGTGGTAAAACAAAATAAAATTCACAGCAAACAAAATTTAATATTTCTTTATTCGTTCTAATAAAAATAAATTTAATTATAGTATTTTACAGAAAGTTTCGTTCAAACAATTAAAGTTTTTTAACGACTATGGTAGAATGGCTTTTCATGCGCTTATATGAAAGAGAGCGAGAAAGGCATACACATGATTTATTTGATTGTATATGAAAATATCCGAAATTTCAATTCTTTGTAAATTTCTCAAAATGCTTATCATTTAAAAAAAAGAAATATAGCTATGTTGTTCTATGAGGACATATATTCTGTGAATGCCTTAAAAAATATCCCCGAACAATCTGTAAAACAATGAAACAAAAGTAAATAGTAAAATAAAATATTGAAATTTCAGAGACAGTTTCTTATCCATTTTTTAAATCTTATTTTCCATTTCACATTTTTTATTATTTTATCCTCCATATTTTTAAATTTGACTCCATATTTTCCATTGCCTTTTATAGTACAATCACTTAACCTCTTGATGTTCGCAGTAGGGACAAATATGAGGACAAATATTCTGTGAATGCCTTAGGAAATATCCCCGAACAATGTGTAAAACAATGAAACAAAAGTAAAAGGTAAAATATAATATTGAAAGTTCAGAGACAGTTTCTTATCCATTTTTTAAATCTTTTTTAAATTTGACTCCATATTTTCCATTATCTTTTATAGTACAATCACTTAACCTCTTGATGTTCGCAGTAGGGACAAATATGAGGACAAATATTCTGTGAATGCCTTAGGAAATATCCCCGAACAATGCGTAAAACAATGAAACAAAAGTAAATAGTAAAATAAAATATTGAAATTTCAGAGACCGTTTCTTATCCATTTTTTAAATCTTATTTTCCATTTCACATTTTTTTATTATTTTATCCTCCATATTTTTAAATTTGACTCCATATTTTCCATTATCATTTATAGTACAATCACTTAACCTCTTGATGTTCGCAGTAGGGACAAATATGAGGACAAATATTCTGTGAATGCCTTAGGAAATATCCCCGAACAATGTGTAAAACAATGAAACAAGAGTAAATAGTAAAATAAAATATTGAAATTTCAGAGACAGTTTCTTATCCATTTTTTAAATCTTATTTTCCATTTCACATTTTTTATTCTTTTATCCTTCATATTTTAAAATTTCACTCCATATTTTCCATTATCTTTTATAGTACAATCACTTAACCTCTTGATGTTCGCAGTAGGGACAAATATGAGGACAAATATTCTGTGAATGCCTTAGGAAATATCCCCGAACAATGCGTAAAACAATGAAACAAAAGTAAATAGTAAAATAAAATATTGAAATTTCAGAGACCGTTTCTTATCCATTTTTTAAATCTTATTTTCCATTTCACATTTTTTTATTATTTTATCCTCCATATTTTTAAATTTGACTCCATATTTTCCATTATCTTTTATAGTACAATCACTTAACCTCTTGATGTTCGCAGTAGGGACAAATATGAGGACAAATATTCTGTGAATGCCTTAGGAAATATCCCCGAACAATGTGTAAAACAATGAAACAAGAGTAAATAGTGAAATAAAATATTGAAATTTCAGAGACAGTTTCTTATCCATTTTTTAAATCTTATTTTCCATTTCACATTTTTTATTCTTTTATCCTTCATATTTTTAAATTTCACTCCATATTTTCCATTACCTTTTATAGTACAATCACTTAACCTCTTGATGTTCGCAGTAGGGACAAATATGAGGACAAATATTCTGTGAATGCCTTAGGAAATATCCCCGAACAATGCGTAAAACAATGAAACAAAAGTAAATAGTAAAATAAAATATTGAAATTTCAGAGACCGTTTCTTATCCATTTTTTAAATCTTATTTTCCATTTCACATTTTTTTATTATTTTATCCTCCATATTTTTAAATTTGACTCCATATTTTCCATTATCTTTTATAGTACAATCACTTAACCTCTTGATGTTCGCAGTAGGGACAAATATGAGGACAAATATTCTGTGAATGCCTTAGGAAATATCCCCGAACAATGTGTAAAACAATGAAACGAGAGTAAATAGTAAAATAAAATATTGAAATTTCAGAGACAGTTTCTTATCCATTTTTTAAATCTTATTTTCCATTTCACATTTTTTATTCTTTTATCCTTCATATTTTTAAATTTCACTCCATATTTTCCATTATCTTTTATAGTACAATCACTTAACCTCTTGATGTTCGCAGTAGGGACAAATATGAGGACAAATATTCTGTGAATGCCTTAGGAAACATCCCCGAACAATGTGTAAAACAATGAAACAAGAGTAAATAGTAAAATAAAATATTGAAATTTCAGAGACAGTTTCTTATCCATTTTTTAAATCTTATTTTCCATTTCACATTTTTTATTCTTTTATCCTCCATATTTTTAAAATTGACTCCATATTTTCCATTGTCTTTTAGTATAACTATTTAACCACTTGATGAGAAGCACTATTTAACCACTTGATCGTGAATTCACAGTATTATAAGTATTTCACAATACTATAATATAAATGCAAAATATAACGAAAAATTTTTCGAAATATCTAAAACAAAATTAAAAACAGAAAGTCGTAAAATAAAGCATTTATAAAAACAGTCTTCAAGATAGTTTTTTAAAAATATGTACGACTTATTTTCACAGCATTTTCTCGCATAAATAAATGTATAATACTTTCCAACAAAACCGTCCATTTACTCAAAGTGTAGCGTACAATATTTCAACCAGTGAAATATTGCAATATAAAATACTCTTAAATTTTATCAAGTATCTATTAGATCAGCTATTTAAAAAACAAGCCATCAACCAGTGAAATATTGCAATATAAAATACTCTTAGACTTTATCAAGTGTCTATTAGATCAGCTATTAAAAATCAAGATACCAAGTTCTTCAATGGTATTTTTACTATACCGAATCCTGCCTTGCAAAACATCTTTATGATGAATGTACCCGTTTTCATAGACCTCGTGAAACGCTTCATATTCTTGAAAATATCGACCCTGGTTAATTTTTCCTGCCTTTTACTTTGATAGGGTTTATTTTTCCTGGTCGTTCTCCATATTGCTCCTTTTCTAACTTTTGTATATATATTTTCATTATATGTCACTATCATTATTATTAATTTTTCTTTACTTGTTATGTATATCTTATTTTATTCTGTTTTAATGTATAGTGCCTTTAAATGGCCTTTTTTTCGGACTTGTGGTTTCTGGACACTGACTATGGATAAAATTTTTCGACCCCACGGATCTCTACCAGAGGTTGAAAATCCACGATTTCGGTAACTCTTTTCTACCATCTCACCCAAGTCCAAGTCTCAAGTGTCTTTAACAAACAACTTAAAAAAATTAATGTCAGTAGGAAACTAGAGCATTCATAATGATATAACCTCGGGAAAAATTGCTTATTTAATTGCCAGTGATAAACATCGATTGGTTAAATACATTTTATCAATGTGATTCATTATTATTATTTTCAGTGCATTTTCTTGTTTTTCATATAAAAAGATACAATATGTCTTTTAATTGATATCTTCTATGATTCAAAAGTTATCCCAAGTCTCATACTGTCCTTCATTCAAAACTCTAATTTTATGAAATCTTTCTCGTATAAATGATTTTCATCTGTGCATGCATAAAATTAGATGTATTTTATATTTATTTCTCACCTTATTTATGCATTTTTCCTCTTTTATATCCAGGAAAATTGGTCTGAAAGAAGAATTTTGGAAACTGTTTTTGAAAATACTTGCTTTTATACAAAAAAATGATCATTACTTAACAGTCGACAGAAAAGTTGGCACAAACTTGGAATTTGCTCAAAGTCTTGTATCAAAAGATTTTCTCAAAAATTTCAATTATAAATAACTTCTTTTAACCGTTTTATTTATTATTTTATTTTTTGCCCATTGCAAAATTAATAACATTTAAGTGCTTCTCATTTAAGAACATGAACTGGCGAGAATGAAAAGAAATATTGACGACTTAACTATGATTTTTAAAATGAGTTTTGTCAAAACGGACAAGCAAAAACTCAATGGACAATAGTTTTTGAATTTCGTTTCTTTTATAATCAAATTAATCGATGAAAAAAAACCCCACATTTACTTGTCATCGTTTTTATAGCTATCAATTTTTAACTTTTCTATGCAAATTTACCAAGTTTTGCGCCAACTTTTCTAAGGCACTGCGTAATATACCAAAAATAGAGTTTCGATATGGAAACAGCTTCGATGAACTGACCGTTTTCTATTTTATCTGCCAACGAAGGCATAGTTCTTCAGAAGTCTGTAAACAAAAGAATACTAAATCAATATTGCTAATAAAACACACACAAAAACTGAAGAACACATCAAGTTTCTTCGTTGATTGCATGCAGTTGTTTGTAAATGGATTTTAGATATGCACCTTTTATAGCATCTATCTTTTAGATGATGGTTCATCATCATTTTTCCCACTGCGTTTTCTTTTTTTAGGTATAGATCCATCATATCTTTCAACAAGACCATTCAACCATTTAATGAACTGTATATCTTCTTTTGTACCTGTCTGCGGTGTATTGTAATACATATGCAAAATACCTTTCAACTGATCTTTCAGACCTTTGGTATTTGCTGTATAGTTTAAAGCTACTCGGATGGGATTGCTCTTCTTCTTTACATGTATTAAAAATGCATCTAGTTTTTTCCTGTCAAGAACACCGACAGTTTCACATACTTCATTGATGCAATCTTGTAGCCTCTCACTTAAAGCGGTCGTAACTTCAGCACCTCTAGGAGTTTTAATGGCAGCTGAAGAAGCTAATGGGGATCCATGCGATGGTCCGGGAATTCCAGGCAAGGAAAAAAATGAAAAGCCAGTATCTTTCGATTCAGGCGAAGATCTAGATTCCTCTTCGATATTTCTTGCTCCACCTGTAAAAATAAAAATAATTTAAGTATAGTAAGCGAGTTTCAAAAGAATATCACAGAAGCACTGTAAGTTTTAAAGTCGGATTTACTCAAGCTGTAAATAAATTTCATGCAAACTCAGTCAATACAGTCGGACCTCTATTTAACGAACCTCTATTTTGCGAACTTTTCCTCGGAACCAACAACATTTTGCGAATTTCTTCGTAAAATAACCTCCAAATAGCGAAGTGTATTCTCTATTTAACGAACTTTTTCTTCTGATATAATTTTTTGTTTCTCCCTATTTCTCAAAATATTTCCGGACACTTCAAACTTATTCTTTCTTTTACACATTTTATAATGCTCAATAACCTTGAATTAGTTTTACCAGGTGCCTAACTCAACGAGAGCAGTAAAATCCCTGTCATTCTTTGCATTTCATCCAGGAAATGCAAACTTTCAATATCCCCCTTTCACGCTCAAAAGGGCTGTTCTGTAGTAAATAAGTTTCAGTAATTAAATTTAAGGACGCATGTAGTAATACAATGCTTAAAATTACTTGTTATAATAAATACTATAATGCCATTAAAATTCATTAATTTTAAAGTAAATATTTTCTTAAAGCTGAAAATACAGTGTATTTCCTGACAATATATTTTTTTAAATTCTTGTTGCCCTTACAGATTTCTTTTTGATGGGTAAAATGAATAATAATAATAAAAAATATATATGATTTACAAAAAAAAAAAGTGTGATTAGTTAAGTTTTTTAATAATGTTTAGTGTTTATGAATTAAAAATCTGTTTTGTGTAGTTTAAAGTATTTAAAAATGTTCATCTCTATTTAACGAATTTTCCACATAACGAACTTTTTTTTGTGATTTAGTGACTTCGTTAAATAGAGGTCCGACTGTATTAGCTTTTAAGTGAATTTATATTACCACGTGAAGGTAAAATTTTGTCTATGTAAAAATTAGCTATAACTTCAATTACTCCACTATTTTCTATACACTGAATTTTTAAAATGCCTAGGGAAGGATAAAAGAAAAAAAAAGCTCATCACAGATTTATTAACCCGTGATATGCTATTGGTTTAAAGACACAATTAATGTGTCGTCACTAAAAAATAATGTTACGTTACATAAGACATCCGTAAAACGAAGCAGATGTATCATTGTACTATTAAATACTGATAAACTCTACTGAAAAATTTTTAAACTTCTAAGCATCGCACATTTTAAACTTTTACACCTTCGTAAGGGAAAAAAATATATTTAACTGCAATTTGTTTGAAAACTGAATCAATTTATTTTTGAGATATTAATTTTTTGTTGTTGTTTTTAACGCCATTTCTGTAATGGTGGCAATTGAAGTACTCCATTTCTCATAAAAACTAAAAAAAAAAAAAAACTATTAAAACAAATGTAATTAAAATACGTGCTATTTTGAAAAAATGAATGATTTCTAATAAAACATGGAGCTATTATAAATTATATTTAATTTTAAGTATACATATTAATGTTACAAATAAATGAAGGCATAAGAATCTTTAGTTGATAACCTATTTTTTTGTCGAATTTCTTGAATGACGATATCGCTTTTTGCTGGTTTAGTGTATTATTCCGTGATAGTGGCGTCATATGCATAATTTTCTATAGATGTTGTTTAAGACTGGATCGTAAATGTGGAATTATTCAGCGGATGCAAACGGCTCATTTTATATAAATAAAAGCGTGTATTTTAAATCTTTAAACTGAAATAAGTTTTGTAGAAGTACATCATTTTCACTCCAGCGGGTTTGAAATTCTTCACATGTGGAAATGCTTCACTTTTGAAAATAACCCAATTGAAATCACACACTGCGGTAAAACGCAAAGTTTTATAAAAATTTAGACTGTCTTTATGGAAGAGCAGTGAGACCAATGGCGGATCCAAGGGGGATATCACGGGCTCATGACCCCTCTCTGAACATCAACGAAAATATCTTAAAGATAATTTTTAAAATGAAATATACAGTAGAGTCCCGATGATCCGAGTCCCGCTTAACCGAGTTTCCAGTTTAACCGAGTTATTTTCTTCTGATGGACTGATGGCTTATATTATTATGAAACAGCCATTATAAATGTAGTGTTAGGTGAAGATGAAACAGCAGTTGTAAAATGTTAGAACTCTGATTTTCTGGTCAGAATGGTGAAAAAAATCCCCCCCAAATGGCCATTTCCCCCCCATTTTGACCAGAAAATCAGAGTTCTAACTTTTTACGACTGCTCTTTCATCTTCACCTAACACTACATTTATAATAGATGTTTCATAATAATGGAAGCCATCAGTCCATCAGAAGAAAATGATCCATTCCAAAGGTATAATCCTTCATTTGGCGCCCCTTCGTTCTGGCGCCCGGGGCACATGCTCCCTCTGTCCCCCCTTTGTTTCGGCCCTGGTGACAGCCAATTCTTCCCTTGTGACGACATTTTTGTGTCTGTCAACTCGTAAAACTTGGCTAAAAATGCAAACTTTGACAAAATTTTCTGAATGAATCTTTGCCTTTATAAGAAAATGGGAAACTCTTTAATTTGTTGGTACCTGAACAAAATCGGTAAATTTTATATATTTTAACGAATATTAATGCAATTTTTTTGTATTTACGAATGAAAATGACTTCGCGGCAGTATAAGAAAAGTAGTTAGTTTGGATTTGGGAATAGCTTTCAATATAAAAAATTCTCATAAAGCGATGTGATGATCCTCTCACCCAAAAAAAGGAAATCCATGACCCCCTCTAAATGGTGAGCTGGATCCGCCCTTGAGTGAGACTTTTCTTTCGTCGAAATTCGACGAGTTCCACCTTGTAATAATAATAATGATTTTTTTTTCTCATCGGGGGCGACACTGAATTCTGAAAAAGTAGAATCCCTATTCCAGCTTGTTTGTATATATTTTTTGACACGTTTGAACAACCAGACATATTCTTTTAGAGGAAACTATATCGATCGGACACAGGCTTAAAGATAAGGAAAAAAGAAAGATACGTTTTATCAAGGACAAGTTTCTTAAAGATTATTTCATAAAAAATCTGAATATTGATAAAATTGAACACACACACACATATAAATATAATGGCCATTCTTATCGTTGACCAATAGCTAATTCTTAAACTGATAATTTAAAGGTACAGTTCCAGTTACAAATTTGCTGCCGCAGGTGATAAACGCCAAATATTGTTTTCATAACATTCATGTTTACTCGGGACGTGGCTGGGGACCTACGAACTACGATCCTTGCTTCCGCAAAAGAGTCGGAATAAGTGGATGAATAAAGGGCTGCGGACGAAGAGGGGCCGCTCGCCGCGGCGGTTCACCATTCTTATTATATTTATTTCATTAAAAATATAAATCTTTCATTTATTCAATTTAAAATACATAACTTTAATTAAAAACAAAATCCTAGCAGCTTAGTGGTCAGCGCGTTGCGCTACTACGCTACAGGTTCATAATTCGATTATTCGATCATTGCGGACTGTGCAAGGTTCACTCAACTTTTCAGCCTTTTGAGATGGATAAAATGAGTGCCAAGCTTGCTTGGGAATTAAACACCGTGGGTGGATCAGCTGACCAGACATATGATGTATAGCACCTCAGGCCCCATGGCAAGAAAACAGGGCTGGGCGTCGTTGACCATAATCCTCAATGGGTTCTATAGCGCCACAGATTTACCCTTTTTAACTTAAAACAAATACTGTTAAAATAATTACCTTTTACTTAATTCATTTAAAATAGGAGAAAAAGAAAGAAAGAAAATAATAAGAAATAAAAAGGAAAGTGCCCAGTTAAACTGATGGCATTGAGCTCACAGCTATTCACACTGTATATTATACTCTTATTTCAAAGAATAATGCACCTCGCAAAATAAATTAAGGGACGATTACCCCACACCTCTCGTTTCCCCTCTTTATACTTAAGTAATGAGCCTCGAAATGTCATACGGGAAGCGCCTTATCGAAATAAACCAGTATACCAAATTTGAAGCAAATCAGATAGGAAAACCCATTTATATCAATTAAGGGGGTATTAGCCCCCCGTTCGCTCCTTTATATTTAACCAATAAACTTCCAAATATAATTAGGGAAGTGCCTTATCAGAATAAACCGGTATGCCAAATTTGTAGCAAATCGGATAGAAAAACCAATCTATCTAAATTAGGGGGGTATTAGCCCCCGTCCCCCCCTCTTTAGACTATAACAATGAGCCTTCAAATCTAATCAGAGAAGCTCGTTATCAGAATTAACCGGTATACCAAAATTTGAAGAAAATCTGATAATTCTGCATGAAAAACCCATTTATCTATGTTAAGGGGGGGGGGGGCGTCAGCCCCCGTTCCCCCCTTTATACTTAACCAATGAATCCCCAAAACTAATCAGGGTAGCGCCTTATCAGAATGAACCTAGAAAAAAAAAATGAAGCAAATCGGATATTTCTATCAAGAGTTATCGCGTTACATACGTACGTACATACATACATATACAGACCCGGACTTTAACTCAGGCTTTGATAGCCTGTGAGCTAATAAAACTATAAACTGGCATTTTATTTCAACATCAAAGCATTGTTATAAACTATATATAAAAATCACTTCAAAATATCAAAATACTCAAATATTGCTATAAGTGATAAACATAAATTTTAGAAAAGGCAAAATACCTTTATTTATTTACATTTCGGCATGTTTCATTGCATCAGACGGCAATATTCTCAAGAAAATAAAATGATAAAAATAGTTTCGCAATAACTCACATCGAAAAACGAAATAAATAAAATACATGACATCGCATGAAACAATGGCTATAAAGAAAACACAATAAACCAATTAATTAGAAGCTTAAGGAATAAAAAGATAGGTAATTTCAAAGTATAAAATTCCAAGTTATCCTCTTTGCGATATTTTCCTGATTTTTTCAGAAGATTGAAATATAAACTTAATAAATACAATATCTCCATTGTTTCAAAACGATCCGCAAAACTAAAAAAGCATAATATGTAAGAAAATAGGCCCAATAGAACCAAATCAATAATCAGCGGTACACGAAATACCTTTCAGCAAAGAAGATGGAACAGTCCAATTTTATACAGGAATGACAAATAGAAAGCTCAAAACTGGGATCAAAGAACATATAGCAGACATCAAATACAAGAAAACTACAGCTCTGGCCAGACTATATAACAGAGAACTTTTACAAATCGATTTTAAAAACAGTAGAATAATTTATCCATCAAGATCTTATTTGCCATCCATCATCAGAGAGTCGACAGAGATCTTCTTACGCAATGAGAAGATTTGCAATGATTCAGTGTCCATGGAGCTCCCTAAAATTTGGAAAGAAACGCTGCATAGAATCATGAAACAATAATGTAAAATAATTCACGTTCACAAATTTCCATTTTTAATGTTGCTGTTAATTTCATTATCCTTGTGTTCGCGTGATTTTTGTTTTTGTTTGCTAGTTTTTCGATTTGAATTTTTGCGAAAATATTTTTATCTTTTTATTTTCTTGAGAATGTTGCCGTCTGATGCGATGAAACATGTCGAAATGTAAATAAATAAAGGTATTTTGCCTTTTTTTAAATTTAGGTTTATCACTTATAGC